>JBBIWI010000008.1:8625578-10019938 GCA_038048805.1 Hipparchia sbordonii | reverse complement strand
GTAGATACTTCAAATATTATTTAAAACTATGACTAGTGCCTTCGATGTCATGGCAATGTAAGGGTCCTAAGCCTAACTCAGCTAAATACTATAGATACAGATTAACCACAACTTTTCTTTTGCATGCTACTTTTAGGCAGATTATAGTGCTAAGTCTATAATTCTTTAAGATCCTAGCACTCAATCTGGCAAATAAATAATTTAAATTTGAACGCATATATTTTATTATAATAATAATGTTTCTAATAGAGGCTGTTCTATACTTTTCGATTAATAAATGCTTAAGACGAGTTTCTCAAAGTCAGTCGCATTGTACCAAGTCAATTGAAGTTAGCTTAGAACTCAATAGAGCCTTATTGCATTGGTATACGCATCCAGATTGCAGCACTGTGAGATTGTGAGAAAATTAACATTAAATATTAGGCGAAAATAATCCCCAAATTATTTCTTAAAGCTCAATAGACCGATGACCTTAAGAAGTTGGTGGTTGAGAAAGGTGGAGGACTGTGTTTGATGGCACGCTCTCGAAAATAGTTTTATGTAATGACTGTTTTTGCCACAATAATTAAAAAAAAAGAAAAGGCCTATGCCCAGCAGTGGATGCATAAAGGGTTGGATTATTGTGCAAAAGTAAATAATGAGATTAACTCGATCCGATCTCGCACAGATAAGTGTGAATAGACTCTTGACCGCCGGCTGTTTTTATCGACGCGTTCCACTTGACCCACATTACCTTCATACTACATAGTGTGGTATCGTGACCCGAAACTTTCAGGCACTTTTCGCACAAGTGGTTAATCACTGATTAGCCGTTTTGCCTTCCGGCCGTAGGGAAGTAAGTACACATAAGCAACTTTTTGTTCCAAAACTTTTGCGAAATGGGTTCTTACTTATTAATGTGCAGTATTTAGTTGGAGTACTGATAAGCTAAGTATCAATAATGGATCGCAAACTCACGTTATATTTCCTACGTCCATGTTTACAAATAGACAACCGTTTGACTACGAGCACACCTAATGATAAGTGAGGACGCAGCCTAAGGTGGAACGCGTTTGCGGAGATGTTGATTTATTGGGATGACACTCAAATCTTGGCGGTGAGAAAGTGGAAGCAAACCGTGGCGTGGCGTGTACGTCCGTGAAGTTTTATGTCGAATACGGAGTTTTATTACAAATGAAAAGGAAAGATTTATTCACTGAGCACAAATTCTTTAGTATAATATTATAAAATTTTAATAAAGTGCAAGAGTTTGTTTGTTTGAACGCGCTAATCTCAGGACTACTGCATCGAATTGAAAAATTATTTTTGTGTTGGATAGTCCATTTATCGAGGAAGGCTTTAGGCTATATAACATCACGCTGATCATAATAACGACGGGTAAAAGGCTAATTGATCTAAGCGACATTTTGTAAAACTTGCAGGAAGACTGATCAAAGTTTTTTTTTTTGGAAAAAAAAATCATAAAAAAACAACTATTGGATAGTCTTTTATTTATTTAATAGAGTATCTGCAAGTTTTTACAAAATTTCGCTTAAATCAATTAGCCTTTCACCCGTCGATAACAGAAATTGACGCGGACGAAGTCGCAGGCAAAAGCTAGTAGGTATATTATAAAATTTTAAGAATGTAGGCAATATTATGTATTTCGCCGACTCAAATAAGTTCGTTACATTAGTTTAGGAACTCAGTTATTAAGATAAAAGGTTTATTTTATTTGTAACCCCCGACGGAAGTAGAGGGCTGTTATAAGTTTGACGTGTGTATCTCTATCTGTATATCTGTGTATCTGTCTGTCTGTTCCTCGTAGCTCCCTAACAAATAGACTGATTTTGATGCGGTATTTTCTGTGTGAAAGCCAACGTAAGCGAGGTGGTGATGGTCAGCTCATTTCCTACTTGATTAGAGGGTCTTACAAACTTTCACTGGTGCGATTGATTTGATTATTTCGTACTTAATTATTACCTTGGGCTGATGCTACAGCATACCTCAGCAACTTAAAGCAGATGTAGTGTTTTTTTTTTTTTTTTTTCGTGGGTAGTTTTCAAAATTTCCCCATAATTGTTCGCATTAACTACCGCATCTGACAAGCGCCTACACAAAGAGTTTAACAGACGCACTGCGCCTACGGTAATGTAGGCAATATTTTTTCCGCCTTAGCAATAAATCCTATGAGGCGTGAGATCACGTACATTTCCAACGGGCTAGTAGGTAGGTACGTTACATAATATGTGAGACAATATTCCACTGTAACATGTGTTCGGGTGTTGGAAATGTTTTGTTTTCTTTGAGTGTTTTATTGGGAGAGACGTTTTGCATCATTTAACATCTCTTACCTAAAGTAGGTAAATGTGACTTACGGTCGCGGTCCTGAAAATGTTTATCAGTTTTCAAATATATCAAGGTATTTATTACGTTATAAAAAATTTCATGTATCGTTTTTAAACAAAAAAGTAGGTAGTAATGACATTTTCTATATATATATCTATATATATAAAAAATTCAAAGTCCTGACTGACTGACTGACTGAGATATCCACGCACAGCCTAAACTACTGAAGTGAGAAACTTGAAATTTTGACAGTTCCTTTTGTGACGCAGGTGCACACTAAGAAAGGATTATTGGAATTCCACCTCTAAGGGGTTTAAATAGGGGATGGAAGTTTATATGAAACTCTGTCATTTTTCAAGCTGTTTCCATCAAAGTTGGTATTTGAGCTTTCAGTTAAAAATAAAGAAGTACGTGTGTCACAGTTTTTGAAAATTCCACCCCAAAACCTAATTCCACGCGGACGAAGTCGCGGGGGCAAAAGCTAGTTTCGTTATAAAAATTTAATGTATCGTTTTTAACAAAAAAAGTAGGTATTAATGACTTTTCTATATAAGTAAATATTAGTAATAAAACTCATTTCTTTATTTCATGTTTCACACATGAGCATCATTGCACTTGTCAAAGTGACAATTATCAAAAATATTAGGTTTGTTGACCGCTAAAGGACTGTCTAAGGACAGCCACGATGTTAAAAGTTTATGATCTATGGCTAATCAAATCAAAATATCGACCCGTCTGACAGAAAGATGTGTGGCATGCAATGATGAATCCTTAAGGTGGTAAAGCATTATCAGGACCGCGACTGTACATCCTGACTTCCTTTGTTCTGTGGGAAGTTTTGGTTACAATACTTTAAGTTACAAAACTAGCAAGTTCGGAAATCTCGACAGAGTTTTATGTTTCAGGCATCGAATCACAATAACATCAGATTGAAATAGACCTTACCTTCCTTGTTTTAAGTTGTGTATTCAGTAC
This sequence comes from Hipparchia sbordonii, assembly GCA_038048805.1. Lineage (NCBI taxonomy): Eukaryota > Metazoa > Arthropoda > Insecta > Lepidoptera > Nymphalidae > Hipparchia > Hipparchia sbordonii. Next base: position 10,016,635 of record JBBIWI010000008.1, on the reverse strand, counting down.
AACCGTTTTTATTTCGCCTTGAGCTTGAAACTTGAGTCTTGAAGCGAAAAGAGAAATAAAAGCTCAACTTTACTGTGGCGTTTTCGAGACGTATTCGGTACACGAAATGGATAATAATAATTGCTTTGTTTATCATAATACTAGCCTTTGCCCCCACGACTTCGTCCGCGTGGAATTAGATTTTGGGTGTAATTTTCAAAAACTGTGACACACGTACTTCTTTATTTTTACTGAAAGCTGCTTTACCAACTTTGAATGGAAACAGCTTGAAAAATGACGGAGTTTAATATAAACTTCATCCCCTATTAAACCCCTTAGGGGTGGAATTTTCCATAATCCTTTCTTAGTGTGCGCCTACGTCATAAAAGGAACCAACTGTAAAAATGTTCAAGTATCTAACGTCAGTAGTTTAGGCTGTGCGTTGATATCTCAGTCAGTCAGTCAGTCAGGACTTTGAATTTTATATATATAGATTATGGCCTGGGTAATGGGACATGTCGGTGTCCATAAGACTTATGGATTCATAATTTTTTGTTAATGTAAATTTGTTTAAAAATAAAAAACTATCAATTTCCTAACAAGACGACATCGGGGGTTTCGTGCAAGTACTTCAAATATTACACAAAATACTAAAATATTAAACAAAATTAATTAATTTTTTTATTAACACAGTTTAATAACACGGTACACAATGTATCGTGTTAATTATATTATTAATTAATGCATTCCCCATATTGCCGCGGTGAATTATGAGATGATTCGTGATACTTAAGTGATTAAATTGCGATAAGCGATATTAATTGTAAACTCAATTGATACGTTCATATTATTCATGGCCGAGTTGTTTATTACGAGTGTATTGCACAAATTAACTCCAAATATCTAAAATCAGCTATTCATCAGTCATTATAGACAAAAGACCGAGGCTTCACAAAATTCAAAATTCAAAATTCAAAATCCAAAATTTATTTATTTCATATAGGCTAACCCGTAGCTCTTATGACACGTCATAATCTACCACCGGTTCGGAATGCAGATTCTGCTGAGAAAAGCCGGCAAGAAACTCAGCAGTTGCTCTTTTCAAAAAAAAATTTTTTACAAAGCTATGCTATGTATACAGTGCTTCCACAATAAAGCTTCAAAAATGCAAAAAATGCATACGTAGGTACACCAATTCCAACGCATGTCAAGACGGGCAGTCAAAGCAGACCCATTCCCGTTGCTTCGCTCAACCATATTTGAGGGAACGTAACAACACGCAACCACACGACACCAACACAGAAATGTTTAAAGAGAGCATACCTTCGAAAACATTTTGCAGAACTCTCAGACGATGACGACCATGGCACAGTGGTGAGGCGCTGTGGTCTTATAACTGAGAGGGTCGCGGGTTCGGTTCCCCGCAGGGCCTCTGGTCTGGTCTGGGGGAAGGCTTTGGCCGCGGCTAGTTACCACCCTAGCACGGTCAAAGACGCCAAGTGATTTAGCGTTCCGGCACGATGGCGTGTAGAAACCGATTAGGTTTTAAATCTATACATCGCACTCTCATTCTGCTCAGACTTAGACAGACAGAGATAAAACAGCTCAGATTTGTGTTTCGTTTTAACTCTTGAGTCTGAGCTAAGTCATAGCAGGCTCTATAGATCTTAGCATTAGACTGCAAGTCACTTACCATCAGGTGAAATTGCAGTCAAGGACTATCTTGTCATCGAATAAAAAAAAAAGGCATGCAAGTTTCCTCACGACGTGGACGTTTTCCTTCACCGATAAAGCAAGTGACATTTAATTATTTAAAACGAATATAACCACCGAAAAGTTAGAAATGTGAGCTTACCCTATAGGATATCACTGGCTCAATGGGTATAAGAATGGAAGATTGAATTTAAAAAATTTCAGTAGGTAGGTATGTAATAGGTACTTTTAATAAATATCTATCTCAGAAATTAGTTAAACTGCACTGAATACTGAGAATTTAATTTACATCGAACAACCACAATTTAGGTTTTCATTGCACTTAGTATTTCTACGAGTATGTACTTTGTTCAGTGGAATTACTGCGAGCGATTATTTTGGGGTAGAATTTCGAATTGCTCCGCGGCTTTAGTCATTTACGCAAGAGTAAATTTTGTGAAAATCGCTGGGGTTGATTTTCTACAAGAGAAATTTCGAGCTCTATGAAAGGCATAGTGAAGTTTTAGTCCCCGAACTAATGGTTTCATTAAATTAGGTAAGATTTTTATTTCTTTTTGTTTTTTAGTTTCGACCTCTAAGTGGTACCTAGACCTTAGTCACGTATTTAATTGAATTCAAAATATAGAGAAACCGTAACTATCTGCCGCACCCAGAGATAGTCATTTAATGATATTCCATTAGTTGTTAACTAATTATTTATTAACATTGAATTTCCTATTGAACTGTCTTATCTAAAATTACGAACTTTTAAGAGAGATTCTAAGAGTGATTTTAAATCTAAGGATGTTTAAGTAACAATGAGCGACTCTAAGGCTGAAATCTATAGACCGCACTCTTACTCTGTTCAGACTCAAGACAGAGTTAAAACGAGACAGATATATGTCAGACCATAAACGAGACAGATTTATGTCAGCGTATTAACTCTATGTAAAGTCCTAACTAAGTTAGAGCACGCTCTATAGATCTCAGCTTAAGTGATGCATTACGCTTAGCTGCATACTACACTGCGCGGTTTCCCGTCGCGGTTCACAGGCGGGAGAAATACGACCGCCGCATGCAGCGTCAAACCGCCGCTCATAGCCGGCGTTTCAAACTACACGGGCGGTTTCCCGCTATTACGTGATTCTGGCGCGGGACCTAAAATGAACAAAAGACAGCGATAACCGCGTCCCGTGTAGTTTGATGGTCTGCGGCAGCTTTGTCGAGCGGATTCCCGCAGCGGGAGAACCGCCCGTGTAGTATGACCCTTAGCTCGCGTGGATTTAGTTATTAAAATCCCACTGGATCTTTTTGATATTCCGGGATAAAAAGTAGCCTATGTCACTCTCCCGGTAATAACAATACCCTGGCAAAATCTGTCGATCCGTTGCTTTGTTGCAACGTGATTGAAGGAGAAACCAACAAACCAAACAAACACGCATTCGCATTTTAATATTATAGTAAGGATTTTGATTTTGCTCTCTACTTTATGCGTTTTTAAAATTGTCTTGCGATTCTACCCGCTCATGACCGCTGGGAGTCCCAACTCCGAGCGATTTATTCCACATTTATCATTGTAGTTCGGCTTTAGATTTTCTAAATTCTTCTAATCTTTCTCTTTTCAGGTCCACTTGCAGCGTATCATCATTCATATCAAGCAGTCATCGTAAACATTCAGAAATAAGGTAAGAGAGATTTCTTTCGCTGATTCGAACGTCCTTGTACATCTTAAACGTTACTAAAGTCTCTCTGTTGAGTCTTATGGGCAAGGACTTGAAAGCACAACGCTGGGGATATTTTACAGGCCATCTAAGAAATCTACCAGTTTGTGAAGGGGCAGAAGATTTCTCACCGACGAATAACGTCACACTCACCCTATAGCGCATTCCTCAGTATTCCCTATTTCATGCCCTATCTTTACCTATCTTTATCTATCTATATATTTTGGAATGTTATTATGCTACGAAGCGGTTATGAACTAGTCTAATGTCGTATTCCTGGTGAAAGGTGTTGTATAACCGTTTGTGTAACGGCGCATCTGACCGTAAGCGAAATGAAGATTCTCATATAAGGGTGCCTTCTCACGGCATGTGGTAGCACAAAGCCCTACTAACTTGTATGCGATAACAATACGTAGCATGTAGGGCTGCCAACTTTACACCACAACTCGACTTTGCATTCAGCTGTCCACAAGATAGGTAGTTACATTATTTGGAACATTGAAATACACATATATTATATTTTGGCAGTAGCTTTAGCTCGAGGCTTTATTCACGTTAGTTCGATTTTCCAACGCATTGGGTTGAATTTTCAAAGTCCTTTCTTAGTGGAAGCCCGATTCGTCCAGTGATTTGAATTGTGCGTTGATAGATTAGTCAGTCAGTAACCTTTAATTTTAAGTATAGGTATATTTAGATTTTCGATTTTGGAAAGAGCAACTTCTGAATTATTTGCCGGCTCTTCTCAGGTGAATCTGTTTTCCGAACTAGTTATAAAGTAATAAATTTTCCTACTTGAAATAATAATATAATATTATACCATTATAATGTCTCGTATCTAGTATTGTACAATGTCTGAAAAATATTTGACAACCCTAGTTGCCCCATTTGCATTACATTAGTTACTGGGTTACATTCACCCAGCTGCCTCCATCGGAAATATTGCCTATGACCTACGAACTACAAACCTACTTCTGTAGAGGTACCTACTTTAGGCCTATAGTTACATCTTACTAATATTATAATCCAACTATAACTCTACTAATCACATTTACATCACATAATCTTATCAAACTAATATTATAAAGGGGAAAGTTCGTACCTATATGTGTGTGTGTGTTTGTTCTAACCCTATATGTGTGTATGTTTGTTCTTCCTTCACGCCACGAATGAACCGATTTGGCTGGATATCGCTATGTGATTGAAGGAAAAAAGACACGCCTTCCCATTTATATTATTATTACTAAGGATGTTGCTGGCTTTAATATCAACTTAGTTGTTAATTCAATTTTTTTTGCCATCGTTGTACCTGAAAATACTACTATACTACTAATATTATAAAGGCGAAAGTTTGTATGTGTGTGTGTGTATGTTTGTTACTCTTTCACGCAAAAACTAACTACTGCCGATTTGGCTGAAATTGAATATGGGGATAGATTATACCTTGGATTAAAACATAGGCTACTTTTTATCACGAAAAAAAATTATAGTTCCCGCAGAAATTTGAAAACTAATACCACGCGAACGAAGTCGCGGGAAATCAGCTAGTACTAAATATATATTTATCAATTTTTTATATAAAAATACCAAATACCGCTTCGTGAATAGCCTCCTTAACAATTGATATATAACATTATCACCTTTTATGTCACCTTAGAAGTCAACGTGCAGTCATAAGACGTAAGATGTGATAATATTATCACAAATACCATCAGTTGTTTAGAGTTCTTCGAGTACATTATAATATACCTACTTAATAACTTAACAGGTTGTCGGGCCACAGAAAAGAAGAACGGTGCGTTCTTGGAAAAATAATTTTCTTTCTTTGATGAAAATCTGTAGGTTTAATTGAGCGAATTGTGTAGACACTCATTACCCGTGAATCTCTTAGATAATATATCACAACATCAGGAGTTTTTCTTAAGATTTGAGATTATATTCAGCCGGCATTTATTGTGAGTAATCGTCTTCGAGTCCACTAAATCACTATTCCATGAAAACCTGCACTATTAGGTATGTAGTTAATAGAGGGAGTCGCGACCCTCAATAATGAGGATTTCAATCCACAGAGAGTAGACCACCGATACGCACTTGCGTGATGAATAACCATTTATTTCTACCTTGACAAATCAGATCTTTGCACTTAGCGTTTTGACCAAGGTTTGATTTTATAAAAGATTTTGTTCTATCTTCGAACTTAGTAAAGTATCGTATCTAACATTTATCTCCCAGCGTATATGTATCGTGACCCGGATGTTAAGATGTTAAGGCAAAGGAGTTGGAATTTAAAGGTCGCGCGATGCATCATACCGGAGTTGCGGACGTACGTGATGTAATCCTTTTGTGGAAGGATCCTAATAAATTGTGTTTGTGTTTTCTCCTCGAGATTGAATAAATTGGTCAAAACGAATGTCGATAATATTTTTGTAAGGGTGCCGTGACTGGATTTTACATAGCTTTCTTTTAAATACGGGCATTGATTGTATCCCGGCAACAAGTTACAAACTATAGCTTCAGATCATCTTCTCCTAAGGAAGCGCGGTGCGCTGACTAAAGATGGCAAACACTCATAAACGCTTCTTATTCGTGAAGAAACCTTGCACAATAGTAGCATAAGGTTCTATTACTAGGTACTATTAGGATTTTTGTGGCAGTAGACCAATGATAGGTTGAGAAAACAAGCGAATTCATAATGTTTAAAACTTTTATGAACTTTCCGGCATGGTGGAGTGACTGTAACGGACTCTAAATACGTGATGTGATAAAAGTGAAAATATAGGAAAGTGTGCTTGTCGCGATTATGTCAAATGTGGTTGTTATGCTCCACTAGTTCTAATATTTTCTTGATTAGATTTAATACTCAGCTTTCCCATAGCTGCGTGAGTGATATCGTTCACCTATTTTCCATTAAACGTTTACACAGCACATCTGTATGCTGTTTATTTATTTAACACTTTATTTGTACACAACTACAGGAAAGTTATACAATATGTAACAAAAACCCTGTCGTTCCTGTGAGCTACGAAATGTGCTCATGAACTGAACAAGTTTCCCCAAGAAACACAGGTCGAAATATGAAAAAAAAAATGTGGACCTCCCATATAAAATTGACGATCCGCTGATTGATTTACTATGTTCTCAAAGGTGTGTAAACTCCGCCAATTTGCACTTAGCCAGCATGATTTAAAAATTTAAATTTAAAAGGAGATCACTGTTAAGTAGTGGTCAGATATGGGTTGAAATGATGAAGCAGGCGTGTAGTCTTCCATAACAACCAGCAATCTTTGGCAATAGCTACTTCTTCAAAGCAAAACTAGTTTGATAACGTAATCACCCAGAAAATGGTTATTGTGAAAACTGCATATTATTTATTACGAAACATTACCTAAATTAGTTTAAATGATTTTAATCGATGAAGAACCTTTCAAATGTCTTAATTTGACCTTAATGTGTAATCTATGGAAATGAAGATTCATTTTGATAATATGTCTATGTCTTAATTTAGGACAGTGTGTATATAATATCATGTTGTGTAAAGATTGAAAGTTGGCGTGTTTTTCTTCTAGTATCCCCTGAATTAAATAAAGTTCACTGAAAATAGACGTTACTGCGGGCAAGTAGCAACTAAAAAATCATGTCATCTAGAAAATTGTGCGTGATATCTATGCGATTAACTTGGCAAGTACCTAATTATTCTTGGGAAAAAGAATAATTTCATCATATTTATTATTGAATCAATAGATTATTCACGTACAGGTTACATTAGGCCTGTCAATATAATAACAAAAAGGTTGAGATGTTAAGATGCTTTTCGCTTTTAGTTTTCTTAATATAAATCTACTATCCCAAATAACATCAAATAGATATTTTGTTTTAGTAATCCATTTTAGTTATATCAGGATCTTGTTTTAATACTAGAGATATACACATCTCTACAATAAGAATATTAGATTATTATATTTTTAATATGTTTATTGAACAGGTGTCATCGTCAATAGGTGGGTCCCCACCAGACGATCCAAAATGGATCGGCGATCCCGCGATCCGCGATCCAAAATCGTGATACGTGGAGCGTGGATCGTACTAGGCCGATCCAGTTTGTTTAAACTGCGATCCGGAACGAACGGATCGGGCGCAGGCAGGGAGCGCGCGCTCCAATACGAGCGCATGGATCGCGCGCGGCACGTCCACACCGCCTGCACATTTGGATCGCGCTCCTGCCGCGTGCGATCGGAGCGCGACGGATCGTCCGGTGGGGACCCACCTAATGACAATAACTCGTCTCATAATATTATATTATTTAAATTCACATCCTATATCTAATCCATTTTGGGTATTCGAACTATGTAGATCGAGATTGCATTAGATATTTCACAAGATATTATAAATATTCAAAACCTTCTGTCGATGTTTGAAATCATTTTATCGAGATATTTTTCATTTTATAAGAAAAAATATGAGACTCAAACCTTTTCAATTATCACTGAAAGCTCAGTAATCACTAGGTACCTATAGAAACTTTTAATAGTACATTTTGTGATAGTAGTTTTAATAAAAACCTCGACATATTAACGGTATAAACATGGTATAACCGACGCTAAATTCGCACTCATATAATATAATAGATAAACGAACACATAAATCTATCCCTAACTTTATCATGACCTAACATAATCGTGTTCTTAACCCATATGCCTAACTTAATCATAGCTCTACCCACCTTTTATTTAAATGTACCTCAGCAACATAGGTATGCAGAAAGAGAAATAGGTATGAAGTAGTAGTATACTACTACCTAGGTTAGGTAAAGGAAAACAAAACCGCAGAATCCTACGGTACTTTGTGGGTTGCACCTAAAACATACCGTAAGTCCGTGTTCCAAAGAGCAAGAGGTCATGTCTTTGAAATTGTTTGCAATCTTCCTAAAGTATACCTTGTTGCTGCGATGCGCTGAACTTTAGAAGCTCATTCAAGTTATCTTAGCTGATAGCCTTGCCAAGAAAATTGTGTTTTGGGTTAAGGTTGATCTTCTTAAAAGTGTTTTTTCACTGTTATTAATAATGAAATAAGTATTTACGAAGGCTACACAGTACACGTTTGTTTTTTTTGTATAAGGTGTATACCTTATACCCTTTCATTGGCATGATACATAGTAGATACCTACTAGTTGAGTTATATTTTAAGAAATTGTAATGTGTAAGTCTTAAGTGTACCTATTTCATTTGTATTTATACATGTCAATGAATAGCCAATATTCTATTCTATTCTATTCTATAAGCTATAATTTAAGAAAAATTAAAACGACTTCAATATACCGAAATAAAGAATAAGTGAAAAGGGAAAATTGTTCGTATCTTGAAAACTGCTGAATCGATTTTGATGATATGTTTACTGTTTCCTAAGTTGAAGTAATTGTTAACAAATAAAAAAGAATGATCACAATCCGTTTAATGATTTCCGAGAAATACGTACTTACATACTTACTCAAATAAATATACAAATATAAAATTTTGTATATTTATTTGAAAGCCCTAATAGATTAAATTATTTATTTATCTTATGTGAATATTTTGCAATTCTAATAATAGTAATATTATTCTAATAATAGTAATTTATGTAAATAAACACGTGTCGAATTGATAACCTCCTTTTTTAAAGTCGGTCAACAAGTTTTGCAGGTGAAATTCGGGTACAACTATTTCTGTTGTTTTCTAGTGAACTGATTTTGTTAAACCGGTTGAGTTTCTGTGCATTGTATGCTAACGAAAGAAAAACAAGACAACAAAAAAATAAATACAAGGATTTTTTAAACCAGACCATCTGCATGCTGCTAACTAACCTTTCCATAATAATTACCAAATTTAATCACAGATTACATATAGATTAAAATATAATACATATATATGATGTATGTATAATGTATATTAATAACTGCGTCAGTTTATAAATGTGATTCATTTTCAATGAAACATTTTGATAAAATCCCAACTTCATTATACGGTTCTGTGAGTGATTATAAAGCTACCATTTACAGCTTGTGGCTTACCGAGTATACGATTCAGAACAACAATGGGCTCAGCAAAAAAAAAAAAAATTTGTGCCACACAACATAATAGTCGACCTCGAATGTTGGATTTACAGAATTGGGATGATAGTGACTTTTATATGGACTGCTTTTACTCGCAACTTGTCCGATTTCACACAAGTGTTATAAAGGCGAAAATTTTTATGTGTGTTGTGTTTGTGTATTTTTTAAACAAGCATTTCTATGAATTGTAAATCCTATTTCCTATTATCCTATTAATATTATAAATGCGAAAGTTTGTATGTTTGTTACTCAATCACGTCGCAACGACAGAACCGATTTGGCTGAAATTTGGCACAGAGATAGATTATAGTCTGGAACATAGGCTACTTTTTCTCCCGGGAAATAAGAGATGTTTTTTACTCCCGGGAGTAAAAAACATTAATCCACGCGAACGAAGTCGCGGGAATCATCTAGTATGATAATATAATTGATAATAATTTTTTGCACATTGTCAATAGATAATTAATTGTCTCTGTAAATTGTGAACGGGTTTAAAATTTTTAACAAAAATGTTATACTTAATGACAACCCAAAATTTAGCAAAATAAAGATTAAGCTTTATTTCCTAAACTCTTTGTTCATCTCTGCTTTACACGTCTAGTGTTGTAATATAACAAAACAGAATAAAAAACTCGTAAACACTAATAGGTTTGTATTAATTTAAAACTATCATAAAACAATGAAACTTGACACAAATAAACTAAGAAATAGTAATTTACATAAGCAGATTACATTATACGCATCGCAGTTCGTAATCGAACACGTAGAATATAATCATTATTTGTTACCACATCGTAATTCGTAACGTGTTGGCAACGTAAATTGATTTTAAATACGCCATTAGTATAGTGAAATCTCAGTCATTGTGCAAGTTCGCTAATACTGGGTAACCTTTAGCCTCTATGAGACGACTTTGTCGGTCGACCTCTCACTTTTGAGTACCGTAAGGTGCTTAATCTGTAGAAGTATTCTATCGCTTGTAATTTTCACGCGAAGAAATCAAATCGAATAAACTAGCACCGCGTGCGTTACACCTGGGACTACAGTAAGTGCGAAATACGTACAATATCTAATTTAAATCTACCCTTACTAATATATAATATTACTCGTTGATGCCCGCGGCTCCGCTCGCGTGGAATTAGTTTTTAAAATCCCGCGGGAACTCTTTGATTTTCCGGGATTAAAATAAACTTATGTCACTCTCCAGGTCCTCAACTATACCCATGCAATAAAATCCCGTCGATCCGTAGCTCTGCTGCAGAGTTATTGAAGGACAAACCAACAAACAAACACACTTTCGCACATTCGTAAGGATTGCTCGACAAACATATTTGCCGTCCACAAGCTATAATGCCGTTAACTACCAAGACCATATTTCCTAATATAAATCCTAAATCAAAAGTTTTTGGATTTATATTAGGAAATATGGTCTTGGTAGTTAACGGCATTACAGCTTGTGGACGGCAAATAAGAAGTTCGTACTTCCGTCTTTTAGTAAAGGAGAATAAAAGAAAATATTGGTAGGTACGTACTCATTCAAAGTAAAGATCAAATACATTATAAAGGAATATATTCAGAAATCATTGGCTCGAATTTGAAATTATAATATTACAAGTACATCTCCCGATCTCTTCAAAGATCACTTTGAAAGATCTAAGGAGTCACATTTGGATAAGTGACTGTGGCAACGTTTTGCCATTTCATCTAAAAGCGGTGAATGGACTTGGGAATTTCCTTTGCGGGCAAATGCATTTATTAATGTTATCTTAACGGAACCTTTATAGGATCCCTTCGTTGTCCGTCTGTCTGTCCGTGTGTCAAGGCCCTTTTTCTCATAAACCGCTTGAGGCACTAAGTTGGAATTAAACGGCTCTTAGTGCTAGTTTATTGAAAAGTTACAGCTTTTTGAATCGTATTTCCATACAAAAGCCTTAGGAAGCCTCAACAGCCCCACGGTAAAGGTGCGGAATGAAAACTGAAAGGTCGCAGGTTCGAGCCCCACCCGTTGCACTATTGTACCCACCCGTTGTACCCACTCCTAAGCACAAGCTTTCCGCTTATTTGGAGGGGATAGGAGGATATTAGTCAACTTCAACTTGGCTAATATTCTTTATAAAAAAAAAATTAAATGACGTACCTAGTAGGTACCTACTTATATAAAAAAAATTAACACTTAAGTCAAATAAAAATTGACTATGCATTTTGTAAACAAGAAACATAGAAATATTAAATATTTATATTTTGATGACTAAAATCATTTGTTTAATAAAATCGATAAAATTATACCAAAAATTCCAGCTAAAATACAACAAGAAAAGTGCTTTTCAGTTTTGCAGTACGAACGAAAATCGCTACGAAATCCACTGAGGGAAAATCAGTTTGATTGTCTCGCGTAATAAAAGAATACGACGAAAGTCCTACAGTTTTAGAAGTTCTTCCTGCCGTATTATGAAAGTTCCGTGCGCCAGCAAGGTTGAAATTAAATTAATAACTGGCAGCCGAGTCTTGGCTTGGCTCTAGGGCCTGAACAGACACGGCTGGTGGTTGCAATGACAGCTCCGTAGGGCGGTAGCAACCTTGCAGAATGAAGAAATACTTTTATGAGTCAAAGAATGGAATTCATCTGTTTTAACGTTGGTTATATCCTTCAAGGTTCCGAATTATTTGACGATTCGAAAGCATTTTGTAAAAGTTTATTTGAATAAAAAATTCTATTCTATTCTATTCTACAGGTACAGGTACAAACTGCAGTTTTCCCTATCTATGGTGTCTTTCGTTCTGCTCGGAGTAGCGCGACTGCAATATACTTTTAAAAAAACCTATTCTTTATACATTGTATGTAATGCTTAGGCAGCTGACATGACGCATACTTCTACGCAAGTAACAAACCAACCAACAAATTCCTAAAAAGCGGGCAACGCATTGGTGGTGCCTCTGGTGCTACAAATGTTCATGGGCGGCGGTAATCACTTAACATCAGGTGACCCGCCTGCTAAAATACCGGTTGAAATTTTAATGGTTGTACTCCCTGAAAGAGGTGAATGTGCTCATGAAACTGAACAACTTTCCCCAGGGAACATAGGTCAAAATATGAAAAAAAAAAATTGGACCCTCCATACAAACTTGACGATCAGCTGATTGATTTACTATGGGAGGTCCAAATTTTTTTTCATATTTCGACCTATGTTCCTTGGGGAAAGTTGTTCAGTTTCATGAGCACATTCACCTCTTTCAGGGAGTACAACCAATGAAATTTCACCGTGTATATAAAAAAAAGTTAAAATGCAAGTTCAAAGCGCCCCAGTCTTAGTTACACCTTCAGGTGTCGCTACACGCCGACCCGTCTGTTATTGCCCACGTCGCGTCGCTGTCGTCACGCTATGTGTCTAAGCCTTCAGACTAGAAAATAATTTTTGCCATACCTATGTGCGTTGGTGATTTTTGCTACCTATCAGTGCAATATCGTTTGCGGATTTGGTCCCCCAAATACCTCCATCCATCCGGCTTTCAATTTGCAATCGATCGAAAAGTCGGCAAAGGAACGGTGGAAAGAAGATTGATATTTTGGATTTCTATCCGGAGCCGGGCCGGCGAGGCCTCACAAGTGAGTGATCGCTACAATACGTCCCTGGCTAATGATATCCAGGGCTTATCGGCTCGTCTGCCGCGCGTCATTTTTACGGATTCGTCGGGATTTATGTAAATTTGTTTTGTCAGCGACCCTCCTTGTTACCCGGCAAATCTGCTGCCGATATTGAGAATATCGATACTGTCGGTTTGGAGAGTACTTCGCTTAGATTTAGACACAATACGTTATAGTCGGTTCACATTATGTCAATTGTTGGATCAGGTACGTAAATCACACTAATATTATAAAGCCGAAAGTTTGTATGTGTGTGTGTGTGTGTATGTTTGTTAGTCTTTCACGCAAAAACTACTGGACTGATTTGGCTGATATTTAAAACGGAGATAGATTATACCTTGGATTAAAACAAAGGCTACATTTTATCCCGGAAAATCAAAGAGTTCCCGCGGGATTTAAAAAACTAAATTCACGCGGATGAAGTCGCGGGCATCAGCTAGTTCTATCTAGAATGAGAATTTAGACAACTAAATATGTGGTGGATTCTAAAAATTCTGGTATTTTTTCAATAAAAGATAGATTTTGTGCTTTGATGGCCTAGTGATTAGCATATTTAACTGCAGATTTTATGAGATCAGAGGTCGGGCCACAAAATTGGAATGGGTTTTTCTAACAAGAAATTCTAACAAGAAATTCTTAGTAGGTACTAACCTGAAATTAGTATGTTGGCAGTGTGGCACCCCCTTGCCTCGGAGAGTACGTATAGCTATCGATAAATATGTAATCCGCCATTTTGTGGCGGCGGCCATCTTGGGCCGATTTTCATCAAACATAGCTAGAACACCCCCGACTAATTCATCTTTTAAACAAATAAAACAAAATCGATTCATCCTTTCGGTTGCTCCGATGCCACAGACAAACACACACACACAGAGACACGTCAAACTTACCCTGTCGTTTTTGCGTCGGGGGTTAATAAAATGGTTGAAAACGGTCGACATATTAAATTACTACATTCAAGAGTAGCGTAATCCGTGCGAGTGTGTGCTGTGTAGTAACTTATCGGACTGGCCGTAAACTTTCATATCAACATATTCAAATGTTTACTAATTCACGGGTCGTTTTACGACTGCGCGCGTTGTAAAACTGCTCGAAACTCATATTTATATTCATCTATGCAAAAAATGGACGTTACTGGTTGCATAGTTGTATTATGTAATTTGAATTTATCGTCATTATGGTCTGTTTTTGTTGACTGCATCATTACATACTCGTAGTATAGGCTATAATATAACTCCGCATCTCTATATTGGTTCACTAGCGGACGCTCGCGTTACGTCCGCTTCTTCAATGTCTTCAAGTGCCTAAATCCCCACAGTTTTGGGGGGCAGTACCCCTGCAGCATCAGATTTGAGGAGTTGGAACCCAAAGTTTTTGTATAGATCAAGAAAATATTCACCCAAATCGGTTTAGAAATCAGGGAGATATCGATATACATAGGTAGAAAAAGACAATTCCTTCACCTCCTTTGTCAAAATTCTTGATAATCGGAGGTATTATCATCATCATCATCAAGTTATTGACGGCTAACTACTAGACCTCGCAGACCCAGGCCGAGCCGTTGGTCTAACTAAGTAGATAAGAAAAACGGAAACAAGGACACACCCTTCTGTAATGCCTTCCGTAACACCTCCAACAGGGAGAAATAGCACAACACGGAAGTGATATCTCGAGGGAGCCACGTTCTCAAAGATGAGGAACTGGCACGCGTGAATAAGTAACGCCTGGTTATTGAAATGCCATCTTCAAATCAATGTCGTAATCATTGTGAGGGCATTAGGCATCTCGCAGCATCGTTAAAGTAGGGCATATAGAACGTAGCTGTACCGTCTCAGAGGAATACATATCTTGTCTACAGTGGGGCGTCTTCGCAAATTGAATGAGCGTACACGTGATTGCCTCGATACGATCGGTAGAGAATGGGACAATATGTGTGCTACCGCATGAGCGCTTCACCTTACATCACACTTAATTATAATGTGTGGGAACCAACCAACAACTTATAATTAATTGGTTACCACGTTAAATGCTTGTGTAATGGAACCGTTGAACGCTTAACCTAATCTAAATACTGTTAGTTTACTAGGAACTATGAAATACTAGACATTTATAACAGTAGGATAGGTTTTCTGTATACCTAGGTTTTTGTGTTTATCCATTGAATTTGGTATCTCTTCTCTTTTTCAACTTATAGACGTCCACTGCTGGACATAAGTCTCTTGCATGGACTTCCATAGGCCTCGGTCTTGCGCCGCCTGAATCCAGCTACTCCCTGCGACTCGTTTGATTTCGTCGGTCCACTTAGTATAAGAATTTGGTATAATTTTAATTAATTTCTTTAATAAATTATAGTTTAAGTTATGTTTAAGTAGAACACCAGACATTGAGTAAACTGTAAGTTTTATTTTTGTATCTTATTATTAATTGTAGTTTAACACAGTTTATGGAATTAATACATATTTTTCTTTAGCAAAGTTAGGCTTCGCTGTACCTACTACTTAAACTAATTGGGGGGTTTTTTTAATCTAAATCCACGCGACGTCAGATAAACAGAATTTGTTGCCAAACACAACTCAATATTCAAACAAATCTGCTGCCATGCAGGCTGACAGCAGGCTCCTATGTATTGAGCACGTACAGCAATCGGATCAGATTACCGAACCGTCTCGACCGCGACGATACCAGTGACATAAACACAGCTAACCACATGTATCTACGTCGAGTTGCTCTCTTGATGTAGGTATTTGTAGCGCCGCCATGTTTGATTCGGGAATCTGTAATCAAATCTGTTGCTGTTCCGGCTGGTAACTAACTAACTCTTCGAATTAAATTATAATTGTACATTCCTTGTTCACATTCAGACGGTATTGTGTTAAATAATTAACATGGGTAGAAAATAAATCTATCGAAATTGTATTTAAATAAGTCGCTATTCGAATTAAAAGCAAGTTCTATGGGGCATAAAATTTAGGATTTCCAAAATTTCTCGTTTGGTATGGGCAGCTTATTTATCAGCTTTTGATAAACTTTTTCTTAAACCAATCGATTTTCACGTCAATCGTTTAAAAAGATCAACCAGGTGATCGACCAGTCGATAAACTAGCCTGTTAACTAGTCGAGCTCCTAGTCTATAAACCAGTTGATCAACCATTCGACCAAACAATCATTCAATAAAGTAATCAATCAATCAGTCGTTCAAACAGTTTATCATAATAATATAATCATTAAAATTGCCATCCCACTAATCGTCCTTCCAAAACTCATTTGGATAATTTCAGTAAAGTACTAACTGCTCGCCTAGTCTACATCCTAAACTTTCGAAAAATATTGTAAATTGTTATCTATTAATTTAAGGACACCTTATAAGTACACTTCACTTATAATGACACTTTAAAGGATTTGAACACTCAGGAACACAATAGGAATGGTATTAATTTCATCAAACACAGTTCCGGCTGAATACATACGGATTTGCACAAACACGACTTAGGTCAGATTAGTGTATCGCTCAGCTTCCTAGATGTGTATCACAAACAACTAAATCCTCTGTAGCTACACGGAGTAGAGCGCAGCTATTGTTGGACTATTGGTTGGTTTGATTGCTATTATGTAGTAGGTACGAACTTACCAATAGATTGTAGGTCTGTATTCAATGCCTATGGTAAGGCCCTGGTTACATAAAATCCGCGACGCCCGCAAACCTACCTTAAATGGTATCTAGTTTATAAGTGGCAGGAAACACAGATTTCAGAAGGGTTTCCGAACCTGCTGTAAGTGGAAGGTTAACGACTCAGGGACGATATCCCTCCTTGTGGTCCAAAATCGAGGAACTCTTGCGCACACTCACCAAAATAACTCTCTATAGCCGGCAACTTTTCGGTGGTAATAGAGACATGAATTAGTTTGGCAATATAACGATATGTTTTATATTAACAGAGATATGAACGTTCAAATGCAGCCATGTCAACTAATATTTTTTGTAAATAAAAATAGCCATCACTGTGTAACGGAGCCAAATTCAACAAAAATAGAATAACTATAATGCTCTTGTCCGCGACATTGCTCACGTCAAGTTCGATTTTTCAAACCCCTATTTTGCCTCCTAGGGGTTGAATTTTCAAAAATCCTTTCTTAGCGGATGACTGCGTCATAATAGCTAGCTACGTATATATGCTTTAGGTCAGTCAGTCAGTCAGGGGTTTTCCTTTTTATATATTTAGATTCCAAATCCAAAGTTTATATGAATCTAAGTAAAACTGTCTTATAAAATAACTCACATAAAGGAATTTCAAATGGTTTTGCTATACAAACCTTACACGGGATACGTTTATCTCTTCACGCCCACTAGCTTTGATAATGCTCCGGTCAAATTACACTTGCCACAGCATTACGCTCGTGCGGTAACAAAATGATCTCTGTCCGCTTGCTTGGCGTGATAGTGAGTAGCCGACATCCCTAGGGGCACACTGGAAGCGGGATATACAAACAGAACTTATGACATTAAATATACTAGTGGTTCGCCCCGAACTGAGACCTCGCGATATCCCATAATTCCCAAAAGTTTTAATTATTTATTGTACCTAATAATTAACTTTTAACATTAGACGCAATAAAAAAAATAATAGTTGACATAAAACTGTTTTACTGACACAGCGCCATCTATTAGCATTATTGTGAAGCTATTGGCATTTAAAATTAAATAATTTCGTTTCTTTATAACATTTATCTAATTTTAGTATTTGTTGTTCAAGTACAGGATATAACTGAATTTTCAACCAAGTTTCACGTTCTAATATTCAGTAATTCTGAAGTTATAGGGCTCTGACAGACATTTGGACGTACACACTTCTCTGTCCAGTAGGCAAGCGCCCTAGTTGACTCAGAGAACTCGCTTCGCTCGTTCAATAACTAGCTTTTGCCCACTACATGCTACGTCTTTAACGCTACTTACGTGGTCCTACAGGCAGTAGGTAATAAGGGAGATTTAAATTTAAAATTTCTATTAGTATCCATTAGTATCACCTATATTATGCTACTAGTTCTTGCCCGCGGCTTCGTTCAAGTTAAGTTCGATTTTTCAAACCCCTATTTTACGACCTTAGGGGTTGAATTTTCAAAAATTCTTTCTTAGCGGATTCTTTCATAATACCTATGCCAAACTTCAGCCCGATCCGTTCAGTTGTTTGAGCTGTGCGTTGATAGATCAATCAAAAAGTCAGTCACCTTCCTTCCTATCTATATATGTAAAAGGAAAAGGTTTTTGCTCACGACATCGTCCGCGTGGATTTTGGTTTTATAAAAATACTGCATTTCTTTTGAAGGAATAAAAGTCTTCACCTAACTTATTTCACATTCTAGCATGAGTGACATAATTATAGGCTTGTTTTTATTCATAGGTCCTTAACTATTCCCATGCAAAATTTACGTCGATTCGTTGCTTTGTTGTAACTTTGTTGTGGCTGCGTGATTGAAGTAAAAACTAACTAACCATTTGTAATAAAAATATTAGTAAAAATAAAGTTCGATACCGCAGGCTTTATACTATAACAGTATCTAACTTTACCACAGCTAGTATAATAATTATGAACTAGAAAAAACTGTGTTACATCCCATAATAATCAAAACATTACATAGTAACGTCATTGTCATCAAAGCGAATGTTGTACGCCACTGCGAAACAAATTTGGAAATCTACTTTTAACGGTAGTTTAATTGTGCTAACGCCTATAAGCCCTAGTTGTTGAAACAATTAAGAGCTGTCATAAAGTTAGTTGCTTCAGATAAACATTTGAATTGTCGACATTAAAATGATTTCTCACCGCGCCGTCTTCTGACAAATTAATTTCAATCGTGAATTAGTTTAGGGGTAAACTCGCACTGTGACATTTCACAAGCGGCTTTTGTTAAACGCATATAGCGCAATATAGGTGATTCTGATAAACCTTAATTTTTTTTATTAAAAAAAAAAAATAACGTTTTCTACTAACTATGGCAATAATATAACACAACTACTAATGACTAAGACGATTGAAAACCAAAACTAAATTACCAGGATTAATATTTTATATTACTATTAATACCTTTTTCCGATAAAAATTAATATTTTCTTAAATAAATTTTATATTTATTTATTATTTTATATTTTTTACATAAAATAGCATTTCGATTAAGAATAAAATTTCAGAGCATATATCTCACAATCGTCGAATAGAATTTAACCGATGAATAATGTTAAAATGACAGTTTTATCTGCCCGAACGTAAAAATTCGCCAATAAGTTTACCTTTGGTGAAATAGGCTTAGTCTTATCAATTTAGTTTTATTTCTTTATAGTAATTTAATTACTTACATAGGTAAACTAAAGGCAATAAATCAACGCACGTCGCCTGTACATGCAGTGTGCCTATACCCTTAAGTTACTTCTAAGAAACAAATAGAAAACATAACTGTTGCTACACTATTTTATTTCTTTTGTTGCAGGTATGAACGACTACTTACGAGTTACAAAGTACAAGTAAAAACTCACACGAATTACAAGTAGGCAAGGGATTTGAATTTAAAATGGCCGCGTAAGGCGGCAGATAACGAAAATTCTTACGTGTGCCGAGTGAGTGTAATAAATGGATTTATAGATTTTAGTGAGTGAAATTACGAGTGAAACTTGGACGGGCTCCAAAGTCGGGAGAGGGCTGTACGGCGCGGCTTGTACGCGAAACTGGTGTGCCGACAAATTATTTGGGACCGCAGATTTTAACTACAATTCTACGTGAAATTATTATTTTTGCTCGCCGGTCTGTGCATATTTTAGCAAATATCAAGCGTTTTACAAAATCTAAAGCTATATGTGAATTTTGTTAGGACTGTGTCATCTATTCGAGGGTTCGCTTATTCGATCTCGGGCACACACCTCTGGCTTTTTAGAGTTATGTGTTTCGAAGTGTGTAGAAAGGAGAACTTCGTGAAAACTCTTCTAGGCAAACGTATTACCCCTTAAACCACAACATCACTTTCCACCAGGTGTGATAGTGGTCAAGCGTGTGCCTATCCTACTAATATTATAAATGTTTGAATGTAAGAACAGAATAGATTTATTTACATGATTGTAAATACAGGGTAGGATATTATGGATGGATATGTGGGCGGATGGTTGTTTGTTCCTCAATCACGCCGCAACAAGTGTACCGATTTCGCTGAACTGCGGCACAGAGATAGATTATAATCTGGAATAATACGTAAGTTTTCCCGGAAAATAAGAGAATGCCTGTGGGAATTAAAAAACCTCAATCCGTACTAGACGTGCCGCCAAGTGATTTAGCGTTCCGGCATGATGGCGTGTAGAAACACATTAGGAGTATAGGTTGATTTTACAATGCCATACCCCTTCCAAGTTAGCCCGCTACCATCTTAGACTGCATTGTCACTTACGATCAGGTGAGATCGCTGTCAAATAGGGTAAGGATGCCGAATATGAGATGGTTGCCAAATATGAGATAGTTAGATTTTGGCGAAACTAATCGCCGCAGCTATTTGGCGATACTGTCACCAGAAGCCACGTGGCAACAGACCGAAACATGTGTTGGTGCTTCCCAGTTCGAGGCGAAGTCAGGTTGTGTACGTGCGGATTTTTACGAAACCACAAAACCCGATTTTTGACACCAAATATTAACGAGGTATGTTACAACTTTATAGTCACACTAAATGATTTAAATTTACAGTCATTGTATCAGTTATATGATTAATTTTACAATGCATTTGCAGTTTAGTTGTATTTTCTTCGCCAAGAAATAATAGGCAGCCTAGTTTTTAAATTTGGGTGTTTTCCTAATATGAGACACGTGGGGGCTCCTTAAATGAGATATCTCATATTAGGATGTATAGAAATACGACTATTTAAAAACCTCTTTTTCTAGATCAAAGAAGTCCTAGGACCACGATGTCATAATATAGGCCGTGAGTGCAGTGCAAAGCAAACAAATACGTTACCTAATAGCGTCAAAACTTTCGATGTTCCTAAGAGTATCCTAGAACGTTATGTCAAAAAAAGATGCTAATGCAGAAGTATTTATCCAGGTTCATGGGAAGACCTCCAGCTTTTCTGACTATTTAGAAGCAAAAATAGAAAAATATTGTAAAGCTGGACTAACGATTTTAAGGGTTACATCTACATCTGATCACATATCACATATTGATACATCAAGCACTTGGCACAAGCACATGATAATATATTATTAAGTTGTTACTAAAACCTTTTTATTTAGTAGTACGATGTTGTAGATTAATAAATATCGCCAATAAAAAGTTTTTTTGAATTGATTTCTTTTCTTTTTCTCTAAATCTATACTATCTCATATTAAAAAACCTTGGTATCTCATAATACTGCCGTCATAAGGAAAAAAGACGCCTCTGACATTTTTTTCGAAATTGAGTTAGGCACATATTCGGCATCAAAACAAAAAAACGCATCTACCAGTACTTACCAGAATTTTAAATTTTGTTTAAACATATCACAGGGATAAGTTTAAACAAAATTTAAAAATACTGGTAGATGCGTTTTTTTGTTTTGATGCCAAATATGTGTCTAACTCTATTTCGAAAAAAATGACAGATGCGTCTTTTTTCCTTATGACGGCAGAATAGGAGACCATATTTTCCCTGAGACGTAATTTCTGACTTTTCTAATATTATCTGATATAACAAAAAATCTATTATACCTAGCACTAAACGGTCTTTCAAGGATAAACTTCATTAAATACTTATCGAATATAAGTAATTTTCATAGTCATTAGGGCAATAACTTATTTTTTATGGCCGAATATGTATATATATAATATCTCATATTCGGCATCTTTACCCTACTACCTTGTCATAAAAAGACGATCACAATCTCTTTTCATTGGCTGGTACTTACGCATTTTTTATTTTTAGACATCCAACAGCTATATTCGAAATGCAATTTCGCTATAACGATGCTGTACATGTGAATAGACACTTAAAATAGATGGAGCAAGAATACCTCTTTTGTATGATTTCTATTTTAATATAAGCCAGTATAAAATTGTAATACAATACGCAATACAATACAAATTCCCCTTCTCGGGAACTTGAGTGGAGTTAGATTCTAATTGGAACTCTGAATGCCAGCATTGTTCCAATTCCACGCCGGGCTATTTGCAGCTAATGCTATTCAATTTGGTGTGAGTATTCCTTGATTAAGATTTGCTTGGGCTTACACCTGCTTAACGTCGGCTTTGCCGCATTGTTATAACTGCTACCGATTTCAATCTTGATATTTTGTTTGCATTTCGTTTCAAAGCCTATGATTTCTACTTCTGAGTTATATACTCACAAAACAAGCGAAAAAATTGTGCCGAACGACGAAGAGTATAATAGAGTACTTCATAGTTAAATAACATAAGAAATTACGACAAATAGATATTTGTTGTAATTTCTCATGTATTGGATTTCTCTAGGTATATATTTTCGGACATATCAGTCCGAAACCGATACGGAGTATCGCGTATCGGTTTCATTGTTCCTTTTTAAGCCCGCCATACTTCAACAAACGTGTCCTCATGTGCCATCAGAAGGCAAGCGTCGCGCATCGGTTTCATCGTTTCTATTTAAGCCCGTCCGCCCGACAGTGAAGTGGCCATTCCTATACAAAATTACTAATTTTTCAGTTGTTTTTTGGGTTGTAGAACCATCTGTATTAGAGCGAACAAATCAAATTGAGATAAGTAGTCATAAAACAGTCTGTACTTATTTATTTAGTACTTACAAAGCTTGTGTTACATATAACAGTTTTCACAACTCATTTGCTACTTTGTCTTTTTACAGCTGACATAACATATTTGTTTGTACTCAATACGTGTTTATTACGAAGAAAAGACGTTTGATTTTATTTTATTGTATAACGAGATGTTATGTTTAAAACTGTGGTAGCTTTTATATTTTTTATATTAACATAAAAAATTATTCGTAGCCTAGTACAATCTTTTTCCTAAATGTCATTTCAAAGATAGCCTATAAATTGCACTTCACGATAATCATGCTTGATAAAAAAATGTTGTCTAAGTAAGATTGGATTAGGTTTATATCTGGAAAGTATCTATTTCACTCTTACCTTGAAGGTACTCAAGTTATACTCGGTAAGAAATACGGAAACCGGAAGCCGGAAGGGCGTTCTATACCTTAGTTCGTTCGAGCAAAAAACGTTGCTGATTAGAACCGTTCATTGTTAGGTACTTTTTGATGATAATAATAATAAAATATGGTTTTCACCGAATGATTTTATTGATATCACTTCAACGGTTTTTCGGCACGTTCGATTTATAACTGTGCGATGTGAATGAACCTCTAATCCTTAGTAATATTGTAAATGCAAAAGTGTGTTTGTTTGTTGGTTTGTCCTTTAATCCCGCTGCAACAGAAACTACGGATCGACGTGATTTTTTGCATGGGTATACCTGAGGACCTGGAGAGTGACATAGGCTACTTTTTATCACGGAGAATCAAAAAGTTCCCGCGGGATTTTAAAAACTAAATCCACGGGGGGCGCATGAGTTTCAGAATGTGAAGAGTTTCCAGGAGGAGACTGACACCCTGGCTAAGCGCGGATTGGCAGATTTCACACATACCTTTGAGAATGTTATGGAGATCTCTAAGGCAAACAGGTTGTTTCACAGTGAGGCTAGTACATATATATAATTGCTTAAAAAACATATAACTATGAAAAACAAAAAGTAAATGCTGAAAACCCCTTGTGGCGGTGGCGTTGCGTTTAAATGAAAGACATGTTCTAGCGATATCGGAATGAGAGATCAACGTCTCGCCACGCTGGCTGCGTGTAACAGACTGTCGCAAACACTACATTCCTTCTTTATTTCAATTTAAAATGAATGTAACAATGTAATTCATAGAAAATATACTTCTGCTCAATAATTAATTCAATATAACATTATTCATTTTACGGAGGCCAACTTGTGGCTCTTGTGACAAATCATGATGCTACCACCGGTTCGGAATGCAGATTCTGCTGAGAAGAGCCGGCAAGAAACTCAGCAGTTGCTCTTTTTAACAACAAAATGTTACAAATATTATGTGGCTTCAATGTAACAAATTCTTGTAGACAGCTGAATACAAAGCTGATTGCTTCTATGCAACTTTGTCAACAACTGTATGTCAATTATCTTGATTCAGTAATCAAAATTACATAAACAATATTGTAAAAACAACTTAAGTGTAACATCTTAATATGTAATTTTATCACAGGAAACAATTTTAGTGAACTAAACATATCAGAGCAGATGTTATTACATCTTCAATTCCAGTAACGATTAAACTGTAACTAATCAATAAGCCAATCAGAGACGGACACTTCTTATTCTCGTTATCGTTCGATTATGACGAGACCTCACTTACTTGGTCAGCTATGTAAGATTCTATCCATCATATCCATTTCAATTGGAAAATTGTATGAACATCTTTTTACAAAATGTATAACTTCCTCCATCCTCCTTCCTTCTTTTCCACTCAGGCTGACTGATTTCAAGTTTTATGAGGTAGATATACAAATCATATATTGTTGTTAGCGATTACCATTTTTACGGGTATGATTGCCGGATAGATGAACCCAGAAAATATCTGTAAGTGTCCGTTTCTTCATAAAAGTTAGCATTACAGTAAAAGTAGAACAGTTTTGGCTAGGTAGTTGACCCAAAACAATCACCATTTCTACCTTTAAAAGATGTGACTACCTATGACCTCATTTGATGCGGTCAGATAAGACATAAAGGTGCTACTTAGTAGCATTAGAATTTAACTTTAAGATGCAATACTATATTGAACGTGGCAGATCACCAATGAGATGGACGGACCACGTGTGGGCTACGGTGGATGTTCCGAAAAACTCGATACATTTATTGGCCCGACTCGGGAATCGAACCCGAGACCTCGTCATGAGCAGTTTGAACATACTAACTTATTAGTCTAGACCAACGAGGCAGTTATTTTCCGCTCAGTTAAACGATAGTTGAAATAATTTAATCTTTTAATATTATGCAGATATTAGGCACCCGCTCTTAACTCAGCTGTATATTTATGGGCTGTCTCAAAATTACCTGACGGAGATTTGATTTGTATTACTTCCATAATTTTGAAAGGTTATTCTGTACTTAGAACAATTAGGTGATTAAATTTTCTAAGTTATTGGACCCAATTAATGACTGCTTGGTGTCAATCATCCATAAAAATATTTCTGATCTAAAATTATTCCTTATAATTATTTATTTTATTCAGAACCCATAACGCAAAGTTTTTTATTCTTAACCAACTTCAAAACGGAAGAGGTTCTGAATTTGACCCTAATTCAAATACATTTACTTGCAATAATGGGCAGGTGAGGCCATGTACACTGTTCTGTGCTCCAACTTGCCATTTACAACATAAATGTATTTAAATAATTACAAATTAGGTTTGTTACTAATACAATTATTACATTATTTTATTTTTTGTTATTTAAATAACATAAATACTTAATATAATACAACACTAAATTCTAAATTAAAACTATCAAGTTAATTCCTTATAATTGAAGATCCGATGAACCACTTATCTGGACCATTACAAGAAAATATGCTTTAGGAGTTGGCACTACGGATCTTTTTTTTAATTTATTATACATATAAATGGTTGCATAAAATCTATGTGATATTATGCATTGTGATCTATAATCATTGGTAAAGTGAGTTTGATCTCCTACCAGCATCTCAATTAAAATAGTTTGAAACCTGCACTTTTGAGTAGGCACACGAAATTCCAAAAATCTATCTTTTTTATAAAGTAGTAATGTCTATGTAAATCTAATCCGGAAAAACTTAGTGTGAAAAATATAACTTGACGATAGTTCGTTTATAATACGGAGCGAACGGTTTTCGCTAATTAATATTGCCTAATTGTCTCTTGTCATGGTGAAATATATGAAACCAAATCTCTCCGCCAAATATTATTGTATAATCACAAGATCGAACTTCATTTGGCAAGTTCGTTCGATCATACAAATATAATTCATTAACGTGGGTACCTTTTTTTTCCACTCCGAAGAAAAGTACTCTACTACTCTGAAGAAAATAAAAGTATTCATAGGAATAGCTAAGATGCGCTAATTCTTTGCTCGACAGGCCCTTATAGTAAATAGTTAACCCACAACCATGGTTTATACATTTTCTATGAAATATCCCTATTTTAAAATAAATACCAATTTGTTAAATCCACCACCCAACAGTGGGTAGGTCACAATTCACAAAATAAACTTTCCATGCCATTAAGAAAGTTGTTTCATGTCTGGATTTACATAATGTACGTACATTATTCGGTACTTGTTGTTTCTTTCCTCTTTTTTTTTTTTTGACTGCCATTTTAATTTGACAGATTGGGTTATTAAAACATCGCCCATCTCTCTGTTGTGGTAAACACAACGTACATATACCTAAGTAGTTTACAATTTTATTAATATCAGGATTTACCTACTTATTAATCATAATTAAGATTCTCTACATGTAACAGCAATCTAACATACCGATTGTCATTTTAAATTACGAAGTAAGGTATTAACATATTTTTAAATTTTATTCTATCTAATTGTATATTTCGCATATTTTCATATGTAATATGGGTAGTTTGATAATATTAATATATATGTTATTTTGAAGTTAATCGTGTCATATAAATTATTTCTCCGTCCACATACATTGTAAAGGCTATTTCAATTTATTGAAAATAAGTTATTCTCAATTTATGATTAAAGAGTTATTCAAAATTTCCCTTTTCCATATTAAATATGAAAGAAACGAATACAATACAATGTTATTAATAATTATTAACATATCCTTTTTGTTCTTTAAATTGAAATATATATATACCCAATGATTCTAATTATGTTAATTATAACTACGTTTTTAAATACTATTACATTTGTTTCTTCGAATTCGGGTAAAATACAACAATTTTCCATTTCTTTTATATAATATGGCCCACCTTTTCCAATTATGATGTTTCAAAACAATATATAAACTTTTCCATCGCGAAACGACAGCTAAGTCACCAATTGCAATAATTATAAAAGTCTAAATAACAATCTGTGGTGTGGCTTTTCAACAACAATATCTACTTATTTAGGATATTTTGATTATTTTGTATGCGTGGCTTTTTGCTTACATTTTAAGCAACAGTATTTTAAGTTCTTAACTGCATAGCCCTGAGATACGATTATTTCGTACGTCGCTTCTTTGCTTACATTTTAAGCAACAGTATCTTAACTGCGTAGCCTTGAGATACGATTATTTTGTGCGTGGCTCTTTGCTTACATTTTAAGCAACAGTATTTAGCCCTGAGATATGATTATTTTGTGCGTGGCTCCACATTTTAGCACTAGTATTGTAACTGCATAGCCTTTTCGTATCAAGCATGACCTTCTCATTTTATTATTAGTATTAGCGTGGTCATTAGCGTGAGCAATAGCTCATTCATAGGTTGATGTGCTTACCTATTAATATATTTGCAAATGTTCTATTTGTATTTCTATTATATTTAATACTTAATATTAATATATTATTAGAAGGTAGTTGAATAACAAAATGCAAAATCAAATACATTTTATAGGAAAAGACACTAAAATTTACAATTAATAACATATAACATTTTGTAGGAATATACATTAAAATTTACAATTAATAATATATAAAATGGTAACAACTGGTTGATTGCGGAAAAATTTAAGCAATCATTGTTATTTATTGCATCTCATTTGTAGTAATTGACTGAGTTTACAAGGTTTGGTAATTTTAAATTAAAAGAACAGATCTAACCACAGATTCCAGAGTATAGATCCAACAAATCATTTTGACCGATGTCACAGCTGGTATTCATTGTATAAGTGCTTGAAATATTTCTTAAAATCTATGCATAGCAACTTTGCGAAAATATTGGAAAACTTTCAAATGCCCTAACAGCGCCATCTAGCGGGAATTTGTCCATGAGAAGACCGTGTCTTCATCCTTAAGATATAAACTTTTGAATTAGATATTTACTTGTGTTATAGATTCATGAATAAATCAAATTAACAGTGGATATTTGAAGTGGACAGTATTTGTATTTCCTCGCTTTTTACTCAGTTTGGTGAGATTCGTTAATACAAATTATCGGGTAAAATGAATGAAATCAATAAAAATAAAACCTAGAACTTACAAAGTTGTTAAAATAAATTTAAATCTCTACGATTGTACCCACTTTTGTATTTTTTGCTTTTGTTTGTTAATGCATTGACAGTAGTTAATCTCTGCACAACTTGTTATAATATTATTCTCAATATTTGGAAGCACAATAATTCCGCATGGTTTCTTAATTTCTTCCAAAACTTTTTTAGACTTAATTAATTAAGCTCATCGAGATTTCCGCTATATGCATTAAATACGAATTCTTTTTTTTTTAAATATCAGGGAATTACATTTTTTGTTTTAAGTAATTATTATTAAGTTTATTCCCTTACTATGTAGGTAGGTACTCATATTCAACAAAACTGACTTCATTAGATTTTTTGAATACCTCCCGTTTTATTACTAATATTTATTGAGTTATTTAAACTTGGTTATCCGAACAGTACTTTACCCTATTATTGTTTGCGCCTAAAACTTATAAAATGGGCGATAAACTATACACACAAAATATTTGTGTCGGTAGGCACACAACAATTGTTATGCCAATCAATACCTTAAGGTGGGTAGGCATTTAAATTACTTGCTCAAGATGTTATGCTAAAACGTATGAAATTATAATTTATAATTACTTTAATTGATTCTGTCATGGAAATAACTAGTTAATTTATTGTACGGGAAATGGGAATACAACTGTTCGAATAACAAGTAAATGTAAAATATGTAAACAAGCAGTCTTTCTTTGAAAAACTGATCGGTATCTACTTCCTCATTTATTGTTTTTTTTTTTTTTTGCAAAAAAAATAATATTTTATTCTACTCACAATTCATCCTCGTTGCCATTTTGTGGCGGTGGCGTTGCGTTTAAATGAAAGACATGTTCTAGCGATATCGGAATGAGAGATCAACGTCTCGCCACGCTGGCTGCGTGTAACAGACTGTCGCAAACACTACACCCCTCCGAAAAGGATACCGAAGTCTTAGTCACTAGGCTGTTAATCCTGTCTTGTGATGACGATACATTTTTAATAATTATAAAATTTCAAAAAAAGCACAAAGTTATAATGATGCATCATTACAGACCGGAATATTACAGCAGGTAGCTTTTGATTTAATGTATTTCTCTGAAACGACCTGTTTGTTGATGCAAGCAGAGCATCAACTTCTAATGAGATGATACTAACAAGCGCATTGCAATTCTGACGTGCATAACCGTATTTTAAAAATGTTTTTCCCGAGAATTGCACTGTTATTTATGTTAAAAAGTGAACATAATATTTTGCCGGGCTAGAATTGCTGTTTCAAGATGCATCTTTAAGCAATGTATTCAAGTACATAATATTACAATGTCGAGATTCTGTCGTTTGATTTTTTAATAGTTTTATAGTTGCAATGTTTTTAAAACGGATTTTAGATAGAGGTCGATGAGTATTACAGTATTAAGAATATTGAACACAAAGTAAAAAAAATAATGGATATTTTATCGAATTTTTAGTAGCTAAAACACTAAGGATTATAAAACATACAAAAGAAGGCACAAATGTTTCACAACTTGTGTCCTTGAATTCAGTAGGCAATAACAATAATAAAAGATTATTTAAAAAAAAGCTAAAAGATATATTTATAAAGTATATGTTATAAGTATTAGTATAAGTAGTTACGTCTTTTGTTTAAATATAAGTAATCGTATAAGTATATTATATTTATTAGTATAACTAGTTTTCTTTGTAAGTATATATAGATATTATTAATTGTGGCTATTGAATTTTAAAGTTTAAATGTGAGAGCATCGACCGTCAACAAACTGTCCTGCAGTTTGACGGGAGCATTTAGTTTAGTATAGAAATATTGTCAACTGTTTAATAAAATAAATAAAAAAAAAAAAAAATCTATTGTTGAGTCGACAGAAACGTTTTAAATTAAAGGAGATGCGCTAATGACTGCACGTATCATGATATTTTAAATTATCTAGCTGTTAATGATTGCGTTTATAAATGGATTTACAGCGGCACTAAGACTGTATGAAATGATAGTAGACTACAGTACATCGTGTAGGATTCTGTTATCTTGGCTATACACTGACGATGTTATTGCCATGTGTGAACGTAGAATCTGTGAAGCTTACATGAAGTAACGTGCTATTCTCTAAGCTTACAGTTGATTTCAACGCTGACGCAGCGCATAATAAAAAAATAAAAATATTATTTACAGTTAACGCTATCAAAAATTGAAGCCTCAATAGCCCAACGGTTAAAGGTGCGGACTGAAAACTGAAAGGTAGCAGGTTTTAGCCCAACCCGGGGCACCTAACACAAGCTTTTCGCTTATTTGGAGGGGAGAGGAGAATATGAGTCAATTTCAGCGTCGCTAATATTCTAAATTAAAAGAAAAAATGATTTTATAATAATGATGTGTAAGCATAATTCTGATCTCATTATGTTTGTCATCAGAATTGCTTTATTTCCTTAATCCATTTTTTTTGCGTTAGCAAATAGTCATAGAGTTTTTTATATGCCCGGATAGTCGTGCCTACTAGCTCCCGTTTGTCCGTTTTATCGAATTCCATCTAATTTTCTATTCTCTACCCGTTCCAACCCTATTTGAATTTCCCATTTGTGTCACCGCCGGTAGTTAAGTTCGATTATCTGTAACCGCTGTCACTATATACGCTGCAAATTGCGAGTCTATAAATTTTACACGATCTGTGAACAGAGAGCTCCTGCCACAGTCCCCAGGCGTTTGGCGTCCGACCAATAACATCAATGTGGTCTGCATATGGCATAATAATGCCATTCGGTAAGGAGCGCATCGTTTCAGTATTATCAATATGGCCTCGGATGAGAGTAATCGGTTTCGCCAATCGCTTCCAATAATTGCACACTTACGTTTGCCGGCGAACTTCATGCGGGCGTATTGTAATTTCGTAATCGGGTACCGCATTTACATGCAATGCATGCCCATTGTCTGTAAACTTTGATGGTTTTTATGTTTATGGTTTTGACGTATTATGAGACTTTTAGGAACTATTTCACCATCTAAAAGTAAACTTAAACCAACCGTACTGATAGATTGTCCATACGAAACGTCTTTGTTCGTCGGTAAATGTTTAGTTGCCAATGCGATGGTGAAATAGATCTTTAACGTCTAAAATTTCTGACATTCATTTTTGTATTTTTGTAGTAAAATAGTTTTTATTATTGGAAATACATTAAAGTTTGAATAAAGATGTATTGTGGATTTTGATAGCTTACTCCTACGACTTCATCCTCTATCTAGATTAAATTATGTCATTATGTTCCTTTCTTAGAATACAAGTTGTCCCCTTGGCAAATTTTATTGAATTTATTTATTAAGCCATCTGGGCGTATAAAGGCAACAAAGCAGTCAAAAAGATGGACAGTTACTCTCGTATTTATATTTATAATATAAGAATGATAGGATTAGTTATACAATATTTCATTATTTGCTATTCCTTTTACTTTCCATTCATTATTACCAAATACGATAACTTTAATCTTATCTAACTCAGCCATCGTTTGCTAGATTTCAGTATTTAGGAATGTTACGATATTTTCTTTATTTTTCTCTGTTTGAGACACTAATATTATCGCAATGAGTCTTTTTCTCACGATGGATCGGAGATGATATCTATATTTGTTTGGCATAAGTTTTGTGTTTGTGCGTTTTTTTTTTTTGTTACAATGGTTCTAAAAAATTACTGGGTTGATTTCAATGCAGTTGCATTTAGTATGTTCTTGACATTTCTGATTAGGTTTTAGATGTTTTTACGGGTTTTTAGGCCACTCAAAGATGTTGTCCGACTTCCCTGAAAAACAAAACCTGGGCCTTTTTCAATAAATTTTTGTTGTTTTACATAGGTTTTTAAGACATATGTAGTTTATGGTTATAGACCACCAGGGAGTACTGCAGTTCGTCGTGTTTTTATTTTATTTTACTTTTATGGCTTTTATTTATGTTGAAGTTTATGAGAAAAATTCGAAAGTAATTACGCCATGATGAACGAGCGCTCTCAACAAACACAATTAGCGATGATTCAAGACAACAGCCGACACTCCCACGAGTCGATATTGTAATGGCCGTTAGGTAATCCCACCTGTTCACTTCACTTGTACATTTACCTACTTTGAGTTAAGTTGGATCATTTGTTTTTTAAAGTACTTTTGCGATTCCTATATTTATCTAAATCACCCATTACCTACTAGGAAATAATTAAAAATTGAGTAGAAGTACTAAATATTTTACAAGGAAACTACTTGAAATATTTGTTAGTAGGTCCTACTTAGCTATTATTCAACTCATTGAAAGTCGGTGTTCATAGATAATTTGGGTCATTTCCACCAGTATAGCTAATTCTAGTTAAAATGTTGAACTAATATTTATATTTTAGTAATTAAAACTATAATTACTATAATTCACTCAATCAATCACAAGGCATTCAATGTTTTATGAATCCTTCTGTGATTCGACGAGTTGTACGTATTACAAGATAAGACATCGATAAAAAAATAAATCAATTAATTATACATTTTTTTAAGTAGGTAAATTATTACAAAAAATGAACCAAACTCTTTAAGGCAAAGCTGTTCAAATATTTGATCTTTCTTGTTATTATTGTATTTGGAGTTTGATAAAATAGGTACTTCGAAGTACTTATTAGAAGTCTTATTTGATCAAGAAATGCGTAAATACTACCTAAACGTAAATTTCATAATCATAATACATTTTATAATGTATAAATAAATTCTTATATTCTTCTTAATTTTATGTGAATACATTTTAAAAATATTATAAAATTTGTTTTTTCATGTTTGTCCTCCAATCACGCAAAAACGAGATGGATCGACGTGATCTTTTGCACGAGTATAGTGAGGATTTGGAGAGTGACATAGACTACCTTTTGTTCTAAAAAAAAAACAGGGCTCGCAGATGTATTTGCGGGAAAAAACTAGCATGATATAATTTTTCCAATTCGATAAATTGACCTGCGCATAATTTACGTTTGATACGATTCAATAAACTTCATGTATGACACAATACGTTCCTATTACTGCTATTGTTATACATCACCGAGCATCTTCTACAAAAAAATACATAATCTGTACCGACAAATATTTAAGTGTAGTGTCTGTGATTTCGAAATTATAGCAAAAAAATAAGCCAAAAAAAAAAAAACGAAAAGTTTTGAATATTCTTTTGTTCGCTGTTTTTACTTACTACAGACGTGGTTTATAAAAAAAAGAATAGAGAAAACCAGCTTAGGATCAGCTGAAAAATCGAAAAGATGAAAAAAAAATTTAAGAAGTAGTTTTGTATATCACCACTTCGGAGTACCTATTAATTGTTGATAGATGGCAGGTAAAAGCTAGTTGTTACTACATAGCAAGTTGTCATTGCAACTATCAACAGAATTCACTCGCAACTAGCACTAGACACTAGTCCCGAGCCCGCACTAATGTGTGTTGAATATCGCGAAGCAAATGGAGTGTGACGTCATTAGCGTAACACGTTATGCACTCGCAATCACATTATCACACGTCGCTATGCTTCTTCCAAGAGATTGTATGAAAAGGGAACCTAATTACTTGGTGCAGCATTCATCTTTTACTAAAGGACTTCAGTATTTCGAGCTTAGAATAAAGTTACTTGGCCAGGTTATATGAATGAAATTCGTAGATAAACTCAGTAGTGCAATCTTACTCTACAAGTCTTATTCACTGTATGATATGACTATGTTTATTTTAAGTAGGTGTGACTTACCCACTCATCTCTTCTCCGTCTTTTAAAACAAAACTTCTGCGTCTTTCTATTTGTGCGCTTAGTTATTTTAAACTGTGAGACAGACTTTGATGCGGTTTTCACTATCATTTAGAGAATTTCTTCTGAAAGGTATATAAGGAATGTATAATAGTAAGTGAGAGACCATGGGTTCGGTTCCCTGTGGAGGTAAATCGGTAATATTAAAATTTTTAATGCTCTAGTCTGACGGGCGGCTAGTTACATCCCTACCGGCAAAGACGTTCGGCCAAGCGGTTTAGCGTTCCAGTACTTTCTTCGAAATAAGCCCGCTTTCGTCTCAGTCTAGTCGCAGTAGAAATTGCAGTCAAGGATTTATAATACACATTATCCCTACTTCCCTACTAATATTATAAATGCGAAACTGCGTTTGTTTGTTGGTTTATTGGTTTGTCCTTTAATCACGTTGCAACAGAGCTACGGATCGACGTGATTTTTTGCATGGGCATTGTTAAGAAGTTGAGAACCTGGAGAGTGACAGGCTACTTTTTATCCCGGAAAATCAAAGAGTTCCCCGGGATGTTTAAACTAAATCCGTGCGAACGAAGTCGCAGTCATCAGCTAGTCATTGAATAAAGCCTAGCCCACCTTAGCTCTGGTGGAAAAGGGCAATTTTGATTGATTAGCTCTGAGAAAATATACAGTGTTCCTACAACGTGATCGGACACTGGTGTGGCCTAAACGATATCAATCTATATAATTTCCGATAACAGTTCGGTCTGCATTGTAACCAAACCGATATACAATGGTCAGAGCAATCTAGTGGGTCAAGGCACTTGAGCGTTGGCGTTGTCAAGCACTAATAGGAATGTCAACGCACGAACGGCATTGTATGATAACGGCAACCTGATAGAATAGTGTGTGAAATTTTATGATACCCATAAAATTGACAAGATTTTTGAATTGTAGCCTACCTGAAAATAACGATTTGCTCATTATTCTAACAATAGGTGCTGGTAAATAAATTAACCTAGACCCCATTTCTCCAAAGTTTCGTATTCTTGAATAACTATAGTAAGCAGAAGGGATTTTTTTCTCCATATTTTTACTTCTAGACAATAGACGTCGACTTCGCGAGTATCGATCATTTAATCATTATCATTTAATCCCAGATTATTTATTTATTGAATTGTTATTATATGAAACTTAAATAACATAGTTTATTTCCAGTGAGCCTTATTCTATTAAGCCTCAATGAAAGTTTCTTAGTACCTAAGTTTTCATCTTAAGTTTTCTTTGCTTTTCGGCGGTCGTCTATCAATCATGATGACATGATTTTTTTCATGGGTATAATTGAAGACCTAAAGAGTGGCATAGGCTTCTTTTTATCCCGGAAAAACAAATCCCGGGTCCTGGGAGGATTTGAAAATGTATAACTGCACGCGGACGTAGTCGCCGGCAAAAGCTCGTTAAAAGTTAAAAATAAAATTTATTTCGAACTTTGAGAATTTCATTCTTTAAATTAGGTTATGGCCTCGGATTAATTTCGTCTTTACACACCTTCGAAGTTTGAAGATAAACAAGGCACTGTGGCATGCGTAATGTACACGAAACTAGTTCCCCAACATATTAACACACTAAAGCCGCGGCGTGGTGATGTTACCTCAACCTAAAATATCAAACTTGCAAGTTTTGGAGCTCATAAGTGTCAAGAAGATGTTGTGGGTTACCTTGACAACGACGTACCTATCTCATATATGCATCTCCGTACCGTAGGTGGTAATTAAATTTACTCAAGTTTTAGCCATGATCTATATGAGCTGGTGAAGGATTTTTGGAAAGTTTTATTATGGCTGTAAATACTCGTAGTATGAAATATATACAATTAATATTGTAATTTCACATTGATAAATAACAACTAACAATCTGCAGAGTAGCAATATGAATTTAAAAAGTAAGTAACATAGTACTTCTTAGTAGTCTATATTTCTTAGAAAGAGTGTTTATTTGTTGGATGGTTAAAGGCAGAAACAGAGCAACAAATAAATATTGTAAAAGATCCGGAGAAAGAGATAGCGGAGAATCCGAAAGCTTTTGTATGTAAAATAAAATTTTACATACAAAAGCTTTCGGATTCGCAAAAATGTCATAATTCAGTCATCGAACGAAGTTTGTTCTGGAATAATATTACATAAGTCTTCAAATGCAGTTTTGGTTCCTTTCATATTCCAATCAGTATTTCTGTAGATAAAAATATTGCCAGTAAAGTGAAATATGTAATGATTTCTAACGCTTCAACCAACTGAAAATAAAATTCTCCAGTGAAACGTTTGAGAAAATTTTGCACTGGTATAAATGGTTGTAAATTTAAACACTTTGAACAGAATGTTCTCATGTTCTTGGACTATTATGATAACTCCGGGGCTAACGAAGTGATATAAATATTGTCGGACGGGGATTATGAAGTTGTGTTTGCACTAGCTGTGCTTGTGGGAAAATGAAGTTTGCAAGTACGTTATGACAATAATGACAGTTACCTTAGCCTTAAACCAAGGCATTAGAGTAACGTGGGGTATCTGTACGCAGTTTTTGGTAAATCTCTTCTAAAATGAAATAGTTTTATAATTTGTAACAAATTAGCCGTTATTCTCTTTAATTAGACATTCCTAAACAATAACGAAACATAAAATTTGAACTCTATTGAGAATTGTAATAATTATTGGATATTTTAATCAACTCGGGAAATGCGGACACTTATCCGCACTGGAGGGAAAGTATCCGCAAGCTTTCGGATAAGTGTACGAACATAGGGTAAGTGTACGCTCCCAATGTATTATGCATAAATCACATTTAAATTCCACTGTTTCATATAGCTTAGCATAGCTTATGCTTACCTTGTGCCACCAAGACTTACAGATATTGCATTGTATCTAGTCTTCGGTGGGGGGAATGCTCATTCCTCCCTTTGCACAAAGGACAGTAAAACCTGATTTTTATCTTATTCTTCTTACATGGTAATTGGCTCAGTGTAATAAGCCTTTGAAACAATAGTAGTTAATGGAATATGAGGCATTTTGAAATGTATTCAAGAACGAAAAGAGAAGAACTGCGTTCTTCCTGAAAATTCAGGAAGTTCATCTACTAAGTTTTGTAAGTGCACTGACAAAAACTTAGTAGATTCTGGGGGTTCAATTTCAAGTTGTAGAGTTTGTAACCAATAACTTCTTCAAAAGGATTTTCTTTGATCGGGCAAGTGTTCGCGTGCGTACACTTTCCCGCGTATACTTTCCCCATTTAGTAAAAGAAATTCATATTTGTCAAAAATGTAAGTTTAGGTTGACTTAGATGAAATCACTGAATTCACATAAAATATTTATTAATTTTCCCTATTGACAAACATCGTATAATTGTAGTTAGTCCAGCCGTGTTTCTACAACACGCTCATGTATTTGAATAAAAAAAATAAGAAATCGATGCAAAAATTAAATGACTTTATGACTTTCCAGCACGCCGCACAAGGGGTGCATGACGCGACACCCTCACTTGGCTCTCAAGTGCGAACTAAATTCACTACATTGCGGTCAGCCTATGACCACGAGTCTCGTGCAAACTTCACTGCGTATACTTACTCGCCGCGTACTGTTACCCCACGTTACTCTATAGTGTTTATTTTCTAATGAAATATTGTTTATAAATTGGGTGAGCTCATCATCTTCGTCTTCTATATCAACCTTCTTTATTGCATTGCTGCCTTGCGTCTTCTTAAATAATAAGTGATAATCAATTATTAATACCTTTTAATTAATTAATGTAAGTTGCATTTTTTTTATAAAAATTTAACTTGCTGCTAATAACTGGAACGATTATACGGACAAATTTTCTGAAATTGCTGCAAATTGATGAAAGTTGTTATTTCTCATTTTCTAGGTATATTTTACATTTAGATTTTGTTTCAGACTTGACATGTTATCGTTCTCAATTGAGCAGAAGCAGAAGGAATTAATCCTTATTGTAATAACTGCCAACAGAGTCGATAACGCTGTAATGCTGTATTTAAGTATTAAATAGCCGCGACATTATCAGGCATTATTTTGGTTTTTAAAAATCTGTCTGATTTTCCGGCACAAATAGTAAGTAAGTACTCTATGTTCCTCAGAATACAAGCGATCTCTAAGTTAAATTATGTCGAAATCAGTTTAGCTGTTAGGTCGATTTAGCTAGTTTATAATATAACCAACTATCTTGGATTCATAAGTTTAATCTATCCACAGTATTTGAAAAATGGTAATGTATTATTCTACTTGCGATGCAATAAGCATGATCTTTGGATTGAGTAGCTTCACTAATGACGTAACAACACCAACACTAACAGCTCCATTTTAAATTTAGATCGCGTGCAGCGCTAGCCATATGACGGTAATGCCCATTAAAATTCAAAGCCGCGGCGTTAGATACGAGTTAATCCACACTCGGATATACCCGTGGAATGGTAACAACCCTCGTCGATAGGGACTGACGTACAGGAAATGCAATGAGAAGTGGCGCGTGACTTGGAGCATCTTAGGTTCCGTCGACCGTGGTAATGATGTGTGACATATCTATTCCTTGTTTGCATACGCTTAACATGTAAAGCCGTTTCTGTTTACACTTTATGTGCACTGTTCTATCTTTGTAAGTGCTAATTCGCAGAGAGTCTCTCTATCATCATCATCATAAGCAACGTTTAACGTCTTAATCCCGAGCGCAGGTCTTCTCACAGAAAAGAGTTATAGTTGACCACGTTGGCCTAATGTGAATTTGGCCCGCGTGGTTGTAGCTTGAGGACTAGAGATTGGTAGATTTCACACACCTCTCTCTGTGAGTATTGATTAATTTTAGATTTTAACTGCCTCGTCTAGTTGCTAGCTTATTTGGCTGCAAATCACGAAATGCGAGGTTGAAAAAAAAGCGTGAATATAATTCGCTCCATTCATGAGACAGTAATAACTATCCTGTGTAACATGATTCTATTGTATTCTGTTCTACAGTGTTTCCACTTTATTTGTGTCTCAGTTATGTCTTAAAATGAGTATCTTAATATTAATATTTAATTCGATGCCTTAACATGGGTAGCCTAAGTATGTCATGCTCACTTAAACATTTCTGTGGTGGTGTCGTGTGGTGCGGGTTGTTACGTTCCCTCAAATATGGTTGAGCGAGGCAATGGCTGGATCATGCGTCATGCTCGTGAACGGGTGCCGCCAACGGGAATGGGTCTGCTTTGTGTCTACCCATGTTAACATGTCTTTGGTTGCGGTAGGCGTACATTTTTGAAACTTCTGTGTGGAAACATTGTGTGCATAGCCTAGTTCTTTTTAACAATTGTAAAAAAAAATTTTTTTTGAAAAGAGCAACTGCTGAGTTTCTTGCCGGCTCTTCTCAGCAGAATCTGCATTCCGAACCGGTGGTAGATTTTTGACGTTTCATAAGAGCTACAAGTTGGCCTACATGAAATAAATAAATTTTGATTTTTTTTTTTGATTGAACTGAAGTTCAATTCCTGCAGGAGCGACTAGCAAGCCTAAAAAGTTATTTGGGTTTTTATCAAGAAGATTTCGGAAATGAGAGAGAACCGTTGGTCCTGAGCCTGGTCTCTCTCAGTCGAGTCAAATTGTAGTCCAATCTGACTTTGAGTTTAAGCATAATATAGAGTGCACCTGTGTTTGCGCACACATAAATTGTGCATCATAATATTCCTGGACTTCAGCTGAACGTTGGTGTAATAAAAACCTAAGTATTTTTCTGTCTCTAAACATAGAGAAAATATTCAAAAGAATGAAATATCGACAAAATAGTTGCGATAGAAATCCCAATTGCGGTAGAACGTATGCGAGTAAAATTGAGTTAGCAAAAATAGGATTAGCGGAGCGTACATAGTTCGTGGTCACGGTAATATCTGTTGGACGGCAGCCTGTAACTCAATTGTGGAATTGGATCGATTTGGAATTCCATTCTGGAATTTCAGAAGCTTCTGTTTGTTTGATGTCGGTATATCACGTTGTTATTCCACTTTCCTAATCAACGTAATCAGATATAGAGATTGATGAATTTGAATTGCGATGTTGAAATTTTAGAAGCTTTTGATTGGTTTATGGTCTATCTGCACGATATTTATCACCGCTGTTGTTGTGTGGATAAAAACTTCTTCTTGTTTTGGGGGAGTTTCAAAAATCCCTCCTCAGTGCACCTCTAGGTTACTTAAGAAAAAGTTTCTCCAAATATTAAATCTTTTGTTCCATCTGTTTTTGATGTACTTACTACTTTGTCTGTCGTACCTACAGATGGTTAATAAGTATAAATTAAATTTAAACCATTTGGTAAACTTGGTGTAGACATGTACGAGTAAACAGATGTACTGAAGGTGCATAAGGTAAGGTAAGGTAAGGATACGTATAACAAGATCATAATATAACTCATCAAAATGTCCGGTAAATCGACAGGGTACGTCCGCCATAAAGCAATATACACGCTACGACGCTCTCACCTGCCAGGAATCTAGTTGGATTGTGGGTGAGAGATCGTAAAGCCAGGTATCATCTCGTATCGACCGTGTTTATGCCGTTCTGTGTTGTTATGCCCGCGGCTTTGTCTGTGGGACAAGAACTTCAGCATTTATTTAAGACTAGTTGATGCCCGCGGCTTCGCTCCCGTGGAATTCTTTGAAATAAACTCTTTGATTTTCCGAGATAAAAAATCCAGTCGTTAAAAAATGGGTCGTTGGAGTCCCAGAGTACCGGAATGGCTGACCCTGTCATTCAGCACAGCGTTAGAAGGTCACTCACTAAGTCGACCGATGTTCTCATGCGTGTCGTTGATAGCAACTAGCAGCTGCAATTTGTGTTCGATGGTTTTCTGTTTTGATCGTATCGAGAGCTGTAGACGTCAAGATATTGGGGATGACCTGAATTTGTTGTAGAATGTTTAAGTTAGTCGCATATATTACCAATTCTTTCAAACATTAACATTTACTCTGGATTTCATCAACCATGGTGTTGCGTTACGTCTTCCACATTTTCATAATATCTGTCGTCAACATAAACGTAGTATTTTTAATACTGTAAGGTTGTCAGCGTTTAATGATCTCCATGCGTCTGTTAGTCAAATAAATCACTGTCAGTTTAGTACAATAGATAGGCCAATTTTCATCATTATCTTAAAAGGTTTTGAAGAGTTTCACATAAACTTACACATTATGTTACCAAACGCGAACAAATACCGATATCGCACCGTTATCTGTTTAGCATAACAGTGTTGGCGGAGATGTTTGGGACGGTTCATTTTGGTGAAT
Organism: Hipparchia sbordonii; assembly: GCA_038048805.1. Taxonomy (NCBI): domain Eukaryota; kingdom Metazoa; phylum Arthropoda; class Insecta; order Lepidoptera; family Nymphalidae; genus Hipparchia; species Hipparchia sbordonii. Next base: position 9,975,225 of record JBBIWI010000008.1, on the reverse strand, counting down.
GGCCTCATATCCGAGGTGTACCATCGTCGCGTCCGCTCGCGTCGACGTTCTCTTTAAGAAATGGGCATTTGAATGCAAATTGATTGATATCGAAATATTGCAGGCGTTTGCCGCGAATATCATTTTATTCTTTAGATATAAATAGAGCATACCTATGAAATAATTTGTGATATTTGTTTTTTATTTGCTGTGTTACGTTGTTTAACTTTTCATAATATTCGTATTTTATCAAGAACATATTAATTTCTGCCCCCAAATTCGTTCGCGTGGATTTAGGTTTCCTTAGATTACGTAGCAACCGTGGGAACCCTTTGTTTTTCCGAAATAAAACGTATGTCTGTCTCTCTCCAAGTCCAATACGCGAACCATGCATTATGATTGAAAAACAAACCAACAAAGTAATAAACACATTTATAATATTAGTAAGGATTTGATAATCGATTAATGGTCGTTTCAACAATGAAAACTATACTTGACCTTATTGGAATAGAATATATTAATCACTCTATCAAAAGGCTTACGAGAAAGTTCTATAACCACTTGAATGTAAGACATAAGTTTAGTATCATTCACAATCAATAAAAGAATGTTGACATTAAACTTTACGACGAAAGAGTTCAGATAGAAAAAACTTAACGTCCTTCTTTCAAAAATAAATTTCATTTTTTACAGCAAACTTGTCTACGTTAGTGACGTAACAGATCGATCTTCGAAACATGGTAATATCAAAAGTTGTACTGACTACTCGTCCAATTCGATTCCAACTTTACCTTCGGTTAGAAATAGGGTTGCCTCTCGTACTATAATATAATTTTATTATAAACTTCCACTGCTGAACGTTACTTCTCAGTTTAAGGTTTCTTTGTCCTTACGAAATTACTGAATCAGTAACCTTAACAGTTTTGTGAAAATTTTCATATTTTAAACCTTAAAAATAATATCAATAGAGGTTATTACTAAAAGTACACTATTGAATTATGGTTACTCGCAAGTCGTTAAGTGTAATGTAAGATAAAAGTTGAATAATATGGAAGTTCAAAGTTTACAGTTTGCTTGACCTAACCTGATTAATAATTTTAACTGTATTATTTTTTCGTAAAATGGCTCTCTCTAAGTTTGAACGTGCCAAGTTTATTCTTTTTCTAGTTCATTCAGGGTATGAAGATAAGATACACGATGACTTTTACATCGTATCCTGTGTAACATAACCAACTTTGACGCCCATTTCCGTGCGTACCGTTCGAGTTTCGGTGGTCCATAAATATTTATGTGCAAATAAGCTAGCTGAATGTGTACCCGCCTTAACGTTTTGACAATTTATACCTACGTATATGCATACTTTCTTAGATGCGAGTGTAAAATTACACTGCAAAATTCCTAGTCAAATTTCTGGTAACTTAGAGAAAAGCTAAGTGATAATTTATGTATTTACCAAATGCTATTTATAATGTAGCATGTTGTAATTTAATTTAGCGAAGCATCCAAGAAAGCTACATAACTAACTTAAGTTTTTCACGAAAAATAATAATCGATTAAAATACGCTAGTAAACAATAATCCAGTCGATTACAATAAGTAGTGCAAAGAGAATAAAATAATGAACGAAAGAAAACTAACATAGCGACTGGATTACCACAGAAAAGAGCGATTGAAGGAGATTGGCATGAGTAGAAAATGTTTTATCAACTCTTCGATTTAAATAAATATTTGGTTTGTCTTTGAGGAAGTAAACAGTTACTTATATTTGGTAAACTCTTGATTGTTTAAATAATGAAAGTATATATACTAGTAATAAAAATGAAACACAAGTAAATCAGCTTTCACTTATTTTTCATAATTGTTTTAGCGTTCATATTTAGTTAATTTATCGTCGCCACATGCATAAAAGTCTAAGTGATTAAATCATTTATCATAATTTGTTTTGACGAAATTTTATTATTGTTAACATTGCACGCCAAGAATGGCAGATTGTGACATGTACCTAGACTAATGACATATCTGTAACATCTTAATTGTAACTCACAATCACGCAATAAATGAATTATTATTATTAGTGCAAAATTCCTAGTCATATTTCTGATATCTTAGAGAAAAGCTAAGTGATAATTTATGTATTTACCAAACGCCATTTATAATATTGCGTGTTGTTAATTTAATTTAGCTAAGCATCCAAGAAAGGTACATAACTAACTTAAGTAATTCACGAAAAATAATAATCGATTAAAATACGCTAGTAAACAATAATCCAGTCGATTACAATAAGTAGTGCAAAGAGAATGAAAGAATGAATTAAAAAAGGCTAATATAGCGACTGGATTATCACAGAAAAGAGCGATTGAAGGAGATTGGGATGAGTACAAAATGTTTTGTCAACTCTTCGATTTAAATATTTGGTTTGTCTTTGAGGAAGTAAACAGTTAGTTATATTTGGTAAACTCTTGATTGCTTCGATCCAAGGCTTTGATGTCAAAGACAAACAATTGATAAAGTATCAATATTGAGTTGGTATTCTGGCAATTAGATCGTTAAAATAATGAAAGTATACTAGTAATAAAAATGAAACACAAGTAAATCAGCTTTCACTTATTTTTCATAATTTTTTAGCGTTCATATTTAGTTAATTTATCGTCGCCACATGCATAAAAGTCTAAGTGATTAAATATTTCAATAAACAGCATATTATCCACGTGGATGCTTGGTAGAGATAAGGGTACCAATTTGTATCTTTACGTTTTTTTAATTTATTCTATTATTTTATACATTTATAAAAGTTTATTTGAATAAAAAATATTTCTATTTCTATTTCTATTTCTACAGTGTAGTGTAAGTATAAAGTTTCTATATCTTCGTGAGTAATTGACAATGTGCCTTAAACACACAACCATTTGTTATCAACTATGAAACTTTATTAAAATTTAGTATCATAACTTCAATTTTGAAACTGATGACACGAAAATGTTCATCCGAATTTCCTTCTATGCACAAAAGTTTACCGTTGCTATTAAATTGAAACTGTTTGCCGCAGTTTTAGTTACAAAGTCCATTACTCGATTAACCGGACGCGGACGGTACATAAATACCTGCATCTAAATTCACAACTGCAACGCTGGTAAATTTTAATGGATGCGTTTTATCAACATTGCACTCAAAATTAACCATATAAACATATTTTCTATACGTGATAATTATGATGGCACGTGGCTCTTAGCACACGGGGTGATGGCTACGCAACTCATTAGCAATAGGAACCTTTTCAACTTGCTGGACAAATTCAATAAGTATTATTTTGTTCGCTTCAAAATGTTGAAAGGCGACAATAATTTTATCAAAAATAATGTTTGCATATTGCAACCACGCGGGCGACCAGCATTCGTCGGACGTCGTCGTTTAAAACTAGTTTTTGTCAAGTTGCTCCGTGCGAATCCCTTCATTAAAATGCAGCATTTCAACATTTCGCCGGTTCATCAGGTACTGGGCACGGATCTCCTCTCAGAATGAAAAGTACAGGCCAAAGTCCATCACGCTGACCAAGGGTGGATTGACAGATTTCATACACATTTTGACAACATTTTAGAGATCTCTCAGCCATGCAGATTTCTTTACGATGTTTATTTAAAATACGTGTGTGAACGCAATATAGGACCACCAGTATGATGTCAGCAAGTTAATAAAATTAAATGCATCGTTCAAACAGAAACTGAAGCCATAGAGAATAGATAAGCGGATTTTTGATGCGGCTTTTATTACAATGCCTTTGAAGGTTTTTGAGTTCTGAGCATGTTTGTTTCTTATCTTATGTTAAAAGAGCCATTTTACTTAGGCACATCCGTACAAGAGGCTTATTGCTTATCTAACGATCGTATATCTATTGAAACATTATTTAAGCTTAACGGGGTTAAGACAAGAAGCATTATTACAAATATGTATGATGATGTCTAATACCTATTTTAGTTGTGTAAGATACACAACTTTATTATTAGACATAAGTTATATATGAAATTCTTGTTGACTAGCGTTGCCCGCGACTTCGTCGTTTCTTTAAAAATTAAGAATGTATAATTTAAAGTTATTGCACAGTAAATGAATTCCATCATGACTAAGTTGCATATCGGCCTACAGGCTTTGCATTTAGCTGCCCACAAGATAATGTTTTACTTTGTTGATATAGCTACATATGTATTCTAACTTCTAACACTGTGTTTCAAGAAACTGCTGCTGTTGACTGCTGAGTTTTTTCGGTGCTTCTCAGCAGAATTTTTTTTTTACTCGATAACAAGATAGTCCTTGACTGCGATCTCACCTGATGGTAAGTGAAGGGGTATAGCAGTGTACATTCAACCCATACCCCGAATCGGTTTCTACACGTCATCGTGCCGGAATGCTAGATCGCTTGGCGGTCTTTTACCGTCTTCGACGGTAGCGGTAGAGTTAGTAGAAACTTGAGTTGTTATATCGAAATAAATCATTTTGAATTTAAAATGAGTATCAAAATAACTAAAGCATTTTTAATTTAGAAAACACTTTAGTTTCATATATAACTAAAAAATCATAACGTCATAAAAAAAGATTGTTATTTATGTCAGTAATATTGATACTCGTGTCCTCATAGGTTAGAGGATAATATTTCCTGTCTTCCATAATAATTACTCATTTAACAAGAAAACAGTATGTGCTTACTTAGTTTGTAACAAGTTTCTCAACTCTGGCAGCGCAAATACAATGCTTTATACCCAAGTTCTTAGTACATAATTTGTTCTTAAGCCTGTACAACTAGTTTCGGTAAGATATAAAACTTTACCAATTAATCTTATTACACCTGCGATGTTTAATTTGTTTAAACTTGTCAAAACTTATGTGACAATGCGGACAGGTTTGGATATTCATATTACATTACATAGTTTATTCTGTTACTTTTGTATTAAGCAGCATTAAATACTAAAATCTGTTTATTAAGTATAAGCGTTTTAAAGGTTCTAAACGTTCGATATACGTAAGTTTCCAGACATGTCGCGTTGGTGTTAAACTGTTTTTGTATGAAGTTATTTAACCATTACATTTAGAACTTCTAATTAACACCATACCACTAACTTTAGAGACGTATTTATTTACTTGGTAACTTTCACTCAATGTTTAAAATAACAATAATTCTGTTAAAATATAATAATCGTATTAGTGCACTTGCTTGTGTATCTATCCCAAAGCAGTGACACATCGCAAAAGTTCATTAAGAAAAATGAATTCTTTATTCTATTCTATTTTTATTACAAAGGTAATTATATTCCAAAGAAGTAAAATAAGCGAAAAAAATATTTTAATTTTAATTCAATTACTCAACATCAAGAAGAATTACTCAACAGCTATTCGAAGATTATTATTATGTCCAACATTTATGTCGACTTTAATTGAAATGTGGTTTTTATCTGTCGACACCTTTGTTTTCATAACCGCAGCAAAGTGCTGACGGCTATTGGTTACAATTTCCGTTGGAACTAATCCGATAGAAATATAGAATTTACTCGGACTTCTAAAATAATAATTAAATAAAAATAATTAAATAAGAGACAGAAATGTGAGCCATAAAAATATAATGAAATCAAAACGAATAAATCATTAAAATTATACGTATATTTAAATTAAACAACTGCACGTGTCGATCGTTAATAATGAAGTTTATAGTTAGATAAGAAAAATCCTCCACAAATTAATATTATTTGAACGTATAGCTATAGTTCAGCATCTTTGAAAAGCAGAAAAATACGTAGTAGTATTTGCCAAAAGTTTGAGGCAATTTGAAATAACAGAAGTACTGGAGACTGGAGTTTCTATGATCAGTAGTTTTTTTTTTTTTTCAAATAATAAAGTGTCGCTTATGTTTCTAACGTCCAATATCTTCGACAACGTGCATCTTGATAAAATGAAATTCCAAGACTTCAAGCTAAAAGTAGCTATTTATTACTTTTAAGCTCCCAGCTTTTGAAGATGAGTCTTGAGTTGGAAAACCATTTTTAGTTTAACCCGTTTATTGAACAAATACTTTGAATTGTTGCCAGCCCTATTCGAGACATGGGATCAAAGAGTTTCAGCTTTTGTATCAAATTTGATTTTGCTCAAAAGAAACTATGCAAGACCAAGAAGATCAACTTCATAAATATTATAATCGTTTATTTTGATGTCGCTTTTAAAAATCTTTAAAGTTTTAAATTACGCAGTCAAGATTATTAATTTAAAACTTGATTATCATGAATCAGTTGAAGCTGACAAATTGAAAGAGGTAAAGTAAGGTAAAATGTCAATAATAATAATTACTTATTAATTATAAAGTGATATTAATTCTTTGTATTAAGTAATATGAAATTTTATGAGTTTTATTAATATTAAAATCGATTAATTATTTATTTATAGTTTAAAAATTGAGTAAAAGTTTGTATCATATTTTAATCTCAGACGTTTATTTAAGGAATATTAATACGTGTTAGTTTAGTATACGTATTGATTCCTTCCTTGGATTCAGACTAACAGTTGTTACGTTCCCTCAAATATGGTTGAGCGAAGCAATGGCTGGATCATGCGTCATGCTCGTGAACGGGTGCCACCAACGGGAATGGGTCTGCTTTGACTGCCCGTCTTGACATGCGTTGGATTGGTGTACCTACGTATGCATTTTTGAAGCTTTATTGTGGAAGCACTGTATACATAGCATAGCTTTGTAAAAAAAAATTTTTTTTTGAAAAGAGCAACTGCTGAGTTTCTTGCCGGCTCTTCTCAGCAGAATCTGCATTCCGAACCGGTGGTAGATTTATGACGTGTCATAAGAGCTACAAGTTAGCCTACATGAAATAAGTAAATTTTGAATTTGAATTTGAGTTACAAAACTTTACCTAATTACGTATAGAAACAAAATCCTTAGTTTTACAAAAGAAAGTAAGCAACTAAGTCCCTGAAGGACATTTTGAGTTCACTCGCGGAAAATGAAGTTTTGCAAAGATTATTATTATTACACAACGGGCGGACTCAGTAATTTTGATGAAATGAGGCTAATTATAACATTTTGCTTCCAGCGCTCTCGCGCTTCGCCGCCCATCTCTGGCTGTGGCACGCTCGATTTGTTTTAACTGCCACTGCATGGGAATAGCGACAAAATATTAATCCGTTCTCACTATTATATCCGTATTGTGTATTATTTTGTCTAGTGGGAGGCTTTGGTCGTGGCTAGTTACCACCGTACCGTCAAAAATGTGCCGCCAAGCGATTCAGCGTTGAATCTACACTGCCATACTCCTTCCAAGTTAGCTCGCTACCATCTTCGACTGCTTCGTTACTTACCATCAGGTGAGATTGCAGTCAAGGACTATCTTGTCATCGACTAAAAAAAGAAAGTATTACTTACTAATATTATAAACTAGCTGATGCTTGCGACTTCGTTCGCGTGGATTGATGTTTCCCGTGGGAACTCTCTTATTTTCCGTGATAAAAAGTAGCCTATGTGTTATTTTGACTAAAAGCTATGTCAGTGCCAAATTTCAGCAAAATCGGTTCGGTCGTTGCGGTGTAATTGAGTAACATCCATCCATATACAAACTTTCGCATTTATAGTTTGTTGCCTTGTTGGTTTTTCCTTAAATCACGCAGGGATGGAGAAACGGATTGATATGTTCGACGACTTCTAGAGTGACAAAGGCTACTTTTTTAAATTAGGGTTCCCGCAGGATGTTCAAGAACCCAACTCCACTCGGACGACGTTGCGGGCAACAGGGTATTTAAGGGTATAATATTTTGTTTGTAGTTGGAAATAAACTTTGACGAGTCAATATTTTGAACATTTTTATTGTCGTGGACAAAACAATTCGTACTAATATGCGTTGTTGCTATGTTCTCGGTATGCCATATATTACGGAATACAAGCGGAGGACCAACGCTGCGTTTTATAGCCCAGCCATGTATCAAAGTTTCTCGTATGCTCCGAATATCTGCAAGAGTAGGTATTATGAGACCCCCAACCATGGCGGCGGCCCTGCTTTGTCGTGAGAACAATTCCAAAATCTCATTATAAATTGGTTGCAACATTTCTTCCTCAATTTTGCATCTGTGTTACCAAAGTCGCATTTGGTGACGGTATTCTACGAGTATTACTTGTTTTTGTAATTTTTAAGCTATTGCATAGCTTCTATCGCGGGCCTTGAGCGTGGAGACCGAATCCAGAAATTCCGTAACGAAAATAACCTGACACGGGACTCCTCTCACCGCTAGATGGCGTTGATAAAAAATGCTATGCAATAGCTTTACCGCGGCAGTCCCCGAGTGCCACACGTCTTTTTTTAAATGATTCTATTTTCTTTTTCCAGGTATGTACCTACTTATGTTTCGATGGAAAAGATTTCAACGTATAAGTAAGTATACTTAACGAAGTACTTGTGTATTAAGTTACTTGTCGTAGGATTGACAAATTGACACCTTACAAAGCAAATAAAACTATATTTGTCTTTATCATCCTGATTTTTGACTTGATAAGACAAATAGGGAAACGATTAGAAAGGATTATTTTAAGAATATTTTTAATTTTATTATAAACCCACTCCACCAAAAGTGGCGCGCAAATATACAAAGGTTCTATTTTCACAGGAAAATAGAACCTTTGTATATTCCTTCTTTCGCAGAGTTCAAAAATGTATTTTTGCACGTCTGCTAGTATAGAAATAGCAACCAATTCAGGCGACAGCATCGGTCGCTGCCCAATTTTATTTTCACCAACCGAGGTGTGCGTTTTTTGCCCTGTACAGTGTACGTGCGTTGTTTAACCCGCTTTAATTTTATTATTCTCTTTTCGCCTTCTGTACCCTTTCGAATAGTTTGCTCTGGTGGATTTTCGCACTACAACTTGTACCAAAAAGCTGCGTACTTGATTATAATTTTGTCATGCGAACCAGCTTTCTAACTCCTAGCTATGTATTCCAAAGTGAACTAATTTATGTCTGACTATAATCTATTTTTCAACCCATCACGACGCAGTTCGAAAATCATTTTTAGATGACTTTAGCTTAACAGCAAAAAAATTATTAATGGTGATAACGTTGTTAATTTCTCACATAGAAACAGCATATAAACGAAAATATGCAATATTTTGTGACGCAAAAAATTCACACTGAAAGAATATATCTTCCAAAGGATGTGCTCGCTTTTTCCGTTCATGCGTGCAGCATGTTTTAATTTTGTTTTTTTTTTTCTCTCGCTTTATTTTTTTCTTTTTCACGTATATCGTACAACTGTGTGACTAATCTGTCGCATAGTTTTGTTTGTATAGAGTTTGTATCGTGATACTTTTTAAAATACACAATAATGAACACTTCTTTGCGTTCAAAAAATTTAAAATCCTTTTGATACTACTACTATTTTCATACCCCTTTAATATGTGTAAGTAAAATTCTCCGATTGGAGGCTAAGAGTTTACATAAATACTTCTTAATTCTTATTAATTTAAACACTACTTTAATAATATCCAGTCGTTATAGTTTTTATTTATTTCAATTAAAAGTTCAAATATCACTGTTTTCCTTCACGATTGAATGTTGTATTTAATAATAAAATTCTTCTGCTCTTTTCTATTGTCTCTTGTCACATAACATGACACTTTGGTCCTTATATAACTTTCGTTCTTTAAACAAAAATTACGTTACATTTTTTTCCTATAGATCTTTGCAGTCTGTTACGTGTTACACACGCTAGTGTAAAAATAGAGCAGCCAATATCGCGCGTCGATGTCACTCGATGGCACCGAATTTCATTTTCAACCTACGAAAGTGCGCATTTATTTTTTTCCCCTTGCCTGTTTTAATTTTATTATTCCCTTTTTGTCGTATCGGTGACGCTCGTCTCTCGGATAGTTTGCTGATGAAGTATGCATACTGTAATGTAGTATTGATGCCACTTTGAATGTCGGAAGCCCATTTCGTAATTGAGCGTTTATTGATAGTTATGGCTTCATAGTGCTTTGAGTTTTGATCATATTGCTTATAATATTTACGTAATACTTCATTTATTGGGTTGGGATTTACGTTTGGTTTTTAATAGAGTCTAGAGAAATGAAACTTTATATATTTTTGCCTTTTTTTTTATAGTTGAGAGGTACACAAAATTGCTTTGCTCACTGTGGAATTGGTACTTCTTGATTTCTTCTTGAACTTGAGAGTTTTTTAAAAGCCCCTGTTTTCTTCCTTTATCGACAAAAAATTAAGTGCACACAACCCTAAGACAAATATGTTTACGTTTAAATATTACTTTCAGTACGTAGTATAAAAAACCTATGATTTTAAGCTATAGGTTTTGTTAAGGTCAGGTCAGTAGATGAACCGCAGTGTACTTTAAATACTAAACCGGGTATAAGCTTCGGGCAGCCTCAATCCTTGTAGATTTATAGCGCCATATTATTTACAAGGTCCTTGTTAGTTGCCATCAATCACTGCGAGTTTCATCTCTTTAATAACCAGCCCCCTAAATGTCCTACCTACATCAAAACCGACCCGGGTCGACTTAGGAGTAAGACGCTTCCGCGAGTTATGAGCTGTTGGATGCAAGGTTTAATTAAAGTTAAAATTTATGCCGTTTTGATAACAAAGTTCTATGTTGTTTGATGGTACAGCCAGTTTTCAATAAATTGAGTGTGACTATTATTTACGAAAACACCATCTTAGGCTTTATCTTCAATTACCACCAGGTGAGATCGCAGTCAAGCGCTAGTCTATACCTATATATTAAAAAAAAAACTGAACAAACACCTACTCTACCTTTATTTTATAAATATAGCTTTTGCTCGCGACTTCATCCGCGTGTAGTCAAGTTTTTAAAATCTTGCGGGAATCAAGGTATGGAACAAAGGTATTTCTGTGATAAAGCTATGAGTACCTTTACCTTTACCTTTTGGGTATAGACCCATGTAAAAATTCCGTTAAAAGTTTAACCGTGGAATAAATTTGGTGTTTTTGGCAGATTTTTAATACATTAACTGTCAGAACTGGCAAACCCAATATCGGAGGAGGCGAAGAAGTTGTATAGGATAGTAAGAAATAATTTAAAAAATAGTCCTAATAACTAGTTATAATTAGTCTAAATTTAGTTAATATGTCATTGTTTACCTATGAGAGCAACATAGTCACTCCAGTGACTCAGCTCTTTAAAAGAGAATAAAAAATAAAAAAAAAACTGTCAGAACGCCTAATTTATTCCTCGGTTAAACATCACTCGTCGTTGGTGAAATCGGCACTAAGTGGATTATAAAATTAAATATCATATTAAGACACGGATGTAAGGGAGGGAAATTTTCATTCAAAAAGTTCAGCTCTTATGTAAAGGAAGTATGAAATAATAATTTTACAAATCCCGCGCCGAAGGAAGCTATAAAAGAGCCGTTTGAGAAAATTTCCCGTTAAGTTTAGCAAAGTCTGCAACGCGATGAAATCTTTGTCAAAGGCGGTAATATGGATCTTTGCGAGTTATTTTGGCTACTTCATGTTTCACATCTTCCGTTTAGGATGGCATCTAAGATTATTTTACTAACTGCGTCATATAATAATGTAATATATATTATACATATAATAATGATGTTTGGTATACACTATACATATATTATTATAGTTATATTTATTTATTATATTGTATTATATATAATATGAGTCTATTTGCTATTAGTTATTTATTTTATTTTATTTTATTTTTATTTATTTAATACAAAAAGATACATCATACATAAACAAGTGTCGATAAAACTGCATTAGTGTAACACTGTGTCGCAGTTTTATCACCCAACCCTAGTAAGTATACACAATTTGACAAAACCATGAACACTTATTTAACTAACAATTCGATCAATCCATATTCTAAAATAATAATAAATATTAACACAAAATTAAATTAAGAAAAGTAATTAATATAATAACAATAATTATTAAATAAACAAAATGAAATATAAATGTACAAATAATATTAATCAGTAAACCGGAGAGTTTTGAGCATTTGTGCGTGGGGGTGTATGTGTGTAATGTGTGAGTGTAAGGTTTGTGTGTGTGCGTGTGATTTTAAAACAGGAGTAGCTGTTCAGTCTCATCATAAGTAAGGGAGAGTAGCCAATTAGTTACTTTGTCTTTGACTTTAAAGGATGTCAGAGGGTAGATATGAAGAATTTTATTAATTTTATTATAGAGGGAAGAACCAATTAAGTAGGAGTGTCGACTTGCCAGATGAGTTCTACGCGGCTCAATCTGAAAGACCTTGTCAGATCTGCGCTTGTTTTTTTCAAATTGAGGATCGTAGGTAGTTTTGGTGTGCTTGCGAAGAATTACTACTAGTATGAAAAGTTGACGTACTGTAAGGACCTTGCACAGATTATATAGATCTGAAGTGGGGAATCGAATAGGTTTAGACATCATGACCTTCAAAACCGCTCTTTGCGCCCGTTCAAGCCGGAGCATCAACATTTTACCTGCACCTCCCCAGGCTGTGATGCAATAACCGAGTATAGACTGCACGAACGCAAAGTATATGGTTTTCAAAGTTTCAAAATTAGCTGAATGTCTAAGATTTCTAAATACATACATTACCTTTCTGACTCTAGAGACAACAGACTCAATGTGTTCCTTCCAAGTAAGACACTGGTCGATTATAACTCCAAGGTATTTAATACTTTGCGCACGAGCAATGCACCCACAGTTACAGCTCGTGTTTAAGGCGTCTGAGCACCGGTGAGCAGTAATAGTGAATGAGTCAGGTATATTTCATCAGTTATATTTTGTAAAACATTGGTATTAAGTAGGGTCATGTGTTCAACAATGAAACACAAAAAATTCAAAGTCTCGTGCACCTTTTGTTTTGACAGATAGAAGCCTAATTTTTTACAGGTGTGTAGGTAATTTTATTCGGCATCGGATTTTATTTACAAGTTTTTTAATTAATATGTAATCAATCAACAAAAAATTATAAACTAAAAAATGGGAAATGTTTCATTGTGCAAACAGGGGTGGTACACAATGAAACACCACAAATTCAACAATGAAACATTAATAGTATTGTCTCGACTTTTGTGTAATTTATGGAGTAGGTGAATAAAAAAAAATGCTTGAGTTAATAATCACAAAAGGATTTATTTTTAATTAACTTTAATCAGGTTACCAGTACTATTACTGGTATTATAAAAAATTTAATGTTAATAAGATTAATTTGTGGATTTGTAGCCACAAAAATTATTAATTTGCCCGGAAAGTACATGATATTATGTATGTACAATTATACGGTACACAATAAAACAAAATGATACACATTGAAATAGTGTTTCATTGTGTTACTGTGCAACTGTTTCATTGTGAACTACCTAAGGTTTTTTTTACTAATCTCAATTTTTTACCCACTAAATTGTAACACTTTAAGATATAATTTATTGCACATTAATCTACGAAAAGTGTGTAATGCTAATTAATCATGAAATTTATGAAATTTTCAACCATACTTTAGTAAAAAATCTATAAAGAATGCTAAAAATACTTACTTTTTGTCGAAAAAAACCAAAAGTGCTCCGCAAACACATCTTCTCGCACGCGGCGTCGATGCAAATTGGGCTAGGGCGGGGGGTTCACGAGAGTGTCCTAACGCAATATAATGCACGAAATGGCAACGCAGAATTTTAGAAATATCACAGTGTTTTATTGTGTACCACTGTTTCATTGTTGGACATCTGACCCTATCAATTTTAAACTTTGTTTTAATGGCATTTTTTTCTTGTATATTTACTTATATTCTATTATTTGCAATTTAGTGCACATCGTCAAAACGTCGTCCCCTGTGTTGGTTTGTCCCTCTTCAAAGGGATCAATCAACTTTTAAATTAAATTTAAAAATTAAACATTTGGAAAGTGGGAATTTTTTTATTTTTATTTTATTATTATATATAACATTATTGTAAACTAGATGTGAGGGAATAGTGTGAAGTGTTTCCGCACTCACTTTAGCACTATAATATCTTCCGCACAGTATCTAATCTCAGTGGAGATTCGCATACGTTTGGGAGGTTATGATATTATTACAGAATAGGAATTAGACCACCCGTGTGAAACCGGAGCGAGTCAGCCAGTTGACAATAATTACAGAAACATAGTACTTATTGTTGCATTTATTTAATGTTGAAATTAATTTCCTTTATTATTGTACGGTTGCGGACTGTAAATTTATTTAATTTGTCGTTCGCCGAGCGTGCGGTCACTGTGGTCTGACCCGGCTTCTTGTTGCAAGAAATAAATAAGCTCCCCTCACCTCCCCCTTTACGGTACAACCACTGTGTGCTATCTAAACATTTTGGTAAATGATTTCTTGTTCTATGAACAAAATAAATTGTTAATTTGTAATTATCTATAGCCCGACGGCAGATCGAAAACTGGAAGATCAACGGTCCGATTTTCATCCGTTTCACTATTGTGACACCCACTCCTAACACAAGCTTTCCAGTGAGGAGAAAAAAATATTTCGAAGTTCGAAGAGCTGATGGCCGACGGGGTCCCAAGGTGCTGGAGTGGCGGCCCCGCACCGGGAAGCGCAGTGTTGGCACACCCCCCACTAGGTGGACCGACGACATCAAGCGAGTCGCAGGGAGTAGCTGGGTTCAGGTGGCGCAAGACCGATGCCTGTGGAGGTCCATGCAAGAGATTTATGCCCAGCAGTGGACGTCTATTAGTTGATAAAGAAGAAGAAGAAGAGGAGAAAAAAAAGGATAAAGAACATTTTCACTCCTGCAGTGAAAATGTTCTTTTTTTATCCGATGACAAGATAGTCCTTGACAGCGATCTCACCTGATGGTAAGTGATCATGCAATCTAAGATGGTAGCGGGCTAACGTGGAAGGTGTATGAATCTTTATCTATGATCTTTCTTGAATATGTATGTATTCAAGTTCAGAAAGTCGTTATTTTAAAGGGCCTCCTCAATTTGTTGTAAACTATGAGCCCGTTGTATTGTGGAGGCTCGTAAATTTCGCTTTTAAACGTTATTAAATTTTGGAGGAGTCGAGTTTTACAGGCGACTTGAATATCGAGGAGCATTCAAGTGGTCTTATCTGAAGTTTAATTATATTTCGTTAAGATATTATTTACGATGCTTTTATTTTTAAATCTTCATTTACAGGTAGGCGACTTTCATGAGTTACGTTAAAAATTTTCGTTAGGGTAGAAAATAGGAATTTCGGCAACTAAAAATAAAAACAAATACTAATGAAATACA
This sequence comes from Hipparchia sbordonii, assembly GCA_038048805.1. Classification (NCBI taxonomy): domain Eukaryota; kingdom Metazoa; phylum Arthropoda; class Insecta; order Lepidoptera; family Nymphalidae; genus Hipparchia; species Hipparchia sbordonii. The sequence goes on along the minus strand of JBBIWI010000008.1, from coordinate 9,959,978 downwards.
CGTCTTATTGATATTATAATAGTTTGAATTAAAGGATAATGTCGTAATTACTTTTTTCTTGCTACGACAGATGGCACTGTACGTTTGTATATCGCGCTCTTGCATGGTTGGGCGGTGAAGTATATGAGAATAAATATTCTTAATTTCAGTTAGATCGGTTCAGTGGTTTTGAACTACTGTTATTTTTGGATTGTTGTGGTTCAGGCTATCCTAGTCTTTACTAACACATAACCTATGTAAAATCTATAATAATATATTGATTGAACTATCGATATTGTCGTTTTCGTTAATCCTAAATGTCCTGCGTTATCATCAATTTACTAAGCAAGAACAGACTAGATGGACCTTCGTTTAATGAAGCGAAGGTACTCTATCCTCTTTCTTTCTCTATCATCAGACCTTGTCAACACAACTGCATTTATATATGGATGGATGTTTGTTACTAAATCACGCCGCAACGACTGAACCGATTTGGCTGAAATTACAGCCTGGAATAACACAAACGCTACATTTTATCCCCGTGTTAATTTAATTCCCGTGTTAATGCGAATGAAGTCGCGAATTTACTTTATTACAAAAAAACAGAATCTTGATAGAAAAACGTTTCTATTAAAATAGTGTCGCTTTGCATAACTCGATTCAGAATTCTCGGCCAGTCGCCTCAGTTTTCCCCCAGCTTCAATAATTTGTTATGTCCCTTGAATCTTTTCTGCCCGATCGCTCTTTTCACGGGTAATGGCGCGGATGTTCCGAGTGTGAACTGTGAACCGGCATTGAGAAACCAACTCACGTACCGACACTGTCCTACGGATTACGGAAGCTACGTCTTTCCTTCTGGCGTTTTCGCTTGATCAAGAAATCCTTTACAATCATAACGTTCTTGTTATTAAGGAAAACTTCTTTTGTTCGCAATTTCTATTTGCTCCTCTTATTCTTGACTAGTTTTCGCCCACGGATTCATCCGCGTAGGGGTTTTTTTAATTCACTTTATTACACAAAAATAGTATAAAAGGCGGAGTTAATGCTAAAGTATTTTCTGCCAGTCTACCTTTAGACGTGCACAACAAGTGAATGTGTGAAAGTGTGTAAAAAAAATTGAATATTACTTAAATACTTATATTAAATAGATTTACCTAAGTATATTATATAATACATACATTAAATACCATGATATAGTACATAATATAATACATAGAGATAAATAAAATAAAATATTCAATATAAATTCATAATTTTATCAATTATTAAAAAAAAGCCATTCACATACTAAGTAAGATCAACAGGGTGCAAGTTTTTTTATGCGATGACAAGATAGTCCTAGACTGAGATCTCACTTGATGGTAAGTGACGATGCAGTCTAAGATGGTAGGGGGCTAACTTGGAAGGGGTGTACATTCAACCCATACCCCTCATCGGCTTCTACACGCAATCGTGCCGGAACGTTAAATCGCTTGGCGGCTCGTCTTTGACGGTAGGGTGTTAAGTACCCACGGCCAAAGCCTCCCACCAGATGACTACAGTGTTTTGAGATCCTCGTTGCTTCTCGTTTTAACAAAAAAAAAACGGACAAGCGTAATGATTTGACTAGTCTAAATAAATTTCCACAGAATGAGGAACATTTTTTACTTGAAAACTTACACTAGGGCCTCGTTCACTTTTGCATATTTTCACAAATCCAATTTGCAGTTTTGTCGAAGTGCGTTTGTGTAACAGCGTCAACTGCACGCGAAAATGTCGTCATGTTCAAAGGTAAGCACCTAAACTTCAAAAAGTTTAAAAACTGCAACCTGACTGAAAATTGGATGACGACGGAAAATTTAATGTATCATTTTTCACATCGATTTTGTTCATTAAATGTAGCTTACGTGTATGTTACCCGGACCCTTTAATAACGAATCGATTCGCATGTCATTCATCAAAATCGGCAGGCATTTCAGAAGTTTAATCACTATGATGTAGCATATATTTAAAAATAGATACTTACATACAAAAATTTCTTCATAATTAGACTTCTAAAATCGTAACCCTCCCTGGCTTCGGCGTAGCCGAGTAAAAATTTGAATTTCAATTTAAACAAGAAAGTAGGGTAAAAATAATGAAACCCCTTTCTTTGCGCGTGTTATTCTCTTAATAAAAACACGGGTGTCGCCCCACGCCATGTGGGGACGATATCGCCGGGTAACACAAAATTGGGTGTTTTTTCCACAACGAATACAAATAGGGGCACGCACTGTATTGTTCCAGTATAGCAAGCATATAGTTGGGTGACGACGTTGAATGAAAATGTGATTTTGAAAATTTGTATGTAAAAACAGCCAGAGCATTGTAAAATTATGAGCATCCTTCAGATTAATGTTGACGCTGCAGAAGTATCGCAGCGAAGGGACGACGCAACGCTTCAACGTGTCGCGGGCCGTTGCGTATCGTGGGGGCACACCCCGAATGTTTTCTATGTAAGCAGAGGGTCAACTGCCAAGTGGCTTCTTTTAGCGGCAACGATCGGCGTTTTCGCACATTTTACTCACTGTTGGCTGCAATGGGCACACATGCAAACGCCAATCGCAGTTACCGAGTTGCGTTTTTTAGCTATCGCGTTCCGCGAATTTTAGAAGTCTTCTTTGCGAAGACGCCGATCGCTGACACTAATAGGTGTCAATCTGTGAAAAAATGATGAAATCTCTTTTGAAATGAGAATTATTTGAGAGATATTTCGTGATAGTAAAATGCCGAGCCACGCAATTTTATCTTGATGTTCATCTATCCAGTACAGAAAACAGTAGCGTTGTTGGCTATGAAAGTCGTTGCCCAACTGTATGATTTTTAAAACGTGGTATCATTGTATAATATTACTTGAATACAGTGTGCACTCCTGTCAGCGACTCGGTTCTTACAAGCAAGGCGCACGAGATAAATGTACTCAGTAAACATTGTTGTGGTGTCGCTAAAATTGGTTACCTAGATGCTCGTAGTATATCGGAAATGGGAAGATACATACAAGAAAAATACCAATTGAAATTGATGTGGAATCACATTTGTATGATATTTACGTAATTTTGTCATTTGGATCGAGACTTAGGTATTATATTGAAGTTTGTGAGTGGATAAAAAAAAAGTTGAAGTAGGTACTTAATTATTGAATTAACTCATATCACAAATTGCCTTTTTAATTCTACTTTCAGACACATATGAAGGTTGTATTGACGAGTCCTATTTATTATTATTAATTTATCAATTGGTCTAGAAAGTGGCACACAAAATATTGTCTCAATGACGTAATTACAACGCCAATATAAATTTATAAAAATATCACTTAAATTTTTAAAAAGTCCTTCAAATTATTTAAAAAGCCAATAACCAATAAATAGTATAAAATAATATCAGAGCTCACGCAAAAATATAACGCCAATAAAACAGAAAATTGAAACGATAAAACCTCCCGATTTCTTGCAGGCATTTTCAATTTTATTGCGAAACCACGCGTCATAAATACGCTATCGGCACGCCTGAAAATTCCTCTGTAACAATTGTTTCGGTTTAAATTTATGACGGTTAAGTACAAAGCCTGAAACATACTCAATGCGCGACGCTAAGTTCATGCCACGTATCAATACAGCGCCAAAATAGAATAGAATAGAATAGAAATATTTTTTATTCAAATAAACTTTTACAAGTTCGGAATGCCCTTCCTGCCGAGAAGAGCCAGCAATAAACTCGGCAGTTGCTCTTTTCAAAAAAAAATTTTTTACAATAGGTAACAAAACCATGCTAAGTATACAGTGTCTCCACAAAATGGATACCTACATAATGGATACCAAAAAAGTTCAGTAGGTCCAAAAAAGTAATCATAGAAGCCAATCCAGTGTTCATAGATTAATAATTAACCGACTTCCAAAAAGGAGGAGGTTATCAATTCGGCCGGTATATTTTTTTTTTTTTTTTTTTTCTATGTATGTCCACCGATTACTCCGAGGTTTCTGGACCGATTCACGAGATTTTTTTTTTAATCGACAGATGAAGCTCACGAAATGGTCCCATAAAAATTTTTACCTTCAACTCTTCAAGCCTGATGCTGCAGGGGTATTTCCCCCCTAAATTATGAGACTTTAGGAACCGTCGTTTACGAATTGGTATGCTTGGCCTAAGCAAATACTAGATCATAGAGCTCCAGATCCTACTCTTCAATCCTGATGCTGCAGGGTACTGCCCACCTAAATTATAGGGATGTAGGAACTGCTAATCATGAATTGTTATTGTATGTAATAAGCATATACTACGTCATCGAGGTCTAGGTTCTAGCTCCTCAATCCTGATGCTGCAGGGTACTGCCCACCTAAATTGTAGAGATTTAGGAACTGCTCATCATGAATTGTTATTATATGTAATAAGCATATACTACTCCATCGAGGTCTAGGTTCTAGCTCCTCAATCCTGATGCTGCAGGGTACTGCCCACTTAAACTGTGAGGATTTAGGAACTTTCGCTTGCGAATTGATATTGTTGGTACCAAGCATATACTACATCATAATGCTCAAGGTTCTAGCTCCTCAATCCTGATGCTGCAGAGTTGGAGTAATTACGAACTGACGCTTTCGAATTGATATTGTTGGTACCAACCATGGACTACATCATGGAGCTCCTAGTCCTAGCTCTTGTGTATTGTTAATAAGTACTGTAGGTACCAAGTGTAGAACTACATTAGTACCGTAGCATTGGAGCCTCCCTCCAACGCTACGGTACTAATGTACTAATGTAGTTCTACACGGAGAATGAAACAGGAACAACCTACACTAAAAAGCTTAAAATAAAAATTCTTTTCAAAAAACCGACTTCAAACGCCACTACAAAGTATAAAAATAATTTTATTTTGTACACGTTTGTTGAAGTCGGGCGGGCTTAACTAGAAACGATGAAATCGATGCGCGACGCTTATCTTATGGTGACATATAAGAGGCACGTTTATTGAAATCGGGCGAGCATCGCGTATCGGTTTCATCGTTTCTATTTAAGCCGCCCGACTTCAACAAACGTGTTCAAAATAAAATTATTTTTATACTTTGTAGTGGCGTTTGAAGTCGGTTTTTTGAAAAGAATTTTTATTTTATGTATAGAGGTCAGTGTCCTAACCTAACTCTAACAGCTCTAGGCTGGAGAGGAAAAATATGGTAGGTATTATACGGGCAGCTGTAACCTTTTCTCACAATAAATACGTTTGTACTGTCACGACAATAATTTGCCCTGGCGCTGACACTGTTCAGAGTGCAAAACAGTTACGAGTAGGTTCTGTGCGGCGACAACACTTTATTATTTTTTGCTCAATCCCATACAAGCTTTGACTAAAATATATTTAGTTACTAACTTTTGTTCGTGATTTAATCAGCATTTAGTCTCTCTGCGTCGTGTTCCCTATTACTGACGGTCGCGACCCCTTCCACCAAGGACTCATGTAGATGATGTCGCGCTATGTGCCTCGGTTTTTTGCGACATGCAAGGCTTTGTGGACCTTATTACTATCAAGAGTGGTGCGGATTTGGTCCTTGAGGTCTCTGTCCGTCTACTTTGCCAGCATTGAGTAAGGTTTTTTAAAATCACACGGTAGCCTTTTTACTTAAATAAGTAATAAGAGGGAGATAAAAGTAGTCTTCTCAGCAGAATCTGCATTCCGAACCAGTGGTAGAGTCATGACGTGTCATAAGAGCCATAGGTGGGCTTGCATGGAATAAATAATTTTGTTTGTGTTTTGAATTTTATGTCACTCTTCAGGTCCTCAACTATACCCACGCAAAAAGTCGCAGCGATGCCTTGCTTCGTTGTTGCATGATTGAAGGACAAATCGACAAAAAATATCCTTGTAATATTAGTGGAGTGGAGTTAAAACATTTTTTAAAATTTTAACCAACTGAACTGGCCTTAATTGTGACCTAACTATACCTGTAGGTATGTCACAAGATAATATCTTTTGTCCAATCATAGAACCTGACCAGAAAGAACTTAGTCCTTACAAGTTATAAAATTAATTATAAAAAGGACTAGTAGGTATAATTATATACTTGCTTACTAGTAACTGCTTGCTAAGTATAAATTAGCTTATCAATTTTCATTTTATAAAACTTTGAAGGTCTTCTTAAAACGCTTCATTAAACCTGTAGATAACAGAAAAAAATGTATACACAAATATATTATATCTTCTATTACGAGTTTCAATAGATGAATTTTGATCCAATTTAGAAGTTTCTTGTTTATTATGTTACGCTTAAAAGGCTCGTTAAGCGGCTGCAGACCTTTGTTACAAATTGTCTCACTCGACTGATCACTTCACCCTTTTCATTTCACCCTTTATCCTATTTTATTGGAAAAAACATTGTTTCCGTTATAATGGAATAAAGGGTGAATTGTGTTTATTATTTTTGTAGAAATTCTTCACAACTCTACTTAATTAAATCGATGAATAATTTAAAATGTCTGAAGCCCCATTAGAAATGGCAGAAAGCCATGTGGCAAAAAGATATGGCGTGAATGTGTCGAGGATAAAAATGTTTTTGACAGAAATTTAACTAAACCATTTCCATGTAAAACCACCACATTAATTTCCATCATTACGAATAGGGATTGCGGCCAAAGGATGGAAATTTATGTATTTTTTGTACTTACAATTTTTTTCATTATATTTTAGCAAGAGCTCAAACAAATTGAAAAATAAATAAGTTGTGTGTAATTAGGCTTTATCTTTCTTAATGGTTTCATTAATTAATGAAATGTCCTATGCACATTGTACACCAAATAAAAATGGCAAATAACAAGTAAACATCATAATATCTTTATCATCTAAATAATTTCCTAAATAGTTCTTAATTAATTTATCTTACATATAATAAAATTGTAGAAAAGTGGTGTCTGTACAATGGAAATATATAAAAAAAAGTAGCAGGGGTTGTTATTATATCGATGCCGAACCTGAAATTGTAATTAATTTTTTTTTTGTCTGTTTGTCTGTTTGTCTGTGTGTTTGTGCACGCTAATATCAGAAACGGCTTATTCGATTTAGATACGGTTTTCACTAATATATTGTAGTAAGCTTCACTTAACATTTAGTGTTTATTTCATGTCAATCGGTTCATAAATAAAAAAGTTATGTCAATTTAAAGAATCACGGCGAACATTTTTAACGTACAGAGTACGTACTACACGCCTCGCGCCTGAGCGTCGACGGTATATGTAATTCAAAATATGCTGCCCGAAAAGTCAATATTCCACGCGAACGAAGTCGCGGGCACAGCTAGTCTTTAAATAAACTTATTTCTTCATAAAATGAACGCCCAAAGGATCACTTCAGTAAAATAAAACACCGGTTTATATAATTACAAAATAAAATATTTGCACGAATCACCATCTCGCGTCGTTCACCACAGCGTAATAATATAGTTCGCAAATAAAACGTCTCTCTCGAGATATCCGTTGCGATGTTTCCGCAAGTTTAGCCGTTTCCCCCTTTATTTATGAGCCCTTCAAGACTCAGGTGTGTCTCAGCTAAAAACAAACTTCTCACTCGCAATGAAACTGACTTTATTTTCTTGTTTGGTTTCTTGCTACAATTCGACTTTATCATTTTCCTTTCTTGCTTAATGCCTTCCTGATTATCACAGTGAAAAGCTTTTTCATTTAACTATTTATTCTATTCATAGAATTTTTTTTTTGTTTTAAAAAGAATATTAGCCTAGCTGAATTTGACTTATATTCTCCTCTCCCCTCCAAATAAGCAAAAAGCTTATGCTAGGAGTGGGTACGACAACAGTGCAAATAGGGTGGGGCACGAACTTGCGACCTATCAGTTTTCAGTCCGCACCTTTAATCGTTGGGCTATTGGGTCTTCAAAAAAAGGCTTAAGGCTAGAATACAAATTTTTAGTTTTGAATATGTCATCATCATTGAAGGTCCATAGTTGGACGTATATACTCGTAGGTCTTCCACAACATGGTATTGTGGCGCTTGTAGGTATCCAGTAGCTTGTGTCGGTCTGGCCAGTTCTTCGAGCTATTTACCTCGCCTTTGCATCTTTAGTTTCAAGATTATATAACTTTGAGCTATATCGGTCGATGCAAGTAATCAAATCGCAACGACAGGACAAGGATCTAAAATATGATCTAGCTGAGTATCAAAATACTTTCTTTTTTTCTACATAAACACCGCGTCTACTGAAGTGTGTACTGCAAAATGTGGTTCCGATAAAAGACTCATGACTACGCAGAAATGCAAAAAGATTTTACTAGCTTTTCTCTTGAAACGATGCTAAGCAATATCAACCTTAATGCATGCTTGATTAAAGAACAATATCGCTTTATGTATCAAAATATTTCTCCGTAAGTATCTCTACGTAATGCAAACGTGATATATGACGTTCTTGAGGGTTCACTAACATCAGTTCTGCTCCTTTGGCAAATCAGATCTTTTACTGTTCATGAGATGTGAAGTCAGAGGCTGTGTAGTAATTACGAAAAAGAGTCGTAGGAAAATGCCTAACGTAACAAAAAGTTATAACTAGCGCTTGGCTGCGATCACACCTGATGGTAAGTGAAGATGCAGCATAAGATGGATCGCGCTTGCCTAGAAAATGCCTATTCATTCTTGATTTGAAGGTACCCAAAATGTAGTTATCTGGAAAAACAAAAGCCGTAAGGGCACTTTTTTTCTTGTTATATTTACTTACACTATTTATTTTGCGAGTTTCGTAATCGTTAAGCCAACAATGAAATATATCCGAAAATGTGTACGTCGTCGAGTGGGACATGTTCATGGGTGATATACGGTCTCTTACGTTATTTATGTATTTTTATAATTTTATTTCTGTACTTCTTAGAACGTGCCCGAAAAAGATTTTCTCCCAATCTTTGTTGTGTTCATGCAAAGTTAATGTGGTTGGCATGATGTATGCCTTTCTTTTTGAGTCTTTGAGGACACGTGAAAGCCACATTACTTTATGATGTTTGCAGGATGGATTTAAGCTTTTGGGAAATTTTTATCCGTTTAGGTAAAATATTGGTTGTGTCAACGGGTCTTTCTATCGGAACTCTTGACAAAGAATTGTTGTATTTGCAGGGAAGATATGAAACGATTGTGTAGTCAGTACTTAAGTTAATGTAAGTAGATGTAAGCCGTTTATATTTATATCAATATAATATACGATGTGAATCGTATTTGGCGAAGAATAATGCCTACATTCATTTCAAATACATAACTAAATCAGCCGAATAAGTTGAAGAATTAAAATAATTTATGTATTAAGCTTGAGAACAACAAAAATCACGCGACCTGTTTTCAGGTTTGATTATACAACGACGACCTTCCTGGCGCAGTGGTGAGCGCTGTGGTTTTATAATTGGGAAAACACGGGTTCGACTCCCAGCGGGGGATTTTTGGGAATTTATAATTTCTGAATTGTCTCTGGTCTGGTGGGAGGCTTTGGCAGTGGCTAGTTACCATCCTACCGTCAAAGACTTGCTGCCAAGCGATTTAGCGTCCCGGCACGATGGCATGTAGAAACCGATTAGAGGTATGGGTTTAATTTACACTGCTATACCCCTTCCAAGTTTGAAATGGGTTGAATCCACACTGCCATACGGCAGTGTGGATTCAACCCATTTTGTGGCAGTTACAGGCTAACCTGTAAGGGATATCCCTTACAGGTTAGCCTGCCACCATCTTAGATATCATTGCATCAACGATGCAATTATTTACCATCATCGTGAGATGGACTATCTTGTCATCGAATAAAAAAAATCCCTTCGGACTCTTGAGCTATCGTATTTTTGTCCCTACGCGCATTGATATTTTAATTTAGCAAGCTAAGCCATGCCGCTAGGAAGTGCAGATATTATCAACTTTAATAAGCATAAAAAGCACTTAGACGTTCGCAATTTGCTTAATAATATAGAATTTTGCGAGCCGCTCCGCTTTATGGTTGCAAAACGAGGTGGAAAAAGTCTGGCTTGTGAACTATTCAGGGCTGCGGGTCTCACGATCGATAAGACTCTTGGAGGCTTTGTTTTATTATTTAATATACATATACAAGTGCAAGAGAATTCCCTCAATGTTGATAATGCGAGCATTCTCAATCCGGTTTTATAGAAGCTAACTTTAAAATATCGTATCGTAGGATCTCTGGATTTTTCTTCGGTCATCTACCCCAGTTAGGTCTTTGTGCGACTAATAAGTGCCAATTTTATCATCGCTGAGTAAAGTTTCACTGAAGAATGATGTTTAGGCACATTTCATATCATTGGTCGGTGAAATAGTCACTTGACTGTTTAAAATTGAATTCACAATCAGCAAGTAAATTAGTCAATTTTCAGTCAAAAATATACAGTATAAGTGAAATCTTACTTTGTTTAATTGCTACTTATATGAAATAAAAATATAATAATTATTATACATTCTCCTAGCATCAAACTTTCTCACGAAGTAATAAAACTTCTTTTTCGAATAATATGTAACAAACGATTTCACCAAACTCCTTATTGGTGGGTGAATGAGGGTACCGAAATAGTTTCTGAAAGTACCCTACTATATAGCGCGTTTTATATCTCTCACGAAGTTCGAAAGAAGCTTTATTGTGTAGGCTCGTGAGTAGCAGCTTTGTTGGAAGCCAATTTCTCTAACGATATTTTACAAGTAGGTAGGTAGGTACTTGATTTCGCATTGTTATAAAGTTACTTCAAAACTTTATCTATTTAAAGCCTCCCGTTTGTGTTGGCCGAACGCGCTTTGTCAGTGTTGGCTAATATGTGAAGTTTTTTTACCCGACTACGGTAATGCCAAAAGAAAGGGTTATGATTTTAGCAGTCTATGTTTGTATGTGTCTATTTACATATGTTCCACCATAGAGCCTACTACCACATAGAACTACAGGGCCGATTTAGATGAATGAGGTGTCAATCGATTCGTTATTATTAGTCCTAGTGAGATAGGCTACTATTCAAACAAACAGACTAAATCAGTGTGACGGTGTGGTAATTTCCACTTTTCCGTAGTCGGGTTACAGTTTTTAAACTTTTTTCTGTTTTCATTCGATGACAAGGTAGCCCTTGATCTCACCTGATGGTAAGTGATGATGCAGTCTAAGATGGTAGCGAGCTAACTTGGAAGGGTTATGGTAGTGTAAATAAAATCCATACATTCATAAGTTGCGCTAAATCTTTTGTGCTTATGTTATAAGCCAAAAGTCGGCACCTCGCGATTGTCTTAAGTTTGATGTTTATTTATTTTATTAATAAAATACCCCAATTTAGCGTGTTCACATGCTTATTATGAGTGCGGCTTACAAGATAATATGAAAAAATTAAGCGGTCAGTAAGCTGGTCAGAGCTGGCACTAAGCAGCAAATAAGCACAGTTACACTTTCGCCGAACGCGTTGGAACAACGTATACGAAGGACTTTATTTAAATTTAAGGGATTGTAATGTGCCTACTTACCTGCGTATGTAGGTACGAGTAATTTGTTTGAATAGGCTTTGTTACGCCTCGATATCTGATTTCATAGACTTTGCAAATTGGAATCTTATTCAAACGTAACTTAAGGGGCTTAGAAATAAAATAACTTACAGACTTTATTCTATTACTGACTCAAATTCAATTTGTGCTAACATTTGCAGGTTATTTTTGATTTATATGTTTTCAAATTCAAATTCCGAATTATTTAATTCATTTAAACCTATGACTAACACCGCGCTGTTTGGATTCAGAAAGCAGATTCTGCTGATATCTGTCAAGAAACTCAGCAGGTTGTTCTTTTCAAAATAGAAGTGTTAAAATATTATGTAGCTTGTCAGTTTATTATAAGTAGATATTACCACTATCTTTGAGCACCTGAAGCAAAATCAAACGCTTTCCAAAATAAAAAATATATATTTATTCTTGTTTCTTGTTTGACTAGTTTTTTCAAAAATTGTATTTCTCTGCATCATTTTCTAGCCACTGCCTTTGTTGCTCAAACAATTGCTGCCATATCCTTCTGACACATATCAAAACGCGTTTCTAAAACGTTGCATTTTACACTGTTCCCAAAAGTAGAAGTGTGAATTCCCGTTTTGCAAGTAGACATATTGCTTTCGTAATATGTGCTTTATTGTAAGTATGGTATAGGTCATAATTTATGGCAAAGTTATAGCTCGCGATTCCGGTGCGCGTTACACATTTGCAAGACAAATGTGTGTCAAGCGGCGTCTAGATTACGTCATTTATTACGGCGACATTTCTGATATCAGATTGGATTGAGCACGTGCCATTGGCTATACTGGATACGGTAAATAGTTAAATTTAGCAAACGCTTTTGTGGAAATTTATGAATGGAGGACATTTTTAGACAGTATCCACGTACCTGGTGATAAATTGGGTTGTTTACTGATTCAGTGACGGTTGACAGTCACATTTGCCAGTGAATACTGGCACTGGATCGTGTCTTTTATCACTAGTCACTATTCTATCCAGCGCTGGCAGACAGAGATTGACTGGTGGGGAAAATGAACTTACATCGCGCCACAACCATGCCAGCGTCATTGCCATTGCGATGGCTGTGGCGCTCGACCATTGGATCAATTAATTATTAAGACAGGTCTTAATATCAAAATACCAAACCAAAATTCTGTGCAGATTTTACACGCTAGTGACAATATAATAGCAATTGATTATTTTTTTTAAATAACGAAGATTTTTTTAGGTAAGTAAAACCATGCCCATTTTTTTATAAGTAGATACGCTTTGTTTGAGCAGTTTAAAAAATATTGCGAGAGTTCTATTAAAACTAGACAAATTTTCTAAATTCTAGGACCTTGAAGATAATACCAGTATGAAGATTTCAATTATAAAAGTCTTAAAATGTGCACAGTTGCACGAGAAAGTTGGAAAGTTCGAATTATATTAAGGAGTTAAAAGCTTACATTAAAACCAACTCTGGGGACTATTTGTCATTCCGGTGGAAAAGGGGATTTAAATAGAAGTGGAAAACGGAATTTCTATTGCGAATGCAATTCTCTAAAATGTCACACGTGTTAGAAAAATGTCCAGCGCGGATTCAATACATTGCAGTTTTCAATACGAAATCAGGTAGTGTTCGGCAAGGGGTATACGTAAATCGTCGATCCAAAACGGAATCGAATTTTTAATAGAACACTATCGTTTCGCCCAATAAATCTCGCGCCGGATCCACGCGAACCCAGATCCGATGTTTCCGGCGAAACGACATCTGGCGTTGACTGGAAACGGTCCAAGAGCAAACTATACCTGCAGATACGATGAACCGAATAAGTTATGTTGAATCCAGCGATCAGTGTGACACCAGGCATTTTCGTCTTTGAAATTCCCTTTTAATGTCATAATCCTGTGTTTAACTTCCTCAAATCTTGCATATTGGTTTTAGCTCTTTTACTTTAATTTCAAAGAACCATCATCAACGCTGTATAAAATAGACCATCTATTCTAACTCTCTAAATATTTTAGATATCTTAATATTATGTTATAAATATCTAGTGAGGTTAAATAATTGCTGCAGCTAGAAAATCGAAAGCTGCGGTAAACTCCTAGGTACTCGGCTCTTAAATCTGTTCGCTTTAATATCAGAGCTAAATCAGGAGCATCGAAGCATTATTGGTCGTAGAAGGTTTAAGTCGTCGGGGGTGCTCAAAAGATGAAGGTGCTTACTCGGCATTGGCGTCGGCATCGCGGCTTGATTTATTGGCCCTCCGTAGCACTGCCTGTGAAATATACGACTGCTTGCTGTGAACATTGAAAGTAGATTACTCCTAATATTATTTCTCATATTATTCTTCTTTGTCCTAACATATTCCTTTCTTATCAAATTATCGTCATCTGTTTCCTCCACTTGAAGCAGATTGTCCTCCTATTCTTTCTAGCTGTCTGCACATGCCTGCTTCGGTGAACTCCACTATGCATCTGTCCCAATGGCCATCAGTTTTGAATTTTACAGGAAACTTTACGCGTTTGTTGCCGCCTCGCTGTGAAAGTGCAATTAGCATTACGATTTCACGATTATGAAGATCGCCCCTTTTTTGGGTCGCTTAAAGAAGACCTTTCTTCAAACAACCCAAATAAGGAGCGATATTATTGTTTTCAATGAAACTGAAATGTTTCATAATAAATAATTCTTCCAAACCATTGGTGTAAAATCTACACTTTTCGAGTTGATGATTGACTTTGTGTTTTTGCTTAGAAGTTTTATTTTTCGTCAAATCGAAAAGGAAAACCGAGAATTGAGGGGTTTCTGGTAAGAGGTTTAAATCGTCGGTAGCGCTCAAAAGATGAAAGAGCTTACTAGGCGTCGGCGTCGCGTCTTGATTTATTGGCCTTCAGAGCGTTACTGGTGCTGGTTTCGAACATCGAAAATCGATTATGGGGTGATATTGTTTAACAGAGTAAGACTTTCTTTTCTTGTACGTTGCTATGTACAAAGAGTCACGTCATAACAGAAATGCGTATTGAATGGGCTTCCATCGCATCGGTAGTTTTACGAATTCATTGATTTATTTTACTTTAGTATAAATAACGGAGACGGTACTTAGAAAACTCTGATTTGGCATGAAAAGGTTAAAATTATTTTGCTATAATCTGCCAACAGACAAAATCTGTATGAGTAGTATAATAGTCTCGTGTGGTGGGGTGGTGCATGTGAGTGGTGGTGGCATTGCTTGCTTGGGAACTTGGCTTTTTTGCGGGATTATTGCATGTTTGACCATACAGATTTTCTCTGTTGGCAGATTATAGCAAAATAATTCTAACCTTTTCTTGCTAATCATGAACATCCGCAAAGTAACGCCTGCTTCTATTCAACTCTGGTTTGGGTATAACCCTACCGTTAAAGACATGCCGCTTAGCAATTTTGCGTTTCGACACGATGGGCGATGGCGTGTAATTCCCATAAAGTAAATAAGCAACTCCATTGCAAAAGTGCTAAACTTTATACTTGGTTTGGTTTATTGTTTTTCAGATTAACACCTAACTAAAGTCTATTCACTCGTAATAAGCGATTTAGTAGTAAAACGGTCCGAGCGGAAAGTGGGCTAAAGAAGGCAATTAAGCTTTGCGAGCTAACTACCTACCGCAGTGTGCTAACATTTCTAGTGTCTGTCCGTGCAGTTAGGTCACAGATTTGTGATGAAAATTGAGAAAATTTCATGTGGATTTGATTGTTAATAAAAAACATATCTATAGCACATCTTAGATAGATTTACTTATAGTCTGATTTTTAATTGCGTGGAATTCTGACGTATCTTAATGTTACCAGAGATTTAAAAAATCCCACAAAAAAGATATAAAATTTAAACATAGAAAAATAAATTTCAATTGCCGCACATAGATATTTATGACAAATGCCTGACAGATAGTTTGGGGTAAAATCAAACTTCAGGTGGTAATACTTACTGTTTTTCATACAAATAACTCGCTCAATTTATAAAATGACAAGTGTCAGAATTCCACCGAATTAAAAATCAGACTATAGCTTCATTTTGTGACTCGCTATGCTCGCGACTTCGTCGTGGTCTTATTTTTATAAAAATCACGCGGGAAACCTTAGTTTTACGGAAAGTAGCCCATGTCACCCCCAGTTCCTTAATTATTCCCATGAAAAAATCCTTAGATCATTCAATGAATGGTCTAAGAAAAAATCACGTCAATCCCGGTTTCTTTCTTGTTGCTCGATTGAAGAACAAAGCAAACCAACAAACAAACAAACTTCACAGATTAAAACCACAAATACTGGTTACAGCGCCCATATACTGTCTGTGCCAAAAACTGGCGATAGTAGTTACCTATTGTCACAGTGTAGAATACATTTTAAAAACCTTTTTTAATTCAATCAACACTACTACAGCATATTAAGACCCATACTATTAAGGATGTTTTATGCCGAAACATGCTTTAATGTGGCATGCTGTATATTTTGGTGTGCGCCGCTTTGTGGTATACTACTAATGAAAACATTTGCTTGGCTATAAGTGCTTAATTCCGCAAATGGTTCCATTTGTAGAATGCCACAAAAATATACCACGCCACAGTGTCGCATGCCTTTGCTTTTAGCTTGAAACAGCCTTTAAATGAGAAACTATGAAGATTATTCATATTGCGCATAAGTTGCGTGTTATCCATAGTTAGAAAATCCACGTTATCCACACACATATACGCGCGTTATGCACAATTTATAAACGGAAAACCCCGTATAAATACGTAATTAAAGTTGCATGTAAATTACAAAAAAAGTCTCAATAGCTCGACGGCCAAGGGGCTGGACTATTATCTGAAAGGTTCACGGTTCAATCGTGGGGATTGAACCGTGAACCTTTCATACACACACGTATGTTTTTTATGTGCATTGAATTATGTGTTTTGTGTGCTATTTTTTCTATTATTCTTCTTTGTTGTACAATAAAGAATAATTCATTCACACTTATTACCGTGTTCTTTCTTAAAGCACAACGCTTCATTTTGCGGGAAAATTCATGTTTAAAATGGCTAATATTCACTCAAAAAAAAATTAGATACAACGCGCCGCTGTCGCTCTTTCAGTGTGACGCCTTGCTGTAACAGTAATTACCGTTACGCGTTCAGTCTGTTCAATGCTTTATACTGCCTGAATACAGCACTAAACCGTTGACCTATTTCAACTAAAATAGTTTAGGCTACGAGTGGAGTATCTAGTTGTCAATCGATAACACCTAATCAAGTGTTAATCGAAGCCGAACAATGGCTGGCTAGTTGCTCCTTTGAACGCTTCACGCTCACGTTTGATCGTGTTACTGCAAACTACACTTATGTATCTACACTGTACCCGTATAAGTTCCAACTCTTGAAGATTTATGTGCACCCCTATAATATGTAAAACTTAATTATGTTTTAATCGTGAAGCTGAAGATATATAACCTATTGATCGAAGAACCAAAAGACGTTGTGGTTCTAATCCAAGATCGTTGAATGAAGACCTCATACAGGAAATCTTTCTACTACGAGGTGAACTGACAACCTTGAGCCAGTCGCTGTGAACTGGTGGATACAAATGGCACAAAACCGTGTTCTTTGGTGATCTTTAGGTACCTACTTCAGATACTAATAAATCAAATCCTATTGATCAAGGGGATCAATACGTGTGTACTGCCACTGCCAATCTCCATTGATTAAGAAAGTGTAGGTACGTAGGTATCTTCTTCTTGTTTCGCATCAATTTATGGATGGCTTTTTTTTTAAAGAATATTAGCCAAGCTGAAGTTGACTAATATCCTCCTATCCCCTCCAAATCAGCGGAAAGCTTGTGTTAGGAGTGGGTACGACTATAGTGCAACGGGTGGGGTTCGAACCAGCGACATTTCAGTTTTCAGTCCGCACCTTTAACTATTGGGCTATTGAGGCTTAATTAAAATAAGATCGGTCACGAAGTACGTCTGCGTCATTGCATTATTTAATTGGGGTGCACTAACTTTAGTTCTAGGATAGAATTTTTTTTATTCAAATCAACTTTTACAAAGCACTAGCTTTTGAATCCTCAACACAAGCTGAGTGACTCACCTTTTAGTAGCGTTGCACTGCTGTACAAAGTAACGATATCTAATACCTATAATAGCTGTGTTTTTAAATTTTGATTTATTATGTACATTTTTGTGTTTATTGCTACTAATAAAGATATTTCTTTTCTATTCTATTCAATTAATCAAAATAACGTCATTTAATGGTCTATTAAAAAAATCAATCAACTTTTATTAAATCGAATGCGAACATTTTGATCATATTGAATATGAAGCAGGTAGACATGACGAGAATATAAAGCAAGTAAAAAGCATAAATGTGCCAAAACTCCATGTTTCATTCAACGCCTTCATCTTCCTTATGGATGGCATTATGCAAACGGGAACAATGACGAAAGTAATCTATCAAAATGATCCGAACGTTGGCGTCTCATACTCGGCACCCTCATTAACTTTACAGGTCACGAAATGATCCCCAGAGATGTGCAATATCGGAGGATGGAGCTCGCGGGGAAAATCGATAGCACGAGCAAAAGTATTTGAGCGAAATCGTTTGAAGGGTTTACAGGCTCCTAAAACCTTTGATGTTTATATGAACTGGTAGGGAAACTTCTCAAAGGGGGATGTTCGAACAATAAGCCTTCATAAATCTTTGCTAATAAGAATGCGAAAGTTAGTTCGTTGGTCTTTTTGGTTAATCCTTCAATCACGCGGCAATGGAGCGATGAATCGATGCGGTTTTTTTTGCGTGGGCATAGTTGAGGACCTGGAGAGTGGCTATTTATCTGAAAAATCATGGATGTTGTGTGTTTATTTATTACTTCTTCACGCTACAATGAATGAACCAATACGGCTGTTTGGAATGGAAGTAACTCATACTCAAGTCGCGGGCATCCATCTAACTAATGTACGCATGAATTAATGCTTTTTCTGCTCATTGAATTGTAATGATATGTAAACAGGAAAAAAAAGTAGAAAATTATTCCTCATAAACGGCAGGCATTTGTAATAAGAAATATAATAAGCTGGTTTTAATTTCAGAGTAATAACTAAATTCTCTAATAAAATATGCAGGATAAAAGCATGTTAAGGTCATGTCATGATCATTGATCAGGTATTATAGGTGTCCTTATAGTCAGCACGATTTGTTTGCATTACTAAAGGTACTTATACACGCGTAAAGCACAGCCATTTAATTAATGTGTAACCTATGCGATATTTTATTTTTTCATAAAGACCTAATATTAAAGGTTATTAAAATATTTCGTTTTTTTATTGCAATGTTAGAGAAAACCTTATTAATATACAAAGCATGATTTAATGGAGTGCAGATATGAAAGTATGCTGAAATTAGGCTGATTCTTTGCACAAAAATGAGTCAGCCCTTCTCTCACCGTATGACGTCATTAACCGCGGTAATCGTAAGATGTATTATTTTCACTGATTCTTCAGGGCCCCAACAGCGACCATAAATAATGTACAATTACATAAATCTCGATGAAAGTCAGACCAGATTCAGCCGTTTTAGCTTCGGCTTTTAGTCTTGATTTCTGCCTGATATTACAGCTGATGTGTCAAAGTACGTTGCGCCTCATTCCATTTCCTAAGGAACCATCATTAATCTATCAGTTCTCTATTCAGTTGTAGGTACTTTGTAAAAAAACTCAAGATTTAAGGAAACCCATACGCAAAAAGACTTCACAGTAAAAAAGCAAGGAAAAACGCTAGAGAAAATGCGAAGGGATAAAATCTTGTATCACATGACGCTACATTAAACGTTTGTATGGGAGTCTTTTTAGTGTGCGAAAAAACGTGACATTTTTCACAATTTTTCAATCACAACTATTGGATCGTGCCGACAACCCGACGTCGCATCGTTGTTGTCCACTAGGGATGTTTATTGACTTTACACTATCGAGAAAATATTTTTCCAGCTGTTAAACTAGTGAAATGTGTTGATGTGTCGTTGTATAATATGTACATATCTAGTTTTTTACTCTATCTAGTTTATATCCCCACTTTATAGAGTGGAGATTTTGAGAAATAAACATCAATTTTAGCCGTGAAATTCTCGTCAAAAGTTATAAGGTTTTTCAGTTCTTTTTACATTTTTATTTACGGCGGTATTTACAAGTGTAAAAGGTTTTTTATTACTCTGTGGAATTCTCGCTGCTCTAAATTATAATTTGATTCTTATAACAATAGTGTTTGGATTTAAAGTGACACTAATACGTTGTTGTAAGATATAATTATATAATTACATATTTTATGCATAAATATACAGCTAAGCTCTCAATCAATCTCGTGAGTCATAACGTGATATCTGTATTTGAATTAAAATACGTGACTAAGTATAAAGTCGAATCATATTTATGTTGTGTTTGTGTGTTTATTTTTAGAATTACACATTAGTTAGCTATCCCACTCATATTAAGCTACGTAATTTTTTATATTATAATCAATCCCTTCAGAAAAATGATGATGAAATTGATGATTAAAATTATAGACGAATGACTTAATCATCAAGCTAACTTACAAATACTAATATTTTATAAATTTTTTCCTTATCCATAATAGATGCATACCAAGGAATATAAAACCATGCCTACCCTCTTAATAAAGAGCAGATTCTTTTAGCATTAATTCCGGAAGTAGGTATTCTAAAAGCAAAGGCGTGATGAGTTTTCCCAATTTAACTTTTTCAGTAGATGTAAAAAGTTTTAATTGATGAATATCTTAAAAGTATAAAGGGAAAGGATACACAAAAATTAGGTATGTACCTCACACCTACATTCTCTAAGAGGCGACACGAGGAGACGCGGGTGTAGGAGTGTAAGAGGGGCATCTTCGCCTTGCTTTACAGTGCATTCGATGACGTCAGCAAAAAACTAAGCGCAAGCCACATGGTAGACTTAGCTCTGCGTAACGCAAGCTACACCGTAAACTAGCTCAGTTTAGCTTATCATTATCTTTTCATTACGCCGCTAACTGCACTGAGTTGGAGTGGGTTAATTCTACTCTACAATAATTCTAGGTAAGATTCCCTACTTTAGCTCTATGTTAACACCCTTATCTGATCAACTGACAGCTCGACTAAAGTAATTGAGTTTACGGGTTGGCTTGCTTTTAAGAACGGTGCCTTCACCTACAGTGCACTTAATATTGGCTCTCTTTGGCTGCAGTCAAAGAGAGTGAGGTGCGGGAAATAAATAAATAGGCAGGGCCAGGGTGAACGGCTAATGACTAATGCTCGCGTGCGGTTTCTCTGCTTGCCACTGAGCGCTCGCCCGGGGGCCTTCCGGACGCGTGTTCGTGATATTGTAGATCCGGGGTTACAGAAACGTGATGTTGCTTGCGCATTACCATCAAGGGATTGAAGGTCTCGTTGTTCTTAGTGGTTTTTTTTCTGTTTCATACAGAACACCTTACTTGGTGTCTCACCTGAACGACGGTAAACTAAGTTAGACCAGCTTGGCGAAAAGGCTTCCGTCGAGACGGATGATCCCGGTCTTAGTGGTTAGCATCCACTGCGGATGACGAGTTCCCGGATTAGATACCTGGGTCGCGCGGCTCAAAAAAAATTGGGTTTTCTGTCAAGAAATTCTCAGTGCTTAGATCGGAGTTAAGAAGTTGGATGGTGTCTGTAGCATACAGAGGGTAGTCTGTGGATATTGGGGTAAACATGTTATAAATACAGGCGCCATTAGAGTCATTAGTCAGTCGTGAGGACCACGGGTCGGATAGCACGTCGGTTGTGTAACACACATTATGTGTGCCTGGAGTGTGCATTGGTATATACGGACTATATACTTGACTGCTATATACGTGAGTGTTTGAGTATACTACAGTGTCACACCCGTGTCTCGGAAAGCGCGTAAAGCCGTCGATCCTGCGCCTGATCTCAGTCCGATCGTGTCGGATGTCATGCATGTTGGACTATGAGAGTGAAGGAATATATAGAATACACCATAGGTACCTATAGATTTGTGCACTATAACATCTCACGCGCAGTAGGCTAATCTCTGTAGAGATTGGTCGCTGCGTCCGAATTCGGGTAGAAGGACATTAATATCACAAGAGCCATTTTCCCCTGTCACCCACTACGGGAGTGTAACCCAAATTTTTAGATGGACCATTACGCAGCATAGTATACAGGCAGTGAATGTGAACATGTACTTTAATTAGGTTATATACGGCCTTCCGTAGTACTACAATGGGCTGGCCTCAGACAATTGCGCCTTTGAAATTCGTGTATGAATGTTGGTAATTTAATGTTCATTGTGGTGAAGCTCGTTTAATTAGGTTACTTTTGTGAAAACCTTAGTCTGTATTTTAGGTTGGATAGGATACCTACGTCAACACTACTATACCTACAAAGTCGTGTCAGTATCAAATTGTATGGAAATAAAATTCGCTTGGCTTTACAATTTAGGTACCCACCTATTTTTTGTGAAAAGATTTAAATTTAAATAAAAGTTCTGTTCAGATAATTGTACCAGCGTAATTGAAATACGTATTGTATCTACAAAATGTGGTCTGGATATTAAATGAATTATTAACTCTTCTTGTTTACACCAAATCTTGCCCTTGAAACATTGTACCTATATTATACTTTTTTTTTAAATATTAGTCATGCTGAATTTTACGAATATATTATTCTCCCCTCCAAATAAGCGAAAAGCTTGTGTTAGGAGTAGGTACGACAATAGTGCAACAGATGGGGATCGAATCGACGATCTTACAGTTTTCAATCCGCACTATAACCGTTAGGCTATCTTACTAATATTATAATTAATGCGAAAGTATTTTTGTTTGTCTTTAGTTTGTCCTTCAATCACGCTACAACAGAGCTATGGATCGACTTGGTTTTTTGCATGATTAAAGTTGAGTTATATAGGAAAGAAAGAAAGAGACGTTTATTTTATGAATTGTGCCATACATCACCAACTAGGTATACCTAGTTTAGATTATCTAGTTTTTTTAACCCTTGGCTATTATTTTAAATTGAATTCCCGCGGGATTTTAACAACAAATCCAAGCGGATGAAGTCACTGGCAACAGCTAGTGTAGCCTAGGTAATAAATACTGTCTAATTAAAGCAATCCAAGTCTCATCAGGTAAATCATAATTTCACCATGATTTCCCAGTTCTTAGACTAACTAAGCAATTCGAGTTTCCGAGTCGACGCTCCTCGAGGCTCTTATAACCCGCGCTGCATCCCCTATATCCGTCCTTAATAAGGGTCTCGACGCCTAATTGACTTAACATAGGATTAATAACGGTTTAACGTTGAATATGCTCAGCGGCGGCCACTGCTAAGATCTAGTTTATTTAAATACATACAACTACTTACTTATACCTACTAGTTTTTAAAAAGTTGTAGACACTCATAGAGCTACTTGCGCCAAGCTATATTTCAAAAGTTTTAAAAATAAATTTTCAAATAGCTGTGATGAAACTGCGTTAGAATAAATTATTCTTGAAATCGGATTTCAAAGGCGTAAAATTCAATAAAATGCAAAGGGTTATGTGGGTTATGGGATTAATTTGAAATTAATCTCGTTATTTATTACCCTTTGCAGATGGCGTCTTTTCTTCAAAAATAAAAAATCGGTTCAGAATCGGTTTCGGTATCCGCGAAAGAATATAGTCCAATAATAATAATATCGTACTTTTCGAAATTAGTTGAAAAAAAAATAGTCTCTTGAAATACTAGATAGTCTTTATTTATACCTACTTTAGATTTTTAGACGCGTAAACCTAGAAATTGAATGTTCACCAGGCTCTGTAGTCCATGCCTCTGTAACGAGCGCTGCGAAGTACCCTCGAGTGGCAGCAGGGCTGCCAAATTCTCTACATTAATTAAGGAGAGATGCTCGTTTATCGAAAGTTGATACTTAACGATTAATTGATTCGTTAAGTTTCAAAGTATTTAAATTTCTTTCAAGCACTTTGAGCTTTAACAACCCTGAATGCGCGAAGAATAATTTCTGCCTTTCGAGGACAGAAAAATTATCTTACACCACGACAGAATGCATTAGCAATGCAATGCAGGAACAATTCACGCTAACTTCAAATAATTCATGACATGATCAAAAGTTTCTTTTCGTCGAGACCTATATTGTTCGACAAGTATTAGCTGTACTCCCGGTGGATCTACGTTTGATAGGACTGAGTTGTGAGTGATCACCTTCCTACTGCATTATTATCAGTACTTATTCATTTTACGCGGATTTAATCAATGAGTCCAAAAAAGCATAAGTTGTCGATGAATTGGGCACTCTGTCCTGGTTGAAGCATCAGATCAGGTTACCATTATTGCAGTGACATATTATTATTAGTATGCCAAATTCAGTATATTACTAAGTGCTTATTTCCGACCAATAAAGTCATTTTGTTAAGTTAGGTAACAGAAAGTTATTCTTTTTCACAAGCCTTTACGAAACACCTAAAGGCGAAAATGACATTTTGTAAGGAATTGTATTTAGGAGCTACCTACGTAAACAGATCCCATTTAGGAGAAGATTTAGGTGTGGTTGGTGAAAACCTACATCAGTGTACCAAACTCCAAGATTTGAAAAGTGGAAGTATTATAAAAATCGATTACACACGCCTTCGAATAAAAAGTCTTCATTTAAAACACACACAAGCACAGACACAAAGCGGTCAATCTCCGACACCCCTTTATTTACATCAACGGTAAAAACATATTGTTTCTTTAGGTTTTAGAAGTGTCGAGATAGAAATCGAATGGTCGAGGATCTCTGCCCCAGTAACGAGCTCTGACAAGCATCATTCAGATCCTGACAGGGTTGCCAAATAGTAAATACGCTTTGTGCGGGAGAATCTGAACATCTGGCTCTCGAAACGTGAATTGCCATTCGGATATTGTTATTTTGTTATTCTTTTTTTTCTAACTTTACGTACATACCACGAGTCGTCAATTATATTATTATTTAACGAGTCAATACTTTACCTATTATTTATAATGATACATTTAAATTATTGTATTTCTTTGCAACTACATTTTTTTAAATTTGTACCTACTCTGAATGTATAAAAATTCACGGATAATAATATATTATAATAATTCATTCATAATCAAACGGATTAGATAAATCGTAAGGTATGTAAAACAAATAGGTACAGTTTTAAGTAATTCTTACAAACAACATCAATTAATTAATCTTTAACAAATAAAACTAATCTTTATTCGTAAAATAGATATGCTTCGTAATATCTCAGTTGACAAAACGCCTCGTAAAAAAAATTATGTTGTCAGTTGTCTACTTTATAATTTTTTTAAACGTTTATATTACTATAGTAATAGAGATTCTCTAAAAACAATGTATTTATATTCGATGTCTTACTTAGTTTTCTTATTTTGTCATAAAGAATGTGAATTAAGTTTTATAAAAGTAGTAAGAATTGTGAGTACTTAAATAAAATTAATAAAACTAAATGGTTCAACCCTATCCGCCGCGAGCCCTCTAACCGCTAGGTTCTAAACGAGTTCACTAACTCAAGGGTCTTTTGCGAGATCCTTTGAGTGCTCCATGATTTTCGGTCACCTGACTCCGTAGCGATCGGGTTAAGCCGGGCTTAGGTTCTCTGCAGTTAGGCTACGTACAAATTGTGATATTATCTCGTACCTTCATTTTATTGGTGTGTCGAAGCGTACTGAGAGTACGTAGTGGTCAGTGTAAAGTATTGAAATAAGGATTTCTTTTAAAAACCAAATTTGAATTTGCTACATATTCGTCTTCCGTTTTGCCACTAATAAGAATATCATCTAGGTAAATATAATTGAAACATTAAAAATTTCAGCCATCACTTGCTCCATAATGCTGGAAAGTCGACGTAGCCGATAACAACCCATACAATATTAGCCTATTATAAACATAAAGCCCCCTGTGGGTATTTACAACTGTATAGGCTATAGTTAATATCCTACCGACTGCGCCACTAAAATATTGAAATAATACAGTCCAATCCGAGCAACGTCTTTATTCCAAACTGATCAATACAAGCTACAGACTACCTAAATGCTAATAGTTTTATTACTACTTACACTATACCACAGTCAGGAATTCAGCTTCCATTACGGAGGGTCAGGTGTTCGATTCCAGGTGCGCTTCTGTGACTGACTCTTCGGTGTAATACGTACGTTTTAAGCAAACCTTATCTTACCTACCTTATGTTACCTTATGTTATGTTCTTATTAAAGCTGCGTGAAGTCTGCTTATCCGCACTTAGCTAGCTTGGCGGATTGTTTACCTAAACCCTTCTCATTTGAGAGAAATCCTGTGCCCAGTAGTGGACCGACGGTTGGTTGTGAATGATTGAATGAATAAATTTGAATCCGAATCAGAATCAGAAAAAATAAGCACATAAAAGTACAAAATAAATCAAAATTTAAAATCAGCTACGATTGGTATTAGATATCGTTACTTTATACAGCAGTGCAACGCTACCAAAAGGTTAGTATAGTTGCTAAGCTTGTCTTCGGGCTTTTAGCCCCACAGACTTAAAACTGACGATGCCACCCTCATCTGTGGGTGCCAGGTGCCCCAACGCTGAATTTTTTCCTTTTTGAAGGAATATGGTTTCCTCAGTTCAATTTCCCAAATAGAATAACGGATTAAGTTATGTTGTTGCGACTCCTTTGATAAAAGCGTATAATAGGGTAATAGGTATAAAATAAATTTTAAATCGCTTCTTGAACGATTCCAATGTCTGTTCTTCATCAGAAACATTTATGCGATCCTAGTTTAATATAAGTATTAAAAATGATCACTTACGTATTTTATCTTAATTTATATTCAAATTAATTCCTTACATCCAAAATCTTAAAATACATTTGAAGTCATCTACATGTGGGCATTATAGGTACCTAATATTTTAAAGAATATTTTACAATAATATTTATATTCGTAATAACTTCGTTTTTGTCGCATCAAAAGGTTAACTTGAAGTCGATCTGCATATATTTCATTCCAAGGTCTTATCAGAAATAATAGTGGTCACCCCGTGTACGAAATTCGAACGTAACTTATTCTTTTAAGTTTAAAACTGTTGTTGAGTTAATGTTGTTGACTTAATTAATTGTCAGTAACATTTTAAATTTTTTTTTGCGCACATCAAGTAGGTACAAAGTTTTCTCTGTGCCTCAGCCAATTTGAGAATTATAGAGAAGTTTGACTTTACAAAACTAATTTCATACCTGAATAGTCTGACAATGGCCAGTGCCACTTCAAAAGTACTATTTAAGGAAAAGCGAAATATTATGAATGGATTTGAAAACAATAAAACCAGCCTCTTCAATTTCGTATTGCTACCATTATTGCCTATAAATACTTATAGAAATCGTTATTGTGTTTACTGATAAATGTTCTCTTTTGTTCGCAGATTCTGTGGCAGAGTAAACAAAAAGGTAAGCTTGAGGTATCTTTTTTGTTACAATATAAATAGGAATCGTAAGAAAGCACATTACCAGCCCTAATGGAAATGAAATGGAAAAAATACGACTAACGTTAGAGAATACCATTAAACATTTTCAATAAGGGCCGATTGATGTCATTTTCTTTCAGCCATTAATTCACCTATTGTGAGTAACGTCGGGCTATCGGGGTTGGGATTCAATCAATTGACCCAAACACGGTCGGGTCGGGCGACCGAGGGCGCGAACTCTGGGAGTCTTTGACTCGGATACGTTACTTTGACCATCGATTAATAGACTCAATTGGATACAGAAAAACTACTGTTACACTCTTTCGACCTATTGAGAGTGACGTCAGGCTAATAGGCGGGTTCACACGGATTGATCTAAGATGGTAGCGGGCTAACTTGGAAGGGGTACGTTTCTACACGCCATCGCACGGTGGTCTGGGAGCGGTCATAAGTCTGAAATATTGACCACAACCTATTTACAATTTCTGCTTGTTTAATCACTCACTAGTTCCCAAACAATACAAAACTGTAAATAGATAACGCATAAGTTAACGTTATCATTAATTTTTCGACCTACCAAGTGAACACATCTTGTGCAACCAGTAAATTAGCTGCTTAACGCGATTTGAAAGTGATTTTGTTTTTTAGAAATTTCTCAGAATTGATGATTATTTACCTGATAAAACATTATGAAATTAACTGATAAAGGTATGTACTGTTATGTTTTTCTATTTTTGCTAATATAAAGACCTTAAATTCAGGTAAATTTAGGTATAAAGCCATGCGTGTTTTTTGAGTTATTATTTTAGCAATTCGTATTTTCACATAGAGATTTGACTATGTTACCCCGATCAGCCCCGAATGATTTTTATATGGTTACACAGCTAAAGTAGTGTAGTTTAAGGAACAATATCATTTGTCTGCCCGTTTTTTTTTTTTAATAATATTATAACGCGAAGAGTAAGGAAATGAAAAATATTTGTTTAATTGGTTTAAGGTACTTTTTGCCAGTTAAGTTCTTTATAGATGGATTTTATGGAGATTTGGCTCACAATTAGTGGTTCTTAGAATGAAAGGGCAAATCATATGTTGGAAAACTTACTGGAAATGGTGCAGGATTCAGAAAATGTTGATATTAAAAATCTCCATAGCCGTGTGAAGTTCATTAATAAGAAGTTATTGGAATATTGGAAAATAGCTAACAGATGCAAGGAAAATTTAGTGCAAACGCATGCTGAATGGTTGGCAATGGTTGAAACTGTTGATTTTCCGAGGAGTGTCACCCCCAGCGCGTCCTCGTCCACAGCGAAAGTGCCACAAGAAGGGAGTTCGAATATTGGAAGACCCAGAAAGGAAATTAGTGATTGTAACAAACGGAGTCAACGGAGAATATTAGATTTAAAGATGTAAATTTTTATTAGGTCATGTCCTATCAAGACTATATATTTTTTAAAATTATTTTTAGTTCATGTCTTGTGTTATATTTTATTTTTATTTTACTTCAACATTGTATTTTTTTTTTCAATATCTAATGTACCTAAGTCATTATAATATGTAAATAAATAAGTTATAAATTATAAACAACATTTTTGACAGATATATGTATATGTTTTAGAATATATAGAATGTTTTATTTAACTGTGTCAAGTAAATTTTTCTTCTTTTTTTTTAGAATTTAAGATTTTTAATATAAATAATACATATTTTGTTAAAGTAACTGGTCTATTCATACATTATATTATTATTTTTATCAAAACAAGGACTTTTATAACGATTTACTAAACATTTTAGTGATAAACGGACTTATGACCGCGTTAGTTAGAGCGCCAGACCACTGTGCATCGTGCCGGGACGCGAAATCGCTTGGCGGCACGTCTTTGACGGTAGAGTGGTAACTAGCAACGGCCCAAGCCTTCCACCAGACCAGACCCGAGTCAATTCAGAAGTTATAAATTACCAAATTGCCTCCGCCGGGAATTCAACCCATTATAAAGGCCACAGCACACATCACTGCGCCAGGGATCGTCAAAATGAAATGCAAGCGAATCTATTTCATTTTAACTACCTACTCAAATTCTTTTCAGACAGTTTATACAAGCGTTTAAAGTTGGGCTTTTACGATACGGATTCAATCAAATTGATCCAAGCGCGGTAGAGTCAGGCGAGTGAGTACCTACTCAAACTATGGGAGTCTGAACTCATTACTTTGGCCGTTATTAACGATAGTGTTGCGCCTAATGGGGACGATTTGGTTTCGAGATAAATTTAATGGTACGCGCGCGATAAATCCTGGTCGGTCCCAATTGCTATCTATTAAATGCCTGACGCGAACACTTTTGTTAAGTCGGTAAATTTAAATCGACAACGCAAAATTTTATTTCCACACTATTATCTACTATATTTATTTTATTTTTTGGAAAGTTCCCTAGCTTTTCCAAACTAGAAATATTCACTTATTAATTAGTTCTATTATATACCTAATACTGCAGTTACTAATAACTAACCCTAAGGCTCAACTCTATAGGGTTCATTTGCTTATACCGCGTCCGCATGCTTGTGGCAAACGGCAAACGCCAAACCTCTACAAACGTTTGCCTTGAATTTGGGAATCATCCGCACGCTTGCGAGGGCGTTTGTATGTTCTGAACAGGCAAGCATGACGGACGTCGAACTTGTATCGGCTTTATTATTTGGTTTAAGTTATTTTTACAAATGTTTTAAGCTCAGTATCGATCAATAATCCTACTAAAATGGAATATGGATGGATGGATGGATGAATGTTTGTTACTCTTTCAGCCACAACTAATGAACCGATTTGAATGAAATGTGGAATAGCGATAGCTCATACCTACATTTTAGCCCGGAAAATTAAGGACTTTCCGCGGGAATTAAAAAACCTTAATCCGCGAGGACGAAGTCGCGGACGTCATCTAGTTGATAGTAAAGCGTCCTCTAATTAAAATTTTCAAAACATATTTCATGTGCACAATTTGTCCAGTTACAGTTTTAGTATAATATTATAGATTAGTAGTAGTAGCTAGTAGTATGTTCGAAAACACTTGGTACCTACCTAGTTTATTTATTTGAATAAAAAAATATTCTACTCTATTCTAGTATGTACCTACTCAATAGATATTTTGTTTTTTTTCTTTATCAACCGATAGACGTCCACTGCTGGACTGTTTATTGCATGGACTTCCTCAGGCTTCGGTCTTGCGCCACCTGTACCCAGTGGCTCCCTGAGGGTCGCCTGATGGTGTCGGTCCACCTATTACCATACCATTATATACCATTTTCCGGTGCGGAGTCGCCACTTATTATTATTAATATAGAAAACTAATTAATTAATTAAATTATATAAACAAATCGTCTTCAAAAGTCTTCAGTCGACCAGTCATTCATTTTACGTTTTTACCCACTCACAAAATGAAGATTTCTAAAGGTGCGATACGTAAATCGTAATACAATGACACGTCTAACCGCCGCCAGTGCACAAACGAGACTGAGGGCGCGCAAACGTGTGGACGGAGACGCAAGCGCTTGTGGCAAATTCCCTTTGGTTTGCGATCAAAAGACCGACACTCGATGGATCGGCCACAAACGCTCGCAAGCGTAGGCAAACCATGGCAAACGCTCTATCCGCACGTTTGCGTTTGTGAAGGTTTGCCGAGGTTTGCCAAGCGTGCGGATGCAGCTTTACAAATCGATCCCGTCGCGCGTCGTTAAGTTTAATACCGCGTCCGCATGCTTGTGGCAAACGGCAAACGCCAAACCTCTACAAACGTTTGCCTTGAATTTGGGAATCATCCGCACGCTTGCGAGGGCGTTTGTATGTTCTGAACAGGCAAGCATGACGGACGTCGAACTTGTGTCGGCTTTATTATTTGGCTTAAGTTATTTTTACAAATGTTTTAAGCTCAGTATCGATCAATAATCCTACTAAAATGGAATATGGATGGATAGATGGATGGATGGATGGATGTTTGTTACTCTTTCAGCCACAACTAATGAACCGATTTGAATGAAATGTGGAATAGCGATAGCTCATACCTACATTTTAGCCCGGAAAATTAAGGACTTTCCGCGGGAATTAAAAAACCTTAATCTGCGAGGACGAAGTCGCGGACGTCATCTAGTTGATAGTAAAGCGTCCTCTAATTAAAATTTTCAAAATAAATATTTCATGTGCACAATTTGTCCAGTTACAGTTTTAGTATAATATTATAGATTAGTAGTAGTAGCTAGTAGTATGTTCGAAAAGACTTGGTACCTACCTAGTTTATTTATTTGAATAAAAAAATATTCTACTCTATTCTAGTATGTACCTACTCAATAGATATTTTGTTTTTTTTCTTTATCAACCGATAGACGTCCACTGCTGGACTGTTTATTGCATGGACTTCCTCAGGCTTCGGTCTTGCGCCACCTGTACCCAGTGGCTCCCTGAGGGTCGCCTGATGGTGTCGGTCTACCTATTACCATACCATTATATACCATTTTCCGGTGCGGAGTCGCCACTTATTATTATTAATATATAAAACTAATTAATTAATTAAATTATATAAACAAATCGTCTTCAAAAGTCTTCAGTCGACCAGTCATTCATTTTACGTTTTTACCCACTCACAAAATGAAGATTTCTAAAGGTGCGATACGTAAATCGTAATACAATAACACGTCTAATCGCCGCCAGTGCACAAACGAGACTGAGTGCGCGCAAACGTGTGGACGGAGACGCAAGCGCTTGTGGCAAATTCCCTTTGGTTTGCGATCAAAAGACCGACACTCGATGGATCGGCCACAAACGCTCGCAAGCGTAGGCAAACCATGGCAAACGCTCTATCCGCACGTTTGCGTTTGTGAAGGTTTGCCTAGGTTTGCCAAGCGTGCGGATGCAGCTTTAAGTTTTAGTATTTTCTAACAAATAGGTTTAAGTTTTATATTTTTCATTTATAATTACTAACGCACACAATATTATGATCCTAGATGGTCGAAAATAAATATTTTTAATTATTAAAATAAAAGCGGTGCATATAAAAATTTAAAATACCCAAAGTAAATTCAGATTAGATTAGACAAAACCTAATTTTTTGAATACCATGTAGATATATATACGAATACGAATTAAATATGAGAAAATGTGTCTGTAAAATGTTTCCGAATCCATGTTTAAAAACTAAATCCGACGAAGACGTGAGTATTAGCTAGTATCTAGTAATCCGTGATTTAGCGAAGCCATTTATATTTTAAACTAGCTTTACCCCGCGGCTTCGCTCACGTTAAGTTCGATTATTCCAACCCCTATTTTATCCCTTTAGGGGTTGAATTTTCAAAAATCCTTTTTTAGCGGATACCTACGTTATAATAGCTATCTACATGCAAAATTTCAGCCTGATCCATCCAGTGGTTTCAGCTGTGCGTTGATAGATCAGTCAGTCAGTCAGTCAGTCAGTCAGTCAGTCAGTCACCTTTGCCTTTTATATATTTAGACTAATAAAAATCATGACGTGGAAGTAGGATGAAATATGTTGAAACTGTAATAGGTTGCTGACCTTAGACAGGATGACAGCGTTTACACGACCATTTTATACGACAGTATTATATAGACACTATATTATGTTTTTATGACTATTAAATTTTATTTAATGTGCAGTGTTGCGTGCGTTTTGGATCCGTATGTCGTTACCGCAGCATGTACTGTTCAAAGATACAGAAATAAAAAACTTAAAACCTAGTTGAAGTACGTAAATATTTTGATGCTTTTCTTACAATACTAACATTTTTCTTAACAATTAATCTTTAATAAGGACACAGCCCTTGATGATTATTTATTTATTTTTCTTTACTCATAACTCAAAACAGAATAATTCACGAAACAAATAGGTACGTGTTTTCCACTGAATACTCGTATCTTGATGTTACTACTTCGCAATACGTAGAAAAACTCTGGACAACAGCTGTAAGTACTGTATTAACATCGTATGTATGCATTAGAGTATGGTCACACCAGCGACAAGACTACCGACAAATAGTTGCTGTACGTACGTTATTTTTTTACGGAAATCGTAGTGCTGAAAACAGTGCAATCTTAACTCGTTTCAGGAGGAATTTTAACAATTATTTTATCAATGTTAATTTATAATTTTAACAAGCTTCGTTCTTGTTAAGTTAAATTTTTCAAACCCCTATTTTATCCCCTTGGGGGTTGAATTTTCAAAAATTCTTTCTTAGCGGATGCCTACGTTACAATAGCTATCTGTATGCCAAACAGCGTGATCTGTCCAGTAGTTTGAGCTGTGTGTTGATAGATCAGTAAGTCAGTCAGTCAATCAGTCAGTCACCTTTACTTTTTGTACCTATGTTCAGATGAACATGATAATAGAATATTATAATTTGTTTAAATTATCTGCTCTCCACTTCTAATTTAACAGCAGATTATAATATAACTTAAGACAATTAAGGTTCCGCGAACGCAATCCGAATTGAGTCGTATCAAGTTGTCTCCTTGGTATGGTTGTCATTATCATTGGGGCAAGTAGGTATGTGCAAGACAATGACAACTAAGGTAAAAAGGTTTAAAACAAAAAGTCGTTACTGTGACCTTACCTTTCGTGTCTTGCAACGGTCCGCACTGAACCGTTGTGGTCAGCTTGTATTACTGCTCTTGTTTTTACAATAGTATTCGCATTAACTGGATTGTAGGTAGAGGCGTTCCATTTAAACGTTAAACGGTTAATTTCGTAAGTAGCTCTGTTAAGAGAGAATTAAATTAACCGGGAAAATTGTAAGCCATTTTGTTTGAGGGAAAACGTTTAAGTTTCCCAATGCTTACTGGTATTTTTGAGGTATTAAATATACCTCAAAATAACCATAAGGCTGCTTTAGTATTGATAATTTACTTGACAATTCAAAAGCATTTCTAAAAGTTTATCTGGATTAAATATACATCAGCGGAAGACCCTCTATTTAATAAAAAGTCTACCTGGATTAAGGTTTTTTAATTTCCGCGGGAACTCTTAAATTTTTTGGGATATAATGTAGCCTACAGATGTGTTAATCCTGTGTATGCAGTATCTCCATTCCAAATATTGCCATATCGGTTCATTCGCTGTGACGTGAAGAAGTAACAAACATTAATTGATTAGCAATAATTTATTTTTTAACATAGGCAGCATCCCAATTCTGTGATACATTTATATGCAATTTAATAATGATTCATTTTAATATCCCAACGCTAGACAGTTCCGACAAGCTAATTTTGTTTTTACATACCAAGTACGAAACTACAAACAGTGTTTTATATTAAACGCGCGCGGATGCAGCTGTCAGGAAAAACGCTATCAGTTGAATGTTTTAGTAGTTAATAAAAAACATCCGTCACGATGGGAATGACCTCGGAAATTGCTGTAAACTAAACATCGCTTATACGCTGCTGCCACCCCTGTTTTGCCTAGACCAATGTTAGGTACAATTCAAATCGAAAATTATTTAATTCATGTGGATTGACTTGTGGCTCTCGTGACAAGTCAAGATTATCACTAAAGCAGTTTCTGCTAAGTATCACCGGTAACAAATAAAAAACCCTGCCTTCAAAATTCGTCCGCGAACCCCGATCTTTACGGAGCCAAACTAACTCCGCTAGAGATTTTATAATACACTTTGTGTGCATAGGCAGACGCACTCTTTACTCCCTTACGCTCATATTTTAAGTCATCAAACGAGTCGCAGTGAGCCGCTGGATGCATGCGGCGCAAGAGCGAGATTTGTGGAAGTCCATGCAAGGGATGCATCACGCTTAAATTAGTATTATTTTATAGTACGTTTATTGAGATAAACTAATACGATAACTTCGTGAGCGAAGTTAAGGGCGCTTTACTTGTGGTTACGTCGAGTGCATGCCTGTCTGGAGCCTAAGTGGGAGCGGTCAAGCGCGAGTATGCTCTCGCTCACACTTATACAGATACGACACGCACACAACCATGAGCCACGAGCCCTCGTGAAATGAAAGAACTATAATATTGTTTTGACATTTGATACAATGAAGTAACATAATATGGATGTCATTGTAACCTGTCCAAACAATATTGAACTTTAAGCGCTGAAACCTCCTGAAAAAGTTAGTTTCTAGATCAACGAGGCAAAACCGTTTGACTGTCGGTTAAAGGCATGCATAATATTATTAGGCATTTTATCTTCTTCTCGCGTCAGTTCCTCAGCTTTAAGGATTGTGGCTACCTCGAGATATTACTTTCTTCACGATGTTGTACCATTTCTCTTTGTTGAAGGTATTATGGAAGGCATAGCGGAAGGATGTGGTCCACCGCTTCTCTTATCTGGTCAGACCAACCCCCGTCCGCGGTGTCTGTTTCCTCCGATCTTGCCAGTGATTATGAGTGTCTAGATGCTACTCACATTTTTGCTAGGGATTTAAAAGCCAATGCTAATTCGTGACTGAATGAAGATGTACATTAATGTAACCTTCAACATTAGATAAGTGCTCGTGTATCACGATTATTATTATCGTTTTGAGTTAAGTTGTGAACATCCGTCAAAATGTACTTGGTATCATATCAAGTTCATTATAAAATTAATTATAAGTACGCAAGTTAATTTATACGGATATTATGTTGAAGTTTAATTTATACAAACTTGGTTTTGCTGGGCGTAACTTTGTAGTCTTTCATACAAGAAACTACAAGATTAACTTGCCAGATTCTGCAAGACAGAATACTTCATATTCTAAAGCGCAATATGTATTTCATTTCATTAATATCTTTATATACTTAGACCCTCTGAGGCTGGATCCATATCTGTATCGTTTTTAAGGTTACTATTACTAAGCCTCCGCTGTCCGTCTGTCCGTCCGTCCGTCCGTCCGTCCGTCTGTCTGTCCGTTCGTCTGTCCGTCTGTCCATCTATCTGTCACCGGTCTTTATTTCACGCAGCGTAATAGGTAGATACTTGAAATTTTCACAGATTGCGTATTTCTATTGCCACTATAGGCTCACCAAATAATAAAAAAAAAGATAAATACATATTAAAAAGGGTCTCCAATACAATAACCTTTTTTTCTACTCGATCTTAATAATAGCTGTTAAGTGTTAAGCTTGTACGATGGTACGGAACCCTTTGTGTGCGGGTCCGACTCGCACATGACCGGTTTTTGTAAGTCACTATATCCGTCATGAAAGACTAGTGTTTATCATTCATAATTTGTAATTAGGGACCATTTAGGGACACAGGCTAACTTGTTTCTAAGTTCTTAACTAATAAAATTAGACAATATGAGATTCCTTCGGCATTCACGATGAACATATACTATACCGTACTCTAAAATGATACAAATGTTGAAACTCAGATACACTACGTATTACGTTTCACTCCACAACAGAGCATCCTCATAAGTCAGAAATTACAACTCACTGTTCGAAAATTTTGTACCTAATGTAAAACATTGTTGAGGCTTTTTGCACTTCGGATTTCCTTTCAGTTTTTTGTGTATTTCTATTAAAATGACGTCAGTTGGGAAGTGGCTTTACCATTCAAGGACTTTATTGTCCATCCTCCGATGAAGATGATCTCATTTAAGGTGTATTCGTGCCATTAACACAGGTAATGTTCTCGATGGAAATTTTTAAGTCAATTGCATACATTGCTCGCAATTACGAGCACATTCTGCTCATGTTTTAATACTTAAATAGGTATTCCGAGCGCAAACAAGTTTTATCTAAGGTGTATATATATTTTAACCGGCTTCCAAAAAAGAATGAGGTTCTCAATGTGGTCGGTATCTTTTTTTACGCCGATTTCTTAGGGATTTCTGGACCGATTCGCGTGGTTTTTTTTTTTAAATTGACAGAGTAAACTTTCGAAATAGATCCATGAAAATTTTTACCTTCAACTCTTCAATCCTGATGTTCCACCTGAACTGTGGGGATTTTGAAAATGTCGATTACCAATTGATATTGCTGGTACCCAGGATAGACTACATCATGGAGCTCTAGACCCTAGCTCCTCAATCCTGATGCTGCAGGGTACTGCCCACCTAAACTGTAGGGATTTAGGAATTTTATTTGTACCTTACAAGCATAGTATTGTAAATGAGTAATAATTTATATCACATTTTACAATTAAAGCAACGCCACTGAAGACAGCAGCCAAACCAGGATATAAATTGAGACAGTTTGTTTTCATAAAAACCTCTGGACCGTGGTTACACATAATTTTATAGGAACTCAAACTTTATCACCCGTGCAATAAGGACTAGAGTTACTTTTTCAAGTTAAATGTATACAGCAAAACCTATTTCATAGTACGGTCACATATTTTCAAATAAAATATGAAGGTGGATTTTCCTATGTGAATAGAATTTACGATGGAGATTTTGAAGTATGAGACACTCGTATCTTTTATGAGTATGTTTTACACCACGACGTAATAGAGATTTCGTCTTGAAGCATGTAGTACTCGTAGTTCATTCACTACTTTTCTTATTCGTAAAAAGTCTACAAAAGCAGATTTCTTCATGCAATCTTTTAAGGACCTTAGTACAACCACAGAATACAGTAGGTACAGGTACAGAAGATTCACTCCACAAAATCTAAATATATAAAAGGTAAAGGTGACTGACTGACTGATCTATCAACGCACAGCTCTAACCACTGGACCGATCGAGCTGAAATTTGGTATACAGGTAGCTGTTAAGACGTAGACATCCGCTAAGAAAGGATTTTGGAAAATTTCAACCCCAAGAGGGTTAAATAGGGGGTTAAAAAATCGAACCTAACGTGAGCGAAGCCGCGGGTTAAAGCTAGTCATTTAAATAAAATAGCGATTCATGCTATCATAAAATAAAGTGCATTTCCGGTCGCACAATTCTAAATTACCTATAGTTATATTCACGTAGAAGTAGCCTCTCTTTCTATCATGTAACACTTAGCCCTACGGACTACGTTAACCCATGAGTTGGTCAGACGTGCCGGAACGACAGAGTGCAGTTTATACCAATGTGAAGTGCGCCTGGCCTGGTACAACTTTAAACTCTTTAGTAAGAATAAAGAAATAAATAGGCAAGTCTTAAAATACGTTTATATGCGTTACTGAGAATAATAACTGCATGATCTCACCATGATGTGACATCATGCAACGATTCAAAGTATTTTGATTTCAAAAACATTGTTTCATTTAGCTTGCTCCATTGTTGGATCAATTAAGCCTCCGCTAGCCAGTGACTCCAATGCACATTATGGTCCTATACATAGTTTTATTTATAATATTATTATTCCATACTAATCGGTTACCATTTCAAGTCTGTACCGTTGAACTGATATTGACCAAATCGAGCCATGACCGTCGATTTATGTTATTTTGCTAGGAAACGTCGTAACCTTGTCCTTTAGGTATAGTTTAAGATATCGTTATAAAAAAGTCAATTTAGGTAAAAATGTCAATAAGTCAGCGATCATGGGTACTTTTTTCCTATAATATATTCTATTAGTAGAGCAAACGATAGGACAGATGGTAAAAACACCTTCAAATTTTGAGATAGCTTGCACCCTGCACATGGACAGGATGCTTTATTTAGGCAGTAAATATTTTGTACGTAGGTGTTTTCTCTTTCTGTTTTCTTTTTTTACGTTTAGCACGGACGGACAATTCCGTCCGTCCGTGCTACTCTATTTACTCTATGTCCGAAATGGCTAAATTTTACAGTTCCCAAAACAAACATTTTTTCATTGTCAAAAATGGATGCCGTGCTTATATATTATGTATTGTAAACAAGGCTCAAGTAATAATACGTGTGTAAGCAAGCTGTGTCGTTATATTATGTTCTTGTTTCCAATTTTTCTTGTCGTCCAATTACATTGTGCGTGGAGCATTGGAGTTGGCAAATACGAGAAATATCTGGAGTATTTTTTTTCCGGTGTCTTGTTTAAGCTT
Source organism: Hipparchia sbordonii (assembly GCA_038048805.1). NCBI lineage: Eukaryota > Metazoa > Arthropoda > Insecta > Lepidoptera > Nymphalidae > Hipparchia > Hipparchia sbordonii. The sequence continues at coordinate 9,921,072 of JBBIWI010000008.1, read as the reverse complement.
ATAACCTTAAATCTTCTTATTTTCAGAACGTAAGATATAGGGAAGAAGTAGCTACTTGCGTACTGAGTGCAAATTATTTCAGAGCATGTAAACCAATGTTATGCCAGCTTCATCTTTGTTCTTTATCTATTCGCATATATAAAAAGTATATATTAATAAAATTTGTATTTGCATCTGTGTGTACATACAATTATTTAAACATATACATACATAGACATAAAATTATTCAAACATATATAAAACATATATATATTTAGTCAAGCTTCTCGTAAATTGTGGTAAGCTGGTAAAATACGATTTAAAGATTTACAATATTTTACTGCAACAAACGAAACGTTCAGTGATAAGAAAGGAATCACAGCAATAAATTCGACTGTAATCGAAGTAGAGCCACCCTAATCTAACATTTTATTACACATGCGTTTGAACACTTTTCCCACTAAAAAGCAATTTACAGAAAATTGCCGTAGATTTGAACCGTTTTTTTTTTCAAGTGTAATGGTGTGATCACAACAAGGATATTTTGTGCCAGTAAGATTGATACCCCGTTTCCATTTTACCAATTAACAATAAATGTTCCTGGAGAAGACCCCAGCAAAATATTGCTAATCGCGTTGACGCGACTTTATGGGAAAAGTGGCGTTAATTATTTTTACACATACTCTAAGTCGTACCTACTGTATAAGTCTGTTCTTCAACTAAGAATTTAGTACGACCAAAGTCCGATTAAGTACTTTTATTATTCGTAGGTATTCCCATCATGGGAAGGTGCACAAATAAAAGTGCAGTAAAGAAAGCAATTTCAGTCATGTCACCACCGGGCACCGGCCCTCGGGAATTTCTATTAGCGACGTAATAATGTCAGTTTATGACATCTAAAATATCTCCTATCCTCTTTTTAAACATATCTTTACCTACTAGTAAACAATCACCTAAAACTAGACATCATCAGTAATGCTTTAGTACCTATACTTTAAATGTACCTACGTGGAAACTCGAATCACTGTTATGGGTTACCTAACTGGGCATAGGTGTTCTCTAAAATTTTGGAATTTACGGTGAAATTGGTTTATTGCTTGAGAAATATTGTCACAATTTTGAGAAAACCCGTGCATTTTAAATACATACTTACATACGAGTATGTAAGCTTTGTAACAGGTGTTTATTGCCTAAATAAAATAATTTATATAAATATGACAACAAAACTTAATTTTGATAGTAAATCTAAAACTAGAAACTTATAATGATGCGACGTTATAGGTGTAAAAGTACTTATGAAGAGGAAAAATAAAAAAAAAATATTTAACTCGAATAGGTATTATGGTAGAAGTATTTTAAAATTGTGATTTTAAATAAAAATGTATATCACGAGGAAAACATTTTAAATGTAGGAAAGTGTTTACTTGACAGGGCTATCTGCTTTTAAAACAAAATGTATTGTCTGGGTATGACACTTAATTTCTTGGGAAATAACGAGGTGGCTAACACTATATTTAGAAAACAATAATATACGTAGTACTCATTTATACTCATAAATGCCAGCATTTTATTCAAATTATAACATGATAAAAAATATGGACTGAGCTACATCAAGTTTTTGAAAACTTTGTAAAAAAATAGATCGGTGATTGTTTGCTAAATTAATTATTATACAAGTGATACAGGTTTTTCAAGTAAGGTTGTTGAAGTACTCGATCAGTATAAAAGTATGTTTTTATCTATTTTAATATAAGAAGTTGTAAATATACTTAGAATTAAGAACTAAAGAATTAAGTTCAATTTATTTACTAAAATGTTTTCATTATCTTGGCCGTACAATGATTGTTCTTTATTGGATTTAGCATTTGTTTTGTTATTTTATTTCATATAATAGTAATTCTTGAGTTTTATTCATTCCTACGAAAGCTTGTGTCACCTTCTATTATTCCAAATTCAACAGAAGCTTTGTTTCCACTAAACAATTGCGCTCTCAAGGCTACAGCTGAGAAGGCTGAGCTGAATGTGTGATCCATTCCACGTTCTTAATTCAACAATTTCTTTGAACATAATAGATGTGGGTTGGCTACCCTTCGACACTTTAGTGTTGTTATTTGATCAAATTATTCCATTATGAATGAGACTGACTATTTCAATTGCAAATTAATCGGTTGGTAATTTGTCACGGCATGCATTCACGCTATTCAATTCACGAGTGAGATAACCCGATCAAAGTGATTGATACTCAATGTTATTATAGTCTATTTGAATCAACCGGAAGCCAATAATGCAATTAATCTGATCTTTTGTGGATTAGAAATACGATTCATCAGTTGTTGCACGATCATCACAGACCTAAAAATATATTTGTACACTGATTGATCTTTCTTACCGGTTACCATTCTATACATATTCGTTTTTGGTTTCTGCTTCTTCTAGTAAAAGATTCTTCACAATTGATTGACGTCCTGTAAGACTTGTATAGTGAATTAAACATGTTAAAGGCATTTTTTGTTCGACGTACCTTGCTTGTTGCACAGATGTAACAAATACCGCAGTCGACTAGTAATAACATCGTGCACAAATAAAAGCTAGTTCTGAACTGAAAGATAATCTTTACTACTTTATATTTAGAATATTATACTTTGACTACAAATTGCCTATTTATTTGACTCTTTTTATCGCAAAAAAGGGAATTAAATAAAGCTTTTGATGTTGTACATTACAGTTGAAATCTTCCACGTGTTTCTTCTTATATATTTTTTTTATTTGCTACAGATTGATTCCATATTGTAGAAATACTCTAAATATTTTTATATACACATACGTGACTTGAAATTTTTTCTGTTGACGAAATACAACATATTATATTAAACCAGATTATATAATACCAGATTGCGGGAATGTGCTTGTCTGATAGTACTGATTCTTGGGAGATTAAACACTTGTTAATCATTATTAGTGGCGTGCATTCGCTCCATTCAATCCAATAGATAAGTGAGGTAACTTGATTGCTTATTAGACTACTATATACAGTTAATGACCGTATAATTATTGTCTGTTAACACCCCTTAAGATGAGTGATAAAATCGATTTTATAGATTATGCAACTAACTAACTGTTTGTTTATTACGCTCAACAAATCCTATTTAAGATTGAAAGTCGACCGAAAGCTGGATCCTGGAGCTTGTTCCGATAAAAAAGGTGCTAGCTAGAAACGCCAAAATTTATTAACTCTGTTCTATTCTTTTCATTGTGTGTAAGTATAGTTAAAAAGTTGAAGAACGAAATATAGGAGTGGCGCGGGCGTAAAAATTATTACTAGGAGAAAAAGGGCATTGCATTTGCTCGATGCAGCGACGGGTTTAATACCTCACAAATGTCATTAGCAGAATTCTCGGGGGAGAGGAGGCGGGTAGGAGGGCGGTCACTGCCCTTTCATGTTGCCTTGCAGTTCGCATTCTAGGTTGCATGTGCGATATATTATCTATCGGCTAAGGTTACATACGCTATGTCTTGCAATTTCTTACGCCTCGATGAGCGGAATTTTGAAAATGTTCAATGTTAGGTACTTTTTGGTAAAGATGTTTTTTATTTATCCTATGACAAGATAATCCTTGACTGCGATCTCAACCTGGGGGCTGATTCTATAGCTCAGTGCCTATCACCGACGATAGACATTTTTTATCCATTGAAGGTTTGAAGAGAAATGTCATTTACTATTCCATAGTAAAACTTCAATGGATAAAAAATATATGTCAGTGGCTTTCATTTTTTGTTATCAAACTTATGTACTGAGTTACAGATTCAGGGGGCTGATGGTAAGTGACGATGCAGTCTAAGATGGTAGTGGGCTAACTTGGATGGGTTATGGCAGTGTAGATTCAACCCATAGGTACCTACCCCTAATCGGTTTTTACACGCCATCGTGCCGAATCGGTAAATTGATAGTTCTTCATATCGCCTGTCTTTAATTTGTACTTAGCATGTTTGTCTTACAAAAAAAAAAAGCAGAATAGGTGAGCAATAAACAAATGGAAAGCCACCAACGTAGGTATAAACTAAATACAGTTGACAATTAGATGAATTAATCGGCTTACCAGTCAGAAAATCGATAGCTCTTAGGTAGTGAACTAATGGAATTACACGATTCCGACCCGCACGGCCAATTACCGGGGATTCTACGGGTGCGCTGATGTATGGCCGACATTACCCAAACCAGGTACGAAGTAGTACAGCGGCCAGTGAGATAATTGCACATTGTTCTGTTGAGGATGAAATTACGGCGGATCACAGACAGACTCGTATACTTCTATAATATGTTTTAATCATTATATTTAATCACGTGAGCTATTGCGGTTGCAGCTTTTTGGGCTGCCCGTATTTGAGGTGCCGTCGACTCGAGAAGAAGAAGATCACGTAAAGCTGTCGGTCCTGCGCCACACCTCTTTCCGGTCGTGGCGGTTTTCCGTCCCATCGAACTATGAGAGTAAGGGAATAGAGAGTGCACCTGTGTTTGCACAAAAACGCGTGCAATGTAATATCTCCCGTGCATTGTAGCCAGTTAAATATCACTTGCATTAGCGGTAAAGGAAATTATTGTGAGAACTTTTATGGAGCAGATCTGAGTCCATGGTTAGAGACCATGTCTCACGTCATACCTAATAATAATATGATCATGATAAAGCTTAGAGATTTCTCATAGGCCGCCCATAATCTCTGTAATAATATTATTATTATCATCGCTTCCGTCGTACTAGTCGACATCCACCAGTACCTACTTGTTATGAATGGTCTCGAGGAGGAACCGAGAAGTCTAACTTTGAAGTAGTAAATATTTAACCTTTTCACTGTTGTCAAAGTACTTTTAATTGTTACGTTCGCACAAAGTCGCCTAAGCGGAGACCAATGTAAATATTTTGCTTAGCTAATAGGCCGCTAATAGCCAGGGAGGCGGTGGTAACTGCGGCTGATCGATGAGACAAAGGGGTTTTTGAAGCCTGAGAACAATATAAACAAGGTGACTTTAAGTATCGCTGATTTTTAAAACAAATAAGTAAAAAAGTGAATGTCGTCGTTTCTTACATTAGAGTTTCAAAATATAAAATAAACAGTACTTTTCTAATTTGCTAGCTGATGCCCGCAACTTCGTACGCGTGTATTGTGATTTTAATTCCCGCGGGAACTCCCTTATTTTCCGAGGTAAAAAGTTGTCTATGTGTTTTTCCAAACTATAATCTATCGCTGTGTCAAATTTCAGCCAAATCAGTTCAGGCGTTGCGGCGTAATTGAGTAAATCATTACTTGTTTTATTTTTTATTTGTGTCTTCTATGTATTGTATGTTATTTTACTTCTGACTTCCCTAGGCAGAGATAATAATGTTATTATTTCGAAAATACGTAGAGATAAGAATAAGCCATCGTAGGTCGAGACCTCACTACAAAGAATCGCTATTTTTCGTTACTTTTACACCTCTAATAAAGTCCTATTAATTAAAGTCAGTATTTCAAACTTTTCGAAGGTATGTACATGTGCGTTTAAGAAGTTAAAAGAAGAACGCCAAAACATAGAAATCTTGCTACAAGATTTTGAAATATTGACAAGGAACACTAGTGGAAAAGTTACACGGGCAAATGATTTAAGTCGGCTGTTTTTTGTTTCGTGTAAAAAGCAAAGCGACAGTGGCTTGCCAGGAATTGTTTTTGTAATTTTGTTAATCAAGGCTTCTGGCACGCGAACTAATGATTTACTTTTTCCTGCCACCAACTCCCTATCTATATGTCATATTATAAGTTTCGCTTTGTAATCTTTATCTTTCGGAAATAATTAATCGAGTCGCTTAACGAATTTTCTGTTGGTATTAACCGTAATATATTAGGTACATATCAAAACACACGCGAGACGCGCTCGCGGTAAAAAAAACTTCGCTTTTTCAACTTTATACCCACTCGTTATGTTCACAAAGTTGTTGAAATACTTTATTGCTTTTGTATTAATTAATTACACGAGTTACGTGTCTACATATTGCTCTGGTGTTTTAATTATGTGCTATAAAATATTATGTAATTTAATATTCTATTGAAGTGCTGAAACTCATATTGCGCGTTGGTGTTGTAAAATTGTTTTGAGAATTTTATGCGGTAACAAGCGTTTACTGAGCTTGTACTTGAGGCTTTTCAATTTTGATGTTAATAGAATCACCTACATTGTCTTATTCTAATATACTTTTACAAAGTGCTTTTGATTCGTCAAGTGAATCCAATAATATCTCTGATGGTTATTATAAATACTCTTTTATAATATATACTCTTTTATACTCGTAATAAAAAATTCTTTATGCCGGTTAATATTGTCAATAAGAAAGTGAATTTAATTGTTGATTTATCATCCTTAAACAACGCAGCCACTGAGCAACGAAACGACGTGATTTTTTTGGATGATTAGATATACATAAGCAACTTTTTACCCCTGTAAAACAAGGGTTCCCGCATGATTTTCAAAACGCTCAACTCACACATACAAAGTAACATGCTATTGATGATTAGCTTCGAAAATCTAAAAATATTTGTAGGCAAATTGGGAGGACCGGTATTCTTTTACGAAAGTATCATGTAAAAAAAGCTGAATCGCTTCAGAAATATTTATAGTTGGCGAAAGGTCTCCGAGGGATACAGGTAAATGAGCACATCGACGTAACTTCGTAAGTTATGAACAACGGAATAAAGTTGGCCTTTCAGTTACTAATGGTCGAACGGGATAGTAAGGAAGATTGAATATGTGAATATCCCGTTAATACTAGAATAGAGGAGGTATTAAGTAATTCAAATTTCAACGATTTCTGAACTGTTGATATCGCGCTGTCGAGAAACTTTCGGTTATTTTAATGAGATAGTTAGTCTCAGTGTAATGCATATAGATACGCGAGATGTTCTTTACTCCTTCATTAATAATTATTATAATATAGTTGCTGTTACGGCACCGAAGTGGGAACTGTACTTTACAACAATAATATCAGGAGAGCGAAGTTTACCAACTTCATTGCGCATTAACTTCTGCTGTGGATGAATTTTAAATTAGGTCTCCCTTAGCGCCCATTCCACGTTCTCTCAGTGAGAGTAAAGATTTAAACAGTCCTTTTGTAATTCTTGTAATTTGGACTTGTGATGGTTTAATTACAGCATTTGAGTTTATTCGCTGACAGCACATTAAAATTAAAAATCACGTAGCAACGGCTTTAATGAGTGACAACGTACAACTGGTTCTTTTGTAATTATTGTTTCACTCTCAATGATCCTTACTAATATTATAAATGCGAAAGTGTGTTTGTTTTTTTGGATTGTTTGTTGGATTGTTAGTTTGTTTGTTTTTTACTTTGTCCTTCAATCACGCTGCAACAGAGCTACGTATCGACGTGATTTTTTGGGTTTAGTTGGAAACCTGAGAGTGACATAGGCTGCTTTATATCCCGGAAAATCAAAGACTTCCCACAGAATTTTGAAAACTAAATCGACGCGGATAAAGTCGCGTGCATCAGCTAGTCAGCTAGTCATGAATATATTAAAGTGTGCGTGAATACATGCATTTCATTGTAGTAACAAAACTTCCCATCAATTTAAATAATATTATGTGGATTGCCCATGTGGGTGGCGGAGGGAACCTTTTTGGTAGAAAATATTTCTGGCGCATCCTTACATCCAATCAATCATCATCATAATCATCTAATAAATCATCGCCGAGTGCAAAACTTGAAATAAAGTGAGGTCAAGAAAGATGACTATAAATACATAGATACACAATGGAATAGAATAAGCGCAAATGTTTTTGGAAACGTGTCTGAATAGTTTCAACACTTGCGGTGTTGTGTCTCTAGTATATATCTCCTTTTCCCGGACATCGTATGGAATTCTAATGGGGTCGTTAAGTGCCGTAGCGTTTACACCTTTGCGGGACAGAATTGTAGAATTATGTGTCCCATTCATCCACATTAATGGATATAAATGTGGGGTATATTGTATTCTTCTAGTAGTTGTTTAATTTTAAATGACGATAAATAATTTTCACGTGCATTTATATCTTTTAATTTCTTTTGTTAATTACATTTTAGTTGTCTTTTTGGATTATTTATGTGATAAGTTCTTACAAGTAGGTATCTAGATAGGAAATTCTTAGGTAAATATCAAGGTGTGAAATGTATTTTCCTTTAACTTTGAAAAACGTCTTTAAATAAACTGCCTACTTCTCAGTTGGCCAAATCTTCGATTCAGTGTTATTTACGTTTCATTCGAAGCCGTAAAGATTTTTATCAAAATTTATAGCCACTATCTCGGTTTTGGGCTGAACTTATTGAATTGGAAATGTTTCGATTGGTTCTTTGATTATATATTTATGTCATGTTTCTTTGTTTCAGAAACCAGCCTTGAGCGACGGCGTAACGACAGAAGCATAAATAATTCGTAAGTTACAATATAAGTTATTACATAACGATCTCGATACAACAAAAGATATGTTTAACTGATGACTAAATGGGTAGATACAACAGTTTTTATACTGTACATTTATAAACTTATTACAATATTATAGTACAGTTTAAAATAAATACTGACTTTTATAAGGTGGAAAGGACACATTTTTTTTATCAGTCTTGTGACATTATTTGGAAACCAGGAGAAAGTTCGACGAAAAAATGTTTAACTACAAATTATAGGTATATACCTAATAATATTTCCTGAAACAAAAACATCAAGACTTTATTACTAACGTCCAACGCTTTTCTCGTTGTTTCGCTTTGGATTTGTTTATTATTTTTTGTTTAACTAGCGAGTATTGTGTTCCGTTGAGTTCAAAGCAAAGTTAGTTACTTTATGCTGAATAATACTTTTTAATTATTACTGATATTCTAACTGTAGCGTACGGAATTAGCATTTAATTTACATTCATTTTCTTTTACAGGATTTATGATATGGAAGAAGATTCTACGATAAAGAGTTTTAGAAATGAATCAAAAAACTAGGAAAAAAGTTGTTAGTCGAGGCCACAACAAGGCAAAATTATAGCCCAGAATCTGACATTGCCAAAGCATGTGAAAACGATTTGGAAATTTTATCTAGGAACATATCTATAACAATATCACTCTTGAAAATACTTGGACATATCTCCTAATTTGATGCTAGTCGCCAATTTGTGATTATAGATAGTATAAACATTATTGCTCAAAGTTATGTAAAATATTTCGTGTCATTTGTTCTATTCTATAATGTAAATGTAAGCCATATGGTAAGGGACATAGATAAATACAAATCTAAATAACAAATTATAGAATAATATAGAAGAATTCATAGAACATAAAATGAAATACTACAGCATGTTCTTTTTGCGGAGAAGGACCTTAATATTGAAAGCTGTACTGATTCTGACGGCCTTATGGTTTATGGTGGCCCTGTTAACGACTAATGGTGGGGCAAGAAATGCCATCGGTGCTCCGCCTATCGAATATGAAGACCCTGAAGCAAAGCCGCTAAAAATGGCTAAACCAACATCAACAAAAAAGAAAAGCGAGTCATATGGCAATAATTTATCCGATGGTGAGCACAATTTACAAATTAGAATTGCATGAGATATTTTGGTGCGGCCAATATACGCTGATGATATTCCAAATTTTATTATGACTAATGCACGAACCTTACTGCTAACAGATACAAATTGTGCTGCTCAAAATTTCCGTACAATCATTTTTTTTTTTGTTTGATGTTACATGTGTTTAAAACGAAAAAGTGATTTACTTGCTGCACGCTAATTTTATGTTAATATAACTCTTGTTTATTGTATTTAATCACTGTAAATATCACCTTTTCTGCTATCTCCGTAAGCTATTCGCCCGTCACGATTTTATGACCGCAGTAAATCACGGGGCCATTAGAGTTCCTCCGCTCGCATTGTCCCCAGTTCCTTAGGAACTCTACGATTGTCTCTCCATTTGCCCCCGCAATAGAAATGGTAATGAGAGACATTACAAATTCCAATGAATGTAAAATGAAACTATCCCAAGAGCTTTAAAATACTATTAATCTGCCATTACATGATTTTTTTTCTCAAAAAAAATTTTTTTCGTGTGCTCTAATTCCAATATTTTAAATCTTTTTGACTGTGGATCTTTTTTAATTGTTTTTTGCTCACTGTTAGCCTGTTTTGTAGATTATCTTAAGTTAACGAATGTCAAAGTTATTACACCTCAATTATAGTCACTAGATATTTGAGAATGAAATTCCGTAGAATCTTTTGCAATGTCTTCTGTGATTATTATATACTTGTAGGTATATTATAATAAAGATAGATCGCTCATTTGCTACAACACTGCTTTATCTCCAAAAATCCCGATTTTTCCAACAATTTATCTAAAGGTTTCGAATGGGGTGAAATCTTAGTTTTTGACAATTTTATATTCTGTGAGTTTACTTCTCAACTAATATAATTTTCATACAGCATGAAATGGCGATTTTTGTACATTCTAGTTAAAGACGTTACTCTTTCGAGATAAAAAAGTTACAGCAAATGGGTGAGATACCACCAGTATTCGTTCTGTTAGTCTGCGTAGAGACTAGACATAATGCATGATTATATTCCTTTATCCACCACAGCACCAACGCGAGTCGATTGGATGGGTCGGATCATGGGCCGAGAAGGTAATAATACTAATTGCTTTAATGCTTCATTTTGTATAGTGCGAGCTTCGATCTAAAATGTACAAGATAATAATAATCCATCCGGTACAAAATCTAATAGCTAAAGTGTCCTGAAATAAAAGTTCTCTTCTTCGGGAAATATGCAAAACTACAATTTTCTTCAAACTTTTATTACAACTTTTTAAAGCAAAAAGCAAGCTGTAACATCGTGAAATGTGTTACTTCACTTGCCCACAGAAAATAGACATTCGTGGGTGAGAACTTTTATGACATTTAATTAAGAGTAACATTATATCTAGCATCATTACAAATCGAAGAGTACATGACATATTGTATTTTATTGTCACTAATTTATTTATTTATTGATACTTAATTTTTTTTTTGTAAATAGTAAGTTGAATTGAAAGCTCGAGGGTTCGATCTCTGGCTCAGATCTCTGATTTGTTGGAGTTCTATGCGTTTTAAAGAATTAAATAATACTTGATTTACGGCGAAGAAAAACACCGTGGGCAAACCTGCATGTTGAGAATTCTCCATAATATTTTCAAAATTTCAAGGCTCATCTAAAAACTGAAAGGTCACAAGTTCGATCCATATCCATTGCACTATTATCGTGTGTCGCGAAAGGAGAATATAATTCAAGTTCGACTTGGCTAATATTCTTTAAAAAAAAGTGTATGAAGTCTCCGCACTAAACGCTTCTTGTTCGAGAGGGGAACTGTGACCAGTAGTGAGACGACGATTTATATAATTTATATAATTGTAATCATTTATATAATTTATTTTAAGTTTATTTATTTTTTGTTCTCTGGTATCTAATTTGGTGTACAATAAAATGTATTCATTTCATTTTCAACGATGGGTTGTGATAAATCAATGAATGTATAATATGTACGTATTGATATAGCTCAATATAATATAACCAACTTTTTAATTTCCATTAAGTTAAAAGTAAGCGAACAAAACGAGGACAAAACGAAGTTTATTGTATTAAACGATCTACAAAGATAAAGCTGGAGCGAATTCAATTAACCCATCGTTACTTTAGCGATTAATGTCTTTCAGGGTAACATCAATGTAAGTGCTATCAGTAATTTAGAGTGAAACTCCAATTAATATTGCGGTATTCTCACGAAGCGAGGGGATATTATTAATCGCTAGTATTAGACCTATTTCACACGTATCCGACGTGACATGTTGACGGATTTCCGATTGACATGTTATGGGCCAGTGCTTAGATTTCAAATCCGCCGATATATTAATCCTTATATATTATATTAGTTACATTTAGATGTACTGTAATACAGTGTAACCTTAATATAACGTACCTCAATATAACGACTTCCTCGATTTAACAAATTCTTCGTAATCCCCTTTAATTGTCCATAAGAGTCTAAGAATAATGAAAAATATGCCTTTACATTGTGAACAACCTCTTTATAACGAATTTTCAACTATCAAGAAAAAGTATAAATACCTCTAATTAATGAATTTTGTCAACCCAAAACCTTTATATAAAGCTTCCACCAATGTGTGACCCTTAATCCTATAGTATATGATTCATGACGCGACAGGTTTCGACACGCTTTTTCTTAAAACTTCGTTATAACAGACCAACCTAACCTCAACATAACAAACCTCAGTTAAACGAATTACTTGAAATAACGAATAATTACTTGTTCCCTTCCGATTTGTTATATCGAGGATGTTTGAATGTCAAAGTCAACAAAACCATCCTACATAAAAAAGTCAAAATGACGATCCAAACATTCATCTCTTCACACTGTATATTATGGCTATATGATATCTCGGTGTAGATCGAAGACGAGAATATCATCGATTTGTAAGAGTTGCTATCATTGTTAGAGTAGGCGTAGTGACACTAGTTTTATTTGAGTACCTTCAAGGCAAGAGTGATTGGGCATCTTCTAGACAAGCGCGCTGCAACCTAGACCTCCCTGGCGCAGTGGTGAGCGCTGTAGTCTTATAATTGGTAGGTCTCGGGTTCGATTAGATCTGGTTTGGTTGGAGGCTTTGGCCGTGGCTAGTCACCATCCTACCGTCAATGTCTTGCCGCCAAGCAATCCAGCGTTCCGGCATGATAGCGTGTAGAAACCGATTAGGGGTATGAGCTATTCCCCTTCCCCAAGTTAGCCCGCTACCATCTTAGACTGCATCGTCACTTACCATAAGTTGAGATCGCAGCCAAGGACTATCTTGTCATCGAAAAAAAAAGACCTCATCAGTGCTTTCCATCATTGATTGTCGTCAAGCGCAAGCCTATCTTGCAATAAAACGCAAAACAAAAATTCTACTAATGAAAGAGGTTTCATCGACTTTGTTCCACAGGCCTCGGCGTTATTGCTGCTCCTGGATCAGACAACGCACCGGGTGAACTCGGCAAACCGGTCGTGTTACCGACGAACATGAGCGAGGAAGCCAAGCTAGCGGTGTCAGAAGGGTGGAAGAAGAACGCCTTCAACCAATACGCCAGCGACCTGATATCGATCAGGAGGAAGCTACCTGATCCAAGGGACGAATGGTAAGAGAATATCCTACTTGAAAGGTAAATGTGGAAGTGTGTTGGTTTGATATTAAGATAGCTCTTAACTGCGATCTGATGGTCTGGTGGTCCACTAACAATTCTTGCTATCTTTTCTGCTATACATAGAAACAAAATTACTATTTCAAAAGTATCATAAACAAATCCTATTATCCTAATCCTACTAATATTATAAATGCGAAAGTTTGAATGGATGGGTGCTTGTTACTCAATCACGCCGCTACGACTGAACCGATTTGGCTGAAGCACAGAGATAAATTATAGTCTGAAATAAACGTCAATCCACACGAACCAAATCACGAACTTAAACTTATTAGATTATATTTTATCAGGTGTAAACAGCCGGGTCGCTATTTAGAAGATCTTCCACAAACGTCCGTCGTGATCTGTTTCCACAATGAAGCCTGGTCGGTACTTTTAAGAACAGTTCACTCAGTTATTGATAGATCGCCACCGCACTTGATAAAGGAAATCATTCTTGTTGATGACTTTTCGGATATGCGTAAGTGTTAACTCTTTTTTACAGTACGTTTATCTCACGAAGTTACATGCGCTTTACTTGTGGTTTCGTCGTGCATATGCACATTGCGTAAGTGTGCATGCCTGTGGGGAGCCTAGGTGGGAGCGATCAGGCGCGTGCAAGCTCTCACTCACACTTATATAGATACGACACACACAACTATGAGCCACGCGCCGTCGTAAATTGCAAGAATTATACTAGATATGGGTTATTTTATTATTAACGTGTTGTTATAATTTTTGTTATTTATTGAATAGAAAAGTTTTTCAAATAATCTTTGACAAAGTGCTTTTTAATTAATCATCAAATGAATCTACCACAGGTTTAGTATGCTAAACTAGAGGAACCGGCAAGAAACTCGAACCAACGACAATTTTTTTTTTTAATTTGTCTTTTATATGATAACCTAAATTAATTCTGTTTATTTAAAAATATTTGCCAGTTAAATACATTAAATATTGTTTCCAGCACACCTGATGCAGCAGCTAGACGATTATATGTCGTCTCTACCTAAAGTCAGGATAGTCCGCGCCACTCGCAGAGAGGGTCTCATTAGAGCGAGGCTGCTCGGGGCCCGGTACGTCACTGCTCCTGTGCTCACCTACCTTGACAGTCATTGTGAATGCACGGAGGGTGAGTAAGAATTAAATGATCATTCATACATTCATTCCATAACCATGCCAAAAGGCAAAAATTGTGTGTGAACTCTGTCAAGTGTCGTTTGGCACACTTTACTTTGAGATCATTATGGAGAACTCTGTCATGCATGTTTTCTCGTGATGTTTTCCTTCAGTGTTAAAGTAAATGAAACTTAATTGCTTAAAACGCCATAACTTTCAGTAGTCAGGGTGCCTGGTAACAATCTTGAAGCATCCGAAAAGATATTGGATAGAATCTGACCCCCACCCGAAAAGAATTTGAAGTAGTTTGAACCAATGGTTAAATGATTAATTTAATGATAATATTAAATTTTATTATCTGAATATTTCAACGTAATTATCCTCTTTGATATTGAAATGATGCTCTTCAAATAAAATTATCATTAATTGGTATTGAAATCGACACCGTAAGCTTTTGGAACCATGACACAAAATTAACAAAATGATTTTATACCTCCAAGTTAACCGATGAGGAAATTTTATCCGAAATTATTTGCAGGTTGGCTGGAGCCCTTGTTAGATAGAATTGCTCGTAATAAAACGACAGTGGTGTGCCCAGTGATTGACGTTATCGATGATAATACCCTGGAGTATCACTATAGGGACTCTTCGTCAGTCAACGTCGGCGGTTTCGATTGGAATCTACAGTTCAATTGGCATCCTGTACCAGCTAACGAAAGAGCTCGACACAAACACACGGCGGAACCAGTTTGGTCACCAACAATGGCTGGTGGTCTGTTTGCGATCGATAAGGAATTTTTCGAAAGGCTGGGAACCTACGATAGCGGATTCGATATTTGGGGCGGAGAGAATTTGGAACTGTCTTTCAAAACGTGGATGTGCGGAGGCACTCTGGAGATCGTTCCATGCTCACACGTCGGTCACATATTTAGAAAAAGATCACCTTACAAGTGGCGAACCGGCGTGAACGTTCTCAAGAAGAATTCTGTTCGATTGGCTGAGGTACCATAAGCAATAAATTCTGTATTTTTCTGTTACAAACCATTATATTAAGACTGCGTATCCATCAAGAATTTACAAATTAGCAAGGCAGTTTGCAAGGAAATATTCACAAATAGGAACACTTCATTTTCCTAATTCACGTATCACAGCTCTGGTGGAAAAGGGCTAGCGGAGCTAGGTTTTGTACATACGAGTACAAACAAGCCAAAGCGCATGTGAAAACTGTGCTAAGGGAGGGACGCGTCACGCGAGCGAGGTATGCGTGCGAGGTGTGCAAGAGCTAGACTGCCTGTCAGCAGACGTCTCACATCACTCTGGTCATACCGTTTCAAAGCTCGTTCTACGTTATCTCCTCGTACAGCTTTGGTGGAATCATCACGCCCCTACATATCCTCGCGCCGCACAATCTTCTCGCACAGATTGGGGAAAACCATCATACCGTTTTACAGTCTAGCTATTTTGCACGTGGTGGTGGATGCGCTTATAAATTAGTTTATTTAATAAATAGAACAAAAAAAACTCAACACCTTTCTGCCTTGCAGGTTTGGTTAGATGACTATGCCAAGTACTATTATCAACGAGTTGGTAACGACAAAGGTGATTACGGTGATATAAGTAGCCGGAGATCGTTAAGAGAAAAGCTTGGTTGCAAATCATTTGAATGGTATTTAAAAAATATTTATCCCGAGCTATTTATTCCGGGAGAGTCCGTCGCTCATGGCGAGGTTTGTATGAATCATTTTAATTCTAATAACATAATCACAACATTATTACTGACATTAATTGGTTTTAAGTTTCGTGTAGAAAAAATTTGTATCTTTATCTTAGGACATGAAAAAGTTGATACCTTTTTATGAACTCATGTGTTAACTTACGGATATACCTACTATTTAATAACATACTTATTTTACATTTAGTTTAGAAATAGAACATTTCGTATACTAAAAAACTTATATCTACTTCCGTAGAGTTGTAAAAATAGGAGAATTATTTTGCGATAATATTATTCGATATCATTTAATGTGGAACCCAGAGTGCTTTCTACCTGTGCTACATCTACGTGTAATGTGTCTTTCAAAATTATTACCTGTGCAGATTCGAAATGTCGGCTTCGATAAGACATGTCTGGATTCACCAGGCCACAAGTCCAACCATCATAAGCCAGTCGGACTTTACCCGTGTCATCGGCAGGGAGGAAATCAGGTCTTCTGTCGTTTAAAACTTCACCTGTTGCGGCAGTACCACGTTGGATAAAATCGTTTCGACTATTTTGTTCTGTTCAATTTTTCTGCACTCTGATTTCCCAGCATGTTTAAATTTGCACGGTTTTATATCTATAGCACAGTCTGCACGGAATCAAAGTTTTTAGTACCTACCTATTTGTTTTATATGAATCGCTAGATTCGAAATGAAGCGAACGGTCGCCGTAACTGTCTCGATGGTGTATCGTTAGAGGAATCTCAGGAAGCAGCAGAACCAATAATGTTACACTCGTGCCACGGCGAAGGTGGCAATCAGGTATTGTCGTTATTGAAATGCAAATAACGTGTTCAATAGAAATGGGTTTATTAAAATGCACCACTGAACTTATTCTTTTATGAGGAATAAGTGGCACTGTTTTGTTTTGTACATCATTTTCATTATCACCTGGACATTATTACTTGTAGAGTAGTAAGCGAAACTTTAACACAATGCTTCAAGTAATAGTGTCACTAGCACGCTTGCTTTGGCACGCCTTTCTAAATTATGGATGACAATAGATCGCGAATCCCTCGACGGATATGTGCATCGACTCCGCGGCGGGGCCGGAGGATATGAAGAAGCCAGTTAATGCATGGCCATGTCACGGAGAATACGGCAACCAGGTTTGTCTATTAACGCCAACACTGAATTCCCATTCCCAATGCTTCAGCTTTGGCATGTATATTTTTAGGTGTTGGTGCTCGCCGTGAGTAGCTTTTAATAATAGATTGGAATTAAATAACCCTTATGTCGTGTATCACACTACTTCGGTATAACTAATGAACGAAGCTGTTGCGTGCTGATAAATTTGTTGTTTCTTCCGCACGCATAAGTTTTGGACCGTATTTTTCATTTATATACGCTGTACTAATGCGACGTTACGATAACTTTAATAAAAAAATAGTTTTAGTCATTCATACTGGTTTAATTTTAACATTTTTTTATCTTCACATCGTGTTTGGTCACGCACGTTATATTTATAGCTGGGAAATCAAATTGGTACTTCTTATTAACTAATATTACTATATAGTCTGTTTAATTTTTAATGATTTTATAAACTTTTGGTACTGCCGCTAGGTATATTTTATTAGTATGTAAGCTTAGATCAATTTATGCAGAATATTATTACTCTTATTAATAAATTCTCCATTCATTAGTAAAAATATTATTCACATCACAAATCACTTTTATATTCATAACTTTCCATATTGTAACTTGTCATTTTATATATTTGCTCTTAAAAATTTTCCAATTAACCATAAACATCCTATCCGGTAATGGATAGTGTTTATATATATTAAAAGCATTTGCATAATATTATGAATATATGGGTTGGTTTGGTAGTCAAATAGATCATTTGAGGTTATTTGTTTGTCTTTGATTGTTCTCTAATTCTAGGATGTAATTTATGATTCTTTTCATTTGAATTGCAATTGTCACTTAGTAAAAAGTTTTTGTTTGAGTGATGTAGTTAATGCTGTTATTATAGCGATTGTTTAAATGTTTTCAGTATTGGATGTATTCGAAAAATGGCGAAATCCGTCGTGACGAGACTTGCCTTGATTATTCGGGCCACGATGTTGTACTGTACCCTTGTCATGGGGCCAAGGGTAATCAATTATGGCTTTATGATCACAATGTAAGTATATTATAGTATATTATATTGTATAGATGTGTTATTCATATTGTTTTTTATTTTGACAGGTAAATAGAACTCTAATAATAAACATTTACACAATAATTAATTTGTGGATTAAACACACATTTGTCAGATATTTAACAGGTTTAAGTTATTTTACAGTGTCACTACAGTTTCTGTATTTTTTTTTTAAATTGACTGTGTGCATAATTTTTCCTGCTTCGACTATGCGAGTGTGTCATGAGAATTTTGGTTCGTGAGAAAGAGTTGAGAGAATGATTGCTACTCATAATATTAATTCTGGTCGTCGCTTAATTGTTCTTGACTAGACTTAAGAATCTCCTTAGTATGGATTTTAATAAGTTCGTTCTCAAAATCAGTCTATTAAGTGATTTAATAATGAGTCGTGTAACTACTTATCCTATTATATTAATATTAATCCTAATATCCTAATATCCTAATAATATTATAAATGTGAAAGTGTGGATGTTTGTTACTCAATCACGTCGCAACGACTGAACCGATTTGGCTGAAATTTGGCACAGAGATAGATTATAGTTTGGAATAGAACATAGGCTACTTTTTATCCCGGAAAATTAAAGAGTTCCCGCGGGAATTAATAACCCTCAATCCACGCGAACGAAGTCGCGGGCATCAGCTAGTAATATTATAAATGCAAAAGTTTGTATGTTTGTTACTCAATCACGCCGCAACGACTGAACCGATTTGGCTGAAATTTGGCACAGAGTTAGATTATAGACTGGAATAGCACATAGGCGGCTTTTTATCCCGGAAAATAACAGCGTTCCCGCGGGAATTAAAAAACCCCAATCCGCGCGAATGAAGTCGCGGGGATCGGCAAGTTAGAAATAATTTTATTACTGTTTCTGAATGCAGCATTTAATCTTAAAAATACAATAATGACATCTTATACCTATTGTTACAGACAAAGTTAATAAAACACGGATCCAGCGAGAAATGCATGGCGATATCCCGCAACAAGGACAAAATCGTCATGGAGACGTGCAACGAGTCGGAGAAGAGGCAGATGTGGAACATGGAGAACTTCAACGCCGACAGGCTGAGTCCAGAGCTCACGGCCGAGTAGCGGCAGGCCTACGACGAAGTAATGTTCATATAAACGAAGACTTTAAACTATCGTGAGTGGTACTCGTAATTGTAACATAGAACCGGCTGCAACTCACTCTTTTTAATCGGTACGCTTAACTAGCTGAAACTAGTTTTGTTAAGGTCGCGTCGTGCCAATATTACGTCTTAGAGCGATGCTACGTTGAGTTGCTTCTCCGCCGTCCTGTACGGCATCCTACATAGAAAAATCCATGGTATGAATCTCATTAGAGCTTGTCTAAGCTGAAATGACGCGCTCCACTACATAATTAGTCGTGACAATACCGTTAATACATAGTGTCTTGTGTGCGTAAATGCGGTCGTGGGGCCGCGTCATTTCAGTTTAGACAAGCTCCACCAACATCGATGTCTTGCCGAATTTCAATTGTTACTTGGGACGCCGCATCAGTTGCATAACAATCCGACAAAATCACTAAGGCATTGATTACATTGCTCCCCGTAGCAAAATGAGTTCGATTGAAAGAAGCAAAATTATAGCGAAACTGAATCAGTCACAGGTCCTTTTCGTTATGGCGCCGTACTGCAACGTCTTGGATCGCCTTAAGGATCCTTAACGGGTTTGCGACTACTACCAGGACAGTTTACATCCAATTAAAACAAGTCAGTTGCAGCCCGTTGCTTATTACAATTATAAATAAAAATAGGACTATTGTAACACAGTGGACTTTTATATAAATAATAAAAAAAAAACACGGACAAGTTACTAATGTGAGTGCTATGAATCACTTGTTGTTGAACGCATTTCGTGTATAGTTAGTCTATATTAAAAAATTGTGGGTGGATTTTATGATATGACTTTAGACGATTATTGACTGTTTTGTTTGTTTTCGATTTATGTATATTGTATAGTTATGACTCCTAAATCGACCCCATTCAATTTGGCCTACGCTGTTTTTTCGGATCTCAGCCATAATATATTATTATGTATATTTCATCATACTTATATTTGACTATGCATTTATAGGCTTCGATAGTTTTCTTCGATTCGAATTATCTGTAAAGACTTTAGAGGAATTATTTTTGTCATTGTAAGTATATTTTTCTACTTTACCCATATCCTATTATGAATTTATATCGACGATGTTTTGAGTTCATAATATTGTAACGAATTTGTATTATTAATTTTCGACTGTATAAAAATCAACATTACAATACCTAGTATTCAATGTCAAGTATTAAATATAGTAATTAGATTTAATCCCGAACTGTACATATCTTGCTACATATTATAACGAAATATTGGAGTACCTAATTAAAATTTTGAAATGCCTAGATTCTTTAATACACTCGTCACTTCTTAGTGATGATAAATATAGTTTCGCGAAATATTATTGTGATTTTTTCAAATAATTGTATTAGTATTTAACTTTGCCCTAGAAAATCGATCTAGTGAAAAATATTTATAAATAAAATACACTAGTTACTCGTACGTCTCACAATATATTAATGAAATAAATGTCTTATATTTTTAGTTACTTTTTATGATAAGTAAATATTTTTGTATTATTCGATAATTTATGTGAATTTAAACGAATTTATTTTTGTCTCTATATATTTAGAAGACGATGTATGATGTGACAATTAGACAAAATTCGACTGATTTAGTTTTTTTATTTTTTGTATTTTTTTTGTTGTTAATCACAAATTTTAATTTTCATTTACATTATTTTGGATGAGCGGCTTCAAAAATGTTCGAAATTCTTCAAAAAATGAAATTAAAGAAAATATTGTAAAAGTCACTTTCCAAATATTATTTACTTATTTAAGTATTAAATTTTGTGTTTATTTAGATAAAAGTCTAAAAAATAATAAACAGATTACATTCCAATTTGTGATTTATTGTATTAAAGTAAATAAGATGTATTATCGTGCGTAGATAAAAACTGCCAGTTACATGTAAAAAATATGATAAACATAATGTTATTATTAATAATAAAGTGTAAATTTTTAGGATAAAAATTTTCTGTCATTGCTCAGGAATCATATCACGTTGTAAAATATATTAAAAAATAATTTGATTAAACATGAAAGTGCCAGTATTTTTTTTTTGTTTAAGACTTTCGTATGTTTTCTTTTCATAACTTATTCCTTTTTACAATAGTATCTATGGACTATATATTACTTTCGTATATAATATAAAAATCTTCCGTACGAGAATAGTCTGGTTTTTTGGTAAATTTTTTATATTATCTGTATTAATATACGATATTACTACTGCAAAATATATATACTGACTATATAACAATATAATTAAAAATAATGTTTCTGGCTGAATTTTGCATATCCATTCAATTACATTTGAGATTCGATTCATTGTAATATCTATTATAGATAAATAATTTAAAGTCAAAGAGGCGAAATGTGTACGTGAAACATAATATTATAGTTAATAATAATCTTGACTATAGAATAAATTATCAATCAATCAATCAATCAATCAATCAATTTCTTTATTGCGAATTTGGGTAATATACAGGTGTTACAAATAAAATAAATGGGCAACCAAACTCTGCTTAAATACAGCATGCAACATTAAAAGTTAGCTTAAAATCTATTCCATTACATTACTATTAATTTATTACAAATACATTATACATTTCATTATATTATTATTAATTTATTACAATACATTATTTTTTTTTTTTTTTTTTACCATATCTAACCATTAAATAAGCAAATCATGGTCATACCATACGACGAAACCAAAATACGCGCTCGGAGGTCAACGCTCGCCGCGCGCGCCTAGTGTATCAACAGCTGATAGACAACGTTTGTAGGGTGACTCTAACCATCTGTTTTAAAATTGGATCTCTTTGGGAAACTATAACTTTGGTAATTCTTATTTCATTACTCATTATTATAAAAATACGTGTTGATTAAATTTCGTTTATTAGATTAATTATAGATTTTCTTTTTTTTTTTTTTTTACACAAATCTTCACATTTTTCTGTCATCAAAAAATTCCTTAATGGAGTAGTAGGATTTTTTAATTAGAATAGTCTTCAACGATTTTTTAAAATTAGTCATACTTAGTATCTTTATGTCATTGGATAATTTATTATAAATATTAATTGACAAGCAGAATATGCTTTTACGCATTTTTGCCGTCTTCGAAGGGCGAACCCGCAACCTCAACGGGTACCTCCTATTGTTCATATTTTGGAATAGGGAAAGGTTGCCATGGACAAAAACAGCTGACTCATAAATGAAGAGAGATGGGAAAGTTAGAATTTGGAGCTCCTGAAAGTGTGGCTTACAACTATCTGTCCAATGGAGGTTACGTATTGCTCTGATACAACGTTTCTGAGCCCTGAAAACTTTCTCACGGTCTACCGAATTTCCCCAAAACATAATGCCATATCTCAATATTGACTCGACATATCCTAAATATGCTGTACGCAATGTATGTGTGTTGGCTCTTTTATTTAATTTATAAAGGGCGTAAGAAAATTTATATAACTTATTACAGATACTGTCAACTTGTGCGTTCCATTTTAATTTGCTGTCAACGATTAGTCCTAAAAATTTCGTCTCTTCAGTTTTGTTTAGCTGTATACCCATATGATTAATGCTGTCATTTATTTCGAATAAATCCCAATTAAATGTCATAATCTTAGTTTTTTCTAAATTTATGTTCAGGTTGTTTTTATTTAGCCAGTCAATTATTTGTCCAATTGATTTATTTATTTCGGATACATAGTTAGGGATGTTGCATCCTTCGTAAACGACAGTGCAGTCATCTGCAAAAAGTACCACTGATTGAGATATAGCAGATGGCAAATCATTAATGTATACTAGAAATAATAACGGGCCTAGAACGCTCCCTTGTGGAACTCCATATCGGACGTATCGAGACGTCGATCGATACACCTTTTCCGTAAGATCATTAGGACATACTTTAGTTATTTCGGTAATTTGAGATCTATCAGTTAGATAAGACTCAAGTAGATCTAACACTGTTCCTCGGACTCCATATTGGTGCAATTTTCTCAATAATATTCTATGATCCACAAAATCGAAAGCTTTGGTCATGTCCATATACAACGCGGCTATAGGAATTTTACTGTCAATACATGTCATAATTTTATCAAGAAGGTCATAGATTGCCATATTTATTGACTTATTTTTCCTGAATCCTTGTTGTTCTTTTGCAAGAAGCCCATTTTCCTCTAGGTAGTTACTTAACCGCTTATAAATAACTTTTTCAAAAACTTTGGCAAATATTGATATTAAGGCTACAGGGCGATAACAACTAACATCATATTTATCGTTTTTTTTAAAAAGTGGTTTTACTATTGATAGTTTTAGAGCTTTTGGAAATTCCCCATGCTCTATGCATAAATTTATTATGTGACACAGGATGCCTGAAATTGACAACGAAACCTTTTTTACAACCTTTGTGATTATTTCGTCATAACCAGCGCTTTGGGTATTTTTAAGGGCTTTTATTATTTGATATAATTCAACAGGAGTGACGGGGGACATAAACATAGATGAAGACTTATTAATTTGTATGTGATAGTTGCTTTCATTATCTATTATCTGAGCCTCTCCTACAATATTAATAAAATGATCATTAAAAATTTGTGCTATGAGTGCTGGTTCCGTAATATCTCGATTTTTGTATTTTATTTTCTCTATTTGATTTTTAGGAGCACAAGTGTTATTATCTTTAATAACCTTCCAAGTTGCTAAACATTTGTTTTTTGCATTTGCTATGTAATAGTTATTCTGAGATCGTTTGGTCATTTCAATAACTTTTTTTAACCTTTTGGAGTAGGTTTTAAATTTAATTTTGTTACCTTTGGTTGGATTTAAGCGAAAGTTCCATAATAGTCTTCTTTTTTTGAAACTACACAGTTTAATTCCCTTTGAGATCCATTTAGGCCTAGTTCTGAGAGAACGTTTAAGTTTTATAATCGGAAAGCATAAGTCATAAAATAATTTAAACATGTCTAGAAATTGATCAAAGGCTTTATTAGGATCCTCTGAAACAAAAACTTCACTGAATGTCAAAGAATTTAAGCATTCTTCAAACTTTTTTAAATTAGCCGTACAGTAATCGCGTCTAAAGATGTACCAGTACGTCATTACATGGTGCTTTTTAATTGGTATTTTTAATAGTTGAGCTGTGTGATCTGACAACGAAAGTTCTCGTAATTCACTTTTAACAGTGCTGAAATTATGAAATGCATTATCTATGCATGTACCACTGGATAACCTCGTTGGTTCATTGAATTCAATATTCAAATTATAGCTACTCAAAATTTGCTTTAGTGTAGTTGTCAAATTATTGTTTTTAATAATGTCAATATTAAAATCACCAGCGATAATAATCTTCTTTGATTTGAAACAGTATTTGTGCAAAATATTTTGGAATATGCTAAAAAAATTATCAATATTTTTATTGGAGTTTCTGGGCACCCTATACATACACACTATAATGACTCTATAATCGACAAGCTCTATTGCACAACACTCGACTTCATTACTGGTGGAGAGGTTCTGAATTATTATTAAATTTATTTTCTGTTTCAAGTGTAAGTTTATGAAAGCAATGCGCTGCTATATTTGTGTTAGAATTACAATTTATATCTTATACTAGTTGGTACCTACGACTTCCTTCGCTTGGATTTAGGTTTTTTAAAAATTTCACGGAAACCTTGATTTTCCCGCATTTAACCTTCCTCAGTACCTACGCAAGCTATCTCCTTGCCAAATTTTGTTGGAATCAGATCCGATGTTTAAGAGTGAAAAGAAGACAGAGTTACTTTCGCAGCTACTATAACATAATTATATATTTTATAGTAGTACGGATAATATAGAATAATTTAGTTCTTCAAAAAGTACCTATACTTTCCTGTTGAGTTTACGAATAAATTACATCTGCTTTCTTTGTTTCAAAACTGCCTATTTTTGTGTGTAAATATAGAATTCGTCTCTTCGATTTTAATAAAAGAAAAGTATATTTTATTTTAAAAAAAATTAGATACGAAAAAGACACGTAGGTGTTAATTAATTCTTGTTGGTTTTACGACCGGTATTAAAATCTATCTAATCCAAAATCTAACAATTAAAGGTGGAAAATTTGAACTAATTGTAAAACAGATTGGAATCATATTGAAAGTTACTTACTTTATTACTTAGCACCGATTTCCGCCGACATTTAATCGAGGAATAAATTGGGCCATCTTTGGGCAGATTTTCGATACAATTAACTCACAACGTCGAATTTATTCCTCGGTTAACTCGTCGATGGTCAACTCATCTCCATATTAATCTGTTTCTTAATTTCTTCTAAGGTAATGAAAAGTAATTAGCAAATCGACTGTTCCGTAGAACAGAGTTACATCTGCTAAATTCACAACTTGAAATTTGAGCCTTAAAACTAAAACTTCTAAGGCTCAAATCTCAAGTTGTGAATTTAGCAGATGAAACTTTGTTCTACGGAACAGTCGAAATGTGTTATACCTATTTGAATGAATGTGACCGTATGTTCAGTTATATATTGTTTTGTATATTTTAAATGCTACGTTGCAGAGTGGCATCGAGGACAAACTTCTGTAGTTATGTGCATTACGTATGTAAAAGTGTAGAGCAAAGTAGGTAAATGGTTAAAAAAAAATTGAGTAGGTACTAATCTGGATTAAACCTTCGACATTGAATCCGTAGATTTTGGATTTGTATGTTACTAATATCGGCCGTAAAACGTGATAAATGTGCCTTATATCTTTACGTAATATTGTATTTGAATGTTGAAATTTCTGTATATAAAATGCAATGTCTCTTGTACTATAATAATAAGATGGCGTAATGTTAGTTGGAACGGTAGTGTTTGTAAAATAAAGCATTATGTTTGATTTGTATGTTGTTGTTTCACTTTTTGGAATAAACTCAATTACCAAGGAGCCCCAGAACGTGTACCTACCTACTTATAATGAGAAAACCGGAGTGGAATCGATTGACACCTTAGTCATCAAAATCGGTTCAGTAGTTTATAGACGTCACAGTGAATACGTAAATACAAACATATTCCCTCTCAACGCACAGCTCAAACCACTGGACAGATCGAGCTGAAATTTGGCACACAGATAGCTATTAGATAGCCTTATAATTATTAACTTAGTCATTCGCTAATAAAAGTATTTTCAAAATTCAATCCCTGACGGGATAAAATAGGCCTTTGAAAATTCGAACTTAATTATATAAATTTTATATGAGCATAATAAAAGGCAGTTATCGTATATTGAAATCGCCAAGCGACTTTAATATTACTTAGCTATTTCTTTTAAAAAGAAAAACTTTTTCGCTTACAGCATTACACTTTGTTGTTTACAAAGTTCTCGCTTTGCAATTATCGAAGCTTGAACTTGTCTGGTGAAATGAAAAACCACAAGAACAATAGATTGAACCTGAACTCGAGTCACGGTCGGTTACTCTTTGTAGTAACAGCTCCTCTTTGAGTCTCGGCGGGGGTTTGTATTGCAATTACCGCCTTTTGCTGTCAGCGCGGATTAGCGACGTCGCTCCCTCATAGTCCGGTATTTACACTAATTTAACTGTTGAACTGTTGCTTTATTTGTTGATAAAATATATTTGTTAGTTACGACCTTGTACTTAGAAAGATAGAAAATCACATCACACTTCACATCACATCACATCACATCACATCACATCACATATCACATCACATCACATCACATCACATATAATATTATAAAGCCGAAAGTTTGTATGTGCATGTGTGTATGTTTGTTACTCCTTCACGCCACAACGAATGAACCGATTTGGCTGAAATTTGAAATGGAGATAGCTCACACCCAGGATTAAAACATAGGCTACTTTTTATCCCGGATTACAGAGTTCCCGCGGGAATCAAAAAACCTTTATCCACGCGTACGAAGTCGCGGGCATTGTCTAGTTCTTTATAACTGCACAAAGGAATTTTAATGTTTACACACAAGAGTTGATGTTTAGTTAGTTACTTCACGGAAGGCTCTGGACATCTATCGCATTATTATCACAAGAACCTACCATTACAATTATTATAAACAACTATTTGATGCCCGCGACTTCGCTCGCGTGGAATTAGTTTTAAAATCCCGCGGGAGCTCTTTGATTTTCCGGGATAAAAAGTAGCCCATGTCACTCTCCCGCTCCTCAACTATATCTAATTATCCATATAAAAAACTAGTAGGGCGCATGGGTGCGCGGCTCGCTAAAGCGAACCGCGGTTTTTCTGTCCACCAAGTAGACCTTCGGGTCTTGATCATCTTTTTCCAAGGAACTACTCTTCCATCTTTCATAGTCTCTGAGATATACATCGACGAAATTTGTATGACCGCCACCTTGAATCCGCCATTTTGGTATTTTTTTTTTCAGCTCATTGCCAATTGGATGAGGTTTCGAGTGATTTTTGTTTGGGTACCCTCAACCTATCTTCAATACCCTGACCGTGCTCCTCACCCGTCTCCGAAATCCTCAATCATCAGCTCCCTCCATATTTTTCATCCAAATGAATTTTTGTCCTCTATACGAAACCATTAGCGGAAAGGAACGTATCAAAGTCTTGCACACATTTTATATGAAATAAAATAATCCGCCATCTTGAATTTTTTTCTATTCATCACGTAAACCATCGGGTTCTGATTATCTTTTTCCGAGAAACCACTCTTCCATCATTCATAGTCTCCGAGATAGACACAGACGAAATTTGTATGGCCGCCATCTTGAATCTGCCATTTTGGATTTTTTTTTCGGCTCTCTGTCAATTGGATGAGGTTTCGAGTGACTTTTCTTTGAATACCCTCCACTTATCTTCGATATCCTGCCATGCTCCTCACCCGTCTCCGAAATCGTCAACCATCAGCTCTCTCCATAAATTTTCCTCCAAATGAATTTTTGTCCTCTATACGAAACCCTGAGTGAAAAAATTTTTTTTCATACAAAATTTTACAGGAGAGGTGATCAATGAGTCAGTGAGTGAATCAGTGAATCAGCCCCAGTAGCTATATATATATTAATCACGTCAATCCGTTGCTTTGTTGCGGCGTGATTGAAGGACAAACCAACAAACAAACACTTTCACATTTATAATATTGGTAAGGATGGAAAGAGGTCGCAGTCCTCAGCACGGAGGAATACGACGCAGAGGAGAGTTACGACCTTCTACCTGAAACTTATAGCCCAATAAGTAATGTAATCAAGAATGAACTGTCCCATCATAACTATAGTATAGGTATATGTGTTTGTGTGTCCTATTCGATCATCCTCCTCCTGTTTAGTATTCGATCGTGTACTTGCACCTCTGACTTCGAAGATATGTGCGTTTAAGCATCGCATGTTTCAGCGCCGAAGAAAAGCATCGTAATAGTGTTGGGTAGGGAGTTGGAAGAGTTTGTAAGAGCCTCTTTTTTGTACCGAGCCAGTAGATTTGAAATAATAGCGTCCATTATAGTACAGTGAATGACATGACGTGCTATTTTAGCATACGCCTTGCTCCTTCTCACTTACGAGTAACGCGACTATCGCGAGAGAAAATGTGAAGTAGTAGGTACATTTTGAAATGTTGAGCCGCTCTTACATTTTGACGTCATGTACGGGATAAAAATGTACCGCCTCTTGTATGTCCAAAAAGGAGTGTGAAGTCAGAAAATTTGTATTGGGGTAGCGTGATGGACTAGCTCTAAGAATATTAGCCAAGCTGAAGTTGATTAATATCCTCTTATCCCCTCCAAATAAACGGAATGCTTGTGCTAGGTGTGGGTACGACATTAGTGCAACGTGTGGGGTTCGAACCTGCGACCTTTCAGTTTTCAGTCCGCAGCTTTAACCGTTGGGCTATCGAAGATGTCACTACACTGTAATTTCTAATAATTTCCGTCATTTTTTTCCTGCCACAATAGTACGAGGAAGTGATTTTAATTAGGTAAGTACCTACATTAGATACGAGAATTTACCTTTGAGAGTTTCTTTTAGTAAAAATCAATTCCAATATGGAGCGCTGAAAACAATCCACACGTGCTTTTAAGCTAATGAAAACAATTCTCTACGGTCCGTTCATTTTATTATTATCGAAGTTCTGTTTAGCCGTGTTCGAACTAATGTATCGTCTAGCTTCGGGATGTTGAGAAATAATTGGATTGGGAACGACGATAGAATAGTTTATAATTAAATTTATCACTTAATCTAAATATATATAAAAGGAAAACGTGACTGACTGACTGATTGACTGACTGATCTATCAAAGCACAGCTCAAACCACTGGATAGATCAGGCTGAAAGGCATGCAGATAGTTATTATAACGTAGGGATCCGCTAAGAAAGAATTTTTGAAAATTCAACCCCTAAGGGGATAAAATAGGCGTTTGAAAAATCGAACTTAGTGTGAGCGAAGCTGCGGGCATGAGCTCGTTTTAAATAATTAGAAATTGTATTAGAACTATTCAAATACTTGCTCGGGCGGCAAAGTTGTATAAATTGCCATTTTTTAATTGAACTTCTATTGGACAATGGAAACTGGTATAGTTCTTTCAACTCATGAGGGTGCGTGGCTCATGGTTGTGTGCGTGTCGTATCTGCATAAATGTGAGCGAGAGCTTGCTCGCGCCTGATCGCTTCCACCTAGGCTCCTGACAGGCACGCACAATTACGCAATGTGCATGTCCACGAGGTAACCACAAGTAAAGCTCACGCACCCTCGTGAATTGCAAGAACTTAAAGATAAATGATCATGAATTTATTGAAGTGCGCGTGAATTTTTTATGTATTACGTCGTAATTTACGTATGTATAATTTCTTCTTCTTCTTCTTTGTCAACTTACAGACGTCCACTGCTGGACATAAGTCTCCTGCATGGACCTCCACAGGCCTTGCGGACTTGCGCCGCCTGAATCTAGCGTCTCCCTGCGACTCTATGTATAATTTGGTTGAATCGATTTTCACGAGACTTTTGCAGGGAGGTTGTAGATTGCACCAAAACCTATTACATAGAGACAAAACAGAAAGGAAAACTCCTGCTGAGTTATCTCTTACATGTAACCCTTGCGTTAGGAGCTAATCCTTGTTCTTACTAATAATATAAATGCGAAATTGGGGTTGTTTATTGGTTTGTCCCTCAATCACGCTGTAACAAAACTAGGCATTGACGTGATTTTTTCCGTGATCTGAAGCGTGACAGGTAGGCTTCTTTATTTTCCGGAAAATTAAATAATTGTCAAGACAAGATAGTTCTTGACTGCAATCTCACCAGATGGTGAGTGACGATGCAGTCTTAAGATGGTAACGGGCTAACTTGGAAGGGGTATGGCAGGTATGTACCTCTAATCGGTTTCTACACGCCATCGAGCCGGAACGCTAAATCGCTTGGCGTCACATCTTTGACGGTAGGGTGGCAACTAGCCACGGCCAAAGCATTCCACCAGACCAGTTCAGAGACAATTCAGAAATTATAAATTCCCAAATTGCCACCGCCGAGAATCGAACCCGAGACCTCCTAGTTATAAGACCGCTGCGCCAGGGAGGTCGTCAAGAAACTAAAACAAACGACAAAGTCGCGGGCATCAGCTCATACAATAAAATATAAGGCCAGTAGTTATCTACCGAGTTAGTTTATTTACAAATCCGGCATCGTACGCACGCGGGCCGAATACCCGAACGGTATAAATTTTTGAACCTCTTGATTTTTGGATTGATTGAAACTTTTCGGTGGTTTACGAGTATTTTGGCGGTGTTCCAATAGTCAGTGAACATTGGAACTTTTTCATTTAGGTACGCTCGCGGACGCCGCCGTCTGAATAATATATGAGGCGCTTCGGAACTGGAAATCCTTTGGCTTTGGCTCTGGCTTGTGAGGATTTTAAGCCGCTCGTCCTTGAGTGAATTAATGATGTATTTCTTTGGGATCGTTTCGTTAAACTCTCGGGTAAGAACTAAAGAAGCATATTATTATTAAGAACTAGTCCACTACTTCGTCTGGGTTAATTTTTTTTAATCCCGTGGGAACTCTTTGATTTTCCGGGATAAAAAGTATCTTATCTCACTCTCTATGTTCTCAAGTATATCCACACATAAAATCACTTCGATCCGGAGCTTTGGTGCGGCGTGGTTGGAGGACAAACCAACCAACGAACACACTTTCGCATTCCTAATGTTAGGTAGTGGGATTAAGTAGGGAGAAACGAATACTTAGTAGGTAGGTATTAAGTACTTTTGTACCTTTGGTCGTTCGGATATTAATGGTTTTTTTTGTTCTAGTGGATTAAATCCATGGAGACCATAATATTATAAAACCATTATTTAAAGTCGTCTTTACGTTTAAAGAAATAATCATCTGTTTTTGAAAAAATATCCGGTAATATTTACCGGTTAACTGATGAAAACCAGTACCTAACTCTACCATAGACAAAAACAAACGAGGCAAAGTTAAAAAAATAGGAAAAACACTCTCGACCGCACCAGTGTTTTCGATGCCTAAACAAAAAAAAAACTAAAACAACACTATTCGTGTCACTGCAGTTGTAGTTGACTTACTTCCACCAGAGGGGTTCTATTCAGTTTGAAAAACGAATGCGCAGCGAGGCGCGACGCGATACGTGCGAACTGGTGTCATATCTGACCACTTTTTCATATGGACTCAGTTTTTAGAATCTGTTTGGGACAATCTATTTGTAAAGTACAAATAGGAATATATCTAAAAGGTGGTGATTTTAACTAGAATGTAGAAAAATTCAGCAAAAACTAGAGCTTTCATTGATGAAACCTACATTAGTTGAAACGTAGGTAAACTAACAGAAGACTATAATTTTGACGACCTCCCTGGCGCAGTGGTGAGCGCTGTGATCTTATAACTGGGAGGTCTCGGGTTCGATTCCCGGCGGGGGCAATTAAGAAATTCATAATTTCTAAATTGTCTATGGGCTGGTCTGGTGGGAGGCTTTGGCCGTGGCTAGTTACCACCCTACCGTCAAAGACGTGCCGCCAAGCGATTTAGCGTTCCCGCACGATGGCGTGTAGAAACCGATTAGGGGTATGGGTTGAATTTACACTGCTATACCCCTTCCAAGTTAGCCCGCTACCATCTTAGACTGCATCGTCACTTACCATCAGGTGAGATCGCAGTCAAGATTCAAGTCATCAAATAAAAAAAACTATATAAAATACTAGTTTCGTTCGCGTGGATTGAGGTTTTTTAATTCCAGCGGGAACTCTCTTATTTTCGGGGATAAAAAGTAGCCTACGTGTTATTCCAGACAATCTATCTCTGTCAGAAAATACAGTACAATAAAATTATGTTCATTCTTACCCAAACACCACATCACGGAAGCATCTTTTCTTATATAATCTCAGTTTCTTCGTCTCTGAAGCGTAGGGCTTTGACTAGCCGATGAATAAAACATCCTCGCAAATTAGTATGTGGCGCAGTATACCACATTTCCGAATAAAACACAATACAAGTACGTTCTGAAAGCAAGCAGTTTCCGAACAAACTCGAAAGTTGCGCGAAGTTCGCAGTCAGTCGCAGATTGTTCCCCTGCAAACTCTATCGGCGCTTAATTCGAAATGCGAAAAAGTTTTTCCTAAATTTTTAACTCGTTCGTTCCTATTCCCTTTTTTCCAATTTCTAGTTATTTCGCGTTTCGCAGGTCATTTTAAAACGTCAATGCAAGCCATTAAAAGTACAAATGGCGGTCTTTTTTAGACTTCCGTAGTCTAAAATGCAAAGGAGGATGGGTAAGAGGGAACCAGACACGAAGTTGATTGTATTATTATTGAACTTTGTCACTATTATAGAGTAGTTTAATAAATTCTAAGACAGCACTGAATACTTGGAGAAATAAAAATGCTTTTCAAAAAACCGACTTCAAACGCCACTACAAAGTATAAAAATAATTTTATTTTATACACGTTTGTTGAAGTCGGGCGGCTTAAGAGTGCGTTTCCGCATATCGGGTGACTTTCGGTACATATTGTGACTAAGTTAAACCAAATAAGATGGAAATAAAAATTGCTACACATAGATTGGTCCTTAATCTCCAAATCTTGGGAGTTGATTTTGTTCAAAATCTCAATTTTTAGTACTATAAAAATTATTTTCCGTCACCTCTTCACACAAAATTCACGATTTTGGGGTGACTTTAGGTACATTTCTTGTATATAATATACCCGTTTTATGTAATTAAAAAATACTATCTGTTAGCAGATATGTTCAACTCAAAATCTTGGAGAGAAAAATATCAAAAATATTACAAATAGTATAAAAAATAAAATATAGCATCGCGTGTACTTTTTTCACATATTTTCGTTTAAACCGAACCTTAAAATAGTGTGCAATAAGGCTTATTTTGATTTTACTCGGTCTCTGGTTTGATTTCATTTCAAAATTCGAAATTCAAATATCAATCAGTCGGCGTTTGACCGCCTTTCTGAGTGGAGGCTGCGCTGGTTGTAAGCAGATGCTGGTATCGAAAAACATCGCTGTACGAACACGAAATAGTTCATAGCAAACCAAATTGATACTTTATATATTTTGAAAAGAAAGGTAAGTAACTAAGTACTAGGTACCTGTGGTACCTTCAATATAATAGCATTATTTTATTATTTGATAGAATTTCGAAATTTCTTGCAAAGTTATATTCCCCGAATGTAGTACTGACCTGCATGTATACCTCGAAAACTTCTATTGGAACTCCTAGATCTTTAGAGTTAATTGTATCGAGTTTGGGCTCGTTTTGTAAGTTATGATGAGATCTTACCACTGGACTTGTTGGAGTGACCTGATGGTATACTTCGAAGACTACTACTGG
This sequence comes from Hipparchia sbordonii, assembly GCA_038048805.1. NCBI lineage: Eukaryota > Metazoa > Arthropoda > Insecta > Lepidoptera > Nymphalidae > Hipparchia > Hipparchia sbordonii. Next base: position 9,886,877 of record JBBIWI010000008.1, on the reverse strand, counting down.
ATCTTCTAGACGGCTACAGCTAGTTATATCGAGTTTGGGCTCGTTTTGTAAGTAATGATGAGATCTTACCACTTGACTTGTTGGAGTGACCTGATGGTATACTTCGAAGACTACTACTGGATCTTCTAGAGGGCTACAGCTAGTTATAGCGAGTTTGGGCTCGTTTTGTAAGTAATGATGAGATCTTACCACTGGACTTGTTGGAGTGACCTGATGGTATACTTCGAAGACTACTACTGGATCTTCTAGACGGCTACAGCTAGTTATATCGAGTTTGGGCTCGTTTTGTAAGTAATGATGAGATCTTACCACTGGACTTGTTGGAGTGACCTGATGGTATACTTCGAAGACTACTACTGGATCTTCTAGACGGCTACAGCTAGTTATATCGAATTTGGGCTCGTTTTGTAAGTAACGATGAGATCTTACCACTGGACTTGTTGGAGTGACTTGGTGGTATACCTCGAAGACTTCTATTGGAACTCCTAGATCTTTACAGCTAGTTATATCGAGTTTGGGCTCGTTTTGTAAGTTATGATGAGATCTTACCACTGGACTTGTTGGAGTGACCTGATGGTATACCTCGAAGACTTCTATTGGAACTCCTAGACGGCTACAGCTAGGTATAGCGAGTTTGGGCTCGTTTTGTAACTAATGATGAGATCTTACCACTGGACTTGTTGGAGTGACCTGATGGTATACTTCGAAGACTACTACTGGATCTTCTAGACGGCTACAGCTAGTTATATCAAGTTTGGGCTCGTTTTGTAAGTAATGATGAGATCTTACCACTGGACTTGTTGGAGTGACCTGATGGTATACTTCGAAGACTACTACTGGATCTTCTAGACGGCTACAGCTAGTTATAGCGAGTTTGGGCTCGTTTTGTAACTAATGATGAGATCTTACCACTGGACTTGTTGGAGTGACCTGATGGTATACTTCGAAGACTACTACTGGATCTTCTAGACGGCTACAGCTAGTTATATCGAGTTTGGGCTCGTTTTGTAAGTAATGATGAGATCTTACCACTGGACTTGTTGGAGTGACCTGATGGTATACTTCGAAGACTACTACTGGATCTTCTAGACGGCTACAGCTAGTTATATCGAGTTTGGGCTCGTTTTGTAAGTAATGATGAGATCTTACCACTGGACTTGTTGGAGTGACCTGATGGTATACTGCGAAGACTACTACTGGATCTTCTAGACGGCTACAGCTAGTTATAGCGAGTTTGGGCTCGTTTTGTAACTAATGATGAGATCTTACCACTGGACTTGTTGGAGTGACCTGATGGTATACTTCGAAGACTACTACTGGATCTTCTAGACGGCTACAGCTAGTTATATCGAGTTTGGGCTCGTTTTGTAAGTAATGATGAGATCTTACCACTGGACTTGTTGGAGTGACCTGATGGTATACTTCGAAGACTACTACTGGATCTTCTAGACGGCTACAGCTAGTTATATCGAGTTTGGGCTCGTTTTGTAAGTAATGATGAGATCTTACCACTAGACTTGTTGGAGTGACCTGATGGTATACTTCGAAGACTACTACTGGATCTTCTAGACGGCTACAGCTAGTTATATCGAGTTTGGGCTCGTTTTGTAAGTAATGATGAGATCTTACCACTGGCCTTATTGGAGTGACCTGATGGTATACTTCGAAGACTACTACTGGATCTTCTAGACGGCTACAGCTAGTTATATCGAATTTGGGCTCGTTTTGTAAGTAACGATGAGATCTTACCACTGGACTTGTTGGAGTGACTTGGTGGTATACCTCGAAGACTTCTATTGGAACTCCTAGATCTTTACAGCTAGTTATATCGAGTTTGGGCTCGTTTTGTAAGTTATGATGAGATCTTACCACTGGACTTGTTGGAGTGACCTGATGGTATACCTCGAAGACTTCTATTGGAACTCCTAGATCTTTAGAGTTAGTTGTATTGAGTTTGGGCTCGTTTTGTAAGTTATGAAGATTAGATCTTGGAGTTCCAATAGAAGTCTTCGAGATATACCATCAGGTCACTCCAACAAGTCCAGTGGTAAGATCTCATCATTACTTACAAAACGAGCCCAAACTCGATATAACTAGCTGTAGCCGTCTAGAAGATCCAGTAATAGTCTTTGAAGTATACCATCAGGTCACTCCAAGAAGTCCAGTGGTAAGATCTCATCATAACTTACAAAACGAGCCCAAACTCGATATAACTAGCTGTAAAGATCTAGGAGTTCCAATAGAAGTCTTCGAGGTATATCACCAAGTCACTCCAACAAGTCCAGTGGTAAGATCTCATCATTACTTACAAAACGAGCCCAAACTCGATATAACTAGCTGTAAAGATCTAGGAGTTCCAATAGAAGTCTTCGAGGTATACCACCAAGTCACTCCAACAAGTCCAGTGGTAAGATCTCATCATTACTTACAAAACGAGCCCAACCTCGATATAACTAGCTGTAGCTGTCTAGAAGATCCAGTAGTATAGTCTTCGAAGTATACCATCAGGTCACTCCAACAAGTCCAGTGGTAAGATCTCATCATTACTTACAAAACGAGCCCAAACTCGATATAACTAGCTGTAGCTGTCTAGAAGATCCAGTAGTAGTCTTCGAAGTATACCATCAGGTCACTCCAACAAGTCCAGTGGTAAGATCTCATCATTACTTACAAAACGAGCCCAAACTCGATATAACTAGCTGTAGCCGTCTAGAAGGTCCAGTAGTAGTCTTCGAAGTATACCATCAGGTCCCTCCAACAAGTCCAGTGGTAAGATCTCATCCTAACTTACAAAACGAGCCCAAACTCGATATAACTAGCTGTAAAGATCTAGGAGTTCCAATAGAAGTCTTCGAGGTATACCACCAAGTCACTCCAACAAGTCCAGTGGTAAGATCTCATCATTACTTACAAAACGAGCCCAAACTCGATATAACTAGCTGTAGCTGTCTAGAAGATCCAGTAGTAGTCTTCGAAGTATACCATCAGGTCACTCCAATAAGGCCAGTGGTAAGATCTCATCATAACTTACAAAACGAGCCCAAACTCAATACAACTAACTCTAAAGATCTAGGAGTTCCAATAGAAGTTTTCGAGGTATACATGCAGGTCCGTACTACATTCGGGGAATGTAACTTTGCAAGAAATTTCGAAATTCTATCAAATAATAAAATAATGCTATTATATTGAAGGTACCATAGGTACCTAGTACTTAGTTTCTTCTTTTCAAAATATATTATCAATTTGGTTTGCTCAACTTAGACTTAGATTTAAAATTAAACTTAGACTTAGACTAAGTCTGAGTTCAAATCTAAGCCTAAGTCTAACACTAAGACTAAGTCTTAGACTAATACTAAGTCTAAGTCTATATCTTAGTCTTAGTGTTAGACTTAGACTTAGCTTAGACTTAGACTCAGACTTAAAGAGACTTAGTCTAAGTCTAAGACTAAGTCTAAGTCTTAGTCTTAGTGTTAGACTTAGGCTTAGACTTAAAGAGACTTAGTCTTAGTCTAATGCATTTCCCAGTGGCTTAAAAAAGTCTAAATCTAAGTCTAAGACTAAGACTAAATCTAAGTCTAACTTAGTGTACAGCAAGTCCGGACGAAAATAAAAAATAAAAAAATAAAACATAAACAATTTATATCCAAGTATCAAAACAAGTTAATTCACTCATTTTTAACGCAGCTCGCCCGCGCCTGTGTGTGCGTGTAAACGGTGCATGTGTAGAAGTGCGTTTTTATACCTACTCTTTGCGAAATCCCGTCCTTAAATAGAAACTATGAAACCGAAGTCCAGAATCCCCGGAGTAATCGGTGGACATACATAAAAAAAAAGATACCTGCGTCAGTAAAAATTTCATAATCAAAGTTCATTTCAAACGAATTACCTTTTTTACACAAAATGCATATCTTTTTCCCAAATATATTATTTAAATAATACCTGCTAACACAGATTTAAAGGTGCCTGCCAAATTTTTAAAAACTCCTATTTTATCGTCCTTTCATTTTGCTTCAGCAAAATTTCTTTTTTTAGTAAATTAAATCTTATGAAATGAGCAAAAGTGTAAGAGTCCAAGATTAAAGCGAAAAAAAAAAATCCTGTAAAAAAATTAAAAAAAAAAAATCCTTTCTCTTTCAAAATTATGACGCACTTTTTCTTCACTTTTCTTTTTTACAGTATAACTTATACGCTACTCTTAAACACCCTATATCGCTTAAGGTTCAAAAGGCTTTTAGTGTTGGATAGAGTGGCTGCACGGATCTCGAAGCCACTGTGGTGCTGTAAACAGTAACTTAAGGGTGTACTTTCACGTAAACATGGCACCGAGTAGGTACACTTTTTTTAAACAATATTAGCCAAGCTGAACGTGACTTATAGTCTCCTCTCCCCTCAAAATAAACGAAAAGGTTGTGCTAGGAGTGGGTACGACAATAGAGAAAGACTGAAAAATAATAACGTTCTCCCGACTGAAAAAGGCCACGGCGGCCGATCTCCACAGATATTAGTCATCTGCGCGGGAAATATTATAGTGCACAAGTGTTTGCGCAAACACAGAGGCCCTCTCTGTTCCCTCACTCTCATAGTCCGATGGGACGGAAATCCAACACCACCGTAGGGAGATCAGGCGCAGGACCGACGGATTAGTGTGCTCTCTGAGGCACGGGGTGGCTCACCGCCAACTTCGTAACTAGATCCAAAAAACCGGCCAATTGCAAGTCGGATTCGCACACAAAGGGTTCCATATCATCGTATAAGATTTAACACGAGCAAAAACAGAAAATTATTGTATGGATCGCTGTAATTTTTAATTTTTTTATTATTTGTTGTTATAATTTTTTTTTTATATGAATAGCGGGCAAACGAGCTGGCGGATCACCTGATGTAAAGTGATAACCGCCGCCCATGAACACTTGTAGTACCAGAGGCACCACCAATGCGTTGCCGGCTTTTCAGGAACTTATTGGTTCGCCCCTTGAATAACACCATAGTGGCAATAGAAATACACATTCTGTGAAAATTTCGAATACCTGTCTTTTACGATTCATGACAGACAGACGGACGGACGGACAGCGGAAGTATTACGGTTCCGTTGGCACCGTTTGGATACAAAATCCTAAAAAATACAATTTTCACGCACAAGAAACTTAGGAGCGTAAAACCTTAGTTGGCAGCGTTTGTATAAAATAATATCTCAATTCCCATATCGTTTATGAACCAAAAAGCTCTTAGCTTCGATAGGTTGGTAAATGGCATAGTTAATCCCTGGATGGATAACCCCTTAGAGGTTTGGACAAGCACAGAGCGTGGCAGCAGCTGATATGAGCGGCATGTGCCATTTTTCTTTTTTTAATATCTTAACTAGTTTCGAAGATATAGATCTTTTAAGTTTCCTGTTAGACAAAAAGTGAATGCTACTCAATCATGACGTCATAAGCTATTAGCTCCATACACTCTTCGTAAAAAATTTCGTCTTAGAAAGAGACAGATACAGTCGCAGTGAAACAGCTTCTAACTTATTTGTTTTTAGACCGATTTATTTTGTGTTTTTACAAATTTTATCATGCATGTTATATTTTCGATTATAATAAATGAATATCCACATTTTGACATCAGTGAAATACCCATTTATAGTTCTTTCAATTCACGAGGGCGCGTGAGTTTTACTTGTGGTTACGTCGTGTGCATGCACATTGCGTAAGTGTGCGTGCCTGTCAGGATTCTAGGTGGGAGCGGTCAGGCGCGAGCAAGCTCTTGCTCACACTTTACTTATACAGATACGATGCACATGCAACCATGAGCCACGCGCCCTCGTGAATTACAAGAACTATACATATATCTGTGCTAAGTAAACCGTAATCCAGCCCCCTGATTCTGTAACTCAGTGCCTATCAAAAAATAAAAGCCACTGACATATATTTTTTATCCACTGAAGGTTTACAATGAAATAGTAAATGACATTTCTCTTCAAACCTTCAATGGATAAAAAATGCTTATCGTCGTTGATAGGCACTAAGTTACAGAATCAGGGGACTGAAAACGACGCGCCATGTCGCCTTCTGGTTATTCCCGCTGGCCGCTGGCCACACGAAGAGTGACGTGACGTGGTTAGCTAGTTCGTTGCTAGTTGCTATCCAATTTCATTACTTTGGTTTGAGTTTGACCGCTTGATCGTATCCTTGGTTGCTAAAGCTTTACACAAACAAATCAAGAAAATATAAATTGATAGTCTGTAAAACATCTAAATCTTATAATCTCTAAATAAATATACCTAAAAGGAAAAGGTGACTGACTAACTTACTGACTAACTGATTTATCATCGCAGAAAACACTGACGAAGGCATCCGATTAGAAAGGATTTTTGAAAATTCAATTCCTACGTGGATAAAATAGGTATTTGAAAAATCGAACTATGAGCGAAGCCGCGGGGAAAAGCTAGTATAATATTTTGTAATTTTTCTTTCTTATTGTATCATTCGGTATTGATTTATTTGTTTGTAAAATATGTGTTTGTTGATTCATTTTACATAGCATGTTGGGGCAACCTATATCTAAGTAGGTCTTCATTATTTCTTATTTCTTTTAGCATGTTTGTAATATTTTCAATTTAATTTTTGTGAATGCTCATGGTAAATAAATGAAACCTTACTTACTCACTTCCTCATCCTCATCCTCACTAGGTAATACATAAATACGCGTGTGTTTGTTTGTTAGTCCTTCAATAACGCTGCAACAGAGCTACGGATCGACGTAATTTTTTGCATGGGTATAGTTGAGGACCTGGAGAGTGACATAGGCTACATTTTCATCCCGGAAAATTAAAAAGTTACCGCGGAATTATTACAACGGACGAAGTCGCGGGCATCAGCTAGTAAGTAAATAAAATCTTTAGAAGCACGACCAAGTCACTGGTCTGAGAAACCGCGTAAAAAAACCCTTAATAAAAGTCCTCGTGTGGAAAACAAAACAAAGTCGTTTACCTCGTAAGTAAAACGTTAGTAGGGTACAATCTCACTGTGACCCTACGTCGTCCAAAGTTCAAAAAGCTTTTAGTGTTCGATAGCGTCGCTGAACGGCCCTCGACGGCGCTGCGGTGCTGTAAAGAGTGAGTTAAGGGTGCATGTTGTGCATTTTGTAAGTTGGGTTATTTAAGTAACACACTTTTTCATAACACGTGAAGTCATTCTTTTTTTTTTGTTCTTTTCAAATTCAAATTCAAATATTTTTGACCGAGCGAAGCGAGGTCTCTGAGTCTACTTGAGTGAATTTGCACTTGTCCGTCTGTCCGTTTGTTAGAGCCTTATAACTTCTGAATTACTGAACGTAATTACTTCAAATACAATATGTAAACTGATGGCCTTTAACCGAATATTGCATAAAAAAATATAAAAAGCTTTATTTCAGGTGGACTCTCATAGAAGCGTGTGTGAAGTAAAATTTTTTTTTGTTGCGTTACATAGACTTGCGATATATCTTTTTAAAGACGACTTTGAACAGAGTACAAAAAAAATAATTTAATTTAATTTTTCCCTTAAAATTGACGAAATGGGGGGCTTTCAAAGTGGAGATTTAATTTGAGCCATATGTCAAAAACTACTGAATATTAGAACTTGAAACTTGGTTGTAAATTCAGTTATATCCTGTACTTAAACAATAAATACTAAAATTAGATAAATATTATAAAGAAACGTAATTATTTAATTTTTAATGCTAATAGATGGCACTGTACTTAGTATCGGCAAAATCATGGTAAAACAGTTTTGCGTCAACTATTATTATTTTTTATTGCGTCTAATGTTAAAAGTTAATTATTACAACTATCTATATATAATTAAAACTATCTTTTGGGAATTATGGGATACCACGAGGTCTCAGTTCGGGACGAACCACTAGTTATTTCATGTAGGCCAAATGTTGGCTCTGGAGATCGTCAGAAGTCAATATGTAGGTAAATAACAAAAAAAAAAATTATCAGAGGTTTTACAGTAAGTTGCAAGCAGGATACAAACAGTCCACTTGCCCGGCCACTTTAGATTCAATAAAAATGTCCGTAGAAAATCTCAAACCTATACTACGGTTCTCCAACGAGCTCTCAATAAATCCACCGTATTTCTCTTTCGGAATACTTTATTTCGTCCAATTTACGTGACACGAGCTCTTTGAGAGGTTCGACGTGCCGTGGTTTCAGCGGGTTTGGACAGTCGGGTGATTTGCATGTAAAAGCAAGCCTACCGATGTTTTTAAAAGACGTGCGAAATGAACGGTTTATTTTCAGGCGATTGAGAAAAATTTTGTAATGCCGTTTCTGGAGCTAAATCGTCGGGGATAGTGCAAATCCGCGTAACTATCATTAGTCCCTTAAAATCCATTTTCATACGTTCGTGATCAAGTCAAAACCGCGTAAGTGACGTAGCGACTAAATTAATCACTTTTAAATATATCTATTTTGAACATGAATTAATACCTACTCTCCGTGTAAAAATTAGCCCAATAACCGTAGAAATAAGAAAATAAAGTTTTAAACTTCCCCTGTAAAACTGACTAGTGTAGATCCGCAGTTTTTGCCAATGGTACATACGCGGTCTTGCACTATCCACGACGAAATCTCGCGGCCGTCCAAGAAAGCTCTGGCTATACCTTGTAGGCTCCGATATGAGAGCCGATAAATTGAGAAAATCGGATGCACAAGACCGGGCAAAGTGGGCAAAAGCATGCTGGAAAACGGATCCCATCTAGTGGGACAACGCTTAGTCGGAGAAGAAGAAAAATTTTGTTAATTATCTTCTTATCCTTCTTTATCAGTCAATAGATATTCAAGCTGGACCTGGGGTCTTGCATGGACTTCCATAGGCCTCGGTCTTGCGCCGCCTGAATCCAGCGGCTCCCTGCGACTCGTTTGATATCGGTTTACCTAGTGAGGGGTTTCTCAACACTGCGCTTCCCTGGGAGGGATCGTCACTCCACCCTCCATACCTGGGACCCCAACGACACTCATTAACATTAATTAACAAATGACAACATCACATATAACATTAAAAATATGGATTCGTGGATGCAATAACCATTCTCTGCGGACGCGGCTTCAATCTACGCGGAGTTTTTGACAAAGTTTTTATGAAAAATAATGACTCTATTAAAGTTGAGCTCCACAAACTATTTAATAAAGCTCAGCGCGGCGGGCGACACGCCAAATGAATCCCGGGACAAAGCGATATTTTCGCCTTCGTAAAAACTTCCGGGTCACTAGAACAAGGAGGGGAGTTCTGAACTACAATAATAATTAATTAATCTAAATAAAATATCGTAGTTTTAGGTTTAAAATAAATCCGCCCAAGTGCGAGTCGGACTAGTAAGAGCGATTGATAAGGTCGAGCAACAAACGCCGAAAAAAGCACGTTTCTTTTATATAGGGACCCCTCTATTTTTAATTTTATTTTTATTATTTGTTGTTATAGCGGCAATACAAATACACATTCTGTGAAAATTGCAACTGTCTACCCATTACGGATCATGAGATACAGCCCGCTGACAGGCAGACGGACGGACGGACGGACGGACAGCGGAGGCTTAATAATAGAGTCCCGTTGGCACACTTTAGGTACGGAACCCTAAAAAAGGTTTCACATCCTTGAATTTAATTTCAAAAATACCTCAATAAATGTGTTTAACCGCAAAGCTTCCGCAAAGTGTTAAAATTTATATAAGCCATATCAATGTTAATAATTTACGGCAGCTGAAAGATAAAGAAATTATTTAATTGTGTAAGCATCGTCATGAATTTATTGAAGTATGCGTGAATTTTCTATGCATTCCGTCGTAGAGAGACACATTTTTAGCGCATATAGTATAATCAAATGAAGCCCTTTACGGTTACGAGAAAAAATTTCTTTATTTTATGGTCAGTAGGTAATAAACAGTCAGGGTAGTAACATAAAAGCTGAAACATTTCTATAGACGAATATTCCTCGAGACGTTGTATAAAATTATACCTTATCTTAGGTACTCGTAGTAAAACTTTATGGCCATTTTATATTTCTAGACTGCTAAGACGTTTACAGAACGGACTTTAAAAAAGTATGAAAGGAGCTTCTTACACCACGCTTCCGTGCTTACAAATGGTGTGCTGTATTTTAAATGAGCTATTTCCCGCTGCTCCCTATCAGCTTTATTCCTAGGACACTGGCTCGCTTGTCGCTCGAGTAAATGTACTACAAAGAGTGTCACTACACAAAAACGGGGTTCTTTTAAGTTGACAAACTTTCCTGTCCACTTCTTTAACTTTAATTTTTCTCTTTGAAATAAATCACCCGACATTGTGAAGAACGCGAAATGTCTTTAAGGAAAAAATTATTAAGCTGGCTACGCACGGCGCGGATCCGGAAACTCTCCAGTGGAGAAATTAGCTAAGTGGAGAAAATATTAAAAAAAATATTGGTCTAAATAAACCACATAGTGCTGGTACGACGCTGCTTGCTTGTGATGTCACATCCTACTACGCTAAAATACGCTTATTTTGATGATCTTTTTGGTACATAGTACGTGTAGCTCCATATTATAATATCAATATTTTAAAAATTTCCACTTAAACGATGAGTGTATAGAAACTATAGAACATAGAATTGACCTTTTTTTCAAGTATATTGATCAATGATTATGGTCAGCCTCTAGAATCTATTTTAATCAGCTTAATTAGGATATTCATTATAAGTATAAGCTAAACTATAATTTTTTTTTAACTAATAACCTGAATGAAAATCGAGCAGTATAAAGAAATTTTAATTAAAATATTTGGGAAGCATTTCTAAAAGGAAATGCTTTCCCCTTTATCCCAGAAGCTCCTTTTACAACGCCATAAAAATGTAGGTTTTAGAATATAATATTTCGTATTTTATACGTTTGTAGGGAGTAAGTTCTTGCATTTCAAGACGGCGCGTGAGCTTTACATGCACATTGCGTAAGTGTTTGTGCCTGTCAGGAGCCTAGATAAGAGTGGTCAGGTGCGAGCAAGCTCTCACTCACACTTATACAGATACGACACACAGATAACCATCAGCCACGCGTCCTAGTTGAAAGAATTATTGCAAACACTAAGAACACTGTTGTTTGCCGACATGTATAAAAGCGCGTGAGAAGGCAACATTACGCTATTCGAGGCAGATATTCAGTACTAGAGCAAATAAGCTCGTATTTTATACTGAACAAAGCTCGAGACGAACTACTTTTGTTTGGGGGCTGTGTAAACTTAGTTGCAAATTGCCTTGCAATTGTGGTGTTGAAACGCGGGAGCAATTCAACATTTTTTTACTATTTACATTCTACTGCATTATCTTTCCCGTTTATTTTTATTCATAGACTCGTTCTATTATTTTGCTTCATCTTCACACTACAAGGGTTTCTGCGCTTCAGTTGAGAGCAAGTATTAAGGTATTCTCATTTCATTCATCAGTGGGGTTAGTATAGGATTTAATTCGATTGATCGTATTCGTATACTATGACATTAGCGTCAAAGTAAAATGAACCAAGACCACACTGAATTAGAGCTCAATTTCGTGCGTGCATTCTTATACTTTTACGTATACGGATACGCTCTAACCTAAAATCGGTTGTACTGAATTTGTGACTTTATTTCACTTTGACGCTATTGTCATAGTTGAACGAGCGAAGCGAGTTCTCTGAGTCTACTTGAGTGAATTTGCACTTGTCCGTCCGTCCATCCGTCCGTCCGTCCGTCCGTCTGTCAGAGTCTTATAATACTTCAGTAATTACTTCAAATTTAAATATAATATGTAAACTGATGGCCTTCAGCCGAACATTGCATAAAAAATATGAAAAAAACGAAACGAATTTTCTATTGGACACCCTACAGCGGTCACCCATCCAATTACCGACCGGGGTTAATGTTGCTTACCCAGCGTGATTGTTTGATATGCGCTGTCACAACTAAGCCACACGTCCCTCAAGTAGTTATTAATTAATATACAAACCTAAATCCAAGCAAAACTGGTCGCGGGCATGAATTGCTAATTTGTATGCTTGTCCAATTTTTCAATAATGCGACAAACATTTACAAGAAGATTCTAAGCTTGGACATGTTTAAATGAAGAGCTACGAACGCCGGAACAACACAAAACAACAGATAATGAACAGACAGCGTGTGACAGTACAATTTGTCATCCGAGTTCCTGACACTTGCTGCGTCCATTCGCTATGCGACCGCTTCGGGACGGCCGATATTACTGAAATGTCTCTAGATTTACGAGAGCGTCTTTATTTTTTCGGATAAAAGCATTCACTTTTTAATCTTTTCCTTACATCAATGCTTTTTCTCGACTGCCGAAGGACGATAATATTTTTGAAGCGCCTATTAGTGTAGTCGAATGTATGTTAACTTCTCTTTAGTCTAGACGTCCCAGGGAGCCGCTGAATTCAGGCGGCGCAAGACCGAGGCCTGTGGAGGTCCAAGAGACCTATGTCCAGTAGTGGACGTCTATCGGTTGATAAAGAAGAAGAAGAAGACGTTAATAAAACAGGTGTCATTACTTTAGTCTTAACTATAGGTGTGTCATCGGGTATACAATTTATAATGTTGCAAAATTAAAAAAAAAATACTTAACTATTTCAATTTTTAGCTTTTGATGTTATAAAGGCACTCGGAATTTTTAATATAGGTTAGTTGCTTGAAGTTCATGATGAAACAGATAAAGCATAACTAAGAAGATTATTTTGCTATTCGCTAAGATTATTATATACCATTATATCATATCACAATTTTTTTCAATATCTAACTACCGCTACTGCTACTACTACTATTTCTTATTTATTTATTTATTTATTTATTTATTTATTAGGTATACTAACAATATACATAGTATAAATTCAAAAACAAACATACAAAAACATTGCAACATTGACTGATATGTATATTAATAACAAGCATACACAACATTCAGACAAAAAAAAGAGGCACCGGATAAACTAAGTCTTAAAAACAAAATTTCTAAATAAATGAGTAAGTAAACAATATTGTAAAATTGTTATAGGTAAAATAGATTAAATAGGTAAAATTCTTCTGCTACTGCTGCTGTTGCAGCCACTGCTGCAGTCAATCCTATTTTTTTCCTTTATTTTATTTTTAGAATACCTAATGAAATAATTTAATTTTAAGTTTAGAATAAGTAAACTGCTGCTATAGAAATTTTAGTGTTCGTCCTTAGTAGTTTGCTCTATAAAAATAGTCCATGCGTCTTGGCATGATAACAAAAAAAACTTCTTTATTTATCTTTGCTACTTCACTTCGCAGCAATATCGTTATACATAACGATTATATTCTGAGCAAATTCCGTCGCAGCGCACGTATCCAGAGCCATTAGACTGCAAAATTGCACGATTATAGTAGATACCTACTTTATTTAATCCGATTACCTACAGAACTCCCCGCAAGTTGCCGTGGCGTTTAGCATCAAGTTCCTCTAAACGATAATAATATTATGTCGTAATATGTACAATTTTATTCTCTGAGATCTGCGTCAACCTGATAGGACAGGATTTTCGCTTTGCATTATTTGTTATATACCAATCCTCAAGTACTAGGTAGAAATGGGCCTTTTAAACGAAAAGCATTCTTTAAAAGCACTTTTTAAAACGCATCCAACAACGTTTATAAACATAAGCTTATTATTTCAAGTGAAATCATTCTTTTTAAGCTGTCAAATAATTACGATTTTCTTACACAATTGCACGATGGTATCGCAACTTTTCGATGGTAAAAAATGGTCCAGAAAATATTTCTCGCGCATGCGTACTCACATCTAACTATGAATGTCCACTTAAAGACATTTTAAAACCAAAAACAATTAGAATATCACTTATCAAATATCTTAGAACAATGAAGGAATATTATTTTATTTATACCCTCTTTATAATTTTGATAACGTATAGAATCACTCAGAATTCCGGACTGCTCTCCCATTATCCTATCACCCACGTGACAGACAGAGATAACCGAGACGTGACAAATGTGTTTTATGTAGTGTTTCCATATGACGCCTTTATGTGAGACTCAATCGATATCTTTGACTTATGCTAGTGCTTAAATTCTTAGCTTCAAATATTAATTTTTACACAACGGTGTAAAAAAAAGAGTGTAATGTTTTCAGGGTTCATGTCTATTTCTTTATTCCACCATGATTTGGATTGGTTATCCTTACATCATCCCGAGTGACATTGGTTGATATTTTTTAAAGCAGCCGGGTTTTTTATTCCATTAATTAATAATTCTCTTGTATAGACTCCTCTTGTTCAATACGTGATTGGAAAAGAGCCATGATGCCACACGGTATGCGTCCAAAATTTGTGGTATGCCACAGTCGCAGAACTGCAAATCGATTTGGTGTCGATTCATTGACCAGACTAAACTAGACATAACTCCGGAAAATTCAAGGTGCATGCCATGGGAATTGAACCCTAGACCCCTCGGCTATCACCGCTATAAAGTTAATATATATAATAAAAATATTAATGTAGTACATAATTTTCAACAATTTAAAAGTTAACAAAAAAAAAATCTAATAGATTCCTACACACTTTACCCATGTTAGTTTTATAATATTTATGAGGTCAGGGTTCTCATGCAAAAAGAATATTCCTAAAACGTTATTCGTAGGTATAAAGAATACAAGCGGCTCAAATAAGATTTTTATGGCATCTCGAAAATATAAAAATATATGTCTCGGATCATCGTAAAAGTTTATTGCGAGACTAAAACACGGTTTACGTCTGCATTTATGCCTATATCAGTAATTCGGCACTTTGAACTACCCATGATGCTCTGCTTACTTAAATATTTAATCAGTGTCCTTCCATCGGGCCAAAAAAGGTTTCAGCCATGATTTATGTATGTGTAATGTTGGTCTAATTTCCCCCCTACTCCTCCTTACTAAAATATTAGATTATTTCTAAAATAAATGAAACTTTAAAACAGCCCCGACATGTTACAACATCCTAATCAGTAATCGTTAAAATAAAAATATGTAATCCGCCATTTTGTGGCGGCGGCCATCTTGGATCGATTTTCATCGAAGAACACTGCCCACTAATTCACATTTCAAACAAGAAAAACAAAATCATCATCTGTTCCTCTGTTTGGGAGCTATGATGCCACACACACACACACACACACAGAGTGAGAGAGAGAGACACACACACACACACACACATACGCGCACGCGCGCGCACGATGCTGGTATTGCCGCTTTGGATGGCCAAACTAATTCTTTGGCCAAGGTAGCTGCCAGCTCTTGGATCCCCGGTAGACTCGATGACCTTCTTAGAAAGCTCTAAAAATTCTCCTGGCACTTATTAAAAAAAAGCCATTTTGCATTTTAAATTCTTGCTGATGTACTTACCTAGAAATAAGATCTACCTGTAAATTTTTGTACCTACTTTATTTTATTTTTTATTTAATTAATAGAATGGATTTATGAAAGACATACAGTATATATTTTTATTGTAACAATAACGATAGTTTGATGTTGTAAAAGTGTGTATTTGCATCATTATTTTCGTTATTTAAATTTTCACCGCATTGTTTGTTATTCCGCTGAGTATGCAGTTTAACAATGTTAAACTAAAAAAAGCACTTTGATGATAGTTTTGTTTTTTTTTAATTGTTTTTACTTCTAGTATGGCTAGGTTCATGGTATCCATGTAATTTATGCTTAAATAACCTTAAGGTTATGTTTATTTATATTATCTTTATGATATTTGCTATATCATGAAGATAATTTTTCTCAAACATGCATGGAAATATTGTCATTATTTTCGAAAAAAGAACACGCGAAGTATCGAATTGTCGGACAAAGAAAATCAAATCCATTGCAAGAGCGTTTTTTGAATTTGGAACATTACAACGCTCCGCGAAACAGTCGTTTCGCGGAGCGTTTTTTTTTTTTAAATATTGCAGGAGCTTTGTAATGTAATGCCGTTTCATACAACAGGATGAAATGGCGTGCTGGGGTTACTAAATACTCCTTGATCGGATCTCTTTTGTCATTCTTGGCATACCATAGTCTCTTTGCTTAGTACAATTTGCGTTTACGTGGCTGTATAGCCATAAATGCGTTTGCCTGTCGGCACAGATAATAAAAAAAAAATTGGCGGTAAAGCTGAAAATTCGTCTTGATTTGTTATTTACATACCTACTTAATAAATATAAATTTAATAATAATCAAAATGAGTTCCAACGGTTCAGAGAGTGAAATGGAGATTGATTGTACCTAGTCCACCAGATTTAAACCAAAATGGCGGATGGATTTGGATGTATAATATAAAAAGTGTTTTATTTCCCTGCATTCTTTTGAGAAAAGCACTATATATGCCTCGGCGGGAAATGGCAATTGCCTGTCTCGTATTTAGTGAAGTCCTCGCCTACGGCTCGGCCTTCAAACTCATACTCGACCTGCAATTGCCTACTTCCCTGCCTTTGCAATAATGTACTATTAATAGTCGGTAATTTAATAGCCCTAAAGGACATCCCTAAGGGCTGTATAGTACTTTTCTCAAATAATGCGCGGAAATTAAATACTATTTACTTTTCAAAATCAGTGACGAACAACGAACAACAATAATTTTGCCAACAAACAACAATTTTTTTTTAAAGTGTTCATTTGTTTTTTTTTTCTATAAACAGCTTTCTATTTGCAAGCCAGTTCGAATTAAACCTTTGATAAGTTACCTCCTTGGTTGCCATGTTTCAAATTAAAAAATCGTTCCATTTTTAAATTACACGACAGATATAAGTTTACTATGTAATTTATTTGGCCGCTAAACCACGACAGATATAGATTTTCGTACAACTTTTGCCGACCGTTGCTTGCATGTATTTGGCCAGTACAGCAATTTCGATTTACCTCGAAGAAGGTTGTCAAAATAATGCTCGAATTTCCAAGCATGTTTGAGAAAAAAACAATTCATCACAACATTGGACTGAAAGGGATTAAGCGTCGTTTATCATACGGCAAACAGCTACGATTTATTGATTCGCAATAAATAACAGATATTTTAATGCTACAGTTTAATGGCAACAAGCCTCGATTGTTAAAGGCTGCTTGTCAATTTTTTTATTGACGTGAACTCGAATTAAAATCTTATCAGCTTTAACAGCTGCTTGAATAATTTTATTTGTAGCAATGAATTTTATTTTTATCCTCAGTTGCAAAAATATTTTAAATTATACTTCAATGTGTCGAAATAATGTTCTTAAAACTGTTTTATTTGGACGCAAAATTATTTTGTTTTTGCTCTAAAAGGAGACTAAAGAACCAATGGAGAGATAGAAAGTTCGTTGCTTTTATTTTTTTTTTATTATATTAAATATTTATTATATTTTTTATTATATTATAGTAAATATTCCTTGACTACGCTTTCACCTGGTGGTAAATAACAATGTAGTCTAAGATGGTAGCGGGCTAAGTTGGAAGGGGTAAGGCAGTGTAAATTCACCCTATGGGTACCATAATAGTTTTTCTCATGTATATCCTTAATCGTTTTCTACTCGCCATCGTGCCGGAACGCTAAATCGCATGGCGGCACATCTTTTACGATAGGATGGACGATTATGTGCCATCGCACATAAGGAATCGTATTGAGACAAACCCTGCAAGATCTATTTATATATGTCCTTTGTATCTCTGTAGAGAAGATCTCTGCTCCCGCCTTCCTTTATTGTTTGTTCCCCTAAATAGCAATAATTAATAAGAGTGACATCTCAAGAGGAAGCAAAGCGCTGTTGAGATTTGTTGTCTGTCAAAAACATACTAATTGCACATCTGCGAAAGATATACGCTCAATAATGACGATTGTGTTAGTGCTATCACCCTACTTATGCTCCATTTCTAGAGAGATACTGGGACATTAATTTCCAAGTAAAATAATATTTGTTCTACCCACACAACTGCAAGAAGCCGTGAGTGTTGGCATCCTTATAATATTGTTACTTACTCGCTTGAAACGCTTAAACTCAACATTTCTAAAATGAAACGTTTAGCTGCGGAGCGTCCTTTCTAAGCAAGAGTGAATAGTCATCTTCTAGGCAAGCGCGTACCAAGCTGAAGCGCGCTTGCTTAGAGGATGGCTATATAAATAGTATAGATGCGACAGTTTTTAACCTGTCTGTTTATCTGTTAACTTTCATGACCTAGGCACTTGATCGATTTATACTTCTATTTTTATACGTATATAACTTAGTGATACATTTTCTCCAAAGTTTTTTGCATTACCTCTTACGTGTTTGTTAAAGTGAAGAACAAAGTTTGATTGAATATTCGAAGGATCCAGTTCTTGCGCTCTGAAATATATTATTATGTCAATGTTAAATGGATTTCTTTTACCTGTTAGGTTGCTTGCTTTATTTAGTTTTAGTTTCATGTATATGCACATTGTGTCTACATTAGAAAAAGTATTTCATTATTACATAGTTACCTATCCAAAAAAAATAATATTGTTTTCATTTTTGTCGTGTTGATTTGAAGAAATACTCATAACACTTTTAATATAGGTATATTAGTGTCACTGAACTTTTTTGTTTTAAATATATAGACTAGCGCTTGACTGCGATCTCACCTGATGGTAAGTGAAGATGCAGCCTAAGATGGTACGCGCTGATGGAACTTGATCATTACTTAGATTTTCCATTTGTAAATACGAAAATTATTGTAATCATCAACCCTTTTCAAAACTCTTCAAACCTCACTCTTCGTTACACTACGTAACGTAAGGTAATTAATATCCAAATAGATTTTTTTTTTTACCTAGAAAGCTGTTTCGACCGAAATGGCGGTTATTAAACAGTTTATCTTAAGGCACAAAAAACTTTCTTGCGTAAATTAAAATATTCATGACGTTTATTATAATTTACAGCAAGTTATTTTTTTAAGGAAGCCGCAAAAGCCGTTAATAAAAAAGAACAAATAATTCCTTAGAGGGATATAAAGCAGGAAAACTTCACTTGAAATAATAATTTAGACGCGATATTTCTTTGCCCACGATTAACATTGTTGTCTTACTTTATATTTACTTGTTTTTTTATGTAAATAGACAAATATAAAGCAACAACTTATCACCTAGAGAGTAGAGAGTGCTTTTTGCGCCAAGTATACATGCGCAACTCGTGCTGGCTTTAATATTTCTGTGGAGAAATTCATAAAAATAATCGGTCGGGAGGACCTTAGGTATATAAAGTGACGATAAACAGAAACACACGCTAAAAAGCCTTTGAAGATTTGTAAACTTATTATTTATTCTTTATGGAACACAAAAAATCACGCGAATCGGTCCAGTAATCGCGGAGTAATCGGTGGGCATACATAGAAACAAAAAGAAAAAGATACCGGCCGAATTGATAACCTCCTCCTTTTTCGAAGGTTCAGCTAAAAATACAAAATATCATATACATATAGCATACAAAATAGCCTGAGCATGTCAATGACATAAACCCATATTAATTTTTCCCTTACCAGAAATGCTCTATACGCGTCACCATTATCAGTATATGCGTTTATCGGTATCTCTGTTCCGTCGTAGATATAAAATAACATTAAATGGTGGTATAACTTTTATATAGTATACAATATCATTTTAAGCGTCATACCATGCAACAGAAATAAAGGACAACGCAAAGAGAATGTTCCTCATTTCCCAAAAATAACCACAGTAAGGTAGACACGGAATGCTTAATCCCTTTTTGTGGTCACGTGAAGCACTTTGAAGGTCTAAAAGGATTTAATGTACGTAATGGTACAAACAATGTTTTAAAAACATATAATATTATTTTAATTTGTTTCATTTTACTAAAAGCGTAAACAAAATATACAGCAGATAAATTAAAAAAAAAGATCAATGTTTAAAGACCACGTAAAGCATATTATAAAACATAATAGAGTAAAACTAACAAGAAATAATTAAACACAAATAAAAACAAAATTTCAAGGGATGAATGTACGAAATGACGAATTCGAAATGACCTACTAATCCAACACGTAAAATGTACCTACCATGGAATTATAAATTTTGCTAAGCCTACCTATACTTATAAAAAGAAATGAAAATATTTCTTTGTTATAATTAACTTCCTTAAATAAAAACAAGGATTCAAGCGATGAAAGTTACGTTACGTATACGAAATGACCTACTAATCCAACACGTAAAATGTACTATGGAATTATAAATTTTGCTAAGCACCACTTTATCTGTCGACTCGCGACGATAAATAAGGATTACGCAAAAATATTCAGAATCTTGTTCAGCATAAAAGCTAACATTCAAATGCGAGGCAAACAGGAAGTACGTTCCAAAAATAAAATTGAACTACATAGTATGATTTGGTATACAAATAGAAAATAGTAGTCCTGTAGGAATAAAAATGAAGCCTAAGTAGACCTATGATGTGGACGTTGTTAGAACATCGTAGGCGAAAGGACTATTTTAGGCATTGCTGGCAACCGCTGGATACAGGTGGCATAAAATCTTATTCTGTGGCTATGCTTCCAAGATCGAAGAAAGAATCGGGAGATTGAAGAACTAGTGGCCGAACCCAATATTATTGGAGAATATAAATCGGCAAGACTCCGCTGGCTCGGGCACCTAGAGAGATTGGGAGAAAATCGTGCTGTAAGGAGAGTAAACTTGGGTCGCCCAATAGGAAAACGCCCCGTTGGACGAACCAGGTATCGCTGGGTGAACGAAGTGACAGAAGACCTGCAAACTTTCAATACACCAGATTGGCGTAAAGCGGCGCAGGATAAGCATGAATAGCAGCTTCTGGTGTCGGAAGCCAAGATCCTCTTTGGGTCACTGAGCCAGCGGAGTAAATAAATATGCTTCCAAGATCTATCTTACAGTAGATATCTATCAGAAACGCCTCAAGATAGATACGATAGATAGCCTCAAGGCACTATTTAATTACTACCTACCTAAATACCCGGTATACAATATACATTTGGAATGAAGATAGCTTCGAATATAAAACATTCATACCCAATTTTACGGTATAAAGTCGGGTTACGTCTCACTTGAACGTCGCAGTCATCACGTTAATATTAAATCGCTCATAAAACTGTGGCTTACCCACGTCCGAACCTCACGCGGTTCATAAAAACCCTGGACGTAGCTTTACCTTTGCCTTTTGGGTTATTTCTTATTTAAAACAGCCCTTCAGGCTCACGAGTTTGATCGCCAAGAAATATTTTATTCCTGAGCCGATGAAATAGATAAATTACTTTTTTTTTCGTTAATAATTTTCATGACATGTCTGTAATAGGAATATTAAAGCTATCTCCAGCCAGAGTTAGCTTTTCACCTGACTGCAGCAAACCCAAAATAAAGGGTTATGATTTTAGCAATCTATGTATGTGTGTATGTGCATTTCACCGTAGCGCATAAACTACTGCGCCGTTACGTCCAATATTCCTTCGACAGTTTTCAAACTTTTTTCTTATTTAGCAATTTTCTTCGTTTAATTTAATCGTAGCAGCAAGAAGAGCAATGAAATATTATAATAGCTTGAAATATATTTAAACGGATACTCCCAAAGATATAAAACTATTCACACCCCTTATCTGTTTCATGATGGTAATGTAGAAGAGTTCACAAATAATGATAAAATCGGAAATTGTGTTGGCATATTGGTTTGAGTTTCATTCACGCATCAACGGATCGACATGGACCAAACACTTTCTTGTCAAAGGAAATGCTTCCTTTTTTGAACTTCCATTTCTCTTAATAGGAATGGTGTAATAAAGTCTTTTCACAATTTTTATTTTTATTGATTTTGTAGGCAAAATCAAATAAAATGAAAACAGTTTGCTGTTGGCACGTATGTTCCTCCCACTTTTCCATTCTATCTTGTTATTTGTGCTGCCAATACGGTAAGGATAATCGAAGAAGACATTTCCCAATCTAAACTTTCACTTTCAAGGCCGTTTTGTCATTTTGTCAAATAACTTCTCCGTTATTTTTCTTATTCGCTCAGGTCCTTATCGACTTTCCTGCAATTTCCTGTTTCAAAGTGAGAATCTGAATAGTTTGTAGACAAAAACTTTTCAATTTCACACCAAAGTCGTGACGTTTCACCAAGAATACACTACCGTGCGGCTACTAAAAGGCCGTTAAGTGATAATTGGTAAAATTTGAGGAATGTATACTGCGCGAAAAGTCATCTTTTTCGTCATCGATTATCTATCTAAGTCATGTAATTTAATGACCTTATGCCTACTTACCGAAATATAGAGACTGCATACAGTGTTAACTACATCTCTACTTTTTTCTTTTTTCTTTAATATGGTTAATTTACTTAAGGAAAACTCTTTTTCTATCATCCGTCAAACTAGAAATAAATAGAAATAAATCTGTACCATAAAGCGTTCCGCTCTTCCAGTAATAAAACAAAACAAATAGGGGAACAACGTAGCACTACACACCCTCCAAAATACACTCTACATACGTTTCGCTCTAACTGAACACCGGAACATCCTCAGGTTTACTTAATTAAAAACACTAATAAAACCCGACTCATAACTATATATTTACCTACCCCTTGCAATATACAAGCCTTTATCTTCCTTACTAAGTGATATGGTTCAGTAGTGAATAGATAAAGGCTTTTTATAAGATTGTTGGCCCTAAGATTTCTAGAGACTGGATGTTTTTGATGGTCATTGACTTCACACAACCGGACAATACCTTGGCTCACACTGCCAAAGAGAAGGCTGAAATTCTGAGCACCCTCTTTGCTGCCAACTCAACGCTTGATGACGGCGGGAGAACACCGCCTACCATCCAACGGTGTCCATATTCTCTTAGTGATATACGCTTCACTCAGAGTGCTGTGCGTAAAACTCTTCTCTCTCTCGACGTCAACAAGGCGAGTGGGCCCGACGGTATTCCTGCGGTTGTGCTGAAGACGTGTGCTCCGGAGTTAACACCCGTCTTAACGCGTCTGTTTCGGCAATCTTACTCCTCTAGTATTGTTCCGTCTTCATGGAAGACTGCCCTGGTTCATCCAATCCCGAAAAAAGGCAATCATTCGGATCCCTCGAATTACAGGCCTATCGCGATTACCTCTTTACTGTCTAAAGTCATGGAGCAAATAATTAACACCCAACTGCTGAGTTACCTTGAGGAGCACCAGCTCATCAGCGATCGTCAATATGGCTTTCGTCACGGCCGATCTGCTGGTGATCTTCTTGTACACCTCACGCATCGTTGGGCGGATGCTATCGACAGTAAGGGAGAAGCCCTTGCGGTTAGCCTTGATATCGCCAAAGCCTTTGATCGGGTTTGGCATAGGGCCCTTCTATCGAAACTACCATCGTACGGACTCCCCGTGCTGCTTTGTAATTGGGTCGCTAGCTTTCTTGATGGACGCAGCATCAAAGTCGCTGTCGACGGCTTTTGCTCTGACCCTAAGCCCATCAATGCAGGCGTTCCACAGGGCTCAGTGTTATCGCCTACACTGTTCATTCTGCATATCAATGACATGTTGCAAAACAGCAGCATCCATTGTTATGCAGATGACAGTACTGGTGATGCCCTTTACAAAGGAAATGCACAATTTTCCCGCGCAATGCTAGAGGAGAATAGAGCCAAACTTGTGTCTGACATTGAGGCTTCCCTTGATAAAGTGTCAGTATGGGGTTCACAAAATCTTGTCCATTTCAATCCCTCAAAAACACAAGTTTGTGCGTTCACCGCCCAAAAGACCCCCTTCACCAACCCTCTTCTCTTCCAGAACACCCCCCTAGCCCCTTCCAACAGCATTGGGATTCTTGGTGTCTGCATTTCGAACGACGTCCAGTTCCGGGATCACTTGGAAGGAAAAGCTAAATTAGCTTCGAAAAAGCTTGGGGTGCTCAACAGAGCAAAGCGGTACTTTGCGCCCGAGCATAGGCTCCTACTCTACAAAGCGCAAGTCCGCCCGCATATGGAGTACTGCTCTCACCTTTGGGCTGGAGCACCCCAATACCAACTCCTTCCATTTGACCGGATTCAAAAGCGGGCAGTTCGGCTTGTGGGCAATCCCAAATTAACCAACCCGCTGGAAAGCCTGGAGCACCGCAGAGATGTTAGCTCTCTCTGCGTATTCTATCGGCTATATAATGGGGAGTGTTCTGAAGAACTATTTGACCTTATTCCACCGTCTCTCTTCTACAACCGCACCGCTCGCCACCGAAAACAATTTCACCCTCACCACCTGGGTGCCTGGAGCACTTCGACCATCCGATGTTCCAGATCCTTTTTTCCACGTACTTTGAAACTGTGGAACCAACTTCCTGCGACGGTGTTTCCACTGAATTACAACATGGGGTTATTCAAGGGGCGGACCAACAAATTCCTGAAAGGCCGGCAACGCATTGGTGGTGCCCCTGGTGCTACAAGTGTTCATGGGCGGCGGTAATCACTTAACATCAGGTGACCCGCCTGCTCGTTTGCTCGCTAAAAATATAAAAAAAAAAAAAAAAAAAACACGTTTTTTGCTCATGAATCAAAATTAAATTTTTCACTTTAGGACCTTTTAGTGATCGGATGATAGTACATTGAAAGGGTCGTGACTCGTGACACGAATAGGAATTAATTTCACTTGATCTTTTGTTTGCGTTTTTACACCGAAAAGACATTATAAAGTTTCGTGATTGGACAAAATGTTTCATTGATTTCATTCAAAATCATTCTGTATTTTGGTCAAGTAACACTTTTAACTATAGATTCTCTGTGTTCTATAGTAGTACCTACTTACTAGAAATGAATAAAGAATAATTGAGTTTAATTTGAAAAACGTAATTACTAGCATTTTCTACATTTTCTAAATCTACATCTATTTCTTCTTTATCAACTAATTATTAAATAGATATCGTATAGGTCTCTTGTATGGTTTTACATGTCTCGGTCTTGCGCTATCTGTGTCCAGTGTCTCCCTTAATTCCACCTAGTGTAGTAATCCCGTTAGCCCGTGCCTTGGAGAGCACGTAAAGCCGTCGGTCCTACGCCTGAGCTCTTTCCAGTCGGTTCGGATTTTCCATCCCATCGGGCTTTAAGAGCGAGGGAATAGAGAGTGCACCTGTGTTTGCGCGCACACTTGTGCACTATAATATCTCCCGCGCAGTCTCTACAGATTGGCCGCCGTGACCGGATTCGGTCGGGAGGACAGAGGTGTTTCATAAAATTATTTCAATTAAAATACTTTTATAAAATGTAACACGGCTTTGATTCCCAAAGGACATTCGGCCATAATTTAAGAGGGTTCGAATGGCTGGATAAGCAGATTCCCGCTAATCAATTTTGTTTGTAGCTACATTTACGGCCTGAGAGATATCAGAATTTATGTGTCGACAAGTTTCGACGAGCTTTTTATGACGTGTTGCGAACATAACGCCTGCTTACTATTATTATTATTATAGTTGGACAGCTGAATTTTACAGATAAGACATTTAAGCCTCAATAGCCCAACGGTTAAAGGTACGGACAGAAAACTGTCGTACCCATTTACGTTTATTTAACGTTTATTTGGAGGGAATAGGAGGATATTACTCAACTCCAACTTGGCTACTATTCTTAAAAAAAATAGCACCTAGTAATAGCATTTAGCTAAACCAGTTTGAAATGGGTTAGCTCAATTTCTGTTATGTGAAGATAATATCGCGCAGTAGTGTCCTTATATGAAAACGTGGTCTGATGTCATGAAACAAAGACAGAAAAATAGTGCAATTGCCACGGAAATAGGAAGTATGGGCAACTCTTTTGTCTAAAGAATGATGATATTTAACTGCGACAGCATTTTGAACGTAATAGTGTATGCATATTAATAGTAACAAGTAGGTATAATATATTTCCATTTCCCAAGAGGAAGAAAGATTTTACTAACCAAATTTGCCGTCTCATAAAACACGACACAAAGAAAACTGTTTGGTATAGTGGAAGACGAAGTACGCTTCTCATAAAAATATACTTTACTTACTTGGGTTAAGGTAAAAAAAAAAAAAAAAAAAAAAAAAAAAAAAAAAAAAAAAAAAAAAAAAAAAAAAAAAAAGGTATACACTATTCTGTTTTTTAAGGTTGTTTTATTCGATGACAAGATAGCCCTTGATGCTGCGATCTCACCTGATGGTAAGTGAAGATGTAGACTAAGATGGTAGCGGGCTAACTTGGAATGGGTATGGCAGTGTACCTTATACCTCTTATCAGTTTCTACACGCCATTGTGCTGGAACGCTAAATCGCTTGGCGGCACGTCTTTGACGGTAGGGTGGTAACTAGCCAAGCGATTTAGCGTTCCGGCACGATGGCGTCTAGAAACCATTTAGGGGGTATGGGTTGAATCTACACTGCCATACCCGTTCCAAGTTAGCCCACTACCATATTAGACTACATCGTCAATTACCATCAAGTGAGATCGCAGTCAAGGTCTTATCTTGTCAACGAATTTAAAAAAAATGTTTTTTAAACTAGATGGTGCCCGCGACTTTGTCCGCGTGGATTAAGTTTTTTTTTATTCGCGCGGGTATTCTTAACTTTTCCAGGATAAAAGCCTATAATTATGTTAATTCTGAGTGTAAGCTATCTTCCATTCAGCCATCCTCAGTCCAATCGGATCATTCGTTGTGGCGTGAAAGAATAAAAACTAACATACATACAAACTTTCACCTTTATAACACTAGTGTGATAGTGTGAAGTGTGAATAGTGTGCATTAGTGTGATAACTGATTTTTTTTTTTTTTCAACTTGAAAAAATGTGCCAATGCGCCAATAATGCCAAGTGTAGGTAGATGAAAATGCGAGAATAATCCTGTTATAGGTACTTTTAAACAGTATAAATCTTATCTAAGCGAAATTAATGGACTCTTCAGACGACACAATTGTACTCTAGTTTAGATTGAGTTATTATCTCACCAATTCTGCCTCTGCAGATCTTTAACGAGATTCGCGATGCTCCCGGGTATGACTCCATTTATTTCAGTGCTCGAAGAAACTGTGTTTTTTACCGATTAAAATCAGACGGATGGTTCTACATTAAGGATAATTCACCCGGAAATAAGGATGCATATGTGTTTTAATAATTATACAATACGAGTAAATTTATCTATGGTTAATTAATTTACAATTGTACACTAAGTTACAGTATGAACGTAACTTGCATTCACACTTTTCACTATATTTATGAAAGCGAGTATCGATATTTAGGCAGATCACACCTATTATGATACTTTTACCCTAAAATACCTAAATATTATGGTTTAATAAATTCAGTAAACCATAATATTTAGTAATAATAAATATGTTTGTTAAAAAGTTATTAAAAGTTAGATTAAAAATATAAATACTTTCCTTCACCGTGAAAGCAAATGACATTTAATTTCTTAAAACGCACTTAACTTCGATAAGTCAAAGATGGGATTGAATCTTGAGCCCCCGAATCCTTACTAATCCTTGCTCGAATCCTTACTAAACCTCACTAATATTATAAATGTGAAAGTGTGTTTGTTTGTTGGCTTTTTCTTCAATCTCGCGGCAACTAAGCAACAGATCGACCTGATTTTTTGCATGGGTATAATTGAGGACCGGGAGACTGGCAGAGGCTACTTTTTATCCCGGAAAACTAATGAAATCCCGCGGGATTTTTAAAAAACTAAATCCTCACGAGTGAAGCCGCGGGCATCAACTAGTAGGAAAATAAAGTCTAAATCACTGCGCTAACATCGCTTCCTATTCTTCTATTAAACATTGCCACTAAATAACACTATATAATGTGTCGAATCGTCAACAGCAAATACTCAGTTTGGTTCCATTAGTATACGCGTCAATTCACGTCGACTACACCTATCTTTTAACGTAGCTTTATTTACGTAGCACTCAAAAAGAGCGGTGAACGTGAATTTCGTACAAAGTGAAACCTGAGCGTAATGAAGATAACTGTAGCCACTGATTCGACCGCGCCGGAAGCAATGCAACTTTTGCTTTACAGTCGTTTGTTATACGTGTTACTGTTACTGGAACTACCTCCATTAGTCGATACCGATAGTAACAGAAATTCTAGAGTTTCTGTAGCTAGCTACAACGGTCTAATGGCGAAGTGCTTTCTTTTACCTTAATTACCTTTAAAGTACACGAACTACCTAGATTTTTCTAAGTAGTTCGAGTATCCTCATTTGTTACCTGCTTCTTACTTTATTTCAACGAGTTACCTCCAATAATACAGTATCCAATAATATAATGGGTTTATGAGTACTTTGTGTACTGGTAACTGCCTCGTTGGTCTAGACTCTAGTGGTTAGCAAGTTCCACTGCAGATGATGAGGTTCCGGGTTCGATTCCCGGCTCGGGCCATAAAGGGTATGGCATATTTTCTATCAAGGAATTCTCAGTACTAGCCCGGAGTTAGGAAGTTGGCGGTGGGACTCACCCCCGTGCCATCCGTCCCATCGGGCTATGAGAGTAAAGGAATAGAAAGTGCACCCGTGTTTGTGCACACACTTGTGCACTATAATATCTCCCGCTCAGATGGCAAATCAAGCAAGGCAAGATTTGGTCGGGAGGAAGTTATTTTACTGGTAAAATCACTGGCAATCTGAAAAAGGGGCACTTTATTTTTCCTTAATTACCTCTAATGTGGAAATCTAAGGTATTCCTTTACACTTGGTCGCTACTCCCTCATTTTAGTCCATTAGTCGCTTCGTCGATGGTTAAAGAAATATTGGCCCCTTTTATTTTCACAGCGTTTTGGAAACGTTCGCATAAAAGAGGACTTTCTTTTACCTTAATTATACTTTCGAAGTGAATAGGATAGGGAGGTCTAATCAATTGAGACTATGTTATTCAGAACTGCGTGCCTTTAACACAGTTTTCACATAAAGTTCGTAAGTATATTCACGACTCAAGTAAATCACTTTTCTATACCGTACAAAAATGAACTTTAGCCTTGAATTAATTTACTACTTAAGTGGCCTTGGACACAATTCCCATTTCTACCTGCAATCTTTACCACGCAACCTTCGATGATAGTAGTATAAATGAAATGAGGTATTAGGGTGGGAGTACATGCTTTACACTTATTAGTAAAGTCAGATAAAATTGAAATTTTATAATATAATAATTATGCATAATAATATCATGAAAATTAATGTAATATACTTACCCAATTTTACAACGAGGAACAACAGAAGATATAAAACTAAAAAAAAAAATAGACATCGACAGACTGACACGCCATCTGGCGCCCAACTAGTATAAAATAACTAAAATCCCTCTCTAAAATGATGTACCTACCTATCTGCCTCTGTATGTTCTCAATGTTCTCACATTCGAGGGCTTTTGGAAGAAATGTCTTCCTTAGAGATAAGCTGTCCTTGTGCACGTCCTTTAAATATTTGTTTTATTTTTGTTTGTGGTACTAAATAAATAAATAGTCCTGTATGTTATAGAAAACCTCATCAAAAAGACCGCTATTTTTACAAGTTTTGCAGGAAAATTGTTACTTAAAACGAACACAAAAAAAACCTCTTAATGTTAAACAAATACCGTCAACAATCCTCTACACGAGAGGTAAAATGTTATCTGGAAAAACGTGCGAAGACGCCATGCATGAGAAACGTGAAAAATTCAAAATGATATGCCCGGGAACTAGTATGAATACGCCCGGGAAATAAACATGTCTGTGCAAGTTACACTTAGAATATAAAGGTCGATGCATGCGACGCATGACGGGAGTTGCTTTGGATCACAATGGCGAGTTTTAACTAAAACTTTAATTTTCTTGGATAAATGTTTTGACGGTAGTTTTGTAAGTCTGATTTGTCCCCTAGGTCCTGTAGTTTCGATAATAATCTGACGTTATTTACAGTCCATGTGTAACTTTTTGAGCTTAATTTGACTGTGCGTTACTCAGTATGGATTTATTTTATTTTTAGTTTATTCAACCTAATGTGGATGATGTTACTGTAAAAATATACCCAAGTTTTATAATATCAATACCACCAACGGGAATGGGTCTGCTTTGTCTTCCCATGTTGACATGTGCTGGATTATATGTATGGCATTTTTGAAGCTTTACTGTGGAAGCACTGTATACATAGCTTAGTATGTTTACTTATTGTAAAATTATTTCATTTTTGAAAAGAGCAACTGCTGAGTTTCTTGCCGGTTCTTCTCAGCAGAATCTGCATTCCAAACCGTTGGTAGATTTATGACGTGTCATAAGAGCTACAAGGTAGCCTACATGAAATTAATAAATTTTCAATTTGAATTTGAATATCCCACATGTTAGTCCATTTATATCTAAGTACTTCTTTGTCGAAATTTCATCCAGATCAGACAAGATTATAAAAATCTTTATTTTTATAATTGGTATCCGTGCATCAAATATACATTGTGAGTAAATAGGCATCTATAGTAAAATACCAATGAATTGCATGCCGAATTTTATGCAATGCATATTGCAATGTGGTACGATACACGCTTCAAGCGGCTCACATTTTTAAAATTGGTCGTGACAGAGATTGGGTAGTAAAATGCTGGGACGCTTTCCACACAGATTGTCACCAAACAAGATACTAGTATGTATAATGTAACAATGTTTCCTCCATTTTGAAATGAAGCTTCGCACATATGTAGCGTGGCGGTGGCTTTGAAACGAAAAGTTTAAAACTCGAATTGTATCGGTAAATAAGTGAGTTCAGTTCAGTTATTATGTGATGTGTTCAGTTCAGATTATGTGAGTAAATTATTAATTGATCGTATAATTTCATAATGGAATGGAAAGGGAATGATGACGATTTTTGTTTCGACATTTTCATACTTTGTCCATGTGGATCAGTTTTTTTAATTCCCGCGGGCATTTTTTAACTGTACCCTATGTGTTAATTTTGGGTATGAGCTCCATTCCTTTCATGCAAAACGGTTCATTTGATGTGGCGTGAAGGAGTAACAAATATTCATCCATCCATCCTCACAAACTTTCGCATTTATAAGGACTTCTCTGGCATCTGATATTCTAATTTTCTTGTTTATAATCAGTCTATTATGATGTGCACACATATGTGTGTGGTGTGTATATTGTGTACACATTTTATTTCGGGTTTTATCTTAGTCCGTAGGTACTTACCTTATTTGTCCGCCTATGAACGTTTCATGCAGCTATAGCCTGTTTTTTGTACCATAAAACAATAAACACATATATGTGTACGCATATGTGTGTGGTGTGTATATTGTGTACACATTTTTTTTCGGGTTTTATCTTAGTCCGTAGGTACTTACCTTATTTGTCCGCCTATGAACGTTTCATGCAGCTATTGCCTGTTTTTTTGTACCTTAAAACAATAAACAGTACAGTTAATTTGAATAAATTCGAGCTCAATGCCCGACTATTTATTTTATGCGATGATACGATGTCAAAATTATGTAAAAACCATTGTACGAAACTACGAAACTATCCTCCCAGGAAACTATCATATACTGTTTTTGTTATTTATCAAGAACGCCTAGTTTAATAATGTATTATAGTATTTCAAGATACGAATAAGCAATTTTCCGGTCCATTCCACATATTGACCATCGTAATTTCACTATTGACGAGCTATAAAGGAAGACTTCAAAGGTTATTTTGTATTACAAGAATAACAAAATATTATAATAGTACTGTCTATACTACATACTTGGTGCAAATAAATGCATTCCAGATTTTTTCTCTAGAAATGAGCTTTTTCAACTTTTTTACAATATGTTTTTCACCCAAACGACAAATTATTTAAAAAAGATGCAAGTCCGGAAATTGGCACCTAGAATGTGGAAGTAATGCTGTTTGTCTGTCTGTTTTCACGCCTAAACCGCCAAGTATTTTTTTATTAATTTTGTTATAAAGATAGATTGGACTTTGGATAAGGACATGGGCTACGTTTTGTTACAATAATTAAACTGGAGGGGGTGAAATAGGAGATGATAGTTGTGGCGATTAGATTCTTTTTTTTATTAGATGACAAGATAGTCTTTGACTGCGATCTCACCTGATGGTAAGTGACGATGCAGGCTACCATCTTGGTAGTGGGCTAACTGGGAAGGGCTAGCTATTCATCTTCATCAATTCTGAACCAATTTTAATAATTCTTTTTTTAATGAAAAATGCATCGAGTAAGGCTAGTTCAATTTTGATGAAGATCTAATAAATAAGTATTGCTGGAGGTAGAGCACACAGCTCCTCACGGATAACAGCGAGTCACTCGCATTAGATTTAACGATCTTACCTAATACTTTTAAGAATTTAAGAACACGGAAGAAGTCGCGGGCGTCAGCTAGTTAAAAGAATAGGCGTAGTACCACCGAGGGGTCTTTAACAATCGAACCGCGTTTTAGTTAAAAGTTAACAAAGAGATAGAAAGTTGGTGTTGGACTTAATGAGGCGGGCGTCTTAAGATCAAATTAAAGACTTAAGATCGAAAGTTGGAGACAACTTTGAAAATAATATTATCATTTTGTATCTTAGTTGTACTAAATATTCATTCTGGCAGAGTGCGCTAGTTTTATATTAAAAATTCATTTTTTCTCCTTCTGTATCAACTTTTTTCTCTTTGGTCGAAGTTATTAACACGTACACGTTTACAGCTGAACATAAGTCTCTGGTATCGACTACTACATGCCTCGGTGTAACTGCGCTTGTATCCAGCGGCTCCTCCAACACGTTTGATTTCGAATGTTGGCAGACCACCTAGTGGGGGACCTGCCAACACTGCACTTTCCCCCCGCCCCTCCAGCACCTTGGAACACGGATTGGGTCTACGAACTATATGCCCTGCCCAAGGCTGGCTATCTATAGTTCTCCTTTAGATCTCCTCATTCCTGATTTGATTTGACAAGGATACTCCGAGCATAGCTCCATCGCAACTGAGCTACCCTGAGCATTCTTAAGTTTCCTATTGTTAGCGACATGTTTCGGATCCAAAAATCATCACTGGCAAACCACACTCTTTGAAGACCTTAAGTCTTAAGGACCTTATTTTGGAAAAAATCATTTCGAAAATACCTTGCTGTCGCCACCCAAGTCATCGGCAGTTACAAAGAAAAAAAAAAGCATTTATTTGAGATACACACATGCACAGTTAAAGACAGAGAGACGTACGTCAGACAAAACAATAAATAAATAAATATGTGTGGTCCCAAAATGGACTCCACTCAGCATATGCTATCCCTGTTAAATATTGGGAAAACAATGTACTCATAATATTCTAGTTTGAAAAGGCTTGACATGGGTTAAAAATGTAAAACTGTTTGCTCGAGTAAACAGAAATTTCTGTGTGAGAGGCGCTTCGTGGCATGGTTGGTCACTTGTGAACATAGTTTTCATGTTCACTGTCTGTTTAAAATATAGAATATTTTATATTAAATGTACTGTTTTGTATCTATTAATTATTCTAGTAAGTATAGTACTTTCGGATTTATATACCTATAGGAAATAATTATATGATTATGGGAACCTAATGCTAATAGTAGTAGTTTAGTAAAAATTGTCCCGCACCCACCGAGAATTATAGTTTAGTGCAACTTATTGATGTATTGAAGGATAAAATCCGGTTGATATATTCATCGTCTAATAGATCAACTCTATCAAATAGCCCCTACGCGTTGGACCTATGTCCGCGCGCAAGCTTAAGATCCGGGCTTTATCCTGTGAGAATGTACATATAATAATGTAAATATTAGCATGTAGGTATATATTTTTTATATGCACAAGTTTGTGCAACAACCGCTGTCCTTATACATATACGTTTTATCAGCTCCTTACACGAGGGTTGCCTGTATAAAGAAATAACGTATTTAATAATACATTTTAATTAAGAATAAGAATAAGAATTTATTTATTGACATATAAAGTTTTACAACTTCTATTAGTCCCTATCCTCTGCGCTAGGAAAACCTGTGTTGCAGAGGCTAGTTCCTTCCAGATACAAGATACAAAAATTCCTTATTTATTAAGTAGCTAAAGTTATCTTAAAAATAGGTATAACATGTGTTAACAATTTTACTAACACTGGGTGCATGAGTGTGTGTGTGGGTGTGTGTGTGAGTGAAAGCGAGTGTGTGTCATTATGTCGCGAAGCACTTGAAAACAATTTTAATAGTTAGGCACCCATACCAGAATTTCTTTTTTAGATGAAATTATCAATTTTAAAGTTGAAACTATGTCTACGAGTAATAAGGGAACTTTAAACTTTAATCTTTAGTTTTGAAGCAACTAGTATTTTGTATGTCAGTTATTACCTGACTGAATATGCGGCACCTTCAAGTTTTAAGATCTTATGTATACCCATATTCTTGCAAATAAAATATTTCATTTCATTTCATAAGGGATTCTGGAACAAATTTTTGCCTTAGAGATAAGTTGTCCTTATACATGACCGATATGTTTAGAACAATGTTATTAAGCTTAAGCTGTGTTAGAAGTGGATACGAGAATAACGTCGTACCAACTCTTAACGGATATAGCGTTCCGGTACGATGGTCGCTTACTTACACTTAGATTGCAGTCGAGAGCCAACTTGTCATTGAATAAAAATAAAACATATTTATATCAAGCGCTCTTCATAAAAGATCTTTGGCACTTCACAGATTATAAAATGAATCCAAAATCCCAGTGTTCACATTTTCAAGCAAGACTGATAGTATGAGGCTTCGAAGAAGGCAATATTGCTTTATCCCGGGGATTAATTTGGCATGTCGCCCGCTCGACCTTTATTAAACAGCTACCACGGGTCAGCGTTAATAGAGTCATAACTTTTGAGAAAAATGCTTTGAAGGCAGAAATTTTAGCCCAGTATGAAATTTGTATAAAATAATATTTCCGTTTTGGGTTATACTTAATAATTAATATAATAAGTTATACATCTATACTAATTACTAATATATAAAGCTGAAGAGTTTGTTTGTTTGAACGCGCTAATCTCAGGAACTACTGGTTTGAATTGAAAAATTATTTTTGTGTTGGATAGTCCATTTATCGAGGAAGGCTATACATATAACACACGCTGCGAACAATAGGAGCGAAGCATCAGTGAAAAATGTTGCAAAAACGGAGAAAATTATCCATATTTAAAATATATTCTTTTAAAAACTTCTTAATCGCGATCATAATAACAGAAATTGACGCGGACGAAGTCGCGCGCAACAGCTAGTACAATAATATATACCGAAATAAAGAATAACTGAAAAGGGAACAACGCGCGTCCATATTATAAAAACTACTGAACTGTTTTGATAAAATCTTTACTGTTCTATAAGTTGAAGTAGATGTAAATGTTGAAGTAAGTAAAAAAGAATGATTATAATTTAATTAATAGTTTCAGAGAAATGCAGGGAAAACATTCAAAAATGACGAATGTTTATAGGTAACTAGCTTTTGCCCCCGCGACTTCGTCCGCGTGGAATTAGATTCCAATTTTTCCTGAATTTTCTTTGCTATAAACCTCACGGAGCCCAAGACCTTACCAACGAATGCAAAACCGTGGAAATCGGTTCGTGTGTTCTGGAGTTATAGCGTCAGGAAGGAAAACCCGACTTATTTTTATATATAGGTAATATTAAATGAACAATAATATATAACAATAAATATCCCGAAAATGAAGCAGGTATCATCGAGATATTGTAAAATTTTAATCCAAGCATGATTAAAATCCACTCTGATTTGGAAAGAAAATATTTTAGTCTATGTCACATATCGAATCAATGTACGAGTACTATCCGCTACGCCAGGCTACGGATGTCTACGAAGCGGAAAACTGTACTCGTATCACGAGTAACAAAGTTAAAAATAAATGTTAAGTGTGTAAGAGCCTTTACACAAGCGTCGGTGGCGTAGAGAAGGGTTAAATATGCAGAACCTCTTTACTCGAGTAAACAGAATCCCCGTTCTCGCCTTCTTCTTGACGCTTAGTAATACAATAGTTTGTTTATTTATGCTAAATTTTGCCGAATAAGATTTATATTTGACCTAAGAAATTACACAGACTTTTAATTAGACTCAGGCGTGTAGGTTTCCTTACGATGTTTTTTTTTTTATCGTTGAAGCATGTGATATTTAATTGCTTAGACGCACGTAACACGGAAAGTCAGAGGTGCGTGCCCGGGATTGAATCTTCGATTCCCCGAATAGGAGCTCGCTGTCCTAATTACTAGGCAATCACTGCTCTAGAATCAGCTGCTTAAGCTGCTATAGAATATAATACTGCTAAATTATTATAAACTAGCGAAACCCGCGATTTCGTCAGCTTCTTCAATTCACATTCGACAATATCTAAATCCCCACAGTTTAGGTGGGCGGAATCCCTGCAACACCAGAAGAGTTGGGTCCTGGAATTCAAACAGACACTTAAATTTTATTTATATGTATAGATAGATGTATAGATTAAAAGCATGGACTACCTATAGCTATACCTATTATTATACCTAAATTATTATAAACTAGCGAAACCCGCGATTTCGTCAGCTTCTTCAATTCACATTCGACAGTATCTAAATCCCCACAGTTTAGGTGGGCAGAATCCCTGCAACAGCAAAAGAGTTGGGTCCTGGAATTCAAACAGATGCTTAAATTTTATTTATATGTATAAATGTATAGATTGAAAGCATGGACTACCTATAGCTATACCTATATATTAACTAATAGAAGCGCTTGCACAAAGCCACAAGCGGCAATGAGAGGGTTAAAAATGCAAAACCTTTTACTCGAGCAAACAGACCCCTCTATGTCAGGGGCTTTGCCACGAGATTGGTCACGTGTGATGTTATAACGTATTCACTTTAACCCTGTGATAAAGCGATGTGCTGGTATAATTGGTAGTTTAATACACTCGAACGATTAGTAAAACTAGCTTCTGTCAGTGCATAAGTGAAGGAGTAAGAATGAATGAACAGCCTTGTGGGTCTTGCTTGATTGCAGACGATGTGGTCCCTGGTTCAATTCTGGTGAAATAAAATATTACATAGACAAAACATAATGGAAGATTAATCGTTCTGGGTGCAAGAGCGGCCTTGTTACGGTTCAAAAAATTATTGAATAAATAAACACAAGTACTTTTTTTAAAAACAGTTATCTAAATATATAAAAGGCAAAGGTGACTGACTGACTGACTGATCTCTCAACGCACAGCTCAAACCACTGGACGGATTTGACTGAAATTTGGCATACAGGTAGTTATTAAGACATAGGCATCCGCTAAGAAAGGATTTTTCAAAATTCCACCCCGAAAGGGGTAAAATAGGGGTTTGAAAAACGAACTTAACGTGAGCGAAGCTGCGGGCAAAAGCTAATAACTGATAAAGGGGTATAGGTTGAATGTAAATTGCCGTACCCCTTCCTTGCAAGTTAGTCTGCTACCATCTTAGACTGCATCATCACTTACCATCAGGTGAGATCGCAGTCAAGGACTATATTGCCATCGAATAAAAAAAAACTGGATTTGGAGAACTCTACTTTTATTAAATAAGTAATTATAATAGCAACTTAATATAAATTATTCTCGAGCTTCGTTCTCGATATTAGCATTTTATACATTTGTAGTTTCACGGTATAGACTCGCTGAATCGCACTTTATTTCAGAGCAGGGTAGATTGAAAAAACAACTCCAGGCTGTCCCACCCCGCGCCGACCACGTCATTCACAGTTTTAGTGCTTCGCTGTTTCGTACGTTTTAAATCTATTTAAATCTAATTTGGTGTTTATTTGAGATAAAAAGAAGTTTTTGGAGTTTTATCATGCTGAAAAGGAAAAAAGATGGAAGTGTTAATTGTGATTTAGTTTATTTAGAGAAAAAACTAGCAAAAATAGAACGTAAGATTTGATGAAAGTACCGTCATACCGTCACCGGATTACGGTGAGTTATTTTTTAATTTTAAATACTTATAAAATGTGATTGCTTTCTATGTATAATTGAGGAATTTAGATACATACGTGCTGTGCATACGTGTATTACGTTATTATTTAACGAAAGAAATACTTATACTCGTATTACAAGTAGGGTTGCGGGTTTCTCATACCGGAGTCTCACATACACCCTTATTTAAATACTATATCTTTACCAGTAGGGTTGCGTGTTTCTCATACCGGAGTCCCACATACACCCTTATATACATACTATATCCTTACGAATAAGGTTGCGTGTTTCTCATACCGGAGTCTCACATATACCTTTAAAAATAGGGTTGCGTGTTTCTCATTTCGGAGTCTCACATACCTACACCTTTAAAAATAGGGTTACGTGTTTCTCATACTGGAGTCTCACATACGCTCTTTGCTATACTACCTAACTAAAGCATGTTCGCTTCGTATGTCGCGAAGCGATCGCCGCCAATAATGTCGACGTCACAGAACCTCAAGAAAGATGTTCTTAACTTCTTACTGGGACGAATTCCTGGAATAGACCAATGTGAATATTTACCATACCCACGTTGTTGACCCCGTTGCCGCAGAGACTGTTCCTGTCCCCGCACCACACCCGACTCAGGTACCTCCGCGTAATCGACGGCTGCTCTGCTGATGAACTTACAGAACTGCTACTTATGGTGAAAATATTCAAAGATTCTTAGCTGTTAGGCTAAGACTCATAGTGACTGATGGGTTAAGGAAGTATGGCTATCGTCACTTTACGTAGCAATTACTGGATTGTTATTATATTTATGTAACAATTACTTTACTATTACCGTATTGGCCTATGCAGATCAACAGCTGCTCAGACTATTTATTAAAGGATATGGCTCGAATCCCATATGATATTCACTCAAAGTTCTAAGGAGAATTTTTATTCTTACCACAGTCGGTAAAGAAATGTAAAAAAAAAAAAAAACAGCTGGAAAAATAAAAATACAAATTGGTGAGCTGTTTTTTGAAAAAGAAAAAAAAAAAAACTGAAACCTTAAAGTCGACAAAGATTTTTATCAATATATCTGGTGTATATATAAGATCTACAGCAAGGCCTGGGCGCAAGAACCTATGGCCTCTGCCGCAGCTACCAGCAGGCAGCTTTAAACTATCGAGCGTCCCTCACGAGCCAGCGCATGCCGCCGCCGCAGATGCCGCAGCGAGAGATTTTCGCCCGCCAGCGCGGCCGCCGACAACGGCGGAAGATGACGTCGACATAGCAGGCCGCTGCCTCGAGGACGTTGCGTCAGCAACCTAGACGACACAGGCGATAGAGTCGGTAAAGCCGGCAGGCTGCTTTAACCTATTTCTATACTGAATATTCACTGGTTACTAATAATTCCACAATTCTATCTTGGACGTCAGTTCATGAAATAACATTTTCAGATTCAGTGATACAATCAGTTATCTATCCATCCATCTATAAGTTATGCCTAAAGAAGCAAATGATACTTTGAAAAAATATAATTATTTCCAAAAATATATAGATAAAAAGTCTTTTGTCTATAGGAGAGGTACCTATCGCTATGTCAGCTATGTACAATTTTAGAAATTATATTTTTAAAGGAATTGAATAAAATAAGTAGATGAGCAATAGTCTTATCTGGAAGATCATCGATTAAATACTAAACAATTCATATTAAATTACTTCTAAAATGAAATCTAAAATAAATCTATTAAATTAATATCGGAAAAAAAAGAAACATAAAAATTCGGATTTTTTTAACGTTTTTAATGGAATCAAACCTTTATGAATGCAATGTTTGTACCATTTGGATTGAATACAACACTAATTAATTATATTTAATGAGATTTTCAAACCTATCCAAAACTTGCAACAGTATCATGGATATTTGACAATCTTTTACTAGTTGGTTTACTTTTACTGAAGCAGTCTTATAATTTTGACTAAAGAAGAAAAGACTTGTCGGATACAAGATTATTATTTGCATTTTTAGGATTTATTATTAATACAGTTAAGGGTATTTTTACACCTAAACGATCCTATTAATTTTTGGACAATATTTACAAATACTTTGGACTTACATTTTTAAAAGTTAGAAACAAAATTTGTTATTAGTCATTCAATAAAAGTGTATTCTGTGAAAATATTATTCCACTTCGATATAATAATAAAATAAAAAAAAAAAAAGGGAAAAAATTAAAAATGAAATTTTAAAATTTAAAAACTCGTATAGGCGTGAAGTTAGGAAGTTTGCTCAGTTTTTAACTTACTTCCGCGTGGCGCCGTAATTATGGCTGGTTTTACACAACAATAAAATTTTAACCACTTTAAATATTTGACTCTAAGGACAGATGAAATTTATGATAAGTTCATGGCAATGCCAAACAATTTATCATCAGTGTTTGGATTGGTGTAAAATAATAAATGGTGACAATTATACCAGGATAATATTTGCTGAAGTCTCAACAATGGGATTGTGGTGAGGATTCCACTTCTGAGACCAAGAGAAATCTAATCACTTCGTTTTATTCTGAGACATGGACTGAACGAGAACGGTCGTCCCATATCAACAATTTGGAGTTATTGGCAGCCATTTTAGGCCTTAAATATTTTACAAATACTTCCAAGACTGTGAAATTATGCTTCGTATTGACAATACGACTGTAATATTTAAACTAATATTATAAAGAGGAAAAATTTGATAGTTTGCTTATATAAATAGACGTCCAGTTTCCATGTGTAATAAGCATTACACAGTAAATATGAAGATAGCCGCTAAATAAAGGTCATGTTGATCATTTATATTCGCACCTCTGATAGAAAGGATGCAAAATCGAAAAATCGCGAAGATAATTCTATCTTTGCCGAATATTTAATGGAAATGACAATCATGGCGATTTTTGGTGTTCCCTCGATACATTTGTTTTCGAGTAGGATAACTAATCACAGATGTGACACATGTACGTGTATAAAGACCCAGATGCCTTTGCGATCAATGTATTTACTACATATATCTATACTATTAAGGAGAAATTTTATTTTTTGTTTTTTGCATTTCCTCCAATTGCTGTTATCTTTAAAAACCTTGCGAAAGATAATTAACTAAGGGCCAAGGATTGTAGTGCGTCACACAACCATGGTACCCACTCTACAAAGATCTTCAGCCATCAAAACCATATAGTTTTAAATCACACAATAATTTAATACGTTAACATTGTAGAGATCGCGCAGTACACCGATATATTACGGGGATCTTATTCGAACTTCGAACTCCGTAGAGAAATCTCTCAGTTTTTTCCATCCCAGTGATGCTGGTGTCTTTTACAGATAATACAAGCTTATGGATATTTGATTATTAATAATAAAAATAATAAAAAATAATAATTATTATTATTATAAATAAATAATAATAATAATGATGATTTACTTACTGCCAACATAATATTTTACCCATTTTTAATGCTATAATTATGAATGTTTCGAGTTTTCTACTGTATACTTAAAATTCAAAAGCTAAGTACGGAATAATATACACTTGTAGGCCCCGTTTTTTTCATAATAGTTTATTGTTAGGTCAGGAGGTAGTTAACAATGATTTAACTATGAGATACCTGAAAGGAGTAAGACTAAGTTATAGATTATTACTTATCTGCTTGGTACCCTAATAAAAATTTAAACCTCGAGCAATTAAGCCAAAGAATAATCACCCAGTTGACACTGGTCACAGCCCATTGAATCCAAATACTTGGTCCAGATATAAATAAAATCAATTTAACAAATACTGAGGTAATAATCAAAAACTTCTCGGCTAGATGCTTGACAACCAGATTTGTATTTATCTTTCTTTTTCACAAAGACCGCAAATACTTTGAAAATAAGTCAGAAATGTACCTAGCTACATTGTTCATTTCATCCAAAAAGCCTCATGGTAATGTCTCTTTTCAAATATTGAGAAGGTGATGACTCAAAAGTTCTTTTTTGAGTGGAATAGTTACATCCATATTCACTGTGCACAGTAGGCTAAACAAGCATTGATTTCCATAGCCTTCTGGCTACTGAAGGGTGGTACTCAAATTCTCTGATTTTTTTTCGCAAAATACTACTCGTACAATATAATAATCTCTACCGAGACTTGTTCAAATAGAGAATTTGGCAGGAATGTATTGAATTACTTAAACTAAAATTAAAGTATTTCACTTTACTATGCATACCTTGTTGCAGGAGATTAAATAATGAAATAATGAATTATTTTAGATCCATATTAATGTACAGTTGATTTCAACTAATTGAATAAAATTAATGCTTAGGTATTAGTTTCGCTAAAATGTTGTTGTATCATTAAAGTGATTTTATTTTTTCATGTTTCATAATTTGTCTGATTTTCAGGAAATTTTATCACATTTAAAATATCTACTTACATATGTTTCACGACAATTACTTTTCATTCTCTCAACGTCTACAAATGTATAAAATGCTAATATCGAGAACGAAGCTCGAGAATAATTAATGATTAAATGAACTTACCTGTACGTGAAGTTCAATCATAATTATTCGAAGGGCTTCGTTCGAAGATATTAGCAACCCTCCCTCCCTTACATGGACTATAGCCAGACCCCTCGTGAAACATTTGTAAGATAGTTTCTAAACAGCTCAGCACTCTCCAAACTTAATGACGTGGTCGGCGCGGGGTGGGACAGCCTGGAGTTGTTTTTTCAATCTACCCTGCTCTGAAATAAAGTGCGATTCAGCGAGTCTATACCGTGAAACTACAAATGTATAAAATGCTAATATCTTCGAACGAAGCCCTTCGAATAATTATGATTGAACTTCACGTACAGGTAAGTTCATTTAATCATTAATTATAATTTATGCAGAACTGAAATATTATAATCCTCGAGAGACCTCAAATAAATGACAAAGCTTCAAGCTATGAATCTGAATCTCGGAATATCTGAAATGAGCTAATTCGAAATAGCTCTTGAATAGAGAATTAGCTGCACCGAAGCAAATGAGATTTAGATATCACTCTAAGACGGTGACTGCATAAATGGATATTGCTTAATGTCATATTATATAGTAGCACGCCTTGACTTTACATGGATAGCCTTAACTTGACATCACTTGCATAACGATTCTATGACAGAGAGAAATATGAATATTCTTCTATTTTTTATTATTAATGAAACTTCATAATGAAATAGGTTATAGGTACATTAGATTAGCACATAGGCTACTTTTTATCCTGGAAAATTAAAGAGTTCCCGCGGGAATCAAAAAACCTTAGTCCACGCGGACGAAGTGGCGGGTATCATCTTTATTTAGATTACAAGTTGTAGTCTAATTTTTTCCAATTCTTTCGTCTATATGCATAGGTAATATT
Organism: Hipparchia sbordonii; assembly: GCA_038048805.1. Lineage (NCBI taxonomy): Eukaryota > Metazoa > Arthropoda > Insecta > Lepidoptera > Nymphalidae > Hipparchia > Hipparchia sbordonii. The sequence continues at coordinate 9,843,594 of JBBIWI010000008.1, read as the reverse complement.
GTCATTTATTAAATGTATAATTATTTTATTTATAATTGCAAACCAAGGGGCTTTATCATTTTACGCATAATTATGTCCTTCCAAAGAAATCTCTAAAGTAGGTAACGGATCATTTAAAAGCTTGAATATTTCAGATCTTTCTAAAAGTAAACAAAAATCTGTTTAATGAAAATCAAAGCAGTCATTTTTATTTGCCGTTATTCAAGATGAATAACATCTTTAAACACTCTACTTTGTTTTTTTTTAGTTCCTGAACCTTGAGCAGAGTTGTTTTTAAATATTCCAAGTTGATGAATATTCCAATAAAACACGATGCTGCTGTTTAATATTAAATGCAGTAATTACTACCAGCTATTTGCTGCTCACGGATTTCGCTTTTTATTTACTCTTATTTGCAAAACTGTGGGTAGTTTGTATTTGTTTGTTCCCACAAAGATAAGGTCTTTGGCTATTTCCAGGGCGAAACTTTAGAAGCTTTTGAACTTCTGAAGGTCTGCGTCTGAACAAGGAATTTAGCTTCTGCATTAGATTCTAAATCTAAACTCACCGCAAACTTTTCTCCTTACCACAAGATTTTGGGAACTTTCCTGTTATGTTTCTCCATTTTATTCTCATCGTTATTTAATGACAAGTTTAGTGAATCGAACTAGCCCCGGTGAACTCTTGCGATCTTGTGCTATCTTTCTAATTTTATGTCTACAACTATTACATTTTTAACCGACTTTCAAAAAAGGAGGAGGTTCTCAATTCGTCGGAATCTTTTTTTTATGTACGTTCCCCGATTACTGGAAGACGCCTGGACCGATTTGGAGAATTCTTTTTTGATTGAAAGGATATACTGTCCAGGTGGTTTCATAGCCATCAGGTCAGGATCTCGTACGGACATCGTATCATCAACCAATAAAAGTTTACTAGTAGACACAGCGCCACGTCATGATCTTATGCCACTTGTATCTGCAGTTTCTTATAAATCGTATGATACCGTCGGTGCACCTCATGGGAGGTTGTTTTTTATCCGAAATAGACTTGCGCTTGACGACAATCAATACTGGATAGCACTGATGAGGTCTAGGTTGGAACGCGCTTGCCTAGAAGATGCCTATTCACTCTTGCCTTGAAGGTACTCAAATTATAGGTGGCAGGTGTGCCAAGACAGCGATTTCCAGTGCGAGGATGCCATTCCGGCACATTGGAACCCCTTTTATCGGCATATGTGCCCGCTCATCGTCAGTGCAGCTTCCCAGCCCCTTTGAGATAAAGTCAGTATGCAACATAAATATCAAAGTCAACAAACATTCAGTTAACGTTTACAGAGTTAAAATGTTTGCTCAACAATGTATGACACAAAGCATCGACGACGGTGGAGTGTGCTATGAAGTTGTGAACAAATAACAGGTTCAAATTAGTTCATTGCTAGCTTGATAAAGCTGGGTGTACACTATGTTCTCTAACTTGTAGCGCTCTATGTTTCTGAACTCCTCGAATGGAGATTGTCTCTGAAAACAGCACATCTCAGCGTTCCTTTTAGTATTCGTGTAAACTTAGGAAAAGGGGGAGTAAAATAGAAGGTAGGAATATGTGGAAGGATTATTCTTTCTTAGCGTAGAAAAGTCACATCTTCCTGCGGTACACTTAAAGGCTCTAATAACCCAAGGGATTTTACAATAATCCGTCAACAATCCGTCCCACCCGTTGCACTATTGTCGTACCCTCTCCTAATACAAGCTTTCCGCTTATTTGAAGGGGATAGGAGGGTATTAGTCACCTTTAGCTTAACTAATAGTCTTTTTTAAAAAATAAAAAAAAAAACTAAAAAATCTGTGTGGTGTAACTTGTAGCAAGCGCTAAGCAACGACTGCCTTTCCGTCATAAGAAATGATGGAAGAACAGGCAAGTCTTGGTGAATACTTAGACATAAAATCAAAGATATTAAGAATATACTTGCTTGAACAAAGAATTTTTGCTACCTTCTGAAGTCTAGTAACAGACTTTAATAATTACAATTTTGAAAAAATATACTAACAAACAACATTGTTTCAATATTATCATGTTTTTCAATAACGTTTATAAATAAATTGCTCAATTCTGTTGAACCCATATTTCAATATAACGACATTTATTACTTTCATAAAGAAAACTTTGATATAACATGGTATTGGTGCGAACTTTTACAATAAATGAATTTTTCTTTTTTCTACTTTATTCTGTTAAACTTGTTATATTAAACACAAAAAGTTGCAGAGATTTTTATTTCCTACTAGATGCCGCCTGCGATTTTATCGGCGTGGATTTTTGATTTTCGCAGGAACTCTTCAATTTATCGGGATAAAATGTAGCCTATGTATTAATCCTGGCTACCTCCATTCCAAATTTCAGCCAAATTAGTTCATTCGTCCTGGCGTGAAACAGTAATAAACACAAACACACACACGCACACAAACTTTCGCCTTTATAATATTAATGTGATTTGGGCAATGTACCTAATGTGGCTCCAAGAACTGTTATATCGACAAAAAATTCTATGAACAGTTTCTTGGGGTCTCATAAAGGTCTTAGGCAAGGAGCTATGCTCGGAGAATCCCTGCGGGATCAAATCAGAAGTTAGAAATTCGAAGGAGGAGATTTACCGACATAGATAATAATCAATTTGTGAAGCCAAAGCGGCAATTTCAATTTCAATTTCAAGCAATTTTCAATTCAAAAATTTCAATTGCCAGGCAATAAGCTGGGCACATAGCTTAAAGATCCGATAGGCGTTGAGGTTTCAAGATGTTCTACTGACATTGCAACGGGAAATGTAACGTTTTAAGACCCCCCACTAGTTCGGAGAACGATCTTAAGCGAGTCGCTAGCAGTCACTGGATTTATATCCAGTTTATATGCCGTTTATACGGCAAAAGATCGTAATCTGTAATTGTTGGTTGAACGTAAATAGATCGTTGCTTAGGCTCAACATAAAAGACTAAAAGTAACTCCTTGAGCCGCCGCCTGGTGGCGCCTCTCTCGCTATCGACCTGCGTACGCGTCGTCCATCTTGTATTTGCCAATGTCTGTCTTGTCCAATGTTATTTTATTAATACTTTTTCAATAAATACTACATAAGTTATTTCGGGTTTATTATTCATTCCATGATATAAGACTTGTTTATGTTTAGCAGTGGACGTCTATGGAACATAGAGTTTAAACCCAGGAACTTTGGAATTTCAGTGCCTTTAACCGCCGAGCTATGAGGGTTTCATTAAGATCAGTATCACTCACGTACTATTTCGCAGAGATCACTTGAAAGAGTGCTTCTTTGAACTAGATCTTACAAAGACTATTCAACGGGCGTAAAAGCATGAAAAGACGACTTTGCGCTACGCATCCGAAGCGTTCAAATGAGCTATTTCCAGCTGCTTCTTGTCATTATTATGGCTTCATAAATAGTTTTTTTTATTCGCACCAGCTTTGCACGACTGCAATTAACTAATGAAGAAAATGAGAAGTAGTTATTGCGATGTTAATACAAAAACTTTTCTGTTTGAAGACTTTTCCGAAAAAAATCTCCTTCCATTTGACCGGATTCAAAAGCGGGCAGTTCAGCTTGTGGGCAATCCCAAATTAACCAACCCGCTGGAAAGCCTGGAGCACCGCAGAGATGTTTGTTCTCTTTGCGTATTCTATCGGCTATATAATGGGGACTGTTCTGAAGAGCTATTTGACCTTATTCCACCGTCTCTCTTCTACAACTGCACCGCTCGCCACCGAACACAATTTCACCCTCACCACCTGGGTGCCTGGAGCACTTCGACCATCCGATGTTCCAGATCCTTTTTTCCACGTACTGTGAAACTGTGGCACCAACTTCCTGCGACGGTGTTTCCACTGAATTACAACATGGGGTTATTCAAGGGGCGGACCAACAAATTCCTGAAAGGCCGGCAACGCATTGGTGGTGCCTCTGGTGCTACAAGTGTTCATGGGTGTTCATGGGCGGCGGTAATCACTTAACATCAGGTGACCCGCCTGCTCGTTTGCTCGCTAAAAAAAAAAGGCATCTAAATCGATCTTTCATCCATGCGGCAATTAATTTTTGCATGCGGCATGCGGCAAACATAAGGAAAGAAACCAAACAGACTTTTTTTTTTCTGAAATAGGCTTGCGCTTGATGACAGTTAATAATGGGATAGCACTGATGAGGTCTAGGTTGGAGCGCACTTGCCTAGAAGATGCCTATTCACTCATGCGTTGATGGTACTCAAATTATAGGTAGGTGGCAGATCCACTCTTCCAGCAAACGCGTAACCTGATACGCGTTTGCTGGAAGAGTGTTACACACCTTAGCGGTTCTTATCAGAAACGTTGCAAGTAGGTAAGTTGGTTTTCTACCACATAAGGATGCCAACGCTCACAACTATTCCCAGTTCTGTGGTAACCTTGTAAAAAGCAAAATACTGAGGTTACTAGATTACATATTTTCTTCATTTCATTTTCATTTTTTCGCGTCTGTTTCGCGTTTTTCATTAACTAATCGTATCGTATCTATTTTAAATCGATTGATTGGCTCAAATATTTGGGAGTTCGGAACGTATGTTTAATATGCAGTCCGTACAAAAACAAGCGGTGGGCTCATCGCTTTCAAATGCAAATTACTTGGCTCGCTCAGCCCACTGAAACCACTGCACGTAGGTACAGTTCACTCAAACCCGCGTCACGTATATTGGACGAAAGAAGGAACTTTTAAAAGGAAAACACGGTAGATTCGTATTGAAATACGGTCTATATTCATTATTCCAGTTCGATTTCACTCTGCATGCCTACTTACTGACACATTAACAATTAAAAAACTGCGGTGGAACATACGTATATACATACATAGACTGCTTCTGCTTAAATCATAACCTTTTCTTTGCCGTGGATTGTTGTCGAAAGGTTGTCATAACGTAAAACGTTATCAATTTATTTCTGCATAAACTTTAGACAAAACAATAGCAGGAGAACTGTTTGTTGCCAATGCCTTACCAATGTTAAGACGAATTAATGAAAATAAACGTAGTAATTCTTTCTATTACTCATTCATTTATACATCAAGAGTAAGTATTTGACACCTCCTCACATACGTAAAACGTTAATTCTATTTAGGTTAAGCCAATGTGTTAATAAACAGCAACCATATCCAGTTGCAAAACAAAGTCCAGCGTTGAACAGAGCTATTTATTTATTTATTTATGTATTTCTTTATTCAAGTTCACAAACAACATCACAGTCTTAGTTGTGTAACAGGCTTATGTAAAAAAAAAATATTTACTGTGCCCTCAACCATGCCAAATTACCTTAAATAGTATAAGTGGACAGTATGTTTTTAAATTACTAGTTTCAATTTAATTTACAAAAAAAAATCGCAAAAAAAATAGGAGGGGAAAAGGACATCTACAATTACAAAATATTTAGAGTGACTCTTAAGTTAATAACTAGATAACTCTTATGTTATCTACAACCAAGGTGCCTATACGCGTAGAAAAAATATCAATTTTATTAAAGCACTCATTGATTCTCTACGTCTATGTCTCTCTTAATTTACGAATAACTAATTAACAGGCATAACCACGAAATATAGTTGCGAGCTAGAAACGGTAACCCGGCGGCTACGAAATTGCATCTATAAATTGCTAAAACTAGCCTGTTCATTCGCTCAACAAATACAAAACTTGCGCCATTTAGCTGTCCTAAAAAGACAAAAAGCTATTCGTGTCACTGAAGCTGTTGTAGTAAACTTATTTCCACTACAGAGGGTACTTTCAGATTGAAAAACTAATGTGCAGTGATGCGTGAGGTGATACACGCGGATAAAGGCATACTCTCATCACTATTTGCTCGCTTTTAGATTAATTGTATTAACATGCATGTATTTCATCAAACTATGACGTTTCAGTTATCTTTGGTGTATTTTTATGTGCTCGTAAATATAATTTAATTTTATTGAAAACTAGATGATGCCCGCGTAGCGTACTCCGTACGCGTGGATACAGGTTTTTAATTCCCGCGGGAACTCTCGTATTTTCCGGGATAAAAAGTAGCCTATGTGCTATTCCAGTCTATAAACTATCTCAGCGCCTTTCAGCCAAATCGGTTTAGTCGTTGTGACTTGATTGAGTAACATCCATAAATCCAAACTTTCGCAATTCTAATATTATAATAGGATAATGGTTTATATATTCGGTAGCTTGCGATAAATATTTAGGAAAGGATACAAAATTAATTTTAAAATGCCAATTCTTCCCTCCTTCTTCATTTCTAAAGGCCACTTCTGTAGGTAGGTAAATAATTTTAAGTAGCTTTTGCTCACTGACTTTTAACATTTAATATAAAAAACATATCTTTTTAAATAAAAATATTTTTATTTTGGTATTCTCGGAGAATAAAAACAATAAGAATTTAAAAATTCAAGTAAAAGTGATTTTTATAGGGATATTGATAAATTATGAGAAAAATTAACTATACATATAGGCTTACTATATGTATAATTCAATTTTCATATAATATTATACTATGACGCTTATAAATTAGCTAAACTATAATATTAATCTACTAACTCGCTTATTTACCCGTGCCTAACACGCGTAACATTATTGTTCACATTCGCTAATATGCGGTTTACACCTGAACACTACTTAATTAAATGGTACTTAACAGTGATTACGGATAATTAAGCCGCTCACTGCATGCTTATTGTATTGTATTAAATTTGTATTCAAGCATTCCAGGTAAAATGAGGAGCGAAACTAGCCGTATTCTAGCCTAGCCTATTTCAGCAGAGATTACTATAGCAAACTTACCGATACATTAATTCAGACATCCCTCAGGCCATAAACGTTGCTTCAAACAGAATTGATTAGCTGGAGTTTGCTTATCCACGCGTTTAACCCTAATAAATTATAACGTCCCATATGACCTTACATAGTCCAATCGAATAAAGGGTTTTTAATTTAGTTAGCTATAAATTTTAGATGGATTGGCGCTCGACCACATTAGGTTATTGCCTTAAATGGCATATAAACGGGCTATAAAAATCTAACATTTCTGTTAATCTTACAGGCACAGAAAAAAGGGTTCGGTTTCACTTTGAGATATGGGGGTATATAACCACGACATTCTCATCTAAATGGCATGCGTTACGTATTCAACAAATATGAAAATGTGGGCTCCAGGCCTTATAAGAAAATGCCGCTGCTTGTCCATACTAGCGCATTCTTCTATTTTTCCGTGTATAATCACAATAGAGAAAGTAAATCGGACATTCCACTGAACGAATTTAATTAATTAAAAAAAAAAATAGCGGCATAGCCAAAGCAGGTACTTCGTAAATAATTTATCATATGAATAATAATTATTATTCATATGTTTTTCATGGATGAAATCAGCCCAAGCTGCAGTTCAGTTGAAGTTCAGAACAGCGTAACGCCAATGTACTTAATTATTTTTGAAATAGAACTAGAATATTCTTTTATTCAAATAAACTTTTACAAAGTGCTTTCGCATAATGAAATGAATCTACCATTGGTTCGAAATTCCGTTCCAACCGAGAAGTACCAGCAAAAAACTCGTACGTTTTAGTAAAAACTAGGTTTCCACGAGAGTACATGAGATTTTGGTTTTTAATTTGTCTTACGTGTAACGTGTATAACCATTGAATAATTTAAAGCCTGTGGAAAATTCATTAACAAAATGCCATTCAAAAGAGATTGCAGAAGCCTAAAAAGAATTTTTAGATTTTTTTATATAAAAGTTTTACCAAAAAAAACCCCCAAAATGACGCTGTCTCGTCTTAATTAAACGCCACTACGCGAACCATCGAGCTCTAAAAAATATTTAAGTTCATTACTAGTATTTAAAACACCCGTGGAGTATGTATATTTTTGTTATTTTAATATGATCTTTATTCTTCACCGTTAAGGTTCATATTTGAAAAATAAATTAGTAAACTTTTCTTCCACATCGCGTCATTGGCGGCGACAAAAAAAAGAATGGTCTCCTAAGATTTACTTTGAATTGTGTCGTTACAGTAAATTGCGGTGAAGGGTACAAGGAAAAGGGTAAATGGAATACAAACAAGAAAATGAATTTATTTTTCTTCAAGAAAAGCAAAGTGTTTTGAGGCAAATGAGCGCACAATTTGAGATAACATGACGTGTAACACGCTTCTTTGGAGATTTCCATTACTACTGAACAAGCGAGGAACAAGTATTTAAAAAATGCCGATAATGGTGATTGGAGGACAAACCAAAAATTAAATATAGTGTGATAGTTACACAACAATTAAAATAATGTTTTGTACATTCGAATAGTAAAACTATCGATACTTGGGTAGGTTTTAAACTTTTAAGCAGATAACAAATATCTCTTCAAAGCGATTTTCGTAAAGTAATTTTAAAGTAAAATCTATGGCACTTAGTAAAATTCCGCTTGAAACTCTAGCATAGAGAGTTTTAAAATGAAAGCGGTTCACGATGAATTCATTAAATTCAGAAGGGAGCAGAAAAATATTATCTCACTGAGTAAAGTTGCTCACACAAAGCCATTTATGCAAAACATCTAAGTAAGCATCGAGTACATACTAACGTAGACGGGTTTTTAAAGATTTTTTAGATATCATACTCGTAGATCTGTACTATAAATATATTCAAACACCAACCACCCAAGTAGCACAGATAGCTGTATAAATACTCACTTTTAGACCTATTTGAAACTCTATGCGTATTAAGACTCTTTTAAGAGTACACTGGTGATCCTACAGCTGCATAATAGCTGTCAGTGATATTTAAACAGCTTAGGCTGAATAAGGGCTGTTTAGTGGATAAAATTACGCCAAATGCTGTATAAGAAGGTATTTGTGAACTCTTATTACACTGACTTATTAAGGGGGCACGTGTGAACTATTATGAAGCTTATTGCTGAATATCAGAGTTTTAACTATTCACGTCGCTGTTTAACATGAATCCACCATTTTGTTGTATAACCTCATAACCTATATAAATATACTGATTCATTTTTCAACTTTTATGATGTTTTGTGTATGAATTAGGAATGGATTGCATTAGTTTTTACTTCTCGATATCATAATAACAACTTTTTATCTTATAATTCTTTTCAAATCACTAAAAATTGTTTATTCAAGTTTTCATCACGGCTTATTTATATCACGAAACTAATTAAAACCCGAATATTTTCGTGGCGCACTAAAATTTTCTTAGGTAATATATATGTATAATGTCAGTAAAATTACATTCCCAATCATTTTTCTTTTATAAATATGAAAACAATGCACTTAACTTTGAATATATAACCACACGTATTCAATCAAATTCAATTCACTCCACGAAGTATATTAATTTGCTAGATTTGTATTATCTATGGTTTGCTACTTCACTTTTACGTCACGTGACATTTGCTGAATAAAGAGTAACTTGTAATCTTTTACTCAACTTAAGGCTGTATAATTTGTGCCCATTTAAGAGGTATAAGAGCTGTATACGGCCGTATACAGCCCTTATGCAGCTTTTTTATACAGCTTTAAGCGTGACGGGAATTCGTTATTCAGCTGCTAAGCAGCCTTCGTGTGCTACTTGGGCATAGACTAAAGAGGTGACCAACTTTATTTGTCACTTTTTGTGGTAAAAATTAGTTTTGGAATCTTGCACATCTTCTTTGATTTCTTTTTTGTAATACTTTCTCTCTCTAGGAAGAGCATGTAGCATTTAACACTCGCTATTTAGTCGAACCTATTGCCTATTTTTCGAATGTAAAGATATATGAAAATATTTATTCTTACATTCCCATTGCAAACTTTTAGTATGGGTGTCCATAAAAATTCAATTAAAATCCTGTGTTAAGCTGAAATCCTAACTAATCACAGAAATACTGTCTGCTCAACACCATTGTTATATGAATGTAGTTTTGAATTATGTAATCAGTCCGTGGAGAAAGCTTTCAAGGTTTGTAACAGTAATTGCTTTTCAGATTTCAACGAGCTATTCGACTCTAACTGTTATAACGTAGAACTGGGACGCTTTGTTTACGAAAGCTTGCAACTCCTTAATGGAAACTGTCTTGTTTCAAGGAAAACCATTGTAACAAATTATATAACCACCAAAGGTGATGGTTACATAATTTGTTACAATGGTTATTTTGTATTTCAGTTATCGTACCTTTCGTTTTAAGTTCGTTAGTAATTATATTATCACCAATATCTCAATTGCATAAAGGAATTCATTCATTTATCTCAGGCCATCACCAATTCATTGTGGGGTAAAGGTCTACTCTTCCATGAATAGTGTATAGTCCATTACATAGGCCATGTTGGATTAGCACAACTTCACATCCCTTTGAGAACATTATGGAGATTTCTCAGGCATGCCGGTTTCATACGATGTTTTGATCCACAGTTGATATTCCAGCAACTGATAAATAAACCGCATAAGTCCGAAAAGTCAGACATGCATCCCTGGAAAATTAAACTGTTGTAATTCAAAAGTGTATACAGTTTTATCTTCTTTAATTAAACAAATTGAGTTTAAAAGAAAAATACAAAAAAAAAGCAAAGAGAAAAAATACGAGAAAATTTTTGAGTATGTCAGTTATTGTGGTTTCCTTTTAACATGACCGATTACAAAAGCAAAGAGAAAAATACGAGGAAAATATTTTTGAATATGTCAGTTGAGAGAAAAGACAATAAATCAATCTTGCCTTCTTTATTTCTTCCTTTCAGAAAAAACCTGTAACTCGGGGGCAAGATTATTAACATTAAAGTTTTCTATGTACCACTTCTGGGTATCGTCCTCCATACATCTCTCCAGAACAGGCCGTATATCATTCTTCTCACTTACAACCACATCCAGACAGTCTTGGGTATGCATGTGTCGAATATGTTTTGACTAAAAAAAAAATATGTAATTTATGTAATGTTGCTAAGATTTTTTTAATGTGCCGTGTTACTAATACTAAGTAGGTTGTATCCAGAACAGTGATATAGATAATATTTTATTAACCAACCAATAATAGTATATTCAGGTTTTAAAATATATCTCTTGCATTTAAATAATTATGTTCTGTTTAAACTGACAATTATCATTTACACCATGTAAAGAATTGTGTCAGCCAATATATTATAAAAAAAATATATACTATGTCTATGGTTTACAACCAAAATCACCTTTATGTCGTAAAGCCAAATCTGAGTAACGGCTCGATCTCGACAAGTGAACAGAGTTATTACACTGAAGAGGAAATCAAGGCAAAGATGATCGAATTGTAGTCTGCCTTCCCTAGTGTAGAGCCAGAACTGAAAAAAAATTATTCACCAAGTATTTTATTTCTTTTTCAGGGGCATATTGCATACAGACTGCAAGCTTACTGAAAAATTGCAGTGTGGATGCAATAGCACCGAATTCTTACTCATTTATACGAGACCTACACGCTATATGCATACCAATGCAACAACGCACTACATGGTCGGTCGGCAGTTATAATGCTGTTATTCAACAGAATCTATCGAACAAAATAAGCTCGGAGATGATGATGATGATAATTACATACTTGATGACCTCCTTGGTAATGACAAGGCTTAAGCGCCACAGCGCCTATCCCATCCGGTGGAGTTGCATCGGAATCTAGACAAATGTCGTAACTGCCAGTAGTGTAAATCTGTTAAAAAAACAACGTTTTTTATTCAATGACAAGATAGTCCTTGACTGCGATCTCACCTGATTGTAAGTGACGATGCAGTCTAAAATGGTAGCGGGCAAACTTGGACGGGGTATGGTAACCTATACCCCTAATTGGTTTCTACTCGCCATCGTGCCGGAATGCTAAATCGCTTGTTGGCATGTATGACGGTATGGTACTATTATCCTTTTATACCTACCCTTCCACTAGCAGCAGTATCGTTAGGCACAACCAAGTCAGGAAAAACGTTCTTCAGATACCAATCAAATGAGTTGCATTTCAGCCTTTCGCGTAACTTTTTCCTTTCGCTTACATCACCGAAATCTTCTTTTAGGTGCGCAATTCTTTCGTAAAAATATTTTGCATAGTCATCCATCCATACCTAGAAATAGATACAACATTTTTTAAATGCACATAATAAAATCAATACAAAAATAAAATTGACTTCGAAATTATTAAGATTATTTTTAAGCTATTGCATAGCTTCTATCGCGGGCCAGCGTGGAGACCGAATCCAGAAATTCCGTAACGAAAATAACCTGACACGGGACTCCTCTACGGTGAGCCGCTAGATGGCGTTGATAAAAAATGCTATGCAATAGCTTTACCGCGGCAGTCCCCGAGTGCCACACGTCTTTTTTTAATAAAATAAGTACGTTTTTAATTTTTTGCTGTCTGTTGGCTTATCGAGCTATTTTTTTGTAATCTTCTAAATCTCCACAAAGAAAATAGCTTAAAATGTATTGCCAATTTCGTGGAGCGTTGTCTCGGTCACACGAAGTTGTAGACGTCACATTGGTTTATATTGAATGATAGAGATAACGTTCTACTAATGCCATGACACTGTAGCTTATTTGCACCTTCCGTCATCTTCAGACGAACTTGGTATCTGGTAATATTGTTAGGCAGATAATATAGCTATATTATAAGTATAAAAAAACCGGGCAAGTGCAAATCGGACCTGTACATGAAGGGTTCCGTACCATCCTACAAGATTTAGCTAGCTATTATTAAGATGGAGCGAAAACAAAAATTTATCTTATACGTTTCTCCTATTTAATTTTTAACTTTTTTTTATTATTTATTACTTTAGCAGCAATAGAATACATTCTGTGAAAATTTTGAGTATCCACCTATTATTATAGTTCCTGCAACACAGCCCGCTGGCAGACGGACGGATTGGTGGATGGACCACGGAGGTTTAGTACTAGGGTCAAAAATTACCAATATTTTTTATTACCTCAGCCAATCGAACCGAGTTTCTTTTAGTATAATCTCGGGCACCTCGGTAAGGAAAGGTCGTTCTGTAAATATGCCCCACATGGGAACAGGGAACGATCTCCAGAGATCCACCACACATCCACACTTTGAATGACAATTCCAGATTCTCCCCGCCCCATATCTCGAACTCCTCATCATAATAACCGAGATGCTGGAAAAAATCTTTGTTTATCGCGAATAAACCTCCTGCTATTGTCGGTGTTTTTACGGGTGCAGCGAAATTCGTCCTCCTGGCAGCGATATCGGGCGGTATTGACTGCCAAATGAAATTCAAATTCCAATTGAATCCACCAATTTGGATGTCTTTAGGGTCCTGAGCGATGTACTCAAAGGTGGATGGATCTATGTAGTCTATGATGGGACTGACGACTGTTCTATTGTTTTCTACTATTCTCTCTATTAAGGGTTCTAGCCAACCTGTGGAAGTAAGAAATAAGAATATTGGTTTACACAGAAAAATTTACATGATAGGTATATATAAAACTAGTTTTTCCCGCGGCTTCGCTTAAGTTAAGTTCGATTTTTCAAAACTCTTTTTTATCCCCTTAGGAGTATCTGTATGTTAAATTTCAGCGCTGTGGTCTTGGGTTCGATTCCCGGCTAGAGCACTTTGGGAATTTATAATTTCTAAATTGTCTAGTCTGGTCTGGTAGGAGGTTTTCTTCCACTTCTCCTTTATCAACCGATAGAGATCCACTGATGTACAAATGTCTTTCGCATGGACTTCCACAGGTCTCGGTCTTCCGCCACCTGTATCCAGCGGCTCCCTGCGACTCGTTTGACGCTTTGACCGTGGTAAAAAAGTTTCTTACCCTTAGTACATTCACAATGGCTATCGAGAAACAAAACTATAGTGGTAGAGGATTCCTTTACGCCCAGGATCCGCGATCTTATCAATCCTTCGCGACGCTCTGCTCTGATTAAACGTACTTTGGGCAATTTTTGAAGATGGACTTCTAAGCGAGATTTGAGGTGAACTGAAAATACAACCAATGTATTTTTTTTGTCGCTTGGCTAAGATCACACCCAATGGTAAGTAAAGATGCAACGCGTTTGCCTAGTAGATTCCTATTAATTCTTATTTTAATTTACCCATAACCAAGGTATACCTACCTATAAAAAAACTGTGTTGAAATGAAAGATATCCTGGTTTGAAATTGAAATATTTAAACGTTCAAACCTATTCTAATTCTCTCGCACAGCAAAAAATGCTAATGTGCGCAAAAAATAAAGACTTTCCTAAAGTCTAGAACAAATTGTGGGTTGCCTATTCAAGAGAGGCTAACTTTGTGTTCAACTTTTCATAACACTTTGAACTTACGCATAGTAGAAAAGTCATCGACTAATATAATTTCTCTCAATAAATGTTTCGGTGAGTAGTATAAAGCGGAGTGTATGGTTCGCAGAAGTGTGGACCACGCTTCGTTGTGGAAACAAATTATAATTGTTACTTCGGGTAAACTCAGCGGATACTTCCTTTGTTTGCACCTGCAACACAAATTACAAATAGGTATACAATACAGGTAACTTTTCTAATCAACTGTTTACCTAAGTTGAGTTTTTAACAGCGCAGCGTTCTTTACACGCTTCCTCGTTCCAGTGGACTGGATGATTTTTAATTTTATCTTTTAATTTTTGACATTTTTTTTAATTTTTTTTAATTTTGTATGTTCCGCTGATAATATAATCCTCCGACATGGTTATCGGAGACTTTATTTTATAAATTCTATCGTTATAGGGAGTTGTCCTAAAAATATTATATATCAATTTTAATTTAGATAGAAAAGTAAAAATATCAACCGAAAAGTACCTAATATCGGAGAAAATAGTAGTAGGAGATTTGCGCTTAGTTGGAGGGAAATGGGAATATTAGTCATGTCAGCATGAATAATATTTTTAACCAACTTCCAAAAAGGAAGAGGTTATCAATTCGGTCGGTATGTTTTTTTTCTATAGGTATATGGCCACCGATTATTACGTGTTTCCTTTTTTAATTTTTTTTTAATGCATTATAGGCCCATGCTTGATCACTATCACACTTGATGGAAAGCGATGTTGTAACGCGTTTGCCTAGATTTT
The DNA here is from genome assembly GCA_038048805.1 of Hipparchia sbordonii. Lineage (NCBI taxonomy): Eukaryota > Metazoa > Arthropoda > Insecta > Lepidoptera > Nymphalidae > Hipparchia > Hipparchia sbordonii. Next base: position 9,828,534 of record JBBIWI010000008.1, on the reverse strand, counting down.
TTTTTTTGAAAAAAATATTAAATGCATATGCGCATTAAAAATAGGGTTTTGAAAGCGATGTAGCAAAGATTCAAGCAAATGTATTGAAAAATCTTATACATACCAATCTTCCCTAAAATCGGGTAGGGTGCGGTCAATAGGTATCAAATCGCTGACAAATTGATTAAAGGCGTTGTCTTGCCAGCCCTTCTTTATCAACATTCGTATGGTGCCCTTCACGTTTTCTTTTACATGAACGGCCTTTCCGAGCATACCTAATAAAAAAAATCGTCTTATTAAAAATCGGAATTATTTTGATGTTAATATCTTCTATATGTATGTACAATAAGATTTCCTATGGCATCGTACTTACTATGAAAACAAGCAAAATAAATATTTTTTGCAGTTTCTACATTGCTTTGTGGTGTGAGTAATAAGTACCTAGGGCCTAGTATTATTTTTAAAAAATACAGCATATATGTTTATGATGTCGCGCGCAAGTGCTGGTCGTCGTATGTAAGGGCCCTAACACTTAATTAATTAATTAAACATGTTTTTCTGTATTAATTGAGCTTTGTGTGTTTTTTGTGGTCCGTAAAACTTTATATATTTATTTTCAATAGGCAAGTAAGGTTTAATAGGTAAATAAATACTTTTATAAAGTCTGCATATGCAAAGACTTTATACAAGTATTTATTTTCTAAGTACACACTAAGCTTGTACCGTCTCTGAATTGCATCAGCAAAAATTTTTCCGCGAGCAGGCCACTCGATTGCATTTTCTTTTTCAGTTAAAATATAGCTACGAACTTTAATATTTCGCCCCCACTACGCTGGTCTAATGATATCTGCATCCGCTTATTTCTGTAATTGGCGTAGCAGGCGGCTCTCGAAAATTTTTTTAATGGAAAATATTTTCAATCAACACAAGGATGTCTACGTTTATGTAACTTCCTCGTAAGAATTTTCATTCTTTTTTATTTGTCGAAGACTTGCTAGTTAGTTCACTCTTTACTAATAATGTGCAGAATATTCGCATTCGCATTCGGAAATATTCGCGTATTATTTGACATTTAAAATCCAACAATTGTTACATCACTACTCGATAGGTATCATTTTTTTAAATCTCAGATTTTCTGGGTTTCGATAATTATCTACGTGTAAAGCTATATCTACTCCAAAATTTTGTCAGGTTTGTTATATACGTAAATAGTTGATGCTTCGCTCGCGTGGATTTAGTTTTTAAAATCCCGCGGGAACTCTTTATTTCTCCGGGATAAAACGTTGTCTTTGTCACTCTCCCAGTCATCAAAAAAACACATCGATCCATTGCTTTCTTGCGTAGTAATTGAAGGATAAACCAACACACCATCAAATAAACACACTTTCGCATTTATTATATTGGTAAATATAGATGATCCAATGCCTGACCGAAAAAGTAGCACTCAAATTTCTTTTTATCCATGACTTCTTCACGGATTTAGGTTCTCCCATTGGAACCTTTTTTCGGAAGTAAAAATGACCTATGTCACTTTCTGGCACTTAAATTCGCGATCATAAATCACAACGATCCTTCTTTACTCTTGAAAATACGAAAAACCAACAAGCGGCACTCACATTATTTTATTCATAATACCTACTCGTACGTTTGCTCGCGATTTCGTTAGTCTTTTAAATACCACACGAATTGTTTTTTTTATGGAATAAAAAGTAATTTATGTCAATTTCTAAGTAATCAACTATACAATAACAAAACCACGTCGTATCGTTGCTTATTAATTTTTGCGCGATTGAAGGACAAACAAACAAACATACTTTCGCATTTATAATACTATTAGGGATTCCTAGGTATATAAGAGGGATGATAGATAATGGTATTAAATGCGAGTATTGTAAACTTGCACCACTAACCTAATGGCTGATCGGGGTCTTTGATGGCTAAAAGTTGATCATTGTAAGATAGATGTGGGCTGCCTTGACCAAGAAGAAACCATTCTGTAACATAAGAATCGCTTATGGAGAATCTAATAACAACATATCATCAAAATCGGTTCAGGCGTGTAGAAGTTATGGTGGAATATACAAACTCACATACCTACATACATGAGCCCTGAAAACAATATACTCCTTTTTCCAGGCAGTCCTATAAAAAATGTAGTGCACACACTCCCACTTTGTTGGCTTGTCTCTATTATGATTACCAACGTGACTGAGTCGGGAGGACGTTATTTCAATATGCCAACCGAACTGGAAAAGTTCACTCAAGCCAAGGCGCAAAACCCTTGTGTAATTTTTTCAAGCTTAACATACATGACACCGAAGTTACGTTCATTTGCCTTGGCTTAATGTTGTCAAATTACACTTCCGACTTCATATGTCACCTTTATTACCTTGAAAAGTTACACTTATGGGCTCAAACTCGCTTAGAATAAAACAAGACGAGTAAAACAACATACCTTCTGTAAGCGTGGAGTTTCTGAACGTGTTCCCCACAAATTGTTTCAGTTCTTTTTCATAGTGATCATAGCCTCCAATTAACATCTTACTTGTTTTATATTCTTTTAAAATCATAAAGAAAGTGATCGCCCATACGATTAATATTACGGCAAATATTTTAAGAAGCTGCCTTAGCATGCCTGTTTGAATTAAACTAACTAAAATAGTAGACGAAAATTTTCACTTTGAAAACAGTTCATGAAAAGTTTCTTGTGATACCTGAAAATGCTGTTTCTACAAATAAAACAATGACAAAAGAATTTAATCAATAATCACGTTACCAACAGAGAAAGGAGAAAGAAAAATTGGAATTAAGGTGGCTTTAAGAACCCTCCCACGAATTTTCCCTTGTGTGCGAACTCCACAGGGCGGCGAGTGAAACGAAAGCAAATGCAAAGAAATCTGTCCTCTATAAACTTCTAAAAATAAGTAAAAGTAAAGTCACCAAAAATCACGCGAAATTAATTGGGAACACTATACACAAATACCTTATACAGTCGACTTCTTCTCGCACTGATCAATAGAAATAAAGTGCAATACTATAAAGGTTGATTCAATACTTTTCTTGTTATGGATTACTTTTCTTTGTAGTGAAACGAGACTTACGAAGGCTTATTCTTATCTCTACGTATTTCCGATATAATTTAATGCCGATTTCACCAACATCGAATGATGTTAAATTAACAAAGAAATAAATTGGCAGTTCTAATAGTTTTTGAATTAAATAACTGCCAAATTATGAAAACGCTCGGATTTTTGTTGGTGAAATCGGGATTTAATCATTTGAATATTAATTAAAGCCGTTTCACTAATATGTAATCTAAACATATTATCTTTAACATTAAAAGGAAAAGGTGACTGAATGACTGACTTTCTGACTGATCTATGAACGCACTGCTGAAATCACTGGACGTATTGGGATGTTTAGCATACAAATAGCAATTATGACGTAGGCATCCGCTAATGATTTTTGAAAATTCAACCCCCAAGCGAGTAAAATAGGGGTTTGAAAAAATTTGAAAAACTTAACATGAGCGAAACTGCGGACAAAATACAGTTAAACATTAGGAAAATAAAAATATTTTTGTATAAGTCAAAATTCTGAACTAGAAAATTCAACAGAAAGCGAAAAAATGCGTATAAAAAAAAAAAAAAGATACCGGCCGAATTGATAACCTCCTCCTTTTTGGAAGTCGGTTAAAAATGGAATAAGTCTTCGTGTTTGTTTAGTTTGAAGTACATGAAGCCAGTTCGTTCGCACAGCTCGGTACAAATACGCGGAATAAACATTGACATACACTCTTGTTCCTGCTGGAACACTATAACTGATAACATGAAATAAATCGACTTTCTTATAGTGTGTTGCCGGTATGTTTGTACTCTTATACAACTGCCTCATTGGTCTAATGGTTAGCATGTTTGATTATACGGATGACGGATGTCCCGGGTCCGAATCCCGGGTCGGACCAAAAAATGTATTGGGTTTTCCGCCAATAGAATCTCAGCCCGGAGTTAGGAATTTGGCGGTGAGTCACCCTCGTGCCTCGGAGCGCCTGATCTCTCTCTGGTCGAGTCAGATTACTGTCTCTTCGGACTATGAGAATGAGGGAATAGAGATAGCTCTGTGTTTGCGCACACACTTGTGCGTTATAATATCACCCGCACAGTTAGCCAATCTCTTGGGAGGATTTGGTAGGGAGGCCATTATTATGTACTAATCTCAGCATTGGTTTTACAGCGTTTATTCTCAGCAAAATTATATGCATAGGAAAACACATCGTCGTTAAGCCCATACTTTGCACAGGCAGTGGGTACTTACCACGGATCTCACTGGATGGCGCATTGTAAGGTTCCAAAACACATAGGGTTTTTAGAGTATAATAGCACACACGGCCGCATGAATCTTTAGTTACATGGGGTTATTCAAGGGGCGCACCAATAAGTTCCTGAAATGCCGGTAACGCATCGGTGGTGCCTCTGGTACTACAAGCGTTCACGGGCGGCGGTAATCACTTTACATCAGGTGTCCCGCCAGCTCGTTTGCCCGCTATTCATATATTAAAAAAAAATAGTTATGACCAAGTGTTCGTACCATGTCCTCGATTCAATTGTATTAAAATTACAACACTCACGTTAAGATGTCTGCTTTTTGATAAAATGGTGTGGGAAATCTTCCGCTACATCAAACTACAAAAAAAAAAAACAACATAACTTTTCATCGGTTAATAAATTAAAACATAAAACATTTAATTTTATTAATACTGCAGCATAGCTAGCATGGGCGGGAGAAATTTTATCCCCGGGGAAAGGATAAAATGTTTATCTCCGCAAAATGGTAGAAATAATATCCACAGTGGATATTCTTATAGGCATATAGGTACTTTTCCTTTCCCCTGTCGCCATGCTTTAGCATAGGGAGAAGATAATTTTATCCCTTGTCAGTGGATAAAATCGGGGGATAAAACTTTTATCTCCTCCCCATGCTAAGCCTGCAAAGCTATAGTTATTGTGGTAGCTGGTGAAGTTGGTTGGTCTGAGGTACTTACCAACCAATTTCGCAATATCCATTTAATCCAGTTGCTACACATATAATTCACGCGACAGCCTCGTTTAGTTACACTTCGGGAGTGTGACGTTGAATAATAAAGGTGGATTAGATGTGGAATCAGATGATCTCGAACTTCGCAGCGAACGGGACAACTTTAAATTACGGGGGGGCTTATCGTCGTGGTTGCGTGTACGCGGCAGCGGCTTGGGAATTTACCAAAAGCTTCAATTCCACGTAATCTTTTACGTAAAGTTAGTTTTTTATTGGATGACAAGATAGTCCTTGACTGCGATCTCATGTGATGGTAAGTGACGATGTAGTTGAACGAGCGAAACGAGTTCTCTGAGTCAACTAGGGCGCTTGCCTACTAGACAGAGAAGTGTGTCCGTCTAAATGTCTGTCAGAGCCCTATAACTTCTGAATTACTGAATATTAGAACGTGAAACTTGGTTGAAAATTCAGTTATATCCTGTACTTGAACAACAAATACTAAAATTAGATAAATGTTATAAAGAAACGAAATTATTTAATTTTAATGCGCCATCTATTAGCATTATTGTGAAGCTAATAGCTTCACTATAATGCTAATAGATGGCGCTGTGTCAGTAAAACAGTTTTATGTCAACTATTATTTTTTTTATTGCGTCTAATGTTAAAAGTTAATTATTACAATATATAATTAAAACTTTTGGGAATTATGGGATATCGCGAGGTCTCAGTTCGGGGCGAACCACTAGTCTAAGATGGTAGCGGGCTAACTTGGAAGGGGTATGGCATTGTATATTGACAAATAAAATTTATGATATTGATAGGAACAAGAAGGTGCAATGCAGCTGCAAATTTTTCTTATTGAAAATTTATCTCATTTCTCTAGAGCGAGTAAGTAATTTCCTGAAGGAAGTACGCTTCCTATAACTCGTTCCAAACGCGTTGTTACGAACAATTTGTGTGTTGATTTAGAACACGATATTCGATTTATAGAACTACTAGCTTTAACCCGCGGCTTCGCTCACGTTAGGTTCGATTTTTTAACCCCCTATTTAACCCTCTTGGGGTTGAAATTTTCCAAAATCCTTTCTTAGCGGATGTCTACGTCCTAACAGCTACCAGTATGCCAAATTTCAGCTCGATCGGTCCAGTGGTTAGAGCTGTGCGTTGATAGATCAGTCAGTCAGTCAGTCAGTCACCTTTGCCTTTTATATATTTAGATAGACGAAATAATGATATCACTGATTCTCTCAATTAGTTGAACACTGAGGTTTTGTAAATTTTGGGGTTTCGTGCAAAAATATAAAAATAAAGCCATCCTCTGCTTATTTTGGTAAAAGACAAAAAAAATTCTTATGCTGCAACTTCCTTCTGTCTGTCTATCATGCCTTTTGTCCTTGACATTTGAGATGTTTTTAATTGAGAGCTTGCCTGACTTCGTTGTAAACTAATGTCAAAATAAAGAATTTAATAAAATAAAATTTTGCGACTATAATTAAGTTTCCATATATGTATAATGCAAATAAAAACCCGTGAATATGCTATATCTCATTATTTTTAGTATAGAAATATAAACTTCAATGTTACTCTCAAAGGCCTCCTTTTTGAAAGTTTCTTTAAGAAGGCAGTTTTATTTTCACCAAAAACAATACAGTCAAACAACACGAACAGCGCGGTTTTTTGGGCATTTCCTTTTGTATTCGCTGTGGAATTGATTAAATTACCATGGTTAGTTAGCATTTCATCGATTGAATTAGGAATCATGTAACCTATCCTAATATTAACTTGGTGCATCCTGAATATTAATTGAATGCTTGTGTGACGCTGAATATTAAATAGATCCTACAATGGATCTCCCACATAAACTGAAATCGCTGCGAGTACAAACGCCAAAGATGTCTTTCTAAGTGCTATTGGTTAGTCATCATCATCACCGCTGATAAGGCCGCCAAATTGTATACTATTTCTTAAGCTCATTGTGTCTATTGTTATACTAGCTGTGCCCGCGACTTCGTTCGCGTGGAATAGTGACTTTTCGGGCAGCATATTTTGAATTACATATACCGTCGACGCTCAGGCGCGAGGCGTGTAGTACGTACTCTGTACGTTAAAAACGTTCGCCGTGATTCTTTAAATTGACATAACTTTTTTATTTATGAACCGATTGTCATGAAATAAACACTAAATGTTAAGTGAAGCTTACTACAATATATTAGTGAAAACCGTATCTAAATCGAATAAGCCGTTTCTGATATTAGCATGCACAAACACACAGACAAACAGACAAGCAAACAAACAGACAAACAGACAAAAAAAAAAATTAATTACAATTTCGGGTTCGGCATCGATATAATAACAACCCCTGCTACTTTTTTTATATATTTCCATTGTACAGACACCACTTTTCTACAATTTTATTATATGTATAGATTATGTGTGGCCACAATTCATCCACTGCTGAAAATGGGACAAAAAAGACGCAGGTTTTCTCGAGTTTAAATTAAGGGCAATGTGTGGCTGTTTAACATAGACGTTTATTTACGTACATATTAATAAAGTTTGCTTGTTTATTGTGTTATTTATTAATAGGACCAGCAATAAATTTCAATTTATAAAACGTTCCAGATTCGTAAGACAACAGAAATAGAGACAAATGGCCGAGGTCAATACGAGTCAGAGTTCCTAAATATTGACATTAAAAGGACAATGTTCATTTATGCCCTAAGCCAGCAAATTCATATTTTTAAATATCCTATACTATGAGCGCACTTTCTTCTAAGACTACATTAATTGAAACTAGATTTTTAATAATAGTGTAGAACCAATCGAAGCAGAAGTAAATTAAATAAAAAACCATATTTTTATTTGTAGTGCCGGTTGCATTTCCGGATTTTAATGGCGACGAAAGGATACGTTACTCAGTTAATGAGTTTATTGATCGGTAATATTATAAGATTTTTTTAGGTAAAAAGTGTTTTTTTTTTAAATTCTTAAATATACAAAAATCTACTTTTAAATGAAAAACGGATAATAAATTCAAAATCTAGATCTTGTGTGTTTTAAAATGAACTATGTTATTTTTGGTCATGGCAGTTTCTGGTGAGGGCATGCCTCCATGTTGCACTGGTCATCCTCCTTTACTCTTCAAGATTGGTTCGCGCTGATATGACATGCATGTCAATACTCGGAAGAGTTTTACACTTTACACAGTTACGTTCGCATTTATTTTCCCCTTGAAACAGCGAGCGATGTAATCAGCCGACCAAAAACCCCATATTGATTCACCAGTTGAAATCACCAGTTGAAATAACCAGTGTTTAAAAATCTTCTGTTTTGCCAGTGAGTTTTACGTAGCTGTCTTCTTTTTAATAGTTCGCAATCAGAAAGATTGCATATAGACGGTTAACCACCAAGCTCCTATCTGATATTTTTAGTTAAATTACTTTTTTTACGAATTCTGCAAAAAGAAATTCTATCTCACACCATAGAAAATTCTCTTTTAAAAATTAATATAGTTTTTGCAAATCACGAGGGCGCGTGAGCTTGTGGAAGTTTAAGGAAAAACAAAGGAAGGTTTATGATTTTAGCAGCCTAAACCATACCTAAGCCAAAATCGGCATAAAGTTTAAGCGCTTGATGAGTGGTATGTGAATCAACTCAATATGGTCCGGGTGACAGAGTCTCTACATTTTATAGGAACAAAATCATTATTACATCAAATTTTCCTTAGTCGGATTATATTTTTTAAGCTTTTTTCTTATTTGATCGAAAACATACTTACGTCCTAATTTTAAAGTGGCTGCCAATAATAGACCGGAATTTTCGCCCTTCAATTTGTTATTTTGGATTAGATAGGTAATTAAGTAAACAAAAATCGTACTGGCACACGCCATGTTTTCAATACCGAACCGATCCATACAAACGATGTTTTTACAAGGCCCAGTTGCAAGCAGCACGTATCCACTATCGACTTTACTAGTTTGCGGTGGGCATATTTGTTTGCTTTGTTTACAGCCTCGAAGCGTCACTTCCTTCGAGATTTAGTTTACATTGGACATCTAATGGAAATGGGTATACAACTCGGCTAGGCTCTTACTCCTGGATTGGTTTAAAGTTTTTTTTTGTTTTCTATTCATGACTTAGTTTTTTGTTTAACTTTGTCCGCGTGGAATTATCCTGTCACTTTCCTTTCTAGGGGCAAAAACCCACTGGCATCCACTTCTGGATAAAGGTCTCGTGCATGGACTTCCACAGAGCTAGGTCTTACGTGACCTATATCCAGGTGATCTCTGCACCTCATGTGATGTCGTCAGACACTTAGTGGGTGTTCTGCCAACATTACCTACTCTTTTCGGTGTGGGGTACTAAGGACCCCAACGACCATCAGTTCCTCGAACTAGGTATGTGGGCCCGCACATTTTCATTTCATCTTGATGATTTTAACACGCTGAACAATGCCGGCAACTTTGATTCTCCCACTTTTGATTTGAACTCGCAAGAATATCTCTCCATCGCCCACTGAATGGCCCTGAGCCTTTTGTGGCCCATAGATGATAAAATCACCAGTGTTTAAGAAATCTTCTAAATACCCAATATTTTTAATAGGAGCTAATTTGGAAACTAACCAGAATAGATAAAAAAAATTATATCACTAGCTTTCAGTACAGCTATTTTTGCAACGTACGCGGCGTCCCAACAAAGGCTTACGTGTTGTATGCAGCCTCGTTAGTGCTATATCCTGTGTTGTAGTTTTGTGCAAAATATATCTATTGATACCTTGTTGCACAAACATAAATTTTTGTATTTTAGTTTTGTTCCCTCGGAACTTGCGGCTTTGAAACAAAATTTTTGGTAATTTTGTAAACCAATTTGAATGCAAGCAAATAAGTTTTATATAGTAAAATAATTCTTTTACTGTATCAAACTTTTTTTCAGCAAATTTCAAAACAAAATTTTTGGTTTATTTTTTGTAAACTTTTGATACCTATAAGCCCAACTCGAATTCAAACAAATAAGTAAGAACTCACTTTAACGATTTTAATTGCGAAACAGTTTCTTATTCGATGACTAAAATTGACTACGATCTCGTAGTTATTAGTAAAGCCACCACAAAGGGTCCCACGGCGCGGCGTGATGAATGACGGGCCGCACCGGACGAGTGACGCCTGTGGGCTACCGTCGCGGCCCGTGTTGAGCAGTCCACGGCGCGTGTCGGCCCGGCGCGGCCTATTGTTGGTCGCGCTTAAAACGCGGCTTTAACGCGCCGTGGGACCGATATAACGATGTAGTCTATGCTGGGATCCCACGGCGCGTTGGACTAACGGACCGCGCCGAACCAACGAGCGACGCCTGTGGGCGCCCATCGCGGCCCGTGTCGGTTGTCCCACGGAGCGTGTCGGCCTAGCGTGGTCTATGGTTCGTCATTGGAAGTCAGTAAGTTTAGAGGCGGAGAGCGGCGCTTTCGTGTTGAAAGACGAACAATAGTCCGCGCTAGGCCGACACGCGCTGGGACCGCTCGACTCGGGTCGCGACCGACGCCCACATGCGTCACTCGTTCGGCGTGGTCCGTCAGTTCAACGCGCCGTGGGACCCCGGCTTAAGATAGAAACGTGTAAACCTGGAAGGGGTATGGCATTAGGTAATTTAATTAAACCCTAATCGAATTTCATACAACGCGGCGTCTAACCAATACGTAGTATGTAGAGTGGTAATTGAAGTTTCCCACCAGACCAGATCCAGAAACAATCAGAATTATAAATCCCTAAATTGTCCCCGCTGGGAACGTATCGGGTGTGTTTACTTATTTTGGGCCTTATTTCATTGTAAAATTTCACTTCAGTTTTCAAAATAAAATATCACCAACGCAATACCCGGATATCAAGGCGCAGAATAAATAAACTCCGCAACAAAGCTTTCTTCGCTCTGCTGTTGTTCGGGGGCTGAGTAAATACAATAACAAATTGCCTCGCAATTGCTCAAGTGAAAGAGCATGAAAATATAACTAACAAAATATTGTTATTTTATCAAATTTTCTTTAGGGGCTACGATGATCTCGATTTTAGGCAAAAACAGGTACCTACGTAACTAAAGTCTTCTTGAAAGTGAAATCTTGAAAAAAACATAACGACTGGCTGATATTCAGCTGTAGTTTTAGCATAAGCTCCTGTTTTATTCTCAACAAAGCTTCTTTGCTGGTTGTTTGGCTGCATTGTAAATTTATTTACAAACAAACTTTCGGCTTTATAATATTAGTGTGATTGCTTCAAAATTGCTTTAATTGCTGAATCTATTGCAACACAAACACAAAAAAACATATTTTGAATAATTTTATGTGTTGTGTACAATTTTTTTTCTTATAATTTAATGGGCGTTGTTGCGTTCTTTGTTTTTTTTTTTATGTTCTACACTTTTGTAGTCTTGTAGAACTACCCCTTGAATTCATCAGTGATGGTACTTTTGTAGGTAGGCGGACAAAAGTACAATGACGACCTCAAAGTAAAGTACATATGGAAGTCACTGTATGACAAGCTAAAACAATACTGATTTACTACTTTAAGCGTTGGTGGTAGAGCCTCTTTTAGAGATTTTAGAGGCTGAGTTAATACTTGTACAAAGTGAAATCCTTGGAGATTTTTCAAATGACAAGCTATGATTAATGGCTGCGTCAATGAAGGTTGCTAGTGGACCATGTCGCCTCGGGATGATAAATTGCAGCATGGCTTACAATCTGCTGGAAACGCTGGGATTCTTAGAAGATTTTATTTTAAAATTAAGACTATCGTGTTTGGCTACGATTTCCCTAAGATGATTTAAAACAAAACAATGCATATAAAAAATCACTATCTGAATCCTCATCTGAGGACTTTGCGTGAAGTTTTGCTTTTAAAAATCCCTCGAGAACGGGAACCCTCTACTTTCCCGTGATTAAAGTTGAGCAAAGACTATGACCTCCAAGTCCTCAACTACAATTAGGTACTTATACATGAAATCATGTTCTTTCGTTGCTACCTAACTGGAGGACCCGCTAATAAAGAGCCAAACAAACACACTTTGGCATTCATAATATTTTTTTATTTTTTATTTGATGACAAGATAGTCCTTGACTGCGATCTCACCTGATAATAGCGGGCTAACTTGAAAGGGGTATGGCAGTGTACATTCAACCCAAACCCCTAATCTGTTTCTACACACCATCATGCTGGAACGCTAAACCGCTTGGTAGCACGTCTTTGACGGTAGGGTGGTAACTAGCGACGGCTAAAGCCACCCACCAGACCAGACCAGAGTCAATTCAGAAATTATAGATTACCAAATTGCCTCCGCCGGGAATCAAACCCGAGACCTCCCAATTATAAGACCACAGCGCTCACTACTGCGCCAGGGAGGTCGTCAAATTATTCACACATTAGGTATTTTTTTAGGTAGGATTGCGTTTGGCGACAATCATTATTTATCCAAAGTGTTCAGTAGTTTGCTTTGGTACGAGTAGTTTGTGATCTCACAAGATACAAGATATTAAGTGTAGAAGTGCTTCGTATTAAAATTCCGTTCTGCGCTGTATATTTGTTATGACTGTGCATACTCGCCGAGTGTAAATTAAGCTAATTATAACATATCATGATCGGATTACCCATTTCCATTTAACGCTTTAATTAATAATGTATATCGGAGTAATGTTTTTGTTGTGGCTCCAAAAATTAAATATCATATTTCCATTGTCATTAATATTGTTTGTAAAATATAATATAATAATAGAAAACCGATCAGGGACTCTGAGACCGATTTGGAATACTGATTGGGTCGAGAAGCCAAAATTATGGAAAACAAATTAAATATTAAACTTTCCTAACACATTTTTTGTATTTTAATAAGTATTTATAATAATCATTAGTATTTTATAAGTTACGATACTATTTAAATTCAATATTTATGTTTTTTTTATTCGTTGGCAAGATAGTCCTTGACTGCGATCTTACCTGATGGTAAGTGACGATGCAGTCTAAGATGGTAGGGGGCTAACTTGGAACGGGTATGGTAGTGTAGATTCAACCCATACCCCCTAATCGGTTTCTACACGCCATCGTGCCAGTACTCTTAATCGCTTGGCGGCACGTCTTTGACGGTAGGGTGGTAACTAGCCACGGCTAAAGTCTCCCACCAGACAAAACTAGTGTTAGTTAAGTTAAACTAGATGCAACTTTTCTTTAGGTAACTACGAGTATTTTGTAATTAGGTATTCCTACTAATTAGTAATACCTAATTACATAATACTCGTAAATTAGTATGCGGCGCTGGTATTCCATTTAGGTAAGAAATAGGCAAGTTTCGAAAGCAAGCCGTTTCCAAACAAGTATGAAACTTGCCCCAAGTTCGCAGTTAGTCATAGATTGTTCCGCCCAAACTTCGCGCCAAACTTTGTCTGTAAAGTCTGTAAAATTCACAATTCAAAAAAGTCTGTTGATTGGTTCAATGTTTTAAATAAGTATTACTTTTTTTACTCGAACACAGAATGGGCTTTTTCATCTTCATGTATGAAGATATATTATTATTTATAAATAGATAGATAGATTATTTATTTATTCACCAAAGTGATGGAATACAGAAAATCGAGCCTTATACATTTTACCAGGACTGGTGCATGAATATTATACAGTAAAATATTAAATTATGTATAGGTATATGTAGACTATCTTGATGAAAGATACGTATACAGAGAGAGGTTTTATCCTGGTGACATATGGGTTACTTTTTATTCCTAAGGAAAATAATTGTTGTTTTTGTTTGTTTCAACGGGAAAAATAGAGGCCTAGATCACTGTCCAGGTTCTTAATTATACCAATACAAAAAGACTAACTCCATGAACTAACAAATAAGCCTGATAATAATTTGCGTGAATAAGGACAAACCAAGAAACAAACACCCATTCGCATATAATATTCGTAAGAAATTTTCTTCTGAATACCTTTCGAAAACAGCTACAACTCTGTAACTTTACAATAAAGACCCATACAAGATAAAATAGTAATAAAGTTACAGTGTAATATTTTTCTTTTCAATTTCCGCTCACCCTGTAACAGTCACATCGGAGCTCAAGGCCGGGCTACCCGGAGATTTAGCTAACTCTAAAATATACTGTCGATGTCACGAAATATTGTTTGTCGTATAAGAGTAGAAATTTGGTGAAGCGTACGCTTATAGCGTAGGTACTTTGGTTTTGCTGGATTTAATATTTTACGTAACTAGCATTATCAAACCAAACGCGATTTACAGGAGTGTTAACATTTCTTAAGTTACTCAAGTACAAGTTAGTGATATATGTGAGTTAAAACTTACTTAAAAAAAACAGGCGAATAGTCCAGAAATCCCGGAGTAATCGGGGACAAAGTTATCGACCAAATTGATAACCTCCTCCTTTTTGGAAGTCGGTTAAAAATAAAATCTAAAACGGATGAAGTTGTGGTCAACAGCTTCTAAACAAATAAATCACGTGTGTATCCCGTTCGTGAATTAATTAAAAAAGTTTTATCTCACGCAAGACTTGGAGTTACCTAAGATAGTATTAAGAAGAAGTGGCAACAGAGAAAATCAAAACATTCCGCCCAACCTTATTTCCACTGCAACACAACTCTCAAAGGCAGCCATCTGCCAAGTTACGTATGCATCCACCTTTATATTCTGAGTGTAACTCGCTCTGACATGTTTATTTCCCGGGCGTATTCATACCGGTGCCTCGTGTCTTGTCTCTTTGAATTTTTCACGTTGTTCATACGTGCAAGCTTCCTTTGATCATATTCGTTTCGGTAATGACATTTTTGCTTATGATATTTCTCACTCACGTGATATGTGGAGATATATCGACATTAATATAAAGCTCCCTTATTGGTCAAATGGCTAGTTTATTCGGCTACGGATTATGGGACCTTAGGTTGGAGGGACGAGTCCAGGTTCAGAGCAAAATGTTTTGGTTTTTCTGTAAGAAAATTCTTATTAAAGGTGCGAGTTGGTAGCCGACCGCAGACAGCAACAGCAGACGACGTGTCGCCGCGACACTACCTACTGGTTTCTATGTATTTCTATGCAGGCGACGCGACGTGTCGCTAGCTGCGGAAGGTATTTCATAGAAATACATAGAAACCAGTAGTGTCGCGGCGACACTACTGGTTTCGGCTGCTGTTGCTGTGCGGTCGGCTAAACCTTAACTGTTCCAAGTTGAAACGGCAATTTATAGTTTACGTAAAACATTGATTCAAAACTTTGTACAAATTTTACCAAAACTTTCTAATTTTGAAAATATAATATCATAATACAGAATAACATAATATATAGTGTAGCTATTGTTTAATGAGATAGAAAGACTAGCAGTAAAAGTAGATAAGGAAAATTGTAAGGAAAATAAGGGTAATAGTTGTAATACTCAAAGTTAGTAGCGTAATTTGTTAACCAGTCTTCAATTTTATAGCCCTAAATAGCTGCGGTACACAGAGTAACACAAAGTAAGGAGTATTCAGCTCTTTCCGTCGACTAATGGAAGTTACAAATGAGCGTAAAGGAAAAGTTGGAATGCACCCGCAGGCGAATTCGCTGGCCACCCATTAGCTTTTTGGTATTTTCTCAGCTTCTACCCAATATACGGTCTTTTTGTGCCTTATTAGGGTAACAGAAATTAAAGCGCTTTATTTCAGTGAGAATAAATGAGATATTTTCTAGCGAAAAGCAAGTATTGGTCTCAATTTGCTGGAGTGACGTCATCGCATCGGAACGCTCAGTTAGATCTTACCAGTGGATCCTAGTAGATTGAGCGGTGTTGGTAGACCCCCACTAGATAGACTGACGACGTCAAACGAGTCGCAGGGAGCCTCTGGATACAGGCGCTGCAATACCATGGCTCGTGGACATGTCCTGCAGTGGACGTCTGTCAGTTGATTTTAATTTGAGTGCCTACAAGGCAAGAGTGAATAGGCATCTTGTAGGCAAGCGCGCTCCAACCTAGATCAGTGCTATCCAGTATTGATTGTCGTCAAACGCAAGCCTATTTAGAATAAAATAAAAAGAAGTAAGTTTTTTACTTGCATATTATTTAGTTCCTCAGTTATAACGATTATGAACATTTTTATGCTCATGTAAGACGGTTACGCCTGTTCGCAACTCCAAAGAGCTAATTTTCTTCAAAAACGCTTATGAGTATGAGTATTACATACGAGTACGTTTGAGTTATTATAAACTCGTAAGAAAATAATTTACAGCCATTCCAAATCTTTATAAATTTTATTTTAATAATTTATGAACAAAAATTAAATTAATCTAAATAAATCTTGAATAAAATGTTTATAATTTACGAATTTTCTGTTCCTATAATACTAATATTCTGAAGTAAAAAAGGCAACCGTCGTTTATTAACAAATTCTTACTTACGCTTCGGTAGGTATATTAAAACTATATGAGATACATACGATATCGAAAAAAATTTTTTCCGGCGTGAGACACAAAGGAAAAGCAATTATGTTGAAAAAAGGCAGTAAATAACACAATTAATGTTAATGCGTCCCATTTAAAAGTGAAATATGGCGGAGCATTTTGCTGAAAATAATGCTTTCGGTTAATTTTCTATTTACGGACATCGTAATTTTTTTTGTCGGAAGTTAGTTCTGCATATTTTATTTAATGGAACAGTATCATTTTCCTCCCTGTCGAGTTTTCAGGAATGAATAATTATTATTATTAATTTCACTTCATAATTTATTGTTGACTAAGAAACGCTATTGGTCGCTACAAAATTATGCTATATATTTAATTTCTTAAAACACCCATATGAAATAATCTGATTAGGATTGAATTTCCCCAGAAACGAGGCAACTAGGCTTCTTCATCATCTTAATCCACCTGTTGACGTCAAATGTTCACCAAGAGACTTGCATGGATTTCCACAGGTCTCGTTCTTGCGCCGCCTGTATCCAGCGGCTTCCTGCGACTCGACAGACATCGTCGATCCAGTGCGAGGTCGCCACTCCCATACTGAAAGACAATTAATGACAGTGCATAAAACCTTACTACAAAAAAAAAGTCAACGACCACACTAAACGTGTAAAAGGTAAGAACAGCTGGTGCCCTCATTCTTCTCAAATAAAAAGGACATTATTTTGTGTCCCTCGTTGCGTGACACATTGTCCCCTGACATGCCAAGTGCGCGGGGCTTGACATCTATTCACTGCCAACACCAAATAAAGGTCACCCTTTATTTGCTGAAAATACTATTTTCTCTATTTAACCGACTTCAAAAAAGGAGGATCATTTTTCAATGATGATCAAGACGCCTGCACCGATTTGGAAAATTATTTTTTTGTTTGAAAGGGTGGTTAGCCATCAGGTCAGGATCTGTTGATGGGATCCTGGAGAAATCGAGGAAAATCTTCAAATTTTTTAAGCACTTTATTTGGTTATTTTTTTATAGTGACTTGTGCATTCGCTTTCGAAAAGCACAATTTTAACCAAGCATGGTTCATAGCATTCATATTTACATAATACGTATATGCTTTTCTATTCGGCTTCATATTATTTTGGAGAATAGGAGGATATTAGTCAACTTCAATAAAAATGTAATAATGTCAATTTTCCCCATAAACTACCACTTCAGCTTTGCAAACCGATACGCTATGTCAGATCAATAAGAGAGTACTATAATAGGCTTTTATTAGCTGAAAAATATCAATTACTTATTATCTTTTCACACAAAAAGAAATCTATTTTGAAATGGACTTAACTAAAACCTTTTAAAGCAAGACATAATTAATTCAGTGGAGAGCGTAAAAAAATCCTTAAATTTCAATGGATTTTCTATAGCACTGAGCCGTCTCATATATTATTCAGGCCGCGTCCGCTAGCGTAAATGAAAAAGTTCCCAATGCTCAGTGACTACTGGAACACCACTAAAATACTCGTGAAAATTCCACAGGAAAGTTCCAATCGATCCGTGTTTAACAAGTTTATCACGGAATTAGCGTGTTTAGCGCGAAATAAATTACGCGCCTCGCTTCGCCAATCTATCTTTATCTGCGTAAATATGTAGATAGGCGCTAAGAGATTTAAGTACAGTTTGTATCAATTTTCGCACGCTTTTTAGTAAAATTACAAGGAACCCTTTTAGTTTCGAAAAGTCTGTCCGTCTGTCTGTGATCCGTTGCTGTGTGTTTGAAGGACTAACTAATAACAAACACTCTTCCGCTTGTATAATTGAAAATGATATCATTTTCAAAGGGGTCGAAATAAGGAGTGAATTTTTTTAAAGTGAGATTATTAGATCAAAATAGGAAATATTTAAATAAATACTATATCACTTTACCTACTGTATTTTTGTGGAAATAAATGGATCGTGCAAAGTTCATATATTTTATTATTAGGTACTTATATTGTTATTAGTAAAAGCACTGTAAACAAATTTTCAGTTTATAAAGTACTAGATGATGCCCGCGACTTCGCTCGCGTGGATTTAGTTTTTAAAAATCCCGCGGGTACTCTCTTGTATTCCGGGATAAAAAGTAGCCTATGTGTTATTCCAGACTATAATCTATCGCTGTGCTATACAGTCAAATCGGTTCAATCGTTGTAGTGTGATTGAGTAACAAACATCCATACATCCAAACTTTCGCATTTATAATATTAAATAGGATAATAATAGTCTCTGTCTGATACACCACAATTCACATATTAAATCGACCCACATAATGGAAATTGACATTATAAAATAGCGTATAAGAACGAATTAAAATGGTTTCGAGGATTTTTAACGCATTTCAAATTGCTTTTACTTGTTTAAATATTTCGCTTTCAGAGCTGAAATGGATTGAAGTACATTTTAAAATAGTTCTTTAGCTGCACTGGGGCTTTGATAAACATGATGTTTTTCATTTAATGAAAGCGATTGCCGACGCCGATAACCACAAAGTGAATGAAGATCTAGGTTGGATTCGCAATACAGAAGCTTGGTTTAAATAAACGGCCAATTGCGTGTCAGACCACGCGCAGTATAGGGTTTCGTAGTTGCCTGTCACAATATTACGCGTTCTTAGAATGGTGTGCATGAGTAATTTTTCGTTATAAAATGTTTTTTTTTTTTTGCATTTTATAACATCACAAAATAATAACGCAGCTAGTTATAAATTAATAGCAAAAACTCAAGATATAATTTGTCATTTACTCTATGATTGTCTCCAGTAGTAAGTATAACAAATATTGTTTATTCTTGACTTTTATAGAAGGCCGCAAAATAACGTTGCTTCTATTCAATACTCGAATGCTAATTTTCACTTTAAGTTAGATGGCGTTGATAAAAAATGCGCCATCTTTTTCGTTACGGAATTTCTGGATTCGGTCTCCACGCTGGCCCGCGATAGAAGCTATGCAACAGCTTAAAAACCACACAATGGGATAGACGAGTAAACCTTGCCAAATTATAGCTCTTTAATACCAGTAGTCTCTGAGATATGCTGGAGAAAGACAGACGGGCGGATTTTGTAAAACTATAAGGGTTCCTTGTAGTTTTTCTACGGAACCCTAAAAATCTCCACCTCACTAAGACCTTTTTTTGACTCAATGCTTCGCTTCATGCTGAATAATTAAACGGACTAATTAAAACATTTTCCATCGCTTATCTTTTCAACGGCTTCGCTCTAGGTCTTTCATAAGTTTACTCAATGTTCTTAGTCTTCTTTCTGTTTCATGTTGTGCCAAGCGCGCATAATTTACTACGCTAATAGTCCGGGAGCCGGTGTCAACGAAAGTCCCGGCGTGCGTAATGAATTTTTTTTATATTTTTTTTTAGTTATTTTTCAATGACAAGATAGTCCTTGACTGCGATCTCACTTGATGGTAAGGGACGATGCATTCTAAGGCTGAAATCTATAGACCGCACTCTCACTCAGCTCAGACTCAAAACAGAGTTAAAACGAGATAGATTTATGTCAGAGCATATTTGTGTCTCGTTTTAACCTCTATCTTGAGTCTGAGCTGAGTCAGAGCACGCTCTATATATCTCAGCATAAGATGGTAGCAGGCTAACTTGGAAGGGGTGTAGTGTAAATTAAACGCATACCCCTAATATGTTTTTACGCGCCATCAAGCCATGTCGGAACGCTAAATCGTTTGGCGACACGTCTTTGACGGTAGGGTGGTAACTGCCACAGCCAAAGCCTCCAACCAGACCAGAGTCAATTCAGAAATTATAATTTTCAAATTGCCCCGCCGGGAAACGAACTCGAGACCTCCCAGTTATAAGAACACAGCGCTCACCACTGCCCCGGGGAGTTCGTTAATTGATAGTTAAAAATTAGACGAACGAAATAAGCTTGGTTAGTTTAAAAAGTCGAATAAATGTTAAAAAAAAATCAAATACAAAAATGTTATGTTATACCGTCCGCGTCCTCTCGGATATTGTTTTTTTTGATTTGTTTATTTATTTTCTTCCACATTAAACATATTTACTTGTACTTGTATACTATCCACAATGTACACGATAGAAACTTCGTGCTCTTTCATAAAACATTTTTAAGCTTCAATAGTCTGAAGGTTAAAGACGCGGCTCAAAAGGTTGCAGATTCGATCCTTATCCGTTGCACTATTGTCGTTATCGTACCCACTCCAAACACAAGGATTCCGCTTATTTGGAGGGGAGAGGAGGAATATTAATCAAGTTCAGCTTGGCTAATATTCTAAAAAAAATCTTGTTCGTCCATGTCATCATAGTTTAATATAGGGTTTGACCGCGACTTTATCTACGTGGAGTTAGGTTTTAGGCCACTTTCGACTGAGATAAAAGTAGTCCACATTGTCACTCTACGCAGATACAGATACTCGATGCAGCTTCGCTTGTTCATTTATTAAAATCAAACTATTAGTATACCTATTGAGTTTCCCAACAGCAAGGCCATTGCAACCCCTTTCAACGAAAACCGATTAACGATAACAACACGAGCTATTTCGATGATGCAATATCAAAATCGATGCTCGTATATCGTTATCATATACATTTAGTTTATTGCACACACAATACATCTGTTTGCGTAATGCCATCAGATCAAATACATTCGACCATTCAACTAAATGTTCATTCGAAATACATTTCACTCTATCTGAATGCGAATATTCTATTTAGAACAATAGTGTGGGATAGATCAATCGCCAAAGAGCTACATAGAATTTAAGTTGCACTAGTTTTAACTAAAACTATGCAAATGTTATGCAATAATCATCATCATTCCCTTGTATGCGGTGGTTCCGGACATACACACAAACTCACAAAATTCGCGCTCTCTCATTATTTTAGGAGTATAGGTATATAAGCCTTAAATCTATATATATAAAATTCAAAGTCCTGACTGACTGACTGACTGACTGAGATATCAACACACAGCCTAAACTACTGAAGTTAGAAACTTGAAATTTTTACAGTTGGTTCCTTTTACGACGTAGGCGCACACTAAGGAAGGATTTTTGAAAATTCAACCCCTAAGGGGGTAAAATAGGGGGTAAAAACGCAACTTCGTTCACGTGGATTGAGATTTTGTGATTCCCGCGGGAACTCTGTTATTTTTCGGAATAAAAAGTAAGACTATAATCTACCTCTGTGCCAAATTTCAGCCAAATCGGTTCAGTCGTTGCGACGTGACTGAGTAACAAACATCCAAACTTTCACATTTATAATATTATGTAGGATTGCCCTGATATTTCCACTTATTATCACTCCACTCTCACATTGACAGTACACACGAAGTCTGTGTTTCTTTCCTCTACCCTAAACGTCCCTCTGCAAGAGCACGCAATACTGCAGCCGCGGTGTATCGCAACAACATATCTTTTTTTTTTTTTAAATAGACTAGCGCTTGGCTGCGATCACACCTGATGGTAAGTGAAGATGCGACCTAAAATGGAACGCGCTTGCCTAGAAGATGCCTATTCAATCTTGATTTGAAGGTACCCAAATTATAGTTAGAGGGAAAAACGGAAGCTGGAAGGGCATTCCAAATCCTAGCGGTGCGTATCAGGAACGAAGAAGCAAAGCGCTTAGTGCGCGTCCTTATATCGTCGTATCTTAAAAAAATCTCTGCATCATTTAATTAAGGAGACAATCTGTACACTAAAATGTCATTGTTGGGGAAGGCGAGCAAACGACAGAGGCGTCTGTTATGATTAATGACGCGGTCGTTAGCGGCGACTGCGAGTGGCAACGAGCCGACGCGATGTCTTTATTTTGTGCTAACTGCGATCATCATCCCGACAGCTGGGGCTGTTTTCATCAAATCTGGCGCGGTACTTATGCAGATGAAAAGCTTTGCTCAATGTACCACCGTAGAGATTTTTTCTTTTAACAAAAGCTTTCGGTGTTTTAGAGGTTTTCTTATCTGTAAGGTTAATTAAATTTTTGTCGTCGAAACGAAAGCTGCAACACTGGAGGTCCATTTTTAACCCCCATTTTTTAACGCGAAAATGACGGGGCGTCATAAGTTTGACGTGTTTGCGCGCGCGCGTGTGTTTGTGTGTGTGTGTGTGTGTGTGTGTGTGTGTGTGTGTGTGTGTGTGTGTGTGTGTGTCTGTGGCATCGTAGCAGCGGAACGGATGAACCGTTTTTATTTTGTTTTTTTTTTTGTTTAAAGGTGAATTAGTCGGGAGTATTCTTAGCTATGTTTGATCAAAATCAGTCCATCCTGGAACATGGCGGATTACACATCGTTTCACAACTCCCTCAATATGGGCATATGGGTAGGGTATCAAATGAAACGGCTTGACTAGTAGAATACTAAACACTATGATAAATTTCAAATATAAGATGGCCGCCACCACAAAATGGCGAATTACATATTTTTTGCATCTGAATATTTACCTTTATACACGTTCTTAACATTTTCATCCTAAAAAGCTGATTAGCGCATTATAGCATTAAAAGTTACACTACAGCATCTGGATCCTGAGTGAGTATACGAGCTTTTTTTATCTGTAATAGAAATAGAAATAGAAATATTTTTTATTCAAATAAACTTTTACAAGCGCTTTTGAATCGTCAATGAATCTACCACTAGTTCGGAATGCCTTTCCTGCCGAGAAGAGCCAGCAATAAACTCGGCGGTTGCTCTTTTCAAAAAAAAAATTTTTACAATAGGTCATGAAACTATGCTATGTAACAGTGCTTCCACGATGAAGTTTCGTAAGTTTCCTTATAAATACAATCCAATGCATGTTAAGACGAGTAGACATAAAGCAGACCCGCATTCCCGTTGGTGGCACCCTTTCACGAGCATGACGCATGATCCAGCCGTTGCTTCGCTCAACCATATTTGAGGGAACGTAAAAACCCGCACCACACGATACCACCACAGAAATGTTTAAAGAGAGCATAACATACTTACTCTGTTTTTTTTTTTTGGAGTTAGACTCCATCGTCACCCCAGAAATCGTAGCCAAGGACTATCTTATCATCCAATAAAAAAAAATAGAAGATTCTAGCTTGGAAGAGACAAGATACATGAAAACTGTTTAATCCACGTTCATCCAAACTAAGTATAAATATAGAAACAAAAGCCTTTTCTCCCTTTAAGGGCTTACCGCTTACCACAGAAAGGTAAAAGCATTGTTGAGTTTGTTTTATCTCGAAAACAATTGCGCGGTTAAATAAAAAACAGTTCAGAGTTAAAATGTTTTATTTATCTTTTATCAAAAATTTTTAAACATTTTACATAGATTACAATGAACTCAAAATTATTGGAAAACCTAAGTAATTACTTTTATATTTCATCAGAATAAAACTTAAATAAATAACTTAAAACTACCACTAGTTATATTTACAAAAGATACACGCCGCCCAAGTGGTCGTTGGACGGCGTATTTAAATATTTGTCAAAAAATGCAGTCATTCAGCGCTGAAAGAAGCGATCGCTTAGGCGATAACGATCTTAGTAAGCTGCTATTTTTAATATTCTTTGAAACATGCAACGTGTAGAAATAATCTTTTAATCTGAATTAATGAAGCATCAATAGCCCAACGGTTAAAGATGCGGACTGAAAACTGAAAGGCCGTAGGTTGGAGTCCCCCCCGTTGCACTTTTGTCGTACTACCACTCCTAGCATCAACTTTCCGCTTATTTGGAGGGGAGAGGAGAATATAAGTCAAGTTCAGCTTGGCTAATATTCTTTTAAAAAAACAATTTTTTTTGAGGCTAAATAGAAAAATTAAAGCAAAACTTTAATAGATTAGCTTGATATTATACAATATACGAAGGCTAAATTCCATAAATCAACGTCTTATTTACGGCGTTGACGAAACCAATTTGCATAATGAGAGCCATTTAAGATAAATGGTGAATTTCGTTCAACATATTGGAGGGTTGGAGAAAAATGACTTCGGCACCGCGCCCTGAAAACTGGGCCCTTAAATTCGCATCGCATCAACTGCACTAGAGGTCTTATTATAAGGGTCGTAGGGGCGAATTTGTTTTGCGATTTCTTATTTTTGAAATGGAAGTTTTAGGCGTAAATTGTGAGAGGGCTAACAAATATGTTATGTGCGTATGGAATTTATGATTGGACTACCATTTTTATGACTTTTTATGGTATTTTATAGCATCAATACCTTTTTTTCGCGATTTTGTCCATTTGTAGTCTGGTTTTTAAAAATCCCACGAGAACTCTCTGTTTATCTTATTTTCTTGGACGAAAGACATACTATACGAAAATAAAAATTGCCAAAAACTTTGTTTTTACGTGTAAGGAAAACTTAAAAAAAAGTGCTTTTATATTACAAAAATATTCCAAAAGATTCTTTCTTATATTAGTCACGTCGACACGCCCTATCGTAAGTCATATGGATGTCCTTTTTCAATCGATTCCCAAGCGAGCGATGGATCCGTTGACACGGATAATTTATCATGTAACAACTGCACAGTGTATCTAGGCTTTTAATATTGAAGTGCTATTTTTAAGAGTTATTTCGCATATCGAGTACTTTGATCGAACATCAACTGAAAAATGTTTTCAATTTCGACGATAGGAATGTATGATATTCATTTTTTGGAATTTATTTTTAGTTTAAAAATAGATGTGTGTAAAAAATGTGTTAAGGTATTCCTACGCTTAATTTAGTGTTTATAGTTTTAAACTACACCGTCCATTAACCCATTCCATACTTTTACTCATGTATCTAGATATCACGGTACGATGTTAATAATTATTAACACCCAACTTTGTGGGAGGCTTTGTCCGTAGCTAGTCTGCCACAGACGTGCCGCCAAGCGATTTAGCGTTCCGGCACGATGGCATGTAGAAACAGATTAGGGGTATGGGTTGAATTTACACTGCCATACGCCTTCCAAGTTAATCCGCTACCATCTTAGACTGCATAGTCACTTACCATCAGGTAAATCGCAGTCAAAGACTATCTTGTCATTGAATTAAAAAAAAAAACTGTACTTTATTTTAATTAGGATACAGCTATTTTAATAATGAGTAGTTTTTCACGTAAAACTAATTTTTATTATCCTGACTAAATTGCGGTCTAATGAAAATGGTCTATTTAATTTTTTAGTTTATGGTTTAGTAAACTTTTGTTTAAAGGCAAATTGATTGGCCCTGCTAAGCACAATTTTCGTTTATTTATATTATTTTTAGTGGTACCTTATTAATGTCTTAATACAATTTTTTTTAAAGATATCGCAAAAATTCATATTGCGACCTTCAAGAGGTATTTTGTAATTGAAATGTTTGCCGAAAATTCCTCATTCAATAAAGAACTAGGAAAATTTTCAATGTTATTTTATCACCGTAAATTTATTCAGGGAGAGTTCTCTTGAAATTAATATTATTGGCTTTAAGAGGACCGATATTCAAATTATGGTTTATTAGAATACAGGCTAAAAGTGGAAAAAAATATTTTACATTGTAGGTATTTATCTACTCCTAAAAGTTACTTACATAATAAACTTTCTGTGACATAATACTTTATCTATTGGTACGTATTCGTACCAATAGATAGCCAAGTTACAGATAGATAGACAAAGCGGTCTTTATACTAATACTTAAGCTCTTTTTTCGTTAAATATTATGTGGTATGAAAATCTGTGTGCCAGTACTACAGGGCAATACACTTCTACAGTACAAAAAAAAATATTATTGTGTCTATGAAAGTAGGTGTGCAGCTTGTAGGTTTTCCATAAAATAAATCCGCATAAAAACAACAGAAGTGGGGCACAACAAAAGAACAAAAGAATAAAAACAAATACAAATTTGTTACCGTCTGCAAACACGGCCTGTTTTCATCTGCAAATCAGATTACGACGCGCAATTTTATTTTATCAAACAAATCTGCAAAATGGAGAGTCGCACCTTCCCCGACTTTAGCGTTACTGCGGGTTGAGCTGCGTTCATACTGCTGTTAAAAATTCTTTCTTATTTTGAACTAGCTGACGCACGCGACTTCGTTCGCAAGGACTTAGTTTTTAAAAATCCCCCAGGATTAAAAACTTTCCCGACTGCTTTAAAGAATATCAACTGTAAATTTATAAGCTTTCAGTTTTTGTTGCTCGTAAATGGTCATTCGAAATGAAAAATGATGAGATAATCTAACAATGATTTTCTAATACCTATTCAATGATCCCTCACTTAATCTAGTTCGTCACTTTAATTTTTTTCTTTTTCACAATAATATGGCGTTTGATGGTTGCAATATTGAATTTTTATTTCTGTCATGTTTTTAGTGACACTCGCAAGCTTAACACATATCGATTGACGTAAGAATCATCAAAATCGGTCCACACGCTTGATCTCCAGGGTGCCACAAACATACATACTTATATAGACAGATAAACACAATACACTTCTTTGCGTCGCGCAGACGGATAAAAAGGTGTTTGGCCAAATGTTGGTTAACGACGTTAAAGCTTGAGGACAGCAGTTTTATAGTATGTACAGACCTTTACCTGATTACCAGAAACTTGGAACGATCCAGCGCGAACTTTCCAGGAAATTTTGACGTGTTATCTTTACAACAGCTTTGTTAGGCGTTACAAAAACAACCGTTACCTTTCCTTACAGAAGGAAAAACAAAACCTTGCTAATGTTTTCGAATTAATAAGAATAATTATTGTCATATAATAATACGGAAAGTGAAATAAGTTCAAAGGCCGAATTTAGACTTTAAGTAAGACAAAAACACTTTAGATAAAAAAAGACGTGTGGCACTCGGGGACTGCCGCGGTAAAGCTATTGCATAGCATTTTTTATCAACGCCATCTAGCGGTGAGAGGAGACCCGTGTCAGGTTATTTTCGTTACGGAATTTCTGTAATCGGTCTCCACGCTCAAGGCCCGCGATAAAAGCTATGCAATAGCTTAAAATACCTATAGCTCATAGGTTCTATTAAAAAATCTTTCTATTAAAAAATGTTAAGGAAAAACTTCAAAAAATGTCAAGTTTAATACAATATTACGTTATTGTAAGACTTGGAACACCCCAATAAAATGTGCTCAATTAGACAGTACACGATAAGAAATTAAAAATCATTAAGATTTTAGTAAAATTATTTTCGTGATGTAAAATTACTAATTAGGCTCTTATACTATTACTAATAAGATATAATAAAACATAAAATTAATGTAACATATATTATATTTCCTAAAATAGAGTTATTTATTCAAACATACGTCTACCTACTTCTTAAAATGCGTTGTACATAAAACACATTCGTCACGTCCCCGATATTTCTGTCACGTGGGTGCAGAGAGTTGTTTTAGTAAACTAGAGGTTCCATTAATAATAATAATTGATCAATCTGACTGATGAAAAATAATCGGACCTATCGTAATTTTTGTTATTCAGTAAACTGGAGCTGGCACTTCTGCTGTAAAAATACTTACCTAGTAGTTAATAACGAAGGCCATAGAGGAGAGGGTTTCAATGCAACCAAAATTGTCAAATATATGTAATGTTAAATGATGTGATAAATGTAAGTAAGTGAGAACTCAGTAGACATTCCCTAAATATTTATGTCTTAAAAGTTATTAATTAGTTATAAATTATAATATATATAAGTACCTGCCAAATTCAAAGCTTAATCTTTATATTTTAAGAATAACTAATAAAATAAAGAAGAATAACTTCACATTTACTCATGTTTTGTAAACGTATGATTTTTTTTCAACTATTTCTGCGAGCTTATTTTTTTAGTTCCATCCCATTTTAAAGGGCCAGGATAATAAAAGTTACCTTACGTTTTTGGACGCCTGTGGTATGAGGTTTTTATCTCTATGGTCTATAGCTCAATGTGTGGGTGATAGCATAATGGG
Source organism: Hipparchia sbordonii (assembly GCA_038048805.1). NCBI lineage: Eukaryota > Metazoa > Arthropoda > Insecta > Lepidoptera > Nymphalidae > Hipparchia > Hipparchia sbordonii. Next base: position 9,800,206 of record JBBIWI010000008.1, on the reverse strand, counting down.
AGAAGGGCCCGGAATTCTGAGTGTCCCGTTACGTTATTACGAATGAAATGAAATAAAAAAGGTACAATAAAATTTCAGTACTGAAGAAGGTAAGTGAATTTCGAAAAAAAAATTACGCTGTCTCTTTTACAGAATATAATACAATTATGTTATTACTAGATGAGTAAGATAATAAATTAATCAGCTTATGATAATTATCAGCTCTACCATCATGAAGCACCGGGGCAACGGATTGACGTGGTATTTTGCATAAGTATAGTTGAGAATTTGGAAAAACTTTTTTGAGAAAATTTTTTATCCCGAAAAAAGAGAGTTCCCATGGGATTTTAGAAACCTAACTCTACATAGATTAATTTGCGAAAAAACCTTCTCATTTATGCATTACAATCATCAGGTAAGTATACAAATATCCCTAAAATGAAAAAAAAAAATATCGTTATCATAATATTACAAAAGCTTGACTCACATATTTAACTTCAATTAATCATAGCGTTATCTAAAAAAACGACCAAACATAAAAATGTGTTCATATTTTTAATCCTTTTATAAATTACGAGGTGAGTGTGACTGGACCTGGTTTCCCAGATGAACCTTTTCCAAGAGATCCTTTATGTATAGATTAAAAAGTATATCGTCGCAGGAAAGGCAAATTTACTGAAGCTCCAAATGACCATTTCGAGAAAAAGCCGTTTTAAGTTTTTTTTTTTCGTTTTTAATTCATAACTTTTTTCCCAGTACACGAATTTCGATGACGTCAAGGTAAACTTTTATTAATTTGTCATTTTCTATGTCCAGAAGTACAAACCATAATAATTGGACTGCTGGTTTGTGATATAGTGGCGCTTAAGTAAAAATGACTTCAATTTACAGTAAAGCAAAATTTCTTAACCGCCATTTGATTCAAATATTTATAGCAATCAAAATTACTTATAACTCTTACGTATATAAATTGGAAAACGACAAATTTTCTGGAACTATAACAATAATGTAATGTTCGTAATCTTAAATTACTGAAAGGACTTTTACAAGTCTGGTTTCATCATGTTAAAACAACTTAAAAAGTGATCGGCTCATTATGTTGAATCACTAAAAATCCTTAAAGGTAGGTTATTGTTTTAGTTTTTTCGAGTAAAAAGACGTAAGAGACAATTACTTTTGTCTAATCACACCTTTAAAACTACTTATAACTTCAGTTAATACACAATAAGAGCTACTTAAATACTGTAGTGCCAAAATTAAAGTTACTTGAACCATAAATAATAACGTATACTCCATTACTAATGTGCAAGAGTAAAGTCTTAATTGCTTATGATTATGAAAATTCCTATCTTTTTTTTAATAATCTTACGTAAATTAGTAGGGCATTGAGATGGGCTTGAGCTGGGCTGCCTTCTCTGATAAGAGCTCAGCTCTTAAATTGGAAAGATAGCTGGGCAAAAGCCTCCTATTTGAGTTAAGAGGGAAATAGTTTGGAGAAATAAATTAAAATACAGCTGTTAATTCGTATTTTTTTTAATCTATGAATTGTTTGGTTTTTACCTTTATTCTTATTATTAAGTAATTAACTTTATAATTTTACTCCTTTTAAAAAAAAAGCCGTTTACCTCTTCGGCAAAAATAATAAACTTACATTGAGTAACAGAGCCTTGAACTTCTTTGGCAATAACAATTACTTAACAATATTTAAAATCTTAGAGATTGGTATTTAAGTACCTACCTATTACAAAAAATTATCAACTACTAAAATAAAAAAATGAGAATCAACGTTTCTTCGAGTCTTGGACATTTAAAAATAGAAGTCGGTTTAAAATAAAATTAATTTCTAATCAAAACAATCTTCATTGACTAATAAACTTTTTCGACGGTATTTAAAAAAAACGAGTATAAAATAGCAAAAAGTGAGTTGGATCCATTTCAATCTTAGGCCAATACTTCATCTTCCTCGTCAGTTTCAGCCAAGCAACCTTGAACTTTGGGATCATTATTCATACTTCGATATTCCGTATGATACACAGTTGGTATCACATTATTCAAGCACAATTTGTTCAGATCCGTGTATTTCTTTTTGCAAATGGGCAGCATTGCTTTGTAGCATGGTTTAAGTTGTAGGTTATTTTTCTTCACTATCTCGATTTGTTCTGTTTGCGCATCCGGATTCATAGAGCATTTCACAAAAGCCATATTTGCCACCGATTTCTTAAATGTTACTGTCCTCAAATTGCTAATTTTTCCGGTTAAATTACCTTTGAAATATTTTTCAGCAACTGTGTCCCATTTGTTAAAATCAGCATAATTAAGGACCTCTACTACATATGGTCTTGGTGACTTCCTAGACATAGTAAAAATTGTGCTCCACTGCGACGGTGCCCACACTATAATGCCTCTTAAGCTTTTATCTATAATGGAGTGCATAGAGTCAACCGGCATATAGGTATGCCCCGGGAGCAAATAATTTATTTGAATTGATAGAAGAGTGTTACACTTCTTAAGTATTTCATTTAAACATGTTAATACTATCTTATTTTTATTTTGCCCCGGACATGAGTCACAATATAGTAATAAATGTTTCACTGTACCCCTTAAATCCACATTATTGATGTACTTCTCTAAAATTGATGATATCTCATTGGCACCCCTTTTTCCATTATTTTCTGACCATGTGTAGCAGAACCCGTTTCTAGTACCTGATTCATAAAATGTTAAATTATAGACAGCCACTTTTCGCGAATAATACAGCATCATGTTTTCACCGTGGGGCGTGTTCAACACCTTTTGAAGGTCAAATGATGTGCATAAAACACTGTTGTCTTTATTATGAATACTTTGATGTGCTTTAAACCTTTCAGCAGATTCTTCTTTGTCAATTAAATGTTTCCGTTTTTCTTCTTCATCAAAACTCTTATTATTCTCATATTGTGTACATTTCAGACACTTATCTTTGCGGGGGAAATGGAATCCAATGTTAAATTCAGTGTTGAATATTTTTTTGAAAAGTTTTTCTCCAGCGTAGGCATTGCCATTTGCAAGCTGAGTCTCTTTATAAATTCTATACAAATTTGAAATATTACGAAATTCTGTCGGCAAATATGTTCTTGTGCTATTTTTCCTGCAGTAGTGTGAAGGCAAAGCTGGTAATTCCTTTATGTATGTTCGTACCTTTTCGGTAACTAAATTTGGGGTTTTATTTTGGGGTTCGTGTTTTCCACGCATATCTTTTTTTGCACTACCAAATGATGCGTTGTTTACTGTATTGTACAATGTTTTTTGGTTCAGATCTAGTGTACAAGTCAAAAATTGTTGACACACTTGGGCTTGCCCTTCACCATCGTTAATAAAGTAATTAAAAGTGTTGGTACGCTTAGCCGTATCTGCTCGCTTTCTTTTTACACCCATCTTTTTAGAATGGCTTACCAACCAGTCTTTACGTCTTTCAGACGATAAACCCCAAAAATGTAAAAATATCGCTTTTCTCTTTTCATCAGTTATTTCATAACATGCGTTAGAGCAATTTTGTGGATTACAGGGATTTTGTTTTATTTTTTTGGCTGGAATAACTTTTCCTTTAGAATTTACATACTCATGCCCGGAATCTTTTTTTGCTTTGTTTTCTTTTCTTTTGTTCTTCTGTTTCTTCTTTTCTCTACCCTCAACTTCAGAAACTTCATTCTCCTCTTCTTGAACCTTCGATTTCGTAGTCTTCTTAGATCTCTCATTTTTCTTCTTTGATTTCTTACTTTTCTTAGTTTTCTTCGCACCATCGGATACCGATCCAGATGATGAAAGTTCCCATGACGAAGAACTCCATACAAAATCTTCATTATCCGACAAAAAGTCTACGTACTTCTCTCTAGTTTGTTGTCTCAACCGCTTATTTTTTATGTATTTATCATGTTTTGTAACATTTTCATGCTTCTCTTGGTTACTATCTTTATCATTGTCAGTTCTTATCTCTTCTTTTTCATCTTCACTTATCTTATTATCCAAATTGGCGTTTTCGCTTATATACGATTCATTTTGTACTGTTTCATTTATTTCAGGTATTTTCTTATCTTTACAAATCTCTTCTTCATAGTTTTTTTGGTCTTCCTGTATATTCATTCCTATGTTAATAAAATTAATTTCAGCGGTTACTTTTTCATTTTCCTGTAAATTAATATCTATTTCTTTGAAGTCTTCCATGCATTTAAAATCTATGTCGTTGTTATGCTCCACGTTGTTTTGAAGACATAACAATATGCCATCTGTAGCATCATTTTCAGATTCTATATTTTCATTAGTAACTTTTACAATTTGTCCTTTGCTTTCTTCTGTCTCGAAAAACTGCTTACTATCACATCGCTTCAGTATGTTTTCTGGTACTATCTCAGGTGTTTCAGTGTTGTAATCTTCCATTATAATTTTACTGTCTGTCAGTTCAAGTTGTTTAGATTCAATTTGTACAAATTTTGATCCCGTGTTCATTTCTTCAAAGTGTTCTCGTCGGATTTGTTCATAAGCCTCCTCAATTTCGTGTTGTCTTTCAATTTCTCTGAAAATGTCTAATTCTTTTTGTATTGCTTTTTCTGTAAAATTTTGTTCCTGGTATGGTTCTCTTATGTCATTTGTCAAATCGCAAACTGTTAAATCAATACATGGTGGTTCAGCTTCTGTATTTACATTGCGCATGTGTGTTTTTTTTTTAGGTGTTTTAAATATCAGTCTTTTAACTACTGCGGGCTTTGAGACTGTTTCCATCAGTGGTGTCTTTGATGTTCCAGCTACAAGTTCCTGTTCATCCTTCAGTCTTGCTGCATACCTTTTGTAAAAACTCTGTTTCTTACTTTCCATTATGAGCTGAAAAAATAGAAAGGAATAGTAATAAGGAAGTCTCATATAAATTAAAAAAACGTTTAATATACCATCAAGTTTTTTATAATTATAAAGAATGGGTAAAGTCTGGGGCAACTTCCTTGAAGACTGGCCGGATTGTTCACTAGATCGTAAAGAGTGGATGAATTTAGGGGAGACCTTTGCCCAGCAGTGGGATATTATAGGTTAAAAAATAAGTCTTGACCGCAATTTTGCCCAAAGGAATCAACTGAGGTCGGCAACAACCACACGGTCAGTTTTTTAAATGTGGTGGTACTACCTAATTCTCGGCTGACACCACAAGGTAACAAGCCATTCTCGACCGAAATCAATATTATACACTCTTCAAAAATAAACTTAACATCAGCCGGTTAATCTTAAGTTAACCTTCACACCTATCCGTAACATAATTATACAACACAATTGTGGCTTGCATCCCCGCGTATTCATAATTATTGTAATGCATAATTATTTTATAATAAAATCGGCATTAGTTTTTTTATGTATGTAGGTATCTAGAGATTTAAATGAGAGAGTGTAGGTTTCATAAAAATCGGTTAAGTAAATAATTTATACTATTTTACTCAAGCTAGATGGCTGGCTAAAATATCCAACACAAATTAGGAACTTATGGCTCGTGCCGAATATCTGCCGTGCTGGTCTAGACCTGACAAACCTGTTAAAAACTATCTATACGTTGTCCAAGCCTTTATTTTCTTTTTGGCATCTGCCAAATACCCTACGCCTATAAATTACCGCTTTTTTGTTTTCGAAATAATGTACTAAAATAATGTCGTACTTTATTGACGTTTAGTGAAGTGCCCTGTGCATAACAAACAACCACAGAGTATAACACAGTTCTTGAAAGACGATAAATCATTCACGATTATGATAAAAATAATTTGACTTTGTGTAAGTATTGTTTCTGTAAATTTAATAAAAAAAAGGAAATAAAAATAGTAACTATGACTCCAATATTGAATATTTGCAAGGAATTAAGTTGAAATCTTGGAATTTAAGTTCAAATCAAGAGTAAAGAAATTTTTCTTTTCATTTATTTATTTTTTGACGGCTGCCTTAAAATGCACGCGTTAGTGAAGTGAGTTAACTTCAAAACGCGTGGTTAATAACGTCTCAACCAAGTTTAAATCAAGAGTTATGAGCAAATATACTTGGAAAATCACATACCTACCTACCTACTTATATATTTAACAAACTAGCTACGTAAATCGTAATTGGGTATACAAATGAAACAAGTAAAATCATTAAATACTAGCGGCTCGTCCTGGCTTCGCACGGCTGGACATTTATTTTTTAAACATTTTGGCATAAACGTACAGTAAATGCAGGACAACTGACATCAACGCGTAATTTTTAAAAACATTTCACTGAGCAATTTTATTAAACTCGTAATATGTTTCGAATGGAATGTCCGATTTTAATAAACTAAAAAGTAATTTACAGGTATTTAAACTGCCTTGCTTGAGAAATCATTTATTTAGGTAAGGATTAAGGCAAAGGTATAAATAACTTGATCTGATTTATATACACTATACAATTTAAATTAATATCGGAGTTATCAGAAAATGAATATTTCCGCGTGATAAAATAATAAAATGGTGCCAGCCGGTGCGGCGTGGCACGGTGGCAGGTATCGGCGCGGAAGATTCCTGTGGTTCCTGTGGTGATCTTATTAACAACCGTTTCCTATAAGAAGCTCTGTGCGATCGCAGCCCCGTAAAAACAAATATTTAATATTTCAACCCAGACGAAGTCGGGGCAGGTCGCTAGTTAAACATATTTTGAAAGAAAACCTTAATTATTATTATTATCGATAAAGAACCCAAATCAACTTATTATTTTTTTCTGTTTGTCTGTACCGCAAACATATGTCAAATTAATTTATCTAAGTGATTAAAAATATATAATAAAATATAAGTACGTTAAATCAAAATTAAAAAGTATTTCATTAAATCGATTGAAAGTTCTTCTTAAATAAAATCGATTATTACTTCAAATCGAATCGGTAACGTGTGAAGGCGTCACTAAAGTCAAAATTTCTTGATCTGCCAAAAAGAAAATAAAGAATTGGACAATCTATAGAATTCTAAACGCTTCTACCTTGCTCAATCTAAACTAATAACGTACATACTTGTACCTATAGATTAGGTATACACAAAAACAGAACCAGCGTCAAATGACAATTCGGCATATTTCATAAATTATTAGGTATTTAGGTACTTACCGAAGGTGACTTTACTAATAATTATTGCTTCTTATGTAAATTATTATAATTTTCGTACTAATAAATAGCTAACTTACCGATTAAGGAGTCCGTTATTGCATTATTATCACCAACATTCCCTTGTTTTCTCGATCTATTTGAGCGGCAACAAATACCGACACACCTGTACTCTCAGTGGCTCTGTCGAGCAGACTGACTGATACGCGGCGTACGCGCGGGTTATAATCAGGTTTTGCAGTATTGCAGTATTCCATATTTTTTACTTTAGCGACGTAAATGACGTATTGACCAGCGTTCTATTTTTACTTCTATAACTTTTGCTAAAATATTACTTCATAGTAAAGATACTGAAAGTCAAAAACTTGCTCAATAATAGTAAGGCAAAATTACTTATACGCCACTTCCTGCATAAAAATGGAAAGACTAATATTCTTACAAGCCTTACTTATTATAAATACTTCAATTCAAAATTACTTATACCAACTTTTCTGTTTGTTTCGAGTAGTCCAAAAATGCTTATAAAATATTAGCTTTTAAATTGCCGAATGCCAAATTTACTTAAAATTTACTTGTAATTTATTGCAGGAAAACAAAATTACTTAGGTGACAGGCACGGATAAAATGCCAAAAAAGTGTCGTTTAAGGACTCTGGCTGATGAAAAATCCCCTTTTTTCCCATTTACTGAAACCCCAAAATAGTGCTCGTATCGCTATGGGACCCAGACTGATCGACGCAGAAAAAAACGCTGATTCCGAATATCTATATAACTCAATATGCCTATTTTGGCGCTTCAGTAATTCTGCCTTTCTTGCGACGATATGCATAAATGTTGCGTTGTTTATGATCATTTGTGGAACTTTTTAAAAATAATTGCATCAGAATGGCAGAATTCAGTATTTATGATTTTTTATTGAAATCTCTAGAAAAAAAAATGATGAATGCGTTCTGAGAGAGTACCTAATTAATGAAAAGAGTATAAGATCATATTAAATTTTATGGAATGCTTCTGAAAAGTCTTAATTAAGAGTGTTCCATTAACACATTTCAGCTCAAGTGTAGGTACTCGTTATGCACATAAAGTTATGTGCCAAGAAATGTTCAGTACTGAGTAAGTAGAGTTACTATGTCCAGTTTGAAAATCTCCGGATATGCTTACTTATTAGAAACTGAAGTATCCACTGCAGCAGAGCGGAGTATACCAGTCTTATTTTTTTTTTTTTAAAGAACATTAGCCAAGCTGAAGTTGACTAATATCCTCCTCTCCCCTCCAAATAAGCGGAAAGCTTGTGCTACATACGTCACTCAATAAGTCTTTGGTCTGACCTATAGATGGCAACACTTTTGACAAAACCATATGATTGCAGAGTAGTAGGATCCTTCAGATGACACGTGTCAAAATTTGGCGTCGTTCTGACAATTAGTTCAAAAGTTAGAGCGGATTAAGTAACCCAAGTTCTTAACTGTTAAAAACAATGGATGAAAAAGAATTTCGAGTGTATTGGTGGTGATTAAATTTTTTTATTTACACTTGTTGTGGGTGGTGTCGTAGTTTGATACAATTTATTTATTTTACCGGATTGAATCACAATAAGTTTGGTTTGATTTTTGTGCGAATATGTAAAGAATCCTAAGTATACTTAATAAATGGTTACCCTAATTGTAAGGAAATAATGGCCTTTGTTCTGGTGCGAAGGTGAATTCAGCGCCCCTGCGATTTATGAATTACTTTTATATGGTGTTGAAAACGTAGTGGGATTCAAGGAAATCTTTATTCAAAAACGTACCTATATTAATTTTTATTTAAATTTTATTAATTTTTTTAACTAGCAATAATATTATCTAGACTAGCTTTTGCCCCCTTAGGGGTTGAATTTCAAAAATCGTTTCTTAGTGGATGCCTATGTAATAATAGCCGTCTGTACACTAAATTGCAATCCAATTCGTCCAGTGATTTGAGCTGTGCGTTGATAGATCACTCAGTCCGTACTCCTTTCCTTCCCACCAGTCACCTTTTCCCTTTAAACTATATTCCCTTGGTGTATTAAACATACTTCATCAAAATAGGGAAGAGCTGTCTGAAGCATAATGCACAAGGCTTAGTACTTCTGGGAGAGCTGAAGCGAAGCAATAGGTATAGTATAAAGATAGATAATTTCTTTTATTTTTCCACGAAACATTTACAAAAATTCGCTTACCAAGTAAGTAAATTTAAAAATTCAAAATATACGTGGCCATGGAAAAATAAAGTACCCCACTCAGCACAAAGCCACAGAACGTATTTTTTTAAATACGTACTGTGGCTTCATACTTCATTCAAGTACTTAATACTTCATTTCTACTAAGTAAATAAGTAGAGAAGTTGTAAAAAGCAACATAAATATAATTTTCTTCAAAATACTAGGTACTCATTCAATTCAGAAAACGGTAAAAATCATTTTATTAATATCAGCAAAGGAACCAATGAAAATTATCATAGTGCAAAGTTCCATAGAAGAAAATAATAGAGCGAGTTGAATTTTCAATCTACCGCCTTTTGCAGTTCACTAAACTCAACTCGGGCAATTCATTAAAATAATTACCTTAAATTGCTTCAAACTGAATTTATCTTCTAGCGAGCTGCTAATGCGTTCAAGCCAAATTAAAACCACCGGTTACAGCTACTGAAAGCCAAAAGGGTACTATGAAAAGATTAATTAGCACGGTCTACGTTCACGGGGGTAATGGCGTAATTCACTCACACTGAGTCTTTAATAGCGCCGATTTGAACGCACCAAAAGGTAAAAGTTCTGTGCAATTCAGGCTTCGATTTCACAGGCGTGACTCCTGAGAAAGACATTTCTGCCATCCTCAAGCTATAAGGTCGTCAACCAACATTTGGCCAAATACGATTTTTTTAATGTTATCTTACTTATAGTTAATTATCTATCGATCCATCGACGGTTATTCTCCTTTGATGTAGTTTGTGATATAGCAATATAAAAAAACGTCAGTATCAAATGGCGTTATTTCTTTATATATTGCAGCTTTTTGGATAACAATATAGTAATGGTATACCTACATCCTCGCTACGTCATAATATTAGCTTTCTGTATGCCGAATTGCAGCCAGATCCATCCAGTGATTTGAGCTGTGCGTTGATAGATCAGTCAGTCAGTCAGCCACTTTAATGTAATCTCAACCACTCCCTGAGAGTCAACACACTCAGGGAGCGATTCCTGAGAGATGTGGGTTCGAATTCCGCCAGCCTTGGAATGTTTGATATGTAATGAGAAAATTATTCGAAAAAGAACAAAAGTTTCTTTCTTCGGCCAAGGGTAATTAATCAAACTTCTGCCCTCTTTTCATCTGGCTAGGATAGCGGCGAAATCATTCATATTCATTCACTAAATCCCGGATTAACTGGAATCATTTGTAGGTATACGTATCCGGCTGGTAGCTAAAAATAACTGCATCGAGTAATATTTTACGGAAGATTAAAATATTAAATGATGATGTATATTTAAGTCACCCCTCAAACTATTTGGTGTGATCATAATAGGTATTATAAATGCGAAAGTTTTTTGGTTTGTTTTTTCTTCAATTATGCTGCAACAGAGCTACGGACCGACATGATTTTTTGCATGGGTATAGTTGCGGACCTGGAAAGTGACATAGGCCACTTTTCATTCCAAAAAAACAAAGATTTTCCGCGTTATTTAAAAACCAAATTCACGCGGACGAAGTCACGAGCATCAGTTAGTTATTAATATTACCATATACAACGAAATTGTCAATCTTAAGCCACTATTAAGTATGGTAGTAAGTAATAAAATTGAAGTTTCGGCGTGCGATTTCAAAATAACTTTTATTCAGCTCCTAATTTGAGTGATAGCATAACTAACCCTACAAAAGTTTTGTATATTTATATGTTATTTATGCTACAATATAATTTACAAATTTATCTTTTATATCAGCCAAGCTGAAGTTGACTAATATCCTCCTATCCCCTCCAAATAAACGGAAAGCTTTATGTTAGGAGTGGGTACGACAATAGTGCGACGGGTGGGGCTCGAACCTGCGACCTTTCAGTGTTCAGTTGCACCTTTAACCGTGGGCTATTGATGCTTCAAAATACATCGAGAAATTTTAAAAATATCAAATGAAAGGCGAACTCCTGTTCGCCTGTTTGGACAACAGCTGATGAGTTGTTTGGTTTGTAAACGAAGCCCGTATTACTACGACAGATCATTCAATAAAACAATCCGTTTAAGTATTCTTGTTGTATTCTTGCTGTATTCTTGCTACGAGTATTTCCGTAAACCTTATGACTCGGATGCTTTAGTTGTTTTTTTCTTCTCTAAATTCCATGGCCGAATGACGATTATTCATTCGAATGATAGTTCGAATAGGTTGCTTCGAATTTGAATTGTTCGATTAGATTGCTATTTTATTATCATCATCAGCACGACGACCGACCATGACGACCTCCCTGGTGCAGTGGTGAGCGCTGCGGTCTTATAAATCGGAGGTCTCGGGTTCGATTCCCGGCGGGGGCAATTTGGGAATTTTTAATTCCTGAATTGTCCCTGGTCTGGTCTGATGGGAGGCTTTAGCCGTGGCTAGTTTCCACCCTACCGTCAAAGTGAAATGTAACAATTTTGGTTGTCCTAATAAATAAATAACATGAAGTTTTGTTCTGTGTTGATTGTTTCCTATAAAAGTCGTAACTGCCTCGTAACTAGACCAATCTAGTGAAGCAAATTCGTCTGCAGATGACGAGGTCCCGGGTTGAACTCCCGAGTCAGGCCATAATATGTATTGGGTTTTTCTTTACTAGCCCGGAGTTAAGAAGCTGGTGGTCAGTCACCCTCATGCCTCGGAGCACACGTAAAGCTGTCGGTCCTACGCCTGATCTCTCTCCGGTCGTGTCAAATTTTCGTACCATTGGACTTTGAGAGTAAGGGAATAGAAAGTGCACCTGTTTTGTGCACACACTTGTGCACTATAATGTCTTCCGCGCAGATGGCTAATCTCTGGAGATTGGCTGCTGTAGCCGGATTCGGTCGGGAGGACATTATTATTATTATAAAAGTCGTGGTCTTATAGAGCCCATGCTAGCTGGCAGATACACGTTACTATAAGGTATGGTAGAGATTCTGAACTGAATCCTGGGATTCAATCCGAAGATCCATATAGGTTTCAAGTATCTGAAGGACTGACAGTGGAGGCGGAGGAGTAATAAGGTCCCGTTAGCAGCTTTTAGATACGGAACCCTGAGATCGTAAGCATGATCTCTGTTGATGATATCTGCTTCAACATAAAAGTTACCTTATTTATTCAAGGGATAATTCCACATATCGAATTGTAGGACAATATCTAGAGCAATAAGCCGTGAAATGGGGTTATGTCATGTCAACCCTTGAGACATTCGATATCCAGTTCTAAGCCTATAGAGGATTAATAACTGCCAAACTGCTATCTCAAAGTGACGTGGAGATATTGGTAACTGGCATTTGGTTTACTGTATCCTATATAATACAATATTATGTTTAGGTATTGCACATTAATAAACTAGATTTCTTTATCAACAATGTTACGGTTTACCTATTGAGCTTCTTGTTTAAATTTAATTGGAATTTTTGGAAATGATTTAAAGATTAGACTGAGGATTTATTTTTTCAAATTTTTCAAAGAGAATTTATTATGAACATGTTTATTCAAAATACTATGCCAAATAAGAAGGTCCAATAGTCCTACATAATATTTGACCTACTGATAGGGCCATGGTATAGGGTAGAATGATAGTATCGATATGTTTATTTAAAAAACTTGCGTTACGTAGACAAGAACCCTTGATTAAATTGTAGGTGAAATCAAGTTTCTCTCACTGTAATTCCGCTAGAATCTCAGCACCTAGACATTAATTATTATAATGAAATTTCAGGATTGGTACGGTTCCTTTGCTTAAAATGTTTGCCCAAGACACCGCATCTACTACAAAACAGCAACTCAAATATGCATGTCATTTATCCTTATGCCGTCAAATATAGAGCTCATAACTCTATAAATCAGGGTTGAAAGCTGTATACACCTACGTATATCAACGTCTTACCCACCATTACACCACTAATCGTATAGGATTCCACAGTGATGCCTTTAATTAATAGCTTACATGTCCTTTCTTGATCTTCTCAAACGATGGGATTAAATCAAGAGTAGAGTTTATTTTGTACAAAGTAAATGTTTGCAGTTAAATGTCATTCAATTCATCAGGGCCCCAAGTCTGCTATTTTACATGTCATTGTCATTGAACCGCAATACAATTACAATACAATTATCATTGGTCCAAAATTTCGTAGTCTACTAAATTCACAATGGTCGTTCGAATTCTTATAATTGGATTGTAACTCAATGATACCTCGGTATTGGCATTAGCTTAAAAAGCGTTTGCCGAAATGAGTTTCAAAAAAAACTACATATTAAAAACGTTTATTTAAGCTAGATTCAAAGCTAGATGTGTCAGTGGCAAACCATCGGAAAACAATTGTGACGCCATTGAATTAGTAGACTACCAAAATTGCTAAAAGTAGCAATTGGGATGTCATTGATAGACAATTGAACTACAATTGCAATAGCAGACTTGGGCCCCAGGTTTAATCGCAGTCAAGCGCTAATGGTAATCTATACCTATTAAAAAAAGACGTGTGGCACTCGGGGACTGCCACGGTAAAGCTATTGCATAGCATTTTTTATCAACGCCATCTAGCGGTGAGAGGAGTTCCGTGTCAGGTTATTTTCGTTACGGAATTTCTGGATTCGTTCTCCACGCTCAAGGCCCGCGATAGAAGCTATGCAATAGCTTAAAAATAAGTATTCAATTTTCAATGCAATATAGTGCGCTTGAAATTCATTTCTAGGCTCGCTTGCATAAAAACATTGTCTCTATCCAAGTTTTATGTGGTAGCAAAAGATGTCATGAGAGTGTCCCAAATCTTAGCGGTTGGTACATAAGGGTTTCGTTCAAGTTCACTAGATAAAACGGTTGTCACGCCATCTGTAGATGTAGCGAAGTACTGCGACTCCAGATTGGTTTCACACTTGATATCGTATTAATACTACTATCGTAAAAGGGAACCACTGAATATTCTGAACCAAGTAACTCATATCTCGATGTAAAGATGTCGGGATTTCAGAAGCCTATATTAAAACATTAGGCTTTTATTATCTTATTCGTTCAACGTTGGTTATATACTCAAAGTTCAAATTTCCGATCCGTTAGTTTTTTGTTTTTTATAGTTTTTATAAGTATTACTCTTTTTAAATTTTTTGGTAAACGTTGTGACACCTTCAGTAGTTGTGCATTTTAATTGTTTCTTTGTGTAATTTTTAAGTACTTCATGGAATGTAACAATTTTTGGTTGTAATCTACGAATAAAGTCCTAATAAATAAATAGATTAACAAGATTTACGCCGAATATTTAGATACTTGAACGGTGATATAGAGATCTTTGTATTGCTTATAGGTATATTCGTGTTTAACTTTTAAAACGTAAGGAGTGATTATTATTATTTACGCCTGGCTTTTAACTATGTCTCATTCGACATTTATGCATTTTTACTTTCATATTTTGAAGGCAGTCTGCATTTTTTTATAGCTGTGGCTTTTAAATTTTCAGCTTTATTAGAGTCTGCATAAATTGCCTTTGAAAATTAAAAAAATATTGTATACCTACTAGTTTTGCCATCAGCAACTTCTCCTTCTTCTATTAAATTTTTATTAAATTTAATAAAACTTCAACTTCTGAAGTTAAGTTTTAAAATTCCCGCAGAAACCTTTTGTCTTTCCGAAATAGTCTAGCGCTCTTTCGAAGTCCTCAATTAAACCCATGTAAAACATCACGTCGATTCGTTTTTCCGCTATTGCGTGATTGAAGAACAAACTAACAAACAAACACACTGCCGCACTTATAATATTTGTAAGCATTGTAAGGATTGTCAAGCTACAAGGCATAGTTAGAACTTATATTCAATAATTTATATTCAAGGAGGGGACGCCTGCCGACGCCAGGCGGGTGATCATGTCAGGACATTTCCACCAAATTCCCCGTTGCATTATAATTTACTGAATCGAAAGCCATTTCACCGGCTCATTCATGAATGTAACCTTCAATGCATCGCCCATTGAACACCGCCCCGACCTTCTATAGCTCCAAGTCATATCGATGACGGCTAAAAGCATGCGCGTGATTTTCGCACATGCGCATCACTAAACGGTTCTTGTGTACAGTCTATGTAGTAGCACTAAATGTAATAGAATATGTCCAACTTAAATAATAACCTTTAGTTTTAATTCATTTCTAAGACAAATATTTAATAAATGTAGTTGCAAAGTGTAAATTTAATCGCAAAGTGAGTTAGGGAACTTTGAAGTGAAACGTTGGTTCATTTGCTTACTGTCTACGTATATGACAATATTGCAGCCTTTTTTGCTAAAGTTTCTTTGGGTAGTGTTTTGTCAATGAATTCTTTGATTGAAGTGTGATACTTTAAAGTGTTGATACAAAGTTTTAAGTGTTTAATATCAACAGGTAGGTTTGAGGTTTTATGTTTATTTGTATTGACGGGACTAAGTAGGTATTTGGGTGGGCGTTACTCCAGACGGTCTGCGTGGGTGGAGCGTTTTACCACCGTAGTCTTTGCATTAATAAATAGAGGCAAGGAAGATTTTTGAACTAAGAGACAAGGTTGATGATCTGGTTAATAGAAATATTGCTTATAAATTAATTATCAATAAAGTCGATACTCTTTTCTGGTAACACGTGTATAGAGGCGAAACTTCGCTATCCGCGCAGGCAAAACTTACCTTTACCCAGAGATTTAAATCGCCGTATTCAAAATATAAACCTAAAAGTATATATATAATACCTGCTCTTATCTTTCCTAATTTAAATAATAAAAATTAAAACTTAGTTTTGTTCATATTGAAACGTTATCTTACCTCTACATTGTACCTTAATATATGTCTGTCGATATTATAAAGTTAATTCAAAGATGAAATTGAAAGAAAATTGCGTTGATATAATATATTTTTAATAATAAAACAACAAAAGATTTCAGATTATCTTTTAAAATTGTTAGTAGCTGTATATTTGGCCTTTGCTTCATCATTTTTAAATTGCATGCTTCACTACTACTCTACTTGTATTAAGGCTTTTCATAAGAAAAAATTCCCTCATATTTTTTGATAAGAATACTTGTATGCAAACGAAAATAATAATTAATTAAGATTGAAGACGAACTTGTGAACTGAAGTTCTGTCTTTTGTTATGAGTTATTCATATACGAGATACACATATTGTATATCATTCGTTTTGTGAACAAAGTGCCGATTTCACTAACGTCGTGACGTTTAATAGAGGAATAAATTGGGTGTTCCGTTTTTGTATTGAAAATATGTACTGCCAAAATATCAAAACGCTCATACAATAAGACCTATTTTACGATAATGAAATCGGCTCTTAAAATGTTAACGTGTAAATATGCAAATTTTATTCATTATTCAACGTCTATGGTGAACGTATAAAATCAATATTATATATTGCCTATAGGTGTATGGCTATTCGGGCCGAAGCTGAAGCTTAAACCTACCTACTAGGGAAGGGAACATAACGTCTCTACAGTTCTTTTATGCGTTTTACCGTACTTACACAACGTTAAAAGTACAGAAATCCTGACAAAAAATTTACTTAATTAGATAAATCTTTATATTCGTATATTTGAATACATCGTTTTATAACTTGACAAAATTATATTAACAACGTAGTAAAACGAATTTACACATATTTACATAGTTAATAAAAGTTACAAAGAATATCTTTATTTATTCTTCATTATGAATTATGTCGGCTTTTGAGCTTTTGATGCTCTAATGGAGTAGAAACAACTGCTGAGTTTCAATTGCCTTAGAAACCAGTGGTACAGTCTTGACTTATCTTAAGAGTGGTGATGCGTTCAGCAGTCTTCTCCTCTGATCTTCAGTCATAAGACATTGGATGACCATTAAATATTATGTTGGATTCAGCTGCGGTTATCCTTTTTGTCACCAGATGAGAAATTCGTTTGGTGATAGAAGAGATAACCAACAAAAAAGGAGGAGGTTCTCAAGTCATATTTTTAAGCTATTGCATAGCTTTTATCGCGGGCCAGCGTGGAGACAGAATCCAGAAATTCCGTAACGAAAATAACCTGACACGGGACTCCTCTACGGTGAGCCGCTAGATGGCGTTGATAAAAAATGCTATGCAATAGCTTTAACGCGGCAGTCCCCGAGTGCCACACGCCTTTTTAACCGACTTCCAAAAAGGAGGAGGTTATCAATTCGGCCGGTATCTTTTTTTTTTTATGTATACATAACTTTTTACAGAGTGATCCGATTTTTGCGAAAATGCATAAACACAGCTAACATTCTTGGCACAATTCCAAAGCGGGAATGATTTTTAGATAATATATTAATTAGATGAGGTTAGCTATTATAAGTTTTATTGTTATAATATGTGTGTACAGTCCCACAAACTTATCTGGCCCGGTAAAAGAGTCGCTATTATTACATTTATGCATAAACAACAGGTATTCCTTGCTATTATTTCGTGTTGCAATTATTATTTGCAGCAAAGTTCATTCCAAAAATAGACTTTTGGCCATCGGACCAGATAATTTGTGTGAATGGGACATATTGGAAAAGAAGTTTTTGATTTTCCGATCCATGATATTCTTTTTATAGACATTTATTGAAACATTTTATTATGAGGTCGGGGTGATACATATACATATGGTGGATACATGAGGTAAATGACGATACGTCGCATTTGAAATTCAGTGTGTTTTAATAACAAGTCAGTTAAGGGTTGATTTTAAATACGTAAGTAAGTACGATCACGTAAGTAAGACCTCCAAAAGAATTCTAATTATAAAGTTTTCTTTTCATTATTAAACTTCCTTTATCCGTTTGCTGAGAATTGTGTGGAGATTTTACATTGCGTTTTAGTTCCTGCGGTTTTTGTACTAAGTCAAGAGAGTTAGAGTCTGAAATTTAAATTCTTACATACCTGTGTACTGTATCCGTAAGTTCTCGATATTTTGACCAGTTGTGGGACTAAGTGCCTAAAATGATTGCTACAGTTGCTCGATCGCAACCACCTCTGATTGGCTTTACTCTCTTGCTATTGGTTAAAATGCATTAATACAGCAAGAACACCACAAATTCAGCTAATCAGAAGTGATCATGATCGTCAAACTGTGACAATTATATTTAGATAATCCCACAGTTGAGTTCGCTCTTTATTCCAAGGTAAATTAAAGGGTAATCTGTTTTTATACGGAATGACTTCTGTCTACCCTGCAACCGATTAAAACTGCGTTAACCTAATCAAATGAATGAATGAATACTTTTATTGTACACCATACATAATATTAGAATAGACACAGTGATCTTAATAAATAGTATACAATTTGGCGGCCTTATCGCTACATAGCGATCTCTTCCAGGCAACCAAAGTGCACACAACTAAAAATAATACGCTTCCAAACTCCCCCAGGTTTGTGAAAAACAAAAAAATCTCAGTCTGGTTAAGGTTACAGGTTCGATCCCCACCCATTGCACTATTGTCATACCCACTCCTAACATAAGTTTTCACTTGTTTGTTGGAGGGGAGAGGAGAACATCAGTCTAGTTCAGCTTGGCTGATATTAAAAAAAAAGAATAGAAAAAGTTATAGAGTGTGTAGGCGGCGTTGTGTGTGTGTGTGTGTGTGTGTGTGTGTGTGTGTGTGTGTGTGTGTGTGTGTGTGTGTGTGTGTGTGTGTGTGTGTAGTGTGTGTGTGTGTGTGTGTGTGTGTGTGTGTGTGTGTGTGTGTGTGTGTGTGTGTGTGTGTGTGTGTGTGTGTGTGTGTATATGTTTGTTATTCCTTCACGCCACAACGAATGAACCGATTTGGCTGAAATTTGGAATGGAGATAGCTCATACCCAGGATTAAAACATAGGCTACATTTTATCCCGGAAAATTACAGAGTTCCCATGGGAATTGCAAAACCTTGATCCACGCGGACGAAGTCGCGGGCATCGTCTAGTTTTTTCATGTTATGGCAAACATTATTCTCCGCTTATAACTTGGGACATAAGCTTTTCCATTTTACACGGCGACATGCATCCCTTTCATTTCCCTCTGTCAGTCGCTGTTTGGGCCCCGCTTTACAAAGTCGTCGCTCGTGAAAAACTTGAATAGAACTTGTTAACAGATACTTTTGTGCTTTGAGATGGATATTACAATCACGAGGCACTTCAGTTTAGATGAAGTAAGTTTGTTTTATATTTTCACCTAAGAACAATGACTAAACATTTTTGATTGAGTTTTTAAGTTATAAAGTTTTTCGATAGATTTTAATAGCTTATAGGGATAAGTTTGATAAGATTATTACGTAAATTCCAAAAATATTTATAATAATGTTAACTTTCTAAACTTTTTATTAATTTTGTGGTTAGATTTTTCATTAAGAAATAAGGTTTTTAGTGTTTCAGTTTATCGTGATTTTCTAATTATTATGGTACCTACCTATTTAATTAGGTACCTACCCAATTAATTGTGGTATATATTTAATATTATTATAATACCTAATGTTTTTGTTATTATTATAAATAAAATAAAGTAAATAAAAATTGGAATACAATCACTACTTCACACTAAAGTTATAACTCGGTCTTGCGCCGCCGATATCCAGTAACTCCTTAGATGTTGTCGATTCATTTAATCAACACTGCGCTTCCCGGTGCGGGGTCTCTCCTCTAGCACGTTGGGACCCCAACGACCATCAGTTCTTCGAACTATGTGCTCCACCCATTTCCACTTGAGCTTCACTCTATCAGATTACGTTGAAATAAATTGCTATACTGTTTAAAGAGGGCCAAATTGAAATTATCCTTTCAGCACACTCGACTGGCCTCCAACTAAATTACCATTTAGATTGAAGCCTACGGAACTGTTTGTGATTATTTATTGGATTGCCAGCGTTGTATGCTCTGTTCGGTTCAGTTCTCGATTCAATTCATAGCTAGACTTCGATTAATTGACTGATTTTACGCTCAAAGGATTTTCATCTTTACCCGACGACTATATATAGCCAAAAGGAAGGGTAATTAATGACTTTAGCAGTCTATGTATGTATGTACCTTTAAATATAGGTTATGTTTTGGTACTTACGCATGTTACACCATAGCGGCTAAACTACTCAGCCGATTTTTAAGGTTTCGTACCCGAAGAATAACAAATTAAAATTTTTTCCTCAACATTTTATTGAGAAAGGATTGACCCTTAACATGTAATAATTTTTTTGTTACATTCCTAATATCACACTTATATTATAAAGGCAAAAATTTGCACGTGTGTGTGTGTGTCTGTGTGTAACCTACACACATTATTACTCTTTCACACTACAACAAATAAACCAATTTGGCTGAAATTTGGAATGTAGATAGCTCATACCCAGGATTAAAACACAGGCTACATTTTATCCCAAAAAAAAAACGAAAAAGCCTTAACCGGACGAAGTCGCACGGTCATCATCTAGTTTCAAGCATAAAGCCTGTTTCAAGATTCTTAAAAATCAGGAGTTGTGTAACCGGCCTCATGAGCTCTACTTAAAGTTGGCGTTTAGAACTTTTATTAGTAGCTACTAATTGACGCTAAGTAGGATAAAAAAGTATGTCTGTTAAGTCTTTTTTCTACGCAATTTATTTTCTCTCGGATGAGGCTTCAACGCGGATTCAATAACAGGGTCCAATGACGAAGTGGCAATTGCCTCTCGTTGTATTTTCGCTTAAAATAACTTCTACTCGTATTCAGAAAAGTAATGGAAAACTAAACCTGCTAATTTTAGCTTATATCTGCCATCTAGTTTTTAAAAAACAGTAAATTGACACAATGAATTTGGCGGGGCACATAGTTTGAAGAGCTGATGGTCGATGGGGTCCCAAGGTGCTGGAGTGGTGACCCCGCACCGGGAAGCGCAGTTTTGGCAGACCCCCCACTAGGTGGACCGACAACATCAAACGAGTCGCAGGGAGTCCGACCGACCGAGGTCTGTGGAGGTCCATGCAAGAGACTTATGTCCAGTAGTGGACGTCTATACGTTGAAGAAGAAGAAGAAGAAGAAATTGACAAAGAATACGCGTGTGGTTTAAATTGGACTCAAATCTTTTCTCTGTGATCTTTATCGACATATTATCATACGTACTAAAACCTTCCATTTTTTATTTTAATGCTTTGTAATTATATGTATAATTATGTAATTTAATGAACCCAAAATACCCGGAATACAACGAAATGTTAGGTCACAAAACATATAAACTGGATTTTCAAAAACTGTGAAACACGTATTTCTAATGGAAAGCCTAATTACCAACTTTCATAGATATAACTTGAAAAATGACAGACTTTTACAGATACGAACATTAATTCGCTATAATAAACCCCTTTGGGGATGAAAATTTAAAAAACTGTAGAATTCATTGTACTACGCCGAAGACAAGATCTTTTTCTATATCGATCTGTGTAGGTTATATTTTATCATATCAACTCACTGAGATACTATGTACCTCAGTAACTTTCCCAACTAATTATAACTTGGGTACAGACATCTAGACAAGTATGGCATCCTCTAGGCAAGCGATCCATCTTAGGTTGCATCTTCATTTATCACTCCCAGACAAGCGCTAGTCTTTAATTAACAAGAAATATGAAACTGTACTTTATCGCATTATAACTTCATATCATAAATGTGGAAAAGTGTGTTTGTTTATCCTTCAAACAACGGATCAACGTGATTTTTTGCAAGGATATGTGTGAAGACTTGAAGTGTGGTAACATAATTCCAGAAAAATATAGAATTATATATTTTGAAAACACGAAGTCATTGGCAAAAGCATTTTTTTTTACAACTAAAACAGTATATATTAAAAACAATATTAGACGAATTGGACAAAGGTGAGTTTTTTTAACAAACATTAAATGACGCCCGCGACTTCATCAGCGTGGATTCAAGTTTTTCAATTCTCGAGCGAAGTTATTTAATGTAATATTTTGTTCATGAATTTAGGAAGACGCGCCTCCTGTAACACAGTTTTTACTTTTCATTTTGGAAGTAAAAACCATGTTATAGGAGACGTGTCTTCCCACATTTATGAACAAATTATCACATTGGCAAATAAAATTAACTAATCTGTACGTACATTGTTTAAAGAAATACCATACCTATCATAAGGTAGTAGTAGTATAGTACAGTTCTTACAATTCACGAGGGCGCGTGAGCTTTACCTGTGATTACCCACGTCGTGTACACGCACATTGCGTAAGTCATTGGTCAGTAGGGCTAACATGCGCGCCACGAGAAAGTTTTGTCTACACGTTTACTCGTAGTCTCTATGTGAATCTCTACAGAGATTCACGAGTAAAGTGTAGACAAAGTTTTCTCGTGGCGCGCATGTTAGCCCTACAGGTGCGAGCAAGCTCTCGCTCACACAAAAGTATATAGATACGAAACACACACAACAATGAGCCACGCGCCCTCGTGAATTGCAAGAACCTGTAGTAATGTGATAACTTTCAGTCGTCAATGCGAAGCGGAGCGTACGTGGCCATGGAGGCGGAGCCTGACCTCAGCACGTTCGAGAACAAGTCAGGACTTGCTGAAGACATGAAGTTCCTCGCCTCTATGCCGGAGCTGTGTGACGTCACGTTCCTTGTTGGCGACACGAGGGAGCCCGTGTGCGCCGTCAAGGCCGTATTGGCAGCTCGGAGCAGGTGACAGTATATTCCGAAAATAAAAATACCTCAGTAGCCCAACGGTTAAAGGTGCGGTCTGAAAACTGAAGGGTGGAAGGTTCGATCCTCAACATTGTCCTACACACTCCTAACACAAGCTTTCCGCTTCTTTGGAGAGGATAGGAGAATATTGGTCAAGTTCAACTTGACTAATATTCTCCTCTCTCTTTTTTTTAAGGATCTATGGGTACAAATATGCGAATAGGCGTGTCTATCTGTTACATTTTCATGGCTCAACTTTTTGGATTAAATACTGAATATATTAAGCTTTAAGATAAGATTCTACTAATAATATAGGTAAATGCGAAAGTTTCGACGTATGTATGGATGGATTGATGTTTGTTACTCATTCACGCCATAACGAGCGAACCGATTTGGCTGAAAAGCTCAGAGATAGATCATAGTCTATAATAACACTTAGGCTACTTTTGTCCCTGAAAATAAGAGAGTTCCTGCGGAAATTTAAAAACCTCAATCCACGCGTACGAAGTCGCGGGCACCAGTCAGTCGAATATAAAATGAAGCATTTTCGCGCAAGAATCAAACTCTCTCCGTAAGCAGATTAAGCGTACTTTAAGCTCATACATTTTTCCTCCAACATTTCGCATAAAACGAAACCACATTTTGCGACACAAAGGTCCCTCACAAGGTTTATCTCACGAAGTTACGGGCGCTTTACTTGTGGTTATGTCGTGTACATGCACATTGCGTAAGGGTGCGCGCCTGTCAGGACCCTATGAGGGAGCGGTCAGGCGCGAGCAAGCTCTCGCTCGCACTTATACGACACACATACAACAATGAGCCACACGCCGTCGCGTCGTCAACTGCAAGAACCACATCAAGTGCGTAGAATGTAGGTACTTAAAATCCTTTTTAGTTAAGTGATGAAGCTTTTTTCAGCTGAGGCTTTACGTATTTGGTTTGTGGCGTCTTTATCTGCAGTATTATTCAAGATGAACGTATTTTCTCTTACAAATATGTGGGTATTTATTTTTGGACTTCATCTGGTTATAGAATAGAATAGAATAGAAATATTTTTTATTCAAATAAACTTTTACAAGTGATTTTGAATCGTCGATGAATCTTTCTAATAAATGATCTTTATAATTTTTATACAAAACTTAGGATCTTTTCGAAAGATTTATTATTTAAAGGGGTAGAGTTTGCTAGTGAGAATAGTAAAATAAATATTAGTGCAGGTCCTGTTAAATGTGACAGAACGTGGGCGAGATAGTTGAAATGAGAGTCCAACATTATACTTTTCACTATATTTCCAGCAGAGTTTCTACCCTCTTATTCTATGTTTACAAAATGAACACCCGCCATCGTGGTTCCTTTACTTTTATACATGATTCAAACAAAAGGCTTACAATACTACCAACCAAACAAATAGTGATATTAGTATTCCGAATGCTATGTACAATGTAGAAATAATTGAATTACGATTATAGTCAACTGAATAAATGATTTAAATAACAATTAAACATTCAAGCAGCTCAATATCAATCAAACTCCTGTGATTTTATATTTACAATTCAGCCAACCAAACGGACAAAGTAATCTTCATGACATCAATTTTCCAGAGTATTATTTATAAACTAAATATCATTAAAGTAGGTATTCGTAAAAACATAATATAATTAAATTAGAATTATAATCAATTGAATAAACTATTTATATAACGGTTTACTATTTAAGTAACTCAATACCAATCAACTTCTACTGGTATCACAACAATTATTAATCATTAATCTGAATTAATGCAAGATATATAATAAAATATTCTGATATTAAACATTCATAACAAAATAATATTTACTATTATTAATTATCACTTCTAAATATAAATAATAATCAAACTATTGACGTAATCCGGAAGTAACGTGTATGTATGACAGGTCTTGCATGGCGTAGCGGCTATTGGTTGGTAACATAAATCAACGAATTTATAATATTTAAAAATTATAAAGATCATTTATTAATTACTCAGATATTTTGGGGCTGATCTACTCATATCAATTATTATTATCAATGATCAAATTATATAATATTTTGGTTCTGTTTTTAAACAGGGTGTTCCAAAAGATGCTTTATCAAGCACCAAGCCCTCAAAGAAAGAAGGAGCCAGCTCCAAGGGAGAACAAGTTACGTTTATTCTTGAAACGATCATCAGAACCCCTCCTGAATCTGCAGAACGCTGCTCAACAAGTAAGTTATGATACTTAATTGTAATTGAAAAATTTTAATTGTAACCTTCTCAACGATTAGCCATCTGCGTGGGAGGTACTATAGTGCAGAACTGTGTGCGCAAACACAGGTACAATGTCTATTCCCTCACTTTCATAGTCTGATGAGACGGAAATCCGACTCGACCAGAGAGGGATCAGGCGCAGGACCGACGGATTTACGTGCTCTCTTAGGCGCGGGGTTACACACCGCCATCTTCCTAACTCTTTCTTTTCAAAAACCCAATACATTTTGGCCCAATCCAGGAATCAAACCCGGGACCTTGTCATCGCAGGCGAACATGCTAACCACTAGACAAACGAGGAAGTTAAACACCAACATTATTCAACACTAAATCGCGAAACATTTCAAGTTAACGACTTGTAAATCGTGTACTGAAATAAATTAAATAAAGTTAAATACTACCTTACCGAAAATTACAACTTTACGAAACTCACATTTGAATTAATGATACTTTTACTATTATATCGGGCGGAAACGCCTTAATTGAGAATTTAACAAATTAATAACCTACTAATAATTTGGAAAAATTAAAAAAAAAACTAGCGAAACGATGCGACTTTTCAGTAGAATTTGGTTTTTGATAAAATACTACAACGGTCAAAAGGGTAAAAATCGTAAATTAATCACGTCTAAAAACTCTGCTCTACTGTATCTCTGTTATCATAAATCAAATGTCATAAAAATAATTAAAACTAGTTAATTAATTATTAATTAGTGTATCTTTAAAACAAGAGTAAATAAGCATCTTCAAGGCAACCACATCATCACTTTCCATCAGTTGTGATAGTGATGCCTATAATGTATTAAAAAAAAAACGTTGTTAAGGTGTAATAATGGGGGACTTATGTGTCGATATTAACTCAAGTAGGTATTCCAAAATAAATAAATAAAATAGATTAATTGATTAACAAATCATTATAATAACTTTATTGTTCAAAGAAAGAAAGATACAAGGTTCAAATACTTAGATTTTCTTTGATCAGTGCTTTTAAAGGACATAATTTGCCGTCAATTCAAAGTAATAATAATTTAATTAAATTTTAACAAAAACATTTTTACCTATGACTCCAGAGATCGGCTTTCGCGCAACAATTGGCTCCAATACAAGAGGTAAATCAAAATTGACGGTGTCGTAGGAGATTTTGTAAAATAGGTTGAATTACTTGGTGTTCGTTTTGTACAGTTTTTCACTTATTACACCCACGTTTTAGCGTAGTTGCAAAGATCGTTCAATTATATTATTATTATTATATAAATAAAAATTATCAGTTCTAATTTTTTCGAATTTTATTTCAATATTGTAAATAAAAATTGTGCATGGCGTCTTTGATTTTCTGCCTCATTTATTACAAGATATTTTGTATAAAAAAACATTTTAAGAATCTTATATATTTTTTTTTCAGCAATTTGGGAAACTTCAATTTCTATGAAACACTAAGCATGAAGTTCTTACTGTGCTTCATTCTTATTTGAGCACAAATACTTTTTATAGCATTTTGAAACTCTTATCTTTAAAAGAATTACAATTCTGATTCTAATCTTCAGATACTATTACTATAAAAATTAGATCTCTCGATCTCTTACACCTCTTTCTCTTTAACATTGTTGAAAACAACGTTTGTCTGTGTAAAACAAAAATCATACATTACTATCTTTTTAATAAATTCTTTTGGATTTGTAATGCACAGTCTGTATCAGTTTTCAGTGTTATACTTGTAAAGGATAACTAGCACCAATATTTGAGTTCGTTTGAGGTATCTAATTCTGTGAATTACCCATAAAAAATTGTTAAATACATTTTTTTTGCAACAGCCTTCGTCGCAACAGCACCAGACACTCATCATTGAAGAGTTTGAACCTGATGTATTTCGTCAACTGATAGAGTACATTCATACTGGATGCGTGACCCTACAACCCCGAACTCTGTTAGGTAAGCGATATTATAATATCACGTTAATTTTCCACGACGTTTTATTTAATTTTAGATTGGATTATGGGTTTTACTAGCATTTGTAATAATAACTTATAAGTCATTATTACTCCGAATAAGTATACTTATTCGAAGTATCGCGGTGGGTTTAAATCTGAACTGAAGAGATGTGAGAGAACTGAAGTTATCGACATTGTTAGCATAGTTAGCTGTGAGCAGCCACTGGATACAAGCGGTACAAGATAGAGTTCTATGGAAATCTTTGCAATAAAACCTCTATCCAGCGGTGGATATAGTCCAGAAGGCCATCAGTTTAGACAACGACGCAGTCAGTCAAAAAATAAGTTGGTACGAGTTTCACACACCCGTACTTCCCTGCTACCCTTACTATACTACTATTTATTAATGCGAAAGTGTGTTTCTTTTGTTGGCTTGTCCTTTAATAATAAAGCAAGGGATCGTCGACGATCGACGTTGATTGGGACATGGGTATAGTTGAGAACCCGGAGAATGGCACAGGGCTTTTATCCCGGAGAAACAAAGAGTTCTCGCCGGATTTTTTTCTAGCAAAAGCTAGTTTGGATGTAAAAAATATTATTAAACTCTCGACGACACAATATTCCATGAGTACTGAGTAGGTCCCACAACGGCCTCCAATTTCATCGAACATTCTTGAGTTTACTCAAGAAAGCCCCAATATTGTTGTAAATCCAATTTACTAACGCAAGTAGTAATCGAGTCTGAATCAATCATTGGAATATTACAGCTAAGAGTTTTTGTGGACGGCGTATTTGATTCGATGAAATCGGAAGGTGTTCTTAAGATATTGTACGTAGGTATTTTTTGGAGCCAACTACATTTTTTTCGAACGTAATGTTGCTTTCGGGCAGATTGAAGGGTTCAGAAACTTTTAGGGATCGTAAATTGGTTTCAAAACAGAGTTGTACCGGAGTTGTAACTTTATAGTTGTATTGTGAATCAAAATTGTAATATTATTCGGTTAGGTATAATTGCTCACTAATGTCTACTAGTATATATTATAATAGTATAGTAGTAATTGTATATATGTAGTAGAGTATAGTAAGTAGTAGGTACTAGTATATTTTAAACTAGCTTTTGCCCGCCACTTCATCTCCGTGGAGTTAGTTTTTTTATAAATCCCGCAAAAACCCCTACCAGGATTAAAAAAGCCTGTATCACTCTTCAGGTCCTCAAATACATTTAAGCGAATTCGTCAAACATATCATGGATCTGTTGCTCTGTTTTTGCATAATTGAAGACTTTCACTTTCACATATATAAAGTTATTAAGAATTATTGATCTCTCAAAAAAAAATCCGATTTTGACATTATTAATATAATTAGCATAAAGATATTTGAAACGTTTTACGTCTGGTCATTTTGAAGGTTAATAAAAAATGGCTTTCAATTTCCACTTCAAGGGTTGATCGACTTTATTTATGCCATCAAATTGGTTTATTTTCAATTAACCTTTAACCCAATTAACATGGGCCTAAACGCTAAATCAAAGATCCAATCTGATCCATAGTCAACCTAATCAACGTTAGAAACTCGAGAAGTAAGTTTGGCAAAGTTTAGTTAAATTTTCCGTTCGCTTGACTACTTGACTTTGAAATTGATTAGAATTTAAAGGATAATGGTATTTAGATGTTAGTTTTGTTCGATTTAAATTCAAAGGACGAGGCTTTATTTATCCTTACTAATATTGTAAATGTGAAAGTGTGTTTGTTTGTTGGTGTCTCCTCCCATCACGCCGCAACAAAGCAACGGATCGACGTGATTTTTTGCATGGATATAGTTGAGGACAGGGAGAGTGACATAGGCTACTATTTATCAATAAGCAATCCATGTTCCCAAGCAAGCCATGTTCCCAAGCAAGCAATGCTACCACCACTCACAAGCACCACCATACAAGTTTTATACTACTCTCGACGCGCGTTTCGCCCCGACACCGGAGCATCCTCAGGAGATGTCGACTTTACAATGCTGTAATGTCTAGTCTTGCATGAACTTCCGCAAAGTAATGCCTGATTCTATCCAATTCATACACGTATATATGCGTAAACTTATGTATAAGATACGTAAAGGATCTGCTCGAGCCCAACATCAAAAGCACGTCGAGTAATTACATCCGGATAATCGATCGCATGGAATCTAACAGTTCCAAAGCGAAAACCTTTAATCAAGTTAAGCATCGTCTACTAAGTTACTTACAAGTTCCTGTAATCTAATATTGAATCTACGGGTACCTTTTGCACACATACTAGACGTGTTATGTGAAACGCTAGATAACCCGCCCCGGCTTCGTTCGAATAAAGTTTTGGAATTAGATGAGGAGGTGGAATTTCCTAAAATCCTTATGTATTTCTTCATTTTGAATTGAAACCCCAATTTCATGTATATACTTGACTTGAAAAATGACGGACTTTCATATAAACTTTCACCCCCTGTTTAACCCTCTTGGGGATGGAAATCCAAAAAATCATTTCTTGTTGCGTGCCTACATCAAAATAACCTCAATAGCTTAAGTGCGAACTGAAAACTGAAAGGCCCAGGTTTGATCCTCACACAAGCTTTCTGCCTACTTGGAGGCGAGAGGAGAATATAAGTCAAGTTCAACTTAGCTTATACATATATTCTTTTTCATCATAGCTATTCAAAAAACGAATATTGGCTTCAGAGGATAGCGGGAGCAAAATTTAATTTTTAGTCCCATGGGAGTTTTCATTTCTCTCTTCTGATTGGTCCACGTTCGTGCTTTAGTATGTGTTTTAGTACTGCGATCGTTGCAGAAATTCAAAAAACTCGAAATTCAAAAATGTTTGAGCAGCTGTTGTCTTCGATAAGTCACGTGATCATAGAAGGTTGATACTCCTAGCTTATTCTCATAGGTAATGATGAAAAATAGTGTGTGTCACTCGGGGCCAAATTTTTTGTTCTCGGGCGGCGTATATTGAATTCCTCGCTACGCTCAGGATTCTACTTTAGAAACCCTCGCTGCGCTCGGGATTCTATTATAGAATCCTTCATTTCGCTCTGAATTCTAAATAGCGCCCTCGGGGAACAAAAGTTTTCTTTGGCCTCATATAACACAAATACAGTAAAAGCTCCTTATTCGCGCTTCCTTCATTCGCGGTTTCACTATTCGCGGATTAAAAAATTGTGACCCAATTCCTTTATTCGCGGCTAAAGATTTCTTTATTCGCGGATTTAGTCGGTACATAGGCTTCAACAAGCACTGGAAATGTGACATTTAAACTGAAAAATCTTAGTGAAGGTTTAAGAATGGCAAATGAGCTGTGTGATTTCTTTATGAAAATTGATCCGTCCATGGAACGAAGTCTTATTTTTATGAGGAAAATTGCTAATGCCACTGCTGAATATCAGTTTGAACTGAAGGAGCTTTTAAAAACTGCCAAGCAAGAAAAAATTACAAAGTTCTTTAAACCTTTGCCTAAGCCTGACGATAATAATTAATAAGTATGGTCAAAAACTTCAATTAAATTATTATTTTTTTATATGTTTGTTTTTTATTTTGTCACCTAGGAACGTATCCCCTATAATCCCATACAAATTACCATTCTGTATTCACGGTTTCTGTATTCGCGGCATATTTACGGAACGTATACCCCGCGAATAAGGAACTATTTTTATGTATACCTTCCACCAATACCCTCGGACGCTACATTCTCATAAAAGGCATAAAGATAAAGCCTTTACCAAAAGGTCGTTCCATTAAAGTGTGATGATATTTTATTAATATTTCGCAGGTTTATTACCTTTCTATTGGAAAAAGATAAAACCAATTTTATTGACTCCGTGAAGGGTGGCGTCTACTCTCTGCTTCGGTTGAGTGCGTAATAATATTATTAACCTTTCTCCTCTGTAACACTTTATCAATTAGATGAGATGGAATGATATTGGAAATGCTACAAAGGCCGGTCTTGATATCATTATTTTCGATAAATGACTGTCGTAACGTCACACAAAATAAATACATTTGCTGTCATAGAAAAATATCAGTGTAACGATCGCATTGGCCTCTGATTGGCTGAATTTATGGCATTCTTGCTGCATCAACGCATTTTAACCAATAACAGGGGCCCAAGTCTGCTATTGCAATTGTAGTTCAATTGTCTATCAATGACATCCCAATTGCTACTTATAGCAATTTTGGTAGTCTACTAATTCAATGGCGTCACAATTGTTTTCCGATGGTTTGCCACTGACACATCTAGCTTTGAATCTAGCTTAAATAAATGTTTTTAATATGTAGTTTTTTTTTTAAACTCATTTCGGCAAACGCTTTTTAAGCTAATGGCAATACCGAAGTATCATTGAATTACAATCTACTAAATTTTGGACTACGAAATTTTGGACAAATGATAATTGAATTGTAATTGTATTGCGGTTCAATGACAATGACATGTAAAATAGCAGACTTGGGGCCCAGGATGGTGCCAGCCAATCAGAGGCCATTGCGATCGTTACACTGATGCAATCATTTTACGGAATCGACATCCAGTGCAATTTCAAACAATGTTAACACTGAGGCTGAAATCTGCAGACCGCACTCTCACTTCGCTCAGACTAAAGGCAGCGAACAAAACGAGACACAAATATACTCTGACATAAATCTGTCTCGCTTTAACACTGCCTTGAGTCTGAGCGGAGTGAGAGTGAGGCTTATCGATTTCAGCCTACGTTTTTCGACGCTCATTGAAAGCATTGGGCCACTGGAGTACCTATATCCAAAATGATAAAACTAATTATTCGATTTAAAATTAAGAATTTCCATACTTTGAAAAGTATGCTGTTTAAAGCGGTTGTAAGAAAAGTTAAAAGCTCGTTTAATCTTAGATACCTATTACTTTGGTAAGAATTTTCTAAGAAATTTACATTGATGAATTATTTATGAAAGCTATTTAAATTGCTCTTCGCCTGCCTCAAATTGTTTTAAATCTTTTTGGGTTACAAAAGTTTTAAAAGGAACTATTTTGTAGCTATAGGTAACATAAAGCGTTCATTCTTCTATCGAAACATTAAAATATTATCATAAAAAAAAACATTATCATCATTAAAGCACGTAGAAAACAAATAAATAAAATTACAGTATCTGTAAATCTCTTTAGGTTTTAAAAATCACGCGAGAATCGTTAATTTTCTAGACATGTGAATTTCGATGTGGCATACGGGCCTTCTCGTACCTTTTTTTTGCGTGGAGAAATCCATAATGGATACCACCTCACCGGGGCGGTGCGGAGGTTAAGTCGGACTTTAACCGACTAAAACCCCACGGTGTTCCACCTTAACGCCTGGTGGCTGGGCACAGGTCGCTTTCGCATTTAACTGCTAGTTGCTACCCAGCCAGCGAGCGGTACCTTTAGGGTGGGAGCAAGCCAAGGATGCCTCACTGCGATACCTCGCGGTCGCGGTTTAGCTCGCTACCTCGATGGCACCTCCATTTAAAACAAATGTATGCAAACAGACGAGCGCGAACATGCCGAGAAACATCGATGTGAACCGCGATGTATCGCAGTGAGGTATCCTTCGGCATGTTTGCGCTCGTCTGTTTGCATACATTTGTTTTACATGGAGGTGGCATCGAGGTAGCGAGCTAAACCGCGACCGCGAGGTATCGCAGTGAGGCATCCTTGGCTTGTTCCCACCCTTACCTTAAAGTTTCAGACATAATTGTATTATTTAGTGCACTCACAAGTTCCCGTATCTAATTAACGTCAGAATGATTTCCCTTTATAGCGACATCCTGAGACTAATTAGTTTACAGTCTAGAAACCTGATTAAACCTACTAGAGAAACTAAAGGCTCGTATTAAAGTCACGCTACTCGCGTAATGCTTCCTACATACGTTAAGATTGATCCATCGATCCAATTGCCACCCGCACTGGCAGTAAGCGTGAATATGCAACCAGCCAATTGCTTAACGCACATAACTGCGAAAATTTGAAGCCTCAATAGCCCAACGGTTAAGGGTATGGACTGCAAACTGAAAGGTCGCAGGTTCGATCCCCACCGTTGCACTATTGTCGTACCCACTCCTAACACAAGCTTTCTGCTTATTTGGAGGGGAGAGGAGAATATTAGTCAAGTTTATCTTAGTTAATATTCTTTTTAAAAAAAAAAATTCAAAGATTCTGGGTGCCCGGAATCGAACCCGCGACCCTCCGAAAATGAGACAGCCCTAACTACTAGACTATTAGGGTTTTTATCATAAGACAATTTTATTTTCATTCCAGGAGTGATGAACGCCGCAGACTATTACGGGCTGGATGAACTGCGTCGCGCGTGCGCAGGCTTTGTGCAATGCTGTATCACTGTCGATACCGTCTGCGCTTTGCTCGCCTCTGCTGAGCGATACATCCAGTACAAGTGTACCAAGTCTTTGGTACAAAAGGTACATAACAAACATCGTAGCTAACACAATAGCCCTGACTACATAGAGCCCTGTAGCGTGATTCTTTAAAAAATACTACAGTGACTCGTGACAGATTAAAACAGTTTTACGATTGCACACGCGTCTGATTGGCCGATCTCAATCACTATTGGCTAAAATGCATTGTTGCAGAAAGAACGTGAGATAAATTTAGCCAATAATAACAATTTGAGGCTTTAGCAATGCAACCATTGCTAAAGCTGTATCAACATACAGCTTTTATAGAATCGACGCACTTAATGTAACTTTTTAAGATAACGTTTTTCTTTTAGTGAACCGATAGTATAAACTATAGTCTGCTGTCTGATATGTGAAATCTATTATAGTGATGAGATAAAAGCATCGAGTAATTGGGAAAGTACCGTAAGTAAGCAGACTATAGTCTATACTATCCTCTTTCTGATGTATAGCGCTATCTCTCTCGATGGAGTGGTACAGCTTTCAGGAGCTTTCCTAGGTATCGAACCTAAACTATCGATACAACTCAGGTATCGATCCTTTTTTCGAATCCCTAAGCTTCATGCAAACTTGACGGCAAACTTGATCGTAAGTGGCCTCCCTTATTTATTTATTTATTTATTCAACACACTTAAATCTTTAGGGGTACTTAGCCTAATACGATAGAAAAAAATTTAACATGTAAAACAACTTACAACCTATTATTTTTTTCTCATAGAGAATCAGCACGGCAATACTCCAAGGCACGGCAGCATTATTAAAATCTACTCGCCCTAACATAATGTTAACAATTTCAGGTACTTGAATTCGTCGATGAACACGGCAACGATGTCCTGAATCTGGGTTCGTTCACCCTGCTGCCGCAGCATGTTGTCCGGCTTATCCTGGCGAGAGAAGAACTGCGAGCTGATGAGTTTACCAAGTTTCAGGTGAGTTGATGTAAATAAATTGACCTTTACTTTGAATTGACCCGACTGAAG
Organism: Hipparchia sbordonii; assembly: GCA_038048805.1. NCBI lineage: Eukaryota > Metazoa > Arthropoda > Insecta > Lepidoptera > Nymphalidae > Hipparchia > Hipparchia sbordonii. The sequence goes on along the minus strand of JBBIWI010000008.1, from coordinate 9,765,669 downwards.
AGAGAGGATTATGTTTTTCGAGTGTACGTATGTTCAGGCTACTGTCATCTTTTTTTTTTGGAATTGATTGGCGCCATTTTGGCGGTGCAAGTAGTTATGAGTGTCCAAGGAGTTAAAATTAGCGATGTTACTAGTTGACAACTAGATACTTACTGGTAGATACTTTTTTGTACTTTCTGCATCCCTATAAATATTTAGTTCCAGAGACATCCGTATGTCGAATGCGACGCTTCAAATAAATCCGTAATTTAAGGTGTAATTTGTATAGGGATACGGACCGGCAATCCAGTGTTAATCATAATATATTAATTAGTAAGTATTAGTAGTATATATTAATAGAGGTCAGTGTAGTGAACAAACAAAAAATCTTTTTCAGGCCGCCTTGATGTGGAGCAAGAAATATTGCGACACCAACCCCAACATGAACCTCAAGGAGGTGATTGGAAATTTCCTGGAATACATACAATTCCATAAGATTCCCGCCAATGTTTTGATGAGGGAAGTGCATCCACTTGGACTGGTGCCATATTCCATCATCATGAATGCTCTGGCGTATCAGGTTCGTGTCGTTTTATTATACGAGTATCACTACAATCAAATTTTATGGCTGTTTGTGTTGTTTTAACGAGTAAGTTTTACTAATTTTAGAAAATTACGTAAATAATTATGAATAACTATTAGAAATTATACACTAATACATATAATTAACATTTTATTATGAAATAACTATTAGAAATTATACAGATAATTGACTGAGTTCATGGTTGGAGGGATGGAGTTATTTAGAAAACATTTGACTCACTCAATCAAAATATGTTCCTAATATTATCCATGAACTCTATAAATTATTAGGTATTTTTTTGGAGAATAATTTCTAATAATGAGTAGGTAAAATTAAATAAAAGTAAAAATATTTTATTAGTTTGCATATTTAACTTATTTGAACTGAGGATACCACTATTATTTTTTTTATGCTACTCGACATAAATCGAGCTTTGTACTTTGTTGGCACAATTCATTTATTTTTAGTGTTATATTATTAAGCTACATTTAGTGGAGTGCTGAAAACACTAATGTTGCAGGCAGACCCGGCCAGCGTAGATCCAGGCAAACTCTCCCCGGCGCGAATCCGGCGTGCCGGCCGCTCCATGTCCGTTCAGTCCTCGCTCGACCCCTACGGCTCCAACACCACCCTGTCCTCGACCGGATCGAGCGACGGCCCGTCGTCGGACTCGCGGCACAACTAACGCGAGGGGAACGTCCCCCGTCCCGCGCCCGACCCCGTCCCCGGACCCTCCACTGCACCTACACCTGCTGCACCTGCACCTGCACCCGTAGACAAGCCTCCCGAAAAACTAGGTCTCTTCTCCTCGATCAAGCGTGCTGCGAGCAAAAAGTTTGGTGACCGACGTTCTCCCACTCCGAAAACCAGAGAACCGCGATCGAAATCAGACTCAGTGAGACATGCAGCCTTGACGCGACAGGTTTCCGAGACAGTGGCGGCCTCGGGAGACCCGACGTTTGAACGCTGCAGACCTAAGAAACGCGACAGCGAAACCGAATTCCCTGTGAGAAAGTCGGCATCAGAATTATCAGAAAGCTTCCCATTCGTGAGAAGAGCGCTGGCGGAGATAGAAAATGGACTCAATTATTTCAGAAGATCCATAACTTCGGATACGACGGAACCAAAATTGCCAGCGAGAACTGAACCGGTTGTGGTGGTGGCGGCGGCTGAAGACGAACCACCGGCATCACCTCCTCCTCCGATGACTTTGAAGGAACGACGTGGATCGCGAGGATCGCCCTGTGCTAATCTTCCACCGCTGATGCTACCACCCGTTACACCAGACCCATCTCCAGGACATCTGTCCCCGAGTCGCATATCGCCGCAGCGACCAAAAGAGCCCGCTTCGGCCCCCGCTATAGGGAATCCCCCGAGACGATCGCGAACTCGCTCCGAAGTGCCTCCGGACCCTCCAGCACGTTCGCCGGATACTCCGCGCCCCGCGTCGGTTTCCCCCAAGCATACTTTCGCTTTCAAAATCGTATTGAAAAAAGTAGAAAGCACGCCAAATACATCATTCGATCGACCCGAACAATGAGAGTACCTCCTCTAAGCGCGGCCGCTGTCCGGTGGTGGAGTACTCGAGGTAACTACGCGCTTTTCTCCATTTCTAGTCAAAGCTAGCATAGCTTAGTTAGGCGTGGACCTAGAGTCCATGAAAGAAATCTTTACAGATTACTGTGGGATCATATGCACACGAAATATTTTCTACGCGCAAACGATGCGTTTTCAATCCAAAAGGCTGTTTCGCTTATATCAATACAAACGCACGCAAGTATCGCGTTGTAAATGGATGGAGGGCGGTTGCCAAATGCTACCCTCGTGCAAAAACCGCTTGACAGAACTTTGGACGCCTGCAATAATTTCTAACTGTGACTGACACGCGTACTATGGTTTGCATTTGAATCAAGTTTGTATCATGTAGTCTGTGCGTAGAAAACACGAAGTGTGCGTTAATCCTTAATCTTCAGATTCTTATGAATTTTCGGGCAGGCCCGTTTAATATTATGATGTTTGTCAGATATTGTCAGAGAATAATGTTTAGTATAGAAAGAGGACGTGTTTAGTATTAAGGTAATTGGTGTCTTGTTTTTTACCTAAAATTTTTGATCCAGACGCTATTAATTAAGGCAAGCGTACTGTCATGCTCTGATTTTATTATGAACGTTTGGTGTTAATGAAAAAGTAAGGCGTGACACCCTCCAGTGAAGTAAAGTGGAGCTGAGGAGCAGTCTTCAATGATAAGAACTAAAACTCTTTTTTTTGCATAACAATGCGATTAAATATGTCGCGCCGGAGTGTCCTACGTGGTTATTTTTCATACCAATTTCAACTGTATAAGTAAGCTAATAAAATAGAGTTTGTGTTTGGTTGCGTCTCAGCTTCACTCAGAGAATGCTTGACTTGACTTGAAACAGAGTTAAAACTAACGCCTTAACGTTTGTAAATGTATTCTTTCTACCAATGCTAACAAGACTATCATTATATTACGTCGCTTCATTCTTCAGATATAATTTTTTCACTAAAGAGTCCTTTTAATTTAAACTTATTTTACTTTTCCGTAAAAAAAAAATTACATCTTTGAATGCAGCGACTCATATAAATGATCGGATTTCTCTTCAGGAAGTTCGTTTGATCATCTATTTATTATAGGTAATTTTAAGATGTTGTTTAATATTGAATGTGCCTGTATATCACAACGCTCAGTCTTTTTTTTAAATTCTCACATTATGAAGACTTATCTTGATATAATCTGTGTATTGTTGAATGTAATTTTATACAAACTGAGCAACTAGGTGTTTTTGATGTTGTAAAAAATGTCTGATGTTAAAGTATTTTTATAAGCTGTATATAATATCATAACATGATATTTTTTTTTTGTTATGATATTATATAATATATCATATATAACATGAAGTGAATGAATGTTTTAAAATTCGATAAAATTATATCTACGTATACTTAGAAAAAAAAGAAATTCGATATAATTATATCATTGCGACAGGATCTATCATTAACTATTTCATTATATTCATTCTTTATTACTGCTAGTAATAATAATAATGCATTGGTTAGTCTTTTTTCTTACTTTTTATTTTTCATAGGAACCTACCTAATAATTATTCTAGTTTTATCAGACTGCAAAAGAGTTTGCTGTATTTATTGAACTATATTAGTTCAATACACAGATCTTTATTTATTTTCTGTGCTTCGGTAAATTGTCGCTTTTAGTTATGTGAAACTGTGTTATATAAGTACATGAACCTATAATAGGTTCATGTATAAGTAGTCATCTTTCACGTCACACACCCAAGTCATTATGACTGCACGAACATTATGCACACAACGCCGTGGGTTGAACTACCTACCTCAATTAGTTATGGCTTAAATATAGACAAGAATCGGAATATTAAAATGTGTGTGTGTGTCTGTCTGTCTGTGGCATCGTAGCTCCCGAACGGATGAACCGATTTTAATTTTTTTTTTGTTTCAAAGGTGAATTAGTCGGGAGTATTAAATTATATGATAAATTTCAAATCCAAGATGGCCGCCACCACAAATTGGCGAATTACATTTTATTTTAAATTTCACATGTCGGGGGTGTTTTAAATTTTAAAACTTGTTATCATCAGACTATATATACATTTCTCTTTAAACTAAGTGTGAAAAGAATTTCACAGGTATAAAATGCCATAATATATTCGTGTCATTCATAGATCACTCATTACTCAACCATAATCTGTGATAATCTTACAAATCAACTCATATCAGTTTTATTTTAAACCCTAGAATTATTCTTATAAACCCTAATAAGTAAGTACTTAGGTTGTTTTTCTAAATCATAAAAAAACATATATAATGTTTCTTGGATCATATTTAAAATAAATCTTATTTATTAAATCTATCATATTATTTCTTAGTATCAAGAAATAATATGATAGATTAAAACAAACTCGCAAACTCTATATAAGAATTATGAAATGTTCATAACAGATATAGGTTATTCAAATGTATAAGAAATGCAAACTGAAATGAACTGTATATTAAGGTTAGAGAAGAAAGACGAACAGAATAATTTTGCTAAGCAACGCCTGCTCTTCCTCCAAAAGAAAGACAGGAAGGAGGTGGTAAAAACACATCTTCGTAATTTTTTTTTTATTGGATCATTTGTAGATTCTTCATTTCAAAGATCCGAATCAGTGAATCGCTTCATTTGAATCATTTGGATCATCAATTCTCAACTAATCCAGAAAGTATAGTCTTGTGCGATAAAATTAAACACCGCCTATCGCATTTAATTGACATTTGTTAAGAATTTAAAGCCGATTAGTGAAACTAATCGGTATTAAATTAAATCAAATAGAACAAAAAAAAAATACATGACAGAATAATGTTATAGTTTGTCATATATCGTAATTCCTGACAGGGCCGTCTTTAACCTTCAATTGTGTCAGCGAGCCCGTTGATCACGCGTATCGATTAGGAATAAGATTCAATTGAGCCAAATAATATAGTAGTGGTGTTAGAGACTTGAATCAGTAAATCACTTTGAAGAAACGACTCACCGTACAGAGTTACATACTTCTAGCAGGAATAACAAGCATACAAGCAAGGTTAACGCACAAACAACACGCTACAGACTGAGCTACTCTACTGTGACACATATATAGTATTATTTATTGTATCTGTAGGGTTGAAACACTTCTTCACCATCCGTGGAGTAAAAGAGAAGCAACATGTGATTTGGTTATAAGTTTAGGCTTCTCTTTCTACGCTTTCAGGGCTAGAAGAGTAGATCTTAATACATAATTTAGAATATTAATTACCTGGGCCAGTTGTTTCCAATTTATAGGTCTATATATGTATAACTTTTATACTTATAGTATGTTATAAGAATTTTAACAATTTACGATAATTTCGTTATTTTAAATATTTTAATGTTACGCAAGTCCATTTAATATATAAATTTCAATAAGTACTTACTGTTTAACCGACTTCAAAGTGGAGAATATTGCATACCTATCTGAAACACCTTTGACCTTAAAAATAACTGCCGGAAAATAAGTTATCAAACAGTTTTATTCCAATCCAAATGGAATTTAAAACTTTTCCTAAATGAAGTTGGTTGAACTATCTATAAAAATAATTAACGTAATGTATACTGAATGTTTTGTATGTTTGGATTTGTAAAAGAACACTTAGAAATAAGAAAATTTAATAGATGTATTGATGTCTTGACTGGATCATTCTAAAGTAGGTATCCGTTGTACCGAACATTGTTTTTTCTTACTATATTATGTAAATAAAGCAATGGAAATTATACACAGGCTTTTTATTTTTTTTGTAATATTGATAATGTCTTATGTAAGTATAATAATGATTAAAAAAAATTTGGGCCGATGACAGACAGATGAAAGCTGCTGGATACAGGCGGCGCAAGACCTAGCTCTGTGGTAAACATGTGCAAGTGCATTGCACGTTTAAAAAAGAAGAATCGAAGTGTTCCATTTTCGATGACTTTTCATTTCCTGAGTTCGTTTTAAACCAACTAGCTTTTTCCCGCTTTAGCTTCGCTCTCTTTAAGTTCGATTTTTAAAAGCCTTAATTTACCCCCTTAGGGGTTGAATTTTCAAAAATCCTTACTTAGCGGATGCTACATACGTCATAACATCTATCTGTATGCCAAACAGCCCGATCCATCTAGTGGTTTGAGCTGTGCGTTGATAGATCAGTCAGTCAGTCAGTCAGTTAGTCACCTCTTCCTTTTATACTTATATTTAGAAGATAATATTGAACCATAAAGATACATGTATAATTCAAATTCAAATTCAAAATTAATTTATTTCATGTAGGCTAACTTGTAGCTCTTATGACACGTCATAAATCTACCACCGGTTCGGAATGCAGATTCTGCTGAGAAGAGCCGGTAAGAAACTCAGCAGTTGCTCTTTTCAAAAAAATTTTTTTTTTTTACAAAGCTATGCTATGTATACAGTGCTTCCACAATAAAGCTTCAAAAATGCAAAAATGCATAAGTACGTAGGTACACCAATCCAACGCATGTCAAGATGGGCAGTCAAAGCAGACCCATTCCCGTTGGTGGCACCCGTTCACGAGCATATATAGTACATAATATATAGTAGTAAGGAATGCTATGTTTATGATTGGAACTGATTTTATTATTTCACCTACGAGCTACGGTAACCGCTAAGTGCACTATCACATACACATCGTAAACATAAACATCACTCATGAATCATGAAGTCTATAAAATAATAAATCAATAAAGTCGCCGACAGAACATAACTTTGCACTCTGTATGCTAGTTTAATGTAAATTTCTCTATAAATATGGACAGGTACATCGCAAGTTTTAACATTCAATGGGTTTTATATCGTAGTACATATAGCAATATAGTAAGCTTGTTATACTTCGTAAAATTTGTTATGACAACGTTTACGGCGAAGGCAATTTGCAATTTACTCATAAGTACAAAGTTGCGCGATATTACAATGTTTGATGGAATAAGGAAGTGTACCTTCCTTAGTTCATCTTCTAACTAACTTTTTTACGAGCATAATATTCGTTTTGGCTGAGGGTTGTGACCCCTACTATAAAATTATGGAGCTCTCCTCAGTACAAATATGTCATAGGATTCCCATATACTATTGTAAACAGCTACAGAGTAAAGTACAGTTTTATTATACGATGCTAGCTTAAAAAAATATTAGCTTAACTTAACTTGTATTCTCATCTCCCCTCCAAATAAGTGTAAAGCTTATGTTAGGAGTGGTAACGACAATAGTGCAACTGGTGGAGATTGAACCTGCGATCTTTCAGTTTTCAGTCCGAACCCTCAACCATTGTCCTAATAAGCCTTAATAGCACAACGATTAAAGGTATGGACTGAACACTCAAAGGTCGCTGGTTCGAACCCCACCCCTTGCACTAATGTCGTACCCACTACTAGCACAAGCTTTCCGCTTATTTGGAGGGGCTATAGGAGGACATGGATCAACTTCAGTTTGGCTGATATTTAAAAAAACTTAGACTGTGTTAGAGTGTTCAAGTTAGTTCTACTTAGGTAGGTACTGTAAAAATGTTCAATCTAAAGTTTTTTTTTAATTATTATTATCTTCATTTTTAAGGGACTTTCGTCCGACACGGACACGTCAGCCCCATCGTAACCTAACTTATAAATTTATCCTAGTGGAATGTAACAGAAACAACTAAATCAATCTAAAGTTTGTGATAATTTTGTCTGGGTTTGGGCGTGGCTGGTTACCACCTTATCTAAGACGTGCCGCCAAGCTAGACAAGCTACAGCACGTTTATCTAAAACATTTCCGGATGGCCCGGTTATTAGTCAGTGTTTGAACTGGCTTGGCCGCATCCGTAGAGCAGTGTTGAACGGATATTACACGGTCACGGATATTACACGGTCGCGGATATCGCACAGCTTTCGACTTGTTTATAGATAGCACATTTTAGTACCTACTTGGATGTAACATAAGTCAGCTGCACCTTAAAATCTGGTAAGTATCTCGGTAAGACAGCAATCGTGTAGAAACCAATTAGGGGTATGGGTTGAATCTACACTGCTAGTTAACCCTCTACTATCTAGTTAACCCTCTACCATCTAGTTAACCTTCTACCATCTATTTAACCCTCTACCATCTAGTTAACCCTCTACTATCTAGTTAACCCTCTACCATCTTAGACTGCACCATCACTTACCACCAGGTGAGATCGCAGTTAAGGATTATATTGTCATCGAATAAAAAAAACTTAATTATTGAAAACTTCAGAGTGTTTGTGCGTCGCTACCTCCACAGACAAGAGAGATTTGACTGTTAGTTTACGCTGCCATATCTCTTCATAAGTTAGCATCTTACACTGGATTGTCACTTATCATTAGGCGACGTAGAATAAATATCCTCCAGAATCCTAAAAAGCGTGTCACCGAAAGGGATAGCATAACACTGTTAAATACCTACTCTTGTACGTCTTGTTACTCACAATCGCCATACAATGTATTGTGAGCAACAATTACTCAAAAAGGGACGGCTATAGAATAGCTCTATCTCATTCTATCTTGTTAAACATTGCTATACTGCGTCTCTTTCGTGTGGGAGTGAAACGGGTATATCATTAAGTCCATAGCACTTCTCTATCTACGTCAGTCGAGGGCTATCTTGTAATTAAATTTAAAAAAAGTTGAGTAGCCGATGGAGTCTGTCATGCAATTTGTTATTACATTACATGCTAGGTTTTCCGTAAAAAAAAACAGTAGCACGTTCGAACTCTATGGCAAAGCTGATAGCAATAATTGTCTATTGGTTTTTGAAGACTGGATGAAGACTGATAAACTATTTTTTAGGGCTCTCACCGAACTGTATGCTTATTTAACTGTGGTGTTATCCAATTAAACAGATTTGTTCTCGGATAATAATAACCCGTTTTCCAATGGACACATTAATTGCTTGTTAATTGTTAAATACAACAATTATTCATTAAGAGATGGTTTGGACAGGTTCATAATAATATGAATTAATATGGTCAACTTTTAATCAACTTGTATTAGGGTTACCTGTACTTTTTTGCAGATACCAGTAGGTACCTACTATAGTTCTGTTCTATTATAAGTATTGCTAAAAAGTTACAAAAATATCATTTTGCTGGTTGTATGACCATATTATATGAACTACAAAAGACTATAAAAATTGGATTTTTCTGTCAAGAAATTGTCAGTAGGTACTAGCCCGGAATTAGAAAGTTGACGGTAAGTCACCCCCGTGCCTTGGAGAGCACGTAAAGCTGTCGGTCCTGCGCCTGATCTCTCTCCGGTCGTGTCGGATTTCCATCCCATTGGACTATGAGAGTAAGGGAATAGAGAGTGCTCCTGTGTTTGCGCACACACTTGCGCACTATAATAACTCCTGTGCAGATGGCTAATCTCTTTGGAGTTCGGCCGCCGTGGCCGGATTCGGTCGGGAGGACATTATTATTATTATATAAGACTGTATCTATATTATGATTTCTCTGTAACATCAAAATATGCTTATTGCCTACCTTGTTTTGCTGATAAAGGCAACCAGCAATTTTGTAAGCTCTACGAATATGTAAATGGGAATTTCGCTATTGAAAATTGTGTTTAAACTCAGATAAGGGTATAACATCTATTAAACGCTTGTAATTAGTTTAACAACATTTAATTAACACGAGTACGGGTATTATGATTATATGATAATTAAGAAAACCTTGAATAGCGTGTCGGTGGCAGCCGTTGGGTACTAGTGGAACAAGATTGGTTTCTGTGGCCATTACTAGAAACTTATTTCTGTTGGGCACGATTTCGGATAAACGCTGTAAACAGAGAGATTTTACTTTAAATTACCTAGGGTCTCTAATGACCGACCGTGACCATTTTTAACAACACAAACACACACATACACACACACACACACACATACAAACACACACGCGCACATTCTTATTTTTGAGGCTTTCATGACAAACTACTCTGTCTACCCAAGTAGCACACGGAGGCTGCTTAGCAGCTGAATAACGAATTCCCGTCACGCTTAAAGCTGTATAAAAAAGCTGCATAAGGGCTGTATACGGCCGTATACAGCTCTTATACCTCTTAAATGGGCACAAATTATACAGCCTTAAGTTCAAATAGCTGCTTAAGAGCTGTATAGCAGCAAAATAACAGTGTTATAAAGGGTAACGACAGTACTATGCGCTGAATAACGACTGAGTAAAAGATAACAAGTTACTCTTTATTCAGTTAAAATTACGTCATGTGACACATGACGTAAAAGTGAAGTAGCAAACTTTAATCTAGCAAATTATAACCTTGTAGCTTAAACACAATTGTCAATTTCGTGGAGTGAATTGAATACGTGGCTATATATATTCAAAGTTCCCTGATTAGTAAGAAAAATGGTTGGGAATGTAATTTTACTGACATTATACATATATATTACCTAAGAAAATTTAAGTGCGCCACGAAAATATTCGGTTTTTAATTAGTTTCGTGATATAAATATGCCGTGATGAAAACTTGAATAAACAATTTTTAGTGCTTTGAAAAGAATTATAAGATAAAAAGTTATTATTATGATATACGGAAGTAAAAACTAATGCAATCCATTCCTAATTCATACACAAAACATAAAAGTTGAAAAATGAATCAGTATATTTATGTGAGGTTATACAATAAAATGGTGGATTCATGTTATAGTTAGAGAGCTGGTGATATGATTTTAAAAGCCTATAGCTTAGAATATAGGCCTATATAAAAAAAGAGTGTTCGTCCGAAAAAAAGTAAATAAAAACGGATCTTTATAAGTTTGTCTGGTGTAAGAACTGCGTAATATTAGTACGTAAAGATGAAACCGACAAAATACATCATATACGATCTAGCAAGGATATAGAGAGATTGGTGAATCTAGCCACCACTAAATGAAGTTAGGTTATATTTACTAACAATCGACAACCCTCATAATGCACTAAATGAAATGATTTCGTGGACAACGGAGAAGTAACAAACCCTTCGGAGAAGTAACAAACAACTTGTGTACTCTGGATGTAAACATAAGTCTCAAGAACTTTAATTGCAATAGCAGACTTGGGCCTGAATACATAATAAAGAACAGCTCGAACCAAATTCATATTGTCGTTGTTACTGAAGCTAACATAAGGGTCACAAACTCAAAATTGTTTCAAAGATAACTACAAGATGTTTTCACAGCTACTGAATCACCGATGAAGTAATGGTGTAATCCCATTGTAATCCTCTATGTGCATAAAAGTGTATTGTTCTACAGGTTAACAGTGAATACAAGCTACTCTGAATCAGTTATTGGTGAAATTGTCACAAGTTTCAATTAAGTATAAATTAAGTGTTTGTGCATTGTACTGACCTCTGAATACTAACCAAGTATGTTTCATACAGGAACTTAAACAAATAATCTCTCAATTTTCAGGTAAAAGTAATCTTGTAATTAGTGGTGATATGAATATAAACATAATGTTAAACGATCCCAGTGTAAATTTATACTTAAATTCTATGAGTGAAATAGGTATTGACTGTAGTATAAGGCAGTATACACGGATAGAACCTAAAGGGGATAGGATAACTAAAAGTTGTATTGATCACATATTCATACGATGTGTGGACAATCCCAGCCAACATAGCTTATGTATACAAACAGCAGTTATAAACAATCCTATAGCAAACCACTATTTTACCAGTTTATCCACAACTTGTTACAAACCTGTATAAGTAAGTATTGTACTAAAATAAATCATAAAAAATTGCTAGAAGAATTATATAGGTAATGTTGACTGGGGACAGGGGTTATATTGCAGGGGGTAGGCATGTTTATGGATAAACAATAAAGCCTTTAAAATGTGTATTAGGAGAGATAAACTATTTAAAATATGGAATCAATCAATTTCTTTATTGCGAATTTGGGTAATATACAGGTGTTTACAAGTAAAATAAATGGACAACCAAACTCTGCTTAAATACAGCATGCAACATTAAAAATTAGCTTAAAATCTATTTCATTACATTACTATTAATTTATTACAATACATTATTATTAATTTATTTAAGTTAGAAGCTTTGTGTTTACATTGCAATATTATTTAAATGTCTAATATAAAATTTCTTATTAAAATGTCAAAAGTTCATAATTAAAATTTTTCCATGAGGTAATCACTGGTTTTATAGTATGTCCTGTCAAAAATTTAAGCCTTTTTTTAAAAAGTGGTATTTCTTGTGTTTCTATAATATCGACCGTAGCAATTAACATAGTCGCATGTGAAAAACCACTACTCCAGGGCACGGCCGCTCAAAGCTTCAAATATGTGAAAAGTGAAAAACAGTCAACATATCCAACCCTTGCACTTGCAAAAACCAAAGATGGTTGGTTGATTCCAAAAGTTTCACAATTGGTGGGGGCATTGCTATCCCCATTCTAAGACCCTTAATGCAACAAAACGAAAATAGCCAAAATGTAGATCCGACACTGTTAATTGCTACGGTCGATATGTCTAGGCAAATGGTTATATAAAAGGGGCCCAGTGCAGAAGAAACTCTTAGAAAAATGTGCACAACAACTGGGTGGTGGATGCAGTTCAATTAGGTACATGCCTTTTGCTGTGACGATTTTGAAATAAATTCAAGTTACTTTTGACAAATATAACAGTTTCATATACATACAGACATGGCATTGTAAGAATATTATATTGTTTAAAATAGGGTTTACAACTATCAGTCGATTTTAATTTAAATATTGCCCTTAAGCATTTTTTTTGTACCTTTAATACAGCCTCTTTTTAAGTGGAATTACCCCAGAATAAAATACAATATCTCAACAGCGAGTCAACATAGCCATGGGAAACAGTCAGTAACGCTGACACATTTACTGTTTTCCCCAACATATAAAGTGTGTAGGAGAATTGATTTAACTTTGTGCAAATATGACTCAAGTGTTCTTTCCAATTTAGAGTAGAATTAATATTCAGACCTAAGAATTTTGTTACATTGACTTCATTGATAGTTTTCCATTCATAATTTACATCTAAAGCAAATGATGCATTTTCTCTGAGCTTAAAAGTCATTAAGTTCGTTTTGTCTAAGTTAATTATGAGTTGGTTGCGATTCAGCCAGTGTAGATAATAAAATTAAACTGTCAGTCATGTATGAAGAGTGGGAGCATGTGAGCTCACTAACAAAATACAGTAGATCGGAATACTTAAGACAACTTAAAAACTTGCCAATTACAGCAGTACCTCTGGAAAAATGACTTGGGAATACATGCTTCCTTTACTGCTCAATGAACTGCCAGCTGATTTATTATTTATTTATACAATAAGATACAAAATAAAAAGAACTATCACAAACTTTATGATTAAATAAGGGTGATTTTGAAAATAATTTATATATACATATTATATTACATAATTAGAACATAATATTATATATTTAAAGATATTATTTGCTAGAATTAATTTATTTGTGTTTTTTTAATGTAATTAAAATGTAAAAGTATACTATGTCTGCGCAAAAATCCTGCGTGGTTTATGTGGAGGCTTTCACAAGAACCTTGTAACAATTTCTCCTTTATGTTTGGATAATAAAGATTAAAAAAAGGTGTCTTTTTGGCTTTTTATGATCATTTTACTTAACTTCATAAAAAATCTTTTGAAAAAACCTACTTCTTAACTTGTCCCTGCTCTCTTTCTCTCTTCCCTCCAAAACGCTACTAATGTAGTCTATACTTGGTACCTGTGGTACCTACTTATTAACAATCCACAATTCCAAAATCCCCGCAATTTATGTGAGCAATATCAGGGTTCAGGAGCTTGAACCTAGAGCTCCATGATGTAGTCTATGCTTGATACATACAATATCAATTCGAAACTGACAGTTTAGGTAGGCACTACCCAGTAGCATCAGGCTTGAGGAGCCAGGACCTAGTTCTCCTTGATGTTCTCCTTGTTCTTGATGTTTCTTAGGGTATAATTATCACTATTAATAACGTCTGCCATGTGTGCTGATCATATAGAAATTTTGCTCGCCAGCTCCCTAACTATTAAACAGCTACGTGAATAGTTAAAACTCTGATATTCTGCCAAAGGCTGTCTAATAGTTCACACGTGCCCCCTTAATAAGTCAGTGTAATAGGAGTTCACAAATACCTTCTTATACAGCATTTGGCGTTATTTTATCCACTAAACAGCCCTTAATCAGCCTAAGCTGTTTAAATATCACTGACAGCTATTATGCAGCTGTAGGATCACCAGTGTACTCTTAAAAGAGTCTTAATACGCTTAGAGGTTCAAATAGGTCTAAAAGTGAATACTTACGCAGCTATCTGTGCTACTTGGGTATACTCTTTAAATCTGTGTGTCATGCATTTTTTTTTTTTTTTTGATAGTACAAATATGAACGTATTAAACTCTAACTAAAGATCAATTAATAGAGATAGGCGGTATTCACCTTAATCGCGCAAGAATAAACTTTCTGCTCTAGTTGAGAATCGATGATCCAAATGATTCAAATGAAGCGATATGCTGATTCGAATCTTACCATCTCTAGTACGTTGTAAGCTTCAATTAAGTTTAATTCTGTCGCTATGTCAAGACTACTTAAAAGTAAAACCGATTACTCTTTGCTAAGTTATATAAACGCTAAGACTTAAGACGTTAATCTTTAAGAAGATTCTCTTACACTTACTTTAAAGTGGTCACGTTAGTAAGATAAATTGTACGTATTCTGTGAAGCGAATCTACGCTCTATCTATGGCAGGGAAGAAAATAAGTTTTCTCAGTATCTCCTGACATGCTTGCTCTGATTCTAATTCATACTATGTTTGGCCATTCTAGAGCAATGATAAATTACGTTTCTTTTTTTTATATATAGAGTAGCGCTTGACTGCAATCTCATCTGATGGTAAGTTAAGATACAGCCTAAGATGGTGCGCGCCTAGAAGATACCTATTCACTCTTGATTTAAAGACACCCTCACTATAATTAGTTGGAAAAACGGAAGTCGGAAGGGCATTTCAAATTTTTGGGGTACGTATTAGGAACGAGGACGCAAAGCGCTTAGTGCGAGATCGTGGAATAAATCGTTTAAGCAATTAAGTATCATATGATACGTGATTTCTTCAACGTTTCTTGCTCGACCTTAACATCCGCTGTTACGATGGTGTGGATCCTTCTGTGTGCGATTCTAACTCGCTCTTGGCAGGTTTTTCCAGTTTTCAGTCCGTATTTATAATCGTCGTGCTATTGAGTAGCTATACAAAAATTTATTACATACATATTATATGGAGAAAAAATTTCCTCGTGATTTGTACACACTCATATCTCAGAGTGCCATAAATCTAAGTGAAAGGTAAATATTTGACGAAAGATAAAACGTGTAATAAATCATCTTCTTGCGAGTATCCTTAGATGAAAGCTCTCGCAAATATAACAGTGTTAGCTATAATCATAGGGTATTTTGAATCTGTATTTATTTACTGTAAAAAAAATCTTGTTTTTTTTTGATGAACCGAAATTTTAAGTCGATTTTCGGCCATGTACCTATAGTTATATTTATTTTGTCTTATATCTCATTCAACTGATCAAAGCCCCCCTACTAGATTATAATCTGTCTGGGATCTCCATTAATCTATATCAGAGTCTGGAATAACAGATAGGCTACTTTTTATCCCAGAAAATAAGGGAGTTCCCGCCGGAATTAAAAACCTCAATCCACTCGAACAAAGTCGCGGGCATCAACTAATTGATTCATAATTCTATCGTCTAAATTGGTTCATAATTCTATCATCTATTCTACATTGTTTCATAATTCTGTCGTCTAATGGAAATGTTTCGGGTGAATTTTAACTTTAAAAGGGAGTTTCCAACGAGCATTTTTATTTGAAGTTAAGTACAAAGGAAACTCCTAACTTTCAGTGTTGTTTTCATTTCCTTTCGCTTTTTATTCCATTAAGAGAGTTAAAGAACGACACACCTGATGTTTTTCTTCTTAATTAAATTTCTTGACGGAACAGTGTTTTGTCCCTTTGAGGCCTTTTGTTCCGTTAAGAATTGTGTTATTGTTACGAATGTTTGTTTTCAACACAATTATTTTAATATAAAACATTGGCGTACGACTTCGTCTTAATTTGAGCGGATACAATTATTTTTAAGGAAATTAGGGTAGTAGGTAAAAAGAAGAGTCAAATCTTATTTAAATGGTTCGGGACAAAGTTTCTTTTAAATTATTTTCTAAGTAGCTTTTGCCCCCGCGACTTCGTCCGCGTGGAATTAGATTTTGGGGTGGAATTTTCAAAAACTGTGGCACACGTACTTCTTTATTTTTAACTGAAAGCGCAAATACCAACTTTGATGGAAACAGCTTGAAAAATGACGGACTTTCATACAAACTTCCATCCCCTATTTAAACCCCTTAGGGGTGGAATTTCCAATAATCCTTTCTTAGTGTGCGCCTACGTCATAAAAGGAACCAACTGTAAAAATTTCAAGTTTCTAACTTCAGTAGTTTAGGCTGTGCGTTGATATCTTAGTCAGTCAGTCAGTCAGTCAGTCAGGACTTTGAATTTTATATATATAGATTGGACTAATACCATATTATGTTTATTTGAAGGAAAGTCAGTAAAATAAATCATATTGTAGCTACCATACTGACCTCTATGATACTAGTATGCTTCTATATAGCTCGCTACGTCATGTAAGTAAAATGTCAATTTTATTCATGTATCAGTTCAAATTCCGTGTCAAATGTTCTGCGAACTAAAATCACTTTTTTACATATCCGCGGACCATTTCTCTCACTTTCGTTAGTAATCACTGAACATCACTTCCATTATTAAGTTTCACATTTGAACCGCTTTGCCTACAGCCTGTCCAGCCTGCTAGTGTTATAGAGGACATCCACCAATCTTTTCTTGCTCATTATCTTTTAAAACGCTTGTTTGTTATTCACTAATCTTTCGTTCCAATCCCTTGCTCACAAATCAACAGAGCACTATTATACCAGAGAACGACGTAAATAAATTTAATTATAGATAATCTATATTGACTGTCGATAGCGTCTTATCATACATGGGAATCGTATATTTTGCGAGTTCAAAAGCATACATTAAAAGCCTTCTGGGAATAACGCTCGCGGTCAACACCGTGGAACGGAAAGTTTATTTAATCGCGCTGAAGTATTTTCATAATGGGTTCGTGTGCACAGAGTAGCATAGCCAGAGTCTTCAGTGAGAACTTCTTTCACTTTTTCTACTTCAATGCTAAGCTGGTTTCCACACTTAAACCAGTTACGGTCTATTGTGTGTGATACACCAATCCTTTCAATGTTCTTTACTCCAACCATCCCATCTCTCCAGAAGCTCAGCAGGCCGCCCAGGCTGCCAAGGAAACTTCTTTCACTATGATTCAATCGTTTATCTTACAAGATTGGATCGATGGTATAAATCAGAAGGCTTTCTTAAGCTGTCGCTGGTATATGGGTCCAACATGTTGTAGAGTCTTCATGAGAGGGTTGATCTAAATTGAGCGATCAATTCAGCAACAGGGTTCTATTTTTCAATACATGAATAGTTAAGTTCTGATGATCTCCCTGGTGCAGTAGTGAGCGCGTGTTCTTATAACTGGGAGCTCTCGGGTTCGTTTCCTAGCGGGAATTAAGGAATTTACAATTTCTAAATTGTCTCTGATCTGGTCTGGTAGGAGGCTTTGGCCATGCCTAGTTACCACCCTACCGTTAAAGACGTGCCGTCAAAAAGTTCCAGCACGATGGCGTGTAGAAACTGATTCCCCATAGGTTGAATCTACACTGGCATACCCCTTCTAAGTTAGCCCGCTACCATATTAGACTGCATCGTCACTTACCATCAGGTGAGATCGCAGTCAAGGACTATCTTGCCATCGAATAAAAAAAAAGTTGCACCAGTTCCCGACAGTTGCAGGTCATTTTAAGTACTAGACCCTTTTTGGAGGCGGTTTAAATGAATATTAGTACAAAAAAAAAAATAGTTATTGTTCTGTGTTGCCATTATTCTGTGTACCGATCCTATAACCTTCACCTGTTTGCAATACTGTATTAAATAGTGCTTTCCATTAGTCTCGTGCTTTTATTAACCTTGCCACTTCACTGAAATGCCATCGCAATTCAACAAAGCAGTCGAATACTAAAAATACTTTTTGTAAATTACCTTTTTATAGCAAGAAAAGGTTAAAATTATTTTGCTATAATCCGCCAACAGAAAAATCTATATGGTCAAACATGCAGTTACAAGCTAAGCACCGCTCACCTCTCCAACCAATCAAGAAAGTCAAGTTCTCAAGAAAGCAATGCCACCACCACTCACATGCACCACCACACAAGACGTACGTTTCGCCCCGATACCGGAGCATCCTCAGGAGATGTCAACTTTACAATGCTGTATCGTCTAGTGATGTTCATGTCAAATGAGTGTTTATAAAAATATTTTTCTTTTATTGAATTCCTCGCTACTCTCAAGATTCTACTTCAGAATCCTTCGCTTCACTCAGACTTCAAAATAACGCCTTCGAGGAAAAAATATCACTTCGGTCCCATGTAGCACAAATAACTAATTAACTAAGTAGATTTTCACTATTGATTTATTTGAGTATATTCCTTTTGGGTTAATTTTTGTATGCGAGCATTATTATTAACCTTTCACGCAGCAACTTTGCGTGGGGCGAGTTTAACGGAAAACACAATGTTTGTTATTGAAGTTTGGAATTTCGCTACAAGTAATTAAAAGTTTGCCAAACATACAACGTTGTTAGGTGCATACGAGTAATTATATCGTATGTTAACCCTCAGGATTAAATCATGTGGGTATATTTAAAGAGTATAATGATACAAGCTGTTGGCCGCGAATCCATTCGCGTCCTTTTAGATGTTATATGAATACTTACCTGATAGTTCATACTTGCGTGATGGTACATACTTTCTAATAAATAAACAATTGTCAAAATCGGTTCAGGTTTGACAAAGTTGTGGAGTAAAATCTACAAAAAATTGATATTTTTTTGCCGTTTTTGTAAAAATAAAAATTGAAAAGAGTTAAATAAGGGATGATATTTAACTCCTTTCAATTTTTATTTTTACAAAAACGGTAGCAAATCTCCTTTTCCAAGGTTTAATCTATTTTTATGCCAAAACTAATTAAACTAGACTTAGCGGCTTAGACGTGAAAGTGTAACAAACAGACAGACAGAAAGTCAGAGTTATTTTTGCATTTATTAGTTCACAATAGGTATATTAATCTAGATAATTAGAATTATCTAAACATGTCGCGAAACAGACTGGCAGGGCCAGAAAAATAATATGGAATACCTAATGATATAGATGCCTATACAAATACAAAAAAAACCTTTGTTTAATTATACGAATGTTTTTTCGTCCAACCTTCACTAGGAAATATGCCAAAGAACAAGCTAAACGTATTAATTGATACCAACACTTGTCAACTTGGGTGGAAGTACGAAGATATCTCCATGGAGAAAGCCGCGAGAATAACCCAGTTTGGTTATGAATCCAATAAACGTTGTTACAAAAAAGAGATTCTTTTGTCACGTAAAAAAAAGCTGAAATGTTAAATCTTAATTTATGATTTTCATATTTTTGTTGCGTAATAATATTATCCCATTATTTTTGTAGTAGGGTAGCTAAGTGATATACAGCGTGCTCCCGAAATTTCAACAGTGAATTACGTGCACCTCTCGTATAATCTGGTTAGCGAGGCTTTTTTGGAGCCTGCGCTCAATCAAAGACAATGCTCTTACAGTGGAGCTTTTTCAAAATTTAAGTCAAAGTTTTTCTATTATTATATCGCACCAGTATTGTGGCATACAATCCACCAAAATCACCATATTGCAGTACTGTTAAGTAGTGTAGTGTCGCTATTAGGTAACTTATCACACTATTATTAGGTATAAAGGCGAAAGTTTGTATGTGTGTGTGGGTAATTCCCGCAGGAACTATTTAAATTTAAAATATAGCCTTTGTGTTGATCCGGTTCGAAGGACCACATATGTACGGTTCAGGACCGCACAGTAATGAAACTGCTTGAGTTTCAAGTTTATTGGCCCCTACTTAGGCTAATAATAACCTAATTACAGTAATGTGAGCGCGATGCGATGTTATGTGCACTGATGTGTGAATAAATGAAAAGCGTATTTATAATAATGCGTGAATGATAACTGGGCGAATTGTACGGTTTAGACAAAGACCGTACAACTGGGTATGAGCTATCTCCACTCCCAGGCAAATCAGTTCATTCGTTGAGGCGTGAAAGAGTAACAAACATACACACACACACACACATACAAATTTTCGCCTTTATAATATTAGTGCGATATGATTGCTTCTAGTATCATTCAAAGGTTGTTTGCAGAGATTATTGCTTGCACCATCTGCGGCGATTGTAAAAGTTATGGCCTCCTATGATTTGATTAAATTCTCCTCCCATTTTTATGATGGGGACTCCGCGGATGAGACAATAAAACTTTTATTTGTCATTGCAGGAGCGATGGTGATTCCTCATATATTAAGTTATTAAAAATATTTTTGGTAGTCAAACTATCTTTTTCTTTCCCTAGCACAAAATTGTAAATGGCGGACTTAATGCTAAACTATTCTTCCAGTCTAACTAAGCACGACTGCACGTCATCATGTATAGATATGTAAGAAGAGAATAGTATATATGGGTAGATAGATATTAGTATATATACTATAGATTCCATATAAATATATATACATAATAAACTATATTTATTACACATATAAATATTGTTACGTGCTAGGGTTCGCTGGATTTGGAAAGAAAGACCTGCTGACTCCTTGAACGACTTTATTCACTAGCACTACAAAGCACTAGGTCCAAACACTAAGCACTCACAATGTCCTAGGTCGTAGCCAAGTCGTAGGTTTCACTGGTAGCACTTTTGATCACTAGGTTTCGCTTCGAAGTCGCCTCGACGGTTGCTCGAACTGAACTGAACTCCGGCGCCTCTCTACGGCTATTTATATGAGCCGAGACGTTCCAGAACGTTCCTTTCTCGAATCTTCTCAACGTGCGCGGAAGTGATCAGCCGGGTCGGATAGTTCTGGTAAGATCGCGTACCCGGTTTTCGCGACTAACGCCATCTAGTGTCGAGTGAGTTGAGTTGAGTGTGGTCGTAACACTTTCGAGACTAACGCCATCTAGTGTTGAGTGGTCGTAACACTACTCCCCTCTTAGAGATGCTCGTCCCGAGCATCGTTGTTACTGCCATGGTAACGCGCCAGGCGGTCTATGTGTACCACTTTGAATGTCCCCCTTGGATGCTTTTGAATCCTATAAGTCACATCATTCAGTCGGGTCACCACTTTGTATGGACCGTCCCACTTGGTCTGTAACTTTGGAGATTTCCCTTTCCGGCGAGTGGGGTTATGCAGCCACACCAGTGATCCTTCCTCGAAGCCGCTCGTGTTCGATTTCCGGTCGTATCTGGTTTTCATGTTTTCACTTGACTGTAATCCATTTTCCCGAACCAAGGCGTGTATATAGCGCATTTTTTCCTTTAAATCACAGACATAGTCTTGTACGGTCTCTGGTTCCTCTGGTGACCCTCCTGTCAATAGGTCTACTGGTATTCGTAGTTCTCTACCGTAATTGACATACGCCGGGGTAGCTTTTATGCTCTCATGCTCGGCGGTTCGGTACGACAGAAGGAAGAGTGGTATATACTTGTCCCAATCCTTTTGTTTGTCGTCTACCACTTTCGCCAAATGCCTCTCAAGGGTCTGGTTAAATCTCTCCACCATTTCATCAGACTGTGGATGGTACGCAGTGGTCCTCGTCTTATGCATGCCCAAAATTCTGCACACTTCCTGGAATACTTGCGATTCGAAGTTCCTGCCCTGATCTGAATGGATCTCTAGAGGCACACCAAAGCGACATATCACTTCTTCGACTAACTTAGAAGCGACTGTTGTAGCTTCTTGGTTTGGTATGGCGAACACTTCCGGCCATTTGGTGAAGTAGTCCATGACGACCATAAAATACTTGTTTCCCGATTCCGTTACAGGAAATGGCCCAGCTACGTCAACTGCAATTCGTTCCCACGGTGCACCGACGTTATACAACCGCAGGTTCCCACGGCTCCTGGTCTGTGGTCCTTTTACAGCAGCGCAAGTGGTACATTTGCGGCACCAATTTTGTACATCATCTCGACAATGCAACCAGTAGAATCGTTCTCGCACTTTTGTTAACGTCCTCTTGACACCTAGATGACCTCCTGATACGCCATCATGTATTTCACGGAGAACATCTGGTACTCTCGTTCTTGGGACAATTATCTGAAGATGGAACTCTCTGCCGTTAGTCTTCTCCCATTTCCGGTAGAGTATTCCGTTTTGGAGTATCAGACTGTCCCATTGCGCCCAGTACGCCTTAGTGACAGCGCCAGTGGGTGCAACCTCACTCCAGATTGGTTTTACATCACCCCGTTTCTTCCATGTGATGATGTGCCGAAGGTCGTCATCTCTTTCTTGAGCCTCCCTCATAGCATCATTCTCCCAGGGACCCAAAGGACTTGTTCTCGTTAGCTTTAATGCTTCTTCATTGGATTCCTGCTTAACACAATGTTTGCAGTCTTCTGAACACGGCCTTCGTGAGAGTGCGTCGGCATTCCCATGCGTCTTTCCGCTGCGGTGTTCAGTCTTGAAGTCATACTCCTGGAGCTGTTCAATCCATCGAGCTACTTGACCTTCTGGGTTCTTGAATTGCAGTAGCCACTTCAAGGCTGCGTGATCAGTTCGCAGTAAAAACTGTCTGCCGATGAGATATTTGTTGAAATGTTGTAGCGTCTTTACAACAGCCAAGAGTTCTCTTCTTGTCACACAGTAGTTTCTCTCTGGCTTGGATAAAGATTTGCTGAAATATGCAATAACAACTTCTCTTTCACCCTGTTTTTGGGATAACACTCCTCCAATGGCCGTGTTGCTTGCGTCCGTGTCGACTATAAACTGGTGTGGTCGTAACACTTTCGAGACTAACGCCATCTAGTGTTGAGTGGTCGTAACAATATATACACATCAAAAACTGATTTCACTAACATAAATGTCGTATTCTCGTAAAAATATTTTGGCAGATTTTCTATAGAAAAACTGTCAGAACGCCGAAATTCCTCAGTTAAACAGCACGCGACGTTGGTGAAGCCAGCACTTAATATACTAATGATAATAAGATACATAGAAAATATAAAAATGTTTACGGATAAATATTTATACAGGAAAGAAAAAGGTGTAAGTAAACATGGAACGCTGAAACGTGTTACGAAAATAATGTCAAAAGATGAAACGGAAACGACACAATAAAGTTCATTTTTCTCCTACTTCAGAAGCCTTTTTAATGGGAAACATCGCTATCAAAGTAAGATTTTCATCTTAGTCGAGTCGGCCGGTCCTTAATTATTATGCAAACTTCGTTGTCACCGGCGACTACACTTCATAGCAAACCACCCGAAAAAAAAAGCTATTGACTTTTAATTAGTGTTCTGGTGACTGTTTAAGTCTAGGGATGGTAAGGAAGAAGAACCAAAATTCACTAAATGATAATATGGTAATGGGTGGGGCATATAGTTTGAAGAACTGATGGCCATTGGGATTCCAAGGCGTCGGAGTAGCGATCTCGCACCAGAAAGCGTAGAGTTGACAGACCCCCCACTAGGTACACTGACATTAGATGAGTCGCAGGGAGTCGCTCGGGAGGGAGAGAAGTCCAAGAAAGAGACCTTTGTCCAGCCCTGGATATCAAAGAAGAAGAATATTCTCAACTAGCAAAATAGTCCTATAAAAAAGACTATAAGTCTAGAGAGAGAAGTATAAAGAGTATAAGTATCAATACTAATAAAGGCATTGTATTACATTCTTTTACTTATAATAGCATTTCTCAAGCACAAGTAGACTATAAGTAGATTATAAGATCGTTATAGAAATAAATACTACTGTAACTATGCCCAAATCCACGTTAATAGTATTTTAAAGTATTTTTTAAGTGTTAAAAAAGAAAGAGAAAATAGAACATTTTTCTAGTTGGGATTAGTAGGGATACTTTATACAGTTTATCTCCTTGTAATCTTCGTCTTTCAGGAATAAAATATTTTTCAAGTGAAACGAACGAAGATAAGAACTTATAGTCTTTTATTCACATATTCACACAGTAAAGTATCTAAGAATCGTGCGACTCAGGTTATTATAGTTTTGTGGTGAGATATTCGTTTCCTTTTCACGTTTGAAACTGTATTCCTTTGTATAGAGATCGTTTTACAAATAATGGAGGCTGTAGCGTCTACTTTCTTTGGGAATATTCTAACAAGCTTTCTTATTTCCTATCTCTTTATTTTCTTTAGTTACAAAACAGTGTCAAGATTAAAAGTATGTTTTTGAGATGCACACGCAAAGGTTTACACTTTAAATGCAAAACAGTGTTAAGTAAAGTGAAAGTATCTTTACACAAGTAAAGGTTATTTTTATTTTTAATTGTTTTTTGCTCTAATTTGTACCTTTTGCGAATATTTTCTTTATTTTATTAATTTTTTTTTTTTTCACTTATTTCTTATACATGGTGACCGGAAAAGTTTTTTGTTATATTTAATGTGTTGAATATGGCTTAACTCAAGTGTACCTATAATGTCATTTAGCATCTCGGAGGAAAAAAAATTTGTGTTTATGGATAATTTGGATTTGGATAAATATTGACTTTTCAAAAAGTTAATGTATTCTGTGCTCATGCATAAATTACATACCTACTAATGGAAATAAACTTATATCAAAAAAGTTATGATTTGACTTCTCTATACTAAATGATACGTAGATTTATTTATTTTTTCGGTTAATGAATCAGTTACAAATTGCTTCTCTGATTGATGTATGATAATTTTATCATTATAATATCTTCTCAATCATAAATTCATAAAATAAAGAATTCGAATGACACTGAGAAAGATTTCATATAACTAAATGCTACAAGAATGTCTGAAACTATTACGCTTGCAAAATTTATGATGGCGGCATGACTAGAGGAAATGTTACTTTCACATTAACCTGATTCGTAAAAGCATTTTGCATATTTAGTGACATAAATTTCGATTTAATGCTTTCATAATTATATGCCGAAATAATAATAATCATGTTTAAAAACCACGCGTCATCGACTAGGGTCACGATATATAAATAATAAATTTAATTGTCGGTCCATGATTTCGACATAATTCTTATTAAGCTCATTAAATTTTAATGATTATTATTTGCATAACTTTTACACACAGGTAGAGAATTATTAAAGCGGTGATACGTTTTATATTAATGAGTTGATACGTTTTATATTATATGATTGGGAATTTTAATTAATAAGTTTGCTCCGTAAAAAAATATAATTTTTAGGATTCTGAAAAAAAAGCGGAAAAGCGGATTTTATAAATTGTGTTCAAGTTGTGACATCAATAGTGAATTCCTTGATGTACAAAAACTTATTTCACGCCATAGATTCAATGTTATAATCCCAAAAAAGTTTGACCTCTGCGTTTAAACAATGAACTTACAGTGAACGATAAATTAATTACAGTTTAATCATTTAAAATGTCATTAGAATTGTCTTGAAACTGTTTGCTTTCTATCAAGTACAAAATTGAATTTGTCTATTTTATAAAAGAACGAAAGCGGAGTACAAAAACTTAATTTTCTCTTAGTGGAAGCTTTACTTCGTTTTTTTTTTCTTTTAAAGCGAAACGATTTTACAAAGTTTACATAAGTTCGCTTATCTATGATATGTTTTTAGTTTTTTTAACCTATCGACAGTAGATAAATATTTTGATCAAAACTTACCTTGTTGAATGAATTTAGGTTTTCCCTATAGAGCATACAATACACGAAGCAATCAGCGTTTAACGAATCGAAAAAAGAGAGAAATTCGTGACCGATATTTTTCCAACAAGTATAGATTAGATCAGAGATGAAAAGCTGAAAACCAGTATAAAAATAAACCTGTAATTGATAATGGCTTAGGGAGACACGTTCCTATTTATATTGGCGTAGTTCTAGTTTGGTTTGCGGCTAGCTATTATATAGTCAACATAGCCGTTTTACTTAGTTACCTGTGTCGCAGAGGAATGTTATAGGTATAAATATCATATCATACCGTGCAAAGTCGAACAAAACTACTTTTTAGAGGGTTTGGCGATCAATCTCAGATATCTCCGCTTAGAGATGCGTAGATGCATATTTTTGTAGTATTGTGCGTTTTACGCAATAAATAAGTATCACTTGCTTTGACAGTGAAGGAAAACGTCGTTAGGTTAGGTTAGAAGTTAGGTTATTCCTGCATATCTGAGAGATCTTCGTAATGTTCACAAAAGTGTGTGAATTTTATCTATACTATTATAATAAAGAGAGAGCGCTAATTTTGTGAGTTTGTATGTATGTCCGGAGCAAACTTTGGAACCACCGCAGCTATTTCAAAAATTCTTTCACCATTTCAAAGGTACATTATTCCAGATGGTTATAGGCTATATATTATGCACATAAATGTATTATGGCTAGATATTATGTGCAAATTTGTTAAAGAAGTCGGAAAATTTTTTGACTCTTAAACGTTTTCAAGGCGTGCGCTGGGTCATATACTATGGGTTATTAGATGAAAATGATGTATGGGTGAACTGTTCCTCTAAAAGAGTTCTAAAAAAAAGTCCGCAATAGCATATGTCTATCTTCTAAGAATAACTTACAGTAACCATTTTTATCTTTCAAATTTTGATTAAAAATAATGAATTATTTTCGAAGCTTCTTTAACCGATGTGATGTCAATCTATATCTAAATAAATATGTTTATTATCGTAAGTATATAATTTAGAACATATTTGCCCTTTACACTAAACAATTTAAAATAATATCTTAGGAGTTATCGGAAAATGAATAATTTCGCGCGACAAAATAATAAAATGGTGCCGGTCGGCGCAGCGGTGCATGTTGGCGGGTGTGGGCGCGGGAAGTTCCTGCGGTTCCTGTGGTGATCTTATTTACAATCGTCTCCTATAAGAAGCTCTCAAGGCAATCAGTTCCGTGAAAACAAATATTTAATTTTTCAATCCGGACGAAGTCGGCGCGGGCTTCTAGTCAATACATACACAATTAGCTTGCATAGGTCTTGACCCTTTTCTTTTGAGAGGTGACCTGTACCTACTCAATAATTTGGTCAGCGATGAATGCAATGAAAAGTTCGGTTCGAAATACTTCCGAAACGATGAAATGGTTTTGGAAGTATTTTACCTCCTGTTTAGACAAATCGGAATTAGTTTAGAAACTATGTCACATCGAGGAATTCAATCATAAGCTGCGGTGCGTAACCAGGCTTGTGTGCCTACGAGTACTAATTGGATGATACCACGACCGCCAGTAATTCAATTGCGCTGACGTCACAGCCAATATGTGGTTTTATATTAATATACCTAGCGCACGTTCTACTCGTATGTAGCTTGTCTGTAGCCGAGTTAGTTGTTAATATAAAGCCGGGTCTCTTGGCGACCAGTTTTTTTTTTGAAATTGGACATAACATGTTCACCTAACAAAATGGGACGTGGCCTAACTGTTTGGCCAAATAAACACCAACATGTTTTCCAACTGGACTAAATAACATCCCAGCGATCGCCTGCAGAGAAAAGGGTATGTTTATTTCAACGTTGTTCCCATACAAACTTCTTTGGGTTCTCTCACTCGTGTGTGTACAATATTTTGTTTGATTATTGTAAATCGAATTGAAATAAAGGCAACGCGCTACTTTTATAGAGAAGAATAGAATATTTTTTTTATGCAAATAAACTTTTACAAAGTGCTTTTGAATCATCAAGTGAATCTACCACTGGTCCGGAATGCCATTCTAACCGATTATATTCTAATAATATTATTCTATTAATAATAATGTGTAAATGCAAACGTGTGTTTGCTTGTTCTTTGTTTATTTGTAATTCTTGTGTGTAGCAATAAAGAACTATCTATCTGTCTATATATCTATCTATTTGTGCACAAAATTTTATGATGAGAATTATGGATAGCTTTTGACAGTTGAGTGTTAGTCCAGTCATTACGTACATTCAAAAAAGAAAATGAATTTGCGCTTCTAATTTTTTAATATGTTGTAGGGGATACCTAGAAAAGCTTAACTTGAGATTGTCGACCAAGCTTTCCTAGGAGCTTTCGCCGCCATGTTGAAAAAAGGGGTAAAATTTGTTTTTCGGCAATAACTCGGCTATCCGATGAGATTTCGAAAATTTTTGTAGGACACTTTTTGTAGCTTTCTTTGTGCTCTACAATAACGCCTGAATCATTTTTAGCGTATCATGCATCGTTATCGAGATATCGATCGATAAAGTCAAAAATTTAGGACACAATTTTTGTTTTTTGCTTTTTTTTTCTTTGGGTCTTAATAAATATGAAAAATTGTGGAATTCAAACTTGTAGAGCATATTCAGACCTACAATTTCCTTCTTGGATTTTTTTATGTTGGACAAAAATTACGATCTCCAGCGCGCCGCAAAGTCGGTGAATCCACACTCAGCGTCGAGCGAGCTGCTCGCTCGGTTGTGTCTGGATGTCGAATCGAATGGGAAATTGTTCAGGAAATTGATGGGATAAAAAATAAGTACATAGAGCAACAAATTAAGGATCACACAATAGTAATTTATTAAACAAATAATTTGTTTGTGCAGTAAAAAATATTATTTTTTTACAATACAAAATAAAGAAAACAAAATAAACGGAAAGAAAAATATTTTTTTCTGCACTCGAGACACGAACGATGGACTTTTTTCATGTCTTTTTTCGCTTGGATGGTCCAGGCTGATGATCTTCGTCCTCCGTAAACTCTTCGAGTTGTTGTGTCTGTTGAAACGTTGGAAATGATGCTGATTCGATGAGAGCATCGTCATCATCATCGTTACAGACATCGTCGTCGTCGTCAAGCAAAATGTCGACTCTGGCGACGTTACTGCATGTTTGTCCACTGCAGTGCATGCAAATAACGGAGCAACTGATTCCCGCTTTTCTGCACCCACAGGCGGCCTCACAATTTCCTTTACACTTACAGGAAATGAGCTTTAATAGTTCAGGCGGAGCGGGTTCGGCAGTGCTGGTGATTGGTTCGAGCCCTCGATTGGTCTGTCGCCAACCCCATCCTTGTGGATCCTTGAAAAATCCGAGCCAGGTTTGAACTTGGAGATACGTCCGGAAAATGTGTTGACGCACAGCGCTTTTGGTTGAGCGCGCTCGACGCTGAGTGTGGATTCACCGACTTTGCGGCGCGCTGGAGATCGTAATTTTTGTCCAACATAAAAAAATCCAAGAAGGAAATTGTAGGTCTGAATATGCTC
The DNA here is from genome assembly GCA_038048805.1 of Hipparchia sbordonii. Taxonomy (NCBI): domain Eukaryota; kingdom Metazoa; phylum Arthropoda; class Insecta; order Lepidoptera; family Nymphalidae; genus Hipparchia; species Hipparchia sbordonii. The sequence continues at coordinate 9,736,127 of JBBIWI010000008.1, read as the reverse complement.
TACAAGTTTGAATTCCACAATTTTTCATATTTATTAAGACCCAAAGAAAAAAAAAGCAAAAAACAAAAATTGTGTCCTAAATTTTTGACTTTATCGATCGATATCTCGATAACGATGCATGATACGCTAAAAATGATTCAGGCGTTATTGTAGAGCACAAAGAAAGCTACAAAAAGTGTCCTACAAAAATTTTCGAAATCTCATCGGATAGCCGAGTTATTGCCGAAAAACAAATTTTACCCCTTTTTTCAACATGGCGGCGAAAGCTCCTAGGAAAGCTTGGTCGACAATCTCAAGTTAAGCTTTTCTAGGTATCCCCTACAACATATTAAAAAATTAGAAGCGCAAATTCATTTTCTTTTATTTGCCTTTTTTTCGGACGAAATGACTGGACTATGTCGTTATTGAGAAGTTATTCATTAAAACGAAATAGGCTTTAAAAATCATCTATATATATAAAATTCAAAGTCCTGACTGACTGACTGACTGACTAAGATATCAACGCACAGTCTAAACTACTGAAGTTAGAAACTTGAAATTTTTACAGTTGGTTCCTTTTATGACGTAGGCGCACACTAAGGAAGGATTTTTGAAAATTCAACCCCTAAGGTGGTAAAATAGGGGTTTGAAAAATCGAACTTAACGTGAGCAAAGCCACGAGCAAAAGCTAGTTTAATATATCTTTGTCTTGCAATTTTGTAAATTAGTTTTAAACTTATTTGTAACATAACTGACCTATTTGCTTTCTTCAACGAACCTATTAGGGCTCTATAAGAATCTAAAGGTGAACCGACAAACGTTTATTTTGATAAAAGGATTTAGTACACTACATTAACACTATTCCGATTCAACCGCTGAACCTCTTAATCTTGCTTCATAATTAACATGTTAAGCTTTGAGATTGCACGTCTTAGATCTTAAACGTCGTTTTATCACTAAAGCTCGCATGAATAGCACTTGGCCTACAAATATGCCAAGGTTCTGTATAAGAAAGGGGTTAATTTTATGCAAAACTAGCTTTTGCTCGCGACTTCGTCCGCGTGAGTTAGGTTGCTGTTTTTCTGGGGTAAAAGGCTCTTCTTGCCCTCAACTATGCTATGACAAATATAAAAAGTTCATCGAAATCTGTTCCATACAAACATTGTTATACCACGTTTTATATCACGTCCCACGGGAACGGGATAAAAAGTATCCTATGTCCGTCTCCTGGTTCTAAGCTACCTCCCCACCAATTTTCAGCCAAATCCCAAAAAAAAAATCGGTTCAGCCCTTCTTGAGTTATAAATAGTGTAACTAACCCGACTTCCTTTTATATATATAGATAATATTATGTTATTTGTACTACTCGCGGCTTCGTCCGCATGGATTTTAAGGTTTGTTATGTGCTACAATCCAGTGGGATCTCTTAGATATTCCGGGATAGAAAGAATATAATTTCCAAGGAGCAAACTACCTCAATTGAATTTAGGAAAAATTGCTTCAGCATTTAAGTCGTGAAGGGATAACAAACAGATGTTTTCACGATTATAATATTAGTCTGGACGTCTCCTCTCGGATAATTAATTTTAGTGTCACCAAAGTTATAACTGGATAGCTGTTTCAAATTACCGTTCATACTAATACAACTTTATTTGCAAGTACGTTATAATTTATAACGTGCCAGGCGTGACTGTTAATAGTACATTGTTACCTTAGGGATGAAAGTAACTTATTTAGTCCCGAGACGGGGTTTGGCGCCCGAGCGTAGCGAGGGGGCCTATAGTTCGAGGGACTAAATAAGTCTTTATCCCGAGGTAAACACTGTGCTTTTCATTACGAATATAAGGAAAGTCAAAATAAAAATAGAAATTAGCTAAAGAAATAAAAATCACTGTTAAACAGAAGCCTAAACAAAACTCTACAACTCGAAAAACAAATGAAGATCGGATTGCCGCTTGCCACTTTCCCGCCTTTTTTTTTTCTTTGGCCTAGCCGGCGGGCTATGCATTTAGCTTTTTAATAGTCAAGTATTGTCTATGATTGTCTATGAATGTCTATGAATCAGTTGTCTTTACTTTATGAATAAAGTCTATCTTTCTTCTTGTCTATGGATGCACTCGGGTATGTCGTGTTTCATTTGAATTCCAATAAAAATGTGACAACTAGTTTTTTTTAATTATTTGACAGCTGTCAGTTGAAAACGATTCTCCCTAGGGCTGAAAAGTATTACTTTCAACCCGCTTCTCAGGCAACTTCAGACCTACTTTCCGTGTATGAGTAATGAAATAGTACATTGTTCTACAAGGGCTGAAAGTGGCCGATTACATACGAGGGTGTCATTTGAGGCACGAGGCGAAGCCGAGGGCCGCGATACACCCGAGTTAGGAATCGCACTTTCTCCCGAGTGATACATAGTGCTTTATACTACACCTACGAGGAAAATAATAGATACATTATTTAATTGAAATTTATATTGAAACTAGCTTTTGCCTCCGCGACTTCGTCCGCGTGGAATTAGATTTTGGGGTGGAATTTTCAAAAACTGCGACACACGTACTTTTTTATTTTTAACTGAAAGCTCAAATACCAACTTTGATGGAAACAGCTTGAAAAATGACGGAGTTTCATATAAACTTCCATCCCCTATTTAAACCCCTTAGGGGTGGAATTTCCAATAATCCTTTCTTAGTGTGCGCCTACGTCATAAAAGGAACCAATTGTAAAAATTTCAAGTTTCTAACTTCAGTAGTTTAGGCTGTGCGTTGATATCTCAGTCAGTCAATCAGTCAGTCAGGACTTTGAATTTTATATATATACATAGATATAGACTCATACAGTTATTAAAACTTAGGGTGATATTTTTGTTCGGCAAATTAATAGTTTTTGATTCTGGCGGCGTCATCAAAATATCTTCACTGTCGCTACTAGACATTTTGCGTTTTAAGTAATTTTATAAATTGAAAATTTAGATAAAACAAAAGAAAGCGAATCGCGCGAATTTTGTTTTTAATTTTTCAAATAATGTACTCACTAAAGAAAATGCAAGCGGCCAGCAACAATTTGTTTTTTTAACAACAATTTGAATGTGTAAATAACCTTAGACCACAGATAAGTAGACCTAAACAAAGAAATGAAATTATTATATTTACTTAAATAGATTATTAAATAGATTATTATTTAGTTATTAATTAGTTACTATTACTATTTTTATATTTTTAGTACGTTATTTATTTACCTACTACTTTAAAAAAGTCTATTTGTCGAAAAAGGTCGAAATAGATTTCATTGTTTTTCAAGTTATTACTGAACTGACTTGACCAAAAATTAAAAAAAAACAGCACGTTAGTAATGGATTTTCATACAGTTTTCAGCCCGCTGAAGCAGGTAAGTAATGAAATTTCATACATTTTGACAGCCCGCAGATTTGTTTCCACGTAATGACGTATTTTCTTTCTCGCTCTTTTGCGATTTGACACAAATCAGAATGTACTTTCCGAGCAGGTGTAGTATAAAATATATTTGTTCTAGCTGATGCCCGCGATTTCGTCTTTGTTTCCCGGGATCAAAAGTATATGTCACTCTCCAGGTCCTCAACTATGCCCATGCAAAAAATTACGTCAATCCGTAGCTTTGTTGCAGTGTGGTTGAAGGACAAACCAACAATTCACCAAACAAACACTCTTTCAAATTTATAATATTAGTATCTAAGGCAAAGCTACTGGCAATATTGTCACATTACTTTAGCAATGTATTCATGGCCGGCAAATAAACACAGCAAATAAAGTTGGTATATGTTTTAAATTAATTTTAATAATGTAGATATAGGTACTTTCAGGTTCTTATCGTATTATAAAATCTATGCCAGGTTTTATTTGTAATTATAACAACCGCGGCGAAGTGGAGCGATAAAATTGCATCCATAATAAATAATTAATGACAAAACTTTAATAGAAATTTCTATTAAAGGCGAGTAATAAACAGTTTGTTATGCCATTACCAGTTATCTGGAGGCTTTATTGCCCTGTTCAAAGCAATCTTGGTGCTAATAAATGTTTGAATATTTTCTTTCATGGCCGCCTTTTACTGCCGCAGTGTCCAAATGTATTTGAAATCATACTTAATCATTAAGTACTTGTAAAAGCGAAAGTGAAGAAAGCGAGCGATGTTAGTATGCTTTGTTATCTAGCGGTAATAGAAAAGTGGTTATGAATTTAAGCTCCTTTTCGTGGTTCGGGGTATCAAATCCCATAAGGCACGCACTTCAAACTCTTCTGAGTTGTGCGTTTTGCGTGAACTATCTCGTTTTTAGTGGTAAAGAAAAAACATTGCGAGGAAACCTGCATACTTGCGCGTTCTCCATAATTTTCTCAAAGAATTCTGCCAATACACAAGTGGTCAGTGAGATCAATTACTATGGTGATGGCTTAGCGTTTACTGATTTGACTAATAACTGTATGAGTGTAGGGTTCCTACTTGGGAGTTATTTCAATATGAAAGACAGACACTTGTCGCATTGATTATAAAATTAATTAAATTATGGTAAGCAGAGAATGATAGCATGTGATAGCCCAGTGGTTAGGGCTGCCATCTTCTATTCGGGCGAATCCAATCCCGGGCATGAACCTTTGACTTTTCGGAGCTAGCAATTAAATATGCTTCAGTGGTGAAGAAAAACATCTTGAGGAAACCTGTTGACCTGAGAGTTCTCCATTTCGTTCTCAAGCCTGTGTAAAGTTTACTAATTCGCATTGGGAAAGCGTAGTGGACTATTGCGTATATCCTTTCACTATAAAAATAATAGTGTGCTATTGTTACATCGCCCCCGATAACATTCGCATGTATGTGTTCAATGAATGCAATGGACAGTTTCAGGTCACTTTGAAAGGAGGCAATATCGGCCGTGTACGTACAAAGCATCGTATCCAATGTTGAATTTTCAGACGAAACCATAGGCTGTTAATACGTCAGAGGTGCTTTCAAAACGTAGTTTGTGCGACACATTTTATCGCTAATACCTCCCACTATTCCCACTATTATTTACCTCTTTTTATATGCTAGCCAGCGATTAGCCGCAAATTTGTTTTAGATTTTCAGAACATGCCGTAGAAGTCCTGAACCCTGAAACCTGAATTAAGAGCTTATTCATTACTTTCATTAACAAAAATCATATTATAGACGCAATTTCAGATCTACAATACCTAATTAAGTATATTTTAGTACTAACAGCTGTTAAAGTCTTGTGGTTATACAGCATAATATACTCAAAGGTGTGGGAAGTTTGACAATCCGCATTTTGAGAGGAGACCAGTGCCCAGAAGTGGGCCAGAGGAGGATTGAGATAATGAAGATTTAGAGTATTCAAGTACGTAACAATAACGAGTTGGATCCAAGTCCTTAACTTACATTCATACCTCTACGCTATTAAAACATCGTCTTGCTGCAATCTAGCTCCAATCTTAACTTTTTGCAATTTGTATCAAATTAGAGAACTAACTATAGACGAATTTGTATGGCCGTAAGTCTTTACGACTTTATGAATGCTATTAAATTGAAATTTGCTAACAAAGTCTCTCGGAAAGTTCAACAATTAAAACGAAACGGCTAGAGCCAGTTGCGCTAAACGCAAACGTGGGATTTTTTGTTATACGCTCCAACATATCGACACCTTTGGGTAGAAAGGTCGTATAAACCATTTTGCCGAAAATGAGTTATGAATGCAGTCTTATTCAGAATTTTCCGCTCTATCGATTGGTCTATGTGACGCTTTCAAATTCGCAAAAAAATGGTTTTTACGGCCCACGTGACTTCAACGTCTAAACAGAGTTTTTGTTGGAATTTATGATGTAAGAACCAAAAAAAATATTATTGCTATGACCGTTAGGGGTAATACCATATTTTTTTACAAGTTCAGGTTGTAAGAGATAGTAGATTTGAGTTAAGTATGGTGTATTACCAAAGTAACAAATTGCGCTTGGTTGTAATAACCAAAGTTCAGTACTATTTCGATTTACAGCCTTTTAACTCTATACGTTTACTACAATTTAGTTTTTACGCCCTGATTTCATGTAGATCAACTGACAGTAAATTATTTACACCCATCCGGAATATGTTCGTGAAGTGCAAATTGGCTTTTACATTCTTAAACAATTTTTTATGAATAAATTGAAAAGTACTTATTCCGTTCAAAAAAATACTATTAATTATTATTAATTATTAAGTACAGATGTGTTATACAGTGTCACTAACTTATCTAGCTCGGTGACATTACTGTTGAATAAAATAATAGTCATTTTAAAAACGGCAACTGTTAGTTTCAATTATAACAATTTAGAAAAGGTTTTGCGCTACAGATATTATTATTATATTTTAATTTTCTATAGTGTTATCAATATTAGCACCTGCCTAATACTAATAATGCCTAATTATAATATTTGGATAGTTTATTTTTTTAAATAATTGTAGTTAAGTACCCAGATAACCATGTATGTATCGAACACCAGCCGAGATACATGGTTTATACACCCCTTTTGCTTTGAATATTTTTTTCTTTTGACGGTATTAGTGGTTTATACGACGTAGTTTACTATTTCTCAAGGCTTTTACTTCCTACTCACTTCTTACCTCCAAAAGAAAAGTATCTTGGGATAAGATAATGGTAATATTTTCTTTTCCTAATATTCAGATGAATAAATTTAAATAAATTTAGTTTGCACCTATCGGGATCGTCACCGGGATCCTCCCAAGGCCTTTCCCACCACACTGGCACCTGTTTGAGGCAAGATCTATAGTGGATACCATAAATAACAAAAGCACGTCAATTATTATTATGTGAACTCGCAGTTGACTATTAAAATTAGGTATATTTTTTACTTATAGATTGAATCACGAACAAGGTGAGATATGCAGATACAAAAGCATTGATAAAAATAGTAATAATGTAATTCAGAGCTAAGATGTCATAGTCTTCTATGACATCTGAGCTCTGAATTGATACAGAGAAGTTGAAGTGATACAGAAAGCCCACAGAAAAGAAAAATGCAAGAAAAGAAAATATCATAATACATACACAAAGTAACTTCATTACTTCTATATCTGTACCCCGATCAAATACGTCTTCCTCTGGAGAATTTTGGTGATTTGAATACTCCAATAAAAAGTACTGATGCAAAGAAGCAAAGTAAAGTTAATATTATTTCTATCAACGTAATAAAACACGGAAATAGTACTGAAACTACGTTTTTGGAGCCACAATACCACACCAGTATTTTTATGACCCATCTGTTACTTCTAGCGACGCTCTGCCCTCAGGTTCGTGCTCCCTACGTCCTGAAAAATTCTGTGCTTGACGACGAGCAGTGGCGTGCATAGGATATACAACAGGGTAGGCAGATGATATAAAAAGGAAAAAATCTCCAGTACGAGTTATAAAAAACTTACGGGTAGGCATTGTACAAATTATAAAAAGCCTACCCTTAAGTTTTTATAACTCGTACTGGAGATTTTCTCCACTTTATATCATCTACCCACATAATGGCTACCCTGTTTGTACGCAACTGACGACGATCCACCTGCAGCTTCCGGAGATGCTCAGCCCTCAGCTTCGTGCTCCCTGCATCCTGATGAAACCCCGTTTTTGACGACAAGCTACTCAACTGCTGCTCACGGAGACGCTCAGCCTTCAGCTTCGTGATCCCTGCGTACTGATGAACCCCCGTATTTGACGATGAGCTACTTACCTGCTGCTTCTGGAGATGCTCTGCCCTCAGCTTCGTGCTTCCTGCATCCCGATGAACAAGAACTCCAGAAATGAAGCAAAATACAAAACGTAAAAGATTATTATCGTTTTAAAGAAAATCCCTTACAATGGCTATCTTACATTTCCTCTGCACCAAAACATCATCAATAAAGTAGAAATTAAGTACTCAATGTGTGAAGACGCACTCGAAGAAACACTCCATCCTTAGGAAAAATCTACAAGTAGGAAAAAGGGACAGGGGAAAGAGAGAGGGACAGGAAGATTCAAAGTAAACAGAGAAGGAATTCACGATAACGACGACGATACAAATAGCTAACAAAGTTCCATCCAAGGAAAAGAATTGGTATTGCGAAAGTTCTATGACCGTTGCCTGCCCATTTCAACTGCAAAATAAAACGATTTGAAACATTTATGTGAAAAAGGAACCATACCAAAACTATATCAACACGAATATTTGAATTTACCTCATGAATCTTTACAAGACTGCCTTATAGATACAGATGAAGATGACCAAGATGAAATTTAATTTAAATATACCGTTAAAGTTTTATATTTTTGTTAGAAATTATAAGAAGATGATGCTCTGAGCAACTTTATTGATGATTACTGATGTACAAAAACTTGTGAAACACGAACGTATTTTACAGTTATAATTACTGTCACTGTATCGTATCATTAACGTTGTGTTTACGTTTTCTTGATTAAAAACAATATGATTGAACAATTTTTTTTTTATTTTGTACTTTGTTTTTAATAAATTCAACATTTTAAAAATTTATTAAATTTGATTCATTAACTGATTAAAATTTTAATGAGTTCACACATTAATGGTACAGTGGGGTATTTAGGTATAATGGTTTTTGTTACCCAAGTTTATAGTAAGGTAAGTAAAGTTATCGTAGTTACGACTCCCAACATTTGAAAGGTATTGATTTTACGACTTTCTTTATTTTATATTAGTGGCTTTTAAGCTCAATAACAACGACTTACATCTAGTTACGACCCATTACAATGTAACAACTCAAATTATTAGGGGGTGTATAAAACATTTTTCCAAAAAAAATTGGTCGTAAATCCACGCTAACTTTTAAACTAAGGGATTGATAATAAAATTAAGGTTTCCATAGCAAAGAACATAAAAAATTAACAAAACTCACTTAATAGGGTCAATATATCTACAAGAACAAAAAAGTTATTAGCCAAAATGTTTTTAAAATTTTGTTTTTTGCTCGTCCTGAAAAGTAGGGTTTTGGCTTTTACGACCTTTCTACCCAAAGGTAGCGATATTATGACACTAGCAACTTTTTGTCTTGTTTGTGGTATAATTTTACTCGGCTATGGTTATCAACGATAACCGATTTGACCAACGTCAAGGGACGCTTAACCAAGGAATAAACTGGGCGTTCTTACACTTTTAGTATTGAAAACCTATATCAAAACCTTCAGATACTACTTTATTTTACTTGTTTGTTTGTTTTGTTTTTGTTACTTCTACTATTCATCTGGTGAAATCGGCACAGTAGGGCAACGCATATGTCGCAGCAATGACAAACATTACAAGGATGTGAATGAGGCTAGCCCATTGTATTTTCTAGCACTTTATTTATAATATCTACAGCTGGGTACTACCGTTGTACAAACGGTGTCACTTTGTGGAGGTTGCAAGTTAGATTCAAACTGTGAAGATTCAGTTTTCTCAGATCTAGTTCTATTCCTAATTAACTTAGTGTACAAATAACAGATATTATGTATAATTCAAAAGGAAGAAAAACGTAATACACTTGAGGGCTACTATTTAGGAATGTTGTTTGTTACTGTCAAAAAAGTCAATGCTAAACAACTTATCGACAGACTACGGACAAATTAGACGGAATAACCGTCCAATTTGTTCGTATAGGTGGTATCATATATATAGGTGGGTTCAGCTCTACACTCCTTTCAGTTCAGCATCTAGGGTGTCGCAATTTGCAACTATTTATCAAGCAACATGTCGTGAATGTGACTACTCCTAGAGCAGGTACAGCGGCGTTAAACAAAGGGTTTTGTGTAGTTACTTCATTAAATACAGCTGCCGTTAGGTGAAATAGAGTTATGAGGAGGGCAAATTTAGTTTAGCAGCAAAGGACTACTTGGTATTATACTGTACTGTAATTTAATGAAGGTTCTTCCAACTTCTATTAATTGTTTGGGCTAGTTGAAGTTTTTACAATTTAATTTCTGGTTCCGTGAAATTCGGCTTCAAGTTGAAGTGGTGATAGTCTAATGCTAGTGGTTAAGATTGTCTTTTTTGTGTGGGTTCTGGAGTTAGAATTTTTTCGGAGTCCTATCGGCCGTAGCTAGTTACCAACGTAGGTTGGTAGGTTGGTTGGTTGGTAGTCAAAGACGTGCCGCCAAGCGATTTAGCGTACCAGCACAATGGCGTGTAGAAACAGATTAGGGATATGGGTTGAATGTACACTGCCATACCCCTTCCAAGTTAGTCCGCTACCATCTTAGACTGCATCGTCACTTACCATCAGGTGAGATCGCAGTCAAGGACTACCTTGTCATCGAATAAAAAAGAGGCATGTTATACTTAGTTCTTCAGTTCACTAATCATAACTTTATGACTTTCAAAATGGTCACCAAAATGATCGTCGACGAAATTGCTTTTGGAATTAGTAAACATAATTAAAAATGGAGTTCTCATGCATTTACAAGTGAAGACTAATAATGGAATGGATTCATTACTGATGCCTTCCACGTAATTATACCCGCAGTTCGAAGAACAACAACGATTAGTAGTTAATATTTAAGGGTTTTTAAGTTACTTTTGGCCCTTAAAATGTAGCGAACCCCGCTATATTTATCCGACTTATTAAAAAATAAATACGGCCGCAAGAGCCGCAAAAGCCGCGAGAGGGAAAAGTAAGTAAAAAAAGTTCAGTTTTTTTTTAATTTGCGTTTCGAAACATAAATGTTACAAAACTGAAACCTGAGTACGAAAAATTGTATGTAACATTCGTCTTATTAATTTCGTTCATAGAAATCAATTTAACGATAATAACGATAACGAATACGATAATAATAACGAATCGATTGACGCCAATTATCAAAATCGGCTCAGTAGTTTAGATTTTACGCTGGCACATGCGTAAATTCAAAATTCAAAATTTATTTATTTCATGTAGGCTACCTTGTAGCACTTATGACACGTCATAAATCTACCACCAGTTCGGAATGCAGATTCTGCTGAGAAGAACCGGCAAGAAACTCAGCAGTTGCTCTTTTCAAAAAATAAAATAAAATATTTTTACAATAAGTAACCAAACTATGTATACAGTGCTTCCACAGTGAAGCTTCAAAAATGCAATACATATAATTTTTAAGACATGACCGAGACACAAATAAAGTAGAAACACTGTAGAACAGAATACAGTAGAACAAAAAATGAAAATGATAAAAATGTTACAATACGTAGCTTGTCTATCTTGTGGACAGCTGGGGCAAAGCAGATTGCTTCCAAGCAACTTTGTCATTAAGGAATTCATTAACAGCTGTGTAATAACCTCTACTTAATAAATGTGTAAATACAAACATACATACATAGTGGGCTGTCAAACGTTAAAAACTTATTCTTTACACTTTGCAAAAGTCGGGTAAAAATAATAATTTTGTGTTTTGCTTACACTTATCCTAGAAGCCTATGTGAAGGATAATTTCTTTTTTGCCCTTCGTTTGCTTCTATGGATGCCTTCCTCGAATAAAGCCTTTTAAAACTATAGTTATATTTGCCTTTGGACCAAAGATACATAGGTACTTAAATATTATTTGAAGTAAGTCTGTTATGTACCACAGCCCTTAAAACTCGAATCTATAAGATACAAAATCCATACTCGTCTACAGTGCGTCAAAATCACAATAGATCAGTTATAATAGTAACTATATAATACTGTGCAATATAGTAAATACTATATTATAATATTATACAGTTACCTATTATATAAATCTGGTCTATTATCAACAAAGATTATGACACACTGTACACGAGTATGGGTAAGTAGTAGTCTTTAGAGTTTGACGCAATTAACATAGAAACAGTAGGCAGATTAAATTATAACGCTATGATATTCAGACGCCGTCTAACAATAGCAGCCAACCTTGTTTGTATTGTCAGTTAACTCCGTGAAATTAGATTAGATGCTAACTTCAGGGTTGTCAAACAATTTGCATAAGTTTCGAAGAGTCAAAGGTCTTCAGTTAAATCAATGTTTTTGACCTTTGATACCAAATGACCTGAAGCTTAAGTAGAAGTGGCTATGGGTGGGTATATAGTTCGAAGATATAATGGTCTTTCGGGTTTCAAAATGCGACCTTCACCAGGAAGCGCAGTGTTTGCAGACCCCCCACAGTGTGGATTGTTTTATTGATTGATTACTCTTTATTAATCTAGTCTATTGTTGTGTTAATAACAGCCTACTGTATTGTTACCTCCCTTAAATTCCATACGGTTTTTTCGTTATAGAATGGTGTGGGTGACAAGTCAATGGAATGTAACTTATTTAGTACCATATTGTTGTCATCATAAGGTATAAATTACCTAAACAGATTTTCAGGGAAACTGTAATGTCTTCCCGGGTATGTTCTTGAAATAAATAAATAGTTAGGGCCTATTTCACCAACGTAAAATAAGTGTTATCCGAGCGCAAATTTGATATTTTGGCAGATTTTTAATACAAAAACTGTCAGAACGTCCAATTTATTCCTAGGTTAAACATCGTTCAATGGTGAAATCAGCTCTAAGAAGGTAATTATTATTGAAGGGGACGTGATGCTCAGCAAAAATCATTTTACGAGAGATGTTATAATTTATAAAATCCTGCAGTAGAAAAAGAAAATTGTATTAGATAAAATAGATGTGTTTTGTAATACAATACGGAAAGCAAGTTCGATTGTAGAGCTAGAGTCAGTAACGAAAATCTACGGCGTAGCCGTTGGCTACGAGTGGGCGACCAAGACGTGACTGCTACATCGAAGGCTCTCTTCGACAAATAAAATTCTTTTAGTTGAATTTTCGTTTTAAGTATCTCGACCTATACGTAGAATAGAGTTATATATGATTATGGCACAAAATTTTTTTATTGCATTTTTAAGCCTAAAAAGATCTCTAATATTTACTAGTGAAATCAAAATTTTAAAAAGTTATGTAGATCCAAAGATACCAGTCGAATAAAGGTACATGTAGTTTATTTCCTCCAAAGAAGAAGGGCTCGACAGCACAAGTGTCAGTATTCACTGTCCTGATCAGCGCGAACGGAGGGTCACATCTGCAGTTGAATTCATGTTCTCCGAAATGATAGTGCGCACACGCTCGCACTTTTATCTGCTATTTTCGTGTTAATTTTGTTATTATTTTTTACTATATGTGCTCAAAATTAAAAATATACGCTCAAAACATATGATCTTCCCTTCGTTAAAGCCAAAAAAAATTGAATATAGTAATTCGACAAATGCCGTGGAGATAAAAAAAATGGAAAAATAGATGTTCCAGGTAAGTGAATGGAATTTTCTTTCTTCAGCTTTGTAATTATAATACATAGATTGCTCTTAGATAGTTGTATATAATAATTTTTAAATATATATATTTGTAAAGCTAAATAATTAAGTTAAACGGTTCCACATTCATATAGAACATTATACCTCGGAATGTTAGATTTTAATTGCTTTAACATTTTAATGATGTTAATTTTTGTTTTCAGAAAATGGCAGTGTCAATAGTGGAGCTTTTACAATAACAGCACTACTACAGGGAACTGAAAAAATTAGGCAAGAGGTCCCTGATATATGGGAAGATTGATATATCAGATGGAACTGTAAGAGACAGTCGATTATCTATACTGCAGCCGGCATATAATGATAAATACCAGTTTTTGCTACTGACAAAACTAGCCATAAGGCTGCACCATGTTGCTGAAAATTCTATAAAAGATAATAAATAATGTCTACCGTCGCCTGCAATTGCAACAACTAGACCTAACACTTTAACTCGGTCCAACTTTGAAAATTCACCTGCTGTTAGCTTTGGGAATTTGTCTTGAATATCATCACCAAAATGTGTACCGACTCCCATGCCTTCTCCGTTAAATACGCATAAATTGTCGTGATGCCTTTTATTCTAACCACTATGATGATCACTGGATGCAATCACCATCTACAACTAACTCTTACAGTGCGCCTTACGACTCTAGAGATGATGATGTGCCGCATCTTCTTTACAAATTCATTATTTTGATTGATTTAAAATTTTCATTTTGCGCGGTACCCAGTGGATCTCTGCCACCACAATATTATTTTCTTCGTGATTTAAAATATCTATTCAATTAAAATATTAATAATATAGACATAAATAACTTAGATATGTTACACATTGCGATCGGTAACGCAACGATCACATCCGCGGCAGGCTCAGTGTCCGTGACATCGGAGATAAGCTGCAAGAAGCCCATCTAAGATGGTATGGTCATGTAGCACGGAAACCACAAAGCTACGTCGGTAATAGATGTCTTAACATCGCCGTCCCTGGAGCTAAATCTCGCAGCCGTCCAAGAAAGCGCTGGCTGGACCTCGTAGGCGTAAATATGAGAGCCAATAAATTAAGAAAATTGGATGCACAAGACCGGGCAAAGTGGGCAAAAGCATGCCGGAAAGCGGACCCCACCTAGTGGGATAACGCTCAGTCGAAGAAGAACTTAGATATGATTGATTTCTTATTGATTGCCAATAAAAATTGTGGAAAATAGAGAAAATGTTTTTAAATCTTTTTGTTTGCCAATATTCGGTTGTACTATTTTTAAAACTCCTGAAAGAACTTATATATTGTCCTTGTAGCAATTTTATTTCGTTGGTTTTATTCGAGTTTTCTATAATAGGATTATTATTAATGCTAAATAATAGTTCCTAATACGTTATTTATGTTTATGTTTTATGTTAGTTATTCATTAGTTTCATTTTGAGGTTTCTATAGTAGGATTATTAATACATTCTACTTACATATTTACATAATAGTTCCTAAATTTAATTTCCTAAATATATAAAAGGATAAGGTGACTAATTGACTGACTGACTCATCATCATCACATTGCTCAAAACACTGGATGGATCGGGCTGAAAGACATACAGATAGCTATTATGACGTAGGCATCCGCTAAGAAAAAATTTTTGAAAATTCAACCCCTAAGGGGGTAAAATAGGGGATTGAAAAATCGAACTTAATGTGAGCAAAGTTGTGGGCAAAAGCTAGTATTACCTATATAAAATACAAAGTACTTTCAGTTATTTTATTATTAATTTTTACATTTTTTTGTAAGACAATTTTATAGTAGTACCATGCTTAGTAATTAAAAAAATTAGTCAAATTATGTTGAATTTTTTTTACTAATAAATGTGTTATTATGAAATAAGAAACACTGTTTATTTTGTATTTATATTTCATCCTTTACAGCAAATAAGACCGTTTGAAGATTTGTATTTCCATAAAAAAAAGTTATATATACACATGGTACGAACACTTTTCCCAAGTATAAGGTTACATATACATATAGAACATGGAGACATCCGCAAAAAATCGTCACATATGCATATAGAAACACCTAAATTCCAAATTAAGGGTTTTGCATTGAGTTTATTGATAGTAATCAATGCATAATAATGTTCCAAATGTATACTATGAGAATCAATTCTCTAGAAAAATAACGAAAAAAGTTACAGGCAAGACAAACTTCAAATCGCTCTCCTGTAAAGTAGGGATTTTGCAGAAGTAACTCTATTCTGCGTATAGGTCGATCTGTTTGTTACTGAGAATGTCCAGTGATAGTAAGTATTTTTTTGAAACGATATTATTTGCTCTTTATAAACAATAATTGGGTACTTGACTTAAATTTTTTATATAATTAAAATTGAGGTTTTTAATATCATAACACAATGTAATTTTTTTTTTATTTTAACTAGTCTCGATAATATAGAGCTTTTAAGTTTCCTTAGAAAGTTAGAAAAAGAAAGCGCTATTGAAACATGACGTTACGATTCAGTAGCTCCATACATTCACCAAACAAAATTCCGTTTTAGAAAGAGACTAATAGAGTCGCAGTAAAACAGCTCATAACTTATTTATTTTTTGTGCTATTTATTTTCTGGATTTTCTGTTTTTACAAATTTTACTCTCATATTCATTTCATTTTCATTTTTATTTTTTATTTCATTTTCGATTGTAATTAATGAATATCCACTTTTTGACAACAGCTAAATACCCAATTTCCGTAGAAAGACACTGGAAATACGTCTTTTTGAATCGTAATTAAACAAAATTAATCAATTTTCTAACTAAGAAAAAAAACTAAGAATCTTCACAAAACCCTATAAGATAGCGCAGTGGTGTAAAATTGACATTTCGTATCATATGAATAATTCACTCGGCTCTCGCCGCGATCAAATGGCGTGGCATGAATGTGTTTGCTCGAACGTCATCCTCTATGCGTGGACCGCTGAGCCAAATAGCTTTTGAATTCAGCTGTATGGTTCATTCATACTTGTCATTGTTCAGGTTGATGGAGCGATGAATATTGCGTTTAGAATACGTTGCAGGAAGATCGTTGCAGCCGTGATATAGTTATACTCCTAGGGATATAGCTATATACCGCAATATAGTTATATAACTATCTTACTAGACTAATTTAGTTTCATAGACAATCTATTTCACTAGACTAGACTAGTAAGATAGTTACGCACCGCAAGTCGAAATGGAATGCAATGGTTAGGTTATGTTATTACTAGATCATGCTCGTATCATATTATGGTATGTAGCTATATCCGTAGGAGCATAGCTATATTACGGCTTCAAGCATCTTACTGCGACACAAACATTATAGAGCAGTGATAGCCTTGAGGTTAGGATTGCGGTTTCATATTCAGGGGTCGCGGGATCGATGCCAGGCATGCAGGGCTCTATTAACATATAAACAAAGATTTAGTGTGGTCCATTACCATCTTGTTATATTATTTGTATATAAGTTCAGACAATACTAAAAGTACCGAAATAAAACTCATAAAATCACAATATCCGAGCCACTTAAACGAGCAAAATCTAAACCGGAACGCAAACAGTAAAGTCCTGAAAGCGACGTCGGTAAGAAAGCGGTTAATTGCCATCACTAAAATGGAACGTAACCGCTTATACATAAACGCTTCAGCTACTGAAAATGGATCCATTCAAAAATCAGCCTTATTTCCGGTCGTTAAAGATCATTCATTATGACACAATTTTAAGAGTATAGAATTATTTAATTACTAGGAACTATAGCCGATTAACTTAGAGCTGGTTGCACGTTACTTATAAGTATTTATGCGCCATTTTCATTATTTCTCTCTCTTTTAGCTGAAATGCATTTTGATATTATTGTTCTTGCAATTCACGAGTGTGCGTGGCTCAGGATTGTCTGAGTGGTCTTTAGCTCGTTGAGAGCTTGCTCGCGCCTGACCGCTCGCACCTAGACTCCTAACAGGCACACACACTTACGAATGTGCATGTACATGACGTAACCACAAGTAAAGTTCACGTACAAGAACTATACCAAAAATTTCATCCAATCACTATAATTGAGACTGTAGGAATGATAGATGGAGCCAACAACCGATCTAAATTCTCCTATTTAATTTAAATCTTTGATTCAGATTTGGATTAAGTTGATTGTGGTTTATGGAACACTAATAAATCAGTTCACAGATAAAACGAGGGTATCTCCTATTTTATCCTATAAACCTGAGTAAATTATGAAATATGCCTTCAAATGATTTGTAGAAAGGGATTATAGGTATTAAATATTATATTTTCAAAAGCGTTCTCGATCGCTTTTTTACTTTTGATTTTATAAAGGAAGCTGTTTCTGTTTTAAGTAGAATTAATAGATTTAGAAAAATAAGTAGAGATAGATCCTCGAAAGGTTAGTTATTAAGGTATTCTTAGACTGGTAAAAACAGAAAATATTGAATGGTAAGTATAGTTATTTCATTTCGCGATGGCGCGTGAGCTTTACTTGTGGTTACGTCGTGTAATATGCCCAATGCTCATTGCGTAAGTGTGCATGCTTGTCGGAGCCTAGATGGGAGCGGTCAGGCGCGAGCAAGCTCTCGCCCACACTTATACAAATACGACACACACACAACCAAGAGCCACGAACCTATAAGAGTAGGTATACCTACTCTAAATAGAACTCATTATAATGTTTAAATGTGGCTATTCCATGATTATTTACGTATGTTATTATACAAACACTAAACTCAAATTTTATTGTTTTATGGACAAAACATTAAAATAAATACAACAAAACGTTAACAAGAAGTCACAAAAACAAATAAATTTATGACACCATGTGGTTAAGTTTATAGCGCAATAAAAACTGTACCTACCTATGCTGAAAGTGCATTTTGCACCGGTTTTAACGGCCATTCATAATTTTACTGTAGCGTGCCGACGCAAGTCACGTAGTTCTGGGGCACATAACTTGCGATTGCGAACGTGTTTCACAAACTTATTCACAAGAGTATCTTTCTGTCTCTTTATCGTATCTTATAATTGCTGAAGGTTGTGACTCAAGATTAATAAGAAGTATCTGGTAGATATCAATAACGAATAGTCTTTCTATTAATCACAAATTGTAGAGATTGCCATTTACACTAACTTCCTAAGTAACTTCTAACTTTCCAAGCTATGTGTGTTTAGAGCAATTAATTAATTATTATCATTTGCTTTAACACTGAAGGAAAAAAAATTCTCCAAGGTGTGTGAAGCCTGCCACTTCACACTTGGCTAACGTAACTTGTAACTTAACTCCTTCGCATTCTGAGGGTAGGCCAGTGCCCAAAATTGGGCCGACGAGATTTAGATGATGAAAGGATGACAACGGTTCCCGTACAATTCTACCTAATAAAAAGTTTCCTTGCAAAAGCTCATACGACTATATCCTTAAAAGTTACGGTTGGACAAAGTTAAAAATGGTCCGTGTCACGGATAGTTTACCTGAAGCTAGAAGTTCCAAACTTAAAACTAAAATCATAAAAAACAAAGTGAACATAAAGTTAGTTATGTCATAAACATTAAAATTATTAGATAAGTTAATTTTATAGTATTGACTAGCTTTTGCACGCAACTTTGTCAGCATGCAGGTATATTAAAAATCCGGTGGAAACCTTTTATTTCTCCGGAATAAAAAGTAACTTATGTCACTCTCGTCCTCCCTGCCAATTTTATCATAACCAAGTAATGTTTAAACGAGGAATTTCGACGTTTTGCCAGTTTTTGCAGAGCTATACAGGGAATAATCCTACGAGATCTGCGATCTCACCTGATAGTAAGTGACGATGGAGTCTAAGTTGGTAGCGGGCTAACCTAGAAGGTGTATGGCAGTGTACATTCAACCCATACCCCTAATCGGTTTTCTCACGCCATCGTGCCGGAACGCTAAATCGCTTGGCGGCACGTCTCTGACGGTAGGGTGGTAACTAGTCACGGCCAAAGCCTCCCACCAAACCAGACCAGAAACAATTTAGAAATTATAAATTCCCAAATTCCCAAATCCGAGACCTCCCATTTATAAGACCACAGCGCTCACCACTGCGTTAGGGAGGTCGGCATAGTCTAGAATAGTGTTTATAGTCCGTTTTATCTGAGTAACCGTAGTCAAATACACAATGTCCGTACCTATCTAAAGCCAACTGGCTGTAAAAAGAGTTAATGGCCATGTTTAGAGTGAAATCCTTCGTAGGAGTTACGACCTCGCAAAAATACGGTACCATTAAATGAAAACTAATGGATTTTCGTAATAGGAACAGGATTTCGCTCGTTAAAATGCGATTTATTTCTCCTATAATGTACGTACTATATTATAAAAATATGGATTTTTATAAGTATCGGAAAGCTTATACTTTAATTTTTAACATGGTAACTAAAATAATATAAACGTAAAAATTCTTTTTACAAAACTGACTTCAAACGCCACTATAGGTATCAATTGTGACTAATTGTAATGTAAATTGAATTAATTAAAAAAACATAATATATTAATCAGTCATCACCGTATATCTAAAAAAGACCTAAATAGATTTTGCTTAACCAGCGAGTTAGACACCATGTTCCTACTCAGTATTACTTTATTTCAAGTTAAAAGGTTTTAAAGAGTTATAAGACTCTTAGTTAATTAGTATAGGTACTATTTTTCTATTAAACTGACCAATTGGTCAGTTTAATAGAAAAATACGTATGTACGTAGAGTAAAATACGTACGTAGAGTATACGACAATGATTTCTTTCAAGGGAACAGTAGCAAAATAAACCCTGACAATTTAATTCCGGGACGCCATTTCCAGATGGTTACGATTACGATATAATTCCGTATTGGGAATCCAGCATTTTTACATTGGCGCAATTCCGATCGACATCGGAGGCTACGATCAAATTGGTATCAAGTTTAACCGAGATTTCACGTCACAATCCCGTTTTAGTACGTCATAAGATCATGTGGCATTAGATTATAGCCAGTGCGGTAGACAATTCCAGTATTATTGTTTTCTTTTTTTTTACATTGTACATTTTTCAGCGAAGAATTTTGAGTATCAATCTTAGAGCATTTAGTCGGTTAAATGCTCTAAGGTATCAATGCTGTCTTTATGCCTTCATTCTATCTCGAGCTGCGTGAATTGGTATGGCTTCTTTTTAACCCCCAACGGAAAGAAGGGGTCTGTCTGTCTGTTCCCTCGTAGCTCCCTAACGAATGGACCGACTTTGTTGCGGTCTTTTTTTCTATTTGAAAGCTAAAGTGATCGAGGTGGATCTTAGCTGTAATTTATGACGATCTTCTCAGGCGTTTGAAGATCATCTCCTACTCAGCTCATTTCCTACTTGATTAAAGGGTCTTACAGACTTTCACTGGTGCGATTGACATGAAACTTGATCGTGAGGAAACCTGACAGTTGTCTATAATGTTCTCAAAATGTGTGTGAAGTCCAGTGGGGTTAGTATAAGATTTAACACGATTGATCGTATGCGTATACTATGCAATTAGCGTCAAAGTAAAATGAACTTTAAACTTATAAACTTATAAGCTTATAAACTTAAAGCAACCTAATACGCTTCATTCTAAAATATTAAATCAAAACTTAGAAAAACGACTAAAATGTATGAAAAAGCCGAAACACTCTCTTTTTGGGTAATATTTTCTGTAACTTACTATTTTTTTATCACCTAAACTTTATATTAAAACAAAGTTTATATATCTTCAAGGATATAAATACATTTACAATTTGCCGGAATCTAGAACTTTTTTTTTCGAGTGTATGGGGGGCGAAAACTGGGCCTTATCAACCCACCTCCTTTCAGCCAAATCGGTTCAGTAGTTTTTACGTGAAAGAGTAACATACATCCATCCATCCGTCCATCCATCTATACTTACAAAATTTATAACAGATATTAGTAGGAAAAGTAAGATTAAGGGCAAAAAATATGTCAATAAAACAACTCCTTGTTTGTTGTTCATGGAACAGTGTGGTACAATTAGCAAAGTTTTGTGAAGTTTGGCGCACTGCGTGACCAAACTAATTTTCAGCGTCATCCAATTTGTTTTATTGCACGAGGGCTTTTATATTGTTATGGTGGAAAAAGGAAGTTTCTATGGTTAATCCATTAAAATAATAGTATCTACTTAATTGGTTACTAGTTTATTGTTTACAAACAACAAACTAGGAAATTGATGATAAACTGAGGTTAGGATTGACTGAATCGACGGGTGTATAGATACCAAACTAATGCAGTTTTTCTTCATAGAACATTGTGAAAAGGATAATATTACTTTAAAAAACCATCAACTGGTTACTTTAGTTAAGTGATTTGTGTTAACATAATTACAACAAGCAAATAACGGATTTAGAAAGAAATTAATTAATGTCCTCAAACAACAAACACATTTTAAGGATACCAAGTTTTGTTTAATTGGATAATCATAATATACCATTTAAAACTCAGAGATTCGCGCCTGTGATGTGAACCCAGTACCCTCTTCAAAAAGGAGCCGCTTTTTCCTCTGCGCCAGCCGTTTATAGATGCTCAGTTACCGTGCAATCTCTTGCGAGTAGCCACCCTTATATCAATCTTTTAAGCACACCATAGTTCAACGTCTTCGAAATAAGTTGCCTTCTAGACAAGGAAACGTCCAACTCCATACATCTTCGTGAGAACACGTCTACTTAATCTAGACAGATTTATCTGGGAATTCCTGAAAGACAAAGGCGACATGTAGCCAGCTATCTTGAGAAACGGTCTCGCGAATAATATCTTATCAGATTATAGGGGTCCATTATACGATCTATGATTCCTGCATCTGTCAATATAGATACTCATGAACAGTGATTGGAAAAAGGGAGCAAATTTAGGTACCCGTCTTCATTTCTTGGAACATTTTTAAATACTTCTGGTGGGAGGCTTAGACCTTACCGTCAAAGACGTACCGTCAAGCGATTTAGCTTTCCGGAACGATTCCGTGTTGAAACTGATTAGGACTATGGTTGAATCTACACTGCTATACTCCTTCTAAGTTAGCCCGCTGACTGCATCGTCACTTTCCATCAGGTGAGATCGCAGTCTAGGACTATCTTGTCATCAAATAAAAAAAACTGGTAACGGAGCTTAAAGATGATTGTGTATGGACGATGGGAAGCTGCGAAATAATTTTTTTTTTAATTGGTGCGATGCTGTAAATAGGAAATTGAAGTATTACGTAAATCAATTTTTCATACTGAAACTTAGCAATCCACCAAAGATATATTATAATCAGACTCAGTCCTGATCTAATACTACTGTACATCGCAGTTGTCTCCATTCACTTTGAGAAACTAAGTTCAGGTGAGTCACTGCTTTATAGGTATGTAAGAAGTACCTAATACGTCACATTTCCATAATAAGTAGTGTATAACGTATAAGATGTGATTTATTTCAATCATCACTTTCCTCTCAAATAACTTAATTGACAGTTGGTGTTTCGCCAATAGCGTTGGTGCCAACAAAAAGGACTCAAGCGTGAGTGAAACCTGTCAAGCAACTGTTCTGTACAGTACCGTTCCATTTAAATGTCGATATTGGGTTTCGGGGTAATAAAAAACAAGTTATAGTTTTTACTATTACAAGTGATAGTAAATGCTTCCTAAGATAAAGCGCGTTTGCCTGGAAGATACCTCTTCACTCTTGATTTAAGGAATAAGTTGTAGTTGTAGGATTAACGAAAGCCAAAAGAAAGGCTATTCTGAAAATCTGGCAGCGGCGGGCACATTCTTCATCAATTGATAGACGTCCACAGCTGGACGTCTCTTGCATGGACCTCCACAGGCCTCGGTCTTGCGGCGCCTGAAGCCAGCGGCTCCCTGCGATTCGTTTGATATTGTCGTTCCACCCTAGTGGGAATTCAGCTAACACTGCGCTTCCCAGTGTGGGGTCACCACTCCAGCACCTTGGGACCCCATCGACCATCAGCTCTTCGAACTATGTGTCCCGCACATTTCCATTTCAGTTTCCGTTTCACATCGGGCACATTAAGTGCATATTATTGGGGTCATAGGATGTCAACTATATAGGGAGGCAGATCCGTGGGTTATTAAGGCCAGCCATTCTAAATAAGTGATTGTTACATTTCATTTATCATATCGTACGTGTCAGCAACACTGGCCAACTGATTAATATTAAGTATAATTATTTGTAGGAAAGTAGGATTAGAGTGATTATTGTTTAAAGCGCCATTTAGTGACGGTAGTCTTGTAACGTTTCATGACGGAAGTTTCGTAGCATTGGTATCATTGTTCCCTCCCCACTCGTTTGGTCCATAAAAGGGAAGCGTACAGCGTGTATTGATTCATTCGTCATTCTGTGTCGAGTCAGTCGTCTCTAATCAGTAGAGAGTTAGATTAGCGGTTGGTTAGAATTGTCGCGGTTATTATGTGTTAGCGAAATATTGAAATAGTAAAGATATACAACCTTAATGTATTGAAGGTAGCTAGATAAAACTAGTAGTAGGTAGTTTGACTTTGTTGACGATGTAGGCGCCGGTCTGGTGCCGCGCCGTTAGTATAAATACAGCGCTTTGGACGTTATTAATTCAGTCTCTTCCAGAGACTCAAACGGCTATTGGATGCTCCCGCGTCTAGGTCGTTGTATTTGATTATGGGAATGTGATAGCAATCGCGCCCTAATCGAATAAATATTGCCTATAGATTTTGATCAGTGTAAATTAATTGTTGATTAAATAATACTTTGATATTTTTGATAGTTACCCTCACGTTCAGATGGTGGTTTGTCTGACGTGTTGCGGTTAAATAGATTAGATGTGAGGACAGGGGCCATTATAGGGGCGGTTGGAGACGGCTTTAGGTAGGGTTTCAGCGTTTTAAGAGATCAGATCTCTTAAGGCGTGATTAGTTTAGAGTTTTAAATCCCCATTTCTGGATTGTGTCTTACATACGGATTCCTAAAATCTAAAAATATCAATTGACTCTGTGTGCTAATCGGGCTAATACGAACAACAATTCACTATTCATCACTGACAAGCATTAAAGTATTGGAATCAATCCAACTCGCATCAAAATGTTACAAGAATGAAAATGATGCACCTTGGCCCGAGAGATGGGAGATTTTAAGTTACGAGAGAGAAACACTTTACGCGTTTTTTAAGTTTTATTTAAAAGCGTATAAGCATATTTACCTCGTTCACCATCAACTACAATGCATCCACTGTTGGACATAAGCACCTTTTAAGGTAGCGCCAACGTTGCCTATCATCGGAATTTTGCTATCCGCGGCTAATCTTGGATGGGACGAGTAGTGGGCACATGATACATATGTCCAACATTGGACATCAATTGTATTACCCAGTTCAAGAAGTCCCTAAGTCCATAATGGCCCAGTTCAAGAATTCAGCAAGTCCTTTTTAGAAAAATGGACTTAAGGACTTTTTGAACTTGCCCATTATGGACTTAGAGACTTGTTGAACTGGGCCATACAATTGGTTGAGGATATGATTACTTACCATTGAACCACTACACCGTGACAACTTCCAGCTTTCTTCAAAAACCTCCCCAGAATTTCCTTCCTGCTCTCGTACCACCTTGTTTATATCCCGTTCTCCTTTGACGTTTACTATGAGCTTGAATAGAAACAGTATCGGTAATGCATATGGCGTAAACATTGTATTTCGGAGTTGTATATTTTTGTTGCATTGCGCTTTGATATCACCGCTCGCTCTATTGTTAGAGAGTACTCCCTCCTTTGTATGTAGAATTGTTGGATTGACCTTTAAACACGCAGTGCAAAACGGAGCAATGGATTGATGTAATTTTTTTACATGGAACAGTGACAAAGGTCAAAGGGTTCCCGCGGGATTTCTAAGGAACTCCACGTTGAAAAAATCTCGAGTAAAGCTAGGAAGCATAAGTATACGATGTACGCGTAGTGTTTTATCCGGCTTTACCACCCGCATTACAATTAAAGTTTGCAAAACTTATTGTCACTCCTAAACGACCTTACATCCCCAAGCTCTATTCAAACCTACCTATGCTTAATATACGCTTAATAAACATAGTTACCCACTGCTTTTTAACATAATGCTTTTTTCCCGTTTATAATATTAATAGGAATCTCTCTAGAATCTGCAGCCACTGAAAGCTAACTTTATTTGCAGGTCATCTGATTTTCACACTTGACTTATTTACATTATGGACGAAGATTTTATAGACTCTTTTTCTAGAGTTAACAATAATTAAATTAAATACTAGTGGAACGATAAACAATGGAATCTTAATAACTATGATACGTAATTTGCACGGTAGGTGTGCCTGTTACATACATTGTATAAGTGAATGGTCTAAAAGTTGGTGAAAACTGCATTGAAATCAAAGAAGAAGTTTAGTAGTAATAAACGAAAAGACACGTAAACGTGGATTGTGAATTTGTTTTCAGGGTAAAAAACAAGAAAAGAAACAGAAGAGATGTAGGTACCTATTATTAGAGATATATTATTAGAGATAGAGTATTATCGTAAACTTCAAAGTTCGAAAACATCGGAGAACTCTCCACAGAGATTTCTACACGGTTGCTATGTTGTTGCATAATTAAAGTAAAAACCAACAAACAAACACACTTTCACATTTAATATTAGTAAGGAATAAAAACACTATTAAAAATCACATCACACTAATACTACGAAGGCGAAAGTTTGTGTGTATTTGTGAGCGTGCGTGTGTGTGTGTCTGTTATAATAATATAAATAAAAATTATTTACGTGTGTGTTATAATAAAACATATATTTATACTCTATCAATCTACGAATTAGTAGTGTGTTTGAATTCTTGATTAATCAGATCAAAAGGGCTTGAATCACAGCCAATTTATATTACAGGAGCTATCTATGATAGTAGGTACTGTTTAATATCATATTCTATTTGGCACGTGTAAGGTGTAATAATCCAGATCAGTACCTACTTAAAACTCAAGTGCTTAGCCTGCAGTCTAGACAACGTGAATACAAAATCCCCCGAAGCTTTAATAAGTTTAAGGAAAAATTTACTATATAATACAGACTTTACTGTATAAATACTCGACAATTTAATTGGATACTTTACATTTAAATAATGAATAATACAGATAACGGATTGAAGAGTTATAATAATGAATAATACTTTAAGCTGTTTATCTTTGAAAGATCTACTGAATTAAAAAAATCCTGGCGTAACTATTGGTACCTAGAGTTTTGTAAAAAAAATTACAAAAATAAATGTGTAAAGAAAATATCAAAACTTTTGATATTTTCATTACACATTTATTTATGTAATTTTTTTTAAACCTGATCTTTACCATAACATAAAGGTCTGTAACATAGTAGGGAGTTAGCACGAACTAACTCCCTTAAACAGCTATTATACAGCAATTAAGCGGTACAGTGGCTGCTTATATTGCTTGCTGCTAGTTGGGATAGTCCAAACTATCCCTAGCTTGAAGTGGCAGTTCTTCTTCTTCTTCTTCTTTTTCAACTTATAGATGTCCACTGCAGGACATAAGTGCTATGTATAATACATAGCATAGCTTTGTAAAAAATTTTTTTTTTTTGAAAAGAGCAACTGCTGAGTTTCTTACCGGCTCTTCTCAGCAGAATTTGCATTCCGAACCGGTGGTAGATTTATGACGTGTCATAAGAGCTACAAGTTAGCCTACATGAAATAAATCAATTTTGAATTTGAATCATACCATATACAGCTTTGACGTTTATTAGCACTGAAGTGTATTCAGTGTATTATTGGGTAATAATACGCACGTTAGGCTGTTTACCGGCGTGCACGGAAATTGGAAATTGATGTTCCATTAATGCCGCCAAATAGCTAGGTATAGCGGTACGGTCATCCGAGTTCGTGAAATGAATGCTTTAATCCATGCAAATGGTTTCCCAATGCTCCTTTTGGTGGGAGCAAAGCCAGGCAGAATGGAATCTACTAAACAGTGATAGCAAAGTGATTAGGACTGCAATCTCCTGTTCGGAGGGTCACAAGTTCGATACACACCTCTGACTTTTCGGAGTTACGTGCGTTTTAGCAATTAGGTAAACAACATTGTGAGGAAACCTGCAACCCTGAGAGTTCCCCATGATATTCTCAATGGTATGTGAAGTCTATCAATTTGCATTGGGTCAGCGTGGTGGACTATAACCCTTCTCTGATAGGAGACATGTGCTCAAGTGATGATGATTGATGACGACCAAAACTGAAACAAAATTACTCCTTTTTTTCTTCTTGAACTTCTCTGAGTGTTATAAGTCTGTTTGTCTTAAACTAGACTAAACCTACCTGTTCCTTAAATAGATTTTACTTTCAGTTGTCCCCATAAACTTAATATATTTCTTTTTTTTTTTTTTTAAATTGACACGTAGGACATACTAACTATTTAATATTATCTGTTATATACTCAGCATATTTGAAGTACGGAAACACCTATCTCTATTAAAATAACCAAAGTAGGATATCTATAATATGCAAATTGTTGAACATGGCATTCAATTACGCAAGCCCTTGTCAATTTGGTAAGCGAATTTGAATAGATATTGTTATGTGTTAAGGTGCGGTTAAACGGCGCGCTATAACACGAGGCGCGGCTCGGCTTAATGCGGACGCAAGCCTGCTCGTTTAAACGACGCGGGGTAGCACGAGCCGAGCCGTCCGCGGAGATGCGGCATCAGTGGCATTCGTTCGTCGCGCGCTCTGTGCCATCTGTTTAGACGGCGCGTATTAACACGAGCCGAGCCTAGATGGCGCGCGCGCCTTTGATCCGTGTCGAAAAAACCGACAAGTGATGGATCGGGCAAGTTTGCCGAGCCGCGCCGAGCGTAGTTGTTTACACGGCGCGTGGCGCGCCGAGCCACGCGCCGAGCTAGGCTCGGCTCGTGTTATAGCGCGCCGTTTAACCGCGTCTTTACGTTGAACGTCAGTTTAATATATCGCTGCTTCAGAACTAAAGAGCCACATCTCAAAATCCAATTTTTTTCACGAGAGGAGATTCAAATTTTTAAGCTATTGCATAGCTTCTATCGCGGGCCAACGTGGAGACCGAATCCAGAAATTCCGTAACGAAAATAACTTGACACGGACTCCTCTACGATGAGCCGCTAGATGGCGCATGTTTTATCAACGCCATCTAGCGTTGAGCCGATAGATGGCGTTGATAAAAAATGCTATGCAATAGCTTTACCGCGGCAGTCCCCGAGTGCCACACGTCTTTTTTATTTATTTTTTTGCTTTTTTGGCTCTCCAACTTACAATGTATGATAAAAGGGCGTACGTGTCAATTATTGTGATTTAAAGGCCGATTCTGACGAATGTCTTCGCGTTATGGCCTTATTTTTGAAATAAAAGTGAATTTGGAAAATTTTGAGATTTGGCCCTTTAGTTCTGAAGCAGCAATATGTCAATTGCTTTTACAGCTTGAAAACACATCAAACTTTTTATTCTACTTTTCTTTCTATTTTATAAGTCAAAATTTACATTTATCACCAAAAGATGCTGGAAAATAACTATGGAACATTTATAATACATATAATATAGAATAAAAAATACAATCAATTTTTTAATCTTTTATTTCATCGTGATAGTAAATAGAGGTTGTAAGGATATAAATAAAAAAATTACAATAATTACATTGGTAATAATAATTTATGTAATTTACAATCGAATTTATGAGCATTCTAATATAATTATAATATCGTGTTTATTAGATATGTACAACTTTTAAGTAAAACTACATTTTAGAATTACGCATGTTCTAGTATCATGTAAAAGCTACACTACACCAGATAATAATTATTATAAGTACTTAATTTATTAATAATAGTAAATCGACTTAGCTTTTACAATTATCTACATGCATAATGTAATTCCAAGTTAAATTAATTGAATGTATAATTATAATCTAAAAGGTTAATTGAACGCATTTAATATAGGTAGGTACACCATGCTTTTAATCACAAAAAAAACGGAAAATATAACTAGGTAGTAGTCTAACACTTTTTTTTAAATTTGAAACAAAATGCACGTCTTTATTAGCCCTTTCATTTCACATTTTCATATTTAGAAATCAAATAAATTTTGATAATACAAAATTAAAGTTTTTTTTGTAGTATTTTGTACTGTATCTTTATTCTTTATATTATAAATATAATCAGTATAATTAAATTAGTATTCAAATATTTCAACTGAAGACACTGATTAAATTATATTTAAGATTATTTAGTAATTTAAACTTACGATTCACTAGGATTTATGGATTATAATATTGTAATTAGATTAAATAGTGTTTTTTGAAAATCTTATTTCTTTAGAATTTTGTCTCTTAGTTATAATACATATAGAGTACATTTTTAATAGATTACTGAATAATTTTGAAAAAATATACATTTGGTTAATTTACAAAAATATGAAGGCATTTTTTGAGGTTTAAATTTGAAATGTCTCACGAAAATATAAGTACCAGTTAACTCTGAAATAAATTAATAATAATAATTAATATTGGCACAAGACGACTACAGTAAATAGAATAGGCTAATTTGATAAAAAATATTTACTATGTAATTCGTCAACCCCGTTGGCGAATTATTTACTTTGAAAATTATGATTATGCTCAAGGTTTTGTTAGTTAATATTATATTAATGAGTGAGACGAAGGTAATAAAAATACTTTAAAATAAATAATAATCAGCCTTTACTACCTTGAACTACTCCTACATCCTACGAGGATAATAATTAATAATTATTTAAAAAATTAACAGGGCACTAAAAAAAAATATCAATAGCTGATAAAATTGGATTTTACTACCCGTGCGCGATAACTTGAGACATGACCGGCGCTGTGACGTCACAGCAAACAATGCGAAAAAAATACATATACAATAAGTATTATTAAGTCATATTGAATAGCTAATTTACGTTAAAAACACAAAAGACCAAAAAAAAACGTAAATAACAAAGTTATACGAATTCCGGAGCGCGACGTTACGTGACGTTTCCCAGAACTGGACTAATAAAACCGGCCAATACAAGTGCGAGACGGAACCGCATGCGAAGGTTCCGCACAATTGTAGAAGCTAGCTATTATTAAGATCGAGTAAAAACAAAAGTTTATTGTAGGGAGAGTGGAGTCTCTTTTTAATTTTTAAATTGATTTTTTTACTATGAGTTTAATCTGTAGCTGTTTTGATATAAGTCAGTTGGGAATAAATTCGTTGCTCGGACTGTGCGTATTATTTGCCTATTTTACAGTGGCGCAGTCGAAATTAATTATTTTTGTAGTTCTAGTTATTGTGTAAGATGTCAGTTGGAAAATTACGCGAGTTTAATCTTAGTTCGGGAACTTGGAGCACTTATATCGATCGGGTGGAACAATATTTCATCGCAAACGATGTGAAGGTTAATCTTCGAGTGCCAACGTTGCTCGCGTGTGTCGGTGACGCGACGTATGACCTGATGGTAGACTTATGCTCTCCAAAGAAGCCCGGCCAAATGGAATTCAACGAACTGGTTCACCTGGTAAAGAAACACGTACAGCCAACACCGTCGATTCTCGCCGAGAGATATAAATTTCGGAAACGAACACAGGCTCAGAGCGAAACGGTGGCTCAGTTCGCGGCAGCTTTGAAACATCTAGCCAGGGAGTGTGAGTTCAAAGAAAACCTCGAAGAGAACTTGAGAGATCAGTTCGTTTGCGGTCTGCGAAGCGAGTCTACGCGACAAAGGTTGTTTTGTGATGACAACGTGACATTCTCATCGGCTTTCAGGAAGGCCGTGGCATTGGAGGCGGCGGCGAACGACGCCGCGGCGGTCGAGCAACGGACGACGGAGGGCGCGGTGCACGCGGTGCACGCGCAGTGCAGCCCAGCCGCAGCCGCCGGCGAGCGCGCGGGGCCGCGGCGGCGAAACGAAGGTTCTGGAAGTAGGGCCAGTTCTTCGGGCGGTTTTAATAATAATAATCGACGGGGGACCACACCGTGCACTTGTTGGGCGAGCGAAGATCATAATCGGCTGGAGTGCCGATACCAGGACTATACTTGCAGGGTCTGTTTAAGACCTGGACACATCCAGCGCACCTGCCCTAGGGTAGGAAGGAGAGCGGAGGGTCAAGTCCTCCGGCTAGATACGGCGCGACAAGTGGATGAGCTTCAACGAAGCGATGACAGCGACGGCGAGCGTGAGGGCTTGGCTGTGGATTATGATGACGAGGGAGTCGGAGGGGCCAGCGGATTGTATATGGTGCAGCTGACGGGGGGCGACCCGATCGTCGCCGAAGTGATGGTTGCAAACAGACGGTTAGACATGCATATAGATACGGGCTCGGCCATCTCATGTATTAGTGACGAAATGTATGCAGAGTTATTTCCGGAGTATGAACTACAAGCGAACGATATTCAACTGAAAAGTTATGATGGAGGTGATATTAAGTGTATCGGTTATATCACGGTGCCTGTAAAGTATGGTTCGATCAGTGAGAATCTTAAATTATTTATAATTGTAAAAGGTGCGGTACCGTTGCTAGGCCGAGAGTGGTTTAAAAAATTGTGTATGAGTGTTACGGTTTCTGAAACAGTTTTCTCGAATGATAAGGGTAAAATATGTAACAAGTTCGATATAAATCTATTCTCAAGTAAGTACCCGGAAGGGTTCAGTGGCAAGCTGGGCCGGCTGCGCAGCCAGCGCGCTACGCTGCGCGTGCGTGCTGGCCCGCTGCCGGTGTTCCGGCGCGCGCGGCCGCTGCCGCTGGCACTGCGGGCAGACGTCGACGCGGAACTACAACGCATGGACGCTGCAGGTATCGTTGAATCCGTACCTTCCTCAGACTGGGCCTCGTGTTTGATAGTCGTTTTAAAGACAAACGGCTCGTTAAGGATTTGTGGAAATTATAAAATGTTAGAAATAGATAAATATCCGCTACCTATATTCGAGGTTTTATTTAATAGCTTAATTCGATGGGCTACTTTATTGTCTGGTTTTAAATTTAAAGAGTCGGAGCGAGAAATGTTAGATTACTGGCGGCGACGTCGCGATAAGCTGTATGTCGAGAACAGATGTCGGATGTGGGTTTGTAGGGTGGTGGTGCCCTGCGCGCTCCGGCCCGCGGTGCTGGCCGAGCGGCACGGCTCGCACCTAGAAATAGTGAAGTGTAAGAGGCTCGCTCGAAGCTTTGTGTTCTGGCCGGGCCAGGATGACGAGCTGGAGAGAATGTGTGCCGCGTGTCGAAAGTGCGCGAATGAAGCCGATTTGCCACCGAAAGTTCCAGGGTTACCGCGGTTATTAAGAGTAGGAGGGGAAGAAATATGTACGAGGTCGAGTCTGAGGATGGCTTGCAAGGGACGCGGCATGCAGGTCAATTGCATTTTAGTTCAGCGGGGGCTGGTCGAGACTCGACTATCTGACCAGGCGGAAGCGGTTCGGTACTCGACTGAAAACGGGACCGTATGTAAACGGGACCAAAAGCGACCAGCGCGGTATGGTTATTATGTGTAAAAATGTTCACTTTGTTTGTTTGTTTTCTTTTATTATGTTAGGTTAATTTAAGTATACATAGATGTAAGCTAATATTAAGTAACAGTTACTAATGTTAAGGGGGGAGATAATGTGGTAAGTATAGTGTTTTATTTGGATTCGGCGCGTGGCATTGTCCATCGTGTTTAGTTAACAGTTTCGTTGAACGGACGCTGTTTTGTCATAACATCGGCTTGTTTAATGTACCGAATGTCCTGTTTGATGGACAACGTGCGATGTACCGGAGTCATATTGGATATTAGACATAACAAGCTTTTATGTATAAGAAGACAATTAGTATAACAAGCACGCTTGCTTCTGCAGGTGGGTGTTATAAACTATAGACATGGATTTGACGAAAACAAAGAATTCTGTATATAACTAATGGCTTAGATAATTACGTGGTAATCATTAGTGTTTCTCGTCAAACAATTAGGAGAGAGATATTGTTACGCATATGGATTGCTCAGGAAGATGTGAGTGTGGGATGTGTGGTATAGTGTAGGTAGATATAAAACTTTTAGTATGTAGGTAATCTGTAGCTGTTTTGATATAAGTCAGTTGGGAATAAATTCGTTGCTCGGACTGTGCGTATTATTTGCCTATTTTACAGAGTTACATTCTGTGAAAATTTTAAGTAGATATCTACTTATAACCGCTCATGAGATGTAGCTCGCTTACTTACTTAAGACTCCGGCCAGTCAGCATGGGCTTACTGGGTCGTAATGCCAATGTGGCCAAAA
This sequence comes from Hipparchia sbordonii, assembly GCA_038048805.1. Classification (NCBI taxonomy): domain Eukaryota; kingdom Metazoa; phylum Arthropoda; class Insecta; order Lepidoptera; family Nymphalidae; genus Hipparchia; species Hipparchia sbordonii. The sequence continues at coordinate 9,702,533 of JBBIWI010000008.1, read as the reverse complement.
GAAAATGCAAGGAATAGCGGCGGGGAAGTAGATAGGCATACCACGCAGGTCTCTAGTTACAGCGCACAGCTAATACCAATGTAGTTGTATAAGCAAAAGTAAAGTAACAGTGAGTAAAAGATTACTAATAACACTGATGAGGACATAGCAGAGACCTATTCAATGAGAGACGAAAACATTGTATGTACATGCAGCACACAAAAAAGGTAAGATTAAAACTTACTTTTATGTAAACTAGACTAATTGATTACGTTACATACATAAATTCTTTACATCAAGTCTAAAACTACGCGTAATGACTGGTGTCAAAGGCATATTGAATGCGGGCTGTTTTCGTTAACTGCTTATCTCATGCTACGTTTACATGCTTGCCGAGGCTTGGCAAGCGTCCACAAGCTCCAAGCCTTTACAAACGTCCGATATTAGCTCGGATCGGCGACAAGCTTACGCAAGCCAAGCCAAACGGGTTGTTTACACGCTTGCGTTCGTGGACGCTTGTCTTGACGTGTAAAACGTGTAAACGTGTAAATGTAGCATCACAAAACCCAAATTCCAATCTACATACACTTGTAAACTAATTTTTTACAAAGCATTTATGTAATTTAATTTACGCCGAATAATGGGTTGGTTTGATGTAAATCCAGGAATTGACGATCTGTATTTTGATGATAAATGTACCTAATTATCCAAGCTTATGTGAGAGTTCTTGAATAGTTTGAATGAACACCTAATTCGTAAAGGTTACTATACAATATAGTGGAGGGAATAACGTAGTCTTAGCTCTAAAACTGTTATAGGGTCGAAATTACCCTCGAATTTAAATTCTCTATCCCATACAATCTGGTCCCTTAACACCAGTAAAGTATCATTCATTACAATATTATGATAATTACTTTTCAACGCTAAGATTTTTCATTCATTTTAATAATATTTTGGATAAGTAAATACTTGATTAGTGCCATTTATTAATTATTCATTAAGTAGTTAGTTTTTCTGTACAATGTTTTGAAATAATTGACTTAATAATTATTTTAACTATTTAGCATTTTTGACTAGATAAATATTTTAAGTAAGTGATACGTAACGAAGCTGATCAAACCAGAGGGAATACGGTTTTATCAATTTTTTTCTTCAAAGGAAAGGCAATTCGTATTTCATCTGCGTGGATTTAGTTTTTGAAATCTCGCGGGAACTTTTTGCTTTTTCGGAATAAACCTATGTAACTCTCCAGGTCCTCAACTATATCCATGCAAAAAATCTCGTTGATGCGTAGCTCTGTTGCAGCGTTATTGAAGTACAAACCAACAAACAAATACACTTTCGCATTTATAATATTACTAAAGACTGGATTTAAATGAAATTAAATGAGGAAATATTACCAAAAAAAATTGATTATTAATTATATTATCTAGTTATTTATAAAATAGTTTCTCCACCAGGCTTCGTATCGTTCACGTTCCTTAAAATTGCTTCCTTCAATAGAGTGAGCCGACATATTCCTAATGACGTCGTTACAAAAATGTTATTTTTTATTTGAGTCGTAAATAACATAGTATTTTAGTGTCTATATAATTTTAATAATTAATCGCTTAGTTGAAAAAGATGGATCAGCATCCCAATTAGTTACCGCTATTCTGGTGTTATCTTATAAAATTCATCACTCGCTTACTTCCTAAAACACCTTGTGTGCTGATAATACAATTCATTGGACCAAAGTTCAACCTTCAATTCTACACTAACTATAACCACATAGACGTTATTTATTAGTCTTTAAGACAAAATTGCAATTACGACTACAGGCGATCGAAAACTAGTTTTTTAATAATTCATTAAGAATCTCTATCAAAATTTAGGGTACTAAGACTAGAACACTTTATAATTTTACAAGACACTGAAGATATAATACACAGACTTTCATTAGCTCCTGCATGTAAACCTTAACTTTCGATTCGATAGATGATGTATCTACATAATTTTTGTCATATGAGTGGCAAGTTGGAAATTGCTAACGAGTAGCAAACTATAAAAAACTTGAAAAAGCACCGACTTTAATTTACATTGCGCACAAGTATCTTACGTTGTCAGTACAAAGTAAGTAAGTAAGTAGTAAGTTGTAGTTGTCAGTTGTAAGCAAAAATGGTAAAAAGAATAAAATACAATATTTTCTTCTTCAGATAGTAAATATCATCGATGGTAAATAATAATAAATAATTCGTTTACTTAATATGTTATTAAGGTTTACAATGCATTAACTCATTTAAATTTACAGATTGCTTAAGAAAAATACTATCTTAGACATTGGTTAATTCACAAATAGAGTAATATTTAAAGTGGCACAGTTAAATGTCGATAAATCGTTTTTAAATATATTGTGCAATTTCTTACAATCTATTGTAGTGATAACTAGAATTAGGTTACCGAATTCCAATATTATCTAAACACTCAATAGAGATAGATTCATAGTTCAGTAAACGAAGGTGTTCCAAATTAAATTCGTTTACATTAATTTTTTTATTACTGTAGATGAGAGTGAACAATATTTTAAAAATCTCAAGGGGGAATAAAGAGCTTCAAAGGGGATTTGATTTTTTTTTCTCGGTTTTTCCTTCCATCCAGATGGACCTTCCTCGAGTCACTCCCACTTTACTGGGAATCGTGGCTTCTTGATATGATCTTCCGTCTTGATAGTATCTTTCTACCATAGCATCTATTTATAAGCCAGCAGACTTAAAGATCCATACCTCAGCTCCAGCATTCCGATCAACCCTATTACCCCTTCAATGAATTTTTACTATTTTGTTCAGAAACCTCTCCTCCACAACTCTATCACCTTCCACCAAACTCCACCCTAACGTTACCTTATTTGCTTTTTGATATTCAATCACCTCCGTTTACTGAGCTATCAGTTAAAAATAGTTGAATATTTGACAAAACACGACGAAAATGTCCATGGTCCCTCATCAAGACACACTTTGAGTAGCGATAGAGTAGCCGAGAGTCTTTCAAAATTCGTTGTAGCGCATAGATGCAATTCACAAAACACTGTTTTCCACACACAATAAAATATACATGAGAGAATAACGCGAGTTAGTTTTATAGAGCTCAGTGCGATAGTCCTTGACTACTTACAAGTCTATTTCTTAGGGGCTTTGTGCGGGACTCGGCCAAGGTGGCCTCATCTTTTCCAGCACATATTTGAGCTGGAAGCCGGTGTGGAAATGCTACAGATACTCATCTATTTGATCGTAGTCCTCATCCGGGGGCGAGGGCCCAGATACCGAGAGGATCGGTAGGCCAAAGTGCTTGACCGTCTCGACACTTCCACTGTCATCTGATTTGCATGCCTCTTCGTTGATGGTCTCCTCCCGAGGTGCTTTGACTGTGCACAGCCGTTCCGATGAGTCACTCATTGTTGTAAGAGGTATGTTGTCTGCCGACCTGGAAAGATTATTATGATTAAAGATAATCCTGCTGGTCTATTACGGGACGACATTCCGTACCAGTGGTAGATTCATTTGACGATTCGAAAGCACTTTGTGAATGTTTGTTTGAATAAAAAATTCTTTTATTCTCTTTTATTCTTATCTATTGTACTGTATTGTATTCTATTCTATTATCAAAGGTGATGTTGGACACATCGCGATGTAACCATTCAAACAGGCGATACTGCCTCTGGTCCTGTAATGACGTGAGAAGTGACACAAATCAGACCCTCACTAGGTGGACTGACGACATGTGACAAGACCAACAAATGTGGAAGTCTATGTAAGAGACCTATGGACGTCTATCGTTTGATAAAGAAGAAGAAAGAAAAATGTAATCTTATTCTAATTTTAATACTGAAAATGTTCGTGACATCGGACATCGGCAACAAAATTCAACAGCATCGATTACGTTTGTTACAACAACCTTCATTCATAGGCCGTGCCAATCTTTTTGAGTGCTTTGAACTATGCGGCCAACAATAAACGAGCTCAAGCTTACGCATGGTGTCTACATCCCGCTAAACGGCCAATTTTGCGCATCAAAACGCGGCTAATTTCAGAGCTTTCAAAAAGATTCATTAGTTTAATAATAACTCATAATATTAGTATTTAATAGTATGGTCATAATTTAAACACGTAATTTTGAATATTTCGTATTTCATGTGCTTTAGTTACTTTTAAATCTAGTTTTATTCTTGTTTAAGCCGTGTTTCATTTCCACGAACACATTTTAGTTAATTTGAGTTGAGCGCGCCCAATTCCTAGTTTACTATTTGCAGTTATATAAAGTTTTAATAGTATAGCACATGTTCTCCATTACCGTTACCGTTGTTCCGTTTAAATTATAGAATTAGATTAAAACAATGTTTTTAATTTATTTTTGATTGATGATATTTGTTTTGTAATTTGATTCGTAGATTATTTTTTATTTCAATTTTTACTTGCTTATGTCTATTTCTATGCTAAATCTTATTTCTGTCATTCTTTTCCGGAAACAAAAATTACATTACAAGTGAAAAATACAATTTCGCGACTTTACGCCTTGCAAGGTGAATTCGTTTGCTCGCTGTGAAACTTTGTGAAACCACTCAATGTCAATATGAAAGCGTTTTAACCTCAAAACCTTTTCATATTCTCCCTTATGGTGATACCGAACTCCCAAAAGTAAACTTAAATCATAATAGTTGCAAAGAAAAAGCAGAAAGCGGTAATATTGTGTCATCTAACACAAGGTGAATGAACATGAATCTTATTTCACATTTCTTTAAGGCACTATTTTGACTGTAATAATTGACCTGGGGGAATTCGCAAACGGAAATGACCAGTCAAGTGTGTTGGGTCACGCATCCCATAAGGTATCGTAGTCAGCGAACTATGAAAAATTTCTTAGCGTGAACCGAAATCATAAACTACATGCAACTAAGCTATTTCTCAGTTCATTTCCGTCAACAGAACGCTGAGATTGACTACGCACTAAGCGGAAAGCAGATTGCTATATAATAAATTGCTATTCTACATACATAATAATTAAATGCTGTCCGTTGATAAGCGCATCACTTGAGAACGGTTGCACCGATTAGCTATTTTTTTTTATGAAGTAAAATTCAAACAGCTCAAAAAAGATTATAAGATCATTATAGAAAAAATGCTCCTGTAACTACGTCCAAATCCACCTGCATCGTATGCTACAAGTATTTTTGTAAGTGTAAAAAAGAACTTTTGAAGATCGTTTTAAATCATGGTTTTGCTAGTTGGAGAGTTGTGTGGTCTACAGATTTCAGCCAGATTATCTATCTGGCTGAAATATATAGCCACACAATATAGCCAGATAGATAGATATAGATTTCAGTGCGCTATGTTACCTGGCTTTACGACACAGTTGTGATTGTGATCCGTGCCTCCTAAGGAATTCGCTCGGATCAAAGCCGGCGAAGCTAGTTGGCTCCGCGGAAACAAAGATGGCGGAGTTAACCCGCGGTCGGTTACTGCAGCGCGCTAGCAGGCGCTCCTCGCATTCCAAGCTTTGCGTGTGCGTGTGTGACCAACGCAGGTGCTAGAAAAAAATTGCTGTTTTAGTAAAAGAGCTGCCGAAAATACGACGTTTGGCCGGTAACTTTACATTCTGTTAACTGTTAAGCCTGAATACACAACGTAACTATCATCTATTTTTCCTTAGCTGTCTTACAAAACAAATCTCAGCAGAGTGAGCATGGGCAGGAGACAAAAATTTTATCCCCGATTTTATCCACTGACAAGAGGTGAAATTATCTTCTCAGTATGCTAAAGCCTTCTCCTTTCTCCTGTCACCATGACAGGAGAAAGAAGAAGTATATTCCGGTAAGTATTATCCACTGTGGATATCATTTCCACCGTTTTACCCATGCTCGACGGGTGGATAAAACTTAGTCTTATTATACCTACGATGAAGATTGCACAGTCCGGCCAAATAAATAATAGAGACAAAGCTATGTCTGCTGAACTATGTGTAACTATGAGGACATATTTTGTCATGTTAAGTCAACAGTGAGTGTTGCATTGGTTCACATGAAAAATTACTACTTAGATACTTTCTCAAAACGGCCGATACATAGTATCATCAAACTAAAATAAAAAGCTGTTAACTACCAAGTAAACTAAACTGTTTCATAAAAAATTAGGCTTTCAGTACACGTCGACATAACACGTTACGCATTGTGCGATCAAAACAAAACAAATATAGAAAGCCGCCATTTTCTATTTATAACGTGCTCAGAGGACACACGTGAGCAAGACAAAAAAAATGGCGGTTTGCCATTTTTATTTTGTTTTCATTGTACAGGCTCACTCGACATTTGGCAAATATTTTCCATGTCCAAAGCCCTACAAAAACTATGTACAATGCCTTAAAGTGGTCAAGCCTGGTCACGTTAGGACCCTATTATATTGGTTGTTAACAACTTTGCTGATACCGACGAAGCCGATAGATATGTCTTGACACCTCAAGGTGTAGATCGTGGATTTTTTTTTGTAGTAGGAACGGATAATGCCTTTGGTTCTAGCGCACAAAAAGCTCGCTATATGGCACTCCTTGACTTATGAGCTCTGTGTCTCTTGTCTAGGCCTGTAGAAAAATTTCAAAAAGTTATTGTATAACATGATAAAAGTAATAATATAATAATTAAAAAGACAGTCTTCCGAAATAAGTAAAATACCCTTCCGCTGTAAGTCTAAAGGATAATAATCATTTTAAATTGTCGAATAAACTACAACAAGTTTAAATTTAAAAAAATATTTGTCAAAAACAAGTTTCTGTGTAGCTGGCTACATCATCAGACCCTGGATATAGCTAGGACCAGAGTACTTGTCAAGACAAATCAAACGAGCGCAAACTCGATGGGATAACATCGTTTCATTAAAGAGTTTCCATGTATATAGTTTCTATTTATATCATCAGATTAGCTCCATGTCACAATGGTACTACATGGTCATCCGATTTACACATATCTAAATGCACAGCTCAATCGGAAATCGGGAAGTGGTTCTAATTTATCTTGCAAGATTTGACCTAAGCAAAGAGATGTACATACATGCATTTCAAGTTAAATAAAATCTTGTAAAGTCTGTCAAATTACATCAAACGCAATTTCATAAAACCCCTCGTTATTACTATACGTGCGTTTGGATGTTTGATATTGCTGATTTTATCAAATTCAAATTCAACAATATTTATTTTAGGTAAGCCAACTTGTGGCTCTTATGACAAGTCGAAAATCTACCGGTTCGAAATGCTGATTCTGCTGAGAAGAGCCGGCAAGAAACTCAGCAGTTGCTCTTTTCAAAACAAAAAATGTTACAATATGCAGCTTATCTATCTTGTGGACAGCTGAAGCAAAGCAGTTTGGTTCCAAGCAACTTTGTCATTAAGGAATTCATTAATCGGTTGGCAACACAAATCAATGTTCATGGACATAATTATTAAACTTTAATGTGGACAAATTTACTTGGAAATAAAATATTTAGACGAGTAAACATTTCCTCGAATCGAAATGATATTTAATAAACTTTGTATTTAGTAAAGCCTGTGACCTAATTGAAATCAGAGAGATCTGGCCGTTTATTAAAGTTACGAACATAAATAACTCTATGGACTCTGAAATCAATAATTTGTGGAGTCTTACAAGTCAGTCTAGTGCTGAGATCTATAGACTGTGCTCTGACTTAGCTCTGACTTAAGATAGAGTTAAAACGAGACTCAAATATGCTCTGACATAAATCTGTCTGAGAGAATCGGTCGTTAGTCTTTCATCGAGCATTGACGCATCTTTCATCGACTTCAGTGTCAAATAATGATGCAAAAATCGTAATTATGGGTCTTTTTGCGTAATTATGGGTCACGCAATCATTAGGCGGGGCCGGGGATAGTAATCGTTTAGAGTCCCAAGGTGTAGGTCAGTACAAGTACATAGTAGTACCCTTAGCATAAGTTAGCCCATTTTAATAACGGTGACAGAATGTGAAATTCGAAACATAATAATGTAATAGTAAAATGGATTTATTCGAACTTGTTTTACATAGGTACATATACTAACCATTTTCATTTTGCAAAATTCCCGCTTAGGGTGCTGGCTATAGATGTATGGACAGTGGACAACCTTGAACTTAAAACAAAATAGCTCAGATCTAGTCTAGTTTGATGATAAAGTGTTTCCATACTTCTTCATCATAATAATCTTTATTTTTTAAACAAACCAAAAATAGCTCAAAGGTTGAAAGGTGTGGACAGAAAACTGAAAGGTCGCAGGTTCGAACCCCATCTTCAGCTTGGCTGATATTCTTTTTTTTAAATAAAAAAAGACACAAATCCACATATCACAAAACATAAAAAGTCAATATTAAATATAAGAATATTAATAAAATAAATATTATAAAACAATGATGATCCAGGTCCTTTTAACTTTATTTCTTGTTTCCGTCCGTTAAAAATCGGACCTGTCAAATCTTCGCCAATGGTCTTAAAGATAACGTTATTATCGCAATCTATCGCAAAAGGATGCTATTACGAATTATTGCGAAAAAGTCTGAAACTCCCGATTCGGCGAAATTATATCTATAGTCTGATTTTTAATTCCGTGGAATTCTGACAGATGTCATTTTATAAATAAAGCGAGTTATTTGTATGAAAAACAGTATTACCACCTGTAGTTCGATTTTACCCCAAACTATCGGTCAGACATTTGTCATATATATCTATGTGCGGCCATTGATTTTTATTTGTGTAAGTTTCAATTTATTATCTTTTTTGTGGGATTTTTTAAATCTCTGGTAACATTAAGATACGTCAGAATTCCACGGAATTAAAAATCAGACTATAGATGGAATTCATGGATTCATACGCGTAATTTCGCAAATCAGCTGCTGATTGAACGAGTTGTACTCGTACTAGAATAAAAATAATACATTTTTGTCTTCATGCTCAAATAGACTTTAAATAAGTGCAATCCATTTTGGATTTATTTGTACCAATACTGTACGACGTCAGTAAAATATTAATTGTCCATAGCAAAGCAATAAACTGTATTGTACGCTCGCGAAATATTCGATACTCAAATCTTGGCAACGTTATCGTTCTTTACGAAGCACGCAATTCGTGAGTTAGAAGCAACTATAGCCGACCCGACGCGGCTTCGCACGTAGTAGTTTTCTGTATGGAGTATCAAATAATCCTTATCCTTATTAAAGGCGAAAGTGTGTTAGTTTGTTGGTTTGTTGGTTTGTCCTTCAATAACGCTGCAACAGAGCTACGGATCGACGTGATTTTTTGCATAGGTATAGCTAAGGACCTGGCGAGTGACACAGGTTACTTTTTATGCCGGAAAATCAAAAATTTCCCATGGGATTTTAAAAACTAAATCCACGCGGACGAAGTCGCGGGCATCAATATATCAAATCAATAATATTATTATGACCTCTTCGTAAAATATTTATAAAATCCAATACTGGGTTCTCCATCATCATAAAAATTACTTCTGATTAGCTGGAGCTCTCTCACTGTTGGTTGAAATACATCGGTACAGTAAACACGTCATAAATTCAGCCAGATGTGCAACACTGATGCAATTTGCAATTGTTAGACAATCCCATAGCAGTTATCTGTTGACTTATTTTTTTTTAATAAAGAATATTAGCCAAGCTGAACTTGATTTATATTCTCCTCTCCCCTCCAAATAAGCGAAAAGCTTGTGCTAGGAGTTGATACAACAATATTGCAACGGGTGGGGTTCGAACCTGCGACCTTTCAGTTTTCAGTCCGCACCTTTAACCATTGAGCTATTGAGGCTTCTATTGAAGCCAACAGAAACATTAAACGAAGAATTTTTAATTCTCAATGCAATTTAATCACATTCTTTGATATGGTTGACAACGCAAACGCAAAGATTATAAAGCCTTAATTTATTGGTAAAAACAAAATAGAGACCTCCTTAATAGTCTTTGATATACAAACAACATCTTGCCGCGGGGAATAAAACAATTTTTTGGATGGTTACTAGCTATGCGGAGGAAAAACCTGTATCGCTTGAACGCTTCAACGGAAAAGGTTAGTAAACAAAGAGCCCCGGCTATTTGTTCGCGAAAAACATTTGTCTATTTATGTCAACTACGCCACATGCTACGAAACTATGCGCAGAATCAAAATGCGGTACTCCTTCTGCGAATACAGCGAACGGGAAGTGAAATACGATTCGTGGTTCGAGCTTGAAACAAATTGCTGTAAGTAATAATGTTTTAGGTATAGAACCCTATAGATACACGGAAAATTATTCATAACCTTCTGGACATGCAGAAATATCCACCAAAAACTGCATTGCAGCATGACTTTCTCCTAAAATAAGAACACTAAACGTAAAACATAAATTCAGAGCTGAAGTCATTTGTATTAAAATAAAGTACCTATTTAAAGTATATCAAGTCAGAATCTGAATACTAATAAGGTGCAATAATCGTATCATCAAGCGTTATTAAATTCTTGGATGATCACTAAACGCCAAAATGTGTACAACACAAAAATATTTTACCAACTTATTTACGGAATATAATAAGTCGACCAACAAAATTTATTTTTTGGCATCAAAACCTAGCTTCTAATTTAATAACTCAGCAACGGGAAAATGATGAAGCTTCTAATATACTAACTCGGCTTCTTCACAATGGCCACAAAATATTCCAAAGAAAGCATCAAATAAAGAGCAACTATTTTTATTATTGTCCACTGCCACTGCACGATTTGGTGCGAGTGAGATGGATACGACTGGCCATTTGCACGATTTCGTTGGTGCGAGTGAGACGGATGCGACTGGCAATTTGCACGATCTCGTTGGTTATGGCTATTTGCACCAATCAGAGAACACCATTCAAAACATGCATTTGTTTTTTTTGTTGTTCTGTTGTTAGTGTGTTAATATTGCAATTATTTTTGTATAATTTTTTCTTTAAACTAAAGTTAGGTTAGGTTAGGGTTATACATGAATATTCAGGTGCCCGGCCGAAGGCCGGGCACTTAGGTTCTGTTGGGATCGTAAACCTACCTAAAACTAAAAAAAAAGTTGAAAAAAATTTGATTTTTTTTTTTCAAAAATGTTATAATGTTATGTGTAGGTATTTATCTTGAGTTAAATTTAAAAACAATCATTTTTTTAATTTCATTTTATCAAAAAAAAAACGTTTTTTTATTTAGTTAGAAACATTTTTTTATTTCATTTTTCACACAAAAAAAAAAAAATTAAAAATGTGGTTGAAGATTTGGTGTATTATTTGATGCTAATATTTAAGTATTTTAGGAGTTCACGGTTTGAAGCTAAGTTATAAATATAGATGCTAAAATTATATTTTTTAGAGGCTCACTAGTTGAAGCTGACTTAGTAATTTAGAAGCCAATAACGGTATTAAATAGAAGCTCGTTTAATTACATGCCCTTATTTACTACCTGTCCACGTCAAGTTGGCCGTCGTCGATCTTTACAAAATGATGTCATGCCGTACCATTGACAAGAAAATAATACTTTTATTTTTAAGTGTAACCACGACTATGACGGAAGTTTTCTCCTCTGGAAATGCTTTTCATGCAAATACATCTTAAATGTCGAAAGGCGTAATTTTTAATTTCTAATTTTTTTCCGATTGAAAAAAGTCACTGAATAAATAATTAATTGTCTGCGCTATGCAAAAATTTTCCCTTTTTACTCATCGTAGAAAACGACACGCTAACAATAGTAACTGAACAAAAATAAATAACTAATTTAAAGTTAACAAAAACATTCAAAACTTTGAAATTTGGTAGTGACAATCGCGAGCAGAACGTTGCTATCTGTACTAAGCGGGTCTGACTTGAGGTACGGTGCGGGGAAATGCGAAGCGAGGTAGCGGCCAACTTCACGTGGACGGCTAGTATTTACTCTCCGAGGAAAGTCATATAAAACTTTTAACATTCCTGTTATCAAGGATGCCAGTACAAAGTGTTTTATTGGGTCACGTTGCCAGCTTACCTAATTAATTATACACAGCGTTGAGAATAAAAACTCGACCGATAACTTTCGTGTTTAAAAATATAACTAATGTGCCGTGTAGTGTGCTTAGTAACTCGCACGATAAGTAGGAATAATAAATAATTTAGTTCTATTAGCATAGCTTTACAATATAGAGCATGCCGCTCATTTTTTAACCTAGAAAATATTGTGTTTAAGGAGTTGATAATAAGAGATTAGTTAAAACTAGACGATGATCGCGTGAATTAAGGTTAATTGATTCCCGCGGGAGTTCTTTAGTCTTCCGGGATAAAATGAGGCATATAATGTATTTTTATCCCGGAAAATTAAAGAGTTATAAGATCACAGCGCTCACCACTGTGCAGGAAAAATATACTGACAACGTCATATTTCATAGTTTCAGTACTAGATTCTACATGCTAGCTAGCCTGAAACTGTCTTCACTATTGAAATTCTGGTGTTTACGAACCTCAATCGCTTCGCGCACTAACCTAGGAATATAATAGTGGTTCGTAGAGAATTCGGAAGTTGAGGAGTTCGATCCAAGGTTTAGTGAGTCGCAATAAATCATTTTGCAGATTAACATGTTTGCCATTAAAGAGTTTGCCTCTTTCGCAGCGCAATCAAAAATAACTTCTTGTTAATAACGACGTCATCAGTTGATTGCACTCGAGTGAAGGCAATTGACTGTAAAGTTACGATATGTAAAGGTTTCGTGGCTTAACATAGTAAGACACTGCTTATATACGTGCCGGGAATATGTTAAATCGGAGGAAGCACGATACGGAGAAATTACATTTCACACCAACGTTAATGGCCATTCCGAACTCCTATGTGCACGCAGGCTAACCAAGTTAATTCTACACTGATAAACTCTTTCTCCTGTGGAATTATTTTACCCTCAATCTACGTAGGATATGTTTGTCTGTATTTAATTAACGCCTAAACTACTAAGCCGATTTTGAGGGATGAACAAATTCATAATAATGGTTACATCCAATTTTCCGTTTTCAGGTTTCAGTTTTTATATATTGTTCTAGTTTCTTATGTCTGGGTTATCTCTGGTGGACAGTTCTTACACTTTAACAGGGGCGTGCTAAGCTAAAAACATCGCTCAGATTGTTTACCCAAGTGTCGCCTCCCTAAATGACCTATCTGACCAACTAATGTGATACCTAAAGCGACGTCACCCAACGCGATGGGGCGTAGCAACGCATGAAATTGACTACGCGCTTATTTACTTACTTTTGCAAATTCACTTCATTGCTGCCTGTAGACGGCAGCATCGCTCTAATAAATCTGACTGGTTTTGTCTTTATATTTATCTAAGAAATCTCTGGCTCATTATACCTGCTGCCTGTATTTCAAACATCGACATAATCAGATAAACATGTACTTATATGTAGAAAGAAATTCACTGCACGTGACACGTGACATTCAAATTAAAAAAGAAAAAGATCAAAAATGCCTGCAAACAGCAGCACGCCACTGGTGTTCTAGCAAAATTCATGAGCAAACGTGAGAAATCCAATTGTGATCGAAACTTTCTGTGCAAAAACAATTTTGAGCGTGCGTGTATAGCATAATACGTGTAGATATACAAAGCCGGCAATACACTTATAACAAGCCAACCCAATCAACGCCAAATATGGGTTGAAAAAAACTAATCGTAGTATTTTCTATGACAATCAGATCTATTGCGGACTTCAGTGGACATTTAGTAATATACTTCGTGATCTGTCCAACGAATATCTGAGCAACTCTTAATTTCTTATTATTGGATAACTTTGGTGACAAACCAAGATAAACTCAGTAGACACGTCATGGTGTAGTAAACTGCAGTGGGATTAGCCGACTTTATTGGTTCAAATGCAATGTTACAGTAGGAACGTCATGAATTGAACCAATCACCTCGATTGAGGCTGTAGCCATTATTTATGCAGCTTTTCCAAAATCTACCAGGTCAATAATGATATGTCCACTGAAATACGTAGTCATGTTATAGAACAGGGTTTTGTAGTGTGAGGTCATAGAAAAAATACTATGATTTGATTTAACTCAACCCATGTTGTGCAACGCTGAATCTGGTGGTGTTGTAGAAACGCCGTTTAGTGAAGTGGCAGGACGGAGACGTGAAGATCAAGAGTTATCTGCAGTATTTTGCCAAAATGCGACCAAAGATGGCGTAGGATTTGTGGTGCAGGCACTGTCACATTTGACAACAACGATGGTTGCAGGGTGAGTCTAAGTTTTAATTCGATTGATCCTATAAAAATTCTATGACATTAGTGTATGATGTTAAAGTAAAATGAAGCATAACAGCATTCTCATAATATATTATGTTTACGAGTAGATACGTTCCAAATTAAAATCAGATGTACTGAATTCGTGTCTTTAAATCAATACGATTAACGTTGATATCACTTTGACGCTAATGACATTAAATTTTTATACGATCAATCGAATTAAAACTCAAACTAAGTATATTGGTCTCAACCCTCGCCACTTCAGACGCAAACGACGCTGAAGTGCGGCCGGCTCTGCATAGTAACTTGTAAGTGACGCGACTGTAGTTTGGATGGAACACACTAGTAAGCGTGCTACAGCTTACTTGGTGGTCGCAACCGGAACACCGGCATTGGCAGTGGGGGCAAGCCCGCGATCTGGCGCGGGCTGGACTCCGCTAGCTGGCTTGCGTCAGCTCGTCAGGCGCTGCGTGCAGCAGGGCGAACTGACAGCCGCAGTCGCGGGCGCTCCGGCGAGGGTATTGGAAGCAACGGTCCAGAAGACAGCATACATCCTGCGCATCATACTGTTTGAGCAACCAAATTTCTGTACATATATCAACCCTTCAACGGCTAAACTGAGCGCAGGTCTCTTCGCAGAAAAGGACTATATGCCATAGTCCACCGCGCTGGCTCAATGCGAATTGGCAGAGTTCACACACCTTTGAAAAAATTATGGAAAACTATGACGTTGGTCCAATGCGAATTGGCAGACTTCAGACATCTTTAAATGGAGAAAACATTATGGAGAATTCTCAAGCCTGTAGGTTCCTAACAATGTTTTCCTTCAACGTTAATGTATGTGATACTTAACTGCTTAAACGCAAATAACTCCAAAAACTCAGAGATCGTCTCCGCGACCCTCCGAATAGGAGGCAGTTTTAACTATTACTTTGTATACATAATAGCAAGCTCTAAATTGGTTTTTAAACATATGAGCTGATCGTCCTGATGCCCAGGACTACGTCCGCTCAGAGTTGGGTTTAAAAAATATATTTATATTTAGCGAGCCAAAAATCGGTGAGTGTGGTATAACTTCAAAAGATAAAGTGTCTAATCTTGAGCTATTTACACTTAACTTCAAAGTAATGCAGATAAATATAAGCAATGGCGCAGATAAGCTTTAAGTAATGGCTCAGAATACCTAGTAGTACTATTAGGTATTCTGTAACACGGCAAATTCCACGGCAAGTTCGGCAAGTATGGCAAAGTTACCCTTTACTAAATATTTTACCTTTCCACTCAAAAAGCAAGCTCCTAGAAGTTTTGTTGTAAATGATGATATTCAAACATAGAGAAAACCGGGATGGAATATATTATATTATATGTAGGTATGTTATCATACCTAGTATACAGTAATCATTCCTACGCGATAAGATCAATTAATGAAGCCAAGATCAACCAAGTAGTTTATCCTAAAATCGAATTTGACTTTTACTAGCTTTTGCCAGCGGTTTCACCTGCGTGGAGCAATGTTTTTAAAAACCGGCAGGAAACCTCTGCTCGTCCCGGATAAAAGGTAGCCTACATCGCTCTCCAAGTCCTCAACTATAGGGACCTACTAACTGTAAGAAATCACGTCAATCCATTGTTCCGACCAGATTGCTCTACAACTAGGTACATACCTACCATGAAATGGATAGTTTCTATGAATTCATCTCTCCCTGGCGCCGTGGTCTTATAATTGGGAGGTCTTGGGTTCAATTCCCAGCGAAGGCAACTTGGAAATTTATAATGTCAAAGACGTGCCACCAAGCGATTTAGCGTTCCGGTACGATGAAGTGTAGAACCCGACTCCTTTTGTCGGGTCGGGAACTTTTTCTGGTGGGAGGCTTTGCGCGTTACCACACTACCGTCAACGACGTGCCACTAAGCGATTTACCGTTCACGGTGGCGTATAAAAACAGATTAAGGGTATGGGTTGAATCTACACTGCCATACCAAGTTAGCCCGCTAGCATTTTGGACTACATCACTTACCATCAGGTAAGATAGCAGTCAAGGATTATCTTGTCATCGAATAAAAAAAATTATGGAAATTATTCATTTCATGGTAGTTGTAAAGAAGAAAATATAAACAAGCAATGATAACTATAGTTTATATTTTCCTTGTTTATATTTTCTATATTTTGTTCCTTACCTACTTTGTACTATAAACATCACACATTCCACATCACAATTTTGCAATCCCTGAATACGAGCTCCTTACGAATTACCTTATAACGAATGTTCCACTCGCTATTTGCGATGTATTTGTTTATTTTCTCTTCGCTGATATATCAAGAGGAGGGAGATATTTCTCGAGTGAGGAGCAAATGATGCCTTTTGAAAATAAAAACACCCTCTTTTTCATTTCAAACATCTTATGTTGTGAGTGTTCCTTAAAATGTTACGAGTTCATCCTTATACGTGAAAGAAATAAAATTGTAAAAGTAATTCCATTTTCTTGATGTAAAATGATATTAGGAAAGTACTATCGTAAAATATTCTTCTTGCAAGTTATAGTTAAGTTATAGTTGTATATTGATCTTTTACAAATTTTAGCCCCAATTTCACCAACATGGAATATTTTTTACTCGAGAGTAAATTGGCTGTTATTCTAAGGATAAACTATACTACCGTTTTACCTTAGCTTAATATAGGATTGAGAAAATTGCGAATAAATCACTAGTATAGACCAGGGGTAGGTAAATATGGAGTGCAGAATAATTCCTGGTTTAGTTGTTCTCGAGAATAAGAAAGATGAAATCGGGTCTAATAAAAGATATAATGAATATTTTAACAAATCGTTAAAATCGTCCATGTTTCGTTTTCTTTATCGTCTCAACCGATAGACAACCAATCCTGAATATAGATGACTTGCGAGTATCGCCATAGAGCATGATCTTGTGGCGCTTGTATACAAAAATCGCCAGTGAAACTAATAATATGGTTTATAGTAAGTAATAAACTGTATGTAAAATGTATGTTGTAAGTTTACCACGTTGTCTATGGTCAGGTCAGGCATAGATAATGAAGAGATAAATCGATATCCGGCTCATTTATAGATTTCAAACAGACAGATAAAAATAGAATAAACAGCGTAGTACATTTGCATGAATTACGAGTGAAGTTTAACCTGAAGGTCATACTTGCGATGCCTTGCCGAGTCTGCATGTTTAAATATAAATTCAAAAGTGAAAATTATAGATTTCATGTAAGCCAACCTGTGGCTGTATGACAAGGACAGATTCTGCCACCGATCGGTTCGGAAATCAGATTTTGGAAATTAATTTTGTATTCAGTATAAATTTCAACCGAGTAACTCAAGCTGTTTCTGAGAAAAACTGCGTTGACACACAGACAAACAGACAAATAACCAGTCAAATGCGAGTCGGACTCGCAAACGAACGACTCCGCTGGCTCATAGCAAAAAACACCGAAAAAAATCACATTTCTAGTAGCTCCCTTTAATTTTTCATTTTTTTTTTTGTAAAAATAAAAATAAATAATAATAAAAAAGAGCTTTTTATTACTCAAAAAAAAAAAAATTTTTTTGTTGTAGTGGCAACAGAAATACACATTCTCTGAAAATTTCGCTCTACCTATACGGATCATGAGATACAGCCTGCTGACAGACAGACGGACGGACGGACGGACGGCGGAGGCTTAGTAATAGGGTCCCGTTGGTTACCCTTCGGCTACGGAACCCTAAAAAGTACGGCAACAGTGCTTCTAGTTTATGGCGGTATTCAAATAAGTAAATTGTGTGTAAAAGTATAAAATATTCAGTTTGGTACATTTCGGAAGTAGGTTAAACTTGACTTGCGGATTTGACCTGAACTAACAAACTGACAAGCAAGTAAAATAAAAGCTTGTAATGGAAATACCACGACATAATGAAAAATTCAACCATACATGTCCTAGTTTCGAGCTAACACCTACACTCGTGCCCACATGGTCAACACGCTATCCATTCGTTACCACATTCATTTGTTGTAAGGGTTTATTCACGAACCACCGTACTATAAGATCTGCGATCTCAAACACACAACACATTATTCACATAAGCTTGATACTTCAA
Source organism: Hipparchia sbordonii (assembly GCA_038048805.1). NCBI lineage: Eukaryota > Metazoa > Arthropoda > Insecta > Lepidoptera > Nymphalidae > Hipparchia > Hipparchia sbordonii. The sequence continues at coordinate 9,684,183 of JBBIWI010000008.1, read as the reverse complement.
AAATTAGAATTGAAAAAAAATTAAACCGACTTCAATATAGCGAAATAAAGAATACTTGAAAAGGGAAAAGTGTCCATATTATCTTGAACTAGTCCCTAAGTTGAAATAAATGTAAGTAAATAACAAAAGAATTATCACAATCTGATTAATAGTGTCCGAGAAATGTGTGAACAAACATACATACATACACCTAGGACGTCATTCCGGTCAATTAGTAACTGGCCACGGCCAAAGCCTCCCACTAAACCAGACCAGAGATAATAAGAAATTATAAATTGCCTTCACCGGGAATCAAACTCGAGACTTCCCATTTATAAGCGACTAGTGCTTCATGATATCGGTTAATAAAAAACACTGTATTATTATTCATATCATATTATTTAGGTCTGCAAATTTGAACTGAAATTTGAAAATTTGAATTAAATCCTTCTCTCCAAGGAGACCTGTGAGGCTAAGATGTGCGCCACGAGAAAATTTTGCTACACGTTTACTTGTGAATCTCTATAGCGATTCACATAGTGATAACTAGGCTCAGTAGTGAGCTATTGATGGGGCGCAGCTGATAATGATGATGTATTATTTAGTACCCGGAGTCATTACGACAATTTATCGTGTCGATGGCGCGCTGTCGTCCGTTTAAAAGCGCCCTTAAAGCTTTTACAATAACCTATTAATTTGGTCACTGAAAATGTTTTAATCAATGACGCCATGTAGCGCCATTGAGCATCTGGCTGTTTGGAAATGCATATTTTAATTAATTATAAATGTCATTATAATTTACGAGTGCCGTTTTGTTCAATTTGTTTAATTATAATAATGTTTGCAGGAACCTAGGTGCTCTAATTAAAAATTAATTTAAATGGACAACTGAGAGGAACTTTGTAGAGGGAACTAAACCTTTCCGCAGTTCACATTGCCATTATAGGTCTCTCCGTCTGAAAATGGATAGCTTTATAACGAGAACTCATTTAAAACAATCAGAAATTCTCCTAGCATAAAATAAGGGAAAAGAATTTTCCGCTAATAGAATTAAAATGAACAATCCCCTTTTTCATTAAAAATAATTAAGTTTATGCTTTCAAATGGAAAGTGGAAATATTCGTTGCTTTTAATTATAAACAAAACTTTTCTGTAGTATTATTTATTTGCTCAAAAATGGCATACAAATGTCATACAAAAGGAAATAACAACACTTATCTTACAAGCCTAAACTGAGTGCACGGTACACCGCAATTGCTGATGACATTCACAAAATGTTGGCATTTTTATGCGGTTACACTAAGAGATGATCCTTCAGTCAATTTTCAAAGCTAATGTAATAATACTAGTTGATGCCCGCGGCTTCGCTTGCGTGAATTTAGTTTTTAAAATCCCGCGGTAACTCTTTGATTTTCCGGGATAAAAAGTAGTAATCCCCGTCCTCAATAAACCCAATAATTTAGTAGTAATTTTCCCGGTCCTCAACTATACCCAAAATAAATATATATATACAATCAAAATGCAAAATGCACGTCGATCCATTGCTTTGTTGCAGCGTGATTGAAGGACAAACCAACAAAAAAACACTTTCGCATTAATTATTCGCTCGTTCAAATATTAGTAAGGCTGGCATGTATTGATAAGGACCGTGCGGGTCAGCGTGTGCAGTAGTATATATGGTAAAAAAAATTAATTGGATTTTACCAATAATAATACTTAAAACATTTTACTTTATAGTTAAAATGCAGCAAATAAATCCTTTCTTTCTTTCTTTACGAATTAGAAGCCATGAACCGACTATACCTTTCCAAAGCTCAATGTTACATATTATTAACTGCCGGGTACTCATTTATTTTGGCTTGAGCTCTGTAAATGAAACGATGTAAAAGATTTTCTGAAGTTGGAATTCAATGGGAATAATTAAGGACCTACAACGACTGCCTTAAACTTAGTTACCTACTGGATGGATTACCGAAGTTAAACTGTACCAAATTACGCATATTCAGATTCGTAAATACGACTCCGAATTTTAATTTGACTTTAAGGTATGTATGTTCTTTAGATCCATAGTAAATTTTTAATACTATGGATCTAAAGAAAGTACATACCGAAACCGATTAATGTGAAAGTGTGTTTTTTGTTGGTTTGTCCTTCAATTATGCAACAAAGGAGCAACGAATCAAAAAAATCCAAAAATAAAACTGTTATGTCACAGAATGTTCCGTTCCAATCCATATTACATTTCGTGTCAATTGTACCTACAATAGACGAAATTCGTTCCTTTTATGAGAACGTTCGCAATTTCTTGCTCGCTCGATTACCTACTGGGCCCCGATCTACACTTGTAGCTACGCTTGTGATTCTTCAACGACCGGCCAAGCCATCTGTATTATATTCGTTTCCAATATCTAGATCAAATCAAACTTATACACGTATACAAAATCAAATATCATATTGCGTATATTTTGGGTCACATTAACGATATTACACGTTATATCGCGTTGTAACGCGTAATATCGTTAATGTGAGGCTACGATATCTCTATAATTGTACTCTATAACCTCTCGCTACATCCATATAATCTCTTAAACCATCCATGACAAAGTTCTATCGATGTACTGTTCACAAAATCAAAAATCATATTGCGTAGACGACACGATATCTGTATACTCTACTGGTTACACCCATACGATAAACTATTGTATATTTTTTTTATTTAAATAATTTTTTATATCTTATCATAAGATAAGATAGCCCTTGACTGTGATCTCAAAAAAATTGGATGAGCTAGGATAGTGGTTGAAATAAAACATAATATAAAGAATAGTGGTTGAAGTAAAATATAAGATAAGGACAGTGTTTCAAGTAAAACATATAAGGAAAGTGGTTGAAAATTGTATCAACACAATTTAGTTCGTGAAGCGCTTGTGTGATCTGATACTGTTATTGTATCGAAGGGAATGGACACGATATTTAGTACTGAATGTTCCCCAACATGCAAACTGTCGATAATCTTCCAGTTTTGGGTCAATTACTTTTTGATGTTAATACTGTGCAGGAAACACGAGATAATATGTCCTTGTCTTGATTTTATGTTATTTATGGCTTTTATTAGCAACTATGGGCTCGATACTAAGGGCCCTAACTAAGGGCCTTGTAAGAAGGGTCATTCAGCGGGCAATAGAGTGAGCTATGTTTGGAGTATTCCTGCGAGATCAAATCAGTGATGAAGGGAACCGAAGGAGAACAGTCATCAAGTGGCGAACTAAAGTGACAGTTGGTCAAAGAATCGATAGACTTTCATCACAAACTCTCAATTTACCTTACTTAGCGTAGTGAGAAGATCAAAGAAATGAAAGATCAGAGAAACACACACTAAATGGAAAAGCAATCCCAACAAATTACATACATATACCTTGATAAGTTGATATTATATTCATCGAATATGGAGGCAATAGTTCATTAATATATTGCATCTGTCACTATGCCCAAGTCTAATATTAATCCAATCAACGCATGTTGGGAATTAAATAATATACCTATGTATTACACAGTTGATAATATACCGGTAATTAACGGTAGTATCGTATTCAATTACGGCTCATTTAATCTAGTGTGGCCATTGTCAGGTGGTTCATTAAGCGGGTCATTACCGTCTGCAATGTGTACAGAATTCCGAGCACAGAAACAATATTCATTATGTGAAGGCGGGTGAACAGTCAACAAGTATTTTTTTTATTGTATGGAAGCAGACGTTTTGTTGAGTTAATCTAATACAAGGAACAATACCAACGGCTCACTACTGAGCGCAGGTATCCTTTCAGAGAAGGGTTATAGGTCAAAGCCTACCACTCTAGCCCAATGCGGATTGGTCGAATTGGCAGAGTTCACATACTCTTGAGGACATTATTAAGAACTCTCGAGCGTGCAGCTTTTTGTACGACTGGCTGAAAAAAGGAGCATATTGTCTCACGATATTTTTCTTCACCGTTGAACTTTGAGATATACTCAAAGCCGTTGAAGCATTTTATATTGCTTAAACACATAACTCCGAAAAGTCAAAGGTCGGATCGAACCCGGCCGCGATTAAACGACCTAGTAATCCTAATCACTAGGTCATCATTTTTCTCAAAATTTTGAAGTTTTACTGAATTTCATTGGTAAATGTCAAATAATCGTTCTATCTTTTATGAATACCAAGTATATACCATAAACTGTTTCCTTATATACGGTACAATATTCCTCTAATAAGTTTTGGGAGACAGAAGGGCACGAGGGAGATTTACAATCAGATGAAGCTTGGGCTTACGGTTCTCACAATGAGGGGATTAAGTTCTAATCTATTGTATGTTCGAAACTAGAGTTGATATTAGTATAATATATATTCACACGTTCAAGATTTCGTAAGTTTATACAGGTTATATTTGTAGAACAGTCAGTGAGAAAACTTATGCGGAAATCTATAGAGCGTGCTTTGACTCAGCTTAGACTCAAGATAGAGGTAAAAACGAGACACTTGATGAGATGCTCTGACATAAATCTGTCTCGTTTTAACTCTTTCTTGAGTCTGAACTGAGTGAGAGTGCTGTCTATAGATTTCAGCCGTAGACTATCAGGAATAGAGGAGATTTGGTCTAAATTCGAAATTGTATTTATTTGTTCTTCAATCAAGGGGCAACTGTTGAGGACCTGGAGAATGATACAAGCTATTTATTATCTCGGAAAACAAAGATTTTTAAAAACCTAAATCTACCCGGAAGAAGTCGTCGGCAAGATTTAATTTATTACAATTAAATGATTTTTTTTCTTAAAATGCAAACTGTGATAATGTAAGGCAGCTTATAATATAGATAGTGGATGTGCTCGTAATACAATAGGATGTTATGTAACTGAAATCAAGTAACACTAGAACTACTTAACAACAATGAGAGAGCATGACCATTGACCAGTAAGTTCGGTACTTGTATACGCGAACTTTGGGTAATTAATGGATTCTGACTCTTCGATCCATCACTAGCAATCCACATTGACATGTTTTGATGAGGATGCCTTATTGTAACTTGTCTATGTGTCTGTCGAAGCTAAATAAATAAATACAGTAATCATCGAACTTTAACGCCCAGAACGGAAGATTCTAACAAATGTAGGCTTAAAACTACCAATGAAACATATGTGTGAGGGCCATGTCTTCAGGTAACGTGTTCCACAACTTTACCACTTTCACTGTGAAGGAATCGCCATACGGCTGCGCACGACTAGAGAGATTTCCAACTTATTATCTAGAGACTTGAGACCGCAAATAAAAAGGAACATTGTTACCAAGAAAATTGAATCGTTCTTTCAAATATGGTGGAAGTTTGAGATATAAATAATTTCAGAGATGATTGCGATCGTCAGAATGTAACTATCAAACAGTGTCGGTAATCGGTACGCCCGCTGCATTATAGGGTAAGGATATTTATTTTTTACTATCACAGGGTGATGTGAAAACCATACCAAACGTATGTTGAAGTCGTAAGACCAACTTTGTAATGCCACACATTATGAAATAAAATTCCGTTTATGGCCTCTTTATAGGATTATAAAGAGCTGTTACACCTCATTTTGATGGACTCGCCCCCATAAATTTTTACGTCTTACAGTAAACTACAATATTTTATGACTATTTTAAGAAAATTTGCGTCATAATCATCGTCATAATAAAATTTGTATTTTGCCGGTCAAATTTATTAGTGGAACATTTCCAAAAATCAAGTATTTTGAGTATCCAAAATGGTTGGAAATTGAATGTTCTTTCCGAAACACTAACGGTACAAGTCAAATTTTGGTTCTAATTTGAGGAAAACATATAATCTACTAGAGAAATATTTATTTTAGCTGTCAACTCAAAACTTTGACTCTCAATTACTCGAAACTGTATGTTTTGAATTGTACCATTAATAAATTTGACAGAGGATTTATTAGCTTCAGATCTTTTCTAGTAAGTGTAAAGTAGACTTCCAAACGGTTAAAATGATGTTAGTTTGTTATTAGTTACACTTTGTTAGCGATCTCACACTCTTCAGCGAACAAAGATATGATCAAACGAACTTACTAAGTGACGTTCGATCTTAATTGTCCCATTTTCGGCGAAGAGATTTAAAATCAATTGTAATTCTTTGAGAAAAAATAAATAACTTATGGTTGGTCACAAAATTACTAACTTAATTCTCACACAGACGACAAAAGTCAATCTCATTTTAACTTAATCTTGAGTTTCATTACCACTAATTAGAGTAAGATCGCAAGCGAATATATCTCTCAAATAAACTTTATTAATCAGTCTAATTGCTGCATCTATTGAATTCATTACAACAGCAATTCTACTATAATGCATAATAAAGTTTGTTTGCTTATTTACCTGAATGTAATTTTCGTTAATTAAACTTTTCTCACCACAATTAATTAAAGCCAGTACGAATTTTATCACACTACAGAAACATAAACCAACAGTGGCAATAGCGGTCCGCTAAATAATTTAATACCGTAAATAACACACACGAATATTGAAATGCAAATGAGTCCGATCATATTTTTTAGGGTTCCGCATCTAAAGGAGGCCAACGAGACCCCTATCACTAATTCGCCGCTTTCCGTCCGTTCGTCTGTCTGTCAGCGGGTAGTTTTTCTTGCACCGTTATAGGTAGATACGTACTTGAAACTTTCACTGAATGTGTTCTATTGCCACGGCTATAATAACAAATAATAAAAGAGGATCTCCATGCATTAAATTTTTGTTTTTGCTCTTTTTTAATTGGTGGTGGTGTTAGATCTTATACGACAGTACGGAACTCTTCGTGCGCGGGGCCGACTAGCACTTGGCTGTTTTTTTTATCTTTTTTACGAGTATCGCCAAAATGTAGAGTTGTATTCTGCAATGCTATGTGATGTATAGTTCTTGCAATTCAAGAGGGCGCGTGGCTCATGGTTGTGTGTGTGTCGTATCTGCATGTGTGAGCGAGAGCTTGCTCGCACCTGACAGCTCCAACCTAGGCTCCTGACAGGCACGCACACGCCCATAACTTCGTGAGATAAACGTACTACACCTATGCATATGATTGAATATTGTATATTGAATTTTGTGTATTTAAACTATAAATGACAAAAAAAAAATAATAATATAGTAACCGGACTATAGAAATGAAACTGTGCTACAAGTGTAACTTCGTTATTTACGCGTACCTCCGAAATGTTTTTGCGATTTTTTTACCTGACAGCAAAAAAAAATAGATGATAATATTATAGGCTTACTGTGTGTAAAATGCGCCAATTCGGCTCACCCAAAACGTATAAAGTTATGCAGATTTCCCCAGGATTTCCATCACAAAGGGATTGTATAAATAATATTTTTTGTAGAAAACAGTGTTTCAACAAAGGGCTCAATGCTCATTCACCAAGGTAATATGATATAGGAATGAGTAACAGTGACGACGCTCTTGGAAACCAAGGCTAGCCATTGTCTCTTTCTGGGACTTGATCCCTGCTGAAATTATAAGTACGAAAGTGTTTTTGTTGATTTGTTGGTTTTATTAATAGAGCCACGCATCGATGTGATTTTTTACATTTGTATAGTTGAAGTTGCATGGGCTATTTTTTATCCCGAAAAACAGGAGTTCCCACGGAGTTTTAAAATCATAGCTCTACGCGGACGAAGTCATGGGCAAAAGCTGGTATGTAATAATTTTCCGCCCGGTAGATACAGTAAAATTTTTCCGAGCCTGGTTACAACCTGTTGCATTAGTTCGCGTATCCACTTTTTTTTTCATCTGAAGTAGGCTTGTGCTTGACGACAATCAATACTGGATAGCACTGATAAGGTCTAGGTTGGAGCACGCTTGCCTATAAGATGCCTATTCACTCTTGCCTTGAAGGTACTCAAATTATAGGTGGTAGGAAACACGGATGCTGGAAGAGTATTCCACACTTTAGCGGTTCTTATCAGAAACGTTGAATTGAAGCGTTTCGTTCGAGTAGATTGGATTTCTACCACATAAGGATGCCAAAATTAATTTGAAAACGCGATCGTTGTAGACATCGCACTGTAAATACTAGCGCAAAGTGACTAAAATATACCCAATTAGCAAAATTTGTCATATAAAGGGCTATAAGCCAAAAAAAAATCTTATAAGAGCCATATTATCTACACTACGTATGTTTGTAATGAATAAACTCAAAAACTACTGGACCAATTTGGCTGAAAATTAAGATAGATTATACCTTGGATTAAAACATAGGCTACTTTTTATTCCGAAAAAAATTATAGTTCTCGCGGGATCTTGAAAACTAATTCCACGCGAACGAAATCATCAGCCACGTGAGCATCCGTTAGTCGTTAATAAATGTGGGTTTGGGCGCAACTTATAAGTAAATCAACTCAAAAATATAAGTGCCATATAAGTACTTTATAATAAGCTAATATTTCTTATACGTGTTTTAATACGGCTAGCAGTATTCAATACTATTTTATAACGATTATAAGAGGTCTGGTCATATTATTAGTCAACTTTGCTAGTTATGAGAATAATAAAAAAAAAAAAAAACTTTGCTAGTTGGGTAGGTATATACTAGCTTCATGAACAAGAGGACTTTCTCGACCTTTATACGGTGTAGAAATGGTGCAATGCGGTTGAGTAGGAATCACGCCAACCATGTCTTTGTACTGCAATCTTAGACCTTCGTTTCCATTGACCTTGAGGTGTCAAGTTCTAGGCATTATGCGAGCTTTTGCAATACATCCGGCGTTTGTCAATTAATGTTAACCTCTACGTAATCAAAGTATAAGCAGTAATGGTGCTAATTCGATTGTAACTTCACTAAAAAAAAATTACTTGGCAAAGTAGGTATCTATTCAAACAGAAATTGGCATTTAACAAACTAATTTAATTAGTTTGTTATTAACAGCATCGAACTTACATTCTTGTATCTATTTTTTTTTTGGGTTTTTTACTAGCTGGCACGCCAACCTAATCGAAACGTATAGTAGATACTTAACCGAATTAACAATAAACTTATAGTAACATATAGCTTAGCATGCAATATAAATTATTTTTAATTAAGCTATCGTAACCGATTTATACGGCTAATACTTGCTAAGTAACATTGTCACACTTGACTTACCTACCTATTTCTTTTAAGCAACCAACTTAGCAAAACTTAAATTGGCAGAGCGAATGGATAGATATTTTACGACCTGTCAATTTAGCTTATTTTTAAGATTTGTGTGTTACCGAATTAGCACCATTACCTATCTATGATGGCCAAACTACTAACTATTTCGTGCTTAGCAATTACGTAAAAAAATCTTACATCAGAACGGTTTCCAAAATCCTAATGCCATATTTGCAAAACAAGAAGAGATACACAATGTTGGATATTAAAATAATATACAAGGTTAAAATATAATATTAAAATTAAAATTATAGTCACATCAGGGATTGAAGTCAAGTCAAGTAAAAGGTAAACTAAATAATTAGTAGGTACTACTAAGGACCTCACCAAGCCCATGTTTTTAACCCATGAACAAAGACGTTCTGACAAATTACCTATACTTACCAAAACTCTCAAAACGTCAAAATTCGTCAGTTAAAGTTGGCGATTGTAAAAATATTTTTAAAAAAACGTGATGCTTAAAAATTAACAAAGATCTTTCAGGTGAAAACAAGACAAAGTTATTATTAAATTTATATTATGACGATAAAGTTTTATCTAAGTGCTTACGTATTTTTTAGGTATATTCTTATACAAATATTAGATATTATTTAACTATTTTATAAGTGCTAATTGCTAGTTCAGAATAAATTATTTCATCATCTCACTGTCTTCTTTTCTTAGTTTTAGGCTCTCAGAATCATCTCAACGCCTCATTAAAATACATAAAATTTTACAACACTTTAAGGAACTTAATGAAAAGTTATGACTCCTTAAATATAATTTGATAAATATCTCTGAGTGCGGCAGTAAGGGCCAGTTCACACCGAGACGTGACGCAACGCGACAATACTCGTACTTTTGTCCATAGCGATATCAATATAGAACCTCTTCACTACACAATAAGCTACAAATTTCAGTGAGAGCGCGAAAGTGACCCAAGTACGTGACGAAGTATTGCCATACTTCGTAACGTGCCCGTTACGCCGCCCTCACTGAAAGTACCTTGTTGTGTAGAAAAGTAAAGAGGTTCTATATTGATATCGCTATCGACAAAAGTAGGTACGAGCATCGTAGCGTCGCGTCGCTTCTCGGTGTGAACTGACCCTAAGACGATTAGATTATAACCATAATAAAAGTGTATTTTTATTGGGATTTTTTTTAGCAGCCCCCATATTAATGAAATCTAATTAAAGTTAATAATTACCGAACATGCAGAAGGGGCTGAATGTGCTCCGCAGGTCCCCCCTGCAGTTGCCGCAGCCAATGCGCTGCTTCCTGGCACCTGAGTATTATAAACAACGTTTTAATAAACTAACATATTTTAAATCCTATTTCAAAGCCTAGGTCTTGGGATATAGCAGAAAGTAAAGGCAATTATAAATCCTATAGAATTACTAAAGAGTCTTATAGATACTAAAATAGATAAAAAAAGACGTGTGGCACCCGGGGACTGCCGCGGTAAAGCTATTGCATAGCATTTTTTATCAACGCCATCTAGCGGTGAGAGGAGTTCCGTGTCAGGTTATTTTCGTTACGGAATTTCTGGATTCGGTCTCCACGCTCAAGGCCCGCGATATAGAAGCTATGCAATAGCTTAAAAATATGATTGATCTTAGCGATCGTTATCAATGAAACGACAATACTCTGTGTACAGTACACGGCAGTAAGTATTACACATCAAACCCCAGAAAACGGCCAGCCTCGACTTCATAGAGCGACTTCTCTGTCACTCTAATGACTATGACGACTTTCTCAGAAACCGAAACCAGCTGATGTGTAAAAATTAATACCGAGCGATATAACATGATAGGAATGATTTTCCAGGATTTTGGACAGCTTACTATAAATAGCCAATATACAGCCAGGTAATTCAGTCAAAATGCATTTCAAACAATATTAGACAGGGAATTTTAATAATACAGTTCCAAGCGCTGAAATAAATAGGCCGCCTAAAGCTATAGGTCATTTTGAGTACAATAAAAGGTTGTTAGGTTACCAATTTAAAAATAACAAGAAAAGAATCGGGGGGAATTATTGATACTACGAAAGCAGTTAGTTGTTAATCGTTAATACGGATTTTAATAACTTATTTTGGATTTGTTTTACTTCGTTAAGAAGATGATTTGCAGAAGAAAATTACGTATTACAAGAATGATAGCAATTACAGTTAGAGTAAAAACACACCATCAATGTATCCTATGGCGTAGAAATTGAAGAACGCGCTTCAACCTGTCAAAATTTTGATTGATAATGGAGTGCACAAATATAGATACGTGATTAAATTCTATTGAAGGTGATCGCATACCAAGAGACAACTTTGACACATTCGGGCGCGCCAATCTGATCGATGAAATTGCTAGTTACGTTATTATCAACATTGTCTCAATGTGATCGATTCGGCCAGACATTTTTTTTAATTTTTAGATATATGCGGAACTTGACTAATATGAGAAATATTAATATAATCATGAAAAAACATGCAAAGCATATGTGTTTGCTTTGCATTTTTTTTAATACCTTGTATATTTTTGACCAATAAAGATTAAAGACATACCGAGCAGCTTTTGCGCTTAATGATGCGATCCCCCTCAATTAAGTTTTTAAAAGCAAACATAATGATTAAAAATTGAATGTGGGTTTTGAATAATTTATTAGAAAGTGTCGTCAGAAAGTCTTGCTTCTGCGTGTACTAACAAAAATGTTTTTTTTTTTTAATTAATTTTTTTTTACCTTCAGTTGCTCCTGCTTGTAATCGGGCTGGTACGGTAGCAGCATTCGGATCTTGCCCCATCTATTGAAGAAAAGGGCGATGGCACCGATCCAGACTATTAGCACTAGGACAACTATTCCAATCTCCACACCTCGTATCTGTTGAACGTAATCACTAATTAGTCATGAATATCAAGCAGCCTTACAGTTGTGTACTTGTGTATTCATTCGAAAGCTTTACGCCATGGGTGGCCAATCTTTTTAGCAGCTGGGCCAAATTTTGAAAACAGGATTTCCAAGCAGGCCGTACTACCAAATTTTATATAACTATATTTACCAGCATCAAAAAAATTTTTTTTTAAAAAACAATTCTGAGAATTGAAAACACTAAATTATGTAAAAGAAGTCGGTTAAAAATATCTTAATGGGATGTCTGAATTTGTTTAGCAGAACTGAGTGCTTTATTATTAATTATTATTTATTAATGTTGCTTTCCGTTGAGGTTGTTGCTACACAAAAACAATTTTCCAGGTGATCATCAGTGATTCTTGTTCTCACTTGTAATTTTATATGCTTTATTCAACTAAAAAGCTGCTCATATATATACTTGTTTCCATGATCTTTAAAGTAAAAATTTTTGTTCAGTATGACCCAACTCCGCGGGCCAAACATCGATACCCGGCCGCATGTTGGCCACCATGCTTTTAACGTTTGTTTAATAGATAAATATAGCTTTTAAATGAATACAATTTTCCTAAGGAATCGCACGACAGGTTCATTAAAGATTAAATGAAATGAAAGTTTTAAATCTATACCTACTTAAGGGATCCTTTAGTAACGATCATCGACTCTGAGTGCGGCAGTTAGACGGCTAAAAGTGTCAGTATGTTCCGCCGTTCAATAAAGTTCAGAGCCAAATCTGTTCTCAAAAACTCATCTCTTTATACATACACGTGAGTACCAAGTCTGTTTGTTCAACTATATGAATTCGGTTGGTGGTACATTTGCATACAAATGCGTGGATTGAGTGGAAACCGAATCAACCTGTAGAGAATAGATACGCTATTCAATATCAGGGAGCAAATACTGCAAAAACCGCATGCAAAATACCTTTTGCAATGATTAAATGTATCAGCTTTTGTTACTGCAGACAGGGCAAGTGAATTAACATGGCTCTATTTATTTGGTAGAATTCTGCAGAGATTATTATCGAAAGCATAATTAGTAAGTATGTCATTTTGAAGTTTGTTATATATAGTATAGTTTTTTCAACTCACGAGGGCGCGTGAGCTTTACTTGTGGTTACGTCGTCTACATGCACATTGCGTGAGTATACGTGCCTCTCCGGAGGCTAGGTGGGAGCGGTCAGGCGCGAGCAAGCTCTCGCTCCCACTTATACAGATACGGCACACACACAACCATGAGCCACACGCCCTCGTGAATTGCAAGAACTATACCATATCTTGAAGGATATAAATATACCTAATGGTCGTGTTTTTTTAACAACTCAAAATGTAATGTTACTCTGTATCATCAAAATAAACAGATCTTTTGTAAGTTTCTACCATTAATAATATTACATTACACGCAACAGAAACTTTTGTTGCGAGCGCTGAAAATATTTTAAGCGAGTCAAGGATTTTTTCGGGTAAACTGGGTAAACTAGAATATTTGCCCTTTTTCTTTCGTGTGTGGAATCAAAGGAAAATATTTGAACGCGAATTTTCTTTAGCAAGACTAACATTTTTTCGTCTACAGTTTTAACATTATGATGAACTCAGGAAATCGAATCACGTACCTATTGATTTTATTATTGTATTTTTATAAAACAGGTTTTTTGTTTTGTGAATACCGACAGCCAGTTTCGTCTACAAATTCAAAGTCGCTATAATGGAGCGCGCTATATTGATGTTTCTCTCTTTCAAAGATATAATCTGGATGTTTTCACATCTCTAGAAGAGCCTTCAGTGCCACTTTTCACCTGGGCCCCGAGTTTCCTATTTTACATGTCATTGTCAGTGAACTGCAATGCCATTACAATTCAATTATCATTGGTCCAAAATTTCGTAGTCTACTAAATTCACAATGGTCGTTCGACGTTCTTGTAATTGGATTGTAATTCAATGATCTTCGGTATTGCCATTAGCTAAAAAAGCGTTTGCCGAAACGAGTTTATCGTTATCAAAAACGTTATACGCTATCAATTTATGTTTTTAACCGACTTAAAAGTGTCAGTGGCAAACCATCGGAAAACAATTGTTACGCCATTGAATTAGTAGACTACCAAAATTGCTAAAAGTAGCAATTGGGATGTCATTGACGGACAATTGAACTACAATTACAATAGCAGACTTGGGCCCCTGGTGAAATCGCAGTTGTAATTGAATAAAGAAAAAGTATCTCATTTTTTAACGTAGCCTGAAGCTTCAACAAACGTCCAATCCAATTGTAAAACACGTAGGTAGCATACCGATCAATAAACTATGAAATAATTTATGATGTGGGTGTAACTAATTACATGGCTACACAACCTGCGTACAACAATGTTTTACTGTCATAATAATATTATCGTTACCTCTGGAATACGAATAACGAAACACATTTCCGTATTTCTGAATATTTATTCCTTAAGGGTTCATTAGAAGTGATGTGGAATATTCCCGAATCAAGAATATACCTACAAAGAGCTCATTGATGCGGAAATTCAATTATATGCGTAGCTCGTTACTGGTAGGCTTTAGGCACACATTGTCTGTTATTTCTCGAGCGATCGTTATTTTGAGCAGATTTTCAACGTCTTTGAAAAAAGTCATGTCTGTATCATATTAAGTGGTGACTATGACGACTAACTCTCATCATTAGCTCCAACGTCTCTACAGATGATTTTTGCGCTATCTAGATGACTCTTTTTAGTATGATTCTAATGTCCGTTTTCACTAACCATACCTAAATCATCCACTAAGTAGGAGTCTCTTTATGTAGGTAATCAATAAATACAATCCCTTATCCAATCTCACTGTCACCTTTGAGTGGTCCCTAAATGTTGCTGGAAACTAAAGCATCTCCTAACTTAGCTTCAACTTTTACGGGCTAACTAAAGCCCGTACAAGTTGGAGAAAGTTGGTGAATACGGGCATGAGTCATCTAAAAGCTTCGTTAGTACATACATTCCTTAAATACTCAAAGGTACCCAAATGATATTGGTTAACCATTAGAAACTCTGTTGCGGCAGTTAAAGCCTCGTAACGACAGTTAAATAATAATATAAAGTTTGATGTACAAGTATCTATATATATAAAATTCAAAGTCCTGACTGACTGACTGACTGACTGACTGAGATATCAACGCACAGCCTAAACTACTGAAGTTAGAAACTTGAAATTTTTACAGTTGGTTCCTTTTATGACGTAGGCGCACACTAAGGAAGGATTTTTGAAAATTCAACCCCTAAGGGGGTAAAATAGGGGTTTGAAAAATCTAACTTAACGTGATCAAAGCCGCGAGCAAAAGCTAGTTAGTGATAATAATAGATACATATATATGGCTACAGATACAGCAGCTGAAATAACCAGCGTAGTTCAGAGACCCGATGGTTTGTCTGCTCGCCCGCTTTAGTACAAGAACATTGAACCAAGTTCGGTCATGTACACGGCAACCGTCTTTGATCCCCTTTCACCAGACATGGCTGTCATTTTACGAAGGCCCTTAGAACAAGTATTTGAATTTCGCTTTTATTTATTTACTAGCTTTTGCCTGCAATCTGCACTAACGTTAAACTTAAAGCATTCGACGGGGTTCACACATAATACATCACTCAATCAATCGATTATGGACTCCAACTAATTATTATTTACAACTATTTAATCAATATAGCAACTTAACTACTGTTTTCCAAAGTTTTATTTAAGTTTCAATCAATTCCTTATGTGCAATCGCACTAAGTTTGATTTTTCAAACCCCTATTTTACTCCATTAGAGGTTGAATTTTCAAAAACCCTTTCTTAGTGGATGCTTACGCCATAAAAGCTATTTGTATGCCAAATTTCAGCACGATCCGTCCAGAGATTTAAGCTGGGCGTTGATAGATCAGTCAGTCTGTTAGTCAGTCGCCTTTTCCTTTTATATATTTAGATACAACACGTTTAGTATATGAAATACTAGATGATGCCCGTGACTTTGTGTTGATTAAGGTTTTTTTATTCCCGCGGGAGCTGCTTAATTTTCCGGAATAAATTGGAGCCATTAATTCATTGCAAATTTCAGCCAAATCGGTTCAGTCGTTGCGGCGTGATTTAGTTGATGCACCGCTAAAGGAATGTCTTTACAGCTTCCGTTTTTCTAACTAACCTACCTTTAAATCAAGAGTTAGCTTCTAGTCAAGCGCCATTTAAGCACCATTTAAGGCTGCATCTTCACTTACCATCAGGTCTCAGTCCAGGATAGTCTACGTGTATATTAAAAAAAAAGAGTAAGTAAGTAAGTATTATTGTTACCGTTGGAAATGTGGGCGACGGCTCGGGCGGCGAGACGGTGGAGCGGGGCGTTCCCAACACCCCGTCCTGCTGCGGCGAAGTCCGTGGGGGCTCTGCACAGACGTGATACAGGGGTTAGTGGCTTTGGTGTCGTCAATGACTCGGTATCACGTCACACTATCACATCACATCATACTAATCACCAGTGGCGTAACTATACCGTTTGAGGCCCGTGGCAAATTCATCGGATGGGGCCCTCCCTCCCCCAATATAAAGAAGCTCAACCAATGAGATAGGCCCTTCAGGCTGGGGGCCCGTGGCATTTTGCCGTCTTGCCACCCTATAGTTACGCCACTGCTAATCACACTTATATTATAAGGCGATAGGCGAAAGTTAGTACGTGAATATGCGCGTGTGTGTGTAGGTTTGTTACTCTTTCACGCAAAAACTACAAGACGGATTTTGCTGAAATTTGGAATGGAGATAGCGCATTCCCTAGATTAATACATAGGCTACATTTTATTCCGGAAAATTAAAGAGTCTGTGGTCTGCGGGGACTCTAAGTGAAAATTAAGAATAACTGTTACTATATTATAATGAAACAACTCATAGTATAAAATATAGTACCTACCGATCGAAATACACTTGAAAAGTCCGTTTGACCACATATTAATTAAGGTTATATTATTAAGGTTGCAAATGAAGGCTATTATACCTCTACACATTGCCAAAATATCGATAATTACAATTCAGACCGAGTGTTCCATTAACGCAAAACACGTTTGTGGGTAAATTCACTAACCATTGCATTGTGGCGAGTTACGGAAATGAAACGTAAACAACTCTTCTTTAATTATAATAATTACATATTAAAAAATTGTTAAAGTGTAATCTTGTTGTTAGTTATTCTTTCATATTCACACATATAACTCTTCGGAATTATGTGCGTTTTAAACAATTAATTATCACTAGTTTTAAAGGGGACGGAAAACATCGTGAGGAAACTTGCATCCCTGAGAATTCTCCATAATGTTGAAATAGAAATAGAAATAGAAATATTTTTTATTCAAATAAGCTTTTACAAGCACTTTTGAATCGTCAATGAATCTACCACTGATTCGGAATGCCTTTCCTGCCGAGAAGAGCCAGTAAGAAACTCGGCGGTTGATAAAATTTTTACAATCGGTAATGAAACTATGCTATGTATACAGTGCTTCCACGACGAAGTTTCCTAAGTCTCAAAGATATGTGAAGTCTGCCGATCCACCCCAAACCAGCGTGATATACTATGACCTAAATCCTTCTCACTCGAGAGGATACCTGAGCCAGTATTGAGCCGATAGAAGGTTGAGATGTATGAATGAATGAAATGAGAAACATAAATATCAGACAATTGTCTGGCGAAATTTTTAGAACTTTTTCTGGTGGGAGGCTTTGCCTGTAGCTTGTTGCCATCATACCGTCAACGACGTACTACCAAGCGATTTAGCGTTCATGCAATGGCGTATAGAAACCGATTAGAGGTACGGGTTGAATCTATACTGCCATACCCCTGCAAGATAGCCCGCTACCATCTCCACTGACCACCAGGTTAGATCGCAGTCGAAGACTATCTGGTTATCAAATTAAAAAAAAAGACATTTTATTACAACACATTTAGTTACACAAACCTATTCATTCGTATATCTAGAGAGTAAATAACAAAATCGCATGGAATCAATCGGCTTGGCATCCTCTATTGTAATATTTTGTCATTGAAAGAGCAACTGTTGAGTTTCTTGCCGGCTCTTCTCAGCAGAATCTGCATTCCGAACCGTTAGTAGAGTCATGACGTGTCATAAGAGCTACAGGTTGGCCTACATGAAATAAATAATTTTGAATTTGAATTGAAGACCTAGAGCCATTCATGAAAGGTTTGCGCATAGAAGTGCTATACCGGAAAAATTTTGAAGAACACGCTTTGAGATCTAGTTTCCTAAAGCAAATCGTAGGACGTTATCAAATGCCAAGGCCAATTTAGATGTCGAGGGAGCACCGGAGCCTCACTTCTCAAAGCAAGTGTGTGATTGTGTACCTATTCATCTGAATCCAGAATGTACCAGCCCCACTTAAAGCAACTCGGACGAGAAGTGCAAAAGAGATTTCGTTTGAATAAAATATGAGTTAAATCAAACGCTAGGGAATGCAGTTTTCCGTGTTATAATTTGGTTTTTTACCTTTTTTTAAATGAGAAATTACTTCCAGCGAGTTAAATTGCTTCTCTTTCTTGGAATAACAATCGTACCTATTTGCTCCCTTCAGAGCTTCGTCCTTGCGTCCTTATTACCTAATTCCTGTGATATTGTATGTGATCACTGCTGAGATAATAACGGCGTGAAATTTTTTTTTAAGTCCTTGACTGCGATTTCACCTGATGGTAAGTGAGGATGCAGTCTAAGATGATAACGGACTAACTTGGAAGGGGTATGGCATTATTCAACCCACAACCCTAATCGGTTTCTACACGCCATCGTGCCGGAATGCTAAATCGCTTGGCGGTACGTCTTTGACGGTAGGGTGGTAGCCACGGCCATAGCCTCCCAGACGAAAATATATAAACAATAATTTTTATCAAGCCAACAAGATAGGGGTTGAAAAATAAAATTAATGTGAACGGAGCCGCGGGAAAAAGTTATTAATATAACAATAGATATTCCTTGTGTAACGCCTTCTTCTATCTAATAAGCCTTCCCTGATAAACTCACCTTGCCTTACTTGTTACTGACTTGGATTTTTTAAATAGAAAAGAAGGAAGAATCCCGTGCAGTTTTTTACGTACAATTTATCTTTTTATTATTTGTACGTGAACATACTTAAGCGGAATAGAAAAATTTTGCGCTAAAAGAAAATTCTCATTTGAAGGTTTCTGAAGAAATCTCTTCCTTAGAGATAACCTGTGCACGGCATTTATAACGTTTGTTTTTATTTTTTGTTTTTGTGGTACTAAATAAATAAATAAAATTTCCGCAAAGTACGCAGGCGCCCGACAGGGTATTAAATATTCAAGTTGATGCACTAAGCAAGGCGAGTGCCTGATCTTTGTAGCTGCTGCTGCTAATCCTTCTACCTACTATCCTACTAATATTATAAATGTGAAAGTGTGGATGTTTGGATGTTTGTTACTCAATCACGTCGCAACGACTGAACCGATTTGGCTGAAATTTGGCACAGAGATAGATTATAGTCTGGAACTTTTTAAGCCCGGATAATTAAAGAGTTCCCGCGGGAATAAAAACCCCACAATCCACGCGAACGAAGTCGCGGGCATCAGCTAGTAGTTTAAAACACAATAACGTAGATCTGGTGACAGAAGGGCTGGCTCATTTTAATATTTTGAGTTTAATATTATTTTGGTAATACAGTCAGTATTCTTGGCACGCGGGCATGATATATAAAGTATATTAGTTTTGCGATAAGTTTTACTATAACAATCTAATAAAAAATTAATGTTCATTCGACGACGACGACGATTAAGGCGAATGGTGCAATTTGGTGTCATTTGACAATTAGGAGTTAGTGACCAGTTGATAATCGAATATACAAACGGCGATGTTTTGTTTCACTCACACTTACCTGATGTAATCTAAATACATAATTACTTATATAAAAGGAAAAAGTGACTGATTGACTGACTGACTGATTTATCAACGCATAGATCAAACCACTGGACAGAACGGGCCGAAAGGCATACAGATACCTATTTTCACGTAGGCCCCTAAGGGGGTAAAATAGGGGTTTTAAAAATTAAACTTAACGTGAGCGAAGCCGCGGGCAAAAGCTAGTAAATAAAAATTGGTTAAAAATAGTTGCATCTACTCAATTTTTATTTTAGTCAGGGTTCCATGCTTTAGTCCTACTTCCATGGTATAATTACAAAAACGTGAGTTGTAATTTTAATGTCATTATACGAGTAACAATGACAGTGCATTATAACCATTAACTGTGGGTGAAAAGATAAAAGTAGGTCAAATTTATAATAAATATGACTCACCCCGAGTTCACAGTGTATTAAAAATCATAATATTATACAATCGAAGGTAATGTAAATGATAAAAAAGCGTGGTTATGACCCGGTTCAGCAATTCACGAGACGGTAATGTAAACTTTACACAGTAGGTATAATATTTCAAAAAGTGCAACCGCAAAGTTTCTTGCTGGTTATTCTCGGTTGGAACGGCATTCGGAACCAGCGGTAGTTTTTAGTTTATGAAGTCTCAAATAAATTCAAATTCAAATTCAAAATTAATTTATTTCATGTAGGCTAACTTGTGGCTCTTATGACACGTCATAAATCTACCACCGGTTCGGAATGCAGATTCTGCTGAGAAGAGCTGGTAAGAAACTCAGCAGTTGCTCTTTTCAAAAAAAAATTATTTTTTTACAAAGCTATGCTATGTATACAGTGCTTCCACAATAAAGCTTCAAAAATGCAAAAATGCCTACGTAGGTACACCAATCCAACGCATGTCAAGATGGGCAGCCAAAGCAGACCCATTCCCGTTGGTGGCACCCGTTCACGAGCATGACGCATTATCCAGCCATTGCTTCGCTCAACCATATTTGAAGGAACGTAACAAAACGAACGTAAAATTTTTTTTATTTAGAAAAATGGACCACTTTTTGAATAGAATAGAATAATTTTTCAAATAAACTTTTACAAAGTGCTTTCGAATGGTGTGCTTAAACTGGGCTATTACGGACTTAGAGATTTCTTGTACTGGGCTATCCATATGAGAACCTGAAGAGCGACATAGCTCTATGACGGAAAAGCACGTTCCCACGGATTTTTAAAACCCTAATTCCAAGCGGACGAAGTCGTTAGCAAAAGCTAGTTTACATTAAAAACCTTGTGAAAAATTCAAACATCGGCCGAGTTCTGAAGAATAAAACGGCCTACCATTGTAACACCGCTTTTGTTACGTCAAGAGTGCATCCGGAAGATCATATGCGGTAGATGAATCAACTGGAACAGTGCCAAGCTTTAAATTTAGCGCCGCAAGCCACTAGGCGCTGTTAGATGCTTGGAGGGAAACATTTTTAAGTGACGCGATCGTTATGAAAGACCGCGTGACGCCATTTTGAAACTCGTCACTCATACGAAGAATCACACTAATATTATAATGGCGAAATTTTGTGTTTGTATGTGTGTGTGAGTGAGAGAGAGTGTGTGTGTGTGTGTGTTTGTTATTCTTTAAGTAAAATCTACTAGACGGGTTGGGCTGATTGGAATGGAGATAGCTCATACCCTGGATTAAAACATAGGCTACATATCTTTTTTTTTTTTTTTAATCTTTAATTGAAGGCTTTTACGTCAGAACGTATGTCACTACATATCTTGTCATCGAAAAAAATATATATATTATTCCGAAAAATTAAAGAGTAGGTACCCGCGAGGATTAAAATTTTTTTTTAAACGGAGTCCCGTTCTTCCATAAGTATATTAATAATAAATAATTAATTTGTTCTTACTTAATAACGTTCTACGCATGCGTCTGTATAAAGGTGACATAAAAGAAAAACCTCCCTTTTAGTTAGAGCAAGTTATTGTTGTTGTAAACTATAGAGCTTGTTAGCAAAATACCTGGGTACAATAACATTAACTATTCAAATTTTTAATCAAAGCCATGTCGATGTTATCGCTACACCAGTCAGTGTTTGATGATAATGGCTTGAATGAGGTTGATATTTTAATAGCTACTTAAACCTATTTGAATTTAAAATTACTATAATGACGTATCAATAGTAGAGCCTGTTCACAAAGAGAACCATCGTGGCATTGGAGGGAGCAGCTTTTTTTTATATTCGTTGACAAGATAGTCCTTGACTGCGATTTCACCTGATGGTAAGTGACGATGCAGTCTAAGATGGTAGCGAGCTAACTTGGAACGTGTATAGAAATAGAAATAGAAATAGAAATATTTTTTATTCAAATAAACTTTTACAAGCACTTTTGAATGGTCAATGAATCTACCACTGGTTCGGAATGCCTTTCCTGCCGAGAAGAGCCAGTAAGAAACTCGGCGGTTGCTCTTTTCAAAAAAATAAAAATTTTACAATTGTTATTGAAACTATGCTGTGTATTCAGTGCTTCCACGATGAATTTTCCTGAGTACAATACAAGTAAAAATAAATACAATACAAATACAAATAAATACAATTCAATACATGTTAACACAGGCAGGCAAAAGCAGACCCATTCCCGTTGGTGGCACCCGTTCACGAGCATGACGCATGATCCAGCCATTGCTTCGCTCAACCATATTTGAGGGAACGTAACAACCCGCACCACACGACACCACCACAGAAACTTTAAAGAGAGCATGACATACTTAGGCTACCCATGTTAAGGCATCGAATTGAATACTAATATTAAACTACTCATTTTAAGACATGACTGAGACAAATAAAGTGGAAACACCGTGGAACAGAATACAATAAAATCATGTTACACAGGATAGTTATTACTGTCTTATGAATCACTGGAGCGAATTATATCCACGCTTTTTTATTATTTACATAGTCTTCAATTGTATAATATGCTTTTTCCATGAGAGCAGATTTAATTGATTTCTTAAACTTGTGTAGAGGCAAGTCTAAGATTGACTGTGGAATTTTATTGTAAAACGTCACGCCCATTCTCACAAATGTCTTTTGGACCCTCTTGAGGCGCAGCCCAGGAAACATGAGCCTATTTGGATTTCTACTTGGTCTATCGGACAAATCACTCTTTTTTTTGTAACTCAAAATGTTTTGTCTGACAAATATTATGTTGTTATAAATATATTGTGAAGCTACTGTAAGAATGCCTATCTCTTTAAATCTTTCTCGAAGGGAATCCCGCGGCCTCAAATTATAGATTGCGCGGATTGCCCTTTTCTGCAAAACAAAAATTTTTCCAATATCGGCTGCCTTACCCCATAGTAAGATTCCGTATGACATAATACTATGGAAATATGCAAAATAAACAATTTTTGCAGTTTCTATGTCAGTCAACTGTCGAATCTTCCTAACAGCGTAAGCAGCAGAGCTAAGTTTGCCAGCAAGCGTTGCTATATGGGTGCCCCATTGTAGCTTTGAATCCAGGGTTAACCCCAAAAACACTGTGGAGTCCTCAGTTTTCAAAGGTTCATTATTTATCTTTAAATTTTTACTGACAGTTCTCGTGTTAGGTAATAAAAACTCAACACACTTTGTTTTTTTAGCATTTAAAAGGAGATTATTTGCCGTAAACCATTCAGAAACTTGAGATAATGCATTATTTACATCGTCAAAATTGTCTTTCATCCTATCGACTTTAAAAATTAAAGACGTATCATCAGCAAATAGTACAATATCGCAAGTATTTTGGACAAAATGTGGTAAATCATTTATGTAGACCAAAAACATGAATGGACCTAGAATAGAACCCTGGGGTACACCCATTACTGAGGCTGATCCGGATGATTTTACATCATTGACACATACTCTTTGGACTCGGTTGCTGAGATAAGACGCAATGAGACTTAGTGCAAAATCTTTAATGCCATAGTGGCTCAGTTTAAGCAAAAGAGTCTCGTGAT
Source organism: Hipparchia sbordonii (assembly GCA_038048805.1). Lineage (NCBI taxonomy): Eukaryota > Metazoa > Arthropoda > Insecta > Lepidoptera > Nymphalidae > Hipparchia > Hipparchia sbordonii. The sequence goes on along the minus strand of JBBIWI010000008.1, from coordinate 9,660,236 downwards.
CAACGCAGTCGAATGCCTTTGACAAATCACAGAAAATACCAATGGCATTCTGTGAGTTCTCCCACGCATCGAATATGTGTTGTAATAGCCTTGCGGCTGCATCGGTTGTTGATCGACCCTTTGTAAAACCATACTGCTCAGTATGTAGGAGTTTGTTTAAATTAAAGTGTAAAAGCAGTTGGTTGAGCATTATTTTTTCGAATATCTTGCTGAGAGTTGGCAAAATTGAAATTGGCCTGTAGTTATTCGGGTCACTTTTGCTGCCCGATTTAAAAAGCGGTATTAGCTTACTACATTTCATAAGATCTGGAAAAGATCCAGAATCTACTGATTTATTAAAATGTATGGCAGTGTAGATTCAACCCATACCGCCTAATCGGTTTTCTACACGCCATCGTGCCGGAACGCTAAATCACTTCGCGGCACGTCTTTGACGGTAGGGTGGTAACACGGCTAAAACCTCCCACCAGACAGAGACAATTTAGAATTTATAAATTCCCAAATTGCCCCCGCCGGGAATTGAACCCGAGAACTCCCAGTTATAAGACCACAGCGCTCACCATTGCGCCAAGGAGGTCGTTCCGGCACGATAGCGTGTATAGAAACCGATTAGGGATATGGATTTAATTAAAACTGCTATTCCCCGATCTAAATTAGCCTGCTACCACCTAAGCATCACTTATTATCAGGTGAAATCGCAGTCATTAGCTATCTTCTTTTGAAAAAAAAGACGACTGCACGTACTGGGCTATTAATGCAGGACTTAATTAATTTTATCGCCCCTAAGCATACACATAGACTGCTCAAGTCACACGTATCCTAATTTACTATATTAAACTAGCTTTAAAGTTTAGCATAAACTTTCCATTTTATAAGATCCGACAAGCAAATTAGTTGTAGGTACAATATGGCGAGGATACAAGGGGATCCCTCGAAATAATTAAAATATGCAAATCTCTTGTACCGACGACGCAGTGAACGTTATTTCAATAATTTCAAAGCAATCGCTCGCTTTATTCGTTTGATTCTACCTCAAAGGATTCTACAGATAAAATAATAATTTGGGTGAGATAATTTCGCTAATTTTATTTTGAACCTAGCTGATTCCCGCGACTTCGTCCGCGTGGAAAAAGTTTAGAGTGAATTGCTACTATCCGCGAGAAGTTGTGTCCTCTATCTCCGATAATATTTAGTAGATCATCACCAAAATTGGACAAAATATTTCAAATAGTACACAATTTATAGTAAAAAAAATAAATTGTGAAATTCGGTTTAGATTTGACGAAGTTATGGAGCAAAATCAACAAAAATTTTCATCCCCTATCCCGGATAAACCTTATTGTTTATCAGGATAAAAAGTATCCTATATTTTATATATTCAGAGTATCAGCTACCGCTATAACTTTCATTCAAATCCGTTCTGTAGTTTTCGCGTGATACGCGCACAGACAGACAGACAGACAAAAAATTAAAAAAAAAATTGTTTTGGGCTCGAGTATCGATAATAAAGCATCCCCCGATTAAAATTATCAAAATATATTTAATGTACAGAATTCGTCCCGTTACAGTTTTATTAAAAGTATAGATTATGAACCTAATTATTAAGTCCAAGCATATTCTAAACTAAATATCTATTTTATTTACTAACGATTTTTATCAACACTATAAAACTTCTCCATATAACTTGTATAATATACGAGTACTAATATCTATGTATAATAATATAATCTATGTACATTGAAGTAAGCCATTAAATTAGATCTTTCAATATGTGAGTAGGTAAACAAAAGTAAATACGATGTTATATTAATTAAACATACGCTCTAAATAACTCAAACACGTAGCAATAAGCTAAACTCAGCCTACTTGACGACATGTTGAAACATAACAAGATGTCAGAGAGCCTAACATAGCTTACGATGTACCTTAAGGTGGATACCCATAGGGACTATCTTCTTGTAACAGTTTGAATTATCGCAGCGAGCATTATATTCCATATCTTTTATGCACCTACCTGCAAACAAGTAACTAAATGATTTGATTTGATTTGATTACTAAGTCAAGCACTTAAGGCTAAGCGTATCGCGTTGTTTGTATGAATTTGGCCATAAATTAGATGCTGGAACCAGATTACACAAGTGTAAATTAAAAATATAAAACCCTGCCGACATATTTCAATAGCCTTATCGTTAAAATAAAATATGTAATCCGTCATTTTGTGGCGGCGGCCATCTTGGACCGATTTTCATCAAACATAGCTTAGATCACGTCCGACTAATTCACCTTTCAAACAAAATAAAAACAAAACCAAAATCGGTTTATCCATTCGTCCGTTGGGATTAAAAAAACTTCACCGATGAAATCGCGGACATAATTATCTATAAAAGAATACTGTAATTTATTGACTGGCAACGCCTGAAACCTAAACTTTTTAGATTAGAACTTTAAAAAATTTTTTTGCTTCATCAGGTTTGTATGAAAAACCAATTTTAGAGGAAGTAAATAAAGAGCATCAATTTGTCACATTTAGTTACATTACATGTAAGCACTCTCAGTTGGTATTCACCTTTACATCCGTAAAGTAGGGCGTTGTACACACGAACGAAGTCTATTTTCATGAGTGCCCCCCTTCGGGACACTTGATATACACGCACGCCGCGGCACGCAACAGGTGCACTAAATACAGTGCTGAGTGTACACGTGATACTATGATCTCATCGCTCGTCCACGGAACGGCGATGATTTTAAGGCTGGCAATTAAATGTTAAAATTAATACGCAGTGATAGCCCAGTGGTAGTGATGGCCATATTCGCGGGGTCGCGGGTTCGATCGCGGGATATATTTTAATATGATTTAAGTACTTAATTTTCTTGTTAATTAATTATTACAGTTCGTTAGCGTGGAGTTAGGTTTTCAAAATCCGGGGGATCTCTTTGTTTTTCTGGAATAAAAGGTAGCCTATGTCGCATTCCAAGTCCTCAACTAAATCCATCTAAAAATCACTTCGATCGGTTGCTATGTTGCTGCGTGATTGACGGACAAACCAACATAATTTCACATTTACAATAAAAGGATTAGGAAACAAAATCTAGGCATAGTTCTTTCAATTCACAAGGGTGCGTGTGAGCGAGAGCTTGCTCGCGCCTGACCGCTCCCACCTAGGCTCCTGACAGACACGCAATTACGCAATGTGCATTGTGCATGTACACCACGTAACCACAAGTAAAGCGCCCGTAACTTCATGAGCATAAATAAACATCACAAGTTGACGGAATAATTTATATTGTCAATAGGTTTCCATAAACTATCGCCTCACTAAGCAAAATTCGCAGAAACCTTACGAAATTACAATAGTTTTGGTGAAGCGACGCGTACCTATTATTCACATTGAATAGAGCTGAATTGTAAACAATTGCGTAAGGAAAGGAATATGTTATGAAATCAGCCCTTAGACCCTTAGCTAGGCGTCAGACACAAAGTGTGACGGCAGTGGCGAAATTACGCAGCAACTAAAATATGTTTGAGAAGGATCTTTAATAAGCAACCATTTTTAAAACTGTAAATAGTATGTTTGTATAATATTATGTAGCCTATGTTAACCGGACCATAATAACGGATCTATTGACAACTGATTCATCAAAATCGGCTCAGTAATTTAGGCACTACGTAAATTGATACATACATACATATTGGGTAAAAAGAAGCCTTTAGTAATTGCGCTTCCAAAATTGCCATACTTCATATTATCGTTAATGGTAGAAATTTACGTGTACTTCTATCGCTTCCGACGTTCTCCGTCGCGCTTTTTGTGTGTCTCAGGCCTTAAACTGGGATCGATACGCGCTGACACCTAAATAAAATATTCAATATTCTATAAAGCTCCATTCACATCTACCAGCACATAGCGAGACCAGCACGTAACGTGGCAGACACAGTAAAAGCAAAAGTATTATATCTACCGGCAAATAGCCGGCTGACATTAACTAACTCAAATCGCTCAAACTGTAGAGAAACTAATAGTTTCGAATGAATTAGATTAATTTTTCATTATTAATATTACATGGTGTACGCAAACGCATTCACTAACAACGCAGACACCTACAAACACACACCAGCACAGAAAAAATATACTCGCTGAGAATTGGCCATGTCTGTGCAGTTACGTTACGTTAGCTTTTGAACACGTTCAATAAGTTCATAGATAATGTCTGGAATTATATTTTTACATCTGTGCTGGTACGTGTCTGCTTCTTACGGTGTCGCTAGATGTGAACGAAGCTTAAGGCGTACTAACATTTTTTACACGAACTTACACCATTAGACACCTACGAAGTTTTGTATTCAAAAGAAATACAGAGAACTTATTCTCTATATTTTTTTTCAATACAAACAATGTAAGGTTTCCATATAGGTTCATAGTTGAACTCATTTTATAATTTTAGTAGGATCATTTTCTGATTTTCTTTAGAGCAGGGAATATGTTACAAGCACGAGTGGGTGATTTTATTCGGCACTAGTAAGGCACTAGCTGACCCGACAGATTTTGTCTTGTTTTAAATATAATTTTTTAAAAATTCATAGACAATTCTTTTGTTACAAGAAATAAATAAAACGGGAACTGTCAAACTAAACAACAACAAGTTAAAATAGTCGTAAGTTTTCTGAAATTATCCAATGTTCTTAACTTTTCTTTCTACTTCCTTCTACAAAGTATTAAAAATAAAAAAAGATAAATGGAATCAGTGAAGTCGTTCTCAAGTGACCAAGGGAAACATTTTTATATTTATAGATTTATACTATAGTTAGGCTATAATTAATCTTAATTACAACTTGACTACAGTCCGTGCGGTCCTTTCATGGTGCGGCATAGACAATACACAATTTTTTTTCTTTAAAAAGAATATAGGGGAGAGGAGAATATAAGTCAAGTTCAGCTTGTTAGCAAAGAAGCGGAAAGCTTGTGCTAGGAGTGGGTACGACAACATCGCAACGGGTGGGGCTCGAGCCTGCGACCTTTCAGTTTTCAGTCCAAACCTTAACCGTTGGGATATTGAGGCCTTACAACTCTTGCCCGTTGCCGCGAAGGACTTATTTACAGTTGCATACTAAATATCACAGTCGTAAAATACGGAATAAGTATCTAATAACTGTAATAATAAATTAAATAAATCTGTAGTCTATGTCGCACCATGCTACAGTGCACAGAGTGTAATCCAATTACAAAGGATTTACTAATAAATTGGAACCCGTACCTAAATTTTCTATGAGACGCAAGAGATTTAGTTATCCTATTGTCCTTGCTTATAAAAGGAATTGAATGTCGGAAATAGAAGAGATTATTCCGTTTGTTACGTCTACGTAACAAACCGGAACATCCCTTCTAAGGGGACATTATCTGATTAGGTCTTAATGTTTTACTCGATTAAATGGGGCTATGATACCCTAAGGAGCCTACAACTGAATAAGTACTTGTTAAAACTCTAAATCGCTTGGTGGCACGACTTTGACGGTAGGGTGGTAACTAGTAGGTAACTAAAACCTCGCACCAGACCAGACCAGAGACAATTCAGAAATTATAAATTCCCAAATTGCCCGGGATTCGAACCCAAGACCTCCCAATTATAAGACCACTGCGCCAGGGAAAGTGTTTTAGTTTGCACACGTTTGTTGAAGTCGTTCGGGCTTAAAAAGGTACGATGAAATCGATACGCGATGCTCGCCCGACTTCAACAAATGTGTATCTCATGTGCCAACAAAAGCTTCCTCGGTTGATTAAAAAAAATTAGGCAAATTGGTCCAGAAATCCCGGAGAAATCGGTGGACATAGGTACATAGAAAAAAAAATGATACCGTCCGAATTGATAACCTCCTCCTTTTTGGAAGTCGGTTAACAAAAGTGAACCTTAATGTAATGGAGGCTATCCATTACGTCGTAAATAAATCTTGCTATCGCGTTACAAACAGGAAAATGAAAAGCCCACACAATCACCCGCTAATAAACAATTTAAACACATCGTTCACACACCTCATACAAATTACTGAACGATGCATTTGACCGGCGTTTCGTCAATTAAAATTGTATGCCGGCACAGAAATGTTCACGATGCAGCGCTAAATTTCCATTTTGGCTTAGTTCCAGATAGTTCATCCACCGCACATAATCTTCCGGATGCGCCCGCGATGTAGAACACGACTTGACTGTACTACTCTCATGTTCTCATCTTTTATTATACTAATGGCAGCTTTGTGTTCGCGAAAAATGCCTTACAAATGCCTCTGGTTTAAGGCTGGGAAGTGTAAATCTTGAATCTACAAAAAAGGACAGGTTATCTTTTCCTTAGGAGATAAGCTATCTTTGTACACGTTCTATATTATATTTGTTTGAATTTAAGTTTTGGTACAGAATAAAGAAAAAAAATATACAAGACAATATTGCAATACAAAAAATATAATAGGATCCCCGGTACAATTACAATGGGTATTGACAAATTCAAATTCAAATTCAAAATTAATTTATTTCATGTAGGCTAACTTGTAGCTCTTATGACACGTCATAAATCTACCACCGGTTCGGAATGCAGATTCTGCTGAGAAGAGCCGGTAAGAAACTCAGCAGTTGCTCTTTTCAAAAAAAATAATTTTTTTTTTTACAAAGCTATGCTATGTATGAATACACTGCTCTGTATACAGTGCTTCCACAATAAAGCTTCAAAAATGCAAAAGTGCAAAAATGCATACGTAGGTACACCAATCCAACGCATGTCAAGATGGGCAGTCAAAGCAGACCCATTCCCGTTGGACAGCGGTTGTAAAATAAAAAGTCTTATTAATAAAAATAATCAAATAAGCATAGTAGTTACTTTCAATCTAGGTGTAGCAAAATCGCACACACGCAAGAGGTCCCTGAACCCTAACAAATAAATTGGATTTGAGCGTCATCAGTTTCATTCAACATTAATTTTTCGTATTCATTGTTGTGAGTCCGGCAACTATGATACAATGACCGCACTGTAAAAATCGAAAATATCAAATTATTACACTGTTAGAGTAGATTACATTTTTATAATGCTAACGGTCTACTCGTTGATTCTATAAATACAAACGAAAACCAGAACCAGTGCTTCTGCTCAACCATGCTGCTTCTTCAACCATTCTGCTTCCCAGCATCATAATCATGTTTGTTGTTTTAATTATCTAATTGTTGAGTAATGAACATCTGTTTACCTATTTAATTATCAAATGAAGGAATTCCTAACTTTGTGTAATCAATATCCTTTTTTTAAGTAAAAATAATTAATATCCGCTATTAATATTATGTAAATGCGCTATAACAGTTTCAGAATATTTTTACGGTTTACAAATTATACAACGCTTACTGTATGTCACTATTATCACCGTATTGCTAAAAGAATTTAAAAACAAGTGGATACAATGGTGCTGAAAACGTAATACGACGGTATTGAAAGTGCCTCGCCTGAAAATTGCTTTCTCGTAAACTGTTAAATAAAAATGTCTATTGAAAGAAATATTTTATGTTTAAGCTATAAAAAGCGATACCACGTATATGGTTTACACCTGAGTTGAGCTTTCATTTTTGTAAAAAGAAGCAAGTACGTATTCTGTGCAACTTAAAGCGTCTGAAATGGTAAAGCCCTTGCAATTTTCTTGCATATTCTGAACATAGCCGCTTTTGGATGCGCAGATTGTAAATTTTACTTATCAGCAAGACGTATTCCCTACGGGTGTACTTTATATGATCATTAAAATCGTCTCTAACTGTACGAGCGACGTTAGTAATTGTAACTCGTACTTCAGAGCATACAAAAAAAACTTTATCTTAATATAGGTACCTACTTATTAAGCAAAAACCTCCAGCTCCCTCCACTATTTATATGATTTAAATATAAATGAATTCAAAATATTTATTATTCTTTATGAAGCTCACATTATTTGAATGATAATATCATAACAACAAAAAAATGTGTAGCTCTCTGCAGGCTATATAATAAAACGGGCTAAAAAATACAAGTTTTTGAACCCGCTTGATTATTATAGAAAAAGGAAAAAACTACTGACGTAGTTATTATAGTTGATCTAGAGATCATAACTGTTAAATATATTGTATGAGTTTCATAGGTTAATGTTCTAATAAATCAAACTCTTTTTTATGAGAAGCGCTCGAAAACGCATGAGCCCTCATGCTCTTAAGGCTACACATTACACAACTCGAGCGATTTTCCTTACAAGCAAATAAATCTACTTTTTTAATTTGTTTAAAAGTTAGTAACAAAATGGTACAATTATATTTATTGTGGAAGTTATGTCTCTTCAATCATCTCTATTTTACTGCTTTAAAAAACTTCATGCATAATATTTTATCTTTAAAAATCACACTAATATTATAAAGGTGTTAATTTGTGTGTGCGTGCGTGCGTGCGTGCGTGCGTGCGTGCGTGCGTGCGTGCGTGCTTGAATGCGTGCGTACGAGCGTACAATGAGGTTATGGAGTAACATCGCCAAAAAAAATTATACGTCGAATTGAGAACTTCCTACTTTTTTGAAGACGGTTAAAAACGCATTTGCATCGTGTATCTCGCTCTTGAGTATGTCCGGCCCATTGATGTAGATTGAAATAGCATTCTCTCACGCACGATCACGTGGAGAGAGCACTCTTAAGAAGATGAGTACACAGTCACTCCAGAGTGCGATTGGAGTGCTATGACCGACATCTAAAATTGGCCTCGACATTAACAAGCTCTCTCGACTTTGAGGGGAACACGATTCCGCGCCACGTTTCGTGGGTTTAGCACGTCTCTACAAAACTTGAACTAAGTGTATTTCCATAGTCCTGTCGATTTCAGGCCTTTTACAAGCTTTCTATTGACAGGCGAAGTCTAAATTGGTTACAGACATTTCAAATAATTAATAGATGATAAAACCCACAAGGAACAAAATACTGCTACTTTAAGGGGTGTAGCACACACTAAAGCTGAGATCTATAGAGCGTGCTATGACTCAGCTCAGACTCAAGATAGAGGTTAAAACGAGACATAAATATGCTCTGACATAAATCTGTCTCGTTTTAACTATGTCTTGCGTCTGAGCTGAGTAAGAGTCTATAGAGATCAGCCTTTGTAAGATCGTAGTAGAATATATTTTACTAAGCTTCGGTTTGCTTGGTTACTTGGTTGCTGAGTGTGAGTGTAGTGGCAGGAGAATAGGCGGTGTATATCGTATGTATATACGTCAATTTCGTGTTTGATGATGGCCGGCTGTTCGAGCTGGGTACTTAAACCCTTTGATAGCACAATATGCTTGATCATCCAAGTTTTGAATCTTTTGTTTTGTTTTCTCGAACACTAAACTACTATTGATAAATAATAGGGAATACTAGATTTAAAAAGTTTTTATGTTCAATTCATCATTATTATTTCCAAAGTTATTTCATTCGACTATCCACGCAGTATACACGGTGAAATTTTATTCCCCGTAAACCCTGAAGGAGGTGAATGTGCTCCTTTCCCCAAGGAACATAGGTCGAAATATGAAAAAAAAATTGGACCCTCCATATAAAATTAACGATCAGCTGATTGATTTACTATGGGAGGTCCAAAATTTTTTTTCATATTTCGACCTATGTTCCTTGGGGTAAGTTGTTCAGTTTCATGAGCACATTCACCTCCTTCAGGGTTTACGGGGAATAAAATTTCACCGTGTATATGAGCCCGTCAGATTTTTGCATCTTTGACAGGTTGGCATCTTAGGTTGGCATCTGTTTTATTTAGTAGGTATTAAGATATGCCGAGCCACATGCCGAGCTTTAGATTTCTACTGTTATTCCTAACTACATTCCTATTGTGTTTAACGTGACGTTCCACACTAAAATTCTTCAGTTATAAATTTTTGCATGCAACTATAACAAATGTGGACGACCAAGTTAGTTTCAACATAGTAAGCTTCAGACTAAGCTGCAGTTTATAAAATAACTACTTAATATTATTACAATATGACTTGCGGTTGACATACTACTGAGTGGTACATGTTTGTGGTTGCAACCATATCTTAGTTGTATTACTTATCAACTTAAACGGTTAAGGAAAATATCGCCAGGAATCACCACTATCCAACATTGCCAACCAATCTTCAATAGTGCAACGGGTGGGGCTCGAACTCTCAACCTTTCAGTTTTTGTTCCGCATCTCGGTTAGACCTATGGGCTTTTGAGGTATTTAAATTAATTATTAAAATCGGCGGTATTGAAATCGGCACGGCAATTTTTCGGAAAAATCGTAACAAAAAGGCAAAAATAAATACAGCTCGTTTGGCCAATAGCATACATTTCCATACCACCGAGGATAAAAAGACCAATCCTATTATTTTAATATTATAAATGCGAAAGTTTGTATGTTGAACCAATTTGGCTGTTTGGCACAGAGGTAGTCTGGAATAGGATATAGGCTACTTTTTATCCCGGAAAATAAGAAAGTTCCCGCAGGAATTAAAATCCTTAATCCACGCGAACGAAGTCGCGGGCAGCAGCTAGTAGGTAAATAATAAAATTATGCTTATCAAGCAGCGATTATTTGATAATACTTATCAGAAAGATTGAATCGTTGGGATCAAACCCTTTGGTGCACTTAGCGGGCATACCTAATATAAGCATTATAATAAGCTTAAGTATTGTAATAGAACCAAGGGTTATTTAAATTTAAATCTGTCTACAAATCCAAATCCTTCGAGATTTCTAATCAAAAATTTCGTAACAAGTGAAACTACAGAAATTATTTTCGTAATTTTCGAAGAAAATAGATTCGGCTTAGACTTGCAGACTCGCCCACTTCGTTCGTTTAGATTAAAGATTAGCATATTTCACTATTCATTACCCTGTTTTAGAATCACTCACTTCAAATTGGGATAGCCGCATGACTTCCATCAATCACAGACTAGCCTCAAATTTAAATTGGTTTTTGAATTCAAATATTACATAAATTTAAACAGTTATACACTGTTAATACACAAGACCCATTTAATAAGTAGAAGTTATTACACAGTTAATGAATTCCTTAATGACAAAGTTGCTTGGAACCAATCTGCTTTGCTTCAGCTGTCCACAAGATAGAAAAGCTACATATCAACTGCTGTAGATTCATTCTCGACTTCATAAGTTGACATACATGAATAAATAATTTTGAATTTGAAATTCGAAAATGCCTTTGTTCCTTGGTTAGCTCTTCAATCAAGCAGAAATAGAGCAACGGTGTGACGTGATTATATATGGGGATAGTCGAGGACCTTGAAACGGCCCTAGACTTTTTATTCCTGAGCAAAAGGATACTCCTCATCCAAATAAACATAAAGTTTATATTAGGACTGGGTACGACAATAATGCACCTGATGAGGTTAGGACTTTCATCCTTTAGGTTTTCAGTCCACGTCTTAACCAACGCGCTATCATGATAACCAAGTATTAGGACTGTAGCCTCCTATTCGTGGGTCGCAGGCTCGACCTCTGTTGGATTTATGTGCTATTGTGATTACCAATAAATAAATAAAATAAATATCATAGAAATATAATAACAGTATTGGGTCGGCCCTCGGCGCGGCGGTTTAAAAAGCAATTTAAGTTTTATTGTATACGGGGAAATACGAATTTTCCGTAGACCTACTGGTAGGATTTGAGCTGTCTACCCACCCTTAGGTTTAAGTTATAAGTTGTTATTTTTGTTTTTGTGTTTGCATGCGGCTATTTTATTCCTGAACTAGCTTTAACCCGCGGCTTCGCTCACGTTAGGTTCGATTTTTTAAACTCCTATTTTACCTCCTTCGGGGTTGAATTTTGAAAAATCCTTTCTTAGCGGATGCCTACGTCTTAACAGATACCTGTATGCCAAATTTCAGCTCGATCGGTCCAGTGGTTAGAGCTGTGCGTTGATAGATCAGTCAGTCAGTCAGTCAGTCACATTTGCCTTTTATATATTTAGATAAAAAACATTTATTTATTTATCACATGCTTCAACGGTGTAGGAAACATCGTGAGGAGTTCTGCAAACCTGAGAGTTTCCATAATATACTCGAAGGTGTGTGAATTCCGCCAAATTGCAATGGGCCAGCGCGGTGAACTATTGAGGCTTATCAACTAAACTCCAACTAAAATAATGTAAAGGGCAAATTACATAATGGGCGCCAGTTTTTCCGTCAGATATTTCCACGTGGTAATATTAATGTTCCGGTCGCATGTCCCCACAGATTTTATCTTTTGTGTGTGACACGCGAGACAAAAGCGAAAGGGAATACACGAATACGCTAGGAATTCACCACGACCACTGAAATACAGCTGAAATACCATGTATTTCGGCGCCATGTTGACGCATGTCGACACAGCTGTGAAAATGACAGGCCTTGAACAGATACGGGATAATTACCCACGTTTGGACTGGCCATTAAATATTTACTGAATTATACGTATACAGGTTATTACCTTAAAAGGTATTTCGAAACGCGCCCTACGCAGCTACTTCGCGAAGAGGTCAGTTAGCCTTTGATGAGGATGATGCATTACAACAGGGTCTTCTTTTATTATAAAACAAGCTGATGCCCACTACATTGTGTGCGTGGATCGAGGTTTTTTAATTCCCGCGGGAACTCTCTTATTTTCCGGGATAAAAAGTAGCCTATGTGTTATAAATCTATCTCTGTGCCAAACAGCCAAATCGGTTCGGGCATTGTGGTGTGAATGAGTGAGTAACAAACATCCATCCATCCATACATCCAAACTTTCGCATTTATATTATTACTAGGATAGGATTAATCTGTAGTATAAGGGGAAAAATTAATTGCCCGTGGAAGTATCGACGGGCCCTCGTCAGCCGTAGTGGGACATCTTTCATCTTTTTCTTTTTCGGATCTTTTTTTTTCACGTACTACCAAATTGTAGAATCATCTCCCTTCGACGGTGTTCCCACTTAATTACAATATAGGTTTATTCAAGGGGCGGACCAACAAATTCCTGAAAAGCCAACAACATATTGGTGGTGCCTCAGGTACTACAAATGTTCACGGCGGTGATCACTTAACATCAGGTGACCCGCCCGTTTTCCCGCTATTCATATAAAAAAAAACATGCTACATTCTAGACTAGACCAACCCACTTACCCAGCGTGCGGAAGACAATAGGCCTGCTCCTATACTTGTGGCCCCCCCACAGGGCGGCGACTGTCACTTGGTACTGCGTATCGGCCTCTAGGCCGCTAAGGATCACAGCGTCCGAGTTGCCTGCCACCTCCAGCACCACTCTGTAACTAACGTGCCATGAGTCAATTTCATCGTTTTCTATTGACAAGCTGGAGATTGAAGGGGAAAGAAGACGGAAATCGAAACGACAAGACAATAAATTAAACAAGAAAAATGTACGTGTACCTAAATTACTTAAAATTTAAGGTACGATTGCTAAACATAACACTTCCTTTTAGTTTTATTGTAATCAGATAATAGGTAAAAAACTTTTTTATTTTCTTCTGCATGCATCAAAATGATCTTACGTCATTTTGTGTATTTGGAATTGTTCGTATGGTGTCAGTATAGTTATTGACGCGTTTTTAAAATACTTTTAAAAACTTGTCAATTTATTCTATAGCTAAAGTCAAGCATAATTTTATGACAAAAGAACTGCATACCGTAAAATACAGTCAAATTAAGAGCTTTGCTAAAAGTTGGATAGCAAACAGAATAATAAAAGTTTTTAATTTTATAAATTCACCCGTCTGAAAATATCTGAGCTTATCCCGGTGTCAGGCTCGACCCGTCCCATAATCCCCCCCTTTCGCGTTGAAAGCGAGCAAAACAGTTCTTATTCAAAACGTTGCTTTCACAAAACGCTCGGTCATTTGTGAGACGTTCAGATGAATATTTCACGCTCACATCCTAACTGGCCATTATAATTCCACAATTTAGCATTCAGACAGTTGGGCAATCATTTTTATTCAAATTCATAATTCAAATTCAAAATAATTTATTTCATTGTGGCTCTTTATGACAAGTCGAGAATCTACCACCGGTTCGGAATGCTGATTCTGCTGAGAAGAGCTGGCAAGAAACTCAGGAGTTGCTCTTTTCAAAACAAAAAATGTTACAATATATAGTTTATCTATGTTGTGGACAGCTGAAGCAAAGCGCAGATTGGTACCGAGCAACTTTGTCATTAAGGAATTCATTACCTGTGTAATAAATTCTACTTATTAAATGTGTTTTTACAAACTATTTAAATTTAGGTAATGGTAAATCTACCAATTCTTTCGGAACCACGTTATAAATTTTTTGAATTTTTTTTTTTTGAATTTAAAGATTTTTATTTTAAATGACGGGAGCTGAATTTAGGTGTTGTGTAAAAAATGTCGTGTAAAAAAACTTTTCTAGAAGCTCACGGTAGATGTAATGCGCAAAATATTAACCTCATCCCGTTTTCAATATTTATTGCCAAACGATATGCTTAGTAAGCTATGACATTAATTTAGAATTACTGTTTCTAGTGCTATATTACGCATGTAAGGATAAAGAAACATAATATTATTTGAGTCCTGAATTTTCAACAGCCCATTTTGTATTATGCCCATATGTACTATTCTATTAGTTTTGATACTCGTATCGATTTTGGTAACGCCCATGCCACGTTTGTTAACTTGAATTGCTTGAATGAAAGCATTAGCTTTCAGCCGTGTTATTAATACAGTGAAACCGCTGAAGCTTCGGTTTATCTTTTCCGTTCATAGAACGGACCTAGAACTAAAGAGAAAGTTTCTGTTCTAACGCAAAGATTTAACTATGAATCTATTTCTATCTCACTATGAATCTATTTCGGCGAATTGGTTGTGCACTTTAATATCTCCTTCAGAGACGGCTAATCTCTGTGAAGATTATCTCTGCGTTAAAACAGACACCTTAATTTATCGCATTTTAATTCACAATTTTTAATTAATCGCACTTATTACCAACTAGCTGATGCCCGCGACTTCGTCCGCGTGGAATGAGATTTTCGAAATCCCTCGGAAATCCTTTGTTTTTCCGGAATAAAAAGTAGCCTATGTCACACTGTAGCTTCAATTTTACACATGCAACAAATCAATTTGTTGTTCTGTTGCTGTGTGATTGAGGGACAAACCAACAAACAAACACACTTTCGCATTTATAATATTAGTAAGGACTAGCTTTAACCCGCGGCTTCGCTCACGTTAGGTTCGATTTTTTAACCCCCTATTTAACCCTCTTGGGGTGGAAATTTTCCAAAATTCTTTCTTAGCGGATGTCTACGTCCTAACAGCTACCTGTATGCCAAATTTCAGCTCAATCGGTCCAGTGGTTAGAGCTGTGCGTTGATAGATCAGTCAGTCAGTCAGTCAGTCAGTCAGTCAGTCACCTTTGCCTTTTATATATTTAGATAAGGATAGTAAGAAGTAAGGACTATCTTTTGCTAGCGAATTCAATAGCGTGGAGTAGCCTATGCCACTCTCAAGGTCCTTAACTACACCCATGTCAAAAATCACGTCAAACCATAGCCCCGTTGCGGCTTGATAGAAGGGTAAACCAACAAACAAACACACTTGTTTGTAATATCAATCTTTTTTTTTATGAACATGAATTTTATTGACTTCTAAAAATTGAATGTAATGTATAAAAAAAAATTTAAATAAATAAATTAAAACTCCTACTAATTATATTTACGAAAAATCTCCCACTAATCTTTGCTAATATTATGAATGCAAAGGTGTGCTTATTGGTTTATTGTTTGGTTATTGCGGACAATTAAAATAAAATTAGTAAGAATTTACTATGCTATACCTACTACCTACCTACCTACTAGTTACCCTATTTTACCCCCTTAGGGGTTGAATTTTCAAAAAATTCCTTTCATGGTGGATGCTCAATAAAGCTAGATTATGTCTCAGCCCGATTTGAACTGTACTTTGATTTAATACAATGCTAGTTTTAATATAATATAACCATGTACGCATCAATTTTTACTTTGTGATATTGACCATTAATTGACCATTTGTGTCATAGTGATTTCAATGTTCTCATTTTTAACTTAAACAATCGCTCATGCAAAACTAGTACGAACCTACGTTACTTTAATGTTATAATTATTTCTACACGTAACAGTTGCTTAGTAATCAATCATGTTTATCGCACGACTTTGTAACATGCTTTGCAATAATAGTCCTGAGATTTATACTGTAATTATTCGCTTAAGCATGTATTCAAGTAAGTTCGAGCCCACAAATAGACTGTATTGATTTATCAACTGCTTTTCAATGAATAATCGTGTTTATTCGTAGAACCCGTTTAGCTTAATAATGTTAGATTACCGAGGTTGCCAGTTGACAATATGATAGGCACATTAAAGAATATTTTACCTGCCTTGAAGTTAAAATCACAGCACCGCCCCACACATTTATACATATACTATAACATAAACACACATGCAAAACGTTTGTTTCTTACACGATGACTTTACATTATTACTTCTTATATTATTCTACTTATATTATTAATAATACAAATAATAGGCATGATGACAGTAACCAATAATCAATGAAATTAAGAATTTTCCCATGAAATAGGATTCATGGATTATAAAAACGTATTTATTTTTCTATTTTGTACGAGATTGATGTTTATTTTGATAACATAAAACTATAAAATATAGAAATCTGCCATATTGCATTGAACACCAATCAGAACGATATGTCACATCTATCTTCAAACTTTGACAAAATACTACGAAAAAACATAGAAATGACGTCACGAACGATGCCATGCATTTTTGCGTGAATTTTAAAAGTCCAGCGTTTTTGCGTAAATTTTAAAACTTAAAATTGAAATGGCAATTTTATCTACCAAACCTTTTCTTTTGCTGTAATAAGATATTTTTTCTAAACAGTAGATACTTCTGAACATTATCTAACAGTTTTTTAAATAAAAAATAAAAAGAAAGTTGT
This sequence comes from Hipparchia sbordonii, assembly GCA_038048805.1. Taxonomy (NCBI): domain Eukaryota; kingdom Metazoa; phylum Arthropoda; class Insecta; order Lepidoptera; family Nymphalidae; genus Hipparchia; species Hipparchia sbordonii. The sequence goes on along the minus strand of JBBIWI010000008.1, from coordinate 9,643,244 downwards.
TGTTGTTTTAGTTTTCTGGCTTTAATATAAAAATATAGTAAGTACTTAATTAATTAATATTAATCAATGTGAAGAATGTTATTTTTTATAAATAAATTAAATTACTCAAGATTTTTAATATTTTTCAGTTGTTACTTTGCCAAACTGTGTTGTCAAATAGATGTTTTGCAACGATTTATACAATGATTTATACTAATTAAAATAAATGTGTTCGCTTAACCAACAGGTGTTAATTCAGACGTCTTTATTTAAAGTAACGATAAAACACTAGTTAGTTACATAAAGCTACTAAAACTCAAACGAAGTGACTCTATCACTGATCAGATAAATCCTGATAAATCTATTCAGTGGACTTAATACTCAGTAGATACTCGTGCTAGGCAAGTTGTATTTAACAGAGACGACGCAAAATGGATTTCTACGTCAGTTCCTATCTCCGGAGACAGTTTCATTAGACAGACAGTAGACACGCTTCAAGTTTCACCGTGAATAACGTCACCTGCATCTGCTATGCATTACCAACTCGTACATTTACTGCAAGCTATTGTATTACGTGGAGTCATCAACTTGATGGCTACACGTAATGCAATACCTTGCAGTAAATGTAGGTGTTGGTAATCAAGTGCTGAATGTAGTCATCAACTTGATTCCAACACATATAGCTATAGTTACTGAATGTAGTCATCAACTTGATTTCAACACATAAAGCTAGTTACTGAATGTAGTCATCAACTTGATGTCAACACATTAAGGTAGTTACTGAATGTACTTAGTCATCAACTTGATGTCAACACATAGAGCTAGTTACTGAATGTAGTCATCAACTTGATGTCAAAACATAAAGCTTCTTACTGTTAGTTGTTCGAATTGAGTTGCTCTAATGTGTAGGTATCCACAGAATACATGCTCCGTTTTACCTATTTTATCGTTGCGGAACGTTAAATTGCTTGACGGCATGTCTTAACCGCAGGGTGGTAAATTTCAACGACAATTTAGAAAATATGTAATATTCCTTAAATATCCCATTTAAAATCCCTTTTAAAAGATGCAATGCTTTATAAAGAAAGTTTTTTCTTATAAATAAGCGCTCTTGCATGTTGCATAAATGATTAAAACTCTCGGAAAATATTCATAGTCCGATATTTTTAGATATTTCATAAATAATGCACAACCCAAGATAGTAGGGAAAGAGGTCGACCGGGTCATCGATTATAGAGTTCGAAGAAGCAACAGTGATACGAGTAACTCGTAGTAACTTACAACTTATTCCTGTACACTTAACAAGTAAAATTTTTATAATCTGTAACCTGACTTGGAAAATTGAATGTAACATCTGACAACTCAAACGCTGAAACCCTACCTAAAGCCGTCTCCACCATCAATTTATAACGGCCCCTGACCTAACATCTAATCAATTTAACCAAAACACGTCAGACAAACCACCTTCTGAACGTGAAGGTAACTACCAAACATATCCAAATATTATTTAATCAATTACACTCATCTAAACCTCCGGGCAATATTTATTCAATTAGGGCGCGATTGCTATCGCAATCCCTCAATCAAATACAACGACCTAGACGCGGGAGCATCTAATAGCCGAATGAGTCTCTGGAAGAGACTGAATTCGTAACGTCAAACCTGCCGTACTTCCGTTCAAGTCGGCGTCAGTCGGGCGCGTGAGACGGGCGCCTACATCGTCAACAAAGTCAAATATCAATTTTATCAAACTACCTTCACTGCATTAAAGTTATACATCTTTACTACTCGTATTTCAATATTTCGCTAACACATCCATCATCCGGCCAATAATTTACGAATTGACACCTCATTCATCAAAATCGGCTCAATAGTTTAGGCGCCACAGTGGAATATACGGAAATACAAACATACGTACGTAGAAACGTATTATATAAATACATAACCTGTGGAATTTTCTTACTTCCTTATCCTTACATCCTTCCTAATATTATAAATGCGAAAGTGTGTTTGTTTGTTGGTTTGTCCTTCAATCACGCTGCAACAGACCTAGGGATCGACGTGATTTTTCTCATGGGTTTAGTTGAGGACCTGGACAGTGACATAGGCTAAAACTACATCTACAATCACGAAGTTACGGGCATCAGCTTAGTAATATAAAAAAATGCCAAATATTACAAATCTTGATAGGATTATTATTACATCAATTAGTAAATGCTAGAAAGTTAGATTTTGTAAGTGCCGATTTCACCATCGCAAAATAAGTCTTATCCCAGCGCAAAGATAATTATTTTGGCAGATTTTCAATACAGAAACTGTTAGGAAACCCAATTTTATTTATTCCTCGGTTAAACATCACTCGACGTTGGTGAAACCGGCACTAAGTGCAATAAATACATACTGAATTACTTTTGCATTTTTTTTTATGTAGGAAAAGCGAGCAAACGAGCAGGCGGGTCACCTGGTGTTAAGTGATTACCGCCGCCCATGAGCACTTGTAGTACCAGAGGCACCACTAATGCGTTGCCGGCTTTTCAGGAATTTGTTGGTCCGCCCCTTGAATAACCCCATGTTGTAACTAATTGGCATTATTAATATAGATACATATAAAAAGTTAACACAGGTAAAAGATGTCAGAAAAGCAATAATACAAAATAGTCTAAACATCGACCAACTACTATTTACTATTAGGTATTCTCTGCTACTATGTACCTACAATGTGTGTGTGTAAAAACATGTGTCATTTCATTTCATTTCATTTCATTTCACAAGGACAATCAAATTCTTAGCTAGTTTAAGGGTAAGTATTTTCTCATTTCCTCGTCAAAGCAATAGTAAACTCTCCACCATAGTGACCCTATCAACTGTATAAATAAGTTGGTGGGTCTATAATTATGTTGGTTGGTTTATTGAATTCGGGTAGATACTTAAACGAATAATATAAACGTAAAAATTCTTTTTACAAAACTTACTTCAAACGCCACTTCAAAGTATATCAATTGTGCCTATAAAATTTGAAGAGTTCTCTCGATTTCTCCAGGATCCCATCATCAGATTCTGACCTGATGGGACCACCTGGGAAGTATACCCTTTCAAACAAAAAGATAATTTTCCAAATCGGTCCAGGCGTCTTTGAGTAATCGGGGAACATACATAAACTAGTGGTTCGCCCCGAACTGAGACCTCGCGATATCCCATAATTCCCAAAAGTTTTAATTATATATTGTAATAATTAACTTTTAACATTAGACGCAATAAAAAAAAAATAGTTGACATAAAACTGTTTTACTGACACAGCGCCATCTATTAGCATTATTGTGAAGATCTATTAGCATTTAAAATTAAATAATTTCGTTTCTTTATAACATTTATCTAATTTTAGTATTTGTTGTTCAAGTACAGGATATAACTGAATTTTCAATCAAGTTTCACGTTCTAATATTCAGTAATTCAGAAGTTATAGGACTCTGACAGACATTTGGACGTACATACTTCTCTGTCCAGTACAGACAAGCGCCCTAGTTGACTCAGAGAACTCGCTTCGCTCGTTCAAATATTAAAAAATAAGATTCCGACGAATTGGAAGACTCCTTTTGAAGTCGGTTAATAAATGTAAATGGGCAGGATCGAGTACACGGATCTTCAGACAATCCCGTCCAACTTGTTCCGTTCCATATGCAAGTATCGGATGCCCGAATTCCATTAAAATAATACGAAAATCCGAGTAAGGGCGAACGACCAAGTGTAATCACAGCATCAATGATTTAATAGCAATGATTTCTACTAGGGATGAATTATATACTTACAAAACAAGCGAAAAAATTGTGCCGAACGACGAAGAGTATAAAAGAATACTTCATTATCAAATGATATGACAAATTACGACAAATATCTTCGCACGCGACATTACGCGCTTCATTTACCGCACGCTTGTAACATATCCACGTCTTTTTATACATATACAATATCATAGTTTAATAGTTGGTTCATGTTTAGACCATACAACATGTAGAAGCTTTGTAGAAGTGGCGAAATCATCTTACCTCGCGTCTGAAGGCTTGTACGTGACGTCATACTTCTCGACCAAGTCCGCCGTGGTTGACCACGAGATTCGCACCGTGGTTGGGTTCAAAAACGTCACAGTTATATTCTCGGGCACGCCTGGACCCATTGAACCTAGAAAAAAAAAATATAATAACAATCACAATCATTCCGGCCACGAGATTAGCCATCTGGACGGGAGATGTTAAAGTGCATACGTGTGTGCGCAAACACAGATGCACTCTCTAATCTTTATCTAGATAACCTAATCTAGGTATACCTATTTGGTGATGTGTGACACAATTTATTAAAGAAACGTTTCTTTCTTTCTCTATTTCCTCACTCTCATAGTTCGATGGGACGGAAAATCTGACATGACCGAAGAGAGATCAGATACAGGACCGACAGCTTTATGTGCTCTCCGAGACACTCACGGAGTGACTCAATGCCTATCTCAATGCCTACTTCCTAACTTCGGGCTAGTACTGAGAATTTCTTGTCAGAAAATACCAATACATTTATTGGCCCGACCCAGGAATCGAACCCGAGACTTCGTCATCCACAGTTGAACTTGCTAACCACTAAATCAACGAGACAATTAAAAAAATATTCTTCTTCATAATCATCATCAGCAACCCAATACAAATTGTTAGAATAGAATAGAACAGAATAATTTTTTATTCAAATAAACTACAAACCGCTTTCGAATCGTCAAATGAATCTACCACTAGTTCGTAGATTTCACTGTCTGTTTTAATTTTGTACACAGATTGAAAATTTTCATCCTTTCATTTGTTCGCAAAGTGAATAATTCATAAAAAATTAACCAAATGAAACCGCAGAAAATCAATCGCTCTCCAATTTCCAATTAAGTGTTACAATAGCATTTTCATAAAATGAGAGCTGCATTGACATTTCCATGACCAGTTTATTCAGATGTGTCTCATCGACTTTCAATTACATTATAAAATAAATAAACATTCGCATGATTAAACTGTAACACGCATAAGTATAATTCTACTGACCGGTACTGATTTTTTAAGGGAGGCCACATACGAACAAGTTTGCCGTCAAGTCCGTGGCAGACTTGACGGTGTGTGGCTACCTTAACCAATCTGCATGCATGACATGCATACTTGTCATGACGCGTCAGTGGTTAATAAAGGTCAGTTGAACATAAAGCGATTAAATTAAGTAACCGTTAAAGTTGAGTTCAAGTGTTGAATCAACAAAAAAGCTTAGAATCCCTGCTAATATTACTAGTGGTTCGCCCCGAACTGAGACCTCGCGATATCCCATAATTCCCAAAAGTTTTAATTTTATATTGTAATAAAAAAAAAAATAGTTGACATAAAACTGTTTTACTGACACAGCGCCATCTATTAGCATATAGTGAAGCTATTAGCTTCACAATAATGCTAATAGATGGCGCATTAAAATTAAATAATTTCGTTTCTTTATAACATTTATCTAATTTTAGTATTTGTTGTTCAAGTACAGGATATAACTGAATTTTCAACCAAGTTTCACGTTCTAATATTCAGTAATTCAGAAGTTATAGGGCTCTGACAGACATTTAGACGGAGACACTTCACTGTCTAGTAGGCAAGCGCCCTAGTTGACTCAGAGAACTCGCTTTGCTCGTTCAATAAACCACTGCGCCTCCCGGTGCGGGTTCGCCACTCCACTACCTCGGAACCCCAACAACTATATTAACGCTTCGAACTATAGCCTCGCTTATTTCCACTTCAGTTTCGCGACTCGCTGAGCTATGTTACTACTACTTAGCTACTTTAGTTGGATCTCCTCATTTCTGATTTGATTTCACACGGATACTCCGAGCATAGCTCTCTCCATCGCCCGTTGAATGATCGTTAGCCTTCTTATGAGGCCCTTATTAACCTTGATCTAGGCGATAAGTGCTCACGGTGTCATTCTTACGAAGGAGAGGGCTGGCTGTCCTTAACACAGATTGGCAAAATCTAGTTAGGATAGCCAGTTTAGATCCTAATAATATTATAAGTGTTTTTTAGCAATTATTGTTATTAGGTCTTTAAGTTTGTACTTTGATCATGAAATAAATATTATTAATATTATAGTTAGCGACACATTACACATTATAATTAGTTAATCAGAATACGGACCGGCGTCAGCGAAGCGCAGCAGTACGGAGAGCGCAAGAGCGACGGCGGCGGGCTGCGCGAGCGGCGCTCGCCGCATGTCGCGCCCACGCGGCCGCTCATGCCATGCCGCTTCTGAAACAAGCGAAGTCATCATATTTATCATCATCATCATCACCACCACCTTCATCATCATCATCATCATCAACGTCTCAACGGCTCACCACTGAACGCAGGTCTCCTCTAAGATAAGGGTCATCTTACTAATATTTTAGATGCGAAAGTTTGTGAGGATGGATGGATGTTTGTAACTCCTGTATGCCATAATTAATGAACCGATTTGGCTGTTTGTAATGAAAATAGCTTATATCTAAAATTAACACATGGGCTACATTTTAGCTCGGAAAATTAAAGAGTTCGGGAATTTAGAAAACCTTTACTGCCAATTTGAATTGGGCTAGCATGGTGTCCACCTCTGGGACAAAGGTCTCTTGCATGGCCTCTTCCACAGGCCTTGGTCTTGCGCCGCCTGCATCTGGATTCTTGCGACTCGACTAATGTCGTCTACCTAGTCAGGGGTCTGTCAACATTGTGCATTCTGAGTTGCAACTCTAGCATTTTGAAACCCCAACGACTACCACAAACAACATCAAAACAATACAGTAGTAACAGCAAAACATCTAACGGAGCTTTATTCTTAAACCACCATTAAGAATAGCAAACAAACAGCTATTTGTAGATTTCAACTAACAAAAACACAAACTAAATGTATTTACACATGTTACTTCCAATGTAAATTAGGTAATAGTTTATTCAGATGCGAGATTGGAGTGGTGTTTTGTTATTTCTAGTCCGAACGTCTGGTGTCTAGACGTCGAATAGTCGTTTCTGAACTGCTGAATTTTATATTGTAATATCTTGTCAGTACCTAATCATCATAATATAACTTGTATCAATAAGCTATCTAATCCAGCCGCGAGATTAAAAAAGTTTGTGACGGTCGCAATCGCATAAAAGCCAGTCACGTCAATGATTGATACAGATTTTATACTATCAACCACCAGAATCTAACAAGCTGAATGTCTGTCAACATCAGTGGTTAGGATCATGAGAGTCGTTACAGCATTGTCTAAATACTCGTGTGTTTTGAATTTGCTGGAAAACTATAGGTAAAATAGTTTTTTTACTGTAGGTTCCTCACAAAACCTTATAGCGACTGTAACGTGGAAGGTAGCTTGTTCACGAATAAATAATTTAGTAAAGTTAGTGTAATAAGTTGTGTCATTCATATAATTATAATTTATTACATTTAGTTTTTCCAATAATAATTTTTAAACACTTTACCAAATATATTTGGATCAAATATTCAATTGTTGATTTCAAGATTTAGGATTGTTTTAGGTTGATCATAATTTATTATTCCATAAATGATACAATAGTATAGAGTTATGTTGAGCCCTGAATATGTACCTATTCTGAAGAGAACTAAGTGACAATTAATAAAAGTTATAGCTTTTAAAATAATATGTATCCATTTCAGCAGCTTCAGATCGAAAGATTCAACTTGAGTAAAACTGAAGCTATTCAAATTATATTATGGGTTACTAATTTAATATACTTCAACTCACCCACCTCCACTATAATACACAGTTTGGACAAAGGCTTTCAACAGGACCAAAGTAAATTGCACAGCAAATATGTATATTTGCGACATTTCTCACGTTGAGATAAACTGAGCTGCCTCGGCTGCTCCTGGTGGACATGAAGCTTTATGTCATCGATCCATCGTCGTGCGAATAGCTCAATAAAACTTCAACGATCTTGGAACATAGTTCGTGTGATCGGATCGCAGTCATCTGAATGACAGTTTGTAAAGGAATTCCAAAGATTACTCACTGTCATGAATTTCGCAAGTTGATTTTGTTTAGCGCTAAGGCTTGGTGCACATTGGCTAAATTGTCCTGATATTTTAAGAGCCAAGATTTTGATTTATATTTTTCCCTATGAAAGGGCTGTTTATGCTCGCAATATCGTTACTTAGAACTAGAGCTACCGTTATAACTCATCCAGTTGTGAAACTGAAGTGGAATATGGGCAGAGTGCAAAGCAATTCGATAAACAAATTTTGAAGATTATGAACTTAGCTAATATTCTCCTCTCCCCTCCAAATAAGCGGAATGCTTGCGTTAGAACCAAGTGGCACGGGATCGTGTCCTGTGGAAATTGATATGTTGACGAAAGATGAGACGGTGACGAGTCACATTAGTAACTAATGGGCATCAAGCCTAAAACCAATTAACAACGGTGGTATTTATTGCCACATTGACTCAAACTACTTCAAGCGGACTCAACCATTAAATCCTCGAATAGCGAACAACGGTAAAATTAAGGAATTTTGTATTAAAATATAATATTATGATGCCGAGAGGCAATAAAATTTTGTGGAAATTAACGAAATTAATTAAAATGGAAGAGGATATTAATTTATGTTTGATTGACGGTTAAATATTATCCCGTTATTTAACCAATAAATAATTAATTATTCCTTATGCTTATTAGCTGTAGTCTGCGATGTTGCGGGATAAATTATTTTTTGGGGTGAAACGGGATGAAAACTAACCTTCTCGAGGATGCAAACTATCTCTGTGCCAAAATTTTTACTCCATTTGATGAATGATAATAATATGCGAAAGCAAAATAAAGATTTAAATGTATAACGTAACATTTATAGGAATTAAAAAAATTACAGAACTGGCGCGACACGAGTTTTAATTTTTCTCCAATTACTCTTGTTATGTTGTATTGATGTACAACAGCCGTAGCGCTAACAGAAAATCTATTAATTTTGCAAGAAGATTCAATTAATTAAGACTTACACTGCAAACTGAAAAGAAAATCAAGTTTCAAAAGTCAATTTGGATTAAGCAATTAAGTAAGGGCTGATGCCCCCTTTATAACAGCATTTTTGAAGTCAAACTTAATAAAGTTTTATTGAAGAGATGATGAAACTTTGAAGTAAACTTGTAAGATCAATGGACGTTGTATACGTTCATTTTAAAAATGTATGAAAATCTTCTTGTATAGATGTAGTCAAGGGACGGTTACAAAACTCATAGTATATATTTAACCGAGTGGTTCAGACTTCGGCCTTCTTATGGTCTAGAGTTCGAATATTACGAACCTCAATATGTCGGCGTTATATAGGTACGTTCTAAGCACTTTAGTGTGAGGCAACCAGACGACTCCCGCGACTTTGCGTGGATTAAAGTTTTTTGATTCCGCGGGAACTCTTTATTTTTCCGGTATAAAATGTAGCCACATAGTTGAAACATAGTTTGAAGTAGTTCTTCAAACTATCGTCATTGGAGTCCCAAGATGCTTGAATGGCAACCGCGCTAGCTGGTCATGCTAGGTTGACCGGCATAACTTCTATATTCGATCTATGATATTGTATAATATGTATAAAAATTCGATAGAAAAATTATGTGAGTTTCAAATCAGAAACAAGACAATGACCTGTAAATATTATTATTACAATAATACTTTATTATCAAAAGAGGTTGAAAAAAACATGCAAATCCTCCTAATGTAGTTAAAGTATTAACAAAAGAAGCACTGCAGAGGTTGTAATAGGATTATTAATTATGAAATCGATTTTATGAATGAGCAATGCTAGTGAATAATTAACAAACTTTACTCAAATATTTTAGGTTGGACTGTTATATATCGATGGACTGTTCCAACTGTAAGATGATAAGATGCAAAAATTAAAAAATTAAAGAAATAGGTATTTATTGAACGAGCGAAGCGAGTTCTCTGAGTCAACTAGGGCGCTTGCCTACTAGACAGAGAAGTGTGTCCGTCTAAATGTCTGTCAGAGCCCTATAACTTCTGAATTACTGAATATTAGAACGTGAAACTTGGTTGAAAATTCAGTTATATCCTGTACTTGAACAACAAATACTAAAATTAGATAAATGTTATAAAGAAACGAAATTATTTAATTTTAATGCGCCATCTATTAGCATTATTGTGAAGCTAATAGCTTCACTATAATGCTAATAGATGGCGCTGTGTCAGTAAAACAGTTTTATGTCAACTATTATTTTTTTTATTGCGTCTTATGTTAAAAGTTAATTATTACAATATATAATTAAAATTTTTGGGAATTATGGGATATCGCGAAGTCTCAGTTCGGGGCGAACCACTAGTTATTATGAAACAAGTTAAATGAAAGTGAAAGTTTCACAAAACTATCTATAGTATCATGAAAATCTTTATTATTTCAAGATACCATTATTAGTATCTTTTCTGTATATGACTAGTTAGAGTTCCGTACCGAAAGAATGCTAACCGGGATCCTATTACTAATATTTAAGGTATCCTGTAAATGATCATATTTTATTTTATAGGTATATTATTATATTAAAAGTATAATTACATAATATTTTAGTTGATTTATTTGTTTTATTATTTAATCTGCCAAATTTTAAAAGTACCTCTGCAATATCTTGATTTCATTGTTCCCACATTTAAAAGAGAATTTTGGAAGAGATGTCTTCCTTTAGAGATAAGCTGCTGTCCTTGTGTATGTCCTTTAGATGTTTTTAATTTAGGCCTAAATACGTCATTAGTGCCATAACTTAAGCGGTTAAGTTATGGTATAAATAAATCTTACTAACATTATACTCGTACATACGAAATTGTTGTTGGTTTGTTGGTTTGTCCTGCAACCATGTTGTAACAGAGTAACGGATCGAACTAATTCTTGCATGGGTAATAGTTAAGAAATTGGGGAGTGACATAAATTAGATTTATTTCGAAAGATGAAAGAGTTCCCGCGGGATTTTTAAAACTCAATCTACGCGGATGAAGTCGCGGGAATCAGCTAGTAGATAAATAATAATGATAGAAATAAATAGGTAGATGTACAATGTAGATATTATATTGATCAGAAGCAAATACTTTTGAACATATAACGAAATATGATCAACAAAAGAATGGGACCGGATGGGACGAGGTCGTTTTAAACAAGTCACGTCAGGTTTCCGTCTCATCTAGATCCCATCCGGTGTTTTATCCCGCTGAGTTACATATTCTACGAGCTTTTGATCCTATGAATTTTTTTGAAGGATTTCGTGCACAGCTTCAAATTACTTGTTCCTTGTTTCTATTTACTTCTTTCTCTATCTAGAGACAATTTTATATACGTACTTCTTTCACTTTGTCCACATTTTTTTACTCGATGGTAAGATAGTCCTTGACTGCGATTTCACCTGACGGTAAGTGACAATGCAGTCTAAGATGGTAGCGGGTTAATTTTTAAATTAATGGTGATATTGGAATAAAATGGCGGGTAAAATTCTTTATTCAAATAAACTTTTACAAAGTGATTTTGAGTGGAACGGAATGTTGAATGGAACTCTCGGTGCGTGGAGCAGGCTCGCACTTGGCCAGTTTTATTATTTGTACGATTTCATGTCCCATATCAAACCTAAATCAAGTTTGGACGTGAAATCATTTCACAGAATTCCATACCAAGGTAAAGAATTCCTACAAAAGGGCAGCAAAGACCCTTACACAAAAGGGAATCTTGACCCAAAAAACCTTCGAACTTCAACCATTTACACGTGAACATAATATAACGAACACCAAGAACTTTTAAGAGCCTTAATACAAGATTGGACCGAGCGAAATCGAAAAGCCCTATTATATGGACCCTAATAACAATCGATGGCGACTGTGTAAGTGAAAAGGCAATGAGAAAGTAAATGGGAGATCCATATGTCTGAATGAAGCGGCTATTTGCCAATTGGATAAGTACGTGTTGAGTATTGCCGATTGACTAGGTACTAGACAAAGGGTGGAGTTTGAACACAGATTTGAGAGACTATAAGGGGTTATCTGTGGGTTTGAACCAGGGAAGTAGAACGAAAGCATGGAAGTAAGATTACCACTTAGTTTAGTTTAGTTTGTCACTAAAATTTCAAGTGAGATAAAATTATGCGTAAAAATTAAGTCTATAAAACGACACGTCGTGTAGTTTGACCAGGAATATGGTATTAATTTATTTCTAAAATGCCTCTGATCTGGTCTGGTGGGAGGCTTTGGCCGTGGCTATTTACCATCCAAGCGCTAAGCAATTTAGCGTTCCGGCACGATGGCGAGTGATTTATCATCTCGATTTTAGAAACGAAATACTTGCATACTCCTTCCAAGTTAGTCCACTACCTTTTACACCGCATCGTCACTTACCATCAGGAAAGATCGCAGTCAAGTATCTCGCTAAAACAAAAGGTACAATAAAAACAAAGTAAGTAAAATTCTCATTATAACCTTTAATGATTTTGAGATTTTGTCTTTTACTCTTTGTGGACAATATAATTTTATAGCCTGTTTTCCCAGCTTATCTTTGTTTCTTTGTTTTGACTCCGAGTTGATTATACTACAATCTAATTATTACGAGGCAAGCTGAAAATAAATGTAGTAATTAGCAAAACCAGGTACAACTTGGCAATACTGCAGTTTACTCGTAATATCAAGTTTGGTTGGTATTACTTTGAAATGTTTTCGAGACTAGTCTTCTTGTGCACTATAATATCTAATGCGTGTTTTATCCTTTGACGTTTGTTCCTTTTGCCGATATTCAGTTAGGAATACATTTTATAAAAAATTAATTGAATATTATTTTAAAATTTTATCCAAACTTTTTGCTTTGTGATCTACAACCACAAAAACTATTTCTAGTTAACAAAATACATTACTGGTACTAAACAAATAAAATAATATTTCTAGTTGACTCATGATGAGATAAAATAGTTTTAGGCAGTTCCTTCGAAGAAACAAAGTTGAAAACTTACTTTTATATTAGGTGTTCAGTTGCTGAATATCGTTTTTCTGTAGTCGGCTATCTTACCCAAGTTTCTTGGTGTTTTATGATCATGTTACGGCGGAGACATTTTTTCGTTAACAGAAAAATATCTTGCGAGAATCTAGCTTCTTATCCTTTTATATGCCTTTTTTCATCAATACAAAGGAGTTTCTTTTCCACACAAACTAAGTTTGATTCTTATTGGGATCTTTTTCCCGCGATATCGGTTTTAAAAACCTAAGCCCAAAATCTAACTCTATCTAACAACTAATTAAAACTAATACAAATTATTATCATCTTATCGATGTCACCGCAGTACGACGCAGTACCCTAAATACTCTTTCAGCATTGCCCCTGTGGATGGTCAAACTAATTCTTTGTCCAAGGTAGCTGCTGCTTTTAGATCCTTACATATTATTATTTACTTAATTTATACAAGTGTAAAAATTAAGTGAATAATATTTTGTGGTGGCGGCCATCTTGGATTTGAAATTTATCATAGTGTATTCTAATGTATAGTGTATAGTATTCTACTAGTGAAGCCCTTTCATTTGATACCCATATTGAGGGAGTTATGAAAAAATATGTAATCCGCCATTTTGTGGCGGCAGCCATCTTAGATCGATTTTTATCAAGCATAGCTACCGATGCCACAAACAGACACACACATACACACACGTCAAACTTATAACATCCCGTCATTTTTGCGTCGGGGTTAATAATAACTCAGTCGCGCGCTTTATATTTTTTCATAACTTATTACTTAGCAACTGACTTGCCTTTCAAAACTTTGTGGACAAAGTCATTTCATACTGTAATCCGACCTTTACTGTCTCCGAGTTAATAACACTATAGAGTCAAATCAACAATAACTTGTCAACTTTTCACTTTAGCTGTTTGGATTTTCTTGATTTCGTGTTTACATGAAAAAGATACTCATGATTTTCTTTCGTTTGTTTTCTTAATTTTATTTACTGAACACAATCTATAAACAAGTAAGAAAATCCTTACTTCCTTACTAATATTATAAATGCGAAAGTGTGTTTGTTTGTTCTTCAATAACGCTGCAACAGAGCTATGGATTGACGTGACATAGGCTACTTTTTATCCCGGAAAATCGAAGATTTTCCGCGGGACTTTAAAAACTAAATCGCGGGCATCAGCTAATCACACTAATATTATAAAGCCGAAAGTTTGTATGTGTGTGTGTGTGTGTGTGTGTGTGTGTGTGTGTATGTTTGTTACTCCTTCACGCCACAACGAATGAACCGATTTGGCTGAAATTTGAAATGGAGATAGCTCATACCTAGGATTAAAACATAGGCTACTTTTTATCCCGGAAAATTACAGAGTTCCCGCGGGAATCAAAAACCTTTATCCACGCGTACGAAGTCGCGGGCATCGTCTAGTATTTAATATATTTTTCGTTAATAAGCATAATTTAGCATAGGAAAGTACTTTAAATCTTTAAACAATCAATGCGATAAATCTCTCTCGCGAGTAATAGGTACAAAAATATTCTTCGATAAAAAAGGTCACAATGATTGTGCTTGGACTGCTCACTGCACCATGCACGTATGATACCGCAGTTAAATTTCTTTTACATTATTTTCAAATTATCTTAACTTACAAGCCATCCTTTACTTTAGTAATTTTAAAATAGAAATATCCCAGTTTGAATTATGTAGCACTCGTATATTACACTATATATTTTATTTAATTAAAGTTAATTTGCATGAAACACCGCTCTCTTTGTTCCGCGTACCTAGAATTGTGCGAGTGATTTTTATTATTCATGAAGCGCTATAGAAAAACCGGTCAAGTCAGTGTTGTGTTGTACCTATGTACCCAACTGTGGCTAAGGTAAAAGGAATAGTTATGATTTTAGCAGTCCATGTATGTTTATATGTATGTTCTTATGTAGGTATACTGTCAGCCACGCAAAAAATAAATTAATAGATGATGATAGTTAGTACTACACAAAATATAGGTATAAAAATTGAAAGATTACGTACCTAATTATAAAGGAAAAAAATAATAAAGCCAAACATGACGTCATGTCATGGTACATGGTATATGTAGATTACCTATTATGTTACACATACATAACTGATTGACTAACTGACTGACTGATCTATCAACGCACAGCTCAAACCACTAGACGGATCAGGCTGTTTGGCATACAGATAGCTATATGACGTATGCATCCGTTAAGAAAGGATTCTTCAAAATGCAACTTTTGGGATGAAAGGGGATAAAATAGGGGTTTGAAAAAATCGAACTTACTGAGAGCGAAGCCGCGGAAGAAAGCTGGTATATTATAGTGTAGTTAAAAAATAAAATATTTAAAGCATAAACTTTATATGGATTGTACGCGTATTTACCTATTATTTAGTTTATCTTCCTGCCATAGTCAACTAGACGAAGTAATTTGAAGCTTTGATTCGAGCTCTTTCCTGTTCCAGAGTTAATTACACTACAAATAAATTACGCCACTCGCCTCACCTCAACTCGACAATTCAGTGCAAACTTTTCGCTTTGTTTTATACTTTAAACACTTTTCAATGAACTGTTTGTTGATTGCAAAAAGAAGTTTGATTTAGGTTTCCGAAGCACGGTGGTAAATCTTTGATTATATATATATTTTAATCGTAATAGATAGTAGTCTAAGATGCACTTTCCGAGAATGTAAACTAGCTCTTAAAGGCAGGATCTCCGAAAACAGCCTGTTTTTGATTCAATAGTAAACAATCAAATATTCTTTGTTTTGATTGGTTAAAAATATATGTTGTAGTTTAATACACGTTCTAAATTATTTTACCGTTCAAAAGTCCATATTTTGAACTTCACTCGATCAAATAATATTCCGAAAACAGTGTAGTTTTTAATTGTTTTTCAGGTTGTACGTATAGTATATCAAAGTTAAACTAAAAAAAAAAATGTCAAAAAATAGGCAAAAGCTTTTAGAAGAATATTTTACCGTTAATTTTTCTCTAAAAAGTTTACTTTTTTTTTTATCAATACTGTTTTACTTTTTTTTAACAAAGTGGCTCGTGCGCCTCACTTCATTTGCTTGCTTACTGCGGCCGAAGATCGTGCCTTTAAAAGTTTCAGTTTAGATTTAGACGTGATATGCAAACGAACAGACAGAACTAAACTAAACTACTCCCGACTAATATTATAAGTGCGAAAGTATGTGTGTTTTCTAGTTGTTTTAAACACGCATCAATGGAGCAACGAATTTAGCATGGATATAGTTGAGAGTCTGAAAAGTTACATACTTTAACTTTATTCCGGAAAAACAAAAGATTTTTGCGGGATTTTCCAAACCTAACTTCAACAGTATAGGTACATAGATTTCCTTTATTTTTTACTTGAAACGTAGTTACATCCAAGCCAAAACTGCTAAAAGGGGTGCATAAATGCATGCGGTGTACGTATGCATCGATGAAGCGAGGCGCCTCAAGAATTGGATCAGCATATAAATAGATTTTCATTAGCACTCAGGCGTCTCAAGTTTCCCTTCGCTAGACAGTTCTCATTATCTTTTAGACGGTAAAATGTATCACCTATTTCATCCGACAACTGGGAAATGTGTGAAGCGTTTCGTGCGTAGTTATAACATACCTATTTCTTTTTAGGTACCTACGTGTAAGTTTGTGAAAACTCCATCCTTTTTAGGTAACAAAATGAGTTTGTTTATGCGTGTGTGTGTTTGTTACTCTTTCACGCCACAACGAATGAACCGTTTTGGCAGTGGAATAGAGATAGCTCACACCTAAGATTAACACAGGCTATATTTTATCCCGGAAAATTCAAAAATTCCCGCGGGAATCGGAAAACCTTAATCTACGCGGACGAGGCCGCAAGCGTTATGGAGTAAGTATTTTATATTTATCCCCATTTATCCCAATCAAAAATCATTCAGTTGTATCAACTCTATACCATATACTCGTAAAATTCAAAAAGTTCTCTCAAGTCGTTTGTTGTTTAGTAAAAATCTCTCATTATTTATGAGATGCCAGGACTTAAGTGAGAGGTTCCCTCACATTTTTCTCCATCGTCGAGTCTCCTCGTCGAGGCCGGTGACCTCAATTCTGTTCCCGCTCGTCAATCTTGATTTCGGTCAACAAATTTTCTGCGGGAAGGGAAATCTTGATTGCTTCATTCGTTCGTTTTTCATAAATTAATCTCTTTTTGCGAACGTTCTTTCTAAAGTGATTAATTGGTGAGATATTTTTTGGCATTGCCTTGTGATAATATGATAATCCACTGCAGAGTAGGATATAAATAACCGGTCAAATGCGAGTCGGACTCGCATGCGAAGGGTTCCGTACCAAAAAACGCCGGAAAAAAAAACACGTTTTTAATAGGGGAGCAATCTATAATTTTTTATTTATTTTTATTATTTGTTGTTATAGCGACAACAGAAATACACATTCTCTGAAAATTTCAACTGCATTAAGGCTGAAATATAATAGACGGTACTCTCACTCTGCTCAGACTTAAGACAGAGTTAAAACGAGACCGATTTATGTCAGAGCATATTTGTGTCTTTGGGAAAGAGAAGAAGGGGTAGACCATTCCGAAGGTGGGAAGACGATTTGAGGGCAACAGCAGGAATACTGTGGAAGCGGAAAACCCATGAACGAGAAGCATGGAAAAGCCTGGGGGAGGCCTATGCTAGAAAGTAAGACAATTAATTACTGGTGTCTTTATAAAATAAAATTAAAAAATAAAATTAAAATTGTTACTGTAAATATACAGTACAAGTTTAAAACATGTAAAATGAAAACTGTCAATAAAGGCTTATCTTATCTTATCTTATATTTGTGTCTCGTTTTAATTCTGAGCTAATTCAGAGCACGCTCTATAGATCTCAGCAAAAGTGTTACCTCATCACAAGCACACACTTGCACACAGCTTAAAGCGCAAACCAATAATATTAACAGCGTAGTTTAACAAATATTGACAATGAACCAATTAACACGGCCTCTATTGACGGCTTAACTACATCGTTGACTCGCACCAACGCTCCAGTAGGCTAATTGCTGGTTAGTGCTTTTGTTTAGCCACAATTCCCAGGCTGAGAGCTGTGTTTGTACACGTCCGATAGCGTGATATTTTTGTAGTAACCATTAGTGTATTACCATCGATATATATATTATGTACTAGGTACTAGATATGGCGATCCGAACGGTGCAGTTCGGTGGAACAAAGTGAGTTTTCGGATCGCCCTAGCTAGTACCTAGTACGTATACAGAATACTCGTATATCGATGTGTATTTCAAGTACATACGTGATTAGGTAATCACCTGAGAGTTCTATATAATGTTCACAAAGGATTATTTATTTACTTATTATTACTATTATGATGATGAATATCAATGCGAAAGTCACGGATATCATCTAGATTCTAGTAAATACAAGATATATAGCCTATATCACTCTCCAGTAGGACTAACATGCGCGCCACGAGAAAGTTTGTCTACACGTTTACTCGTAGTCTCTATGTGAATCTCTACAGAGATTCACGAGTAAACGTGTAGACAAAATTTTCTCGTGGCGCGCATGTTAGCCTACATATGTATGTATGTATGTTATGTTACTGGTCCTTAACTATACCCATGCAAAAAATCACAACAATGCTTTGCTCCGGTACAGAGTGGTTGGAGGACGAACCGACAAATAAACACACTTTCACATTTATAATATTAATAAGGATTCGATGAAAAATCAGTCCTCGATTGGGGTCTCAGCTGATGGTAAATGACGATATCTCCTAAAATGGAAGCGGACTAACTCAGAAAAGGTAGTAACGACAGTTTAAACCAATTCAAAATCATTACTGGACCGTTTCGTACTAGAACGTTAAATAGTTTGACGGCACATGTCTATCGGCAGGTTCACCCTTGAAGGACATAGGGTACATTTAACTCGGGTAAAATACAGATCTTCAAAAAAATCAGAAGTCAAACTGTCGTTGAAATCGGTTGATTATTTATTATTGTACAAATAATTTCTACGGATTTCTATCGAAAAAGCGGCCCAGATGTTATCAGATCATTCTTTTCATGTGACAGAAAACATTGAAACTTTTTGGAATCGACTTATAAAAGGTTCAAAAGGCTAAATGAAAGCGAAATCGAAATAATCCTCCTGAGGAGATAAGAAGATTGGGTTCGATCAAATCTTTGTCTGCGATTTGACGTAATTGTCAACTTTTTTGACAAAAATGGATTATTTTATCTTTTTTTTTTATTCAATGACACCATAGTCCTTAACTGGGATCTCTCCTGATGGTATGTGACGATGCAGTCTAAGATGGTAACGAGCTGACTTAGAAGGGGTATGACAGTGTACATTCAACCCATACCCTTAATCTGTTTCTACTCACCATCGTACCGGAACGCTAAATCGTTTTGCGGCACGTCTTTGACGGTAGGGTAGAAAAATCAAGATATATTTTGGTCAAGAAAACACTATTATTATGATTTTGTCTCTAGAGATAACTACCAATAACAATGGCAGTAGAGGAAAGGTTAAAAGAATAGGGGTATGGGTTATAGAGTAGGCGGTAGGCCCCCTGAAATGTACAATAGGGGCAAAAGATGATATTAATGCATAAGCTTAAAAATATAGTAATTATTATAATAATACCTACACTTCTTATAAAAATACACAAACAAATATAGAAGTAACATAACAGTCACATTATAATAACGTCACACATAACAATGTGTGACATAAAAATTCTGGGGGACAACAATGCAAAGAAATAATACTCGTAATATTGTGACCTCTCAACTCAACATGTCACCTAAGCCCTCGGGTGCTGAGCCAAGCGTAGCTTTCGTGAGTTTGAGAAATAAAATATTATATTTTTTACTATACAGACAATATACAGATACGGACTAAAGGTTATACCTACCGCCTACCCAAAAAGATTTTGTTTTGCATTTTGTCGGGCGTTGTTATAAGCCTTCTTTAAAGAAAGGTAGGAGCTTATAGTCGACGCGTATTTTATTTTGTAATTTTTTTTAGTAAGTAAGAGTATCCTCTCTTACATGTATAGTTCACGTAGTAATACATACATTTATGTATATATTTTTTTTGTTCCCTTTTCCCTACAACTAAGTGTCAAGTTTGTTCTAGGTAGGAGCGGGTACTATACTCGTTCAATAGGTGAGATTCGAAGTTTCAAGTCGATCTTTCGGTTTTCAATTCGCTATTTTAAGTATGTTTTTAGCCCTCGAAATTACTGTAACTTCTGTTTAAATACATTTAAATATAATATTACCAATCCATACATAAAGGATGCAGTAAATAAATCTGCAAAAAATCAAATTTTTCCAATCAAACATGGCAGAGATCAGATACATTTAAATTTACGCAACACTATACTTTTTGGAAGTCTTTTTTGCTTATTTACTTACCACAAATTGCAAATTTTGAGTTACTTAGGTCACTTTAATTTTGAAGGTGCAACTTGTGCTCTACAACTTTGTAGCGTAACAAAAAAATAAATTTACTAACCGTATACATAAAATGCCTGTAGGTACTTCCTTCAAAGTGTAGATCATGAAAACCCTGCATTTGTTATTAATTACCACAAATAGATTTTGTAGATTAGGAGACTAATGTTTGTTCAGTTTAAAACGACATCGGTATAGGAAATTGGGTCAATAGTAAACTGTTTCCTACTATTTCCGGTATAATCGATCAGCCGACCTACACTACTAAATACAACGTGACTCTTGTGGTCAACTAAAAATAATAAAACTTTCAACCGTACCGGACTATCAAACATTCATGGAGGTATCGAGATGTCATATTATTTCTCTCTCTTTGCATCATATTCCTCATTTCCGAGGGTCTTGACCCCTTTATATTACACCAATATTATAAAGGGGAAAGTTTGTGGTCACCTAAAAATAATAAAACTTGCAACCGCACCGCACCCGTCATCAAACATTCATGGAGGTATAGAAATGTCATAGTCCTCTCTCTCTCTCTGCATCATATTCCTCATTTCCGAGGATCTTGACCACTTTATATCACACTAATATTGTAAAGGCGAAAGTTTGTATTTTTGTCTGTGTGTTACTCGTTCACGCAAAAACTGATTTGGGTGAAATTTGGAATGAAGATAGCGCATACCCTGGATTAACACATAATCTAAATTTTATCCAGGAAAAGTAAAGAGTCCCCGCGGGAATCAAATTTAAGTTCACGGGGAGGAAGTCGCGGGCGTCCGCGTCGTCTTATAAGGAATATTCATTCATTAATAAATAATTCATCCAACGACTGCCAGCACTCGTCTAAAATCTAGTCCATCTAGTTGGGGGTGCACCAATACTGCTCTACCCAGTGCGGGGTCACCATTCCAGCACTTTGAAACCCCAAAGCTCATCATTTCTTCTGGCAATGTGCCCTGCCCATCGCCACTAAAGGCAATATACACCGTGTATTTTTAATGGTTGTATTCCCGAAGCGAAACGATTAGCCCTCAATAGTACTATCGAAACATAGAGTTAATATCAAAAAATAAAAATGTTTTTGTGAGAAACAATACTAATGGACATAACATAACGCACGTACGTAATTGTGTTTCAGACTTCAGTACTTTAGATGTAGTTAATCAGCTGATCATAGACTAAGCGCGCGCGAGGGTCAACGACCACGCGGCTGCGCTACGCAAACTCACGTGGTAGTTCGAAGTACCTATTACTATTGGTTCGTTGCTTTTTCGAGTTTTGTTTTTCTCGATTATAAAATTGCCATTTTTGATTTTTATCATTTTTTAAATTTAAAATCGATTGTAATACCATGATCAAATCATTTCGCTTCGGGAATACAACCATTAAAGTTCCACCGTGTATATACCGTGTATATAAGGCAAGGTAAAATATCCTTCACGTTGTAATATATTATTTAGCTATAAAGGCATTGCGTGCGGCAACAGCTGTGTGCTTATGCTTGTTGGGAGTGTTTACCGGTGAAGTAATTTGAGCTCTCTGAGGAACTATGAATGAATTATCATGTTAGTACTTAGCAATATTAATGCCAGGTTCAATAACCTTTTCCCTCGTAAGCTATGATGTAATTTAAGTACTAGTAATACGGTATTATTAAGGTTTCTCTTATACGGAGAATATAACTCATTGTTATTTAGTCTACTTGGTCAGGGATGTAATTCGAAATAGATTTACATAGAAACGCACATCATATAATTTTCTTAAACATGCTTGGTTCGAGCATTTTTTTTTTTTTTTGAGAATCTTCTTCCAGATAAATCGAAATTGCTGTACTGGCCACATACATGCGAGCAGAAGCCGGCAAAAGTTGTATGAAAATCCATATCTGTCGTGGTTTAGCGGCCAAATAAATTACATAGTAAACTCATATCTGTCATGTAATTTAAAAAATAGCACGATCTTTTACTCCGAAACATGGCCAAACCAAACCAAACCAAACCGAACCAAAGAGGTAACTTATCAAAGGTTTTTTTTAAATTACGAACTGGCTTGCAAATAGAAAGCTGTTTATTGAAAAAAGAAAACAAATGATCACTTTAACGCGGGAAAAATTATTGTTGTTCGTTGTTCGTCATTGATTTTGAAAAGTAAATTGTATTTAATTTCCGCGCATTATTTGAGAAAAGTACTGTACAAGCCTTGGCCACAACTAGGCTTTGATGGACTTACGTATGTTTGCTTCGGCTTCACCTCGGCCCACATTTACATGTTCGTCCATCCATGCTTTTGATGGCCGCTGCAGTAATGTACTAATAATAATTTTATTATTTTATATCCACACATTTCTACATAATATTAGTAAGAACTATCTCAATTTTTCTCTTCTAGTATCCATTTTCATACAACTTAGATGTAGTAGTTTACATTTACGCAAACTTAAACAGTCTTTCGTGTCATTTAAACATAAACCAGTGGGTGTAGTCCCATCGTACATTGAAATGGACGTATTATATGCGTTATATGCGAGACTAGTGGCATTGAGCTACTTATGACAAACGTCGTTCTAGGCTAGATTACTAGATACAGGTCTGAGCTTCGGTGCTTGGATTTGTATATTTTAAGTCATAAAGAGCTTTAGATTGGTCTATTTACAGTGACATGGAATATGGATATGATGATAAAGCCGGAAGATGGTTCTAGGAACTCTGTAATAAAATGTTATAATCTCGTCGAGTTTATATTATAAGCTCTGGTCCTAGATAATATTCAGGGTCTGAAGATGTAGTCAGCTACACCTTCAGACCCTGAAAGCTTGTTTTGTGCTAAAGCTTATTTAATATTATAAATGCGAAAGTTTGGGTGTATGGATCTATGGATGGATGGATGGATGGATGGATGGATGGATGAATTTTTGTTACTCAATCCTCAATCACGCCGCAACGATTTAGCTGGAATTTGGACCGAGATAATAGCCTGGAATAATACATATACTTTTTAACCGGGAAAACAAGAGAGTTCCCGCGGGAAATAAAAAACCTCAATCCGCGTGAACGAAGTCGCGGGCATCAACTAGTAGTACCTACAATATAGACAAGTTAAATCCTGAACATGGCATACGTGGGTAACGATAATGATAATAATATGATCAGTTTAAATTTTAATCATAACCTGGTTTCGATAAATGAGTCATGTAAAAACACACTATATGGGTTTGGTATTTATAGCTCCGTTAAAGGTGATGTTTGTTCACGGAAATGTCACGTTCGATTGCAATGGAGGAACGCGTATAATAACTATTATTTTATTGATGACAGATTGTGAGTTTCAATCACTAACTTCTACAAGACTATTTTTTTGCGTAAATTGGTTTATACAAAGTGTTAGCGACCTAATATTCTTACTGTAGTAATTATAATGTCTACTAATTATTATATGCTGGAATGGCTGTCATATAAAACAAGTGCAAATTGAAAATTTAAAACACCCCGACATGTGGTATTTTTGTCATGTGTTTTGATTATTGGGTACTTAACTGATTGTCAAAATGTGGATATTCATTAAATAGAATCGAAAATGTAACATGTAAGAACAGCATTTGTAAAAACAGATAATAAATCGGTCAAAAAACATATAAGTTATAAGCTGTTTTAGTGCGACTGTATCCTTCTGTTTTTAAAACGAAATTTTGTATGGAAAGTGTATGCAGCAATCGTGACGTCATGTTGCAATAGCGCTCTCCTTTTCTTACAGGAAACTTGAAAGCTCTATATTTTCGAGACTAGTTAAGATATTAAAAAAAAGAAAAATGACATTATGACATTTTAAGTAGATACATAAAAAATTGACAAATACGGTATTAATCTTGAAAGCTCTATATTTTCGAAACTAGTTAAGATATTAAAAAAAGAAAAATGACATTATAACATTTTAAGTAGGTACATAAAAAATTGACAAATACGGTATTAATCATATATTATGTAATTCCCGTTAATAGTTTGCTGATAGCAAGCAAACTGATATCGTATACAGTACCATAAACTATTCAGCTTCCGGCGTCCGGCATCCTAATACCTATTGACAGATTTATAATGATTAACGTATATACGTAACCACAGCGGTATTGCCACACATATTACGTGAGAAGCAGAAATCAAACTGAGACATGAAGGATTTCATCAGTAAACTTAGATATTAATATTTATTTTATTCTCGCTACACACTAATTTTTACTACTAAAGCCTCAATAACCAAACGGTTAAAGGTGCGGGCTGAAAACTGAAAAGTCGCAGGTTCGAACCCCACCCGTTGCACTATTGTCGTACCCACACCTAGCACAAGCTTTTCGCTTATTTGGAGGGGAGAAGAGAATCTAAGTACGCACCTTAGCCGTTGCGCAGTTGAGACTTTAAAGTTATGGGGTTAGAGCACAAACATATAAGATATGTTTGTGGGTTAGAGTTCTTACAATTCACGAGGATGCGTGGCTCATGGTTGTGTGCGTTTCGTATCTATATAAGTGTGAGCGAGAGCTTACTCGCCCCTGACCGCTCCCACCTAGACTCCTGACAGGCACGCACACTTACGCAATGTGCATGTACACGACGTAGCCACAAGTAAAGCTCGAGCGCCCTCGTGAATTGCAAGAACTTATACGAAATAAATCGGAATTTGAACATTAAATGGCGTTTAGTATAAATATCAAGTTAGTTGCTATCGAAAATCTATTAGCGATAATTACTCGGCGAGCCCATGTCAAAATCAATAATGGTAATTTTCCCAAGCTCTCGACGATTCTTACGTAATGAATTTACATAATTATTATCATTTAATCCGATAATATTATGGACTAACGATATCGAGCGAGGCACTTGCAGCCGCTGGATATAAGCGCCACAAGATCGTTTTCTGTGACGATCCATGCAAAAGTCCGCTGCGTCTACCAGTTAAAACAACGACGACGAAATCGATATCTACGATACATTGATAAAAATTAATCTCACAATTCACATATCATTTGTTCTGCGTGTAAACGGTTTTCAACTCTTGTTTTTTCTTGTTTGGAGGTTCCCAAAAACCAAATATTTCTAGGAGTGATTTTGATTATATACAGCGTCAATAGATTCGGAATACAAAAACATAGTTTAATAAGGTTTTTTGCATTGTACGCAGTGCAATTACAGATGCATTAATGGACTGACGAAAGTGAAAGATAACATTTTTTACTACGGAACACTAACAAAGCTCGTGTTACGTCTTAAAATGTGAATTAAACACATAAATTTCGCTGTAAACCGGTCATCATGTTTTATTTTCCTGTTCGAAGCAATGGTATTTTCTTTTCCCCCTCACCACATTCACGTTATTTATGTTTCTGCAATTTAAAAATCTGTTTCCACACTACATTGCATACATCGATGATTACATATTATTACTTCATTCTCTATTACTTTTTTGAAATGAACTTTCACTTAAACTTACTTAAAAATTTTCACCAGACTGTTAGGTTCTGACCTAACAGTCTGGTGGTGGTAGTAAAGCAAAGCGATATTTGTATAAATAATAACATAAATAACCTATTACCAAGGGATAATTCGAACGTCATGCAAAATAATGGTCTCTTTACCAGTGACTTATACTTTGTTGATGCCTTTTTTTTCTTTTTTTTTTATATGAATAGCGGGCAAACGAGCTGGCGAGTCACCTGATGTAAAGTGATTACCGCCGCCCATGAACACTTGTAGTACCAGAGGCACCAATGCGTTGCCGGCTTTAAAAGTTGCCTTAGTACATTTTCACAATTAAAATTTTAATTTACATTAAAAGCGTAGATTGCTGTGGGGTTGTTAATTTAGCCTCTCATCAGTCGCTCTAGTTAGAATAAATATTTTGTTTATATATCAGATATTTATTATTTTTTTATTAATTTTTTTAATACTAGTACTCACTAGTATTATGGATGTATGTTGTAAGTCTGTAAGTGTAGAATATAAACTAAACTCTACATTTTAAAAAAAAGTTTTCTGTTTCCTAAAAATTTTTTTCTGCTCTTGTTGCTAATGTCTTTACTGATTTCTCTTTAGTAGTAATAATAATTATTGCCTCCTATTTCAGTTATGGAAATTTTTAATAACTAATTTCTGACTGAATAATTTGATTGATTTGATGCCACAAATTAGAAATATAATATGCGTCTCAGAAATACTATAATGAACAGTACCAATAAAACATTTTACACTTTCTACCAGAAATTATATTCGTATAGAACAACTAAAAACAAGTTGAAACTCGGAAAATCACGTTGATTTCAATACGTACCGTTTTATAACAATGCGAACAAACTTTTTCCATTCGATTTCCAACAATGATTGAACGGGAAACTCGAATCGCCTTTTGATGGTGGGATGTGCTAACAGAGGCAAATGAAAAGTAAACGATTGGCGAATGGCCATGCAAAATAACTGTCGTTAATCTTTTACGATTTAGTTTCTACTTTCGTGGAATATTAAACAGCCTGATTAGCTTGTTGAGTCGATATGTTTTGTGTTGTTTAATTCATGAATTTGTTTGCCAATACCTCTTGTTATACTTTAAAAAAAAACTCCACAGAAATTAGGCATCTGCGCGGGAGATATTATAGTACACAAGTGTGTGTGCAACTCAGGTGCACTCTTTATTCCATCACTCTCATAGTACGATGGGACGGAAATTCTACACGACCGGAGAGAGATCAGGCACAGGATCGACAGCTATACGTGCTCTCTGAGGCACGGGAGTGACTCACCGCGAACTTCCTAACCTGAGAATTTCTTGACAGAAAACCTCAATACATTTTTTGGTTTGACCCGGGACCTCGTCATCCACAGTCGACCATGCTAACCACTAGATCAACGAGGCAGTCTGTTATATTTACAGGTATAGTACTGAATAGAAATCTTTTCAGACTTATTTTTATATTGGATCTTAATCACAATTTAAGCAACTTGTACTAAATCAATAACTAGAGGGGTGAGGTATAGAAGGGAGGGTGATACAGTAAGTCTAAGTATACATGCCGAACTATGTGCAAACACAAACAGATTTAAGATAAACAAAGGAGTCTATTCCTAGCCCTAATCAATGCCTTACAGTGAAAATCATGCAGCTAAACCAAAGCAAGTTTGACTCGATCACAGGACATTTCATTTTACTTTGCCGCTAATGTCATAGTATACGAATACGATCAATCGTGTTAAATCTTATATTAACCCCACTGTTCGCACAACAAACCTTCTTGGTTTAGGTATCGTCCATAGCCATCGATATCGATAGCCCTCTATGCAGAGCGTGCAAGGAAGGTGGCTAGAAACCGGAACACGTAGCTTCTTTATTTTTCGTTAACACGATAGAATTGCGATCTCATCTGATGGTAAATGACGATGCAGTCTAAGATGGTAGTGGGGTAACTTGGAAGGGGTATATTTCTACATGCCATCGTGGCGAAACGCTAAATCGCTTGACAGCACGTCCTTGACGAGCTTCTGTAAGCAGAATGCAGGGGTAATGCAGGAATATTAACAACAACTACCGATGACAACTACACATTGGCGCTCCAGCTTTAATCTCTGAAGTTCTTGCAGTACACGTATAATTTATGTCTTCTAATTATGTGACTAATCTATATATATAAAAATGAATCGCTTAATGTGTTGGTAAGCGCATCACGCGTGAACGGCTGGACCGATTTCGCTAATTCTTTTTTTATTGTGTTTGTTATTGTTAGGAGAAGGTTCTTATGAAAGAAAAAATTAAGAAAATTGCGCGGAAAATTAGAAAATTTAAGAAATATTAACCACCATATTAAATTATTTCTAATGTAACCGCTTTTACAATTCAAACTTTTTTGATGTAACCTTATGGCGTTTGACATAACATTGACAGAATGCGTGCTGCCAATTTCGTCAAAGAGTTTCAATATTCATAGTTAAGACAGGACAACGTCTGTCGGGTCCGCTAGTCTATATATATAAAAATGAATCCCTATTTCCTTGGTAATCGCATCACGCGTGAACGACTGGACCGATTTCGCTAATTCTTTTTTTGTTGTGTTTGTTATTGTCAGGAGAAGGTTCTTATAAAAGAAAAAATTAAAAAAATTGCGCGAAAAATTAGAAAATTTAAGAAAACTTAACCACCATATTAAATTATTTCTAATGTAACCGCTTTTACAATTCAAACTTTTTGATGTAACCTTATGGCGTTTGACATAACATTGACAGAATGCGTGCTGCCAATTTCGTCAAAGAGGATGTAAAAAACTTAAGACAGGACAACGTCTGTCGGGTCCGCTAGTACCTATATAAAATAACTAGATGATGCCCGCGACTACGTCCATATCGATAATGTTTTTTATTTCCCACGGGAGCTCTTTCATTTTCCGGGAGAAAATGTAACCTATGTGTTAATCCTGGGTATGAGATATCTCTACACACACACACACACACACACACACAAACAAACTTTCACCTTTATAATATTAATAATAATTAGTGTGATAGTGCGATATCGATCGAACTTAACACTTCATTTCACACGAAAAGTTCGTTCAATCACATAGTATTTCGATGTAAACAAATTTTGGAGGTACCTAGTTAATTAATTTGGTGCTGCAACCATATACTTGTATTTCAGCATCCTGAAGCGGTCTGATAAGGCCGCCTCTCAGGAGTGTTGATTGATTATATTGGCGGCCTTAATTTATTGCTCATTATTATTCAGGATAAATGGTCAATCAGCAGTTTTTTGAGAGAGAAAGGAGAGGTGATAAACAACCTAATTACCAATTTTACCATTACCGAGTAACTTGAAACAGAGGAATTTTAACATTCTGACAGTCTTTGTATTGAAAATCTGCTAAAAAATCTGTCATGACATGACAAAATACCTACAATAGGACAACCACCTATTTAAAATAGGATGATAAAAAGGATACAAGAAAATCTTAACGGTAAATAACTAATTTTGTTATTCCGTAGTGAACTAATTGGCCATTAGTGCTTTAAAATCTGACTAAAATATCGTGAGCGTTGAAGCGACCCGCGGTGATTCGATTTCGCTTACGTCCCGTTCGTGAAAAAGATTTTTTACCCTCCTACTTACTGCAAAGGTAAAAGGAAGGGTTATGAGTTTAGCAGTTTATGTATGTACGTTGGTTTGTCATTACGTATGTTTCATCGTGGCGTCTTACTACTGAGCCGATTTTGATGAATGAGGTGTCAATAGATTCATTTTCAATTAAGTACATTTTATATGAATACTTTCTTGATTTCCTGCGATAAAAAGTATCCTAGGTAACACTCCGGACTTAAACTTTAACCATCAAAATCATATGAGTAGTCTGGCCTACCCTCAATAATTTTACAGAACTTTGATGTTCCTAAACTCACAAAATAATATTAAGGTCGTGATAATAAATTCAGGGCAATGAAGAGATTTGCTTTGAACTCACGTTTCGCTCTAACATTTGCAATTTAAACATGATTGACAAAGGTTTTATATTCCATCACACCATCAAAATACTATATTTATGGGCCTACCCTAAATAATACTATGATGTTGCAAAACTTACAAAATAATATTAAGGTCGAACTCAGGGCAATGAAGAGATTTGCTACTCTACTAAATAGCAGACAAAGACTAAAACTAGTACTATGTTTAAACTAGTGGTTCGCCCCGAACTGAGACCTCGCGATATCCCATAATTCCCAAAAGTTTTAATTATATATTGTAATAATTAACTTTTAACATTAGACGCAATAAAAAAAATAATAGTTGACATAAAACTGTTTTACTGACACAGCGCCATCTATTAGCATTATAGTGAAGCTATTACCTTCACAATAATGCTAATAGATGGCGCATTAAAATTAAATAATTTCGTTTCTTTATAACATTTATCTAATTTTAGTATTTGTTGTTCAAGTACAGGATATAACTGAATTTTCAACCAAGTTTCACGTTCTAATATTCAGTAATTCAGAAGTTATAGGGCTCTGACAGACATTTATACGGACACACTTCTCTGTCTAGTAGGCAAGCGCCCTAGTTGACTCAGAGAACTCGCTTCGCTCGTTCAAAAAAGTAGTGTATTTGAATAAAAAAATGTTATATAACTAACGGAAAGAGTTGCGGTATAGGTTTCCTACTGGCTGCAGAAAATAACTTTGAAAAACAAAAAGTGTTCAGTTAACAAAGTGATAATGAGGGGCTTTAGGAAATGATTAAGTTTTACGCTCACGTTCTTCCTCCGGAGCCGAGAAGCGAAAAATGTGTTTTGAAAGGTAACGAGACACTTTCAGACCATAATAATGGAATAATAAAATAAAACGTTACTTCGCAGTCCTTTACTTTCATCGCCTTATTTTATTACTGACTAAGGCCCATATAACACTATACTATTTATTGGATCCTATTTCGTACCATAGATTATCATCTTAGAAATATATATTATGATGATCTATATAGAATATATGAGAGCCTTGAAAATACATACGCATGATACGATCGATTCCTGTCTGACTTTCAGTTTGTATGTGCAATCTTGAAGACGGCTGGACCGATTTTGAAAATTTTATAGTCAGGTTTTAGAGGATTATACAAGGAGAAACTAGAGCTACATTTTTTTCTGGAAATAATTAATATTAGAGGCAATACTATGGTCTAAACACTGAAGCGATCTTGAAACACAGAAATAGCTTGTATTTTTGCAGGTTACATAATATTATTGTTCCGAAATACCAAAGAGATCCCACGAGATTTTAAAACGGGTATGTAGTATCAAAATTGCCCATGCATATCAGGAACAATAAACATTTACAAAAGATGGTTACATTGTGTATAGTACGTTTATCTCACGAAATTACGGGCTCTTTACTTGTGGTTACGTCGTGTAGGTACATAGTACACTTGCGTTGGTGTGCGTGCTTATCAGGAGCTTAGGTGGGAGCGGTCAGGCGCGAGCAAGCTCTCGCTTACACTTATACAGATACGACACACGCACAACCATGAGCCACGTGCCCTCGTGAATTGAAAGAACTATACAGGGCGTCCCACGGCTATGCCACATGGAGGGGAAGTACTTTAAATATTGTAGACAGAACAGTTTACTGAAAGAAGACTTCATTTTAATTTAAAAAAACAATTTAAACTGCATTCATTGATTTTTAAATAATTGCCTGGTTGAACCGGGACTCGAACCCGTTATACAAGAAAAAAAATTACCCTGTATCTTTATCATACCGATCGAAAGGCTACAACATAAGGATTATTTTTTGCTACATAACATAGCATCAGAAATAAAAGGAAGACCATGAATTTTAGTAAAATTCATGGTCTTTTCAATTCCTAATTAATGGAATTTCATTAAAATGTTCCGTCTACAATATTTAAGGTTCCTTCCCCTCCATGTGGCATAGCCGTGGGACACCCTGTATACCTAACCATCCGTTCCGTATTCAACTGGTTATATCGATGTAAAGTACTATTTTACATCGATGATTACAAGCCTATTCCAGAAGCATATTTCACACATCGCAATATACTCGTAGAAGATGGTGACCATTGAACCAAAAATACATTCGTACTGACTAACTCCAATGTTAATTGCTTGTTGAGTACACAGAGCGAGCTCGTCATGAATGCACTTTATGACAGGCGTAATTAAAACTGCCTTTTCGCCTTTGCCTTTTGGAAACAAAAAACAAGTCCTTTTGACCAGTTCCACGTTTCTGAGCTAAGTAATGTAGTCGTATTTTAGGGTTCCGTAGTCAAAGAGATCAAAGAATTAGGTGGAGCGACGACTTTGTAAAGATGATTGGAGTAACATGGCAAAGATTGACACTCAATAGAAATAGGTAGAAAAGACTGGAGGAAGCCTTCGTACAAAGGGCGTACTGAAAAAAATACAACTTATAGTTAGTTTAAAAAAAGGAAAATAAAATAAAAAAATAAAAAATAGGATAAGGATATGATTTGTTATATTTTTATAAATATGTTTTTTCAGTAAATAAAGGCTATATTATTAAAATATATATAAATCAAAGAGAGCCCACTAAGCCTCTGCTGTCTGTCTGTCTGTCACAGGCATCTATGACTTCAGTCATAATAGGCAGCCAGTTTAGCGTAATAATGCAGCCAAATCAAATTTACTATGGCCTATATATCACAGTAAATGATAAAAATCAATACATAATTGAAACCCAATCCCTATTACTAAAAGCCTCAAACGAATAGCAAGTTACGTCGATAACAGATGTCTCAACATGGCTGTCCTTGAAACTAAAACTCGCAGCCGCCGAAGAAAGCGCTGGCTAGACATCGTAAACGTAGATATAAGAGTCAATTAACTTAAAAATCAGATGCACAAAATCTAGCAAAATGAGCAAAAGTATCGGCAAGCGGACTCCACCTAGTGAAGAAAATCAGCATTTTTTAACGTTATTTGTTTTAGCTCAATCAAAGACGGCATACAAGTTTCAAATAATAAATGGTTGGGTTTTAGTACATAAACACTCCATAAACACACACACATACACGCTACACTATTAAAATTTTTGTGGTCTTGATGTTGCTATGGCATCATAATTGTTATTTTGTTGGTGTTTGTGTTTTTACTCGCGCAGTGGTACGGAACCCTTTTTAAACTAGTCCAACCCGCACATGGCCAGTTTCATCGTGTTATATTATATTGCACATGTCCCGTTAATCCGTAAAACCCTTTTTCCGAGTTGCTTAACGAATGTGGATTGTTTGGACGTTCATGAAATTCGTGTAATGAAACTCAAACAATTTTTTTTTTTTTCTTAAAACTGCAAAACTAGATGATGCCCGCGACTTAGTCCGCGTGGATTAAGGTTTTTGATTGCCGTGAGAATTTTCCGGGGTAAAATGTAGCCTGGGGTATGAGCTACAATCTCTATTCCCAGCCAAATTATTTCATTCGTCATGACGAATGAAGGAGTAACAAACATACACACTCACATATATGCAGACTTGTGCTTTTATAATATTAGTGTGATCAATATGTACTAATATAAATCAATCTACTATTGAGTATTTTTAAAATAATTTAAATAAATAAATAATAAATCGTCTCATACGGGGTTTAAAGCTGAAAATCAAATAATATTAATTTTCATATTTAGCTTTGGGCCATAGATTTACATGTTATTTTGTCAGTTTGAATTTATGTTCAGGAGTTACAAGGCACAATACGCGAACAAGTGCACGTTCACCCAATTAAACTCCAAGGCCTCGTTTATCTATCTATATAATATATAAAATTCAAAGTCATGACTGACTGACTGACTGAGATATCAACGCACAGCCGCAACGCTACTGAAGTTAGAAACTTGAAATTTTTACAGTTGGTTCCTTTTATAACGTAGGCGCACACTAAGAAAGAATTATTGGAAATTCCACCCCTAAGGGGTTTAAATAGGGGATGGAAGTTTATATGAAACTCCGTCATTTTTCAAGCTGTTTCCATCAAAGTTGGTATTTTAGCTTTCAGTTAAAAATAAAGAAGTACTACGTGTGTCACAGTTTTTGAAAATTCCACCCCAAAATCTAATTCCACGCGGACGAAGTCGCGGGGGCAAAAGCTAGTGTAAGCATAAATCCTATGCCTAAGAGAATACAGAGGTCTGGTGTACCAGTTATTACCTGATAATAAATGATCGTTAACCCTAGGTGGACCGTTACTTCGGCCTAATGTGCTTGTGATTCATACATAATGGATTGCGGAGTTGAAAATCCTGTGAAATCTGGGTCAGAATATTACGTCTAGATTAATTTTTATAACACAATCGCTCCAATTGTAAATTACGCCTGCAAAACAACGAGTAAATTATACCTACCCTTTTTATTCAATAACTAGCTGATGCCCGCGTGATTGTCTGCGTGGATTTAGTTTTTTTAATTCTCGCGGGAACTCTTTGATTTTCCGGAATAAAAAGTAGCCTATGTCACTCTCCACTCCCTTGGTCCTCAACTATATCCATACAAAAAATCACGTCAATCCGTAGCTTTGTTGCAGCGTGATTGAAGGACAAACCAACAAACCAATAAACAAACACACTTTCGCATTTATAATATTAGTACGGATAAAGATAGAGGATAAGGACAAGTGAGTCCGTAACTACGATTTCACTCGATGCTAAGTGATGCCATAAGCAGGATAACTTAGAAGTATTAGTAGTTAGAATACTAGTAGTAGCTAGTTGAACTTTGTTTACTGCGGCTCTAAATAGGGACCTGAAGCTCCTGTTGAACCACTGGCGAAAGTTTTAAACCAGGATATTCTTCTTCGTCCAGTAGGGCTAACATGCGCGCCACGAGAAAGTTTTATCTACACGTTTACTCGTAGTCTCTGTGTGAATCTCTACAGAGATTCACGAGTAAGGTGTAGAGAAAATTTTCTCGTAGCGCCCTACAGATCTTCGTCTGCCTTTTACTTTGCCTTGAATATTGTAGCTCGTCTTTGAAAAGATTACGGCAGCTCAAACTAAGCTCAAACCACCTAATTGCATTCTTCGCGGTATCATGGTACATCTTTGCTTATAAGATCGTAACTAGCCACACTAAAGCTTTTCGTCAGATCAGATCAGACAATCAATTCCCAAATTGCCTATGCTCGGAATCGAACTCAGATACTCCCACGTATAAAAATCACTACGCTAGGGAATCAAATTGAACCCATCTATAATATAATAAAACTGTAACGGGACGAATTCTGTACATTAAATATATTTTGAAAATTTTAATCGGGGGATGCTTTATTATCGATACTGAACCCAAAAAAATTTTTTTTGATTTTTTTGTCTGTCTGTCTGTCTGTCTGTATCTTGGCCGCGCATCACGCTGAAACTACTGGACGGATTTAAATGAAACTTGGCACGATTTAAGTACATACCACGAGGTAACATATAGGATACTTTTTATCCCGAAATTCAGCACGGTTCCCTTGGGAGAGGGGATGAAAGTCAAAATGTGTATTTAGTTGTAATTCATTAACGCGTACTCCGATTTCATTCATTCTTTTTTTATTAGAAAGAAGATACTGTAAAAATTGTCCTGTAATTATTTCAAGGTCGTCGGTTCAGTATTTCAGAAGTTATAGACATCACAATCCTCAGTATAAGGTCCAAAATAACTTGAACCCCGTTATGTACAGGAAACTTTGAATCTACGGCTCATCTTAGGCTGGCATAATACACTATATAGTGGATAGCCTTATTTTTAACCGACTTCGAAAAAGGAGGTTATCAATTCAGCCGGTATCTTTTTTTTCTATGTATATATCCAACGATTACTCCAGGATTTCTGGACCAATTCAGCTGATTTTTTTTTAATGGACATTTTTTTACCTTCAACTCCTCAAGCCTGATGCTGCAGAGGTACTTTCCCTCAAAATCATGAGGATTTAGGAACTGTCAACTACGAATTGGTATGCTTGGCCTAAGAATATACTAGATCATAGAGCTCCAGGTTCTACTCCTCAATCCTGATGCTGCAGAATACTGCCCATCTAAACTGTGAGGATTTAAGAACTGTCGCTTGCGAATTAATATTGTAAGTATCAAGAATAAACTACAACATGAAGTTCTAGGTCCTAGCTGCGCAATCTTGATGCTGCAGGATACGGCCCACCTAAACCGTAAGCATGTAGTTACTTTCGATTACGAATTGTTATTGTAGGTATAAAGCATAGACTACATCATGGAGCTCTAGGTCCTGGCTCCTCAATCCTGATGCTACAGGGTAGTGCCTACCTAAACAGTGAGGATGTAGAAATTGTCAGTTTCGAATTGATATTGTTGGCACCAAGCATAGACTACATCATGGAGCTCTAGGTCCAGCTCCTCAATCATGATACTTCCCATCTAAAGTGCGGGGATTTAGTAATTGTAGTTTGTTAATAAGTACCGTAGGTACCAAGTATAGATTACATTTACGCTACACTACTGCGTAGCGTAGGAGGGAAGGGACAAAGAGAGCAGGGACAAGCTACATGCCGAGCGATCATTTTCAAAATTAAAATTGATAATTAAACTAAATTCTTTGGGACAAGAAAGGTTACGCTCAGTGGCAGATTTACCAAAAGACTGAGTTGACTGGAGCCTAGAGTGGCAGGGTCTCAAGCGCCAAAAGTGTACGACTAGATATGCAATTATAAAAAATATCGCGCTCGCTTCGCTCGCGAAAGAGTCATTTTTACATTTCTATTGTAGGTGTTAAGTATAGAAAATTTCGCGCTCGCTTCGCTCGCGAAAATGTAACTTTTACGCTTCTATTGTAGGTGCCAAGAATGGACTACTAAGTGCCGTAATGCAATTATAAAAATTTTGCGCTCACTTCGCTCGCGAAAATGTCGGTTTTACGTTGCTTTTGTAGATGTCAGGAATGGACAACTAAGTGCCGTAATGCAATCATAAAAAATTTCGCGCCCGCTTCGCTCGCGAAACTGTCGCTTTTACGTTGCTATTGTAGGTGTCAAGAATGGACAATTAAGTGCCGTAATGCAATCATAAAAAATTTCGCGCTCGCTTCGCTCGCGAAAATATTGGTTTTACGTTGCTATTGTAGGTATCAAGAATGGACAACTAAGTGCTGTAATGCAATCATAAACAATTTAGCGCTCGCTTCGCTCGCGAAAATGTCGGTTTTACGTTGCTATTGTAGGTGTCAAGAATGGACAACTAAGTGCCGTAATGCAATCATAAAAAATTTCGCGCTCGCTTCGCTCGCGAAAAAGTCGGTTTTATATGGCTATTGTAGGTGTCAAGAATGGACAACTAAGTGCCGTAATGCAATCATAAAAAATTTCGCGCTCGGTTTGCTCGCGAAAATGTTGGTTTTAGGTGGCTATTGTAGGTGTCAAGAATGGACAACTAAGTACCGTAATGCAATCATAAAAAATTTCGCGCTCGCTTCGCTCGCGAAAATGTTGGTTTTACGTTGCTATTGTAGGTGTCAAGAATGGAAAACTAAGTGCCGTAATGCAATCATAAAAAATTTCGCGCTCGCTTCGCTCGCGAAAATGTCGCTTTTCCGTTGCTATTGTAGGTGCCAAGTATAAACTATTAAGTGCCGTAATGCGATCATAAAAAATTTCGCGCTCGCTTCGCTCGCGAAACTGTCGCTTTTACGTTGCTATTGTAGGTGTCAAGAATGGACTACTAAGTACCGTAATGCAATCATAAACAATTTCGCGCTCGCTTCGCTCGCGAAAATGTTGGTTTTACGTTGCTATTGTAGATGTCAAGAATGGAAAACTAAGTGCCGTAATGCAATCATAAAAAATTTCGCGCTCGCTTCGCTCGCGAAAATGTCGCTTTTCCGTTGCTATTGTAGGTGCCAAGTATAAACTATTAAGTGCCGTAATGCGATCATAAAAAATTTCGCGCTCGCTTCGCTCGCGAAACTGTCGCTTTTACGTTGCTATTGTAGGTGTCAAGAATGGACTACTAAGTACCGTAATGCAATCATAAACAATTTCGCGCTCGCTTCGCTCGCGAAAATGTTGGTTTTACGTTGCTATTGTAGGTGTCAAGAATGGAAAACTAAGTGCCGTAATGCAATCATAAAAAATTTCGCGCTCGCTTC
The DNA here is from genome assembly GCA_038048805.1 of Hipparchia sbordonii. Taxonomy (NCBI): domain Eukaryota; kingdom Metazoa; phylum Arthropoda; class Insecta; order Lepidoptera; family Nymphalidae; genus Hipparchia; species Hipparchia sbordonii. Next base: position 9,605,115 of record JBBIWI010000008.1, on the reverse strand, counting down.
GCTCGCGAAAATGTTGGTTTTACGTTGCTATTGTAGGTGTCAAGAATGGAAAACTAAGTGCCGTAATGCAATCATAAAAAATTTCGCGCTCGCTACGCTCGCGAAAATATCGCTTTTACGTTGCTATTGTAGGTGCCAAGAATGGACTACTAACTGCCATAATGCAATTATAAAAATTTCGTGCTCGCTTCGCTCGCGAAAATATTGGTTTTACGTTGCCATTGTAGGTGTCAAAAATGGACAACTAAGTGCCGTAATGCAATCATAAAAAATTACGCGCTCGCTTCGCTCGCGAAAATGTCGGTTTTACGTTGCTATTGTAGGTGTCAAGAATGGACAACTAAGTGCTGTAATGCAATCATAAAAAATTACGCGCTCGCTTCGCTCGCGAAAATGTCGGTTTTATGTTGCTATTGTAGTGGCATGTTCGAGCCCCACCCGTGGCCCTATTGTCGTACCCACTCCTAGCACAAGCTTTTTACTTATTCAGAGGGGAAAGGAAAATATAAGTCAAGTTCAGCTTAAAAATGTTTGTGTCCTGGAAAAACAAAGAGTTCCTGCGGGATTTTAAAAATTAAATCCACGCAGACGAAGTCGTTACATGTGTTACTCAGTCACGTCGCAACGACTGAACCGATTTGGCTGAAATTTGGCACAGAGATAGATCATGGTCTGGAATAGGATATACTTTTTATCCCGGGAAATAAGAGTATTCCGGCGGGAATAAAAAACCTTTATCCACGCGGACGAAGTCGCGGGTATCAGCTAGTTTTTTTAATAAGAATATTAGTCACGCTGAAAATGACTAATATCCTCCTATCCCCTCCAAATAAGCGGAAAGCTTGTGCTAGGAGTAGGTACGAGAATAGTGCAACGGGTGGGATTCGAACCTGCGACCTTTCAGTTTTGAGTCCGCACTTTTAACTATAGAGGTTATATAGTCAAAATATTTTTATTCTGATTGTAGGTCATGTACAACAAAATGCATCTTACATACAATATCTTATGTATAAACAAAAATGACGTCATAAAGAAAAATACAGAGACTGTACAGCCACAAAGAAAATAAGAAGATATCCTAAGAATAAAATAAACCTACCTACAGTATCTAAAGAAGCAAAGCGTCTGTATTCTACAAAATAAGTAGGTATTTCTCTGAACCATGTGGGTAATTCACACGTTTAGTGCGTGGTTGTCTTGTAAAGAGATGAATATTTTATTTCTATTCAGTAGGTAAGTGTTACTACGTACCTAGTAGTTACTATGGCTGACTTCACTAATACCTACCTATACCAAGGTACTGGTATGGTTAAATACTGAAAGTACTCGTAGCTTTCTCAAACCGACCAAGAAGTCTACAAAATGGATGCACTGGCAATATGTTTTATATGTTAACTGACAGGAAAACCGTGCATCATTGTGATGTAACATCTGTTTTATATGCAAAAGAAAACAGTTCATTCGTCTGCGATGATCACCTGATGGTAAGTAACGATGCAGTCCAAAATGGAGGCGGGTAACCAAGGGATATGACAGCCATACTTCGAAGTATAACAAATCCATACTTCGAAGTAGGTATAACTAACGCAGGCTTTCCGCATATTTGCAGAGGATAGAAAGGTATTGGTCAAGTTGTCTGAACTTGGCTAATTTATTTTAAAAAATCTACTTTGAGGTGGCTTGGTAGCACATATTTGGCAACAGCGTGTTAGCAGTTGTGGCCGAAGCCACTCACCTGACCAGACGGATTATACTTTGTCTATCTATGTGGCTATGGAAAACAATGAAAGCTATAATTGTTTTTTTTTAACTTGTTATTTTACTCATTATTACTAGTACTACAATAAATTCAATTTATATTTCATTATTTATTTTTCAATTTATAAAGGAGTGCTTAGACACTCGTACTAAGTAACTTGTCTGTATATATAAAAGGAAAAGGTGACTGACTGACTGACTGATTGACTGACTGACTGATCTATCAACGCACAGCTAAAAACACTGGACAGATCAGGCTGAAATTTGGCATACAGATAGCTTATATGATGTAGGCATCCGTTAAGAAAGGATTTTTAAAAATTCAACCCCTAAGGGGATAAAATGGGGGGTTGACAAATCGAAATTAACGTGAGCGAAGCCGCGGGCGAAAGCTAGTGTTAAAATAAATAAAAAATTTGCAAATTTACGACACTCAATACTGCGCTAGAGATAATTAAATATCCTCGTCCTCGACGTGTTATTTGTTAATGCGATGATATTATAATTCCGGAACGAATATTAACGGTATCGGAAAACACAAACAACGACGCTAACCATATTTTTAATATTCAACAGCTACGTATTAAAACCGCCTCAAGATTACAATCCGTGTAAATATTCATGATGAACGTAGTCGTATTTATCCAACATCAACATTTTGAAAAGTTGTAAACTCGCGCCGTACCGACCACATGTCGGAGTAAAATAAACAGCATTTCTGCGGTATACTAGGGAATCAACATGTTTGAGAGCGTCGATTCTCTTTGATAAAGTTAATCTAGGTACTAGTTGACGCGCGACTTCGTTCGCGTGAGGTTGAGGTTTTTAACTCCCGCGGGAACTTTCTTATTTTCCGAGATAACAAGTACTTAGCCTATGTGTGTTTCCAGACTATAATCTATCTCTCGGCTGTTTGTAATGAAGATTTATTTATTTATTAGGTAGGTACGCCAACAGCGAGTTCACAAAACTATGCTAAAGAAACTATATCTATATAAATTCTTATACTGTGTGACACGCCACTTACAGGTACCTAGGTAGGTAGGATACACAAAGCTAGTAAGATAGCTCACACCCAGGGTTAACACTTAGGCTATATACATTTTATCCCGGAAAATTGAAGAGTTCCCGCGGGAATCGAAAACCTTAAACCACGCGGACGAAGTTGCGGGCATCATTTAGTATTAAACATCACGCCCTTTCACAGTGGAGGAAAACGTCGTGAGTTGCCTATCGTCAGCACTAAACTACAACTGAAAAAAGCTTTCAAAACCAAGTAAACTCAAGTTACGCTCATAGTTTTCGATTCGTTCAATTATTTATCGACTGTATCGATTCCGACAAATTGCTCTGTTTTTTTACTAAAGACATTGAAGGACACGCGTGTCCGATGACCTATCTACATGGTGTAAGTATGTTGTATCAAAAACGTTTATGGCCGCCATAGACATGTCTGATGTCATACTATAATTTTAATATTAAGTAAGTATACCTATTAAAATTACCTACAGTCAGCCTACAGTGTAATTAAGATTGTTTTTGTATTTTATATTAAATTAAATAGCTTTTGGCCGCGTTAAGTTCGATTTTTCAAATCCCTATTTTATTCCCTTAGAAGTTGAATTTTCAAAAATCCTTTCTTACCGATGTCTACGTCATAATAGCTATCTGTATGCCAAACAGCTTGAGGCGTTCAGTGCTTTGAGCTTTGCGTTGATAGATTAGTCAGTCAGTCAGTCAGTCATGCAGTCCACGCGGCCGAAGACTGGGAGAAAACCTAGTTACTAAATAAAGTACGTCCACTACATCTGCTTTGTTTTGAAATCTTTGAACGTTTTAAAAATGGAAAAGTTTCTTACAAATGAAATACGTAACGGAAAAATGGTAAAATGGCAAAACAAGCGAAAAAATTGTTCTGAACGACGAAGAGTATAATAGAGTATAATAAATTACGACAAATATCTGCCATTACGCGCTTCGCAAGATAAAGGTAAAGATAAAGATATTTTTATTTGCTCGAATATGGGTACAAGGTATGTAAAAAATTAAAATTAAAATAATTAGTTAATAGAAATTTAAAATAAAAATTAAAAAGAAAAAGAAAAATTATTAATTATATGATGTCAATTTGTGATGTGAACAATTGAACAACTCTGCTAAAATTATAATAATATACATATCATGTTGTAACATATCCACTTCTTTTTAAGTAGAGTTTACACGAAGCCAGTAATGCTGGCGCCAGTCTGCAGACAAGCCAGCGTTGGCCTGGCCCTTGTTGTTTAGACGCGGCCAATCATTCACGGATTTTTTCTTCTGGTGTGCACACGTTTGGAAAAAATAATGAATACGCGGCAAAGGCTGTTGAAAAAGAAATGTTTAAGGAATATCTCTGCACTATTAAGAGAAGAGTTGACTGATATATTACAAAAAAAGGGAGCGAAACGACTTTGGATAAGAAAATGGTTAAGCGATAGACGATTAACTGAAGCTTCTGCCAGTCTTATTGGCAGCCAGTGTTGGCTCCGTGTAAACTATGCTTTATACATATTATAGACTATATCACAGAGTTTTAAGTGAATAGAAGCATTAAGAGAGTTTGAATTTAGTTTGACAACTGTGGTAGGTAGGTACATAACACTATGCCACGACTTGCATTGAGGTTTGTATCCGAGCATTAAAGTTTGTAGCAGACCTCCGTAGGGAAATAAATATAGCGAAATCGCTGAAGCTCCGACATGACTTATCCATTGTTAAACAGAAGTTTAATCATTCTTACTAATATTATCCTTACTGAATAATATTAAAAATGCGAAAGTGTGTTTGTTTGTTGGTTTGTTCTTCAATAACGCTGCAACAGAGTTACGGATCGACGTGATTTTTTGTATGGGTATAGTTTCGGACCTGGATGAGTGACATAGGCTTCTTTTTATTCCGGAAAATCAATGAGTTGCCGCGGGATTTCAAAAACTAAATCCACACACCAAATTGCACCATTCGTATTTTATACTGTCAAATTTAAAAGACCATATTCTTGGTCAAACCACACGTGTCGTTCCATAGACTTAATTTTATTATGACAATGTATTGTCTCTGTGTTGAAGCGGTGTCGATAAGTAATAGCAGTCAAGGCTTTTACTTAACGACCGTGATCCACAGAGTACACTATTAGCTTGTACTTAGTGTGTCTGACCAGTCGTAAAAGGCTAAAGTGCTCTCTCTTCGCTTACTTAAGAATCTTGTCTGTATCTAATCTATATTATTTGTAACTATATTATATTGTGTCGAATATAATATTGCACCAAAAACAATTTCATCTAAAATGTTGCCAAGACGAGACCATATGACTCGCACTGTCAAAAAGTTATCAGATCTCATGTAGAGCTAAGCATCTAACTCTACAAGGCCTAACTTTATAGTCAAAATATGTGGCTTGGCCATATCACTACATTCACATGGACATAAGGTGAATTTATTGACTGTTCATTACTTTTCTGTTCTAAATTAGTTCTTGTAGTAACGAAACGACCAAACCACATACTTTGACTAAGATGTAAGGTGCGCTTCGCTTGGGTCATCTTGATGGGGGTACGGTAGTGCATCAATCACTTTACTATTCTACAGATTACTATTGACTAAGACTCCACTAGAGTTAGTAGAGGCTTAGTTAGGGACAAGAGTCGTCCACCTGACTTAGGGTTATTTCGACGTAACTCATTTGATTTGGTACTTAACTTTTCAAAAAGTAATTTTTTTATGCAATGGCTGTCCAGCCATGTTAAAAGTTTTTAAGTTAATATATAGGGAAAAACGGTTATAATCAGTTCAAACGAAAATATTATGTTAAGATAAACGTAACTAGCTTTTGCTCGCGGCTTTGCTCACGTTAAGTTCGATTTTTCAAACCCCTATTTTACCCCCTTAGGGATTGAATTTTCAAAAATCCTTCCTTAGTGTGCGCTACGTCATAAAAGGAACCAACTGCAAAAATTTCAAGTTTCTAACTTCAGTAGTTTAGGCTGTGCGTTGATATCTCAGTCAGTTAGTCAGTCAGTACTTTGAATTTTATATAAATAAATAGATATATCTCGTAGACGTACAGTGTACACAGTATCAAAACATAAGCGTAGCAATACAAAGTTTATTTGTGTGCATACAAAAGAATGCTGAGTATTAATGTTATGCTATATAATATACTATTTGCTATTTATAATAGTGTAATCTGGCCTTTTATGCTCCTGTTAAAGAATTCCCAGACAATTAGCAATGGAAATAAAAAAAAGAATGTTTCGCTACAACTTTAGACCTTTAGACCTAATGACCTAACCGTATTATACCAAACTTTTGCTATAGCTCAAGAGTATTATTCGTACGTCGGAACGTTGTCATGAATTTTACGAGCCAAAAGTTCAAGGTAAGGTTGGAGTATTTAGGGAAATTGGATTATGGTAACTGTGTTTCAGGCATAAGTTTATTATCGTGATTCTGGTTGATATTTCGTATTCTATCGTTCGCGTTGTGCTGTTATTGTGCTCAACTGAGTGGAACTAATAAAACTTCACCTTTATACTTTAGAAATGATAGCAATAGGTAACAACCAGGGCCCCAAGTCTGCTATTTTACATGTCATTGTCATTGAACCGCAATACAATTACAATTCAATTATCATTGGTTCAAAATTTCGTAGTCTACTAAATTCACAATGGTCGTTCGATTTCTTATAATTGGATTGTAATTCAATGGAACCTCGGTATTGCCATTAGCTTAAAAAGCGTTTGCCGAAATGAGTTTCAAAAAAAACTAAATAAGTATTAAAAACGTTTATTTAAGCTAGATTCAAAGCTAGATGTGTCAGTGGCAAACAATTGGAAAACAATTGTGACGCCATTGAATTAGTATACTACCAAAATTGCTAAAAGCAACAATTGGGATGTCATTGATAGACAATTGAACTACAATTGCAATAGCAGACTTAGGCCCCAGACTTCATGAAACGCTTTCGTTCAAAGTGTGTGAAACAAACTGATAAGGTGTGGAACGCTCTTCTAGGGTCCACACTTCTTGCTACTTATAACTTGAATAGCATCAAAGCAAGAGTGCAACAAGCATCTTCTAGGCAAGCGCGCTCCAAACTAGACCACATCATTGCTCTCTATCATGTTCATGCATAATTTGGTCGCCAAGCACAAGCCTATCTTTCAATAAAAAAAAGTACAGAAACTGAAGTTTTTCATAAGGAACAATTTCAATATTTATTTTAATGTGAAGTCTACCTCTACGGAGTTTTCTATAAAAATTAAATTACATTTTATCTCCATATTCTATTTAAGTACTTACTGACCACATTCAAGAAGGCATATATAAGACTAGTAGGGCGCGTGGGTGCGCGGCTCGCTAAAGCGAACCGCGTGTTTTCTGTTCACCAAGTAGATGTTCGGGTCTTGATCATCTTTTTCTAAGAAACTACTCTTCCATCTTGTACATACACTCTCTAAGTAAATTTGTATGGCCGCCATCTTGGATCCGCCATTTTGGAGGTTTTTTCGGCTCTCTACCAATCGGATGAAGTTTCGAGTGAGATTTGTTTGAACACCCCCAACCTATCTTCGATACCCTGGCCGTGCTCCTCACCCGTCTCCGAAATCCTCAACCATCAGCTCTCTCCATATTTTTCCTCCGAATGAATTTTTGTCCTCTTTACGAAAACATCAGAAATTTTGAAAAAGAACCTATTAAAATCTTGCATATATTTTGTATGGAGAAAAAATAAATTCCGCCATTTTGAATTTTTTTTCTATTCATCAAGTAGACCTTCGGGTTTTGATTATCCTTTTCCAAGAAACCACTCTTCCATCTCTTATAGTCTCCGAGATAGACACCGACGAAATTTGTATGGCCACCATCTTGAATCCGCCATTTTGGAGTTTTTTTTCGGCTCTTTGCCAATTGGATGAGGTTTCGAGTGACATTTGGTTGAACACCCCCCACCTATCTTCGATAACCTGGCCGGTGCTCCTCACCCGTCTCCGAAATACTCAATCATCAGTTCTCTCCATATTTTTCCTCCGAATGAATTTTTGTCCTCTATACGAAACCATCAGAAATTTGGAAAATAACCTTATTAAAGTCTTGCGTATATTTTGTATGGAAAAAAATAAATTCCGCCATCTTGAATTTTTTTTCTATTCATCAAATAGACCTTCGGGTCCTGATCACTTTTTTCCAAGAAACCACTCTTCCATCTCTTATAGTCTCCGAGATAGACACCGACGAAATTTGTATGGCCGCCATCTTGAATCCGCCATTTTGGAGTTTTTTTCTGCTCTCTGCCAATTGGATGAGGTTTCGAGTGACATTTGGTTGAACACCCCCCACCTATCTTCGATACCCTGGCCGGTACTCCTCACCCGTCTCCGAAATCCTCAATCATCAGCTCTCTCCATATTTTTCCTCCGAATGAATTTTTGTCCTCTATACGAAACCATGAGTGAAAAAAATTTTTTTCATACAAAATTTTACAGGAGAGGTGATCAATGAGTCAGTGAGTGAATCAGCCCCAGTAGCTATATATATATTAATAAATACCTAATTATGAGTTATTATACTACATTACTATCTGATGTAATGTCACATAGATATAGTATATGCTTTTTCAAATGAGGTAATTAAAGAAGACACCAAACAAACGTTATTTCGGCACGCAACAATTCATGAAAAAAATCACACTATCACACTAATGTATTATAAAAGCGAAAGTTTGTAATAAAATGTATCCTATGATGTGAGCTATCTCCATTCCCAGCTAAATCCGTTCATTCATTGTGGCGTGAAGAAGTAACAAACATACACACACACACACACACACACACACACACACGCACACGCACACGCACACGCACACGCACACGCACACGCACACGCACACGCACACGCACGTACGCACGCACGTAGGTCAAGGTACTTAGTTCAACCATTTTGTCCCAGGAGTTCAAATGTTAAAAGGATTTAGACGCAGGACTGTTGGGAAAAAGTTCCACTAGTTCAACTAGTGGGAATGAGTGAACATTTTTTATACGAGTATGTGTAAATATATCGCTGACTCGGAGTCAAAGACCGCAGATGCCATTTGTATTGGCGCCTCATTAAGAATTCTGTGATACCTATAGAAAGCCAACCTTCTTACAGTATTCCTAGGTTTCAATCTAGCCCAAGGCTTGGTCTAGATTCAAAACTAGAATACTTAATTGTTTTATTTTTACCACCCTAGCACGAAATTTTTGGTAAACTACCTGACACGTCCCTGTTTCGCACGCTTAGAAACAACTTTCAACCGACGAAAAAACAAGAAGTTTAGAAACTGCAACTCGACTACGGGAAATTGGATGGTCACCCAAACTATTATAACGAATCGACAGACACCAATTATTCATCAAAATCGGCTTACTAGTTTATTCGCTACGGTCAAACATATAGAATATAGAGTAAATAGACGTTACCCGAGATTTCGTTCGCGTGGACTAGGGCTTTTTAAATCCCGCGAGAACTCTTCAATTTTCGAAATAAAATCCATTCCAAGGAGCCAACTCTGTTACTCTTTCAATAAAGAGTTTTGTTACTCTTTCAATAAAGAGTAACAAAAATCCATGCATCCATCCATCCTCACAAACTTTCGTTAGTGGGATTATATAAACAGAGTATACCTACTTGTGTTAGCGCACACGCTTGTGCACTATAACATCACCTGTGTTGCTAGGTAGTCTCCAATGAGTTTCACTGCCGTGACCCTTTTTTTGAAAGAAATTTTAAACTAATTCCTTTTAAAAAACTCTTAACTAAATTAAACTGACAGGTCTAATCCGTTTACAATGATAGCATTACATTTAAAGCTGTCAGCCAGTCAGTTTAGTTTTCATTTACAACAAATTAGCGCTATTTTAACTGCGAATGTTAAACGTAAATAAGTTTTATTCCTATAGTACGTACATAGCACCTTTGTTTGTGGAGCTTTCAAAACTAATAGATATTAAGCATGAATTCCTCTGTGTTCAACACACGTGTCATGAACTTTTCTCTCTCTATTCTAAAAGTAAAAAGAAAGTAATAAGTTCCAGTAAGGAGATATAAATTATATTATCCGTGTGTTAATACTTTTTCTTTCGCTTCGATGTTTTAAAAGTTTTCACGGGATAAGTTTAGAAAAACATTTGAGACGATTGCAACTGAACTTAAATAAATTTTCAGAACTTTTCCTGTTAACTGCAAATATTAGATTAAACTATCGGTGAATGGTTGGTTACACTTTCTTTACGTTTCTTCTTCTTTATCAACCTACAGACGTCCACAGCTGGACATAGGTCTCTTGCATGGACCTCCACAGGCCTCGGTCTTACGCCGCCTGAATTCAGCGGCTCCCTGCGACTCGTTTGATGTCGTCGGTCCACCTAATGGGGGATCTGCCAAAACTGCGCTTCCCGGTGCGGGGTCGCCACTTTACTTTGGAATTACTTTGAATTCCAAAAGATCTTCTGTTTACCAGCTACAGTATAATTCAAATTTTTTTAATCCGACTTGAAACGCGTGGAATTTAATAAAGGGATTTATTCCGTAATCTCCCACCCTTAAAAGTAAATTCTTCAAATTGAAATATTTTCAGAACTCCACTCAGTGCTTCTATCCACGCTGCATTCCTCAATAACGAGGGTAGATCATTATGAAATTTATGATCATAACCCTCAGCTATGAGGATGATCCACAGAGATTAATAGCAATAACAATAAGCCTCGATAGCCCAACGGTTATAGACGCAGCTTGGAAACTTTTAACGGTTGACGGTTCAATTCCCACCCGCCTTACACTCCTAATATCAGCTTTACGTTTATTTAGAGGGGAGAGGGGATAAGTCAAGTCCAGCATGGATTTAATAACAAGTATAAACGTAAAAAATCTTTTTACAAAACCGACTTCAAACGACACTACAAAGTATATCAATTGTGCCTATAAAATTTGAAGAGTTCCCTCGATTTCTCCAGGATCCCATCATTAGTTCCTGACCTAATGACAATGAGACCAGCTGGGAAGTATACCATTTCAAAAAAAAAAAATCCAAATCGGTCCAGGCGTCTTCGAGTAATCGGGGAACATACATAAAAAATAAAGATTGTTTCCGACGAATTGAGAACCTCGTCCCTTTTTGGAAGTCGGTTAAAAATAATGGAAGAGGTAAAGACCCTCCGCTATGAAAATTACGACGCGGAGATAGTGTTACAAAAGTAAATCCAAACACTCTCTTCTCAATCATGGTACGCCTAGTGAAACGATCAAATCGCAACGGAAATAGAATAACGGGTCGTCTTCGTATCGATGCATTTGATTTCCGAGCCGAGTACGCGGATATGTACTAGCATAGCAGTTACACTCTATTTTTATGACCTACATTTCGAAAGGAAATCGTATTTTCTATTTCGTGTTTGGTCGGGTAGAGTTCGAACGGCTATTAGATTTGAAGAAATCTTTAAAATGTTTACAGGGTTTAGGTACCTAAATGATGCGTAACGGAAGCCGATGTATCACCATTTGTCACTGGAGTGTACTGTGTACACTGTATAGTTTTAGTTGTATAGTACGTTTATCTCACGAAGCTACGGGCGCTTTACTTGTGGTTACGTCGCGTACATGGGCATTGCGTAAGTGTGCGTGCCTGTCAGGATCCTAGGTGGGAGCGGTCAGACGTGAGCAAGCTCTCGCTCACACTTACACAGATACGACACACACACAACCATTAGCCACGCGTCCTCGTGAGCTGCAAGAACTATAAGTAAGCGATTGAAATTTTTGCCTCTGACAAATACAACATGACTTTTAAAACTTGTATGTGTCCTAATATTCCCTTGTTATAATTTAGTGCTAAATAAGAATAAAAAATGCATTTGCCCTTTAATAAAAAATTATCGTAAAGTCGTGTTTAACACCATCTAACGTATTATCTGGAGCTAGTCTGGATTCTAGACGAGTCTTTAGTCGAAACCGAGAAACAATGTACGAGTAAAAACGTACCTCATATTGGAAGTTGGAACAAAGACTTAGAGCAAGTTTATTTTCGGACCTTCGCTCGTATAAACTTTCCTGAAAGTCAGTGTTCCCGCGGGCCACGTTAAAATAAATCGCTTGTTACAACAATAAAACATTACATTATACGAGATGGTTGAAAGATTCCTTATGCATAGAATTCGTTGTAATGCTTCTATTTTTAGAATTACATGCTCAAAAGGTGCCAAACGCTGTCTATCTGTACATACGCCTATCCATCTATCATAGGGATCTATAGCTTCAGTCGCCATAGGTTTCAAGTTCAAAATTTCACAGAGTATGTTATCGTTCCCAACTTACCCTCTTACCTTACTTATATTTAGTTAAAAATATTCGACCAGCCCAAAACCATCGAAATAAGCAGTTGTGAAATTTCTCATTTTTTCCTATAAAACTAGGTAAGATTAATAAAATTTTACTATGGCATTGTATTTTAACGCACAAAATAGACTTTTATCTGTGTCGGTTTCTCATTTCTATTTAATAAGATTAATGTTTTATACCTTTCATCTTCTGTTTGAAAAGGAAATTGCGTGAAGGCTTTCCTTGGGTTTCCACAAAACCATTTAATATTTCTCTGGTAAATTATACAGGTACTGGGAGTAAAATGTTTGCCTTTTAGTTTTCACTTTCAAATATTATGTATTTTTCTGGAAATTTTTGCAAAGCAATTTGGACAGCAAGATTTATATTAAGAAACGTTTATAAGCTTTCTTTGTAAAAAAATGCTTTATTTTTTAAAATCGGTTTATACATTTTATGGATAACCTCAATTTTAAAACCTCAATAGCCCAACGGTTAAAGGTGCGGACTGAAAACTGAAAGGTCGCAGGTTCGAGCCTCACCCGTTGCACTATTGTCGTACCCACTCCTAGCACAAGCTTTCCGCTTATTTGGAGGGGAGAGGAGAATATAAGTCAAGTTCAGCTTGGCTAATATTCTTTAAAAAAAAACTCTTTCCATCTTCAGCCTTTTACAATATTAGATTGAAAGAGGCATAATCCACATTCTATCCCTCGTATCAATAAATAGGTAGGTATGTAACTAATTACACGTATTAGGTACATAATATTATTATTTCCGGTTTCGTAGAGCCTCGTTTCTGTCTCATGAAGCGGCAAAACAGAATAAGTGACAGAGACGACGCTCATCGTTGAGAATTGTCTCTGTCACCCATAACAGTAAAAACCCATTACTTTTCCTTATGGCGCGTCACGGAATACAAACACAAGACTTACAACACACAACTGAGACAGTTATTTTTCATTCAATTTTACTTACAACATTTTGCCCATGAATTTTTCAACACGAAGCTCTTGGAAAATCCTTTGTTTTCCCGGGATAAAAATACCCTATGCCTTCGACATAGTTCATAAAAATCGAGTCCAACCATTGCTCCGTTACTGTTTGATTGAAGGACAAACCAACAAACATAAACACTTTCGCATTAATAACATTACTGTGATTCTACTAATATTATCTATAAATGCGAAAGTTTGTGAGGATGGATGAATAGATGAATTGTTATATGTTACTCCTTCACGTCACCTTAGGTAACTATTAGACATTCTGTGACGCCACAACGAATGAACCAATTTGGCTGAAGAATAATAATTAGTACATAGCCTACTATTTTAAACCTGAAAAAAGTTCCTACGGGAATCTAAAACAGGTGCGAAATCCGCGCGTACGATGTCGCGGGCATCACGGTTGCCCCATGTAATTGACAAAATTTACAGGAGACCAAAAAAACATATGGGATGCCTTAACATGGGTAGCCTAAGTATGTCATGCTCTCTTAAACATTTCTGTGATGGTGTCGTGTGGTGCGGGTTGTTACGTTCCCTCAAATATGGTTGAGCGAAGCAACGGCTGATCCATGCGTCGTGCTCGTGAACGGGCGCCACCAACGGGAATGGGTCTGCTTTGTGTCTACCCATCTTAACATGTGTTAGGTTGTGGTAGGTGTGCATTTTTGAAACTTCTTTGTGGAAACACTGTGTGCATAGCATAGTTTTGTTAACCATTGTAAAAAATTTTTTTTTGAAAAGAGCAACTGCTGAGTTTCTTGCCGGCTCTTCTCAGCAGAATCTGCATTCCGAACCGGTGGTAGATTTATGACGTGTCATAAGAGCTACAAGTTGGCCTACATGAAATAAATAAATTTTGATTTTTGTTTCATATTTGTGGTAGCACTTCTGAACTCTTCAGTACCTGTTGATGAATTAATGTTTCATAAACTACTTTGGAAGCTTTTATTTGATATATTTATTACTTCCCTAAGCCATCTATCACAAAACATGTTTTTTTGGTCTCCTGTAAAATTTTGTCATAAACACTTAATAGGTTTTGAAATGGGGCAGCCGAACAGCTAGTTACTCATAATAATTATGTTAGCACAGCCCCGTTCAATAAATTAATTTGTTTGATCTATTCAATTCCATCCCATCGAGAGAAATAACAGAGTGGCGTATATAAAATACTTAATTAAGCCCGTAAACTACTAGAATAGCAAATAAACGTCAACTCCCCCGAGAGTTTGAAGCACGGAACGTCTTGGTTCGCCGCGTGATAAATCATTTGATTTTTCTCCGGGAGAAAGAGGAAATATAAAAATACCGCTGGAATTTCGCCAGTCATTAGTACGTGACTGATAATGATCTCGGGTGTGTTGAGCGGTTGCTTGGCAACGATAATTAACATACAATAATGAGAATAATACGATAGCCTAGTGGTAGGCTGCGCGGAGGGTCGCGGGAGTAGTAATTAAATATTACGGTGCTTTAACGCTTTAATACGCCTTAGTACGCTTTAATATGCTTTAACCGTGAAGAAAAACATCGTGAGAAGACCTGCACCATATGTCATGCCTGTATATCATCTTTTGTAAGTAGCAATAAAGAATTTTCTATTCATCTATCTGCACGCCTGGAGTTCTTCTCAAATTGGAGTGAAGTCTGCCAATTTGCATTGGCCCAGTTTGGTAGATATGACCCTTATTCCTTCTCTGACAGGAGACTTACAGTAGTGAGCCGTTGATGTGTTTGTTAATAACGATTAGTAGGTGAGAATATGAGTCGATTCTGCGCCATAATTTTCAATGCACTCTAGAGCAGCCTCGTGGTGGGCCCACATTGCATCTTACTGAAAGGTCGATTAGAATTTACCATCCTCAGCCTCTAAACCCTTCGCCCGCCCATTAGTGGGCAGGTTTCCTCTCATAATAAAAAGGGACAGCAACATTAAGAAAGAGTAGGTACTTGAGTGTGAGAGGAGACTTCGATCATTTTTAGACAATGCTATCCCTGCGACCACTAGCTAACTATAGCTCTTGCAATTCACGAGGGCGCGTGGTTCATGGTTGTGTGTGTGTCGTATCTATATAAGTGGGAGCGAGAGCTTGCTCGCGCCTGACCGCTCCCTCCTAGGTTCCCGACAGGCATGCACACTTACGCAATGTGCATGTACACGACGTAACCACAAGTAAAGCTCACGCGCCCTCGTGTGTTGAACGAACTATACCTGTAATCATTGCTGTGTGGTACTTAGGTTTTTTTGTAGTAAATAAGAATAACAAATAAACGTCTACTCTCAAGAGTTCAAAATACGAAACGACTTTGCTCAAATGGCGATAAATCAGTTGAATTTCCTTCGGGACATGGAGGAAATATAAAAACAGCGCTGGAAGTTCGCCAGTCATTAGAACGTGACCGATTATGATCTCTGAAGTGTTAAGCGGCTGTGATAAAAGATGTTATAATGTGGCTATTAAAAGTGTGCAAGTGTGCTTTTTATGAGTGAGTTTGTAAAATAATAATTTACTCTTCCCATATTAACCAACACATGCTCCAACTGGAAGGATAACAGCGTCAGTAAATTCACAAACTTTTGAAAATCTGTTTATATATAAAAGGAAAAGGTGACTGACTGACTGACTGACTGACTGATTGATTGACTGACTGACTGACTGATCTATCAACGCACAGCTAAAACCACTGGACAGATCAGGCTGAAATTATAGCTTATATGATGTAGGCGTCCGTTAAGAAAGGATTTTTGAAAATTCAACCCCTAAGGGGATAAAATAGGGGATTGACAAATCGAAATTAACGTGAGCGAAGCCACGGGCAAAAGCTAGTTTTATATAGAACTCTCAGGCGTACAGGTTTTTGTACGCCTGAGAGTTCTATATAAAATTTTCAAAAGTTTGTGAAGTCTAAAAATTTGTTTTTGATTAGCCTTATGTACTAAGATGTTTCTCTAAGAGGAGGAGTAGGTATAAATAGTTCAATCCACGACGACGCGCCCAGCTCCTTGTCCTAATCAAAGAACATTGCATACTTGTATGCAACGTTCTTTGCAATTCGCAAACAAAGATGAAGTAAATTTGCTTTCGAAGTGAGTTAAATATTGAATACCCTTGCTGACGAAAAGGTGACGTATAGCCATAGTATCGCACGTAACTCTTGCGTTATGTCGTAAAAATGACTATTTCGCGGGCCGATAATGACAGCGCGCCGCTCTCGTCGTAAAAGCGTGAACGACAGTCGTACGGACCGACAGATTGACGTCTGTTTTATTCTCATACAGGTTTATTGTAATGTCTCCCCGGGGATCGGGACTGACTTGCATAAAACTTTACGGCGGCGCAAAGTATGAAAATAAACCGCTGTTTGTTTTCAATGTCCTGCTTTATTGTTTACTGTCGTTTTTTTTTTAATTTTGGTAATGAAAAATGATGTGTACGTAGGTATGTTTTAAATTTGTTCCAGATTTTTAGCATATTTTAAGGCACAGAGTTGCAATAAAATATCAAAAATTTATGACATCATCATTTGCAACTCATCAACAAGTCATTGCTGATCGCAGGTCAGGATCAGAGAAGGATAGACCACAATCCACACGATGGCCCAATGCAAATGACAGACTTCACCCACCTTGAAGAACATTATGAAGAACTCTCAGTTCTCCATCGCCTTTGAAGTATATAACTTAGACGCACACAATGCTGAAAAGTCAGAGAAGTGACCCCTCAAATAGACGACCGCAGTCCTAACCAAACTAGGCTGTCACTGTTCAAACGTGAGTCATGCTTGTTATATTTTTACAAAAAAAAATACAAAATAAAAAGCCTCTGTAATAACTAGTTTAGGGAATTCGCAAGCATGACATTGTTATGGGTACCCAGCTTACGAATAAATAAGGTGCTAATAATATTCGGTACAATACTGTTGGGATTCACAAGTCGATGAACTCGTCAGGTCAGACTAAAAGGTTACACCTGTACAGATAGGTAATTACTCTAGTGTTATTTCTATTGTCACACACAAAGGTCAGTACTCAGTACAGAACTTTTTCCTGACCTTTGATATTACAAGAAAAAAGTTAAGTTAACTGTAACCGAACTTTTAAGCTATTGCATAGCTTCTATCGCGGGCCAGCGTGGAGACCGAATCCAGAAATTCCGTAACGAAAATAACCTGACACGGGACTCCTCTACGGTGAGCCACTAGATGGCGCAATTTTTATCAACGCCATCTAGCGGCTCACCGCTAGATGGCGTTGATAAAAAATGCTATGCAATAGCTTTACCGCGGCAGTCCCCGAGTGCCACACGTCTTTTTTTATGTTTCGCGAGCAAACGAGCAGGCGGGCCACCTGCTGTTAAGTGATTATCACCAAGGCATCCTGGACACCACCACCTCCCCTCCCGGTTTCCCCCTCTTTAATAACCACATGAGGTAGTTAGACAGGGGAATGTTGGATTTAACATCCGCCATGTCATATTGATTTTTTTCGTTAAAAATGTAGCCTGTCACCCAAAGTATAATAAGACATGCCTTATTCATAAAAATCGCCTTAGTAGTTTAGACGCCAAGGTGGAACATAATGTAAAATGCATACATAAATTTTAAAATTATAATCCTTACTTTTAGCTAGTATTTGGATAAAAAATACCTTAACTAAATAGAATATTTTGATACTGAAAATAATATAGAATTCGTTACTAAACTTGGTCGGAGTTCCTAGTAGCAAAATAAGGAAATATTGGCCACAAAGCTAACACCGCTATCGCTATAACACGTATAGTACTCGTACATAAAGCCAAGAATTTCATTTTTGTCTTTCAGAGATTTTTATCCAGTCTATGAAAACTCGGACTTAATTTTTGTTACTATACGTTAAATGAATAACCTGTATTTATTACAGGTTTTATGTAAAACGTAAAATTTTTGTTAACATGTTTATGTTAAGTGCTGTATTTAATTTTATGAGAATATGCCTATAAAATCAGAGATTTAGGACTGGTAGTCGCTACGCTACGCGCCTACGACGGGCGTAGCGACAACCAATTCTAAATATATGCTTTTGACTGAAAACCGAAAAGTATTAATACATACACACTATTACTACTTTTATCACAAGCTTTACACTTCTTTGGAGGGGAAAGGGGAATATTTGTCATGTCTAGTCTGGCTAATATTTTAACAAAAAAAAAATGTACGACTGAATCGCATTTGGATCGTTCTATTTATAGGTGATGTTGACAAACGAGCGCTCGATGAAAATTATTGGCATCGGTTATTGCCTTATTACGCGCTAATAGATCTGCCAATACGAGTACGTTATAGAGTAGTTACGTGGTTACACATAACTTTTAAATGTTTAATTTAATAATTGCTTTCATATCCTGCTTTCATAGGCCTAGCTTTGAATTACTGATCTCTATTTCTGTTTTAATATAAATTAGATTAGGCACATACTTAGATTCTCCGTACAACATTTTCCATCATATTTATTAGAGGCTACATTAATGAAATAGTCTATGCTTAAAAGCCTACACGTATCACGAAAGCCACATCGTAACAACGTACATCTCTATTAATAATTTAGTACAAGTTCTGTTAAACTGTGGAGTAGGTCATATTTCAATTACACTAACTGTAGAATGAGCTGACCCGATACAATAATAGCGAAGTTTAGTTCTCTGTAAACAGGCTCTGTATATGTTTTATGTTTTCTATGAATACCTAAGTATCGTATTATTGTTTACGATAGAATAGATTAGAATATCGTTTATTCGTTGACATACAAAAATGATCCACTTAGGTACACTTACTTACCTACTAAATATAATTTAACTAGTATCTAACCTAGGCCTAGCTAGGAGTGCTAGGACCCTTTCATTGGCATGATATGCCAGCTCAGCTCAATGCTTTGGATACAAATAAGTAACCACAGCGTTGGTATTCTGCTAGGGCCCGAATGAGGGAAGTTTATGATTAATTAAATTAATACTATATGAAATAAAGATGTACCTACATAGAAAAGTGAAATTATTATTAAAATTATTACTTAAAGAGTTCTTTACTTTTTTGGAGTTTGGAAGGTTGTTTCGATACGTAGATAAGAGTAAAATAAAAAGTGAACCAGTCTTCTCTATTTCTTCATCATAATCTAAATTACACAATTTCCAACATTTGCCTTAGTAATAAAAGTAAATACATAGTTTAAATTAAACTATTGTGATTTTTATGAATATTGTGGGAACCAACGAAGAATACATCAACTGCATTATAATTTATACATTATTTCACTCACTCGATTTAGATTCTAAAAGCATTTTATAAGCTGAAGTATTATTTCACTCTCTTTGAGAATCTAAAAGCTAAGTTTGTTTCAGTAACAATGAGTGAAATGCACTAGCTACCTACAGGCTACCTAGGCACTTTGAGTTGTTTTGAATAGATTTTGAACATGAAAATAATAATGTCGTGGCATATTTAGAAACTAAATTATTTGGTTTTTTAACATAGACGTATTATTACTTTAAGTGTATTGAGTATAGGTACCTACTGTTTGCCAAACTCATCATTTCATTTCCTGTCAACACAATACTTGACTTGATCCTCATTTCCGTCACACGATTAGTCCTTTCAGAGTTATTCGGTCACTTTCCATGACATTGGTGACGTCTATAATATTGGGAAAGTCTTCGCTTTGTCACGTACATAAGTCCTTCTGTTTCTGATTTTAAACCATATCGTAAGAGTCGTAGGGGTTAAAATAAATGAACACCAATTCTGTCGTACGCCGTACAAATAGTTACTCAGATCCTATCTAGTAAAATGGGTATGTTATTTATTATAATTATTATAATTACGTTTGCGAGCATAATGTAAAATGTACGATGTTTTCTAGAAAAGGTTGATACTTGGTTATAATATAGTTTACGTTATAATTAAAGATGATTTAACAAATAGAAAACTTTTATCATTTTCATAATAATAATAATCTGGTGGGAGGCTTTGGCCGTGGCTGGTTACTAACCTACCGTCAAAGACGCGCCGTCAAGTGATTTAGCGTTCCAGCACGATGGCGGTTAGAAACCGATTAGGGGTAGGGGTTGAATGTACACTGCCATACCCCTTCCAAGTTATCCGCTACCATATTAGACGGCAACGTAACTTACCATCAGGTGAGATCGCAGTCAATGACTATCTTGTCATCGAATAAAAAAATAGTAATAAAACATATTATGAAACTGAAAGAAATAAGTATTTTCAAATGGTAGAGTAGGTAGTGCGTATAGAATAGAATAGAATAGAAATATTTTTCATTCAAATAAACTTTTACAAATGCTTTTGAATCGTCGATGAATCTACCAGTGGTTCAGAATGCCCTTCTTGCCGAGAAGAGCCAGCAATAAACTCGGCGGTTGCTCTTTTCAAAAAAAAAAAAAAAAATTACAATAGGTAACAAAACTATGCTATGTACCTATACAGTGTTTCCACAGTGAAGTTTCAAAAATGAAAATGATGATGCGTTATTGTTTTGTTGCTATACCTAAGCTCAGCGCAAGATAAAGAACTGGAGACAAAACAAACTTTTTCACATTTATTATTAACATGCCAGTGAAGCACCTTTGTTATTTTCATTCATTAGAGCACTCTGAAAATATTGCATAGGCGTATTTTTAGAGTGCGTCCATGTTTTCTATCTGCGAAACATATTTGCATACACTGCAACATTGTTTTACGGTTTTGACACTCCACAAAAAAAAGACTAAGTACTTCATTTTTTTTTTTAGACACAAAAAGAAACCACTCAATATAATCATATCATTTTTCTAGTACTTAAATAAAGATGCCATAGTAACATCAAGGAGATAAATAACAAAAGGTCTTACAACAATTTCGTACACTCTATGGAACTGCTTTTTAACTGACTTCCAAAAAAGAAGGAGGTTCTCCATCTTTTTTTATTTTTATTTTTTACTAGCTGATGCCCGCGACTTCGTTCGCGTGGATTGAGGGTTTTTATTCCCGCGGGAACTCTTTAATTTTCCGGGATAAAAAGTAGCCTATGTGCTATTCCAGACTATAATCTATCGCTGTGCCAAATTTCAGCCAAATCGGTTCTGTCGTTGCGACGTGATTGAGTAACAAACATCCAAACATCCACACTTTCACATTTATAATATTAAGTAGGATGTATGTTGCCCGATTACTCGAAGATGCCTGGACCGATTTGAAAAAATCTTTTTTGTTTGTAAAGGTATACTTTCCAGGTGGTCCCATTGTCAACAGGTCAGGATCGGATGATGGGATCCTGGAGAAATCAAGGGAACTCTTCCAATTGATATACTTTGTAGTGGCATTTGAAGTCGGTTTTCTAAAAAGAATTTTTACGTTTATATTATTGATTATAATAATATGTACATATCTGTATTACTACAATCTACACCTGGAGCTAAAACTCGCGGCCGACCAAGAAAGCGCTGGGTAAATGTCGTAAGAATTGAAATGAGGGCTTATAAGTTTAATAAAAGAGATGCAGAAGATCGGGCAAAGTAAACCCAAACCCCCTAGTGGGATGACGCTTAATTGAGAAAGATTTACTACTAGAACCCTCATTAGGTACATTTCCAACAAATTTTTTTTCATTAGGTTTACTATTGTTTTTTATATAAAACTTATAAGTTTACGTAAAAAAATAATAGGTTTCGATTCTTTTATTAATTATAATTAAAATTACTTTTTATTTCTTGCGGATTTCTTCGCATCCCATTCCCAAGAAAGAAAAACCGCTAACAACAACGAAGCTGTTCAAACCAATTAGTTAAACAGATTCCGCTTGCCCGCGTAGCAGATTCTCTTGAAATGTACACTTAAGAGCTAAAGCTATCATAGCATAAATATACAAGAAATTTAATTGGACATAATATTAAGTACCAACGTGAAAAGCGCGCCGGAGTTTCTTTAGTGTTTAATTTTCATTATGTATACCAATTTGAAAGGTACACCAAAATAAATGAAGCTGAATTTAAGTTTCTTAACGTCACGCTCGCCGTTGCCGCGATTGCGCATGCAAACGTATTACATAACACTTTAAAATTTTTTTTTTATACTGCGTAGTAGTATAGTGTGGGTAGATAATAAATTTACGTATGGTGTAGATAATTTGACTCTTGAATTAATTCGTTTGGAACGAATCCGTACTTGGACTGGGCGAATCATTTCAATCTATGTATATAAAATTCAAAGTCCTGACTGACTGACTGACTGAGATATCAACGCACAGCCTAAACTACTGAAGTTAGAAACTTGAAATTTTTACAGTTGGTTCCTTTTATGACGTAGGCGCACACTAAGAAAGTATTATTGGAAATTCCACCCCTGAGGGGTTTAAATAGGGGATGGAAGTTTATATGAAACTCTGTCATTTTTCAAGCTGTTTCCACCAAAGTTGGTATTTGAGCTTTCAGTTAAAAATAAAGAAGTACGTGTGTCACAGTTTTTAAAAATTCCACGCCAAAATCTAATTCCACGCGGACGAAGTCGCGGGGGTAAAAGCTAGTATTTTATAACATTGGCGCAGTCGGTAGGATCTAAAACTGATATCGATTTATATCCATAATATCTATGCATTAGCAAACAAAATGGTAAAATTATATTTGTTTTGGAAGTAATAACCCTTCAAACATCACTGGTCCATGAATGAATATATGGATTTAGTTTACCTGTCGCTTTTGGAAACGCAGCACCATTAGTACTACAATCTCAATTGTGGCGATTGTCAGAATTCATGATATTTTTGCTGCAAAAATACATTTTATCCAATAGCAAGAGAGTGTCGGCCAATCAGATATGATTATGATCGTAACACTAGAGCTGTCATTTTGCCTGGACCGTGCTGATAAAATCTTGCACAGATGCTATGAAATATAACGCATTTTATGAAGACAGCAACGCGCAAGAAATCTGGTTTAAATATTTAAATTAGGTATAATTCAAATTGTGCATAAGAATAAGATTACGTATTATGTATGTCTTGAAAGCTAAATGTTTCTTAGAACGCTGCAACGCTGTAAAAGTTAAATAGAGGAACAACACGCAAGCTAGCGAGAGAAGTAATAATAAAAACTCTCAGTCAGTTTTTCTGGATGAATCTCCTAGACATCAGTAAATTACTCGAAGTTAGTGTAGTTGTTTAGTAAAGATTTATGGATCATCAAAATAAATATCTGTAAATAGAGCTACAGACATGATTTGCCAAGGATAAAAAATACTAATGTTTTATATCTTTATGTTTTTTTTAAATAATAGCCAATCTGAACTTGATTTATTCTCCTCTCCCTTCCAAATAAGCGAGAAGCTTGTGCTTGTGAAAAGGAGTGGGTGTGGGGCTCGAACCTGCGACCTTTCAGTTTTCACTCCGCACCTTTAACCGTTGGACTATTGACGCTTGAATACTTCGCGTCGTTATTTTGAAGTCACTTGGACTTCAAAATAAAGACGCGCATTTTCTTGAAATAACTCATTCGTAATCATCATTCAAATAGTTCATTTTAATGCATATAACACATTCAAGTGGAGTACATGGATCAAAAAACCCATGGAAATTGAGGTCCCAATGTTTAATAATGGCAACTCTACCAGTTGAAATGAAGATGAGAGTTCCGTCATAATTTTATGGCTATTTATAGATAGAGTAAAAGCACTTCTAAGTCCTTAAGTTGTGTACATCTTAGATGGAGACCGTTTAGGGAACATTGAATTAGATTTTGTACATAAAATTCCTAAAAGCATCTACTAAAACAAAAAACGTTAGAAGTTCTGAAAGTGATTTCATAACAATAAAGCTTGAATACTTTGACCTTTTAGCATATTAACGTCAGCTTAGCTATATAATATTTCTGAACAATGTTCATTTAATTTACGATTATAATCAAAGGTATCTTTAATATGTTACTCTCCAGGCCCTCAAATGTGCAAAAAATCACGTTATTTGTTGCTCTATTGCTGCGTGACTGATGATCAAATCAACATATAGAACAAATACACTTTTCTATTTTTTTATAAAGAACTTGTTAATGCCCATGACTTCATTCGCGTGGATTTCGTTTTTAAAATCCCGCGGGAACTCTTTATTTTTTCGGGATAAAAAGAAGCCTATGTCACTCTCCACGTCCTCAATTATACCCAAGCAAAAATCACGTCGATCTGTAGCTCTGTTGCAGCGGAATTGATGGACAGACCAACAAATCAATATACAAACACACCTTTCGCATTTATATTATGAGTAAGGAAGCAAGGATATTAGTAAGGATTAGTAAGGGTATCGATTCCGTATCAGAATAGTTTTCCATTTGCAGTAAGTTTTTGGTTCGAAACTCTAAACGGGTGGCTTCAGAACGCTTGAATTCCTTTGAAAGGAACATTTCCTGGGAATGGACAGGTAAGCATAAAACAATACAACACAAAATGCTCCTGAACCTGAATGGACCCAGTCAATAGAGTAACAAAGGGAGAGCAGCAACAAAATCGTCCGGACAGCTCTTGTTTTTACAAGCAATATTGTTCTATTCAAGAGTGGAAACAGTAGCTACATGAAAGCTGTTTTTGTAATGAACTTTTTCTGTTTATACAAAATAAAGCATCTAAAAAAGGAAATTACTGTGGTTCCATACAACCTTGGACCCGTAGGCCCATGTTTATCTGAGTTCAACGGTGTTAAAAGATACCGTATTTTGTAGAGCTCAATGACTATTATTTAGGATAGGGTAAAAATATATACTTATATAATATTATAAATATATTTTATGCATGCAAAACCCAAAAGGTTTTGTTTAATTGCATCTTTTAAGACATGGAGGTTCAAAATTCTCATTATTCTAAAGGGATATTGCTTTAATGAATGAAAGCGGTTGTTTGGAGTGTTCTTTTTTTACTTTTACTAAGATAATATATAATAGGAAACTATAATATCTACTGGTTAAAACAGGTGATTAATTTAGGATGTTAGTGCAAATTAAAAGATAAACTCTACTTTTCATTTAAACTCTCTTTAATTGAATATTATACGTAAAATCTGCGACTTCACTGTATTTTTCAACTCTCCAATTATATTATTTATTAATAACTTTTACTATAAGATACAATAGCAAAACGTTAATAAAAATACTATTCAAAACGTTTTGTTATAGGTATTATTAGGTCTCTTATAGGTACATTATTAGGTCTCTTCTATGTATCGATGTCGATAAACAAACTTCTCTAATCCTGTAGGATATTCGATATACCACATGTCGAGAATTAGAAATACCCTCATTACTTAGAGCCTACTTGACAGGTTTCATGGGTTTCATTGACATAGGTCAGTCCCTTGAAAATAGAAAATGTAGCCTATTTCAGTGTACTCTAAATCTCATGCTGTCCCCTTTTATAATAGTCCCTACGGAAAACAATAGCACTAAATTCAGACCTGTCAATTACATTGAGTTGAGAGATTGTGTACAACAGAATAAGCTACAGTAACTGGTCAAGAGCGTATCAGAACACGAAAAAGTTAGGGTTCCGTTAACCAGCTACATAGTAAAAAAATATCGATTTACGTTTTCAAAAATACAACAATGTAAGTTCTAATTTTCCGGGACAAAAAGTACGAGTACTCTGGAAAAAGTTCCGAAATGCAAAATATTTCTATGCTCTTTGTCAAGATCGGTTCAGCCGCTAAGCCGAAAAATTACAAAGTAGTTTTGCGTTTACAGTATTAATATTAGTATGTACCTTCCTACATTAAGTGGAAGCAACTGGAAACTACTATAGGAACGAGGTAACTTCATCGATTTTATATGAAAGACGGTTACTAGCGTTTCCCACACTTCACCCGCGTAGATTTAGATTTTTATTAAATCGCCTAAAAATTCTTTGTATTCCCAGCACAATAGTATTGCATAGGGTGACCTAAATGGGAGAGCACTTTTCCGGTAGCGTTGGTAAGAAATTGACCCAAGTCGGTAACCAGATGAATGACCAAACTTGAAGCGTCCAATATCGGCTTTACCATTAATATATTCCTCGGAGAGTATGTGAAGACGTTCAAATCTGTTCGGTCGCTGATATCTAATATACATATAAAAATCAATTACCGCATGTATGATTTATGAAAGATCATCAATTGAGAACGCCTCGACCGATTCAGCTGAGTGTTCGTAATAGACAGGAAAAGGTTTGCATGAAAGAAATTTTTTGGAAAATCCACCGGAAAAATCGGAAAATTTGATGGTATTTTTGTGTGACAATCTTAATAAAAATTTTTTTTTTTTTGCTATGCGCATTTGTCTATTTCTCATTAGTACGTTAAATTACACTGATGAAAAGTCGGAGTGGCGCTGTGTCGTTAGTTTATTATTAAACCCAAGCGATGATATCGATAGTATTCATTTTTTTTTATTTTTTTTTAAAGAACATTAGCTGAAGCTGAACTTGACTTATATTCTCCTCTCCCTTCCAAATAAGCGAAAAGCTTGTGCTAGGAGTGGGTACGACAATAGTGCAAGGAATGGGGCTTGCACTTGCGACCTTTCAGTTTTCAGTCCGCACCTTTAACCATTGGGTTATCGAGGCTTCACTAGCTTTTGCTCGCGGCTTTGCTCACGTTAAGTTCGATTTTTCAAATCCCTATTTTACCCCCTTAGGGGTTGAATTTTCAAAAATCCTTCCTTAGTGTGCGCCTACGTCATAAAAGGAACCAACTGTAAAAATTTCAAGTTTCTAACTTCAGTAGTTTAGGCTGTACGTTGATATCTCAGTCAATCAGTCAGTCAGTCAGTCAGTCAGGACTTTGAATTTTATATATATAGATAGATGATGAAACTGAATAGTAAGGTTATGTACAATATGTATAATAAGACATTTACATGGTAAAAGTCGTCTTTCTTCTTCGTTCATCGCTGTAAGTAGGGTTGCCAGGTCTTCAAACCGAAAAGTCGGACAGGCCAGCCAGTTTAGCCGGACATTTGGGTACAAAGGCCGGACACCCTTATTTTTTAGACCTAGCACAAAATGGCAATTTTTTAAAAGCTCGTTTGCGCAAGCGTAGCGATACAAGATGAGGCGAGCGGAGCGGAAACCAACACATGACAAATATGTAAAAAAAATGGTTAAACTTAAAAAGCTTAGCAAAAGTCGAATAGGCCGGACACCGTTTAATTTGGCCGGACACTCAACCAAAAAGCCTGACTGTGTCCGGCTTTATCCGGACGCCTGGCAACGCTAGCTGTAAGTATAATATTATGCTATTTCATGATTTTTATTAGGTATGCTATAATAGATTTATTTTACTCTACCAACAAATACTACTCAGAGAGTGTAATACTCTACCCGTATCTAGAATACATATTTATTTATTTATTTATTTATTTATTATAATCAACAGCGTTACACATAATATAGTTTACAATTAAGACTTAATACTAAAATAAGGCCAAATGAAATTACAACTTGTATATGAATTTATAAATGATACTTACAATTGTTTGACACTAAAATAAAATTTTATTTTTCAACTTCAAAAACTCGTAGCACCGCTTTGTCAATACGAAAAAGGGAAGAGATACATAGATGGTCAGTCTAGAAGTCTAAAAGGAAGACAAAGTAATAATTCTTACCTCCCTGATGAATAACTTTCACTACGTCCGCCTGAAAATCTCTTCTCGTATACACTTCAACAACTTAAGACGACACGTTAGTATATACCCACACACAATTCATAGGAAAAAGGACCTAACACACAAAAAAAATACAAACATCGAACGGCAAGTTAAAGGGAAATTATTGAATAAGTGTTTTATCGTGTCGAGAAACCGCGTTCGGACATCGATATTAAAAATTCACAGAACCGTACCGGAATCGGTCGACACGAGTTCTCACGACGCGTGCTTGGTACGAACTGACTAGGTAGTTACTAGTTAGGTATAGGAACAGAACCGAGCTGTTAACGTTGGGTTAGTTAACCATAGATTAGGTAAACATTGAACTTAACTACACTAGTTAAGTTGTTTCATAGTAGGGCCAAAATAATATTAACTACGTAACCAAGTATTAATTAGTATTTCTTGAATTGGAGTTAATTTAACCATCAGTGCTTAACGTTTAACGGACTAAAAAAGCTGGCTTTTCACGACGGGATATAATACATATCTGTGCCTCCTGTGGCAAGTGATCAACACTGTACAGGAGAACAAAAACAAGATTCCAAAAATTCTAGGTCGCGATCTAAGTGGTTTAGGTTAAACTTGAGTACTTTTTTTGTAGCTTGTAGTCACTGTGCATTTAATGTTTTGTGGTAAATATTATAAAGAAATTATATCCCATATTGAAAAGCCAGTTTAAATGGGACGTTTTGGTAGATTTTCAATATGAAAACTGCTAGAACGTCGTGTTTATTCCTCGTTTATCGTCGTGTTAACTCGGTGATGGTGGAATTCACCCTTAAACATATTTTTATTTTTTGAGCTATATTGAATCGTCTAAGATTTTTCCGATAAGCTTGAAAGCGCTTTTCTTCCTGAAAAAAATCATTATAACGAGTGTTCTTTAGAAATTGTACAAGTACTTATTGATAATTTGTTAAAAAAGAGTTAAAATAATCCATAGAGAACATAATTACAAGTGTTTTATGTTGTAGACTTCGCACACTCACACTAGAAGTAAACATCTAGTGTATGTGCGTGCGTGCGTGCGTGCGTGCGTGCGTGCGGGCGTGCGTGCTTGCTTGTGAATGTACTAAGCTAAAGCGCTTTACTCCCTTCCTTCCTTATCTTTTTAGCTCATCATCACAAATTAATATAAAAAAAAGGAGGAGGTTCTCAATTCATCGAGCAGGTATTTTCTTTTTTATGTATGACCACGCATAATTTTTCGTCGTCGTCGTCGCAGAGTCGTCCGATTTTGGTGATTCTTATTTTAATGGATATCCATCCACGCTATCGTCTACCTCGAAGTTGTCCCATTTAAATTTGAAAAAAAAAATTCACCTCTAAGGAAAGTCGCACACAGTTTTCCGAATTCTGTCATACACAACTTTGTACCGGGGCTATCCGATTTTGATGACTTTTTTTATTGAATAGGATTTACCTCAAAATTGTCAATTTCACAAGATCGAGGTCTATGTAAAGTTTTCATATTGTAAAGAAGAAACCGGATAGAACAAAATTTTTTGGCAAGTCTGCGTGGTTCAATTTTACATTAAATGACTCATTTATATATTTTGTCGGCAAGCACAAAATACGAGTATTTTATTTCCGCCTACTAATTTTATATTCATGGTGACTGTTTAAAAATACTGACAAAAGCGTTTCAGATATATGTTTTTTTTTTATATGAATAGCGAACAAACGAGCAGGCGGGTCACATGATGTTAAATGATTACCGCCGCCCATGAACACTTGTAGTACCAGACCAGAGGCACCACCAATGCGTTTCCGGCTCTTCAGGAATTTATTGGTCCGCCCCTTGAATAACTCCATGTTGTAATTTAGTGGGAACACCGTCCAAGAGAGATGATTCGACAATTTGATAATACGTGGAAAAAAGGATCTGGAGCAACGGATGGTCGAAGTGCTCCAGGCACCCAGGTGGTGAGGGTGAAATTGCGTTCAGTGCGGTGCGGTTGTAGAATATAGAGGGAGGGTTCTTATTTACTTAACGATTTCTGAATTCCTAATTTTTTAATTGTCTCTGATCTGGTTTGCGGGGACAACATTGACCGAAAGAGATGAGTCTATCTAGCATTGTGAAATGGTAACGTGATCTCAAGAAATCGATCAACTAAAAAAATATCTCTTAAATAGGTAAGGTATTATTACTAATAGTAATCTTTATTATCCTTATCCTTACTAACATTATAACTGCGAAAGTGTTTGTTTGTTTGTTCCCCAATAACGCTGCAACACGATTTTTTGCATGGCTATAGTTGCGGATCTGTAGTGACATTAAAATTGGGATTTTGGGATTTTAAAAACTAAAGAAGTCGCGGCACCAGCTAGTACCATTCTAGACTAGAAACGTGTTTTTTGGTGTTTTTTGGTACGGAACCCTTCGTATTCGTAACCCGACTCGCATTTGAATGGTTATTGTGTTATTATTATCTCCATGAGCTTACAAGATGTTTGCGATACTCATAAAATTGATGTCCTTAAACATTGCGTAGCCGTATCATGAACGTTTGTTATAAACTGTCGCGTAGAGGGAGTGAATACGTCGATACAAAATACTCCAACTTGCCTGAATAATTCGTCGGAATCAATAACGTTAATTATTACTGGCTTCAGAGAAAAAGCGTCCACTCCAATTTAGGTCAAGGGGATGGGAAAAATGAATGAAACACAGTCATGTTTATTTGAAGGATTTCTTTTTAATGTGTTCCTGTCTTTTTCAAAGCACTATTTTGGGATATCACTTCAAAATTAATCTAGTCTCGTACGACACTGAATTGCTTTTAGAAGCTGTTATTTTGTCTTCCCTTCTTTTATCGTCAGCTTTCTAATAGAAAAAACCAATAGAGAATGCCACTATTTCTGTGTATGTAAATACCTATAATCCTATTAATATTATAAATGCGAAAGTTTAGATGGATGTATGGATGTTTGTTACTCAATCACGCTGCAACAACTAAACCGATTTGGCTGAAATTTGGCATAGAGATAGATTATAGATTGGAATAGCACATATGCTTTATCATTTTTCTTTAACTTTTCAAGAGTTCCCGCAGGTATTAAAAAAATATAGAATTAAATAAAATAAAGAATTAAATAAATCCACGAAGATGAAGTCGCGGGCATCGACTAGTATGAAATACCACGTAGTTTAGAAACCTTGGAAGCTTATCAAACAGTTTTTCGCAAAGTCGTCAACCGCTCAAACATTTATAAATTGATATAATTCTAATCTAAATTTATAATTCTAGGTCGTTCTCGCTAAATCCGGAACGCTTTTCATGGTATATTTTTAGAAAGAAAAAAATACTCACTCTGAGCACTCAATTATGCGAAATATGTAGTTAAAGAGCTGTAGAGTTAATATAAGATTTATTTTAACTCGATTGATCGTATTCGTATTCGATGACATTAGCGTCTAAGACCACAGCGCTCAATGAAGGACTATATATTGTGATCGAATAAAAAAAATCCTAAATCAAACTCAGTTCAAATACAAGGATGGTTTTTCTTAACTAACTCAAAATACAATTTACCTACTCATTTGGCAAACATAATGATCCATCTAAGTTTAACGATTACCAACAGATGTTAGTGATAGTAACGGAGTCTGACGGCATAATGGGCGTACTATGAATATATAATATGAGCGTATGTATAGCTTTCGAAACTCTGTAATAATTACTTTGAAACATTATTCACAGTGGAAAACGTTATATTATACTGGTCTCTAACATCAGATTTTCATTATGTTGTTGTTACTTGTTACCGAGGATGTAATCAAACCTTACCTCTTTATCAATAGTGAAGAAATACTTCTTCTAAAACTTCGTGATCAAACTTAAAACTAACAGCCGACGTGTGTTCGGAAGAAAGTACAACCAAGTAATCGCTATTTCTATTAATAAAACCACAATGCACTGCGGCATCACTGAGCTCCATCTGCTTCGCCGCTGTCCTTCAATAACGCTGCAACAGAGCTAAAGATAGATAGATAGATAGATAAAAACATTATTGCACACAAGAAAGAAACAAAGCAAAAATTAAAAAACTTAAAACTGCGCATGCAAAGGCGGCCTTAGGCGTGATAGGAGTGAAAGGTGCAACATAAGGGTATATTATCTAAGCAATATACATATTTACATTACATAATAAATACTATAATATTTATAATAGCTATGGATCGATGTAATTTTTTACATGGATATAGTTGAGGACCTGGACAGTGACATAGCGTACTTTTTATCCCGGAAAATTAAAGAGTTCCCGCGGGATTTTAAAAACTAAATCCATACGGACGAAGTCACGGGCATCAGCTTCTTCTTTTTCTTTTTCAACTTATAGTCGTCCACTGCTGGAGAAAAGTCTCTTGTATGGACCTCCACAGATCTCGGTCTTGCGCCGACTGAATCTGACTTGTTTGATGTCGTCGGTCCACCTAATGTGGGGTCTGCCAACACTGCGCTTCCCGGTGCAGGGTCGCCACTCCAGCACCTTGGGACCCCATCGACCATCAGCTCTTCGAACTATGTGCCCGCCCATTTCCACTTCAGTTTCGCGACTCGCATCAGCATCAGCTAGTAAAGAATCTATTCTATCATATAATAAAATTGTAGAAAAGTGGTGTCTGTACAATGGAAATATATATAAAAAAAAGTAGCAGGGGTTGTTATTATATCGATGCCGAACCCGAAATTGTAATTAATTTTTTTATTGTCTGTTTGTCTGTGTGTTTGTGCACGCTAATATCAGAAACGGCTTATTCGATTTAGATACGGGTTTCACTAATATATTGTAGTAAGCTTCACTTAACATTTAGTGTTTATTTCATGTCAATCGGTTCATAAATAAAAAAGTTATGTCAATTTAAAGAATCACGGCGAACATTTTTAACGTACAGAGTACGTACTACACGCCTCGCGCCTGAGCGTCGACGGTATATGTAATTCAAAATATGCTGCCCGAAAAGTCACTATTCCACGCGAACGAAGTCGCGGGCACAGCTAGTAAATAAATATGGCCGCAGCCACCCGATTCGCTACGGAACCAGGTTTAATATTTTTGTACAAAAGCGTAACCTACCACGCCGCACGTAGCAACCACGTTTCAGCTCCGCAGCGCGTCGCTCTGGACTTAAAATTAGACAATGCAAATGATGAATACCTACGCTCTCATTTGTCTTTTTTTACTTTATCCAGAGCTTTAATATTACGTATAGGCATGTAATTAAACGAGCTTCTATTTATTACCATTATTGGCTTCTAAATTACTAAGTCAGCTTCAACTAGTGAGCCTCTAAAAAATATAATTTTAGCATCTATATTTATAACTTAGCTTCAAACCGTGAACTCCTAAAATACTTAAATATTAGCATCAAATAATACACCAAATCTTCATCCACATTTTTTTTTTGTGAGAAAAATGAAATAAAAAAATGTTTCTAACTAAATAAAAAAACATTTTTTTTTGATAAAATGAAATTAAAAAATGATTGTTTTTAAATTTAACTCAAGATAAATACATACACATAACATTAAGTATAATATTTTTGAAAAAAAAAAACAAATTTTTTTTCAACTTTTTTTTTAGTTTTAGGTAGGTTTACGATCCCAACAGAACCTAAGTGCCCGGCCTTCGGCCGGGCACCTGAATATTCATGTATAACCCTAACCTAACCTAACTTTAGTTTAAAGAAAAAATTATACAAAAATAATTGCAATATTAACACACTAACAACAGAACAACAAAAAAAACAAATGCATGTTTTGAATGGCGCTCTCTGATTGGTGCAAATAGCCATAACCAACGAGATCGTGCAAATTGCCAGTCGCATCCGTCTCACTCGCACCAACGAAATCGTGCAAATGGCCAGTCGTATCCATCTCACTCGCACCAAATCGTGCAGTGGCAGTGGACAATAATAAAAATAGTGGCTCTTTATTTGATGCTTTCTTTGGAATATTTTGTGGCCATTGTGAAGAAGCCGAGTTAGTATATTAGAAGCTTCATCATTTTCCCGTTGCTGAGTTATTAAATTAGAAGCTAGATTTTGATGCCAAAAAATAAATTTTGTTGGTCGACTTATTATATTCCTTACGTATATACCTAATAGTAAGAGAAGAGCGTCGTATAAAAGTTTTAGCTAGCTAGCTAGTTGTACTAGTTTCGCTAGCGTTGAAATGAAATTGCCGGCGAATAACCAAGATATCGCTCACTCCACTCAACGACGAAGTTAATGGAAATTTTCGTAATTTCAACTAAGATTGGTCCTAATATAAGTTATTAAACACTATATATAGTTCTTGCAATTCACGAGGCTACGAGGCTCATGGTCGTGTGTGTGTCGTATCTGTATAAGAGTGAGCGAGAGCTTGCTCGTGCCTGACCGCTCCCACCTAGGCTCCTGACAGCACGCACACTTACGCAATGTGCATGTAGTTACTTACTGGGATAGTTCTAGGTAATGTATTATTTAACATTCTCGATGCTAGGATAGAGTTTGAGCGAGCCTACTGAGGTTCTCGTAAGTGGCAGATGGTTGTGCGCTTGCCTAGAATGGGTATGTATGCGATTTTCTGTAACCCATAACATACACCTTATAGTACATGGCATAGTACGGAATTTTTAAACTACTTCCATTAATTCATATACTTACATATATACAATCGAAGTACATTGATCTCTTTTCCTTTGGAAAATAAAGGGTATTCTTGTATCTACCCTCGGGCATACTTGGAAAAAGAGATCCCAAGAATCTAATCCCTAAAAGGCCCGGTTGAATGGCACCTAGATAACGGCCAGTGGAAAGAAACTCTTCTACATTTTATATATTCACATAATACATTAAAACGTTTCTCAGATTACTTTTGCTGAGGGTAAGAAAATCCGAAGATTTTTTGGCTCTTGTAATTTTACCATTGATGTTGTACGTAGGAAATGTCATACGTAGAATTTCACCTTGATCCGAATCTCATGAATGTGTGAGCAAAACCTAGTCCTCTACGTCGTAACGACAGAACCGATTTCACTGAAATTTGGCACAGAAATAGTTTATAGTCTGGAATAACACATAGGTGACTTTTTATCCCGGAAAATAAGAGAGAGGAATTAAAAAACCTCAATCCACGCGAACGAAGTCGCTAGTCGGCAAATCGGCACTGTATCTGAACATATAAGTACTGGGATGAATTCCCCGGGAAACAAAGGAAGCCTGTGTGCTATATTAAGAAAACCTTTTCACAGTCGAGAGAAATTGTTAGTAATGTGTTAAAATATAAAATATTCTAAAAATCAAAAAGTTTATCACGTTTCCATAACCGTATTTCAGTGAAAGCCTAAAATAAGATTAGCCTAATGAAAATTGAACAATGGAGCGCTTGGCTAGTTAATTTGACATCCGACGGGGCAATTTTGTTTGGAAATACTTTTAGTGTCATACTACACGGGCGGTTCTCCCGCCGCGGGAAACCGCTTCTGAACCGCTCTAGTCACAATTTAATATGAAAGTTGTATGGTGCATACTACACGGCGCGGTTTCCCGCCGCGGTTTGCAGGCGGGAGAAATACGACCGCCGCATGCAGCGTCAAACCGCCGCGGATAACCGCCGTTTTAAACTACACGGGCGGTTTCCCGCTATTACGTCATTCTGCGCGGGATCTTGGCGCGGTTTACCGCGTAAAGACAGCGGTAAACCGCGTAAAAGACAGCGGTAAACCGCGTCCCGTGTAGTTTGATGGTCTGCGGCAGCTTTGTCGAGCGGATTCCCGCAGCGGGAGAACCGCCCGTGTAGTATGGCACTTAGAGCGTTTTTCGCGCTGAAACCTACACAATATACATATTATATTCAATGTAGAACAGCTTAATATGAAAGTATAACAAGTCAGAATCCGTTTTTTTTTTTTTCTGAAATTGCGTAAATAACTTCTTAATTTCTTTGTATATTTTAATGTGAATAACACAATCTCTACATCCGATATTTCTAACTAGTTTTTCTGCCGTCAGGTGCTTTTTAGGGTTCCTATTACTAAGCCTCCGTATGTCTGTCTGTCAGTGGGCTCTATCTCATTAACCGTAATAGGCAGATACTTGGTATTTTTACAGAATGTTCCGACACGATGGCGTATAGAAACCGATTAGGGGTATGAGTTGAATTTACACTGTTATACCCCTTCCAAGTTGGCTCGCTACCAACTTAGACTGCATCGTCAATAACCATCAGGTGAGATCTCCGTCAAGGGCTATCTTGTCATCATATTAAAAAAAATTAAATATAACATTTTTTCAAAACTCGAAGGAAATGTCGTGAGGAAACCTGCACGCCTGAAAATATTCTATAGTGCTTTCCGAGATGCGTGAAAACTGCCAATATGAATTGGACCTATGGCTTATAAACCTTCTCTGAAAGGAGACCTGCGCTCAGTAGTGAGCCGTTGATGATTTGCTGATGTTGAGACAAAAATAAAACGAATTCTGTATATATTATTTTATTTACAAAAATATAAACGTGTCCATATTAAAATGTTCATAGTCTTTTGTCTTGGTATCATCTCCTGTTGTCATCTCATTTACATATTTTCAATCTCGGTGTTTTACAGACGAGACTGAAACAAATATTTGAAGTTTAAATTCAAAAAAAGATATAAGACAGGAACGTAGACTGCGCAGTTATATTAATGTAAATGCGTAAATGTTTTTGTCTGGAGTTTGTCTAATTTTTAGATCTATAGAACGTGCTCTGACTTAGCTCAGACTTAAGATAGAGGTTAAAACGAGACACAAATATGCTCGGACATAAATCTGTCTCGTTTTAACTCTGTCTTGAGTCTGAACTGAGTCAGAGTGCGGTCTATTTAATTTCGTTGTCATTTAATTTATCCTACTACAATTTCAATGACTTTATATTTTCCTTATCATTAATTAATTACATCGGTTATTAGTATATATTATAAATTACTAGTAATTAATACATTAGTAGTGTAGTATTAGTAGTATTTACTAAGTGATTGAGTTGTTATATGTATATTTTTTATCCTACTTGTAACCACTTTATAAGTCTCTCATAAGCTCGAATTAAAATCATTTTTCATACAATTTTTGCTTTATTTGAGAAACCACTCTTTTGATACCTACCAAACTTGGAACATACATTGATAAAGCTGTGAATTAACTTATTTTGAAATTTGTCAAGCAAATGCTCGGCTTCCGTGTTAATTGATCATATTAAGTGGAAAAAGCTTCCCGGAAAATGGGCTGTCCAATTTCCCTTAACAAGAGGATTACACGATCACGTTGTCACGTTGTTTCATTAGGACCTCAGGCAGGTATTATTTTGTTAGTATGAGGGAAATCTAAATATATAAAAGGCAAAGGTGACTGACTGACTGATCTATCAGCGCACAGCTCGAACCACTGAACGGATCAGGCTGAAATTTTGCACGTAGATAGCGATTATAACGTAGGTATCCGCTAAGAAAGAATTTTTGAAAATTCAACCCCTAAAGGGATGAAATAGGGGTTTGAAAAATCGAACTTAACGTGAGCGAAGCCTCGGGAAAAAGCTAGTATTATTATAAATGCGAAATTTTGAATGTACAGATGGATGGATGGATGTTTGTTACTCAATCACGCCACAACGACTGAACCGATTTGGTTGTTTGGTACAGATATAAATTATAGTCTGGAATAATACTTTGGTTACTTACTGTACGGAACTTTAAATCATTTTTTTTAGATCATCGATGTAAATGTTCTATGTACTAGATGGGGCGTTCCGAACACTCAGTTTGGTCAACTGACATGCACATTGCACAGCAGATCGTGCATTAATAGTTTGCTTTCATTACATACTCTATGACGGAACATTCCCGACATTGCCCGCGCAATGTACAAGTTTTGCGTTCTGATTTGCGTTTCTATGTACATCAATTTCGATGTATTAGATATAATTACTAACCTCAGGGCCACGGTGGATGGCAAGGATCATGTCGTAGTCGTTAGATGCGATGGAGATGGTAGCGCGTCCATTAGTACCAACGTTGACAGTCTTCCCAGTGCAGCGATTGTTCACCTTAGAGCCTGAGATGACGTCACAGTAGGAACCAGCTGGGAGGCAGGTCTGTTATACAAACGAGGAAAAAGTTAAAAAAAAAATTACCGTTACGGAAAATTGGATATAACATTTAACATATTCATTTTATTCGATAACTAGCGGACGCCCACGACTTCGTCCGCGTTCCTAAATCTCCACAGTTTAGGTGGGCAGAAACCCTGCAGCATCAGGATTGAGGAGTTTGGTCCTGGAATTCAACGATGTAGTCTTTACTTGATACCTACAATAACTATTCATTACCGACAGTTCCTAAATCCCCACAGTTTAGGAGGGCAGTACCCCTGCAACATCAGGATTGAAGAGTTATAACCCGAAATTTTTATGGGAATATTTTGCAAAGTTTTTGTTTCAATTAACAAAAGATTCACGCAAATCGAATAAGAATTCACGGAGATATCGATATACAGAGGTAGAAAAACACAACTTCTCCTCCTTCTTCAAAAGTCGGTTAAAAAAGTAGCCTATACTATGCCTGATAATATCAGCTATCTACCAGTGGAAGTCCCGTCAAAATCGGTCCAGCCGTTCCTGAGATTAGCGGCAACAAACAGACAGACAGACAGACAGAAAAACAGATGGCGCTGGCTGTAGGTTAGCCCGCGAAATTATTTGATCGACGGGCGTTGCATAAGAGGCTGCTATACCAAACTGCTTTTTGTTCCAGACACTTCAATTTTATTTATTTGTATAGATAGAAGCCACCAACGTACTTCAAACATAACAACAGCTGTACCTTTACAAAATAGAACAATATAGTTAGGTAGAACAGCTATATTTGGGACTCCTGGCAATAACATTCAAGAGACCGCATTTAATCACAATATTATGGTACATAGGCGCAGGCTTAAGTTATAATGAGAGGCTTAGTTGGATTTGAATATTCAGTTTCACTATAAAGATCCAAATCCTGTACTCATCGGTACGATTAATATACCATTAAATATCAAATACCTGTTTAATGTTGAATTTCAAATTGGAAACTAACAGAAATCTACGTTTACATAAATTGAAACTGAAACAATATACTGATCAAAGAACTAATAATGACAAAATAACAAGGTACTTTAAACCTCGTTCGAGGGTGAATCAAATAGTTCTTGGGATCATCAATTCATCATAAGAGTTAGGGGAAATTAAAAAAAGGATTTTTCTACACATTCTCCTTCTAATTCAATACATTTAGAATAACGTTTTTCTCAGTTTCTGATTTTTTCCGTAAAAAAAAAATCTGGACTCTCCAAAAAGTTCACGACAGCCATCTTTTATGGTCAATTTTGGCAAGACATCATTTGATTCAATGACATTGGGCGTAGAACGGATGGATTCGCCGGTTGGTGAGCCTTCAATAGCTTTGACAGTGAGCTTCGTTTCGTCATTAATAATTATACTTTTTGTGGAGGTCCACAAGAAGTTTGTAGAGTTGCAGGTCACACAATACAAACCATTCGAATTGTGAGTTTCATTTACTGCACGCTAGAATAAGAATCCGCTACGGTAGTTTAACCATTTCCCTGTCCCATAAGTCACATGTGAGCATGGTTATTTTTTTTTTTAATATTTAATTTGGTTATTGTTTAACTATTGTGTCTGTTGTCTGGACAGGAAAATTGTTAACAATATGAATATTACAAAAAAATCACCTGCAAGTCCTGGTTCATATTCCAGTTGTCGTTGTTGAAGGCGATGAAGGCGTTAGACCCGCGGCAGAAGGCGATCTGGTTGCTTGCGTTGTCCCACCAGTTGACGATGTTGGCGGTGCCGGCAACGTTACGCCAAGCTACCATGGAGAAGATCTGACGCCAACGGTGTTCGCAGATCCAACCGTTGCCGCATGAACCGTCCTAATGCAAAGAAGTAAAACTTATCCTTAGCTCCTTTCCTTAATTATATTATAATTGGGAAAGTACAGTTGTCTGTGTGGTTTGTTAGTTTGTCCTTCAATCTAAGGATCAACGTGATTTTTTGCGTGAGTTGAGGACCTGGAGAATGTTTGAGGCTTAGTGAACCTATACGGTGCTCAAGGAATCCAATTAGTAACGGTCCTGTTTTATAAGTATAAAAATTGCCCAATCGAACCCAAAGACTTTTGGAATTTAACGAGAAACCCCTCTTGATTTCTACTGAATATTTTCAATACCGTACCAAAGAGACTCTAAGGCCTTCTGTCGTTTTTTGAAGGAATAATAAATTCATTCAGTCATGAATAAAGAATGGAACCTTTTAGTAACCCCAGTCCTAATCAAAGGACCTACAATAATAATGATTAGAAAGGCAGATTCATTACTAATGGATAAACTGGTGAATCAGAAATCAAAAGAGGGTATCAAGAGGGAGGTAGGGTCTGTTTGAATAAAGTGCGACTTGTTTTTACTTGCTGGCAGCCGTTGGATGCAAGCGTCACAAGATCGTATTCTGTGGTATTTCTTTTTAAGATACCTTTGTCCAGCAGTGGGCATCTCTCGAGATTATGATGATGATAAATAAATTGTATTATAGTATTCAGGTATAAAAATAACTAGGTATAGGTAACGCTCAACAAAAAGTAGTTTCAAAGTTACACGCGGGCTCAAAGTTTGTCTGTAAATATTTCAGGCAGGTCACTTTGAAACTTCGGATCAGACATGTAACAGACATATTATATACCTATTAGTTTCTAGAGCGCGTTCAGACACGCTCAGGTCCATGACTGTAACCTGACCTGATGGTAAGTGACGATGCAGTCTAAGATGGTAGCGGGCTAACTTGGAAGAGGTATGGCAGCGTAGATTCCACCTATACCCCTAATCGGTTTCTAGGCGCCATCGTGCCGGAACGCTAAATAGTTTGGCGGCAGGTCTCTAACGGGTTAATTCGCAAACTGACAAGTTTAAACTTACAGGGTTAATGGATGGGGAAATGATATTTCCTGACCCATCCTGTGGCGGTCCGGCCTCGGTGTCAGTGAAGGCGAAGCTGCTCATCAGCTGAGGCTTGCCGTAGGGGTGAGCCAACATGAAGGCGATCGCTGCCTTGTACTGACGGGCTGCCTTGTATGTGAGAATGTCGCCACCGGCGCCGTGACCTCTTTGGTTGTCGTGGTTGTCGATGAAAGTTAAAGCATCGCCCGAGGGAAGGAGGCCCCAGCTTGGTCCAAAGGTGCTCAACCACCTACAAAGGGGAGAAGTTGATTTTATAAAAACAAAATAAAAAATAACGACAAAATAAAAAAATGCTATCATGAAACAATACTAACCTAAGTTGATTCCGGCCCATGAAACAACGGCTAAGCTCCAAACCAAATTTGAACTCAGTGACCGCAGCCAAAGGAGTGTACTCGTTCCTGCTGATGATTTCACCGCCGAGATCAATGACCTCTTGGAAAATGTACGGACGAGAGTTACGGGCGAATCCGTGAGCAGTGTTAAGGTTGTTCAGCCTGTTGTAGATCACTCGGAGATCTCCAGGCCACATGTGTTTTGCTGCGTCGATTCTGCAAATGGAAATCGTTAAAAATTAAGGAAAACGAATTAATCTTCTTAGATGGATCCCAGTAGGGTTTTCGACACCATGACACAGCCCAATTTGTTGTTCAAGTACAGGATATAACTGAATTTACAAACAAGTTTCAATTTCTAATATATTATAGTTTTTGACATATTATGGTTCAAATTAAATCTCCACTTGAAAGCCCCCCATTTTGTCAATTTTAAGGGAAAAATTAAAAAAACATATTTTTGTACTCTGTTCAAAACCTTCTTTAAAAAGATATATCGCAAGTCTATGTAACGCAACAAAAAATATTTTACTTCACACACGCTTCTATGAGAACCCCCCTGAAATAAAGATTTTTATAATTTTTTATGCAATATTCGGCTGAAGGCCATCAGTTTAGATATTATACTTAAATTTGAAGTAATTACGTCCAGTAATTCAGAAGTTATAAGGCTCTGACAGACGGACGGACAAGTTCACTCAAGTAGACTCAGAGACCTCGCTTCGCTCGGTCAATCAACACCGCTCTATGCTCGCATACGTATGCGGATCAAATGTCGAAGAGAAATTCCTACCGAATTCCGAATTGTTGCCTTTCTATTAAATTTATTGCTTGACTAGACGAGCTTTTTGCAAAGTATCACCAATGATAAGACATTGAGGGTATCATGGATATGATCATTGCGTTGAGGGATTTTTAGAAAAAGCTGTTAGCCATTCTACCTCATACTCCTTACCTGAATCCAGCAACACCCAACTGTATAAGACCGTTCATGAAATTGACAATCATGTCTCTAACGTGCTGAGTGCCTTGGTTCAAGTCCTTGAGACCAGATAACTCGCAGTTGCGTACCTGAAAATGGTAGTTTAAGTAATGGTAGGACAAAAAGCTTATTAGACTATGGACCGATTTCCAATACAAAAACTTTCAAAATTTGCCAAATATACGTTGGTGAAATTGACACTAAATATATTAGTGCATTTTTTCGTTGGTTTAGGTATCCTTCAATCAAGCTGCAACGGATCGACGGACCGACGAAATTCCTACCATTTATCCCGGAAAAAATATAAGATTCCTGCGGGGTTTTTAAAAATCTAAGAGTTGGAGCGTTACTAACAATAGTTCGTGAAAGTAATTAAAACAAATACAAAAATTTAAAAAAAATAGGGAAATGTAGTTGATATATTGACTAATAAAATCAGCACTATTTCACAGCGTCAATTCGGTCTGAAATACAGTAGGTATATATAGGTATACGTCGCAATACTTTGAGAAAATTGCGATCATATTGTTTACTCGTATGGGAATACATTTCGCATGACAGAAATCGATGACTTCAAAAATTAACTTGTTTTAAGCTCGTTAACTTAACAGCTAAGTAAGGAAAGAGGTCAATACCTACTAATAGATAACTTTAAGAGCTTTTAACAAATTCACCATGAACGTGTAGTGAAAAAGCTTAAAATTTTAAAATCGGTAGACCGAGCTGATATTAGAAATTGCTTACGCATTATGACATTACCTTTATTAAGTCTTTTCTTTATTTGATGACAAGATAATCCTTGCAGTCTAAGATAGTAATGGGCTAACATGGAAGGAGTATGGCAGCGTACATTCAACCTATACCCCGAA
This sequence comes from Hipparchia sbordonii, assembly GCA_038048805.1. Lineage (NCBI taxonomy): Eukaryota > Metazoa > Arthropoda > Insecta > Lepidoptera > Nymphalidae > Hipparchia > Hipparchia sbordonii. Next base: position 9,562,055 of record JBBIWI010000008.1, on the reverse strand, counting down.
ACGGTTTCTACACGCCATCGCGCCGGAACGCTAAATCGCTTGGCGGCACGTCTTTGACGGTAGGATGGTAACTAGCCACGGCCAAAGCCTCCAACCAGACCAGACACAATTTAGAAATTATAATTTCCCAAATTGCCCCACCGGGAATCGAACCCGTGACCTCCCAGTTATAAAACCACAGCGCTCACCACTGCGCCAGGAAGGTTGTCAAAGTCTAAAAAAATCTTTTAATGGGTCCCAAAAAATGTGCGGTCGCGTTTTGATGAAGACATTATTAGCCGAATAAACCCGTATTCGCCCGCCCATGACCTAGTTAAGTGCCTCATTACACGCTTGTGTCTTCCCCGAATGTCACTATCTAATGGCTAATTAGCCAGCCTAAAGGTTATTCGATGTACTAATATTACTAGATTATTCGTCAAGGTTATAATTAAGATATAGTTATTGCCCCTTCACTGATTGACTATTGTTAAGTGTTAGTTATTTATTGATTATAGTTAATGATTAGTTTAGTTAAGTTGTTGTCAAAATTGTAATTAGGTGCATTAGGTTTTTAACTTTTATGTATAAGAGCGCCAGCTCGCCATCAAACTGGCTGTCCAGTTTGGCGACACAGTATTTTTAAGTTTATTTGTGTACCTAAATTTATCAATAAATTTAAAAAAAAAACACGAAGATATTGTTGCTATGTCTAGGTACGATAAGCAGCCTATAGTGGTGAAGCCTTCGCCACCTCTTCAAAGGGTCCGGGATTCGAATCCCAGGCCTAACTTTCCGGGATTATGAATTGAAATGAATTTATTTTGCCAAATTTTGCAATAAATTTTAGAGAATATCACTACTGCAGGGTTAGCATGGGCAGGAGACAAAAATTTTTATCCCCCATTTTATCCACTGACAAGAGATACAATTATCTTCTCCCTATGCTAAAGCATGGTGACAGGGGAAAAGAGAAGTATATCCTAAGTAGATCACTGTGGGTATTTCCACCGTTTTGCCCATGGAGACGTATGGATAAAACTAAGCGAGGCGATAAACATTTTATCCTTTCCCCGTGGATAAATAGTCCCTTGCCCATGCTCAAACTGCAGGTCTAAAGAGTTGCAAACACACTTACTCTCTCAGCGTTGTTGCGATAATCTTCAGGTCTGATCACACACTGAGGCCAGTTGAAGTCGTTCCTGCCGTACGGAACACCTGGGTAATGCCAGTTGCCGAAATTGGCAGTACTGCCTCCGGTGCCCACATTCTCGCCCCAGGTTCCTGTCATATGGTTGATAATGGCGTCCACGTAGATTCTAGAAATATTTTAATTATTTAAATGTTATGAAAACGAATCAAGATATAGGTACTATTATGTATTCTGTGCCAAGAAACAACGTGTGTGTGTATACGTACAATTTGGGTATCTTTAAAACAAGAGTGAATAGGCATCTTCTAGGCAAACGCGTTACAACTTACAACTTAGACCACATCATCACTTTCCGTCAGGTGTGATAGTGTTCAAGCGTGTGCCTATAATGTATATAAAAAATACAAGTAGGGTTAGTATAAGATTTAATTCGATTGATCGTATTCGTATTCGATGAAAAAACAATGATGAAAAAACCATAACAGCATTGAATTAGAGCTCTATTTGGCTCTATCTCGTCTCGAATGGAAAAAGTTACTTTTACTTTTAATTCATAAAAAAATCTGACCATTTGCTTAATTTACTTATACTTTTGTAGAAATTTATTATTTCTTTTTGTTCGTAAATTTTTATTTAAGTAACAAAAAATCTACATTGAAAATCTTGTTTTGTCAAGCACCTCACCTTTTTAAAACCCCCACTTTATTTTACTGCTTATCTATAATATATTAAAAAAGTTATTAAACATAGGTACCTGACACCGACAGCGTTGCAGCGACGCACCATGTTGGCGAATTGATCCGCGTTGCCAGAGCGAGTGACCAGGCGGTAGGACATGGGCTGGTATCTTTCCCACCACGGCCGGTTCCTGGAGCCGATCACCAAGTTCTCATTGGGAGGGGAAACCTGACAAAAGGGAGAAAACGTTGGATTCTATTAATGTTACTTTCTTCCCCAGAGATTATAAGAAAATGGGAGGACATGCGTAGGTACTATTCGTATCTGACTACCGTTTTGTAATGACAATTTTCATCCCTAATCCTATCCTATTTAAAATTATAAATGCGAAAATTCGGATGTATGCTTGTTACACAATCACGCCCCAACGCCTGAACCGATCTGGCTGAATTTTTTTTTTTTTTTTTTTCATTTTTTTATACCCCAAATCAGCTACGAACGTTAAATCGCTTGGCAGCACGTCTTTTTTTAGAGAGCCACTGAACCCACCAGGAATCAAACCTGCGACCCTCACTTATACGACTACAGCAGATATCGCTACTCAAGACAAGTCTTCAAATCTATGTATTGGCAAACAAGTCACCTAAGTTTCTCAAAATTTTACAGTAACTACACGTTAAGTGTCGCCTCTGTCCTTCATACCTTTTTTTTAAAAAAAAGGGAATATCAGCCAAGCTGAGTTGATTAATATCCTCCTATCCCAAAGGCAAGAAAAATTGTGCTAGGAGTGGGTGCGATAATTGTGCAACGGGTCGGGTTCGAACCTGCGACCTTTCAGTTTTCAGTCCGCACCTTTTACCGTTGGGCTATTGCGGCTATACTTATATACCTTAACTACTTATCTCGCTTCACGCTACAGATAATTGGACGCACATACGCAATAAAGTTTCAACCCCCAAACCTTTGACAAATTAAATACATACATAATGTAAAGGAATAAAGTTAACTTTTCAATTAATAAGTTGTGTAGATTGACTTGTTATTGCATATGGGAGTCCAATTAGATATACTCTGCGAAATCAAAATCAGCATCTTTCCAAAGCTTATGTGCCGGGTAGATCCCAAAATATTACCCAGTATTACGTAGACTTTCATAATACCTCAAAGGTTCAGAATTGAAAAGTCGAAGAAGATTACAGAGGATTGACTTCACTCTTCAATAGGTACCTCACATCAAAGAAGCTCTATACAAGGTTTAATCATAGTTTAGCGATCCTATTTTTCACTGGATAGAAGCAAATATCCAACCATTTATTCAGCAAATTGATTCTCGGTTACCTGATACTTCAATCCCACCTTCTATTTAATTAACTATTGGATTGCAGTAAATAGGTACATCCGGTGGACGGTTGAGGAAATTACTCTGAGTGAACGTCGAAAAAAGGAGGAAGTAATTACTGCACTATTTAATTTAGAACTGTGAAACTAGAGTTCTTTGTTCTAGTGTTAGAAGGTCGAACAAACGTTTCTCTCGTAGCTTAATTTCGTTGGTCAGTAATTACTGGTTAGTTATAAAGCTTTGAAGATTTTATTTTTCTCTAACTAGTACTAACTTTTGGGACTTACTTTTGACTTCAGCGTTTTTACACAAAATACATTAGTGATTGAGAGCAGCTAATCAAAAAAAGTAATGGGAATGAAATGCATAGACGTAACTATTGTCATTACAGAGATACCTATTAGGCAAAAAACAAATGGAAATAGGTACCAGTGTTTGTTCAAACCGTTCTGCATCGGATTTTCCGTCCCATCGGACTATGAGAGTGAGGGAATAAAGAGTGCACCTGTATTTGCGCACACACTTATACAATATAATATCTCCCGCGCAGATGGCTAATCTCTGTGGAGATTGACCACCGTGGCCGGATTCGGTCGGGAGGACATTATTATAGTATTGCAACGTGATAAAACCTTAAGCCTTAATAGCCCAACGGTTAAAGGTGCGGACTGAAAACTGTCAGCTCGCAGGTTCGAATCCCACCCGTTACACTATTGTCGTACCCACTCCTAACACAAGCTTTCCGCTTATTTGGAGGGGAGCATATTAGTCCACTTCATGTTGCCTAATATTCTTTTATATAAAAAAAAAACAAATTACCTGAATGCCACCAAATCCTCGCGGTCCGAGGAACCTCTCGCACTCATCGGCGATGTCGTTCCACTTCCACTCGAAGAGATGGACCATGGTGGAACGGCCGGCGGCATAGTTTGGATTTTTGAATGCCAGAACCGAACAGGCAACTGACAGTAAGAGGAGGAACCGTAGCATTCTGAAAAAAAGAAATTGGGCCTTCATAATTTATTTATTTATTTAGTAACTAGCTTTTGCTTGCGGCTTCGCTCGCGGCTTAAGTTCGATTTTTCAAATGTCTATTTTACCCCCTTAGGGGCTTAATTTTCAAAAATTCTTTCTTAGCGAATGCCTACATTATAATAGCTATATGTATGCCAAATTTCAGCCCGATCCGTCCAGCGATTAGAGCTGTGCGTTGATAGATCAGTCAGTCAATCAGTCAGTCAGTCAGTCAGTCACTTTTGCCTTTTATATATTTAGATTAAAATATGTAATAATAATACTTAATACTTAATATAATATAAAACTGAATTCTAAATTAAAACTAAAATATAAATATCAAAAATAAAAGCTAAATATAAAAAATATCATCTAAACCACTGTGCACTAGAACGAGGAAAAGTGCCCAGAACGCTGGCTGCGTTACCCCGCTGAATGGCCAAACTTATATGCTGGCCGAGGTAACTTGCAGCCCTCCGGTAGCCTTCACAAGCCTCATAAATAGGGTACGGATAAATGTATTAAAAAATTCAAAATATGTACATACATATAATATGAACCACAAAATGTAAAACATGGAAAAAATATGGAGTATAAAATAAGAATATCTTTCATATTGTCATAAATAAATAATAATGCAATCCTTTTAGCAGGTCAGTAGGTAAACCTTTGAACCTTCGAAGCCTCATAAATAAATAATAATAAAATCCTTTTATTGCTGGTCAGAAAGCCATATGAAAAGGGAAGTAAATTACAATTCAAAAGAAACGTGTATAAATTTAAAATTAATAAGTAATAATAAATAATTTAAAAATGAAAAACATAACACGTTAGGATACTGGGGTCCTTATGCCAGTGCTTGTAAAACATGTCGTCAGAGGATACCTGAGCGACGACTTTAATAAGCTTATTATTAGAATTGCGGACGGTTTCCCAGAATTCCCCTATTCTATTCCTATTAACACTACAACAACAAATAATAAAAATAAAACAAAATAAAAAATAAAAGGGGCTTTCATACAAGAAACGTATTTTTTGGTGTTTTTTGCCCGACCTTAACAATCGCTGTTACAACCTATGTTCTTGCAATTCACGAGGGCACGTGAGCTTTAGTTGTGGTTACGTCGTGTACATACACATTGCGTAAGTGTGCGTGTCTGTCGAGCCTAGGTGTGAGCGGTCAGGCGCGAGCAAGCTCTCGCTCACACTTCTACAGATACGGGACACACACAACCATAAGCCACGCGCCATCGTGTATTGCAAGAACTTATAGGATCTTAAAAATCGCTGTTACCTGCAAAATTAACCCTAAGTCTGTCTATCACCTATCTATTTACGCCTAGCTGGTATCCATTCTGAGGAAAGACAGCTGAGTGTCCGTGGAATTTTCAAAACCTAAATACAAACGGATAATGTCGCAGGCGTAACTTAGTTATAAATAATTATTTCCACAAACCTTCGAGCCACAAATCGTTCCGCTGTTTACCACTGACATTGTTATATTCATAATAGGTAATAGTGTGGACTATAATTTGAAACCTTATCAAAATAATTACGATAAAAAGGTTTTTTTTTTCCTGCAAAATATTATCATTTTGTTATTCGATACGTAAACAGAGATAAATGAATTACGGGTCGCCTGCAAATTCCCCGTGTAATACAGATAAAACAGCAATTTAGATTATTCTATTTTGGTCAGTTATCAGTTATCATAATTAATTTGAGGGATTAAAATTGAATTATCATAATTATCACATCGAATTTGTTTAGGGGTTAGTTTTTGATAACAGGCTTATCCTTGACCATGGCCGAGCCCTACCGGGTTTAAGGCGCCTCAAAAACATTTCGTCAATACAATCGATTTTTAACACTGAAAAATTAGTTCCGTGCACCGTCTCTGATAACTTCTACGTCTTCTACTTAGTCTTACAATTTAATAGTTCTCGTCGGTAAAAAATTCTGTGATTGAGAAAAAAAAATGAAATAGGCAAAAATTTGTTTTTTTTTTAAGCTATTGCATAGCTTCTATCGCGGGCCTTGAGCGTGAATACCGAATCCAGAAATTCCGTAACGAAAATAACCTGACACGGGACTCCTCTCACCGCTAGATGGCGTTGATAAAAAATGCTATGCAATAGCTTTACCGCGGCAGTCCCCGAGTGCCACACGTCTTTTTTTTTTTTAAAGAATATTAGCCAAGCTGAAGTTGACTAATATCCTCCTATCCCCTCCCAATAAGCGAAAATCTTGTGCTAGGAGTGGGTACGACAATAGTGCAACGGGTGGGATTCGAACCTGCGGCCATTCAGTTTTCAGTGCGCACCTTTAACCGTTGGGCTATTGAGGATTATGCTGGCTGATTTTGTATATATTATGTGTGTACTCTCACGGGATAAAGCCCGGATCTTAAGCTTGCACGGGGGCATTACCACAAAATACCTAATAGTACCTATAAGAGCCATATCTCATTAGGATGCCAAGGCAGCGTCGCCAGCAGCGCTTCCGTCGACGTACATGCACCGGCGTCGACGCCAAGCCGTCGCCAAGTGACATAGGGTTAGATACGTTGTAATACAATTTGACACATTTTAACTGGCGGCGCTGCCGGCGTCGCTGCCGGCAACCTAATGAGATTGGACCCTAATTCCAACGTGTAGAGGTTACGTGAAAAAGTTGATCTAAATTAGATGATGAATACAACAACTGGACCTTACCCTTCAATACATCAATAAGTTGCACTGAACGTTAATCCCCGTGGTGGTACAGGACTATTTTAAGGAATGGACACTAAACTACTAAATTGATTTATTGGATTGAGCTATGAACATGAAATCTAGGCTATAGGCTGAGATACCTGATGCCTGCCATTACAATACCTCGTAAATTGAAATAATGGCAGGCGGTGACTAGTCACAATAGTTACCTATTAGATGGGCTCCGCAAAAAATAATTACCTATAAAATTAGAAATAGGCCCTTAAGGTCTCATGCTACATACATTTTATTCTATAGTACGTTTATCTCACGAAGTTATGGGCGCTTTGTTTGTGGTTACGTCGTGTACATGCACATTGCGTATGTGCGCGTGCCTATCAGGAGCCTAGGTGAGAGCGGTCAGGCGCGAGCAAGCTCTCGCTCACAATTATTCAGATAAGACACACACATAACCATGAGCCTCGTGCCCTCGTAAATTGAAAGAACTATACCATTAGTGTAATTATTTAGACACGGCTTGACACTAGTTTTATTAAGAAGATATTTTACACACTGCACATTCACAACTTATCACAACTCGCACAGTTATAAATACTAATCAATAGATATAAACAAAGATTAATTATTGCATTATTATCTATGCATTTATGATTACGAAGTAAGTAGGTACCTACCTCGTAATGAACTATTATAGAATTGATCAACTTTAATTAATTAATATAATTAAAATATAAATAACTAAAGGTCAGCCAGAAAAAAATACAATTTTGGCAGTTTTTTTAGTGCAGCGGTTATATAAATGCCTATAATATTTAACTATACCTACTTTATAATTTATTCACCAAGGAACCTTTATTATTTTTGGTATAAATTGTAGCCTAGAAGTGACTGCTGTATTTTAGGGTTACCCATTTACTATGCCAGCAATATAGCAACTTTGTTGTAAATTAGTTGCCTAATTCAATTATTTATAATACTTATATAAATACTACTACATTTATACTATTACTAGCTTTTGCCCCCGCGACTTCGTCCGCGTGGAATTAGATTTTGGGGTGGAATTTTTAAAAACTGTGAGACACGTACTTTTTTATTTTTAACTGAAAGCTCAAATACCAACTTTGATGAATACAACTTGAAAAATGACGGAGTTTCATATAAACTTTCATCCCCTATTTAAACCCCTTAGGGATGGAATTTCCAATAATCCTTTCTTAGTGTGCGCCTACGTCATAAAAGGAACCAACTGTAAAAATTTCAAGTTTCTAACTTCAGTAGTTTAGGCTGTGCGTTGATATCTCAGTCAGTCAATCAGTCAGTCAGGACTTTGAATTTTATATACATATATAGATATTTATATAGACACGTTTGATGTTGATTTAGTCATGTCGGTAAAAATCTAAATTGGCACGAATTTAGCATTGGCAGAGTGACGACTTGTATTGAAAAGTTGGTGTTGAAATGTTTAGGGTTGAGTCATATTGAAAGTTGTTATAGAACAGTAACGAGTACTAACATGACTCCTTCTTTGGCAAGGACCCCTTTCCCTAATGACATTGTATACAATAGAATATATTATCAAAATATAACTGACCTGAAGTTTCCACCTCCCATGAGTATTATCTACTCAACTGAGCCCTCCCACAGAGATATTGCTTTTAAATAGGTGGCCAGATACAATCAGTTATTTTCTCAATCTTATAATTCTTAATTGTGATAATTTGAACATCCCTAATCCGATATAATACTCGATCAGACAAATACTTGTTAAGGTGTTCGATCGCACATACCTAATATTTTTTCAAAGAAACTTATAGGTAACTATTAACTGGTTATGCCAGAGTTAGTAAATATCTAGCTATTACGGTTCATGAGATATAACCCGGACTGACGGATGGATAGACAGACGGACAGAGGAGGCTTAGTAATAAGGCCCCGTTGGAACCCTTTGGGTACAAAACCCTAAATAGGATTGCTCGTTGTGATATATTCTATCCTACAGCTGTTGTTAAAATTTCTTGACATTATGATAAAGATGTCTCTATTCCACCATATCAGGGCAATCAAAGTACCTACTTATATATCTTTGGAGCATGTAAATAAACACTTTGAAATAAAAATTATGTCCAAAGCCCTATTTGTGGAACTAATATCTTGGCCGATGTCCTCCAAAAACGTATTAAACAAGGGAACCGATTTATTCGATAGCTTAGGTATATGTGGTAAAAGTTATATTTGTATAAATCATCTTGAATATAGTTAAGTATCTTTTATAAGTTTCAATCGATAAAAAAAAATATACATATATATACTCACACACAACAGTTAGTTATGACTGTGACATCATAGCATTCTCTAATATAGTTAAGTTAAATAATATTGCTACAATTGATAAGATGTTGCCTATTTACGTTTACAGTAAACACATTCTAACAAATTATATACCTACTTCTATATCACGAAATCTTTTCCTTGGAGATAAGCAGCAGGCTGTCCTTGTGTACGTCCTTTAAATAGTTTGTGTTTTATTTCTTTATGTTTTCTTGTCTGGCACTAAATGTAAATGAATCAATAAATAGGTTATTCTCTAACTTTTAATAACTCTTCATGGAAAATATTTAAAAAATTTGTACCTACTTTGCTATCGTGTTGAAATTTATTATCAAACATTGTAAATACTAATGAACTAGCTAGTGGAACAAAAATGTTCTATAACTAATTATTTTAGCACAACTATTTGTATAGTTCTCGCACGACCGCGCGTGGCTCATGGTTGTGTGTGTGTCATATCTGTATAAGTGTGAGCGAGAGCTTGCTCGCACTTGACCGCTCCCACCTAGACTCCTGACAGGCACACACACTTACGCAATGTGCATGTACACGACGTAACCACAAGTAAAGCTCACACGCCCACATGAATTACAAGAACAATAACTGCGTGTGATTACAATTTTGGCAAGGATTCTAATTTAAGAATGAAAAACAGATTTAGGTCTGCAAACATTTACTAATTTAACATTATGATTACATTTTTATAAACATACATATTTAAATAATTATTCTATTAGACACTTTTATGATTAATTATTGCATAATATAGATTAAGGGGATTAATAAAACATCAATTCAAAAGGTAGCTCATAATACACCACTGTCAAAACTAATAAATATTCTATTTATAAAGATGATTATTTGTGCTCTAATATTACTTATTATTATTAACTTTATAGTTTTACAGAGATGTATTAAGAGTCACTTTACGAGCTAATTTATGCTAACAAAATTGAGCGAATCTAGTGAGCAGGCATTTTTTTTCTCTGTAAAAGCTCTGTCTTGTTTGCTGATCTTTAAGGAGCTTATAATTTGGACTGAAACAAAAATAATCATAATTAATATAGTGTGTGTACTTATTAAAAATATATATATATTAGCCAAGCTGAAGTTGACTAATATCCTCCTATCCCCTCCAAATAAGCGGAAAACTTGTGCTTGGAGTGGATACGATTATTGTCAACGTATGTTTGTTCCCCGATTACTCAAAGACTTCTTTTGCGAAATCGAGGGAACTTCTCTTTTAGGCACATTTGACATACTTTGTAGTGGCGTTTGAAGTCGGTTTTTTAAAAAGAATTTTTGTTTATATTATTTGTAAGTCTGTTAAAAATAGATGACCCACTGTTATGGCTTTTCTTACCTCTGCTCCAACATGTATAGCCAAGTGTACATCTTCAGCGTTTGCAGGTATATAGAAATGAGCAAGACCGTCACTACCAACGGTTATCTTTGTTCCCGTACAGTCCGAGCCAGACTTCGTGCCTGATATCACATCGCAGTAATCCCCAGCCGGCAATCCAGTCTGGAAAATATATTTTTTAATCATCATCATTATTATTATTATTATCACCATCATCATTGTCATTAATCGACACTAACCCAAGCAACGGCTCACCATTGAAACCTTGCAATTCAACAGGCTTCATAAATCTTTGAGAATGTTATGGTTTATGGTTTAGTCACCATACAATTAATTATCTTGTAGATAAATAGTAGGAGGATACTAATAAAGTGCTCATGAAAATCGGGTTACACTAAAATTATTGTATTTTGACCTTTGAAATAAATGAATTACGAGGATCAAGAACTATAATTTTTTTATTTTTTATTAAAGTGTTAACCTACACTTAAAGGGAATATCCTAATAGATTTATAAATACATATCAAAAATTCCGAGGCCGGCGGGATTCGAACCCACATCTCTCTGTGAATCGCGCCCGAGTGTGTTAACCGTTACACTACAGCCAAATTGAACCATACGTCAGCCACGAAATTATTGATATGTATTTATAAATCTCAAACTATAAAATACAATATTTCGTTGATTTCAACAATAAATGAATGTAACTTGCTTAGTATATTTGTTTGCGTAATTTGATGTACACAATGACACTTTTGTTAATTTATTTTCCTCTAGTTAACTAGTCTTTGCTATATAGAACATAAAAATAGCAGGTTCTGTGAAGTAACTTGCCTGTAAAGTTTGATCCAAGCTAGCTGCATATTCTGAATTAAACACGATGAAGCCTCTATTGCCTCTACCGAAGGCAATTTGGTTATTGCCATTGTCCCACCAATTTTGTAAGGCAGCATCACCCACTGCGTTCCTGAATGCCACCATCTGGTAGATCTGACGCCAACGGTGCTCGCAGACCCAGCCGTTGACACAAACATCCTGTTCCAATGGAATCCAAATCAAAATACTCTTCAAAAAGGCGAAAATTTATATGTATGTTTGTTCCTCCTTCACGTCACAACGAATTGGCTGTAACAACCTAACCATAAGCGACAAAATGTTCTTACATTGTTAACTGGTGATAAAATATTCTCCTTGTCATCGCTAGGCGGTCCTTGGTCAAAGTCGTTGAAGTAGAAGCTGCTCATTACACGAGTGTTGCCATATGGGTGTGCCAGCATAAAAGCCACTGCTGCCTGAAATATACATTGTAAATAATTAGATTGGTAAGAGCCGGTCCACACGATGCGTTCCAACGCATAAGACTCCAGTCTTACATATTATGCTACATTCACACGCTTGGCAAGTCTCGACAAGCATCCACAAACACAAGCGTGTAAACACCCTGTTTGGCTTGGTTTGCGTGAGCTTGTCGCCGATCCGGGCTAATGTCGGGCGTTTGTAAAGGCTTGGAGCTTGTGGACGCTTGCCAAGCCTCGGCAAGTATGTAAACGTAGCATTACCGGTCCACGTCAAGTTGGCCGTTACCTTGCCTCGCGCTTCCCGTCACCACACCTCAAGTCAAACCCGCCGTGTACCCCTTCCAAGTCCACTGCCATATATTGCTTCCAAGTTATCCCGGTACCATCTTAGACTGTATCGTTATTTAACATCAGGTGAGACCGCAGTCAAGAACTATCTTGTCCTTGGTAAAAAAGAAGATCGTCCCGTTGGAGTTGGAGTCTCTTTAAGTAGGTAGCCACTAAATACAAACTTAATCCAGTGTCAACCCTAAGCTTTCCGCTTATCTATTTCGAGGGCAGAGGAGAATATTATTCAAATTCAACGTTATTTTTTGACGACCTCCGTAGCGCAGTGGTAGCGTGGTGGATTTGTATGACGGGAGTCCCGGGTTCGATTCCCGGCTGGGCCGATTGAGACTTTCTTAATTGGTTCATGTCTGGCTGGTGGGAGGCCTTTGACCGTGGCTAGTTACACCCTACCGACAAAGACGTACCGCCAAGTGATTCAGCGTTCCGGTACGATGCCGTGTAGAAACACCTATAAGGCGTGTAGATTTTATTCCACTCCTACAAATTAGCCCGCTACCATCTTAGACTATATCATCACTTTCCACCAGGTGTGATTGCAATCAAGGGCTAGCTTGTAGTGAATAAAAAAAAAATAACTAATATTCCTTTTTAAGCAAAAAAAAATAATAATTTCTTACCTTATAAGCCCTAGGTTCATTGAATGTCAATACATTGTCGTTTCTTTGTGTGTCGTGGTTGTCGATAAAGACGAGTGCAGTTTCGCTGGGCGAGAGTCCCCAGTTTGTGCCCCAATCATTAAGCTCTCTCAATAGGTTAATACCTCGGAATCTGTCCTTTAACCACGCGCCAAACTAAAGAAAAACACTATTTTTATAAAAATACATAATTTAGGTTATTAGTTTTAAATCATAACAATCTATTTGAAAATTGTACAAAGTATCAAACTATCTTTTCCGAGATATATTCGTGTACCGTGCTAGCGTGCGAGAGCAGCTACAGTCGTATTGTGAGCGACACGCACACATTCATAGCTCGGGTCAAATCCGAGTCGGGCCGCAAAGTGGAGGGACTCTTAAGCCGTTTTAGAAAAATACCCCTTGAAGGTGGTAAAATAGGAGATGGAAGCTTTTATGAGAAAATATTAATAACTGTTATTTTAACTTGAAATTTGAAAGATAGATTTTTACTAAAACTGAACCATCAAGTAAGCGGTTTTGAGAAAACCCGTTTTTGAGATTTCAAGTTATAGCTAAGCTTTATAAGCTTCTTTTGTTACTGTAGTTACGATGTAAGCTACTTTCTTTTATACTGCTATTTCAGAAATCTCGTTAAGCATTTAAAACTTTAGCCAAGTATCTAGCTCTTGTTTTATTAAATAACTGACGGTCGCCAGCTAAGAACGTCTGCTTATCTACTGGCTTACCAGCCGTGTTATGAAACTTTGATGCAGTTAATGCGATAATCACCCTTTTAGGTATACTAGTTGAAAGTTTCCTTTACGTTGCGTCATCTGAAACTTTAGTATTTAAGACGCAAGTAAAGGAAAGCCAGGTGTCAACGTAGTGCGAAGGGATAAGAGTTACGCGATAGACAGAAGGGCAACTTCTTGGTGAACAACTGAAGGTAAAATTTAGCTGAGTGAAACCTGATAGCACTTTATAGCGTGGTGACAAGAGTCGTTATTTATTTAAAAGAATTATTTTGCGGAGCCAATCTTTTATACTTACCTGTTCTATTATGTGTTCAGTGGAAAGCGACCAGTTAGAACTTAGACATCAAGGGCCCTATCATCGACGCTTATAGCATTTATTTCAAAATTGTTTCTAAATATCATTCAATGATAACCTTAAAGTAAATGCTAACAAAAAAAGCTAAAAGTAAAGGTTAACATTGTCAACAATGCATTGGTGTATCGTATAACATGTCAAAACAATATTAATAAGTTTAATACAAACTTGCACCAAACTGCTTAATTTATTTTTAGTTAAATTTTGTAATGCTGTGACTTTTTGGCGAGCTTAGTTCAGAGAAAAGGACAGGAATGGAAAGTTTTTCTTAAATAAATTTGGCGGGTTGGTGCAAGTGGACCTAAGTGTTAATGGTAGAGCCCCAGGTAGCTTAACAAAGGTTACCGATACAATTTTAACCACCAGAGAAGCGTTTTCTACCTCTTATATAAATTTATATCTAGACCTTTGGTGATCACAAACTTATTTTATCGCATAATCATCTTAGTTCAATTTGCTGAAGATTTATTATTCCTGCCAACAACAAAACATTTTCAGATGACTTACTTAATTGATTAAAATCGTGATTCGCGCGTTAAAGTGCCCTGTCATCTACGAAATCTTTACAATACACTTGGTTTTTGGTGAATTTTATTTCAGGGAAAAGAATGCCGGGGTAGTGATCATTTTTTGTAACATTTTAATCTTAATACAATATGGGTTATCTTTTTGAAAAATAAATATTCCACTAAAGAATAAAATGACGATGTGAAAATTGAGCCCTGAGATGTCTCACACGTACATATAGAAACACAGTGGTAAAATTAGTAACACCCCTATTTTTCCGACGGTGTTTAAGAGATAGGGATCCCGAAAGCATCATCATTATCATCATCATCATTAGTAAGCCATCAACAGCTCACTATTTCGTGCATGCATTCTTATACTTTTACGTTTACGGATACTCTCCAAACTTAAATCGGTTGTACTGAATTTGTGACTTTAAAGAAATACTTTTAAGGTTCATTTTACTTTGACGCTAATATCATAGTATAGGAATACGATCAATCGTGTTAAATCTTATACTAACCCTACAGCTCTATCAAAGCTTTGACTCGTTTCAATTATTTACTAATGTATCTCCTTTCAAAGAAGGGTGGCCAGAGTCCACGGTCATAAGGCCTTCTTCTTTTCTTATGAAAAGAATACTCACTCTAAACTCAGTAACATCCCCAATGGGCGTGTATTCGTCAGGACTGACAACTTCGGACCCGTAATAAGAGACTTCTTGGTAAATATAGAGCCTCATGTTTTCGGAGAATCCAAATTCGGTGTTTAGATTGTTAAGTCTATTATATATTGTTTCGAGATCGCTCGGCCACATGTGCTTGGCTGCGTCTACTCTGAAATCATAGAGAGATAGATAGAAAATGATATATTGCTACACACAAGATATGATGTTTACAATTGAAACTGATAAATGAATATACAATGCGCAAAGGCGGTCTTATCGAAAAACGATCTCCTCCAGACAACCTTAATAATTTTAAAAGGCTCTAGATCCTTTTAATGTTATTAAGGTTGAGAAATATGGGAAAGTGCAACAATTTTATATAAATTACATAAAAGGTAAGTACATACAGACTTAATAATTATCATAACCTAAGTGTGTATATTTTTTATATTGTATATTATGTATAATATATAAAAATATACAAACTCGAGGGGATTGGAGGATATTAGTTAACTTCAGCTTGGCTAATAGAATAGAATAGAAATATTTTTTATTCAAATAAACTTTTACAAGTACTTTTGAATCGTCAATGAATCTACCACTTGTTCGGAATGCCGTTCCTGCCGAGAAGAGCCAGCAATAAACTCGGCGGTTGCTCTTTTAAAAAAAAAATTTTTTTACAATAGGTAACAATTTAGTATACTTACAGTGTTTCCACAATAAAGTTTCAAAAATGCAAAACAATCCAATGCATGTTAAGACAGGCAGGATAAAGCAGACCCATTCCCGTTGGTGGCACCCGTTCACGAGCATGACGCATGATCCAGCCGTTGCTTCGCTCAACGATATTTGAGAGAACGTAACAACCCGCTCCACACGACACCACTACAGAATTTTTAAAGAGAGCATGACCTACTTAGGCTACCCATGTTAAGGCATCGAATTGAATACTATTATTTAAAAAAAATTACCTGAGTCCGGCAACGCCCAGACTAACGAGGTCATTGAAGTAATCGACTATTTTGTCTCGCACATGCTCATGGCCTTGGTTTAAATCCTTTAATCCTGAGAGCTCACAATTACGGATCTGAAACAGATAAACGAATAGAATACGCGCCATCTTCCAAGCCTCAAAACTCAAAAGCTACGAAATAGGACTAGAAAAGTTTTTCACCTCACTAGCTCAAAAAGGACGCCTTTGCTGTCTAAAACCAGTGAGCAAAAGTCGGTTTTGCTCACCGGTTTCAAACAGCAAGACAATAGTGCAACGCGTGGGGTTTAAGTCTTCAACCTTACGAGTTTCAGTCCGACCCCTCACCCGTTGAGCTATTGAGGCAAACAAAGTTAGAACATATAAATTTTCAAGGTTTACCTGGTTAGCATAATTATAGTTAATATCACAGGAAGGGTGAAAGTGCTCTGAAGTGTACGGCACTGCAGGATAGTAATTGTTACTGAAATCAGCTGTGCTGCCACCAGTTCCTACGTTATCACCGTTACCGGTCATATGGTTGACCACGACGTCAGCATAAATCCTGCAAAAACATAAATACCATCCATACATCTTCTCCTTCACCAACTGATATGTGTCACTGATGGACGTGGACTTCCATAGGGCTCGGTCTTGCCTGATGTCGTCAGTGCACCTAGTGAGTGGATGGGTCTGCCAACACTACGCTTTCCGGTGCGGGGTCGCAACTCCAGCACCTTTGAATCGGTGATTACACCGACACACTTTTCTCAGAATGAGAGGGGTTTGGCTATATTCCACCACGAAACCCAAGTGCAGATTAGCAGAATGTTTTAGTTTATAGGTACCTAAACTAAACTAATTAGGTACTTAGTTACACGCTAGCACCAATCACCTCTAACTTTTGGGAGTTATGTGCGTTCAAGCAATTCGAATGAAGCGTACTCATATAATATCGATCGAACTTCACTTTGCAAGTTCAAGTTGCAAGTTCAGGAAATCATCGTGAGGAAACGAAAACGAAACGAAACGAGGGGGAGAGTTCTCCATAATGTTCTCAAAGGTGTGTGAAGTATTGACTTGTCGATCTTGCACTGCGCTAGGGTAATGGACCTAAAACCCTTCTCTGAGAGGCGACCAGCGCCCAGTATTGAACCGTTGGTGGGATGATGACGTCACGTTGTCTCATGTTATAAACTCTGCTGGAAAGGATATCCGTCCATTTGGTGGAGGGTCTACCGACGTTCTCTTACAAGGTCTTACCTCACACCGACGTTATTGCATCTTCGTGTCATGTCTAGGAAGTCGTCTCGGTTGCCAGACCGTGTGATCAGGTTGTAAGACATCACTTGATACCGCTCGTACCATGTTCTTCCTCCATTGTAGCGCACAATCAGGTTTTCTGATGGCGGTGATATCTAGAACAAATAATTCAGCATCCTTACTGTTCTTATTAATATACTTAGTATCCCTGCTTTCCTTATCCTTACCAATAATAAATGTGAAAATGTGTTTATTTGTTGGTTTCTTGGTTTGTCCTTCAATCAGTCTGCAGCAGAGCTACGGATCGACGTGAATTTTTGCACGAATATAGCTGTTGGCAGGTTGTTGGAGAGTGGCATAGGCCACATTTTATCCCGGAAAATCAAAGAGTTTCCGTAAGATTTTAAAAACTAAGTCAACATGGACGAAGTCAACAGGCACCAGCTAGTTAATCGTTTGAGCGTTTCTTTTTTATTATCTCATCCGTAGCTCATACTTACCTGCATAATTTTTTGCTTTTTTGCATCAAATTCTATGCTTAGTTACGTTAATACCCACTTTTATCAATAAAATATTATGCTTGCTGATTACGTCAAGATTACGTCCATAGCTTACGTACCTACTTGTTAGGTAATTTTTTCCGATAGTGAGACCATTGCCAAGTTGAAAATTTCCTGAGCACACTCTCCGAAATATACCTATACTAAGAAATGAGATTAAATAAAGATACCTGCACAGCCCCATATCCTTTAGGACCAAGGAATCTTTCGCATTCGTCAGCGATATCTTTCCACTTCCATTCGAATAGATGCACTATTGTCGTCCTGTTAGGTAACATGTGGTTCCTGGTATCGCCATTTACTAGGCTAAAGAAAATTACTAATAGGTAGGGATTCATTTCTGAAAGAAAAACTTATTTAAATATCCTGCTTATTTAAAGCGCCTCCTAATTTAACTAGCTACTTGCATTTTTTTCGTAATTGCACTTGCACTTGATGGTAAGTGACGATGCTGTCTAAGATGGTAGCGATGGTAGGTAGGTATTTGACGGTATGGTGGTAACTAGCCACGGCCAAAGCCTCCCATTAGACCAACCAGAGACAATTTAAAAATTATAAATTCCCAAATTGCCGCCGCCGGAAGTCAAACCCGAGACCTCCCAGGTATATGACCACAGCGCTCACCACTGCTCACGAAATAGGTAAGTACCTATATTTAAGTAAGGAGCTATTAGTTAGCACCTACCTAGGTATACACGGTGAAATCTTATTCCCCGTAAACCCTGAAGGAGGTGAATGTGCTCATGAAACTGAACAATTTTCCCCAAGGAACATAGGTCGAAATATGAAAAAAATTTTGGACCTCCCATAGTAAATCAATCAACTAATCGTCAATTTTGTACGGCGGGTCCAATTTTTTATAGATTTCAGCCATAGTTACGGACATTATAGTAACGTAGCTTTAAATGCAAGCTGCTGAGCTTCAAAAATTACCTAATTACCTAAATAAAGTCATTAAATTAAAGTAAAGACAATAGAAACACTGGTAGCGTATATTACTGGTACGTAGCACCTTAATTTTTATTTTAAGTTTAAATTTTTGTATTTTGTAATTTGTCTGTCACATTATGTACTCTGTATGTCTTTTTTAATAATGTACGAGGAGGGCGATGATCACCGCAACACAGTTTATACTTCTGCGGGATCATCGTTCTAATCTGTTTTCGCATCCTGTAAGTGTAAAGACTTCAAATAAATAAATAAATAAATAAATATAGCCGAAAGATTATCCTTAGTAGGTATACCTACTTACTGATAAGAAATCTTAGAAAATCCAGTTCCTCTACTATGTAGGTCCTAACTTGTTGACTACTTTCTTTACTTAGAACAGGTCATCTCAGTGGCTCTGTTTAAATAGTAATGTTTAATAATGCCCTACGCGTCATATTATTTTCTCTATTGAAGTATTATACCTAGATAGGTGTGCATTTGATATAGAATAGATGTACAATGCATGAATAATATTATACCTAATAATTTCAATAGGTAAGTATACCTACTTCCTTTTATCCATGTGGCAGGTAGGTAGATGTATGTATCGGAATGAATAGGAAATAAGGAAATATTGGAAAATAAATTACTTATAATAAAGTATCTATTCTGCAAGACAAACAACATTGTACTGGTAAACATTTATTTCAGAAAATAGCAATAATTACAATATGAATATGTTCTATTAAGACTGGAAAATAAACGACAAATGTAACTAAATAATCCCTTAGATATTATACATTTATTATAGCTAATAGTTACCTATTGTGAGAAAAATTGACATCAAGCAGCCTTTACAAATCCGATAATAATATTTGAACAATTATATAAAATTGACATATTTATACATATTATTATAGTAGGTATAATATCCTGTACCAAATTATAACAATATTAAATATTTTTATTAGATTAAGAAACAGAGATGTATGATAAAGAATAATCGGAATACTATCTGTATTCCGATTCTTCGAAAATCGATATTTTTCGTTTCATTCGATCAGCGAACCCAATCCAATGAAATTATGTAAATTATCTTTGTAAGATAGATCAATATCGATTCTTTTATCATCGTAATTCGCTAAAAGGCTCACGACACATTGCAGCATGTCGCAAAGAGGAGATAAATATAAATATAACGTATTCCCACTAAATAAAAACTTGAATACAACAGAATTATTCAATTTATTCCTCATGCTGCGGCTACATTAAGGTTAATGTCAATGCCCAACAATGCCTTTAACTATGCCATATTTTTTCACTGGTAAACTACGCGTAGAACTGAGTGGCTACACATACGGTAAATGTCTAAATAATGCTATAATTCTGCCGTTGAACCTCTTTGATCTGCCAAATTTACCGCCATCCGACTTAATGCCAAACTTCTACGGCATTGTCAATGCCATTTCCCGTAGATCGTGGCTACACCTACGGTTAATGGTGATATACGCCATGTTCACTGGCATATCCCATTAATGTGGCCGCAGCATTAAAAATAATTTCATGTTTATTACGAAATGGTGATAAAGTTAAGTTTACTGTGAAAATGTTGCGTTACTTCTACTGTCCTCTAATGTGTCCAGAGCTTTAAACAATAGATAATATATTAAGTACAAAAAAAAATAACTATCAATCAAAATAGGTATTCCTACATCTGTAGTTTTTATTGCACAAGTTACATCATTAAATATCATAACTAATAATTTAAATAAAATGTTAAATATGGCCGGTTAAAAATATAAGTAAGTAAGTATAAATATTTTCTACATAGTTAATTCATGGTAAAACATCGCCAACATCCTGTATAACACTTTAATTTACACAACTTACTCGGCCAAGCCAAGCA
Organism: Hipparchia sbordonii; assembly: GCA_038048805.1. Lineage (NCBI taxonomy): Eukaryota > Metazoa > Arthropoda > Insecta > Lepidoptera > Nymphalidae > Hipparchia > Hipparchia sbordonii. Next base: position 9,541,305 of record JBBIWI010000008.1, on the reverse strand, counting down.
TTTCAGACTAGTATATTTATGCTCAGTTCAAGGTTTTAAATAATAAACAAAAATGCATAAATAATACACAGTATCCTTAAGGATACTATAGTATTGTTATAATTTAAAACAGAGCACAGGTCGTTTTTCTATGACTGATGAGTTTGAATCCCAAGGATCCTATAATTGAATCACGAGCGTAACAAATGATTCTAAGTTAGAGTTCTGAGTGAATGGAGAGATTCAAAGACACAAGATACAAATCATTTTCTCTGTCGTTCTCGTGTTACACACACTTTTTGCCTCACTAGGGAGAAAATAGAATTAGTAAGAAATTATATTAAAAATTCAATTCATATTTTTTAAGATAGAACATACAAAAATATTGCTTATAAAATAAAATGAACACACGAAGTTTCTGACCGTTTTGGCTAAGCCGATTCGGACGATTCTAAATTCAAAATACGTCCTGTTTTTTGAACTGGTGAGGTTTGTCTACGTACAACTACGTACAAGGCGTACGTATGTATAACTTGAGTTACGTATAACCATATTAGATTGAAATAAAATATAAATGTACGCTAACAAATTGACATAAATGCTATATGCACAAACTTTCTATACCATCAATACATATTCTCATAAAGCACATGAGAAACAACCGAACAGAGAAAAAGCTTCACAGAAGCCAGGCTAAGATATAAATCTACAAGTAGGCTTGATTTGTCGGATCTATTCTATGGGCTATCGTAGTCTGAAAATATAATAGTTACGCGATAGAAAGAGAGGCAACTTCTAGGTTGCTCTCTCTTTCTATCGCGTATATGAAATCTGAGCCTTAAAAGTCACATCATCAAGGCTCAAATCTCAAGTTATGAATTCAGCAGATGAGACCTTGTTCTACGGAACAGTCGATAGGTGAAAAAAAACATAAAAACAAACAGATAAACAAATTTTAGTTCATTTACGTTATCTGCCTATATCGGTAGGGTTAGTGTAAGATTTAATTCGATTGATCGTATTCGTATTCGATGACATTAGCGTCAAAGGAAAATGAACCATAACACCAGTAAATTTGAGCTCAATTTCGTGTATGCATTCTTATAAGTTTACGTATACAGATACGCTACAAATTAAAATCGGTTGCACTGAATTTGTGACTTTAAATCAATACTGTTAAGGTTCATTTCACTTTGACGCTACTGTCATCGAATACGAATACGATGAATCGAATTAAATCTTATACTAACCCTACAGCTCTATCAAAGCTTTGACTCGTTTCAATTATTTACTAATGTACTTTTAAAGGACCCATTCCTCATAAAGTAACTAAATAATTATAATTAATTCAAACAGTATATTAAGACAAAAATGTCAAAATAATACATTTCACAAAGTCATATATTTCAGTCTTCTTATATATATAATAGTGTTCCTACAATCTACTTTAATAGATATTATAGTTTCACAAATCACAATAAATATAGGGGTCTCTAATAGGAACGCCCTTTTTTTTCAGAATTTAGTAAAATAAAAATTTATTTGATGAACTCAAAGTTGAACATTTTTATTTCTTTTTGTAACCTAAAATTATTAAATTTTATTACTCAGTTAATTTTAATTGGAACATGAATTACAACTCATTTCAAAAGTCTATCTTTTTTTAACTGTATTATTTAAAGTTTATATTGGGAACAATTAAAGAGAATAAATCTAATTTTTTTTATTAACAATCAAATCAAGTATAAATAATTAATAATTAATTAATACCAACCGAATCAGCCCGTTATTCTATAGTAATATGTGCAGATCTTAAGCCTATTTTCCAATGGGAAGATGAGGAGTTTCCAACGCCGACAAAAAATAAAAAAATTATAATATGCGTTCTCATAATATCGACTAGTTACGGCGCCGTTTAAACTGGTTTTCAAAAACTACCTCCATTGAAATGTTTATGCTAAAACCATTACTAATATTATAAATGCGAAAGTGTGTTTGTCTCTTGGTTTGTTGTAATTTTTTGCATGGATATATTTCGACGACCTAAATGCTATTTTATATCCCGGAAAAATTAAGCATTCCCGAGGGGTTTTATAAACCAAACTCCACGCGGACAAAATTGCGGGCAAGAGCTAGTGCCAAGAAAAGATTGTTGTTCTTTATGTACCATGGTTCCCGCAAAGTGAAACATTCCATTAACCATTCAATTAAACGTTTATCAGTGAATACTTTAAAGGCTAGTGTAATATCTAGATTTAAGTAGCCATGTTAAGTTTTTATATATGCAGTATGTATTCCAAAAAAGAGAAGAAAAAAAAAGAAAAAAAAAGAGAGACCTGCTTTTATCAAATGTATGTGTTACCGGCCAAACCCGATTTTCAGGACAAACTAATTTTGCCTAGGCTAAACTAGTTCTTCCTATACGCGATAACTGATATAGGTCGAACATTACCTAAAAACGAAATGCAAACGCCCCGACTCCAAACAGTCGAGTAGGCGAAGCTGAACGAAGAGGCGACGGAGCGAGTCTTCTGTCGTAGCCCATTTGGTTTGTTAATTACTATTTAAAAAATGGTTCATCCTATCGCGTATAGGAAGAACTAGTTTAGCCCAGGCAAAACTAGTTTGTCCTGAAATCGGGTTTGGCCGGTAACATATGCACTAATATAGATTGCGTCGGCGTTTAAAACTACTCTTTAACCGACTTCAAAAAAAGGAGGAGGTTCTCAATTCGGACGGTATTTTTTTACGTGGTTTAGTTCTATCCGAAACTAGGTGCTAGAAACAAGGCGTACGGAGCTGCGCTGAGGTTGGCCGCTTGGAATGACCTCTTTATACTAACATGTGGGTACTGCTTACGCCACTCCAGTACCTGTGATTAACATAACATCAATTTCAATTTCTTTATTAGTGCATATTCCGTACACACATCCCTTAAATAACACTTAAATATACTTATAAATAGACCTTGGGTGTAATGCAAAATTCACGAAAAAAGTGTCCCGAGAAAACCTATATGTACGAGTGTACATGTGTATTTTTAAAAACAAACTAATAAATTGTAATTTGTGTCTTAGACCATTATTATAGAGCCTAATTTTGCATGCAATAATTTGCTTTCATTTGCTCACGCGGCAGCCCGAGTGCCCGAGCGGTCAATTTGATAAAAATATTGTACTCCCTCTGTCTTATAAGCGTGTAGCGTGTTAGAAAAGGACAAATAGATACTTGTCTGATGACAAACACGAGACTGAAGTGCAATTGGTAATCTTTTTCGCATTTTGGTTTTCTTTCGGTTCGGACAATTTTTAGCGCTGACCCGAAGTCTATAGTATTATTATATGTCAATGTAAATAGATATTAAAAAAAAGTTTTTTTTTTTAAATACAAAAGTAGAGTGTTTTGAAACATAACGTTTACCTGAGATTCTTGAATTTGGTCGCAAAAACTGACGTCCAAGAGTCTAAGTTCTCGACATTCTGCCAGTATGCTGTAAAAAAAATATTTTATGTCACTATAAAAAGTAAGCGATATTTAATAACTCAAAACGCACATAGCTTCCAAAAAGTCAGAGGTCCATGCCTGGGACCAAACCCGGCCCCCTCGAAAGAGGTCGCAGTCTTAACTACTGGGCATCATCGCATTATTCAACAAATACATACACACCCGAAATGAATGGAATTTTTAATGGAGGTAACTCATAACCAGGATTAACACATTTTATCCCGGAAAAACAAAGGGTTACCAAGAGATTTTAAAACCTTACATCCAGCAGAAGTCTGGGGCAAAAATTAGTATATTATATTATTGGGATTATTCAAGGGCAGACCAACAAATTCTTGGAAAGCCGGCAACGCATTGTTGGTGACTCAGGTGGTATAACTGTTCATGGGCGGCGGTAATCACTTAACATCAGGTGATCCGCCTGCACGTCTGCTCGCTATTCATAGATAGATAAAAACTTTATTGCACTCAAGAAGGAACCAAAATGGAATACATCTTAAAACTGCGCATGCAAAGGCGGCCTTATTGCTAACAGAGCAATCTCTACCAGGCAACCATTGATGACGGGAGTGAAGTTAGGTGTGAGGGTAGTAACACTGTGTGCATAGCATAGTTTTGTTAACCATTGTAAAAAATTTTTTGAAAAGAGCAACTGCCGAGTTTCTTGCCGGCTCTTCTCAGCAGAATCTGCATTCCGAACCGGTGGTAGATTTATGACGTGTCATAAGAGCTACAAGTTGGCCTACATGAAATAAATAAATTTTGTTTTGATTTGAGTATGGTGCAACATAAATATACATAATACATAATATATTATACAAGAATTTTTATACTCACTCAGAACATATATCAGGCGTGACAGCCCTCACTCCGAGCAAGTCGAGTTGCGCAAGTTTGGGTATTTTCGGCAACAAAGCGCGCAAGTCTCTATCGCACACTCCGCGCAAGGCGCCCAAAAACAACTTGCGGATTTCACCCCCTGACAGCGACGCCAGCCATTCACCCGAACCGCCCGCTTGCAGACTGAAAATATTACATACTAGCTTTACCCCGCGGCTTCGCTCACGTTAAGTTCGATTATTCCAACCCCTATTATATCCCTTTAGGGGTTGAATTTTCAAAAATCCTTTCTTAGCGGACACCTACGTTATAATAGCTATCTACATGCAAAATTTCAGCCTGATCCATCCAGTGGTTTCAGCTGTGCGTTGATAGATCAGTCAGTCACCTTTGTCTTTTATATATTTAGATTAAGATTATTAGGAGACTCACTTACGTATTCTCAATTTAAGTCATAACTACCCACAATAAAGTGGGTAGAACAATCAAATTGAATGTATAAAAGCGAGTGCACAGCCGTGCACGAGGCTTTTTCTCTCTGCACCCGTCGAACGGGAAACTTGCTGGTCGCTACTTGGAGTAAGATCGTTCCTTTGTTTTTATAATTGTTGTAAAGTGTGAAATTGTTAACGGTTGTGCGAATTGTAACCTCTCTATTGAATTATTGTTTGGAATTATGTGAATTTGAGAGTAAATTGAAAGTAAATAAGCCCCAAGTGTTATATCCTGACTGTTATTATCCTGTTCCACATCTGACTTGCTAAAATCTTGATAAATTCCGCTTCTGATTCCTAAAAATATTTTATTTAATTCGATGACAAGATAGTCCTTGCTTGACTGCGATCTCACCTAATGGTATGTGACGATGCAGTCTGGCGGGCTAACTTGGAAGGGGTATGGCAGGGAAATCACTTACCACCATCCAACATCCAGTTCCTGAAGGTTCCTGCAGTTGCCCAGGGCTCGTATGCCCACCGCGGTCAAAGAGTACGACTTCCAGAAGTCCACTGACATCAGATCTGGACAGTTGGCACCCAGTGCCAACGCTACTTCATCCATGGCCGAGATCATTTTGCAGGAACCTGGAAGAAAGTTATTTATAGGCTCGCCCGAATTGCGCCAATTTAATATCAAAATGGGAAGTTTCGAGATGTTTTCTCGTCCAAAATACCAAAAACCAAATTCTTCAAACTGTGTATTAAGGGGTCTAAATATAAAATTTTGAGCATTTTGTAAGGTGCTTATAAAGGTAATGTATCATCAAAAAGCAAAACTTAGGGGCATAGAAGAGGTTGATATCTATTAAGCTGTAAAAAATCATTGCTTTATCATTGCAATATCATCAAAATGGGTGAACATGCCTGAATTAAATAAATGAATTTGAATTTGAAATTTAAGATCATAAACCAGAAAGCAAACGGTCGAGAGCGTTTGAATGGAGAAAAGACCTCCTGCATTTTCATTTTCTAAGACGCCAAAAAAAAAAAAAAACTATCGATCGGTCACGAGGGCGCGTGACTCATGGTTGTGTGTGTGTCGCTAGGCTCCTGATAGGCACGCACACTTACGCAATGTGCATGTACACGACTTAACCACAAGTACAGCTGACACCCTCGTGAATTGCAACAAGTATAGTACATGTATCGACCGTTCCGTAGAACAAAGTCTCATCTGCTAAATTCACAACTTGTAATTTGAGCCTTAAAAGCCACATCTGCAAGGCTCAAATCGCAAGTTATGAATTTAGCAGATGAGACTTTGTTCTACGGAACGGTCGGTATGGTGTTCCGCCTACCAACATTAAGATGCTGTAATCCAGGATTGGACCAGATGATGGAAACAGCTGCAGATGTGGTGATATGCGTCCTGTACAGGTCAAGCCGCTTGAGCTTCGTTAGAGACGCGAGGCAGGACCACTCGCTGCAGCTCACTACGGAGCGCAGGCAAAGCTCTGGAAACAAAATACGTTTATTTTTTAAAATTTTTATTCGACTTTTTGTTCTTAGATATTTTTGATGAAAATCGGTCCAAGATGGCTGCCGTATTTTAACACTAACGGACGCCCGCGACTTCCTTTCTTCAATTTACAATCGACAGTTCCTAAATTCCCACAGTTTAGTTGGGCAGAACCCCTGCAGCATCAGGATTGAGGAGTTGGGTCCTGGAATTCAATGATGTAGACTTTACTTGGTACCTACAATAACTATTCAAAATAAACGACAGTTCCTAAATCTCCACAGTTAGTAGTAGATACAGACAAAAATTTTAAAAATTGTTTTGTTATAAGTACCGTATTTACTTTTGTATGCAGTTAGTAAAAAGCTGTTCCTTTGATATTACAAACAGACACTTCAATTTTATTTATTTGTATAGATAACAAGATAGCCCTTGACTGCGATCTCATCTGATGGTAAGTGACGATGCAGTCTAAGATGGTAGCGGGTTAACTTGGAAGGGGTAAATGGCAGTGGGCATTCAACTCATACAGGTGTGATAGTGGTCAAGCGTGTGCCTATAATGTATAAAAAAACGCATCATGCTGATTAGACGTACCTTGTAAATTGGCCGAGGTGTCAACTATGGCTCTTAGTACAGCATTGTCAACGAACTTGCAGCAATTCATTCGTAAGTGTGTTAATTCTGCACCACTGTCCTTTAGGAAACTGTGGATAAAACGATACATTATTATACTTTTTTTTACTATTTGATAATATTTATTATAATTGATTGACATTGTTTAAAATAATATGATGACATGCCTAGATAATATTTAATTATTATTATAAGTATAGATGTGTTTCTGCACCACTGTCCTTAAGGAAACTGTGGATAAAACGATACATTATGATACTATTTTTTTAAGTATCCTATTATTTTATTAATAATATAAATGCGAAAGTTTGAAGCCTGAAGCATAGTATAGCATAGTATAGTTGGGAGCTTAAAGCATTTTTCAGGTTCTTAACTATACCCGTGCAAAAAGACATAGGCTACTTTTCATCCCGGAAAATCAAACAGTTCCCAAGGGATATTTAAAAACTATCCCACGCGGACGAAGTCGCAGGCATCAGGTAGTAAATAATAAAATGAAGTGGCGGTTTGTGCTTCACTTACTTGACCACATACTGGGGTTGAATCATACAATGGCTCCCGCACCACGAAAGGTCCAATTTTTGTAGGAACTTGCATCGCATCGACAACGTTACAAGCACCTGTAGGAACAATCCGTACAATAATAAATAACAATAATAGGTTTATTTAAATCCATTTTTACAGTTATGCACACAAACATTTTTAGTATAGCCACATTGACATATAATAATACAAGTACAGTGAAACCTGGTTAATTGGGATCTCAAGGGACCAAGACATTTGTACTAATTATTGAGGGTTTCCAATAATCCAGTTTTCCAATTAAGCAGGTTTAAAATTATAGTTGTCTCATTTACAGAGGTCGAAATGTGCGAAATGTATGTAAACAAACATGTCAAAACATGTTAAAACCTGATTAATTTGTCACACTTATGCAGGTAATTGAGCTACAGAGTCTCAATTATAGCGGTAAACATCGAAAAAGTCTTAGAAATCAGATCTCATTTAACCAGGTTCCAAAAGTCCCATTAACAGAGGTAATTTAATGAAAAAGATCCGAGACCTCATTGCAACTCTCAATAATAGAGGTTTCTCATTTATCCAGGTCCCACTTGACCAGGTTTCACTGTATTATTGGTAATAATAAAACAAGGACCTTAGGTGTAGGAAATATCCGAATAAAATTTATTCGGATATTTCCTTTTAATGTACTTAATCCTGTGAAGGTTACTAAAGTACATTCTCATTGCAGCTTCTAGGTCTGGCAGCTGCAAAAACATGGCACGAATCCAAGTAAACAACCTTAGCACTCATAAAATAATGTCATATTTACATTTATTTAAATATGCAGGAATGTAAAAGCTCAATATAAACTAGTGGTTCGCCCCGAACTGAGACCTCGCGGTATCCCATAATTCCCAAAAGATAGTTTTAATTATATATTGTAACTTTTAGCATTAGACGCAATAAAAAATAATAATAGTTGACGCAAAACTGTTTTACTGATACAGCGCCATCTATTAGCATTATTGTGAAGCTATTAGCATTAAAAATTAAATAATTTCGTTTCTTTATAATATTTATCTAATTTTAGAATTTGTTGTTCAAGTACAGGATATAACTGAATTTTCAACAAGGTTTTAGGTTGTAATATGCAATACTTTTTGACATATGGCTCAAATTAAATCTCCACTTAAAAGTTAAATAATTTCGTTTCTTTATAATATTTATCTAATTTTAGTATTTGTTGTTGAAGTACAAGATATAACTGAATTTACCACTAAGTTTCAAGTTCTAATATCTTGTCATTCTTGACACATGGCTCAAATTAAAATCTCCACTTTGAAAGCCCCCCGTTTGGTCAATTTTAAGGGAAAAATTAAAAAAAAAAATTTTTTGTACTCTGTTCAAAGTCGTCTTTAAAAAAATATATCGCAAGTCTATGTAACCCAACAAACAAAATTTTACTTCAAACACGCTTCTATGAGAGCCCCCCTGAAATAAAGCTTTTTATATTTTTTTATACAATGTTCGGCTGAAGGCCATCAGTTTACATATTATATTTAAATTTGAAGTAATTACGTTCAGTAATTCAGAAGTTATAGGGCTCTGACAGACATTTAGACGTACACACTTCTCTGTCCAGTACAGACAAGCGCCCTAGTTGACTCAGAGAACTCGCTTCGCTCGTTCAAAAAATAATTGATGAGAAGGTACACTTTTGTATGAAAACTAAGTATTCTTTTTATTGCGTTAGTAGCTGATGCCCGCGTCTTCGTCCGCGTGGAATTAGTTTTTAAAATCCCGCGGGAACTCTTTGATTTTCCGGGATAAAAAGTAGCCATGTCACTCTCCTGGTCCTTAACTATATCCATGCAAAAAATCAATTGCAGCGTGATTGAAGGGCAAACCAATAGACAAACACACTTTATAATATTAGTAATAATGCAGAAATATAAGAGCTAAATATAAAAAAACTTTTATTGATGGGAAGGTACCTATATTTTTGCATGAAAAACTTTGTAAGTACTTATTCTTATTTTTATTGTATTATATTTTAACCGATTTGGAATGGAAATAGCTCATAACCAGGATTAACACATACCAAGACTATATTTTATCCCGGAAAATAAGACTTCCCACGGGAATCAAAAAATCTTTATCCACGCGGACGAAGCCGCGGGCATTATCTAGTAGCAATATAAAAATGAATTAAAAAATAAATCACCCAAATCAGTCAAGATATCCTGGAGAAATCGGTGGCCATACATAGAAAAAATGATACTGGCCGTATTGAGGAACCGACTTCCAAAAAAGGAGGAGGTCCTTTTTTGGAAGACGGTTAAAAATATCCTGTCCAGGGTGGACAGGACATATCCTGTCCAGGGTATTTGCATGGGGAATAAAAAATAACAATACAAACCTTAGATCGCACACAGTACCAATACGGTCTGAGGTCTATACTCCTGTATAGAATAGCATCTGAGGCCAACCTCCTGAAGTGGCGGTTGACTTGAGCGCAGCGACAAAGCGACTGCATGTCTAGGAACTTCATCACTGTTAGTATTGTTTCATCCTGAAAAAAGAGGAACAATCATAAAAAGAAGAAAACCTTAAACCATCGAGTCACGAAACTTAAGTGGTATTGGACGAAGAACAGATTGGTATAAGATTTAACACGATTGATCGTATTCGTATAGTATGACATTAGCATCAAGGTAAAATGAACCTTAAAGGTATCGGTTTAAAGTCACAAATTCAGTACAACTGATTTTAGTGTGGAGCGTATCCGTATACGTAAAAGTATAAGAATGCATGCACGAAATTGAGCTCTAATTCAGTTTAAAAAAAAACTACATATTAAAAACGTTTATTTAAGCTAGATTCAAAGCTAGATGTGTCAGTGGCAAATCATCGGAAAACAATTGTAACGCCATTGAATTAGTAGACTACCAAAATTGCTAAAAGTAGCAATTGGGATGTCATTGATAGACACAATTGAACTACAACTGCAATAGCAGACTTGGGCCCCTGGAGTGACCTCGCACTAATATTGAAATCTATAGAGCGTGCTCTGACTTAGCTCGGACTCAAACGAGACACAATTAACATGCTCCGACATAAATCTGTCTCATTTTATCTCTGTCTTGAGTCTGAGCTAAGTCAGAGCATGCTCTATAGATTTCAGCATAAGACAGCAGATGCAATGACAAAGATGATAAGGAACAAATGGATACAGGCGGCACACAGCTAACACATGAGGAAGCCCAGCAGTGGAGATCTATCAGTCAAATAACAAGACATTCCCAACCCTTAAAAAGGGGAAAAACGCTGTATTTTTCCGTCCGCAACAAGCGTGACTATTGGAAATAAACCTAAACCAATTTCTTATCTGCCCATTTAATTACTATTAATAGCATAACTGCTACTACGCTGTAAACAAAATTATTTTGCACGGATCATAATTTTATACTAGTGCGGCTAGTCTCTCAATACATAAATGGAAAACGTGACTGACTGATTGACTGAGTGACTGGCTGATTTATCAGCTCAAACCACTGGACGGATCGGGCTTAAATTTGGCATACATATAGCTATATTAGGACGTAGGCATTAAAAAATGATCTTTGAAAATGCAACCCCTAAGGAGGTGAAATAGGGGTTTGAAAAATCGAACTTAACGTGAGCGAAGCCGCGGGCAACAGCTAGTACTAGCGTAAAATAGCATACCTATACGCGTCCATACAGTCACACATACGTATATAACGTGTGTATACATATTGTGTTGACATTATTTGGACGCACATATGCAATAACGTTTCAAACCACAAAACTTTGCCAAATTAAATACATAAATAATGTAAAGGAATAAAGTTAATTTTTCAATTGATAAGTTGTGTGGGTTGACACTTTATTGCATTTGTGCGTCCATTTATAAACCTACTTACGGGCAATCGTTGAAAATCACCTAGCGGAGGTCCCGTGTCGAGATTATCTGTTTGAATCAAGATAGCGGGATTCCCGATCTTCTCGTGTAGGTTAGAAGCTAACACTTTGTTTAGAAGCATCCCTGAAAAGCAGTATATTTGAGCATTCTTTCTCAAGATCACTCAGCAGGCGGCGGAGAGAAATACGCCTAGGGTTTCATAACTAAGTTTTTTAAAGACTGTACAATCACAGGTGTTAGGTAGGTATTCAGTAGGGTTAGTATAAAATTTAACTCGATTGATCATATTGGTATTCGATGACGTTAGCGTCAAAATAAGATGAACCTTAATCATACCGATTTAAAGTCACAAATTCAATACAACAGTTTTTAATTTGGAGCGTCTCCGTATACGTAAACGAAGAAAAATGCATGCACGAAATTGAGTTCTTATACAATATTGTTATGGTTCATTTTACTTTAACGCTAATGTCATCGAATACGAATACGATCAATCGAATTAAATCTTATACTAACCCTACAGTTTAAATTGTGAAAACAATGAATACCTACTAGACATCAGAAAACGTATATTAATTAATCGCAGATTTCCGCATCAATGAGAAAAACAGATTGATGTGCAATAATTAAACTGTGGTTAATAGCTATTTTACGCGGTAGTTAAAGATTACAGTCGCGGACAGAAAATGTTTACCACCTTAAGATTCATAATTGCATGCACACATCTGTGTCAGAAGGTCGATATGTGATTTGATTAGCCATAGATCATAGACTTTTTAACATGTAGTGGTGCTAAAACGTGGCTAAAACAGTCCTTTAGCGGTCGCTGCAGTAGGTGACTGCTAAATAGGTTAGATGTAGAAAACCTTTTTTGGAACAAAAATCCTTACTAATGCTATAAAATAATGTGAGTGTTTGTTGGTTTGTTGTTGGTTTGTCCTTCTATCGCACAGCTACGGAGCAATGGATCCACATGATTTTTTGCATGGATATAGTTGAGGATTTGGATAGCGACATTTATCCCGGAAAAATAGAGGGTTCCCATGGAAATTTTAGAATTCTAACTTCACGCGAACGAAGTTACGGGCAAAAGCTAGTATTTTTAATAAATAGATATTATCTCATATAGACACGAGACAAAAAACCAGTTACCAAAATATGAAAAACGAAGTAATAATCTAATGAAATTTCAAAGAATCTTTATTTCTTAATTTTATTATTGAGAAACTAAACAATATTAGTATAAATAAATAATTAGCTTAATTAGCTTCCATTCGCTGCTATGACAACACGAAGACTCTCTCGCATAGACGCGGCAAGGTAAGTCAGTTATCATCCCATACCCCAATGCAATGTGATCTAAGAGTTTGAGGATTTCTTTGATTCTGACAGTCCCAGCTTTGAATCATTAAGCCCCATAAACAGTTTCAAATCAGCAGATCGAGCGGGCTATCGAACGAGATGACTGCCACGGTGCAGATTGAACCATGCAATAGTAGCTCGGCGCATTATCTTGAACTTGGGTTGTCGGAATTTTGCTGCAGAAACACCATGCATCACCGTAGTTCATCCACCTCCTTTTGACTGTGGGTGCCAGCAGATTCATTATGATGCAATGCCCAATATGAACTTCACCATTAGAATTATGATTAAGCTTCCATTTTGTATTTATTTTGTATATTTAAATTTCAAATAACAAACCTAATATTTTTGATAATTAATTGTCACTTTTACAAGTGCAATGATGCTAATGTGTCAAACTTGACTTTAGGAAATGAGTTTTATTAGGAATATTTGTATGGAAAAGTCATTAATACTTTTTTTTTATAAAACGATGCATGAAATTTTTATAACGTAACAAATGCCTTGATATAGCATTATAGACCTTACTGAACACAGGGTTACGAAGAATCTAGTTTGAAAAGTGGTAAACATTTTCTGTCCGCCACCGTACATAACAGATGTTCAATCGAGGCTGTTAAGGCTGTTCTGTTTGCTTCCTTGTTGGCTGGGATCCATCTGTATACCATTGTTTACGTTACATACTATTGTTGATAAGCTTTTTACACGACTACGACCTATGGTTCTTAGTTCCAGCGCTGTGGTCTTATAACTGGGAGGTCTCGGGTTCGATTCCCGGCGGGGGCAGTTTGGGAATTAATAATTTGTAAATTGTCTCTGGTCTGCTCTGGTGGGAGGCTTTAGCCGTGACTAGTTACCACCCTACTGTCAAGCCCACTACCATCTTAGAGTCATCTTCAGTCACAGCAATTTCACGCCAATTCCAATTCTAATTTTTACATTCTTAAAATTCGTATTCAACCTTGTGTAATCTCCATAATGCATCGAAGGTCATATGTAATATATTTTAATCTTCAGTCACCGCAATAAAATGACTCAGTGTAAATTCTTCAACACAAATCTGACCTCATAACTGATAAACAGATCGACACGACACCTATACCTAGTTTTTATAGGCTAAATTATCAATGTCATATGAATAGAATTTCAATATACCTAAGCAAAGAATGAAGACGTAAAAGGGTGCTTTAAAAAGTATACAACATCATCTCAATTGATTGAAGTCCACGGCTGGCCATAGGTCTGTTGAAACCTCAGAACGCGATCCTGTGTCGCCTGATATTGTCCATCAACCTAGTGGGTCTACTAACACTGCCCCTCCCATTCCAGTATCTTGGGACCCCAAAGCCCGTCAGTTCTTCGAGCCATGTGCCCCGCCCAATACCACTTCAACTTTGCGATTCGACAAGCTATGTCGGTAGCTCGGATTTTATTTATTATTTATTTATTTATTTATACAGCTTTATTGCATGAAAAAAAAGAACAAAATACATAAGTAAATAAACAGTGTAACACAAAAGGTGAAAGGATTTTCTATCGGATAACCTCATTACTATTCTAGAAATGGCTGAAAAGAACGATTTAGACTCCCTGTTACGGAATTACAAGCGAAGTCTATTAATTCATTTATGAATATGTTACAGTCAAGTCATCTTTTTGTATGTAGGTACCATTTAAAATTTTGATGCACATATCCTATAGTAAGAAATGCTATGTTTATGATCCTACCACATTGTGGTGTACAAATATCATTGGGAAAAAGGTATTATATTGTTATACTGTGGTATTATATTGTTCTCACCTTTTTCAACTACCGGCTGGGGTTTCTTCTTGTAAAAGACAGTGGAATATGCAAAATTGTTCTTCATTTTCGCCAAATACGCTGGCACTCTCCCTCTCAACAGCACAGCATCCAATTCTGTATAGTATGGCAATAGGCTATGGTTGAATTCTAGCCTTAATATCCTGTTAGAAAAGCAAAAAAAATTACAATAAGACCCTAAGTTATATTATGTGATCAAGAAGATAGGCACAAAGGGATAGAGAGTGAATCTAATTCTCCCAAGAACTCAAAGTTACAAAATATGGAGGATATTGGGTGCCAAATAGTAAGAAGATTTTCGAAACTTACTACTCTTATAGTTCTTGTAATTGACGAGGGCGCGTCGCTCATGGTTGTGTGTGTCGTATTTATGTAAGTGAGAGCGAGAGCTTGCTCGCGCCTGACCGCTCCCACCTAGGCTCCTGACAGGCACGCACACTAACGCAATGTGCATGTACACGACGTAACCACAAGTAAAGCTCACGCGCCCTCGTGAATTGAAAGAACTACACTACTATACACTTAGCTCAAGTTTTAGACTTAGTTGAAGTGGAACGAGAATACTTCATACCCAAGTAGCAAAATTTGTCATATAAAGGCTTATAAGCCAAAAAATATATGTCTTATAAGAGCCATATTATCGTTAATAAGTGTGGGTTTGGGCGCAACTTATAAAGCTAACAACTATATAAGTGTCATATAAGTACTTTATTATAAGCTAAGAATTTCTTATACATGTTTTAATACGGCTAGCAGTAAGTTTATTAAACTAATATCTGCTACATTAAAATCGCTTACAACGGCAATGTCCTTATAATTGCTGTACCTAATCCTTTAATAAGGGCAATCATTCCTATAAGCGATGCGACGTAGAGATTTTCCAGCAAGTATTATTTTCATTTTATTTGACAGATAGCGTGCCGGTGATAAGAGTATAAACATTTAAAATATGGTCAACCATTTTGGTAAACAAGGTAAGTACTTGATTTGTTTATTAAAAACCTGTTTTTGTGCTATTTAAATGTATAAAATTGTGTGGAAATTAATTTTTATGAGAATGTATGGTATGTTTTATGATGTATTTTCAACGCCCCCTCAAAAATAGGCTTTTAAGTGTGAAAAAAGTAATTAATTATTTTTTCTTGTCTTTGTTACCGCTACTATAAGGGCAAAAGTAACTTACACAATACATACAAGGGTTCTATAAAACTAACACCTTTATAAAACTCATATTAAATGCCATGTGTTTGCCATATTGGCTATTTTTGGGGTTCCTTAGTGATCAAGTAATACCCAAATGTACCTACTAATAATTTTTTTTATCCGTAGAACCGCTGAATACAATAAAATGGTTGCCTTTATGGACGTAGACCGCTTCCTTAAAAGAGAAGACTTTAACTCATTACCTAATTCAAGATGGCCTTGGCATAGCACCACTTTTATTTGGTGTCAACATTGTAGGGAGTTCATGATTTACAATCATTTTCCGGATGATGAATGCGAATATTATCTACCTAATACAACAAGTATTAGATGTAGGTCGTCTTTAGATAGTTGCAAATTTTCTCGTAAATAATATATATTTTTTTATTTATAATTTTTATTGTTATAATTTACTTAACTTTAGCTTTAATTTAATTTTCATATTTTGCCACAAAATCTATTTCATAAAAACTTTATTTCATAAGCATTTCAAATAAATCTTTTTTTTGAGTTTTGTACACTTTCGTATAAGTACTTACTTTGGAATTACTATTGTATAATCTAAGTCATATCCTGCAGTTAAACAATTTGAAATAATAATATTATAATAATAATAAATTATGAAAAATGAACATGAAACAATACGTTTAATCCTCGTAAAATTGTATTCTTTTTGGACAATGAGTGTTGCGTTAAAAGGTATTTGTTTGCCTTACAGCCCAAGGTATTAATTAGAATAGGGCGAACCACTAGTTAGTAATAAGTATGACAAGTTCCTACTAAATTTATCTTAATAAGACTGATGATTTAATTATGTTCCTACAAATAACATACATCTCATCCAAATTAGCTGAAATAAATGAAACTAAATTAATATTTTGTGAATGAAACGAATAATGTAGGTAAATGAATCTAAACAAGTCTTTCATAGTGAAAGTAATTTTTTTTTACTATACTTTTGTATAACAGTTTCAGCTAATAATATTCAGGATTGTAATTTATTAAAGATGATAAATAAAGCTCATGATTCTATGATATTTTGTTTTATTTTTTACAAAGTGTGTATTAGAGTTATGAAATATATTTCAGAACGGTATTCTACTCTTACATTTTATATTACACTTTACATTTTATATTATCACAAATGGCATCCCTTTCCTCATAGAAAAATGTGTTCAAAATAATTTATACAATCATTATTCATTTCTGTGTCACTGTTGTATTCCAAACATTCTTCTTCGGAAAATATATGTGACTGTTAGTCACATATATTTTCCGATTAGTCATCTTCATTAAAGAACTTATTTGTACGGAACCGCTATCACTTTCGACAGTTTCGTTGCTATTTGATAATGTTATGAATATTTCTTCAAAATGGCTGACTTGGTTATGTAAAACTTATGAATATAATAATCTTAAGAATCATATTCTTATAATTACTATATTAGTGATTACTGATTACTTGGAGTTTTCTAAAAGCCATGTAAACAACAAGTATTCATTTATTATATAGACGCTTTTTAAAAGACTTTTATACGGGTAAAATCTTCATAGCTACTTTAGATATTACTTTAATAAGATTAAAAGACTTAGTTAAAACCTTTATGTGGCCATAAATATTATATGGCTAATAAGCAATGAAACGAACATTTATAAGAGTAATCTTACTTCAAGGTTTTATAGTAGTCATATTATGTGGCTATATTAACGCGTACCTTGCTAACTTATAAGAATGATCAAACTCTCTTATTATGAACCGTTATAGGGTTTAAGGGTATGTTCAATGCTATTTTAGAACAATTATAAGAGGTCTGGTAATATAAGAATTCAACTTTGCTCCTTGGGTATTCAGCATGGATACTATTCTTAAAAAGAACTGTCGTAGGCCATGAACATCATTTCGCAGAAAATATTTTTGCCACAACCATAATTGAATTGAATGACGAATCTTGAATGACTATTGTTTCGTTAAGTATATTATTGTTAAGTGACCGCGCCTCAACTTTATAGTGCGGTGACAAGCTTTAAAATAGATATAATAGTTAAAGAATTACAAAGATACCTGGTAGGGAAATTAATCTGCCTGATTGTCGGACTGAATATCCTCGGTGTATCACCAGGGTACTCTGGTTCCCCTTCCCACAGCAGGACCCATGATGTAGGCCCTAGTGCCCATATCCTGATCAAAGCTCCAGGGTTGTATGTCTCAAACACTGCCACTTCTAATGGGAAGACTGCTCTCTCGAATGACACCTCTATTAAATAAACAATTACCTACTTAATAAAATTTAATAGAGATGATGATAATGCTGAAGGTAATGATTTTTATTAATGAATTATTTATTTACAAACAAAACTTTACACGAACCCTAAAGCAGGGTTAGTATAAGATTTAATTCGATTGATCGTACTTGATAGCATTCGCGACAAAGTAAAATAAACCATAATGTCATTGAATTAGAGCTCAATTTCGTTCATGTATTGTATTTATACGGATATGCTCCAAATTAATCGGTTGTACTAAATTTGTGATTTTAAAACAATACAATTAAGGTTTATTTTACTTTGACGCTAATGTCATCGAAAACTAATACGATAAATCGAATTAAATCTTATACTAACCCCACAGATTGGTTGTATTAAATGTAAACAACTTATTACCTAATATGTACAAAATATATACATGGTGACTTTTGCATAATACAGTGGTTCACACAGTGGAATCACAAACAAAAAGCAGAAAATCAACTACAAACCAACAAAATCCTGACTTGGAATAGCACTGCTGTTCTGTGGCATGTACTCTTTCTGGACTGAAGGTGCTTCATCCCACCAAGTACCATAGGTTCTCTATTGACAAATAAAGTAAACTTGATTAGAATCTAAC
The DNA here is from genome assembly GCA_038048805.1 of Hipparchia sbordonii. Classification (NCBI taxonomy): domain Eukaryota; kingdom Metazoa; phylum Arthropoda; class Insecta; order Lepidoptera; family Nymphalidae; genus Hipparchia; species Hipparchia sbordonii. The sequence goes on along the minus strand of JBBIWI010000008.1, from coordinate 9,522,669 downwards.
ATCTAAACATATTTTTCTTGTTTGTAACTAGCTTCTAACCTGCTATTTTATCTGCGTGGAGTATGCTTGTAGCTTCAATAGCCCAACGGTTAAAGGTGCAGACCGAAAACTGAAGTCGCAGGTTCGATCCCCACCCATTGCACTATTACCCACTCCTTAACACAAGTTTTCACTTATTTGGCCCTCCAAATATTGGCCTAATATTGGCCTTGTGTGAGGAGAGTATATATATATTAACAGCAATAATTGAGTTCCTCGCACATGTTTACATATAATGCCATTTAAATATTTCAATTAAGCCTTAAAAATACTAAGAAACTTCAAATGGTATAATACTACATACAATATAAAAATACCTGAGTTTGGTAAAACATAATGGTAAAAAATAAGCCTAGGAATAGGAAAATCACGATTTCTGAAAAATGCTTGTTTTTTAGATACAGTATATTGTCATGGCACGACAGAGCTGTGATGGAATTTTTCTTTTCTGGCAATGCTTTTTATAGCAACAACATCTTAAATGTTGAAGGGTGTGATCGTTAATATTTTATTCTCTTCTTCAAAATAATTGAAGTAATAAATAGTCTACACCATGCAAAACTTTTTATTTTTTTACTGATCGTAGAAACCAATATGTGAACAATAAATAACTTTAAACTAAAATAAAAAATGTAAAACAAAACAGTGCGTCTGACTCGAGGTGTGACACTGGGAAGCACAATGGAAGGTAGTGGGCAACTTGAAGTAAAAGTTAGTACCTATAAAAAAACAATTGAATCAACTTCCCTATAGTTACTAAACAACTTGCAAATTGAAAAGGAACACTTTTTAAGTAAGTAACTTTAAAAAAAGTACCTATTTACAGTTCTCATTTATTTTTTTTATAGTAAAAAAAAAAAATTAGACAACCACAAAAAAAAACAACAATACACTTTTCAATGATTTATTAAGGAAATTGAATTCCAATTAATTAATAACCTACTCAATAAAACTACGGATTGAATAAAAACCGTTAACTATAGTTGGCACTAACTTGTTGGTAATTCTATAACTTTATCATTACCAGATTGAAGATTCCATGAACATTCCTAAGGTTTATGACACGTTTTCAAATAGTTACAATTTAAAAATCGAATATGAATTGGTTGAGTAGGGCCATCTTTACCCGGGAGTACAAGGGGTGCATTGCACCCGGGTGCAGGAACCTAGGAGCCGCTAGCTGATCTCCCAGCACCTATACCAGGGTCGTCTTTACCTATGGTGCAGTGTGCGGTGCATACGGGCGCAGGGTTTCAGACGCCAAAAGTATTGGACTAGATGCGCTCGCTTCGATCGCGAAATTTTTGGTTGTGGATTAGTATGATAGGTGTAAATTATTTTTCTTGTTGGCAATGGGGGCGCAGGCTAATTTTCGTACCCCGGCATCCAGTATAGTTAAGACGGACCTGTGGTTAAGTTTATTTCTTTCAACGTATTATTCTAATCTTACCATAACAAAGGCTTGTGGATAATCTCCATAGTCTGGAAAATTGGAAGGCGGACCGCGCAAATTAAATGCAGTGTACGACACACTTATTTCACTTCCATACTGGGAACTAAAGTCCTCCACATTTTGCACAAATTGCTCAATTATATTCTGTGAATCCTTTTCTTCGTCAGTGCAAGATTCCTCTTTGAACCATAACAGTGAAGATATTACGTCTGCAGCACTTTGCATTTTGAAAATGATTCTTTAAATAAAATATGATATTCTTTGTTGTAAAATTACAACACACACTGAATAGGTATATAATCACAACACACAACTCGCCACGGCCTATCAATTTTGATTAGGTACCACAAAAACATTAGAAGAAAATTATTAATGTGTTTACTATTTATTGTTAATAAAAAAAAATAACATGCAGTGACATGCAGCACTTTTTTTCGTAGTCGTAAACGTCAAAAGTGGACAAAAATCAAAATTGAATTAAAAAAAAAACGCAACTGTAACGCAACTATAGAGTAAAAAAGTTCTTAAAGCGCATGATACACATGCTAGTGGGTGGCATGTTAGATGCTGGTAAGCTGGCACGCCAAGTACTGGCAGAATGTCAACGCGTGATATGCATGCTAGTGGATGGAATGCCAGTTTCTAAAAAATAAAAAACACTTCTACGTTCTACTTAGGTAACATATCTAAAAGTTCACAAAAATTAATATTTATGGAGAAATAAATAGTGTTACAATAATAATTATGTTAGGCAAAAAATAAACAAAAACAAGCACAACAATTAAAAAGAAAGATCTTGGAAGATAGTAATTGAGAATTGCGATTTACTAGCAATACGTTACGATCTGTTTCGCATACTTGTAACAGGCAAAATATGAATCTCCCGTTCCGTACTGGCAGAATCTCGATATACATGCGAGTAGGTTGTTTTTGCTAGTGACCGGCATGCTTTTGTGCGAGTAACAAGCATGACATGCTTGTGTACCATGCTCTTAATACTCCGGCTAAACGCAACTATACTAGCGTCTAGACTCTACTTGTCAGCATTAGGATAGGAACAAGTGACAAGCAGTCGATGGACAGTGTGTGCACTGTGCAGTCATGACACTGACGACACTGACAGCATGTCCAGTGTTAATCATAGATTAAAGACATAGGTCAGTGCCCATGCAGCACTTTGATGTGCTTTGAGTAGGCCTCTCTATAGTCCATTTATATATACTCTATTCTTACTTTACTCTATAGTCCATTGTTAACTTGTTAGTCTATGGATAAAGCTTGTTGACATGTTGATATTATTAACTGTTTGTTTTAATTTTTTCCGATTAAAATAAGTACAAGGACCTAATTTATTAAACCATGGCTGCAGGTCCGATAGCCGAAAGAAACCAAGGTAAAAAAATATTCTATTTGGTATCGAAAATGTATTTTATATTTGAGGTTATGACTTCGTTATTTTTAATATAAAATTTTAAGTGATACTAACTCATGCCCGCGATTACGTGCGCATGGATTGACGTCTCTTATTTTCTGGAATAAAAAGTAGCCTGTGTTTCCAGACTATAACATCTGCCAAATCGGTTCAGTAGTTGCTGCATGATAGACTAACAAACCATCCATCCATACATACATACATGCAAACCTTCGCATTTATAATATTAGTTGGATGAAGTACTATTACCAACGAAGTTATTTGCCTTGAGGGCTTTTGCTCAATTTTGCTCAATGAATATAAGCAATCCAGATAAGATGGTACCTATCATTATCGGTCAGGCCTACTATTGGCGGTAGCCTTATTAATGTTCAATACTAGTACAATAGTTAAAAGACCACTAGTTCAAACTTCTAGTATTATTATCCAAGCCAAGCAACAGAATCAACTAAATAAGGCCACAAGGATTTCTTGATTCCCACTCGCTCAGAGCTGAGCGAACTAAGTACTTACTAAAAGAACAATGTACATTCTTGTTCACTGTTAGGAATTCATGCTTAATAGTCTTAGTACACATACTACACAAGACTATTTGGTGGCTTGCCGTGCCGGTTTTAAGTGAATATATGAATTAGTATCTTTACATATCGACGACGGAAAACAATAAGGGCGTAACCCGGGAAATCCCAACTTTACACCAGAGCCAAAAAACGGATAAAAATAGGGAAATTAATTCATATCTTTTTAACGGTAAATCGTGTGAACATGATTTTTACACCATACCATATAAAATAAAAACCTGTATTGAGTGCACTACAAACTTATAACTTCCTATTGCTAGGAATAAAGTTATTCAAGTTACAGCCATTATAAACAGAAATTGCAGACGTCAAAAACGTAGTATCTCGACATGATGTTTGTACTGAATCAGAAAATGTTAAGTAATTCACCGACCTCAAAAAGGTCGTACGTAGGAATTGTTTTGATTTACTTTTAGAAACGGGGTGTAAACACATTCATAATTCATACAATGGTTAGAAAATTGGTCGTATGTGAAACCTCTAGAAACGCAATGATCTCAATAAAATGTCGTAAGCTTGATTGAACGTAAATTTATTGAAGTTTTAAAAAGTTACATGTGATAAAGGGTATTTTAAATTCACACAATTTGTTGAAAATGGACTTCAATATGTACCTAAAAGACATTGAAAAACATAAAAAAACATAGCAAAAATAACATTCAAAGTCAACAACAACTTTAACTCTAAAAAGGTATTTAAAGTTAAATAACATTATTAAATTGGATTAAGTAGGTAAAACTATAAAGCAAAAATATATAAAACCAAAGATAAGTCTAGTGTAACATAGACAACAAGATTAAACACTTATAAAAAACATTAATCATAAAATCAAACCCACTATAATAAAACTAATAAAAGAAATATGTGGTTTATTACCTGTAATCCAATTAAAATAAATATTTGACTTTGTTTTATTGCGGTGGTTGTTTTGTAGTTTACAAAATCTTTATGAGAAATATCAATTATTCTTAACCTATTGTAAAATTTTAAACATTATCCTCTTCATCTGTATCTGGTAGGCAGTCGACTATCTTACTATTATACTTCAGACCTAAATACTCATTAGCATATGCTAATGAGTATTTATCTTCTATTCATCTTTCCATTTTCGTCGGTTGGCCATCTAAAAAAAAATTAAACGAGTGTGCTTTAGACCACACGACTGAAATAAAACTTCTGCTCTCTCTTGCTGCTACAGTAACATACGAAACGTAACGCCAGCAACACACGCTCAAGTAAACTTACGCAAACTCAGACTTGTACAAGTCTATTTGAGCGTATCTAGATAAAATATTGCGCAATATTCTATACTTGGTAGTTTGCGCAAAGTCAGACTTGCGCAAGTCTACTTGAGCGTCTTTGGCTGGCATTACGGTAAGTCAAGCCTGCGTAAACTTCAAAAAGAATGGTTGCCCTCAGTAGGGTACACCTTTTTTTGTAGTTTTATCTAATCAGCTACCAACTATTCACTGATTACTTTTTATTATAACTAGGTACCTACTATCCATCCATCCATCCATCAGCCCGTATCCGTCCACAGCTGGACATAGGCCTTTTTGAGACAACGCCACCAAACCCGGTCCTCCGCCTTTCTCACCCATCCTACTATATTAAGCCAAAATCAAAGAGAATGTTTGTAAACAATAAAACCTCTTATATTTGTGATTTGTATTACAAATGTAGTAAAAGTTCATGACAAAACATTACATTCCAAAATCTTACAACGCAAAGCGATTTTAAATAGGAATAGAACACTGATTTTTAAGGTTTGTTTACAAACATTATCCTTCGATTTTGTCTAAAAACACATAAGTATCACGGAACTTATCACTAGGTAAATAAAACTATAGATACATACCGTGATTTAGAGAAATTATACACTCCAAAGTTTTCGCAACACGATTTCACTAAGATAAAACATACACAGCCTTTCGTTACGGCGCGTCCGCGCAGCGACTAAGGTAATTTGCCTAGGGCGTATCTTAGGAAAAACCGGTATATTCCAGAAATGGCGGGACCTATGATTCGTATTAACTAAATAATATAAAATATTTATGCTGGTAATATGGTTTTATAATGGTTTGGATTGATTTCAATCACCCATAAAATTGTAGTATCTCAGAAGTTATTCTTTCGCTATAGAAAAATATAAACCGCTAAAATGTCGTAAGCAAGGAGTTATAAAAAATGCATCCCGCAAAAAGGTCGTAACGGCTGTGGTGCATATAAACAGGAACGGCGTATAATTCTTTTAATTTAAAACACAAACTGCTGCTAGCCGTATTTCCAAACAGTATAAATACGCTGTTTTATGGGCAGTTACACCCAAAAAATTAAACACAATTTTCAAATTACTGTCTAAATTTTGAATTTCATGTCATCGTAGAGCAACCAGACCTACACCAATCGACGCAGAAAAAAAAGCTGATTATTACCTTATACGTAGTCTAGTTACGACCTTTTAAGGGGATACGCCCTTATTGTTTTCCATCGTCGATATAATTAGCAAATAAATTATAGAATTGTAATGCAATTCTTTGTTCCAATTTTCAGATGCAACAATTTACGTGGGAGGTTTGGATGACAGAGTATCAGAAAGTTTACTCTGGGAGCTATTCGTACAATCTGGACCAGTTGGTAAGACCAAATATTGATATTAGATAACACTAGGCTTGAATTTACCTTGAATACTCAGGTCTTTTAATAGCATTCTAATATTTTGACGACCTCCCAGATGTAGTGGTGAGCGTTGTGGTCTCTTCGGGTTCGATTCCCAGTGGAGACAATTTGAGAATTTATAATTTCTGAATTGTCTCTGGTCTGGTCAAAGACATGTCACCAAGCGATTTAATGTTCCAGCACCATGGCAAGTAGAAACCGATTAGGGGTATAGGTTGAATGAACACTGCCATACCCCTTCCAAGTTAGCCCACTACCATCTTAGACTGCCTGCATCTTAACTGATGTTAAGTGACTATCACTTAACATCAGTTAAGATGCAGGCATCAGGTGCATCAGGTGATCAGGTGAGATTGCGGTCAAGGACTAACTTGTCAATAAATTTTGAAAAAAATATAAGTTTTTGTAAAAATATATGTATTTGTTTATAAATTTCAGTCAATGTGCATATGCCAAAAGATAGAGTGACACAGACTCATCAAGGCTATGGATTTGTTGAGTTTATGGGTGAAGAAGATGCTGACTATGCTATAAAAGTAAGCATTTTTATTATTATATTATAACTTGTAAATTATTACACAGTTAATCAAATTCCTTGACAAAGTTGCTTGGAACCAATCTGCTTTGCTTCAGCTGTCCACAAGATAGATAAGCTACATATTGTAACATTTTTTGTTTTGAAAAGAGCAACTGCCGAGTTTCTTGCCGGCTCTTCCTTTTTAATCGACTTCCTAAAAAGGAAGAGGTTCTCAAATCGTCAGAATCTTGTTTATTTTTTATGTGTATTCCCCGATTACTCAAAGATGTGTGAACCGATTTGGAATATTCTTTTTTTGTTTAAAAGATTATACTTCACAGGTGGTCCCATTGTTATCAGGTCAGGATCTGTTGATGGGATCCTGGAGAAATCGAGGGAACTCTTAAAATTTTATAGGCAGAATTGATATACTTTGTAGTGGCATTTTTTTTTGTCCTCTCTTGTATCTGCGATTAGTCTGTGAACTGTAGTAGCATTTGAAGTCAGTTTTGTAAAAATAATTTTTATGTTTATATTATACAGGTCATGAATATGATAAAACTGTATGGTAAGCCAGTGAGAGTGAACAAAGCATCTGCCCATCAAAAGAACCTTGACGTTGGTGCCAATGTGTTCATTGGTAATCTGGACCCTGAGGTTGATGAAAAGCTGTTGTACGACACATTCTCTGCTTTTGGGGTTATATTACAAACACCAAAGGTAACATCTTATTTTACATTCTTATCTTACAATATTTCGATTGTGAAGAGAGTTACATGATAAAAATCTTAATGACCATTGGTTCCCTTATATATACTTATATATAAAAATCAATTGCTGTTCATTAGTCTGGCTAAAACCCGAAAATGTGGCATCATGGTTACGTGGCAGATATATGACCTACGACAGCATCGCGACTACCGCTTTTTTCGATAGTATCGCTACTGAATCACTGCAAAAAGTCACAGTTGATGACTTCCCTTAGTGTTCGCCACTGAAGAGTAGGGTCAATATACACCGGAATCCCAGCGGCCGGCAGCGACGCGGCGAGCTCTTTCAGTGTGAAATAATTTTAAACTTTATCTATATAATCGCTAAAGACCAGTATCGATAGATGCGCGTGACTTTTTGAGCTTTTCATGCAATACTGATCTTTAGCGATTATGTAGATAAAGTTTAAAATTATTTCACACTGAAAGTGCTCGCCGCGCCGCTGCCGGTCGCAGCCATTCCGGTGAAGATCGGCCCTAAGTGTGTAATTTTAATGATCCCTTTTCATTCCAGGTGATGAGAGATCCAGAAACCGGCAATTCGAAAGCGTTCGCGTTCATAAACTTCGCGTCGTTCGAAGCGTCCGACGCTGCAATAGAGGCGATGAACAACCAGTACTTGTGCAACCGGCCCATATCCGTGTCCTACGCCTTCAAGAAGGACGTCAAGGGAGAGAGGCACGGTTCTGCGGCTGAGAGGCAAGATTTTTATTTATTTACTAGCTGTTGCACGCGACTTCGTCCGCATGGATTTAGTTTTTAATAAACCCGTGGAAACGCTTTGATCTTCCGGATTAATAAATAGCCTTCGATTCGGTTCTTGTTCGGTTCTCGTCGGGTGACCGCCCTCGACCACCGACTTACCGCATCGCATTATTCGCCCGCGCTATTTATTCTTTTTGCTCGGCTTCTAAGAGTCGTACCGAGATATTGAATAGCCTATAACTTTCCTCAAGCATTGGGCTATCAGATACAAAAATAATTTTTCAAATCCGACTGATAGTTCCAGAGATTAGCGCGTTCAAACAAACAAACTCTTGCACTTTATTATATTAAGTATAGATTTACTAGCTGATGTCTGTGACTTTTTCCGTGGGAATTCCAGTAGGTACTTGTCCGTTTTTAACCCAGGAATGCCCGAATTATTTTTTTTTCACTTTCATTGTTTTTTTTTCTCTAAAACTACTTGGAAGGGGATCCGAAAATGATAAAAACAATAAAATATTTTAAAAACATATTTAAAGTATGAAAAATAAAGCGTGTCCATATGGACACGCTGGGCAGTTACAGTATCAGAAAATACAACTACTAGGTGAAAATCTAATGAGTACTAAAATTGATTTTAGACAAGAATTAGGCATAATGACATTGTAATACTTCTTTGTATGCTATGCTTCGAAGCATGCAATACTTAATCTCAAACTACACTTCATAAGTCCTGTTTTACCAGCTGAATGCTTGGCTTTTCCGTAAGAAGCCAAGATTCGTTTCTTATTTTTCCGACTTTTCAGTAAAGTTATGAACTCAGTCAAATCTCCATGCATCGGTAGTGAAGAGGCAGTACCTCTGTCTTCCTGAATCTCTTTGTGGGGTATCTTGGACTTATTGAAATAAGACAGAATAATTTCCAAGTGGAAATCAAGCTGGAATTTTACCACTCCAGATATTTCTTTTATTTCCCAGGCACAATGAATATCCAGCATCCATGTCATAAGTGACCAGTGCTGATTATTTTAGTGCTTTATTTATTTTGTTCATTGTAAAATTTTGGATTGCATTTCCAGGTTGTAGAAAATAAGATTTTTAGTATGGAAATAGCTCCAGTTCCCCACAAATCTACGTCTTAGCTTCTATATTCAGGTGATGAACGACTTTCATGACCTTCTTGATCAACATACAAAATATCTTAGACTTCATTAAGTGTCCAGTTGCCTCTTAACTGGTTGATATCAAATAATTTGGTCAGTTGTAATTTATGTGTAAAAAGCTATTGCAAGTGCTCAGCGTGTCCATATGGACACGCTAACTTCATCGCGATAAAAAGTAATCAAAATAAAGATTTATCCATTGCTTCACTCTATAAAAACATAGGTAAATAATGACTAAATAGTTTACAATACAAAAATTCCTTCCAGAATACATAAATATGGATCAATTTTACTCTTTTTCTTCTCGAATCCACTTTTTTTGCAAATTCACAACTTGTGAAAAAACAAACTCAATTTTCTTTAAGATCACTCCCACTTTTTGCCCCAATTTTTACATATTATAACAGGTTATACCTTAGGCTACCCGAATGTCATTAACTCTTTCTTTTATATAAACAAAATGTTGTCATAATGGGCAAATAATTTTACTAGTATAAACGTGTCCATATGGACACGCTGGGCATTACTGGGTTAATGTGTTTAATTAAACAATAAATAATCATTTTATTTTTTTTAGATTGCTTGCCGCCCAGAACCCGTTGTCACATGCGGACCGACCTCACCAGCTGTTCGCCGACGCGCCACCAACGATCATGGGGCCAATGTTGATGGCACCGCCGCCACCGCCAACGCCATCGCCGATGCCGCCGCCGGGCCCGCCAATGAACGCCAGGCCTCCGCCCCCACTGCCGATGTCCGCTCCACCACCACCGCCAACCTCGATGCCACCACCGGGGCCCCCACCACCACCAGGCCCACCACCGCCACCGCCGCCATTCCACCACTTCCCGCCCCCGCCATTCGGGCCCCCTGGCTTTGGGCCCCCACCTCCGCCAGGAGCGAGGCCTCCTCCGCCATGGAGGCCCCCGCCGCCTTCCTTCAGGCCTCAGTTCCCTCCGCGTGGCCCCCCGCCATTTGGACATCCTCCATTCCCCCCGCACCACCCGCCTGAACCAAACTATAACTATTGATAAAACAATGTAATTAAAGTTTGATTGACAATGAAATAAAGATTAATTAAGGAAAAATAAAGACTAATTTCGTTATAATACATTTAATGAGTTTTATTTTATCCCTTGTACAAAAAATTATTTTATTTTTAAGAGTCGACAGTATCCCAGCTGGAATCCAAATTTTGCCCCCGCATCACTGCCCAGCGTACAGCCGCCCGCACCGCGTAGTCACAGCTATCTCACTCGCACGAGGTCATCACGCGGCAGGGGTCACGCGCCGTACGATAGGGTATATGACGCATTTAATGAACATCTAGTACATAGGTACGAAAACTTACAGCTGCAGGGTGAGCATGGGCAGGGGACATATTATCCACGGGGTAAAGATAAAATGTTTATTGCCTCGCTCAGTTTTATCCACACGTCGAGCATGGGCAAAACGGTGGAAATAATATCCACAGTGGATATACTTCTACGAAAGTACTTTTCCTTTCCCGCCGCCATGCTTTAGCATAGGGAACAGATATTTTTCCAAGACAAAGAAATAAATGAGGGAAAAATAAAATCCGGCTAAGAGCGAGTTGAACCCTTCGATCACGAAAGTTGAATCGCACATGAAGGTTCCGTTCCATCGTACAAAAAGCACCAGTATTAAGATTGAGAAAAACCATTTTATTGTACCTAACTACTTATGGAAATCTTTAATTTTTTATATTATTTCTTACCTATAAACATTCTGTGAAAATTTCAAGTGTCTAGTTATTACGATTCATAAAGATGCAGCTCGAATCCAATCGAATCGAATAACAATTTATAGAACTTCTGCATATTATTGTTATAAAACCCCTTACCGGTTTTCTATTTTCTGTGTGTTTCTAATAAAAGTAAGTAGGTAGATACCTATTTATATTTTATTCTGCATTGTGTGGAGTGGCTTCATTTGCCAAGGAATATTTTAAGATTCTTCATACAGGAAGCGTTTTTCGATCTCTAGACTAAGCCTGAAGCCATAGAATTAGAATTTAGAATTAGAATATCAACCGCAATCCGTGTTTACCCATACCTACCTCTCTATTTACTTAGGTATGTACAGTTAAGACTTACTTAGATATAACTTCCAAACTTGGTAACTACCTACTTACAATTCCCACTAAGTATCTCTATAAATTAGCTATATAGGTACCTAACTATATAATGTGTTAAAAACCTTTTTGATGGAATTGTTTTTTTAACAGACTTTAAACAAAGATTTAAATCAGTTCGGCGCTTAGGTATTGTTTACCTTAGTGTAGTAGATTTTGAAAAATAAACCTTATATTAACCGTTCCGTAGAACAAAGTCTCATCTGCTAAATTCACAACTTGAAATTTGAGTCTAAAACATTACATCTGCAAGGCTCAAATCTCAAGTTACGAATTTAGCAGATGGGACTTTGTTCTACGGAACGGTCGATATATAATAGGAGCTGATGTAGGTACCTACACTATCTACTTACGAAGTGTTCGTAAGTAGTATCTACCTAAGTAGGTATAAAGGATAAAAAGCTTAACTACTATTTTATCTCACAATAATTAACAAGAAAACTCGAATTAACCGGGCACAATATCTCCACCAAAGTCAACGAGAAAAGGACTAGATACAGCTGTCTATTTGTCAGCAAATTCATGATTTGGTACCTACTTAGAATGCGAATTCACAATAAAGTGAGTACCTAAATAGGAATAGAACATTCAAGTTTCAACTGAATACTTATAAAAAACGCCTTTCTTGTGAAAGGACAGCGAAAAGACAACTCTGTAGAAAGATAACAAAAATATCGCATTTGAGAGCGACGTAGAAACGTTGCCTGTTCTTATTGGATGCGCTCGTTTGTGCAACCAGACTGGACATTCAGCTTTTATGAGAGCTCTATGAACTACTAGGCTACAGATTTAAATTTCGTGTATTGGAAATGTATTTTTATAATGTCTAAGGGTTTCGACTGGAACTTTTAATAGGTAGGTATTGCGGTCTTAACAAAAAGGAATACCTACCACAGTTATAATCATCATCATCATCATTACTTATTAGACTTTTTACGCAGTCAGATTTTTCTTTCTGCTCCCAGGTGCCTATCAAAAAATTAAAGCCACTGACATATTATTTTTATCCATTGAAGGTTTGAAGAGAAATAATGGATACAAAATATATTATGCCAGTGGCTTTCATTTTTTGATTGGCACTGAGTTACAGAATCTGGCCACTGATCGGGAGGGTATCAAACTGATAAAATCAATCACTGTTGGACATAGGTCTCGGAAAGGATCGCCACAGAACACGCGGTCTGTGCCTGTATCCAGCTGCAAGTGGCTCTCGGTGCATTTCCCGGTACCGAGACGCCATTCAGGCACCTTGTAACCCCAATGCCCATCAATTTTGCGAGCTACCTTCCTATGTCTATCTAATTTTACGAAAAGTACGGGATGTAGGTACGGCACGTACCCGTGGCTGTGTCCACTGTACGATATGCTGGTGCAGCGGTCAGCGCCGTCTTCCCTACCAGGGTGCAGGATAGCAAAGTAATTCACACAAGTTACTAATAGTTAAGTAGGTATATTGTAAAGTTACATTCTAACAACTAAAGAGACACATGGGCGAAGTGGCGGGTGCAACTGGCGTGGTGTGATCAGCGCGTCATATACCTACCTACTTTAGTTCACCAAAACAGCTGACGCTAGGTACTACATAGTTAAGTAAACCGCTACATAGTTAAGTAGTAGGTACCTACCTTAGATATTACCTACTTAATCAGGAAAATGGTAAGTAGTTATCACAAAAAAAAAACACGCAAACAAAATAATATACTTAACCTCAAGATAATAATAGAGTCTCTGTTACGTCGAGAGTAAAAATAATGGAAAAGCTTTTCAAGTTCCACATCATGTTATCGAAATAATAACATACAACAGCTGTATAATCCTCGCATTCTCGTTGCATTCCGATCCGATAATGGCCGGCCATAGTGGGATTAAAAACGTCGTTATCTCGCAAAATGAAACACAAATATGTATTTGTGTAAGTAGTAGCGTTGCCAGACGTCCCGTATTTTCCGGGACATCCCGTATTTTAGGCATAATTTAAAATGTCCCGGCGGGACAGGCTATGTCCCGTATTTGAACTGTACTTCGTTTTTCATTATGAAATCGATCCAAGTATTCACACACGCAACATTCGTAAAAAAGCGCGTTGATGATAATTATACTTATTGATTTTTGCAGATATGTTAAAACGAATAAAAATATGTTTAAACTGACTCGATACTCGGAAAAATATCAAAAAAAGACACTAAATAATTTTGTTTTTATTTGTCCCGGGTAAAAAACTGAAATCCCGTATTTTTTACCCATTTAACCATTTGTCCCTTATAGTTTGAAAAAAAATCTGGCAACCCTAGTAGGTAAGTAGGTACTTACGTGTGCTATCACGTCGGATTATATCCGTGCTTGAAAATCTCAACTATCGAAAGTTGTCTGAAACAATACAATCCAAAATAGGTACCTACTGTAGTCCCTATTTATTTATAACTAGACTAGATGATTCCCGGAACTTCGTTCGCGTGAAGTAAGGTTTTTTATTCCCGCGGGAACTCTCTTATTTCCCGGGATAAAAAGTTCCAGACTATAATTTATCTCTGTGCCGAATTTCAGCCAAATCGATTCAATCGTTGCGACGTGATTGAGTAATAAACACCCAAACTTTCGCATTTATAATATTAATAAATAAAAATAGGATAATATTTTATACTAGTGTACCTACTGTTAGTAGCTAGATAATTTATAATGAGTTACATTTGAAAATCTGATGCAGTTTTTATCTATTTTCTATTTGCGTGCCCTCAAAATAAAACTCTGTCTAGTAATAGTTACTTTGAAACTTAACAAATGCCTAGTAAAACGTATGACCTCAAAGAGCTTTTTAAACGAGAAGGTAAGTAAATACCTAAGTTTGAACCTAATCACCCATAATTTCTAAGAAATGGATTTCAAGAAGGAAAAAAAATGTTATCTACAAGGAAAGTCGTAATCTCATTTTAATGATAAACCGAGATGAAATACGTATTGTTGTATGAAGTCGGAATATCTTTTATTCGGTTGATATTATCCTATAGGATAGTGTATTATGATTGGTTTCTTTTGTAGCCATAACATTAAGTCGGATCTCATCTTCAAATGGAGGATTACTTAGACCTCCTGATTCACGTAAAATGTTAGATAGGTAGGTATTATTGAACCAAAGAAATGAGTTTTGTTTGATATTGGTTTGATAAATAGTCGTATTTCCGCAAATAGGTACGTGGTTAGAATTTTTGATCAACAAATTAGAATATGTTTTGACTTCTTTATTGTACTTATCTACCTATATAGGGACCTGGGACAAGATACCTAATGAAAACGTATTAAATGTAGATCTCATAATATTTTCTTTGATTTTAAGATAAGTTATTACCTAGTATTAAGTAGGTACTTAGATATCATTATATATATCATTTTTAACATTCATTAAAATTATAAAATACGTAATTCATTGTACGCTAAATAAATAAATGAGTAATAAATATAAATATTAAAATATTAAAATTAAAACAATTTCAATTAAAACAAAACTATTTCAAAAATTAAAACTAATATAAACCTAAAAACTATATGTATAAACTTAAAACATATAAACTAATATAAATTAAAACTAAATAAAATCTAAAACCCCATCGAATTAACTACAGTGTGGAATAGTAGACCCAAGATGCTGGTTACGCTAAATAATTAAAAAAAAAAAACAGTTTATTCAGCGCCCAAAACGGGTGGACATTGCCTACTTGCAAAAACAATTCCCAGGATGAAGAAGATTTTGTCTATCAGTGCGTAAAGAGATTACATAGCTCTTTTAATTCTTCAGGTTTAGGAACTTTCATAATAAGAATTGTTGAAAAATTCAGCGACAATAGACCTTGAAAGTTTTTCTGATGTAGGTACCTACGTTTACTGCATCTATTAATTTTACCCTAATTCTGCTTTTAGGTTTTAAAAACCTAAAAGCAGAATTAGGCTATCTATTGGTGAAAATCGAATGAAAATCTCTACCACAATATTTGAGCTTAGTGCGCACAACAAAAGAAATCATTTTCCAAGATGTCACGTTGACTCGTATGTCAACGGTTTGTGTATTTTATGACATCCCTACCTATTTGAACAAGCAAATGTAAGGCAAAGTGTAAGGCATATTGTGTACCTACATTTTATATTATCATCTATAGATTTATCAAAATATATTGAGCACTTACCTTTTTGTTCGTAAACCTCTGAACGAATGATGGGGAAAATATGGAATGCGAAATAAAATATACGATCTTTTCATTCTTATCCATAATATTTTTATAGTGATTTGACAATGCCTCCCCTCTTGAACTTAACATACTACAGAGAGTTACAATATATAAAGTAACTGTGGGGACTAGCTGCTGATATTATTATTCAAACGACGAAAAGGCTTGGTTTTGTCTAGAAATCGCCTTCCAGGGCAAGATCGGCATTCCAGCCCCTCGATGCTGCGAATCAGCGAAGCGATGAAGAAAATCTAAGTACGTACATGTGGATCTGACTCAGTATGAAAGGCTCTAAGAATGTTCTAGAGTAGAAGGTAATTATCAACATGTCTCTAAGCTTCAAGCTTATATGTAAATAAGCAAGGGTTCAGGAGTATACTAACAAAGAGATTTATTTGCATAACAACCTTCCGTAAAGTTTATTACCTGAAAACCCCTGAAGAATCTCAGCAATATTCGTATGAACCTATGAGTAAATAACTACTTACTTACCTACGTAATAACCTAAGTAAATTATTTATGCTGCCTTTGTTAAGTTTTTATTTATTTTCCCAATACAGTTTTATACCAGTCATGAAAGTTACACATTCAAACAGTAGATTCGATTTCCGTAGAAAGTTATTTGTACGAAAGTAAACAAAAATATTAAAAATAACTTGGGTCTTGCGACAGGATATTGAAAAATTTAACGTGCACCTATCAATACTCTTCTGCAGGAAGCTTTAAGCTTTAACGTGACAAAATATAATGCAAGCATATAACGGCTTTATCTTTCGATAGGTTACTATCTGAGTTTAATAAAAATAAAGTTTCACGACAAAACTTTAACAGTATGCATAAAAACAGGACCTAAATTCATTCGAAAGTTTCGAACGAGATTTTTATAGAATTCCCTTCATTCGTTAATGCGTTAAGGACCTATAATAGGTATTATGGATTCTGACGATACCTTTGGCTGAACTGTTATTTTTTGTTGCTATCCTACTGTTCGCGCCAAAACGCTGTTGTGTGCAAAAATACCTAACACCTATCTCCTTTAACGCATCCTCTCCCCCCGCATACCTTTCCTCAACCCCGCTGGAGCACCCCCGCGGCCCGCGTCCACGCACGCGAATGGACATCGGTCATCATGTTCAGTTGAAATCTGACCTTCGCCGTGAGATCTGTATTGACCGTTTCGCTAGATCTTCGAATTCACCGCCGTGCAACGCTCGTCTACGCATATTTTTTGTTTTTAAGAAAAGTGCAGTTTGGATTTCGGTGAGTGCTCACTCCTTTCTCTTTTCTCCACGCATTCTCTTTCTCGCGCACACAGTGTTTTTTGGTCACTTTCGAGCCGTATAATTTGAACCTCCGCGTCCCTTTTTTCTGTTCACCTCGCTTCGCTATAACTTACGCAGGGTCCTTCGATGCTATTAGTTCTTTCTACGCATCTGAAATTACGCAATTTTCCTTTAGGTAACTTATTACAGTTAAATTCAATTACGCAACGCTTATTTCGGCAATCTTAACGCTATTTTCGGCAAACTTATTGCAGTGAGTTTAAGTGTACCATAGGGTAATAATTAGTTACCTACGCATAATCGCTATAATCGAAAACGCTTTGTATTTCATTTAAAACGCAGGAAAGGTTTTCTCACAGTGCATTATTGATTTATACCTATCTATAAATTAGTCGCTCACTCAACGCGCGGATTCCGTCCGCCATTTTGCTTGGTCTTTTTTGTGCTAACGAGCTATAGGTACGCGTGGCTAACGCTAGCTTATAAATTGTATGAATCAATAGTTTATTACGCTCATTATTTTTTCGTACATATTTATTATCGAAAGTTTTAATTTCTTGTCGTTTATTGATTTAAAATGTCGAGACGACAGGTATCGCCAGCCTCAGTTAGTACAGATGTGCTCATTATTGAAGCACAGATAAGAACCTACTTCACAAATATGCAGTCGATTTTTAATGCTTCGCAAGACACTGAAACTTCAGAATCTCTTAAATCATTTTTGTCTAAGGCCGCTAATATTTCTACTTTACGTAGTGAGTTTATACAGTTAGTCAAAGAGTTGAACATCGCTCGCCTTCAAGAAAATCCGGAATATGAGCCGAATTTTCAATCAATAAGTGCATTCGAAGACTTATTTTCAGCCGTTCAATATAAATTGAATGAATATTCGACGCCTACAAAAAGTCCAGTCAAACCTTTGATAACTACCGCACCGGCCAAACCTAAAATCAAATTGCCTCCGATTAATTTGCCAAAGTTCAATGGTGACTCGAAACAGTGGACAATGTTTTACGAATGTTACAATAACACAATCCATAATAATAAAGAACTTAGTAATTCGGAAAAATTACATTATTTGCTAGGTCAGCTGTCCGAGTCAGCTTTGACGTCTATTGCGGGCATTGAACCCACAGGTGACAACTATACGCTTATATATACAACGCTTACTGATAAGTATCAGGACGTTCGCGCATTAGGTTATACCTAGGGTCGGTTGTCTCACATTGAACCAGGCAGCTACATTTAACCACCGCCTAATTTCAAAAATGCGACGTTGCCAAATCGTGCTAATATGGGTAAAAGACAGGTATTTGCATTCAATTACTGCTCACTAGTTTGCGTGATAATCGCGTGCAAGGTGGTGGCGTGAGGAGCATTTTTGTGAAAATATACTCTAAAAGTAAGTTTTTTCTGCAAATTTCTTTCTTTTTTAACTTTTTTTGCTTAAAAGATTTTGATTTCTTTATATTTACACTGTTTTATATAGTAATCTAGCATTTTAATGAACCATAATTCGTTACCTTACACGTTAATTTTCCCGGTTAAATTTTAAGGTTAGTAATCAAAACGGGGTCTGTCCCACACTGAGCCACTTTTGCGTGGTGCACATTTAACCACGGTTCAATGTGTACACCCAGTGGTTGAATGTGTACTGTGGTTATAATTATTTTAATATTTTACAGAATGGCGCGAAACAAGGTATTAGTGAGAAAAAGAGGTGGACATTCGGCTGCAAATATGCTTAAGGCCCTCCAGTTGCATAGATCAGGAGAAAGTATCAGAAAATCAGCGAAAATTTATGATATTGCTTACCCTACCTTACGACGCTATGTAGCAAAAAACTTGCATATCAACGTAGAGGACCTTGCTGAGAAAAGATTGCTACCGAATTATGAAAATCATCTTGTTTTTACAGCTGAACAGGAAGATGTTTATAAAGAGTACATAAAGGAGTGCGCTCTAAAATTTTATGGATTGACCCCAAAAGACTGCCGTAAAGTAGCGTATCAAATGGCAAAAATAAACAACGTAACAATCCCAGATAGTTGGGAGCGAGACAAGATGGCGGGTAAAGAGTGGTTTCGCTCATTCAGGAAACGCCACCTTGATCTTTCAATAAAGAAGCCTGAAGCTTGCAGCTTAGCCCGTGCGTCATCATTTAATCGGGAGACAGTCAAGTCATTTTTTGATAATTTGAAGACAGCAATTAGTCGTCATTCGTCCTTCAGCACTGGTTGCCGTTTGTACAATTTGGACGAAACAGCCACGACGACAGTCCAGCGTCCTCAAAAAGTTGTGGCGCCTAAGGGAAAGCACAATATTACCAAGATTACCAGTGGAGAAAAGGGAACTTTGATAACCACTTGCGCGATCATATGTGCTTCAGGTCGAGCATTGCCACCCGCGCTTGTTTTCCCGCGAAAAAATTTCAAGGATATAATGTTAACGGGTGCTCCACCAGGTTCTCTTGGATTGGCACATCCATCTGGATGGATGACATCCGTATTATTCGTTGATGTGATGAAGCACTTCATCAAGCATAGCGCTGCTAGTCCAGAGAACCCCGCGCTTTTAATCCTAGACAACCACGAGTCGCATCTGTCAATAGAAGCCTTGGAATTGGCAAAAAGTTCGGGTGTCACTGTTCTTACATTGCATCCTCACACCACTGCCAAGATGCAACCGCTGGATGTTGGGTTAAATGGCCCTTTTAAGATCTATTATAACAGTGCGATCGACTCCTGGATGGTAAGACATCCAGGAAGGTCTATGACTATTTACGACGTGGCGGAGTGCGTTGGAGTGGCCTACGCTAAGGCAATGACACCCATGAACATATTCGCAGCTTTCAAGAAATGTGGCATATTTCCATTTAACCCCGAAGTATTCACTGACATTGATTTTATGCCATCAGACGTGACTGACAGACCCGAGCCTGAGCCACAAGATCAAAATTTAGACCCAAATACACAGAATGTTGAAACCCAATCTATTAAATCTGATGACACATTTTGTGAAGACGGAAAAGAAAGTCCATCATTGTTAAACATTGATAACATGGCAGAAACTCCAGCTCAAAATGAACCTACGGAAACTATTACAAAGATACAACCCCAAATACTTCAAAGCTCACCAGCAGCAGGATCATCGAAGATTTCTTTAATTTCACCCAAGCAATTTATGCCACCACTCAAAGCTGGTCCCCGATCTGGTAACAAAAAAATAAGAAAAAGAGGAAAGAGCAGGATTGCAACTGACACTCCTGAAAAAAATGAGATTATGGAAAACAAGAGGAAGCGTACAGAAATAAAAGCAAAAGCAAACGATGTGAAACGTGCTGTATTTTCAGATAAAAAGGTGAAAAGAAATGTATCAAAAAAAGAGAAAAGGAAGAAGGTGATCAGTGATGAATCTACTTCTGAAGAAGAACTTGAAGTAGTGCCAGAAGTTAGTGAAACTGATATTAGTGAGGGAGATGGATCTGAAGACGATGAAGAAATAATTGTTGTGAAAGGAAATTTTGAAAAATTGCCCCGCAAACCAGTTGAAGGTGACTATGTTCTTGTAGTTTTTGACGCAAAAAATATTAAAGTTTATTATGTAGCTAAGATTATTGAAGTTGACAAATCCAATATTGGAGTATCATTCATGCGGCTACTTAACAAAGAAAATATGAAATTCCGGATGCCTTTGGAACCCGATTTAGCAAATGTCCAATTAAAGGATATTAAAATGATTCTGCCACTGCCAAAAATTAATGGAACACAGAACCGAAATTCAACTTTCAGCTTTCCGATACGTGTTGCTCCCACTATAAACTTACGTTAGATTCGATGATAATCTTCGATGTAAAGTACAATTTATTATATTTGATTAATTTCTGTTTGAATCATTTCTTAAAATTTCTTTCTTTTTCTTTGGTTTTGGCTAGAAGAGCCGTAAGTTGTCTCTTTTTATTATTTAATTCTTTCTTTTGTCTCGTTCGTGTTAATTTTAGAGTGTTTAACAAGGTATTTTGTTTTAGTAGCAAATTAATAACAAAAAACATTGTAATAACTTTGTTTGTTACGTTTAAAGTTTCCGAGTTATGATAAGTTCCTACTTCTTTGACTGATGCAAAGGTTTATTAGGACCAATGTTGTGATATATCTTGTATTTTTTGATTATATAGACTTTCTGTGATAGATAATTATTAAGAAAGTATTGTTGAGTATTTTGTTTGAAGTTATTTTGGATAACAATATTATTCAAGTGCAAATAAAGACTGATTACATTCTAAAAACAACTGCTTTATAGCAAAATAATAAATATCTAAGATAAACAAATCGTTTTTTATTAAATTATATTAAAATTTGGCTAATAAATAATCTACACGATATGCTAAATAAGGTGGTTCATTGTGGAAAATACCCCGGTTAAATGTGTACATCCTGATGTACACATTGAACCGAATCCCATTTTTTATAAATTCTTTTTTAAAATTTAAATCAAAAGGACTATAAAGAATAAATGATTGTACAATTGTAATTAAATAAATTCACCAGTTACATACAAAAAATTAAAGGCATTGATCAAAAAACAATCAGACTACGAGACTTCTAAATTTACCTGGTTCAATGTGAGACAACTAACCCTACTTAGATCAGGTTTTTAACTTTAAACAATTACAATCGTCGCAAAATTTAAATTCTTTTCTAGATGTTTGTGCTACATCAATCGCCGCGTTTGAAAAATTAGCCATAAAAAATAAAACCGACTTTATTTATCTATACTTATGTTTGAAGAAGATAGATAAAGAGACCGCACGCTTATACGAGAACTACATGCGTTCAGAGAAATTACCCTCTTTTGATAATTTTATTAAATTCGTTAAGGAACAGGCTAAGATTAACGAAAGAACTCCGTCAAGTTCTCTTACGCAGAATGAAAATAATACTCGGCAACGCAAATTGCCATCGCCAAAAAATATAAAGCCGCCTGTTACCACTAAGACATTTGTTACTGCGGTGGATTCTACTAAGACATTATGTCCGCTTTGTAAAACTGATACACACAAACAGTTTTATCGCTGTCCTAAGTTTTTAAAGTTAACGCCTCAAGAACGTTACAATGTAGTGAAGGCAAATTCCGCTTGTGTATCTTGCTTATCCTTTTTCCATATAAAAAATTCATGCAGAAGTGAAAAGAGCTGTTTTTCTTGCGGGTCTACTTCTCACCACAGCCTTTTGCACTTTGATGCAAAAGAACCCTCTGCTACTTGTAATAAGGGCGAAAATAGCTTGACATCACCAGACACTAGTGAAAAACCCTCTCACGGTCAAACCGCGGTCTCACTTTGTTCGCTTGATAATCAAACGCATTTTAATACCACCGTATTACTCTCTACTGCCACAGTCCGAGCATTAGACTCCAAAGGGACAGAATACTATCTCAAGTGTCTCATTGATAACGCATCGCAACATAATTACATAACAAGTGACTGTGTTAAGCGTTTAGGTTTAACTAAAAATGAATTATCGCATTCCATGACGGTTAGCGGATTCGGCGGTCAGTCCAGTACAATAAAGGGCATAAGTCGCATAACCATATTTTCGAGGTTGAGTGATAAATCGTATTCTGTCGAACCACTGATCGTAGACAAGATAACGGATCGCTTACCTACATCGCTTGTAGAAAAATCGCTTCTCACTTACCTGGCGAGTGTACCTCTCGCAGATGACACTTACCATTTACCCTCAAAAATTGACATGATTTTAGGCGCGCAAATGTTTACGCAGATCATCTTGTCAGGCCGCGTATCTGCGCCACCTGGCATGCCAATTGCATTACAAACTACGCTTGGATTTATTTTAATGGGTGATGCCCCTTTGGCTCGACCCGTTCGCTCTTCGCAAACGCAAACGCTATGCGCTATAACTAATGAGCGCTTAGACGAATCATTACGCAATTTTTTTGAATTGGAAGAAATACCTTCTCTTAAAAATACTTCTCTTAGTATAGAAGATCAAGAATGCGAAAATATATATCAAACTACTACTGAACGCGATTCTCACGGAAGGTACATTGTCGCTTTGCCTTTCAAGTCTGACCCTACCGCGTTGGGTAACGCTTCGCAAAACGCAAAAAAAACGCTTTAATTCTTTGGAACGCAAATTAGAAATTTCGCCTTTGTTGCGTGACGCGTATAATAATATTATCGATGAATATTTAGTAAAGGACTACTTAGCTCCTGTACTACAAAACGATTGCGACTTGCAATATGTTATACCGCATCACGGTGTTCAACGCAACGATAAAGTCACAACCAAGCTCCGACTAGTCTTAGATGCGTCGGCCATAGAAAATAATTTGAGTCTTAATTCGCTACTTCATAAAGGTCCAAACTTACAATCGGATTTATTTATGCTGTTGCTCAACTTTCGCTTATTTAAAATCGCAATTTGCGCAGACATCAAGCAGATGTATCTGCAGCTTAAAGTTCATCCAGAATTTTGGAAATTTCAACGCATTTTTTACCGCTTTTGTAAAATCGATCCTTTACAATTATTTGAATTCAAACGCGTATGCTTTGGCCTAGCGTCTAGCCCCTTTCTTGCGCTTCGCACTCTAAAACAGCTAGCCGAAGACGAGGGCAGTAAATACCCTTTAGCTGCAGCTGTAATAAATGACGGACAGTTCTACATGGATGACGTCATATGCACAACGCACACTGTAGAAGAGGCAGTGAAATTAGCTGATCAATTGACAAATCTTTTCGCTGCTGGTTGTTTTGATTTGCTAAAGTGGTCGAGCAACTCTTCTCAGTTTCTAGCGCACTATCCTAAGGATCTTTTGCATCCTTCGCTTGCGGTTAGTTTTGAACCTGACTCAAGTCAAAAGGTGCTAGGGGTTAAATGGGTACCACACAAAGATGCATTTACTTTTGATTTTTCGCCTAAAGGATTGAAATGCACTAAACGCAACATGTTATCGGTTATCGCGCAGTTATTTGACGTTCTCGGATTTGTAGCACCGGTTATATTATTCGCAAAACTATTAATTAAAGAACTCTGGCTACAAAAAATAGACTGGGACGATGAACCGCCCACGCATATTCAACAATCGTGGTCAAAGTTTCAAAGCGAGTTACATGTTTTATCTCAACTTTCGATTCCGCGTCATATCGGTATAACGCAAGACTGTGAAATAACTTTAGCTGCTTTTTCAGACGCAAGTGAAAAGGCTTATGGCGCAGTTTTATATGTTCACACTAAGACTTCAGAGGGGATTTTTGTAAATCTTCTCTGTGCAAAATCGAAAGTGGCGCCGATTAAAACAGTTACACTCGCGCGCTTAAAATTATGCGCAGCTCATTTGCTTTCTAAGTTGGTACGCGCTGTTGTGACAAATTTTGGTTCTCGCATTACTATAGCACGCATATACGCATTTTCAGACTCAACCATCACACTAAACTGGATTAATTCTAGTCCACATAAACTTAAAACCTTCGTCGCTAATCGGGTATCAAAAATTCAAGATAACTTAGCTCCGGAAAATTTCTTTCATGTTTCGGGCAAAGAAAATCCAAGTGACTGTCTGTCTCGTGGATTAACTCCTGCGCAGCTTATTTCTCATTCTTTATGGTTTAACGGCCCTGAGTGGATGCGCACAGATAGCAACGATTGGCCTATCAAACCATTCACTCCAAATTTAGACGACTTACCCGAGTCTAAAACAATCGCATTAAATAATGTTACACCGGAAAAACAATTAATTCTGTTGATTTCAGAACGCATTTCTAGTTGGTCAAAATTAGTACGCATTTTTGTTTATATCTTACGCTTTTCCAAACGTTTAAAAACGCGCGGTTTAATAACCGCTGAAGATTTAGATGTGTCAGAGTTGTTTATTATTCGCTCGCTTCAAAGAGTTTATTTCCCAGAATACATAAACGCTTTAAATAAAGGGTTAACTTTACCACACACTATACAAAAATTACGCCCCATTTTGGTAGATGACATTATTCGCGTTGGTGGTCGGTTATCGGCATGTGAGAACATCTCATTTGATCAAAAGTATCCTATTTTGCTTCCTAGTAAAGATCACATCGTGAATCTTATTGTCGAACATGTACATCGTATCAGCTGCCACGCTGGACCTCAGCTCACAATATCTTTATTACGCCAAAAATATTGGATCCTCTCTGCTAGACGGATCGTTCGCGCACGCATACATGCCTGCGTACCTTGTTTTAAAGCACGGCCAATAAATTATCAGGCACCAGTTATGGCAGATGTTCCAACTTGTAGGTTGGACATTTCTAAGCCGTTCGCGCATACGGGGATAGATTACTGTGGTCCATTTTATGTAACGCCCACTCGAAGGCGAGGCATAACAGCTCGGAAGGCTTATGTTTGCGTCTTCATTTGTTTAACTACGCGAGCTGTTCATGTAGAAGTTGCACCCGATCTGACAACTGAATCTTTTCTCAACGCATTTAAAAAATTTCTTAGTCGCCGTGGCCCGATCCAGAGGGTCTGGTCGGACTACGGGAGTAATTTTCTCGGCGCTAGGACGTACTTAAATGAGGTCTACGACTTTCTAAGTACGACCTACGATGTTGCATTCAAAACCGAGCTCGCTCACAATCGCATCTCGTGGACCCTAATTCCACCCAATGCTCCTCACTTCGGAGGAAGTTGGGAGTCCGCGGTAAAATCTTTTAAAACGCATTTGCGGCGAACTGTAGGTTCTCAAAGATTGACATATGACGAGTTGCAGACCGTCTTATGTCAAATTGAAGCGTTGTTAAATTCACGCCCACTAGGAATTTTAAGTGACGATCCGTCGGATCCCGTTCCGATTACGCCCGCACATTTTTTAAACTTAACGCCCCTGAAGTTTCTGCCCGCGGTGGACGTCACTAGTGAGAAATCACAGTTACTCACGCGCTTCTCGCTCTTAGACCAACTAGTGCAATCCTATTGGAAACGCTGGCGAGAAGAATATTTGCACACGCTACAGGTCCGGGCAAAGTGGAACACTGAATCGCGCCCGGTCAAAGTAGGTACAATGGTTTTAATAAACCAAAATTGCGCACCATTGCACTGGCCTTTAGGCAGAATTGAAAAGGTCTTTCCTGGTTCTGACGGACGTGTTCGCGTAGTTTTGGTTAAAACAAAAAATAGTACTCTTAAACGCGCTGTAGTACGTTTATGCCCACTCCCTATCAATCTTAATTAATTATTATTATTTTTCTCTCTCAACACTTTTTGTTTTTTTTTATTTTTTCTCTTAGCATTAAATTTTATTATTTCCTTAATTACGCTAGAATTAAATCGCTACCATCGCTATCCTATTTATGGATATTTGCTGTATTTCTTATATTATTTTTTTCTTGAAATGATATTTCAAGGGCCCGGAGGATGTTCGCGCCAAAACGCTGTTGTGTGCAAAAATACCTAACACCTATCTCCTTTAACGCATCCTCTCCCCCCGCATACCTTTCCTCAACCCCGCTGGAGCACCCCCGCGGCCCGCGTCCACGCACGCGAATGGACATCGGTCATCATGTTCAGTTGAAATCTGACCTTCGCCGTGAGATCTGTATTGACCGTTTCGCTAGATCTTCGAATTCACCGCCGTGCAACGCTCGTCTACGCATATTTTTTGTTTTTAAGAAAAGTGCAGTTTGGATTTCGGTGAGTGCTCACTCCTTTCTCTTTTCTCCACGCATTCTCTTTCTCGCGCACACACCTACCTTCCAGTGGTGATAGCCTAGTGGTTAAGAGTGGTAGAAAGTGGTAAGAGGGCCTCCTGATTGGGAGGTCCAGGGTACTATCGCAGGTTTCTAACATCACTTTATTTTAAGCTAAGTGTGCTTTAACGGTGAGACAAACAATGCGAAGTAACCTGCATGCCTTAGAGCTCTCTATAATGCTTTCAAAGGTTTGTGGTATGCTCATCTGCACTTGCCCAGCATGGTAGGTTAGGCTACTGGACTTGCTGTCTCTATACAGATGACAGCATAATTATGAATCAATTTGAAGCGCCACATTTGACATACGAGTGTCTCTGGAACTAATAATATTGCAAATGGCGCACCAACCTCTATAATTAATCTATGGAATCATATGAAATTATTCAAACCCACCTTGGGTTAAGTAATCATAGATTAATTAAATTATTATAGAGGTATCATACTCATATCTAGGTATGCCTACAATGCCAAGATGGCGTCAATTAAGTAGGTCCAAAAAAAAAACAGCAAGTCCAATGGTCTAAATCATCATTCTGAAAGGAGATCCGTGCCAGTAGTTGCACGTTT
Source organism: Hipparchia sbordonii (assembly GCA_038048805.1). Classification (NCBI taxonomy): domain Eukaryota; kingdom Metazoa; phylum Arthropoda; class Insecta; order Lepidoptera; family Nymphalidae; genus Hipparchia; species Hipparchia sbordonii. The sequence continues at coordinate 9,495,366 of JBBIWI010000008.1, read as the reverse complement.
CACTTTCAATGTTCATGTATGTACAATTGATACTGTTTCATACAACAACTTCTATCATTGGTTCACAATAACACGCACTCATAATAATGTTATATTTACAGGAAATCAGTATAATATTTCTCATTAAGCGCTCTCCAGTGGACGGTCTTCAAGCGGTCACAGACGGACAATTTTCCATTAGCGAGTTTTGGACGTCAGCCAAGATGGCGTCGCGGAAGAATTTTTAATTCTGAAGGCTGAATATAGGTGACTGGAGGGTAGTTTCAAAATCCTTACTAATATCCTGCTTCCTTCTCCTACTAATATTATAAATGTGAAAGTTTGTGAAGATGGATGGATGTTTGTTACTCCTGTAATGTACCGATTTGGCTGAAAGGAATGGAGATTGCCAACGCTAACGGTTAATTGGGTATCATCTAGTAATACGAATAAATACGAATGTATTTGTTTATTGATTTGAATTTGATTTTTGTAATGGGTACAGTTGAGGACCTAAAGAGTGACATACTTTTAGTTCAATAAAAAACACCAATATCGGTGGGCACAAGCAGGCTAAAGAAAATAAATTAAACACTCAAGCGTCTCCCGTATGGCCTCGCATTAGGAAGACACCCACACATCTGCTGGATACAAGCGGCATAAGATGGTATTCTGTGGTGACCTGTTTATCGCTTGAGGACGACTACAAGTAACCAAAGGTAAAATTTAAAGCAATTATGTAAACTTTTTCTTTCAAGGGCTGAAAGAAAATGACCCTTAGAGTAATATTTTTCCATTTTCACGCTCGAATCTCTTGGAAATCGCCGAATCTTTGTTCGCAAACAACATGCCGCCGAGCAGCGCAGTGTCCAGTAATTAAAAACGTCTACCTGCCCTGCCGGATAGTCCTTAACTCTTTACATCCACTTTTCATAACAACGCTCGGCGGAAATTAGAAAATGGAGCTTTTCCGTGCTTTTTTTCCAATGATGGCAGGTTTGCGCTTGAGTTCTCACTTGATGAGTAAATGCGATCTACGAGTAGTAACAATGGATACGTTAGTCTGCTTATTTATGTAAGTAGGTAAATGTCGCCATATATTTCTCATATCATACCGTACACAGCTGATATCAGAATAGTGCTATACAAAGGTAAATACTAGTGATGTAACAAATATTCGCGTTTGGATTCGCGTATTATAATTATTTTGACGTTCGCATTCGCATTAGTGAATGTAAGGGCGCGTAGAAACCGATTTGGGGTATGCGTTGAATCTACACTGCCATTTCCCTTCCAAGTTAGCTCGCTACCATCTTAGACTGCATTGTCAGATACTATCAGGTGAGATCGCAGTCAAGGACTATTTTTTCATCGAATAAAAAAAAGAATGCAAGACATAAGTACCTATTCGTATTCGAGTGTGTGAAAAATCCAACATTCGTTACATCACAAGTACTTACTTATTAATTTGTAGTTACATATATGCAGTACAATATGACGATAGCAAACTGAGAATTCAGAGGACGCTACCTAGTGGTACTTTAAAAAAAAAAAAAACTTTATTTTCTTTGATAACTATAAATAATAAACACCCTTTATATTAAGTTTATAAGCATCAATAGCTCAGCAGTTAGGACGGAGGATTGAAAACCGAAAGGTCGACGGTTAAATCCCAGCCTGAAGCAGTTTTGTTATCATTTCATTCGATATATTTATTTATATGGTTTCACTTTCGTTTGCTACGGTTCCAAAATAATAAAAGCTAAATATGCAGCTTTATGGTAACCTCATATAGATATTACCCACCTATTTATTAAATTTCCACTTTCATTTCTACGGCCGGAATAGTAGCTCGTCGATCCGAAATTTCTCAATGAATAAAATAACACTTAATTTTCGTTCGCTCCAATTTGCCTTTCAATCCGAGCCGCGTTTTGGGCCAGCTACGTCTTTGTTACAAGAATTTGTGACGTCATTCATCGTTTCCTACATGAATATCCTATAAAGGGGAATTCGGAAATTGCTGGTCTCCTATTTTGTAACTAAGAGCAAACTACTATCACTATCGCTACATCACTGAAGTATGGCATATGGTTCAGCGATGGGGGATTCTTTTCTGAGAGTTCGAGGTTCGATCCTAGGGACGTATATCTAATTTTTCAGAGTTATATATATTTTAAGCAATTAATTATTATATCTGGCTGTAACCGTGAAGGAAAACAAACATCGTATAAGGAAACCTGAGAGCATGCCTGAGACTTGAGAGCTCCCAAACCACTCACCCCAAGTGACCTACTGGTACCTACCCAGACTTTGGCCTAAACCGAAAAGGGTTTAGGCCAAATTCGAGAGGAAATGTGTGCCTAAAAGTGGGCGGTGAGTTGAGATGAATTGCAGTCAAAAGCTAATATTTTTTCTGTGCCCGTTTTTCCTTTTCGCTTTGCTTTTTTGTGTCAGACTCATCAACAACAACATCGAACATACCAAAGCCTAACAAAATAGCTGGACTTTTAGCAAATTGGCTCCCGGTGTCCACCGTAGCACTAGGTATTAACTGGCACCGATTGCAAGGTGATGTTAACTACAGATTGGACACGAAATACTCGTTCATTCGGCTCTATTTGGCTCCAATGCCCTCGACGCGACGCGACCTAATTAGCTGCGCTGAGAGTGACACGGGCCTTGTTCATATAAACACTCGACGCTGCTTCTGTGTCACACGCCGCAGATGCTGAATGTGGGTGGAATTTAACTAGGAAATGACGCAACACGAACATTCGCTCAATTCTTTATTAGTTTCAAAATGGCTGACTTGCTTTGATTTTCTTACACCTACATATCGCCGTCCCCGGGGAATACAAGTGTAAATTAAAAAATTAAAACACCTCCGACATGTTACGACATCCTATTCGCTAGTCAGTACCTAATTGTTAAAATAAAAATAGTCCACCACTTTATGGCGGCGGCCATCTTGGACTGATTTTCATCTCATTCATCTTTCAAAGAAAAAAACCAAAATCAAAATCGGTTCATCCGTTCGGGAGCTACGATGCTACAGACACGCAGATATTTATCCCAAAACCCCCAAAACAGATAAAGGAGTCACCTAGAGTCATAGCTGTTATAATTATATAGTTTTAAAGCACGTTTCAGTTACCTTTCGGTCGATAAAGTGAATTTAGCGTTAAGGCAGATAAACCATTAGTTTAGGTTAAATGTAATTGTAGCTACAAGTACAGAGAATGACCAGATAGCACGCAAAGCTGAATTTATTGCGATGGCTCTATTAACAGAGCAATTGCTAACTAGCCCATTGGCTAGGTGCTAGGTTATACCTACCACATGTGGTTTAGTGTCTAGTGTCTACCTAGTGTCTAACCTAACCTAACATAACCATAGCTTATAAAATTATAATAAGAATTTTTAGTTTATTTTTGTATTTTATTTAATTATTTAGTAGAATTTGCCCGCAACTTCTTTCCAGTGCAATTTTTTTGTAAAACCTATGTTTTACAAACAAATTTTTTAAAGAATATTAGCCAAGCTGAACTTGACTTATATTTTCCTCTCCCCTCCAAATAAGCGAAAAGCTTGTGATAGGAGTGGGTACGACAATAGTGCAACGAGTGGGGCTCGAACCTGTAAAATTTCAGTTTTCAGTCCTTAACCTTTGGGCTATTGAGGCATTAATCCGAAGGAAACTTTTGTTTTTTCGGGATAAAAGGTTTTCTCTGTGATATTGGTCATGTTTAACTTTTAAAAAACCTTTTAAAACTGTACCTATTTACTTTTTTCTATATTTTCTTCGCTCATCAAGGAGACATAATTACAATAAAAGTTTAAAAACCCAACTAAAAATATTGTAAAATCAGTCATAATGATTTTGTTCGTATAAAATGTCACCTTATAACGAATCGATCCATCAAAATCAGCTCTATATCTGTGGTTTAGGTATTTGCTACGGCGATAAATAGTTACATACATACATATATGCATAGATTGCTAAAATTATAACCCTTTTGGCTTTACCTAAATTATTAATGTCCCATTTAATTTCCTTGGTTACAGCGTCATAGTATTATCTACAAGAATAAATTTAAAGTTCTCGAAATCTGCTAAGTTTTAGGAACAACTTCATTAATTATTTTGAACAACGCTCCCTCTTTTTGTTTCCCCCCTCTAAACTGTTTATGAGAGATTAGCGAAACATTCGTGAATCAAATTAAATTTCTCATTTTTATATTTAGTTTGTTGTTATTTTTATTTTTATTACTAGATGATGCCCACAACTTCGTCCGTGTGGATTAAGGTTTTTTTGATTCCCGTGAGAACTCTTTAATTTTCCAGGACAAAAAGTAGCCTATATTAATCCAGGGTATAATCTATCTCCGTTCATTTCAGCCAAATCCGTTCATTAGTTTTTGTGTGAAAGAGTAAGAAACATACACACACACACAGACAAACTGATTCTACTATTATACAATGTCTAGAATACATGGTCCGGCTAAGTAACTTCAATTTAGAGAAAGAGAAATTTAACTTGACTGGGCAACGAGTCTATGGGGTCACAAGCTGTTATAATGGCGATTATGCATCGGGGAACACAGCAAAGAAAAATCCCACCATTAAATGAACAGATAATCAGATGCGAGACACTGGGAGCCTTAGGACACAAGCGGCACATGAATATGCTCTGTGGTGACCTATATCCAGTGGTAGAAGTCTGTCATTTGAGACGAAGACGATACCAAAACATTCTAGTTACTTTCTTTTCTTACTTTGCCATGTGTAGGTATAGGTACTCGTATACCATCAGATATTGAACGTACTATCTTTTCAATTTGAGTCCGCCCCATAAACCATTGAGCTATCAAGGGTCTGGACAAATGCCCACCCCAACATTATAGGATGTCATATCGAGAATCGGGACACATAAGTGAGCCATAAAAAAGAAAGATGACCTCTTTGCTTCCTCTTTGTACAATATTAATAGCAATAACTTACATCCGACCGAACCACTGCTAGGTGATGCCCATTAAAGGTCATCTAATAATGGCAATATGTTCCAAAGGGATAATAGGGACTGCCATAATGGGACTTAGTGACCTTTACCCGGAGTTGCTTCTATCGTAAACTGTAATAAGGATTTAGGTTTTAGATTCATTAAGGGGCGAACTTTTAATAACCGGCGAACAATTTTATAGGCAGTGCGAGTGTAGGGTTACAACAAAAAATTACGGACAAAATCAATGGAAAATTCAATTATTGAGAAAATTTCCTGAAATTTTGTAAATAAATCGCTAGGTTGCTGCAAGTCTGTTATATCTGAAAAAAGCCGATTTTTAAAAAATGTGGCAAAAGGTTTCGAATTTTTTTAATAAAGTCTTCTACAGGGTTGGCATGGGCACTGGGCAGGAGACAAAAATTTCACCCGATTTTAAAGCATGACAAAAGGGGAAAGTAAAGAAAGAAAGAAAGAAGTATATCCGTATTTGACATTACACTGCGGATATTATATTTTCCACCACTGTGGCCATGCTCGACGGATGGATAAAACTGAGCGAGGGGATAAAAATTTTATCCTTTCCCCGTGGATAAAATGTCCCCTGCCCATGTTCACCCTGCTGTCGCATTAAATGATGATTTCATCATCTCTACTTTTTCGAGATAAAACATTGTCGCAGTAAATAAGGAAAAATATGTGTAACGTCATTTTAATTGAATTTTTAGGTGTAGGAATTTTACTAAACTTAGGTACATCTTGTATGGTATTATTATTTGTTTGTTATTTATAGAGAAATAGAAGTTTAAAAATAATATACTAATGTTAGCATTTATTTAATTTACTTTAAAAATTTGACAAGCAAAACTAGCACATTATGTTTTGTTTAATTTACAAAAAAGAAGTATGAAAATAAGTTCTTTGTCTACTAAAATGTTGGACTAAACATACTCCCTCGATATAGAGTAGAAATTGCGGACATATCCGAAAAATAGAATCATCGTCTGGTAACCCTGGGTAAGTGGGAGTTTGTGTGATTTATGGTAAGGAGTTTTTGCAAGTCCGAAATTATCCGATAAGGCTGATGTTTAAACTCCAAAAGTTTGCTTGAAAAAGTTTTATGTGCTTAAGATCGGAATAATTAAATCGTACTTGCTAAAGTATAAATTAAGTTGATGTAGTATACCGAATAGGTAGTATGTATATCATAATACTTTTAACTATACACAACTTTGGAGCTTTAATAGTTTCTGAATAGAATGTTTTTATGACTACAGAAATATAAACTCTAACCGACATGGGAAAGAAATCTTACTAATATTATGTTACTGTGAAAGTTTGTGAGAATGAATGTATGGGTGGATGTTTGTTACTACAATCTATTTACCTAAGTCTTCCACTAGGGTCCATGCCTACGATCGATATCTAACATTTAATTCACTGGAATTAAATTAATATCAAAGCAATTATCCCTATTAGTTTGAACCTTGAAGTTTGTAATTAAATTGTTTAGAATTCCGATGCTTTTGATTCCGTGCTCGTTTTGTAAACGTTCCTGTAAACAAGTTTCAGGTCACTTGCAGCGTAACGCCAATTAGGTCATGTCGAGTCGAGGATATTGGGACAAAATGAAGTTGAATAAACGAGACCTTTTTGTATCAACTGTAATTAACAACACCAAACAATATTATTAATTACATTATTAAGTTATTTTATGTTTGGACTTCTCTGTGAGCTCAGGTGTCCACAAATTTTTGAGGAATTTTTGAGGTTTTTGAGGTTTGAGCGGTTTTTGCCCTGCAATGATAATATACTATATCTAAATAACAAACAAGCATTTATAGTTCTTGCAATTTAAGAGGGCACGTGGCTCATGGTTGTGTGTGTCTCGTATCTGTATAAGTGTGAGCAAGAGCTTGCTCGCGTCTGACCATAGGCTCCTGATAGGCACGCACACTTTCGCAATGCACTTTACGTGAGCTTTACTTGTGGTTACGTCGTGTACATGCACATTGCGTAAATATGCGTGCCTGTCAGGAGCCTAGGTGGGAGTGGTCAGGCGCGAGCAAGCTCTCGCTCCCACGTAGTTGCGACACACACACAACCATGAGCCAGCGTCCTCGTGAATTGCAAGAACTGTACAAGAACTACCTATACCTATTATTTGAAAGGTTAAAAACTTTTATACTACTGACTTAGCACTATTTCCTTTACTTCAGTAGAAGGCAGTTATTTCCGTCTAGAGTTCGTTGCCAAAAATCTCGTGGTCATTTTGCCTTTTAAAAAACTTCACGTGAAATTAAAGAGTGGAAACAACGCCACTACTTCACTCGGTGTAACGAATGAGCGTATGAGTTAGCATTTTATTTTGGGAGTCGTCTGAAAAGTTCCTTTTTAGAATTTATGGTGACATTATGGGACGCCGATGGGACTGTGAGCTTCACAGATTATGACATTACATTTTACCTTTGAGTATATTATAACTAACTACCTACTCAAAGAATTTTACATTTGTTGCAAAAAAATTGCAAATGAGTGTTATAATATAACTCTTCCTAGTAAATCTTTATAATCTTTTTTGATATGTTAAGAGATCCCGGATACAATTGTATTGCAGGCCTGTACGACTGTATTGATTTTCACGGCCTAAAAGCTGACCTGATTTTGATGAAAGACTCAAAATAGCTTGCATCCCAGAAACGGACATATTTTTTATACGTCTCTTTGATTTTACGTCGCATTTCACAACATCATGTATGATCTAAAATAAGATTGAGTTTCATAACTTTCCTAACGAAAGATTAATAATAATAAATCTTTATTTATTTATCAATAAACGTACATAATAACACAATGTGAAGCCCTGTCTCCTGTGGAAGTAAAAACTGTGTTACAGGAGACAGTGTCTTCCCTATATTTATGAATTCAGAAAGACCTTTTTTTCGTTAACGAACAGAGATCTTTTTTGAGTTGTGTCACCATTGATCCGGGTGTGCGATATGCAGATAGGCTGATAAACACATTACCCTCCGTTGCGTCACGCAATCGGTTAAAAAAGTCACTCGCCATAGCTGCTCGTAGCGCGAAAATTTCTCTCCCCATACATTTTCGGGTCATCCAAATTATAATCTTCAGCCGACCTGGCACCCGTCCAAAAGTCACTAATGGAATTCCGCCCGTCTGTGACCAACCTCTTCACTACCATCGACTGTAGAGTCTGTAGAGTGCTTCAATGTAAAAATTATGCGCCGATTTCATGAAAATCCTTTTACTAAGAAGCTTCTTAAACGCATATGTTATGGTGGATACTTGCCAACTATATGGCGTATTGAAAAGATGTCGTTAATATCTTAACTCGGCCGCTTAGTGGCCGTATCGTTTTGTGTTATAGCCTCTTCCAAGTTTTGAGAGTTTTCTCTAAGTGTCTGTAAAATTTTATGAAGGTTTCGTTACTTAAACATTTTTTTGTATATATTTTTTCACAAGGAACAATAAACCTATTTCGCCAAATTATTTTTAATTCCTGTATGTTTAACGTGCTGCTGTTTTCCGGACAAAAGGTATTAATAATTAGGATTTAGGTAAAGGTACAATAGGGTACGAAACAGCAAAGAAATACACTTTCGCGTCTTTACTATCCTTGCTAATATTATAAATACGGAAGTGTGTTTGTTTGCTTATTGATTTGTCCTTCAACCACGCCACAACAGAGCTATGGATCGACGTGATTTTTTGCATGGGTATAGTTGAGGACCTGGAGAGTAATTTAGGCTACTTTTATCCCGGAAAATCAAAGAGTTCCTACGGAATTTTTAAGACTAAATTCAAGCTGAAGAAGTCGTGGGCATCAGATAGTCTAAATACATATTATATTCAGGATGGATTTAAGTCCAGCCTTACACCGCTGCATTACGAAGTTTTTATATACGAGTTTATCCATTAATTAATCTGTGAAGCGAGGTCTGCACTCACAACTTGATGTCCGTTAAATTTTCAATCTCCTGCCGTCGCGTCCGACTAATGACAGCTCAGAACCATTCATAGTCTTTTTATAGCCTGCTCGTGAGTTTCATTACAGAGTAACGGTGATCGTATATAATAATACTAGATGATGCCCGCGACTTCATTCGCGTGGATTATGTTTTTTTAATTCCCGCGGGTACTATCTTATTTCCCGGGATACAAAGTAGCCTATGTGTTATCCCCGACCATAATCTATCTCTGTGCCTTTCAGCCAAAGCGGTTCAGGTAATATTAAGTAGAATAAAACTAATCTTTTTAAAAAAACGACTTCAAACGCCACTTAAAAGTATAAAATAATTGTTGTTTATATGCGTATGTTAAAGTCGGGCGGTTTATTTATATTGGCAGAACAAGTATAAAAATATGGGGAGTTTTATGGCATCCTGATTAATAATTTAATTTTTTTTCTGTAGGATTTTTAAATATAATATTAAAAGCGATGTTAAACACATAAAACTTGCGTTAGGAGTGGATATGACAATAATGCAATGAATGGATTTGAACAATCGATCTTCTTTAATATTCTTCTGAGCTTTAATAGAGACTCTTAAATTGAAGTTTTACGAATCTCACGTATTCAAATTCCAGTTAAATGCGTTTAAAAATGAAAATAAGTAGGACTAAGAAGCCGCCATTTTTTATTTCTGTTCTGTTCTTTAACCTTCCTCATTGCTATATTGATCTCATTATACCAATTTATTTATTTGACATAAATGTTCTTTCATTCAAAATGATTTAAGATAGTAAACACTTAATTAGTGGAGTAGAGAAACTAGCGAAATATAGGTCACGTACTTTACCCTAGATATTATGAAGTAGATATTCGCGACAAAATTATATACTTAATTTCAATATATTCTTACGATAATGTACTTACTAGTAGGAATTGGATACTAATACTTAGTTGATCATCATCAACATCATCATCATCACCACCACCATACAGGTTTGGTCACCACCATACACATAGCTCTGCGAGTGGCGAAACTGAAGTGGAAATGGGCGGGGCACATAGTTCGAAGAGCTGATGGTCGATGGGGTCCCAAGGTGCTGGAGTGGCGACCCCGCACCGGGAAGCGCAGTGTTGGCAGACCCCCCACTAGGTGGACAGACGACATCAAACGAGTCGCAGGGAGCCGCTGGATTCAGGCGGCGCAAGACCGAGGCTTGTGGAGGTCCATGCAGGAGACTTATGTCCAGCAGTGGACGTCCATTAGTTGATGAAGAAGAAGAAGAAGATACGGGTTTACACCACGCTGACCAAACGTGGACTGGCAGACTGCACACGCCTAACATTATGGAAAACTCTCAAGCATATAGGTTTCCTCACACTTTATAATTACTGGTATATTATAGACTTTTTTTTATTCTCATTATTTACTAAGGGACTTTTGAAGGTGACCTTTATGTCAGCCCCATCGGTACACACAAAATATTACAATTAACTATAATTACAAAATGAACTACCTGTATAACTATATCAATTTGAGAGAATCACTAACAATTTTCAACCCAATCGCTTAAGAGATGTTCGACGTTTATCCCGGGAAATGAAGACGAAGATCTCGGGACCGCAGCTGTAAAAGCCTCAAAAGCCACGAGCCAAGACAGAGGCTACTTTTTATCCCGGATAATCAAAGAGTTCTCGCGGGATTTTAAAAACTAAATCCGCGTGGACGAAGTCGGCGAGCATCAGCAAGTAATTAATAAAAAATATTCTTTACAAAAAAAAGACGTGTGGCACTCGGGGACTGCCGCGGTAAAGCTATTGCATAGCATTTTTTATCAACGCCATCTAGCGGCTCACCGTAGAGGAGTCCCGTGTCAGGTTATTTTCGTTACGGAATTTCTGGATTCGGTCTTCACGCTGGCCCGTGATAGAAGCTATGCAATAGCTTAAAAACACCGAGAAAAGAATAGATATAATATTGTCGTCATACAACGTAGTTCGTGAATTCCGCCCCACTGACTGCCCGCAATGTCCAAATGTGTAATTTTTACATAATTTACGTTCCACGCTCGGGTTCTCTGTGGGTTATCCTCAGGGAGCATATGATTTATATGGAACAAAAGTATCATTTTCGATATGAGACCATAACTAAGTCATGTGATAACCTTAAGGCAGTTTGGTATGAGCTATCACGTCTTCGTTTTATTACCCGTGGCAAGGAAATTGTACACTGAAATAGTGAAATTACTTTTTATGAAAAAGTGCCTGATATCATGATCATCAGAAGTAGATAATTTCTTTAAACAAACACATTATTGTGGAATCATATTTGAGGGGTTATTGAAGCGGTAAAAAAGTTTGGATATATGGATGGATGGATGGACGTTTTTTACTCTTTCACCCCATAACGAATGAAGGCTGTTTGGAATTGCTAATGCCCAGTATTAACACATAGGCAACTTTGTATCCCGGACAATCATAGAGTACCCACAGAAATCAAAAAACCCTTAATACATGCGGACGAAGTTGCAGGCATCATCTAGTTAATAATAAAAGCCCTGAGGAGCAATTGATGCTTTCATTTTGACATTAGTGAATTTTTCTTTTAGTATGGGCACAGAATATATAATAGTATCTACGGGTACCTAAATGTATGGGTGGACTTAAGTCGTTATTGGGTAGATACGCTTTTGTCCACAATTTCATCCGCGTGTCCCCAATTTCATCCGGGATAAAAGTAGCCTGTGTCACTCTCCAAGTCTATTAAATACTTATGCAAAAAATCTCGTCGACCCGAAGCTCGTTATGGAGTTATTTAAGGACAAACCAACTAAACTGAATTCCATTCTGGGTACCGGAACATACTGGTACTTAAACATACCTACTGCAATTACGTAAGTTCCTACTTCCTTACATAAGTCTTAAATAACTTCATACTTACTAAGAGAGGGTCCTTCGTTCGGGACAAAGAGGACGTATTGAATAAGACCCTAATTTTCCCAAGCGAAACCTATTCTTTGGACAGCATTATTGTATGGGTGCGTATTGCGGGGGATACAATACTAATGGTAATTACCACAAAGCCGTAGGGGGTCGCGAGGGGATAATGGTGCTATAATGTGTTGTCTTTCATTGTGTTAACAACCTAGCAATGCGTCAGTTTAATTAAAACAGGGTGTGGTCTAGGGTTCCCGTACCTACCTTCCTGGTGAAACTAAAAAACTGCGACACATCCACTGAGTTCTATAATTAAACTGCCTCGTTGGTCCAGTGGTTAGCAAGTTCGACTGCAGATGACGAGGTCCCGGGTTCGATTCCCGGGTCGGGCCATAAAATGTATTGGGTTTTTCTGTCAAGAAATTCGCAGGACTAGTCCGGAGTTAGGAAGTTGGCGGTGAGTCATCCCCGTGCCTCGGAGAGCACGTAAGTTGTCGGTCCCGCACTTGATCTCTCTCAGGTCGTTTCGGATTTCCGTCTCATCGGTCTGTGAGAGTAAGGGAATAGAGAGTGCACCTGTGTTTGCGCACACACTGCACTATAATATCTCCCGCGCAGATGGCTATTCTTTGTGGAGATTGGCTGACATTATTTTCTATAATTAATCTATGATTAAAACTATCTAATCATACTAAATATTTTTTAGACTTACTTGATTGACGCCATTTTGGCGCTGTAAGCAGATACGAGTGTCTCTGGAATTAATAAAATTGCAAATGGCGCACCGACCTCTCTAATCTATGAAACCCTCAATTAAATCAATATTATGTACTTATATCATTAAAATGTATGCATCGTCGTAGCAAGTAAATAAAGTGAATTAAAAAGTGTATATACGAGTAAGTATATCCAATTTTATAAGATTTCCAAAGTTTTATGCAAGTCCATACCTATCCGATAGCGGATCAAACGTGTGCGTAATGAAAAAAGTTTTACTATTAATCTTCACTAGGTGCTGTAAAAGAAATTAGCTATGATGGCCTCATTTTTATTTTAGATAAACTTTTTTAATATGTACGGGTAAAAATACGGAATAGGTACGGGTTAGTAGTATTTTATACTATCCCGTATTTTTACGCGTTGAAATTATGCAAGCTTGTATAATAATAAACCTAGAAAATGTTTACCTCTTATATTCTTTTTATGTATCGGCCAAAGGGCTTCAAAAATATGTACTTAGATTTTTTTGAGTAAACGCTCGTGGATGATTATTTATATATAAAGTGTATAGATTATATTTCGTATTACATATTTATATTTGTAACTGTAAAATGACATCTATGCAATATCCTGGGCTCAGTGATTTTACATTAGAAAAATCTCTTCCCTATATGATTTTATGCTTTTGTTTTGGTTTAACTTTATAGTAAGACATCAAATAGCATCAAATCACAAAAATCCAATTCGCAGATAAAAACAGTCGATTGACATACACAACTCAGAACATTCGACACTTCATCTAAATCATATAGGAACGTTAAAACTTTTTCATTGGCCATCGCGATGACACATCCTCCGGACGTAAGGGCTTTAGTTCACTTTGTTTGGCAAATAACTAAGTTGCGAAAATATTTCTTTCAAGCAAAATTGTCAGTAAAACTTTATAACCTCCGTATTTTTAGATTTTGTTTTCGGTAACACTTTTTTAATTGAATTTAAAGAGCGCTGTCAAAGCCAAATATAAATGTAAAAATTCTTTTTACGAAATCGACTTCAAACACCAGTACAATATATATCCATTTTGCCTATGAAATTTGAAGAGTTCCCTCGATTTCTTCAAGATCCCATCATCAGATCCTGACCTCATGACAATGGAACCACCTGGAAAGTATACCCTTTCAAACAAAAAAAGAATTTTCCTAATCGGTGCGGGCGTCTTCGAGTAATCGGGGAACATACATAAAAAAAAAATAAAAAGATTTCGACGAATTGAGAACCTCCTCCTTTTTTGGAGGTTAAAACTGTTTCACTTCAACTAAGAAAAAGTACTATAGTTTCAAAATGATATCTTTTAAGCCCTAGACACGGTTCTTCCCGCGAAATTCAAATTTAATTTGGTTTTTCGCAATTTGTTAACTAATACGACAAAGTAGGCTTATGGTATTTAAATTGCGCCAATGGCAATTTCATCTTCACAGGTTTATATACTAATCTTTACGTGAAAGTATCCAGTGTAAGAATTGAATGAGTTTGACGTGAGCTACTCACAAATTAGTCATTATTTTGACTAATTTCTTACAAAGTTGGCCATAGAAATACATTTTTGCGCTGACACTGTTCGTTCGACCTCAGGTCCATATTCATAAAGGATTAAAAAAATACTAAATACTTAAAAATGGGTCTTAAAATTGGAATATTTTACAAGCTTTTACTTTAATAGGGAAAGGTAAGGCTTTGAAATACTAAAGGTGTAGGTTTATAAAGTAGGTAAAGAGCTGTCTGTAAGATATTTTCATAATCCGAAGACGTTATTATTAAAGTTCTTACGTGAGCTCGTGACTTCACAATCGAGCACAGTATTAGTGCTGCGTTTAATATAAATTTAACGGGATCAAAGACTTTGCTAAACTTAATAGCGTTCCAGTGTTTGAGAATGAATAATTTTGTTTGCTAATATTTACGAAAACAGCAATCTTTGTGCTGAATTTGATTATAAGATGATTAAAAAACTTATAAATTATCTACGGATAAGGTCAAAAAATTAAATAAATATTTTTTTTTATGATATAAAATGAAAATGGTCTTGAAAACTAATTTGTATATTATAAAAAGTTCATTGTGGGCTTCTTCTTAAATCAATGCGAGCTTGAAACCGAATCAGCCCCCCGATTCAGACCCTTCCGATAACTTATTTATCGATCGATTCGGTATGTTGCCGTACGATAACATATATTTTCAATTCGTAAATGCTCTTGTAATCGAATGTATCTTGTCGATGTCGATAACGTAGTCGATACCGAATCGTATCCTCAAACCAAACGCTCTGAATCACACGACAAAATTTTTTTATACGAGATCGATATCTAACCGTATCGACACGGTATGTTATCGAACAGGTCTGAATCGCCCCCCAGGAATCGAACCCGGGACCTCATCCGCAGTCGAACTTGCTAAACACTAGACCAACGAGGTAGTTTATATTATAACATTAGCGACAATACCACTTAGGCTTAATGAACAACTACATTAATTTGATTCCCCGATTTCACGAACTGGGTCCCCTCGCCCTTAGATACACCGGCCAGCTGTAAACGATTAGCGGAAGAATTGCAAAGATTAAAGTTCATTTTAATTTCCTTCCCTATTTCGAAGTGGGCACACTTCCATAGGCTATTGTTATCCGAAAGGCTTTTATTAGGCTTTTATGGTCAGAATTTTTCATTTGGTCTATGTAGCTAGAGAGTGGTGGGTACTTCAATTTGTCGTACGAAGTCCATACGCAGGACTTCATAGGTTCTTAGACCAGATTGAGGGAGGCTACTGTAGATTGTTTATTTGTTTATACTTAGGTGAATTGAAAATATTTTCATGTGTAAAATGCTGGATTTTATGACGCACTCTTTTAAAAACCGCCAAATATGTTTATCCTTTAAAAATATTTACTTTTTAAAATAGCGCAAACTTCCGAATCTAGTCGGTGGCAGCTGAAAACTTCAAATTCAAATTATAATTTATTTATACGTATTTCATATTGGCATATTGATTATTGGCCAATCTGAAAACAGCCAGTAAGATACTCAACAGTTCTTCTTTTCAAATGATGGTTTTAATATTGTATTTCTGTGGAATAGTATGTGTATTATCTCGGAAGTGGAAATGCAGTAAAGTAAAACTATTGATGCTCTACATCTCTCTCTTAACTTTTTGTATTATTTTGCTTTCCTAGGCAGACTTCTTTTGATTATTAAGACGCACTATATAATAATTCTATAGCTTTTCCGCGACTTCACTCACGTTAAATTCGATCTATCAATTCTCTATTACCCCTTAGGGGTTAAGTTTTCAAAAATCCTTTCGTAGCGAACGCCTATGTCGTAGTAGTTTATCTATATGCCAAACAATCCGATCCGTCCAGTGATTTGAGCTGAGCGTTGATAGGTCAGTTAGTCAGTCACTTTTTCCTTTAATATATTGAGATTTAAGTGCTGCCGATCTATCGATTTTCTTGAGTTTTGAAAACGAAATATTGGCTAGGTACTCGATGAAAATTAAAACATTTTTTTTAAAGAATATTAGCCAAGCTGAAGTTGACTAATATCTTCCTATCCCCTCCAAGTATGCGGAAAGCTTGTGCTTGAAAGGAGTGGGTATGGGTGGGGTTCGAACCTGCGACCTTTCAGTTTTTCAGTCGACACCCTTAACCGTTAGGCTATTGAGGCTTGTCAAATTATAATCTAATGCGACGTAATTTTCACTGAGTTAAATACTTTTGACTCCATAATCCTAATATAATAAAAATAATATCGGCAGTCTGCGAGAGCTATGAGTATCACGATAACAGCTTCTGCTTCGTGTTGTGTTCCTCTTCGAACTTGACGCATCTTTTGAAACTTTATATGAAAGAATTTCCTGAATAAATGTATAAATGTTTGTTTGCCACAGAATTGTGTGTTTGCGAGAATTTTACGATGCATACAAAGAAACTTTTCCACAAGTTAAAAACTAAGTCGGGAATATAAAATTTATTGCCTGTTTAAAATTCGTTGTTGTTTTTTGTTCTTATATTAGGAGATAAAATATTTTAAAAATTTTCGATATTAATCATATTGTAGGGAAGTGTGGAAAATTCGCATGAATATATATTCATGCGAATTTTCCACACTTCCCTCATATGGTCAAGTATAGGAAATATTCAAACACCTTTAGGAAGAAATTATGTTAGTAAAAATCACTCTATTTATTTTGTAATCAAAGACAAACTTAAAATAATACTTATAAAACTAAATTCTAAATTATAATAATATTATATCTATAACTATTTCTAAAATTAAAACTATTAATAATAATAATTATTTCTAAAATTAAAACTAATATGAACCTAAAACCTCATCGATATCACCGCAGCGCGGCATAGTACCCAAGATGCTGGCAGCATTGCCCCTTTGGATGGCCAAACTAATTCTTTGGCCAAGGTAGCTGCCAGCTCTTGGATCCCCGGTGGACTCGATGACCTTTTTACATAGCTCTCCAAAAAGAGCTCGAGCCCCCACGCCCCACGGCCCCAAGGTCTCCACGTTTAGTAAAAATTGTAATAGATTCTTGTACCACAAAATATTTATATAAACTGATAATGAGAAAAAAATTGTAAAATTGTACTTAACTGTTAAAAAAATATTCCTCTCAAAATATTAGGTGTTTTTTGTCATTTCTACAAAAAACAGCGCTATAGAAAAACCTGTTCAATTCAAAAATGTTCTGGTACGGGTGTAGTAAACGAAAGTTTGTTTCGAAACTAGTCGGCTCCCGCGGGAACCTCGTGAATTGAAATAACTTTGTATTTATTTTTAAAAAATCATAGTAAAGTACTGAAAACTAGGGCATCGAAACTGTAGTTGTAAAATTATTAACTTTTACCCGCAACTTCGTCTGCTTGGCATACAGAGGTTTTCAAAATTCCGGGGAACTCTCTGTTTATCCGGGATAAAACGTAGCCTATGTTACTCTATAAGTATTCAACTATAGTCATGCAAAACTACCATAGTTTTTTAAGAATTGTTTTTACTAACATCTATGGGTCTATGGCCTGAAATAAACATATTTTTTTTTATTTTTTTATTTAAAAATCACGTCGATCCGTTGTTGCATGATTGTCGGACAAACCAACAAACAATATAATACTTATTAGTAAGGAAGTAAGGGTTCATGCCCGCCAATTTTCTCTGCATTGAACTATTTATCTTTCTATTGTTATCTATTTGCATAGATAAAACATATTTTTACCTATGTAAATAGATAACAATCTTCTCAAATTTTCAGAATTGGATTACTTATCTAATTTTATAAAGTTCTCCGTACTTTGTTAGTGCAATGTTAATATGGAACACCTAACAAAACAAAATATAGCCAGAGAAGCTAGATCGCCGAATTGTTGTAGAGGTTGTAGGTAAAAGTTAAAATACAATGTGAGCAAAATTCAAATGAAGTTTGTGTATCGAAAAGTTATGTGTGTTTTGTTAATATGCACCACCGACTTCGATTTAGCTGAGTGCCCTGTTTAATATTGTTATAGGATTACCAGGAACAGAGAAGTTTCAAAGTTTAGGTGTGTAGTGTGATAGTAATAGTAGGGATGACGACCTCCCTGGTGCAGTGGTGAGCGCTGTGGTCTTATAACTGGGAGGTCCCGGGTTCGATTGCCGGCGGGGGCAATTTAGGAATTTATATTTTCTAAATTGTCTCTGGTCTGGTCTGGTGGGAGGCTTTGGCCGTGGCTAGTTACTACCCTACCGTCAAAGACGTGCCGCCAAGCGATTTAGCGTTCCGGCACGATGGCGTGTAGAAACCGATTAGGGGTATGGGTTGAATTTACACTGCTATACCCCTTCCAAGTTAGCTCGCTACCATCTTAGACTGCATCGTCACTTACCATCAGGTGAGATCGCAATCAAGGACTATCTTGTCATCGAATAAAAAAAAATACGAGTATATTGAGCGATACACAAATAAATTTCAGTGCATGTGTGCCCTGCAGTATTTAATACGTATAATATGCCACGTAACGTATTCTCGGACATAAAGGGCATATATCCTAGCAAATGTATAAATTATGACATACCTAGTTAGGTAAGTACAACTTTTAACAAGTCCAAAGTGGTCTGGTCGAAAGTATTTTTAACTACAGGGTTCAGCCAAAAGCAGCTTTGACTGCGGTCAAAAGTATACTGTTTAGTGGACATCACAAGGGAAAATGCGTATAATAAACAAAATCCAAACACTTCAACTCCACGCGATCCTGACTGCCGTACGCTTAGAGTGTTTTTTTAAAGAGCGATGTCAATTGTTATAATTTATTTTTTAAATCTTTAGAAGTCCAGAATTAAGGAAAATGCCTTCGATCAAACGCAGACCAGTAATTCACAGGTACTGACGTGAAAGGCTCCATTTAATCACTTTAGGATGGAAAATTGAAAAGTTAACGAGCCTTTTCAAGCGAGCGTTCGTTAACCATCCTCGTTACACACCGGAACTGTCGGTATTATGGCGAAATTACCTTAACAGCGTGAAAACTATAGTTTCCTATGCCCTGGTTTTGCTTTCATATTGGCACAGCTTATCAACGGGTGTAATTGTCTACTTATACCTTACTTACATTATTGTACAGATTTGCGACATATTTTGTATGTATTTTATTACATAACTAGCTTTTACTCATGGCTGCGCTCCCGCCGCTTATTATGAGTAATCCGAAGTGATTCCTATAGAAATTGGTAATTTTGTATAGGAATCTCCACTTCGGATTACAATAGGAACAACACCAAAAAAACAATTCAAATCGGTCAAACCGTTTTTGAGGTAACGTTGAGTAAAGTTTGCATTACAATATAATATTTTAAAAAATGCTAATATATCTCGAGCTGAACAACATATAATATACGCGTCCAGACTCCGGACCAATTTATTACTTACATCCTATATCGCGAAATCTCATCAGAATATTTTCACATCATACATATAGGCGTAAAATTAAACCGGTTCAACTTTATTAAATCTGATACGAAATATTCGGACTGAGCCTAATTGGTTATGGGATAAATAAACCAATTAAATTATTCCAGCGCGTGCCTCGTCTAATGGCGTCAGATATCGACGTCTGAAACGCCAGTTATTTGAAACCAGCGGTCCTCCCCTTAGTTTATTAAATAAACCTCACCTACCCCTGTGTCGAGTGTATGCGAACAATTTTAGGGGATTATTTTTATTTTCATTTTTTGAGGGAAGTAGAAGGCTCTGTATAAGTTCTATACCAAGAGTTCTAGACCCCATAATATGATTATTATTTTAATGTTAGGTATCCAATCAAACTCAATGAAATGTTGTAGACACGCTCTAAAATCTTTGTCCTTAGAATTAACTATACTAGTACATGAACACTGCAGTGATAGTTTAGCGGCTAAGACTTTGGCATCCGTTTCAGTAGGTACCTATTACGTGCGTTTTGAGTAATAGAATAGTTTTTTATTCAAATAAACTTCATGTCTTTAGTGACACTCCGTAGCACAAATTAATATAATGATTCTTACGTTAATCGATTTGTGTTAATCTTGTAAAAACATGACAGTAACTAGAATTCAATATGGCGCCCACCAGACGCCATATTGTGAAAAAGAAAAACTGAAAGTCGATGAACTATGTTAAGAGGGGTATCATTGAATAGGTATTTGAAAATTATTTTGAGGTTTCCGTTATCATTTTTCTTTTCGAAAGACCATTTACGAGCTATGCCAATTTAAAGTTATTTTTCAGTTAATATTCTTTAAAGCAGTCGGGTTTTTATTCTATTTTAATATTTTGCTCGTTACGTGACGAGACCTATACTTAAAGTCCATCATTATTCGAATAAAATTGACATAATTGACATAAGGACAAGTTACTTTGCTCTACTCACAAGGTTATTTGAAGCTGCCCTGTCAAGCCAGCGTAATACATTAAAACATACATAATATATTATGTCCCTATTTCTGGAAATGTATTGAATTTACAGGAATATCCCTCAAGTGGCGTGACGTGACTGTCTGCCTTCGTGACGCGTGACTAGGGAATGCAATCTCGATCTCGCGAGATCTCGTTCTCGCGAGATCTCGGCCTTTTTTAGCGAGATTGATCTCGGACGAAAATAGGGCGAGATCTCGCGAGATTAACGAGATTGTACTCGAGCATAAAAAAGTCTTATTCGAAGCGCGGACTGACATGGACGGAGTTGCGACCTATCGGTTTCGTTCGGTGGGCGAATTAATTTTTAAATTACTAATAGATTTTGGTTTGATATTAGAAGAGATGACTGGTTGTTTTTTTCATTTGTTATTTCAAATTCAAAATTTATTTATTTCATGTAGGCCAACTTGAAGCTCTTATGACACGTCATAAATCTACCACCGCACCGGTTCGGAATGCAGATTCTGCTGAGAAGATCCGGCAAGAAACTCAGCAGTTGCTTTTCAAAAAATAAAAAAATTTACAATAGGTTACCAAACTGTGCTATGTATACAGTGCTTCCACAGTGATTTGATAGATAAGTACGTCAAAGTTTACTTAGAAGTTTATTAAAAAATTATACACAATTTGATGCAAAAAAATTCGTGAAAATAAATGTTATCTTATAATACTTATAATTTTTATTATTTTTTTTCTAATTTATTCAAATATTGTGATTATTTGCAAAAAAAACACACAAAACTGCCAATCTCGCGAGATCTCGAAATTGGCGAGATCTCGCGAGATTGTAAATACAATCTCGCGAGATCTCGCTTAAGCCCCAATCTCGCGAGATTTGCATTCCCTACGCGTGACATGCCTCGTATGAGGTAGATTGAGTAATTTAAGAGGACGGTCGCTTCGAGAAAAACTCCCGAAGTCATGCCGTATATAGGCGCGTTTAATTTGATTTCCTTTTGAATGTTGTTTCTTTTTTCAAGTCATGTTCTTCTACACTACGAGTAGAACGAGTAGGTAAGGTTTTTTTATTTCCTAACACTATATACAAAAAAATCGGTTTCATCCACGGTGGAAATAAATTATGAATTTGAATTTGAATATATTTTGATGAAAAGAAAGGTGAGAAACTAAGTACTTCAATATAACCAGTATCATTTTATTATCTACTAGACGATGCCTGCGACTTCGTCCGCGTGGATCAAGGTTTTTCAATTCCCATGGGAAATCAGTAATTTTCCGGGATAAAATGGAGCCTATGTTTTATTTCTGGGTATGAGCTATCTCCATGCCAAATTTCAGCGAAATCGGTTCATTCGTTGCGGCGTGAAGAAGTAATAAACACACACACACACACACACACACACACACACACACACACACACACACACACACAAACAAACTAACACACACACACAAAATTTCGGCTTTATATGTAGGAGAGTAGGATTAGAGTGATTTTTGTTCAAAGCGCCATCTAGTGACGGTAGTCTTGTAACGTTTCATGACGGTAGTCTTGTAACGTTACAAGACTACCGTCACTAGATGGCGCTTCTTCCGTTTCACTTCTGATGATTGGTGATGCTCGCGTTCCTAAAAATATTAGTGTGACTAGCTGATGCCCGCGACTTCGTCCGCGTGGATTTAGTTTTTAAAATCTCGCGGGAACTCTTTGTTTTTCCGGGATAAAAAGTAGCCTATGTCACTCTCCCGGTCCTCAACTATACCCTTGCAAAAATCACGCCAGTCCGTTGTACCGTTGCTACGTGATTGAAGGACAAACCAACAAACAAACACGTTCGAATTTAAAATATTAGTAAGGATTACTTGGGTTAAGGAAGTAAACTAAACTGACAGTCTCTAAATCCTCACAGTTTAGGTAGGCACTATGCTTGATACCTAGCATCAGGATTGAAGAGCCAGGACCTAGAGCTCCATGACGTAGTCTATGCTTGATACCTACAATATGAATTCTCAAGCGAAATACTAGTCGTATGTGCAATATAATTATATTCAATTCTAATTGTTTAGGTACATAATATGATACGCGCCGAGCGCGGACTTCGCTTTACATCGATGCGTAGGGATAATGAAATCGCACTGCCTGCCGGCGCCGGTGATCGAGCGATAGCGATTTGTTCGAGCGGTTCGGTGCATTAGACGGCGCGCGCGCGCGGGGCGAGGCACACCGCCGCGCCACGCTGCGCGCGCTTTTTAACGCCCGCTGGCTTCTCTCTTGAATCCACTATTTTGAATTTTTTTTCAGCTTCCTACCAATTTGATGAGGTTTCGAATGACTTTTGTTTGAATACTCCCCCTCTATCTTGGATACCCTGGCCGTGCTCCTCACCCGTCTCCGAAATCCTCAATCATCAGCTCTCTACATATTTTTGCACCAAATGAATTTTTGTCCTCCATACGAAACCATGAGTGAAAAAATTTTTTTCATACAAAATTTTACAGGAGAGGTGATCAATGAGTCAGACAGTGAGCGAGTCAGTCAGCGAATCAGCACGAGTAGCTATAAATATATAGTAAAAACATTGATGGATGTATTAGTTTATAATCAAGTTAATCAAGTTAAAAAAGTTAATCAATTAACGATTAATGATTAATGATTAAATTCATTAATCATGATTAAGATTACTTTTTTAATCATGATTATTTTAATCATGATTAATTTAATCTGATTAAAATTAATCAGATTAATTAATTGATTAAAAAATTAATCGATTAATGCCAACACTGGGGTATAGCTTGAAAAATGACGGAGTTTCATACAAACTTTAACCCCCCTTTTTACCCCCTTGGGGGGAGAATTTAAAAAAATGTAAAATACGTAATTCTTTATTTTTAATCAAGAGCCAAAATATCAAGTTTCATAAACGTAACTTGAAAAATAACTTGAAGAACGAAGGACTATTATACAAACATTCAGCCCCTATTTAACCCCTTAGGGGGTAGAATTTTTAAAAACTGTGAAACACGTACTTTTTTGTTTTCAATTTAAAGCCTAAATACCGAATTTCATGAGTATAACTCGAAAAATGACGGAGTTTCATACAAACTTTAACCCCCCTTTTTACCCCCTTGGGGGGCGAATTTCGAAAAATCCTTTCTTAGTGCTCGCCTACGTCATAAAAGGAACCTACTGTCAAAATTTCAAGTTTCTAACTTCAGTGGTTTAGGCTGTGCGTTGATCGTCAGTCAGTCAGTCAGTCAGTCAGTCAGTCAGTCAGGACAAGCCTTTTTATATAATTATAGATTGGCATGTACAAAAGATTTAAGGATGTAGGTACGAATAGATTATTTTAGATAGTGTAACAAACATTATGACAAATTCTACAATTTCGCTTCCTTACGCAGGGAGTCAATGACATTACGACGAAAGCAGGTTGACCTGGAATTAAACAAATTGAGTTGCTGATTATTTTGATTGAGCGTATTAAATTGGCAATTAATTAATAATGTAGGACTAACATCCGCGCAAATAAAAAAGTTTCTCGAGCCATTTTTTCCTGATATCTCTTAGAGATTTTGACGACTGGCAAAAGCCGTGGCTTGGACGATTTTCGCCATTGTGGCATACCACAGATATTTCTGTATAAGCTACCACTGCGGTGTCAGATGCAATCGCTGCAATCGAGCAGGATACCACTAATTTCTCTATGTATCTACCTACTCGCAGGACGCCGCAGCGACCCTGCAATGAGCCGTATGGCATCACACTAAAACCACAGACATTAAGCAGCTCTATCACGAAATAGAAGTCATTAAACACCTCTACTTAAGAGATAGTAGCGCCTGTGAAAATACATTACTCCGGTACAAAATTTCAAATGAGTGCAAATTTATTAGCTGGAATATTTTAACCGCATTGTTAAAGCTAAGTCTGGGGTGGCCAGATAACAGTATGATGCATTAGCGCGCCCGCCTTCGGCCGGCAAAGCAAACAGCCACGCCTATTACTTATCTACCAAGTTAACGGCAAATATCTGCAACTATTTTGGCGTAAAAGTCGAAATAGTTCAACTGTAAACAACTGTGTAAAGTTAAATAACAAGTCAAATGCGATTCGGACTCGCCTAAAAAAATTATAATGCCCTCCCGACCGAATCCGGCCACGGCGGCCAATCTCCACAGAGATTAGCCATCTGCGCGGGAGATATTATAGTGCACAAGTGTGTGCGCAAACATAGGTGCACTCTCTATTCCCTCACTCCCATAGCCCGATGGGACGGAAAATCCGACACGACCGGAGAGAGATCAGGCGCAGAACTGACGGCTTTACGTGCTCTCCGAGGCACGGGGGTGACTCACCACCGACTTCCTAACTCCGGTCTAGTACTGAAAATCGAACCCGGGACCTCGTCATCCGTAGTCGAACTTGCTAACAACTACACCAACGAGGCATTCGAACTCGCATACGAAGGGTTCCATATAGTGATAGGAGTTAGACCAAATAAATTGGTCCAGAGTGGCAAGATCTTAAGAGAATATATCCACCGATTCATATATTAATAAAGAATTTACGTTATAATATAAACGTAAAAATTATCTTTACAAAACCGACTTCAAACGCCACTAAAAAGTATATCGATTGTGCCTATAAAATTTGAAGAGTTCCCTCGATTTCTCCAGGATCCCATCATCAGATCCTAACCTAATGACAATGACACCACTTGGGAAGTGTACCTACTCTTTCAAACAAAAAAAGAATTTTCCAAATCGGTCCAGGCGTTATCGGATAATCGGGGAACATACATTAAAAAAAAGATTGCGACGAATTGAGAACCTCCTTCTTTTTTGGAAATCGGTTAAAAATTAAATCTTAACTTTAGGAATTTAAAATTTCACGCCGACATAAGAGCTGTGATGTGGGAATTTCGCTAAGAATGCCGACCAACCAAACGCGCGTGCTAGAATATTTTATTAAATTGCTGGGGACATGATATTATGTCAAATACCCAATTTTTTTTTTGATCCCAGAAATAATATGAATAATACGAACCAGAACAATAAAATATTTCATCAATTTCAACAATAAAATACAACTAGCAACGTGTTCATGTTAACGTTAAATCTACTTCTTCTTTATCAACCAATAGACGTCCTATGATATAGTATATGGTGATAGACATCCACTACTGGACAAAGGTCTCTTGCATGGACTTCCACAGGCGTCGGTCTTGCACTGCCTGAATCCAGCCGTTCTCTGCGACTAGCTTGATGTCGTCGTTTCACCTATTAGGAACACTGCGCCATATATAACCATCGCTTCATATAATAAGATCATTTTTAGCGTTATCTGATTTATACAAAGAGTTAACTAGTAATCTATTAGATACTTCTTACTTTTTCTAAGGTAAGACAGTACCGTAAGGTTGATGGAAGGTTCTGATACTACTTTCTCATCTCTCGAACCTTTTGCACACGAGCTAAAAGGGCTCAGGGCTCTTTGTGAATGATCGATGCCAAAGATTACTTTGTTGTGGTTAATGCGACCGTCTTTGACTTAAACAAGTTAGCCCCGGGCGAAGTGTCGCGTTCGGCTAGATATCGTGAGACGTAAGGGTCCATCCCTAACATAAGGACACGTTCAACTGAACAATCCCTAAAGCTATCTGGTTTAAGGTTCCGGCTTAAAACTGTTTGACTTAAAACATTCTTGCATAGGTACGTCATGCGTGGGTGCAAGTCAGAAGTAGGTATGCATTGACTTGTATTCCCACAACGTTGTCCACGTGGTATTTTAAAAATCCTGCTCTCTAGATCTTCATAATTATTCAAGGAAGCACGGGAAAAAGCATGCTCCATAATGTTCTCAAAGGGGTGTGTGCTAATCTGTATTTGACTAGCGTGGTGGATTAAAGTGGCTACAAACCTCCTAATTTTGAGAGACGGTCTGTATGCCCTTAAATGATGACACGAAGCTAATCTCATTTCATACTTGAATTACAAGAGAAATCCTGAGCCACTCAAATCAAAAGGAAATTTTTTAGAAACATGGATTTATTTACTTTAGAAAGTATTTTTATAAATTACTTTTCAAATTCAAATTCAAACTCATTTATTGTACTTTCTGACTAAATCTAAACTTACATAATATATTATGCATTATTAAGGCGAAAATGTGTTTGTTTGTTGGTTTGTCGGGTTGTCCTTCAATCACTTTTCAACGGATCTACGGATCGATGTCATTTTCTGCATGATTGTAGCTGAGGACCAACTAAAATCATGCAAAAAATGATACACGCAGTATGTGAGACTGGCATAGGCTACTTTTTATCCCGGAAAAAACTAAGTAAGGGTTCTCGAGGGATTTTAGAAAACTAAATCAGTTAGTAAATAATAAAAAGGAAGTAGATATTCATCATCAAACTAATCTACAAAAAGTATGCGCCCAATTCAATCTTCACTTGATTTAAATGTTCGCTGATTTAAAAACAATATAAAAATAATTTTTTGCGCAAAATTAAACGTGCCCTTACTTGAAAACAGCCGGCTGTTCGGTATAGACCTTTTAGTTTATAGGTTCAGAGCTATTACTCCTAATTGATTTAAAACTTACATTTTAGGGTAAAATTTACTTTAGAGAGTATCTACCTAAGATCAAAAATAAACAAGATAAAAGAAAAACAATTTCATCCGACAAAATATTTAAAAATACATTTTGAAAAAAAAAAATAATAATATAAAAAAATATTTTAAAAAACCGACTTCAAACGCCACTTAAAAGTATAAAATAATTTTAGTTTGTACACGTATTTTGAAGTCGGGCCAGCGTCTGAAGCCAGCTATTGAAGAGAAAATAATTTAGCAAATTATAATGATATAATATTCAGAACGTTGGTTTTCTTTTTATAAAAGAAACTCCCAAAAACATTGCAACAATTAAACAGGAACAAGGAAAAAAATCAGGAGCGCTTCTGTAAGACTGAATTTTTATTACAATTCTTTGAAAGCGTTTAATTTTAACAAAGGGGAAGGTAAAGTTTTGTCTTTTGTGAATGTGAACTGAATGGCGATGAGCGAATTCTTTGATGACACTGAATTAATATTTGCTTATACTGTAATGAAATGTCATTTATCTTCAATTTCGTTTCGTTGAGCGTGAAATAAATTTTTGATAAGTCATTGTTTTGTTTTCAACAAGAAAAAATGAAATTCAGAACGTTAGGTGAATTAGAATATTCCCTATTCTTGCAATTCACGAGGACGCGTGGCTCATGGTTGTGTGTGTGTCGTATCTATATAAGTGGGAGTGAGAGCTTGCTCGCGCCTGATCGCTCCCACCTAGGCTACTGATAGGCACGCACACTTACACAATGTGCATGTACACTACGTAACCACAAGTAAAGCTCATGCATCCTCGTGATTTGCAAGAAATATACCAAAGGTATAAAAAACCTATAATATGATTGTTATGTACTTAACTGATAATTAGAATACATTCGATTGTAATTTAAATTTAAAAGTCTATGTCACTCCCAAAATAAAAGACGAACGTATAGCGAACATATACTATAACAGCTTATATCGTTTAGACTACAGAGCATGGCATATAAATCGACCTATACGTAGAATACAGTTATATATGATTATGGCACAAAATTTTTTTATTGCATTTTTAAGCCTAAAAAGATCTCTAATATTTACTAGTGAAATCAAAATTTTAAAAAGTTATGTAGATCCAAAGATACCAGTCGAATAAAGGTACATGTAGTTTATTTCCTCCAAAGAAGAAGGGCTCGACAGCACAAGTGTCAGTATTTACTGTCCTGATTAGCGCGAACGGAGGGTCACATCTGCAGTTGTATTCATGTTCTCCGAAATGATAGTGCGCACACGCTCGCACTTTTATCTGCTATTTTCGTGTTAATTTTGTTATTATTTTTTACTATATGTGCTCAAAATTAAAAATATACGCTCAAAACATATGATCTTCCCTTCGTTAAAGCCAAAAAAAATTGAATATAGTAATTCGACAAATGCCGTGGAGATAAAAAAAATGGAAAAATAGATGTTCCAGGTAAGTGAATGGAATTTTCTTTCTTCAGCTTTGTAATTATAATACATAGATTGCTCTTAGATAGTTGTATATAATAATTTTTACATATATATATTTGTAAAGCTAAATAATTAAGTTAAACGGTTCCACATTCATATAGAACATTATACCTCGGAATGTTAGATTTTACTACAAAAAACAATCAAAAAGAAATATCAATTCATTACACCTATTAAACATTAATTCATACATTTTAATAAATATTAATTATTTTACCATACTACTTTATTATTCGGAAATCATGTAAAATATATCGGGACAATGTGCACAAGTTACTTTGTTCGAGGGAAATTATTTTGAAATTATGAGGTATATGTGTAAATGTTCTTTTATTCTTGGTTTGACATTGAGATATATATCCTTTTTCAACTGAAAACTACCATAAAAGTCTAAAATTAATAATTTTTTTTATGTTAAGTATTTATAAAAAAACTACATAAAACTATTTAGACCTGTTTTCTGTAGTTAATTGCTTTAACATTTTAATGATGTTAATTTTTGTTTTCAGAAAATGGCAGTGTCAATAGTGGAGCTTGTACAATAACAGCACTACCACAGGGAGCTGAAAAAATTAGGCAAGAGGTCCCTGATATATGGGAAGATTGATATATCAGATGGAACTGTAAGAGACAGTCGATTATTATCTATACTGCAGCCGGCATATAATGATAAATACCAGTTTTTGCTACTGACAAAACTAGCCATAAGGCTGCACCATGTTGCTGAAAATTCTATAAAAGATAATAAATAATGTCTACCGTCGCCTGCAATTGCAACAACTAGACCTAACACTTTAACTCGGTCCAACTTTGAAAATTCCCCTGCTGTTAGCTTTGGGAATTTGTCTTGAATATCATCACCAAAATGTGTACCGACTCCCATGCCTTCTCCGTTAAATACGCATAAATTGTCGTGATGCCTTTTATTCTAACCACTATGATGATCACTGGACGCAATCACCATCTACAACTAACTCTTACAGTGCGCCTAACGACTCTAGAGATGATGATGTGCCGCATCTTCTTTACAAATTCATTATTTTGATTGATTTAAAATTTTCATTTTGCGCGGTACCCAGTGGATCTATTCAATTAAAATATTAATAATATAGACATAAATAACATAGATATGTTACACATTGCGATCGGTAACGCAACGATCACATCCGCGGCAGGCTCAGTGTCCGTGACATCGGAGATAAGCTGCAAGAAGCCCATCTAAGATGGTATGGTCATGTAGCACGGAAACCACAAAGCTACGTCGGTAATAGATGTCTTAAAATCGCCGTCCCTGGAGCTAAATCTCGCGGCCGTCCAAGAAAGCGGTGGCTGGACCTCGTAGGCGCCGATATAAGAGCCAATAAATTAAGAAAATTGGATGCACAAGACCGGGCAAAGTGGGCAAAAGCATGCCGGAAAGCGGACCCCACCTAGTGGGATAACGCTCAGTCGAAGAAGAACTTAGATATGATTGATTTCTTATTGATTGCCAATAATAAATCGCACAGAAAAATTGTGGAAAATAGAGAAAATGTTTTTAAATCTTTTTGTTTGCCAATATTCGGTTGTACTATTTTTAAAACTCCTGAAAGAACTTATATATTGTCCTTGTAGCAATTTTATTTCGTTGGTTTTATTCGAGTTTTCTATAATAGGATTATTATTAATGCTAAATAATAGTTCCTAATACGTTATTTATGTTTATGTTTTATGTTAGTTATTTATTAGTTTCATTTTGAGGTTTCTATAGTAGGATTATTAATACATTCTACTTACATATTTACATAACAGTTCCTAAATTTAATTTCCTAAATATATAAAAGGATAAGGTGACTAATTGACTGACTGACTCATCATCATCACATTGCTCAAAACACTGGATGGATCGGGCTGAAAGACATACAGATAGCTATTATGACGTAGGCATCCGCTAAGAAAAAATTTTTGAAAATTCAACCCCTAAGGGGGTAAAATAGGGGATTGAAAAATCGAACTTAATGTGAGCAAAGTTGCGGGCAAAAGCTAGTATTACCTATATAAAATACAAAGTACTTTCAGTTATTTTATTATTAATTTTTACATTTTTTTGTAAGACAATTTTATAGTAGGTACATGCTTAGTAATTAAAAAAATTAGTCAAATTATGTTGAATTTTTTTACTAATAAATGTGTTATTATGAAATAAGAAACACTGTTTATTTTGTATTTATATTACATCCTTTACAGCAAATAAGACCGTTTGAAGATTAGTATTTCCATAAAAAAAAGTTATATATAGACATGGTACGAACACTTTTCCCAAGTATAAGGTTACATATACATATAGAACATGGAGACATCCGCAAAAAATCGTCACATATGCATATAGAAACTCCTAAATTCCAAAATATGGGTTTTGCATTGAGTTTATTGATAGTAATCAATGCATAATAATGTTCCAAATGTATACTATGAGAATCAATTCTCTAGAAAAATAACGAAAAAAGTTACAGGCAAGACAAACTTCAAATCGCTCTCCTGTAAAGTAGGGATTTTGCAGAAGTAACTCTATTCTGCGTATAGGTCGAAATATACATACTAAACTGCTCACGAAAAACATTATTCTCCTTCGGCAGGCGGGTAAAAAGTTTGCAAATTCTGTAAGGGTACAGCCACATATAATAGATGACCTATTTCAACCCTTCCACACACCTAAGTTCAAGTATTTTCTTCATCGCTTGTGTTTATAAAGGCTGTGTTTATAAAGGTATTGTAAACCAGAGAAGCATTCTGAATACAAATTGTTTATGGAAGGGTGTCTCGGTTCGGCGCGTTGATCTACGCATAAATTACCGCCTGATGTGATTTTCCTGAATCTACTATGACAACATTGTGATTTAAGTGATGAAATAAGTGATTCATTTTCATGGCTGTTTGTTTTAAGATTTGATGGTTCAAATAAAAAATTGCACCAGTGTAGTCAGACCTAATCCTTAATTATATTATGAATGCGAAAGTGTGTTTGTTTGTTGGTTTGTCCTTCAATCACGCTGCAACAGAGCTACGGATCGACGTGATTTTTTTGCATGGGTATAGTTGGGGACCCGAAGAGTGACATAGGCTACATTTTATCCCGAAAAATTAAAGAGTCCCCGCGGGATTTAAAAAAATTAATCTACGCGGACGTAGTCGCGGCCATCAGCTAGTCAGCTATAAAATTACGTGGCTAATAAATTTTTTTAAGCGTACATAATGAGCGATTTAAGGAAAATATCCAGCTTTGAAAAAAAATATTTAGCATGCACAAAGGCATGCTCTCTCTAAAACACTTACTGAACGATCGAACTTGATAGAGTAAGGTAATGATACTCTTCTATAGTAATTGCTCTCTTTTATCACTATAGACTAATTCAATTCAATTCAATTTCCAATCAGTGGCTTTCAGGCGTGCCAACTGGGCACAGATTGCTTCGCCAGTGTTACGTTGATGGAGAAGGCACGAAGGAGATTGAGCGGTGTAAGAAGTGCAAAAATAAAGAGTTGTTTATAAAATGTGTTACACTATAGACTAAACAACTTACACTAAGTAACTGTCAGAGTATGTCGCCAGTGAAGCCTTCCACTAAGTATCTCCAAGCTTACAAAATTTCAGAAACCATCAGCCTGTGACTTACAACCAAGAGCAGAGCAGCGAACCGAGCAGCTTTTGCGTTCAAGTTTAGTGACATTATGAAACAACGTCCCGCCGGGACATTGTAGCAAGGCCATTCCGGGCAAAGTTTTGACACTTTGATATTTTGTTATAGCTACCAGACCTGTCCTGCGCACCTTTCCATGCTACACGTTCTCTTTAGCGTTTTGATACTAACTGAAAATAATATTAACGTAAAAATTCTTTTCACAAAACCGACTTCAAACGCCACTACAAAGTATATCAATTGTGCCTCTAAAATTTGAAGAGTTCCTGACCTGATGACAATGGGACCACCTGGGAAGTATATCCTTTCAAACAAAAAAGAATTTTCCAAATCGGTCCAGGCGTCTTCAAGTTTAGTAATCGGTGAACATACATAAAAAATAAGAAATATTCCGATGAATTGAGGACCTCCTCCTTTTTTGGAAGTCGGTTAAAAATAAGCAAAAAATTAAGTTTTTTACAATATAATGTTAGTAATTTAAAATATTTACACATTTAGATAGTGAACATACCAATTCTATGACAATCTCACAGCTGATGTTATACCTAACTTTAAATACTCAAAGTGTTACAACCAGTCATGAGCTATTCTCATAACATTATTAACTAGACAAGATATTAGGTATGTATTAATTAGTTAAGTAAATAATCTGGAAAGTAGTAAAATAATTTTACTAAGTATATACTTCAATTGAAGTCCGTCAAAGAAAAAATCGGACACAATAAACTTAGACAATATCCATGACTTAAGGTTCTTCAAACAAAAACTAAACATCTCAGTGGAAAAAACAAACGCCAGTTTTCAACAGGGCTTGTTTTAAAGGTGGGTTTACACTTCGGCACTCCTTTTTCAACAATCAAAATAAAAAAAGTTAAACATAATTTTTTATTTAATGTTTTTTGAAGAAGAAACATGAAGAATTACAATCTATCTTCATCTTCTTCTGTCTTCTCTACTATCTTTAGGAAATTGCAATGCGCTTGTATCAACTGCATAAAAACTGTAATTTTGCAATCGGCTAGCAATGCAGTACGTTTGTCCCTTCACATTAAGTGAAGAAATAATTTATGGCCTGTAACCCTTGTCCGAGAGGAGACCTGCGCTCAGTAGTGAGGCGTTAATGGGTAGCTCATGATGATATAACGATGACGATAATGATTTAGGAAGAATTTGTGTAAGCCTAGCTCAACATAGAGGAAAGAAGCTGCAAGAGGCTGTGCTCGGCAAAACTGCACTAAACTGCGTTTATTGAAGCGGCAAATTGAGCTAGCGCCAATTGTATTTTCAATTGCCTCACTAGAATCCGTGCTGCGAGCTTCCCGTACATCAAGAGGTGCAATTAATATTTATTTTGCACCGAATACGTTGTATTGCGGAATATTATAAGGTATCTAGTATCGTCTACGTTTACGAGTAGATATTATGTAGTCATCATAATATTATAATTATCCTATCTACTTCACTTAATACTAGTCTTTGTATACCAAAAGCTTGGCACCTAAAAACAATGTAATTCAGCCTTTATCGTTTTCACAATACTACGATGTTTAATTCGCACAGCCAAAGACGAATATTAGGAAAAAGAAAGGGTAAAAGCGATGTGAAAGTAATTTTAATAGGCCCTAAAAAGTGCTTCCTCTATCTAAGAATACACCTCATAAGTAGTTAAAAGTAATAAATCATAAGGCGGATGACAGCCAGGAAACCGTTTTTGCCACCCCCACCCCTGTCGCACGCAGATGAGCCCTCAGCAGATCTCTAGACAAATGATGGACGAGACAAATTGCTTTGAGTGACAAAAATATGGACACCCTCGTTTATTTTGCACTCTATCCACTCAAAATGGGGTTTATAGTTTAACTTTAACGCTTTAAGAGGAAATCTTCTTTTTTCCATACAAACGGTATCGCCTGTTTTCTTTCTGGTTTGTGACCTTGACCTTTATAGTCTATAGAATAGAACATAATAATTTTTTATTCAAATAAACTTTTACAAAGTACTTTCGAATAGTCAAATGAATCTACTACTGCACTGGTTCGGAATGCCGTTCCAGCCGAGAAGAACCAGCAAGAAACTCGGCGGTTGCTCTTTTAAACCAGACCATTTTATGACCAGAATACCTAATAGTACCTAATGAGAGAAGCAAAATGTACAAAAACCATTATTAATGAAAAAAGAAAAACATAGGGGCACAGTATTTATTCTTCTTATTCAGTTTATGAAATATGTTTTAAAAATAATGCGACTTAAATATTACACGTAGTTACACATTTTGTACGAAATATTACACGAGAAACATCAAGGCTCGTGCTGTTTTGGCACGAATAATACCTAAAGGGGAAAATTCGTAAGAAGATAAAGGCTTTATCTCTTTGTTTCGGTTCTGTAGCCACCTCCGCGCGAGCTCGCTAACCGCGACTAATTAACAGCTTTGCACCAAGATAAGTGAAACAAAGCTCTGAAATATATTTGACATTTTTGTAGCGGAAGCCCGTATACCAAGATATTTTTATTAAAGATCACATCGAAATGAACAAAATTAAAAAAAAAAAAAATTGGTTTGCACCATTGACTTATCTAATTTTGCGTCCTATTTTGATGGCTGATTTTCGAAGGTGAAGGAATTTTATCACATATTTAAAGTAGGTGTTCGTGTACGGTCCGGTAGTTTGAGTGTGAGTCAATTTTTTATTGCCCTAAAGGGGTAAAAAGTAGTGGTAAAGTTTGTTAAAGAAGTATGTTTTTTACCACCTCAGTCCACGCGGACAAACCCTTGGACATTAGCTAGTCTTTGCCCGCGACTTCGTTCTATATGTATTAATTAGATTTTTTAAATTTTTTAAAACCCTCATTTTACCCCTTTAGGAGGTGAATTTTCAATTTTCAATAATCCTACGAAGCCTACCTTATAACAGCTATCTGGTTGCCAAGCAGCCCGATCCGTCCAGTGATTTGAACTATGCATTGATAGATCAGTCTGTCAGTCACCTTTTCTTTTTTTAATGGAAGAAGAAGAAATTGTTAATTTTACGCTTTTCGTTTAAATTGTTTTTTGAGGGAAAAATTTCTTTGAGGTTCGGTTGAAGCCTTGACGTGGAAAATATAAGCAGCACTTCAGAATACAAAATGTTTCGCTTTCCGGCCAAACATCCTCTCAACGCCGCTTTGTTAGCGATCATTATAATATTCGCTAAGTATTCTCCGGAACAACGCTCCTTCATTAAAACATTTGTATGCAAAACAATTATTACAGCCCGTGCCATCTTAAATTATTAAAATATTACGTTTCCTGAGATGGGAATTGTAAGTAATACAAGACATATGTCCGTTTTCACGAACCATACCTAAATCCTCCCCTAAGTAGGAGTCTCTTTACTTAGGTAACCCCTGAATACAATCCCTTACCCAATGTTATTTACACCTTTTGGTGTTCCCTAAAGGTTTGTGAAAACGAAACTGACAGAAGGCGTCACCCGTAAAAGTTAAGTTGGTGAAAACGGGTATTACATTCTATGAGTTATTTAGTTTAAAGTAAGTACAATTTATGACACAAACTTTTAAAATTCTGTCTCTTGCGCGTGGAGTCGAGACTGTAAGTTTATGACTTTAATTTTAAAATGTTAAGGGTTCTAAATTATTTCGGTTTAGTATTTCTTAAACGTTGGTGAAAACCGAATCGTATTGAGCTTAAGTTTAAGTACATCCATGTTTTTGATTATTCCGAAAAAAGCCGAGAGATGAAACGCCTTTCGTCAACATCGGTTCAACATGAGTTTATTAATTTACAAAAACTTAAATCTATCTTTACAGGATACAGATACGACAGACACGTCGCTATTTCATACAAGCTGCCATACATACCTACTATGCGCGCGACAGATAAGTTACACATTTAAAATAACTTTCCTAAAGAATAACAGTTAATTTTCACAGTTGAGTCGAAGATTGGTGAAACAGACTGACATTTAGACAGACAGACACACGTTCCCATTTTTAATATTAGTTGAATGTCACATCTGTTTCGTAGTTTCCAAGTTTAAAGTAATTGGCTTATACCGCGTTCATTGCTACATGTTCAATGTTCATGAAACAGAACTAAGTCTCTACGGGCCACCAATGAAATTATAGACTAATCGGCATAAACTCCGACTTTGAGGACGACTGTAACTCTCAGGAATTTAATCAACCGACTAAGAATTGGCAGGGGACGAAATAAATCACTTTGTAACTCAACTAAAGGCCCTGTTACCCTCAAGTACTCCCGAGCGCTCCATACACAAACAAAGTTTGATTCTCATTTTCATACTAGCTTTTGCCCGCGGCTACGCTCACGTTAAGTTCGATTTTTCAAACCCCAATTTCACCCCCTTAGGAGTTGCATTTTCAAAAATCCTTTCTTAGCGGATACCTACGTCCTAATCTAATTTGTCTGCCTTTCAGCCTGATCCGTCCATTAGTTTGAGCTGTACGTTGATAGATGAGTCAGTCAGTCACCTTTGCGTTTTATATATTTAGATTAACCAGTAACATTAAATTAATTTTCGTAGACTCCAAAAACTCTATGTTTGGGTTTAGTCTTTCCGTAAAAATTTACTCAGATTCCAAGATTTATAGGTATAATTATAACTTTCAAACTACAATTTTTTTGTTGAAATCTGATAAATTACAGAATAAGAGTTAGAGAACCTATATTTTGCATTTAGTTAAATAATGTTCAAATAAGAATATTTTCATGGTATGCAGCGCGCTGAAGTAATTTTATTGATCCTTCTGCAATACCTTTTCAAGTAAGTCCGCTACGATATTAAACTGCATCGTTACTTACCATCAGGTGAGATCGAAGTCAAGACTATGTTGTCAAAAAAGCAGACTTGTGCCACTGCAAGTACCTACCTATCTTTTATTTCAGACACATACCAAAATCCTAATGTCCTAAATGGACAACTATAGATAAATAGTAAGTGCATACTATTGAGCCCTGACGTATCTCGCATGAATAATTCATTTTGGCTTTTCGTCGTAGTTAAAATGTTATTGTTGTTATTTATACTTGGAAGCTTGCCGCGACTGGACGTACGAATAAGTATATGGCCGGCATAATATGTTAATGTATGAAGTTTGGTGCATTTTCAGCATTAATTTTTACCAGTACTTATTGGTATGTGAGTCAGAAAATTATCTGGTTCTCTGCAATGCGTTGTCATAAACTTGAATCTGCGAAAAATATTTCGTAAAAGTATTCTTACTGAATATTTTCTGACAAACGTTATTAAGTTAAGTTGACTCGTTAGTGTAGGGTCAGCTTATTCGGTTGCAGATATTGAGGTGCCGGGTTTGAATTCCGATCCAAAAAAAAGGTATTTGGTTTCTTCTGTCATTAAATTCTCAGTAACTGCTTAGAGTTGGGAGTGGGCGGTGACCTTAGTGTCGCGAAGAGCATTAAAAGATGTCGCTTCTCTGCCTGGTATTTCTCCGATCATGTTAGACTACCGTCCCATAGGACTATGAGAGTGAATAGAGCATGCACCTGTGTTTGCGCATACTTATGCGCTAAAACATTTCCTGATTTAATGCCATTATTATTTTCGGTCAGCGAAAAAATATTATAATAAGATGTTTGATATTGTGACGACTACGCCTGCTGTATTCAAATTAAATGTGAGCTGATAAATTGTTATATTAAGCACAAGAAATTCTCAACCGAAATTTCATTGAGTAAATGGATGATGTCGGTTAAAAAATTCTTATAATTATATTTGAAAACGCCTTTAATAATCAAATGACCTAGAAACCTAGCATTTTATGATCTTTTTTAGGTGCCAAGTCGTAGTCATTAGCGCACAATCTGCTGAATAAAATAAAATAATAAATATTTTTATCTCTCACATTTTTAATACTGAAGCGCGGATTTTTCAAGCACACACACTTCAGCGCAAGTCCCATTTCTTTATTTCCCCCTCGGCCGTGGAATTAACGCACGAACGCTCGCAAAAGTGAAGTTATGAAAGAAATACTCAGTGCACCACTGGCCTAGAACTTTTTATTACAACAACCGCGCTAAATATCAAACTCATACGTAGTAAGTACCATTCCTAAGGAATCACTGAATGATTTTACCACATTCTGCCACCGGAGCAGCCTCTTCAGTAGGAAAAGGTGACTGACTGACTTATTAATCTATCAACCCATAGTTATTATGACGCAGGCATCCGCTAAAAAGGATTTTTGAAAATTCAACGCATCAACCACAAAAATAGGAGTTTGAAAAATCGAACTTAATTTGTCTTAGGTGGATGTGTGGTGTTACTCGTTTGGACAGAATACGCATCGAACAGAACCGCGGTAACCTGCGTGCGAGATATCGCAGACAATAACCAAGAGTATCGCTTGCGTTGGTTCGGCCACATACTGCGCCGTCCTAAAAGCTATGTTGGTCACAGGTGCCTTAATATGCCCGTTCCTGGCCAGCGGTCCCGAGGTTGGCCGAAAAAACGGTGGGTTGACGTCATCCAGGCACGATGCACGTGCCAACGGTCTTCAAAGGGAGGACGCTTTAGATCGTGCAAAGTGGAAGAAGCTCAGCAGGAAAGTAGACCCTGGTATAAGTTGGGACAAACGCTAAGAGGAAGAAGAAGACTTAACTTATCGAATCGAACGTGAGCGAAGCCGCAGGCAAAAGCTAGTTTGAGACATAAGGAAAAGGCATCTTCAACATTCTTAAAAAAATATATAACATCCCTTTCTTGCAACGAGGGTTAAGAAATAGAAATGAATCAGGCTGGAAGGAAATATTTTCCGTCAACAGACCCTTGTAAGGATTTCATTCGTCGAAGTACTCCAAGTAACAAGGGGACGCTGACAATGCAAAAGGTACCCTGGATGGAATTCGTAGGGCCATTTCGATAAAATTAATTTCTTTATACCGTTTTCCTTAGGGGTTATCCGGAACTAATAGCAGATACGTTAGGACATTATTCTGATTTGAATACAGTCTATTTTTGCAACAGAATTGTCAGCGTCTATTTATACTTAAGAATTAAAATATTCCGACTTAATTTCATCCATTTTACTTTTCCACTTATCTAAGTATAATAGTTACCTTAGTTTATCTATTTTTTTTCTAATTTATGTGTTCTTTTTTTGTTCTATATTTCTTTGTATTTATTTTTATGTGGTTGTTTTTATGCTTGATTAAAAGAGTATTTATTTTATTTTTTATGTTATTTTACTCTTTTTCACTTAACTGCATAGACATGTGACTAAAATATTTGATTTTTGCAATGTATGAAAAAAAATTACAAATACGAACTGATTTTTTAGAAAGTCTTAGAATATTAGTTTTGATACAAGCAGACATTTTTAGTTAAATATAAAAAAATAAATTGATTAAAACTACTTCAAAATTATATTTAGATACATAAAATACAGTATAGTTTATTTCTAATAGCAAGTTCTGTTATAAATTGTAAAGCTTGTTTTAATGTGTTTTGGTACAATAATTATATTACACAAAACAGGGTCAGGACGGTCGAAACTGATTAAGGAAATATAAATTAGACAAAAGCGAACAATATTCACGAAAAATTGTTCACTAATAACACAGCACTTTGGAAATTAATGGCTTCACCTCATGGCTCTCGAAATATAAGTGCATTATCAAATGCAGTGCGGCCAGGGTTCATTACACGCATTATTTAATAAAGCCTGCTGCCGATAATGCAATTTGTCTGTTGAAGTTTTAAATGTGTCGGAAAATGATAAAACTTTTACCTTCCAAAACGGAATGTGTTTATTGACTGACTTGAATGATTTTATTATTATTGTATTTATAAAGGTGTTTATACTGAAATATAATTATCGAACTAAAGTGGAAACACTTTTTATTGATTTGTATTTATTTTTTTAAACTCATTCATATACTCGATTTTATATAGAGCCGTATGCATATGTAATGGTCTCGGTTTTGTTCCTTTATGAACTGTGTCTGCAATTTCCACCAAACTAGAGCATAGACAGAGGCGTAACTATAGGGTGGCATGACGGCAAAATGCCACGGGCCCCAGCTGGAAGGGGCCCCCGATTAGAGAGGGCCAGAAGCACAAGATGATCCTAACATTTATAGCCATTCCTGTGATTACGGCTAGTGCCGAGCGATCATTTTCAAAATTAAAATTGATATAAACTAAATTCTTTTGGACAAGAAAGGTTTCGCACAGTGTCGGATTTACCAAAAGGCTGAGTTGACTGGAGCCTAGGGCAGCAGATTTTAGGGGCGGTAATTTTGGGGCCAAATTTTTTATTTATATTTTACAGAAAATGAATGAAATGAAAGAGATACATATTTGTATAAGTATGCACCTAAATGCCATTAGGTCCATAAACACATATTTTAAAATTTTATAAAATATCTAAGTAATTACTGAATATAGGTACCCCAAACAATAACTAAATAGTTGGTATAGCCGACTTTACCTACGATGCCAGGTGTGCTGCGCATACAAGCGCAGGGTCTCAAGCGTCAAAAGTACAGGACTAAATATGGCGTAGTACAAAATAAAAAATTTCGTGCTCGCTTCGCTCGTGAAAATGTCACTTTTACGTTGCTATTGTAGGTGCCAAGTATGCACTACTAAGTGCCGTAATGCAATCATAAAAAATTTCGCGTTCACTTCGCTCTCGAAAAAGTCGCTATTACGTTTCTATTGTAGGTGCCAAGTGTGGACTACTAAGTGCCGTAATGTAATCATAAAAATTTTAGCGCTCGGCTTCGCTCGCGAAAATGTCGCTTTTAAATTGCTATTGTAGATGCCAAGAATGTAGTCCATTCTTGGCATCTACAGAATAAAAATAAAATAAAAAATTTCGTGCTCGCTTCGCTCGTGAAAATGTCACTTTTACGTTGCTATTGTAGGTGCCAAGTATGCACTACTAAGTGCCGTAATGCAATCATAAAAAATTTCGCGTTCACTTCGCTCTCGAAAATGTCGCTTTTACGTTTCTATTGTAGGTGCCAAGTGTGGACTACTAAGTGCCGTAATGCAATTATAAAAAATTTCGCGCTCGCTTCGCTCGCGAAAATGTCACTTTTGCATTTCTAGTGTAGATGTCCAGTATGGACTACCAAGTGCCATAATGCAATTATAAAAAATTTCGCGTTCTAAGTATGAACTATTAAATGCCGTAATGCAATCATAAAAATTTCGCGCTCACTTCGCTCGTGAAAATGTCGCTTTTACGTTGCTATTGTAGGTGCCAAGAATGGACTACTAAGTGCCGTAATGCAATCATAAATTTTGCGCTCGCTTCGCTCGCGAAAATGTCGCTTTTACGTTGCTATTGTAGGTGCCAAGAATGAACTACTAAGTGCCGTAATGCAATCATAAAAAATTACGCGCTCGCTTCGCTCGCAACATTTTCGGAGTAACAAGTATGGAATACATAACTGCGCGGTGCAGCCGTTAATGCTGGGCTACATCATTGAACTTCAGGTACCAACTCCTCAATCCTGATGCTGCTTGGTAAGGCCCACCTAAATAGTGACGATTTAGAAACCATCGGTTGTGGATTGGTATTGCAGGTAGTTAAGCATCAAGTATATGGACTAGTGGAGTAGTGGCAGAATACAATCGTAAAAAATTTCGCGCTCGCTTCGCTCGCGATAATGACATTTTTGGTTCTTATGACATTAACACTTTTGCTGAACAAAAAGCCCGAAAAAAAGAATTTTAATCTTTGAAATTTGGTACTAATACAAAAATTGTGACATACAGTTCAATACGCTCTGAATTAAAGGTTATTAGAAAATCAAGTAACTGTATTCGCGTTTGTATGTACCTACTTCACCTAGTAATTTATTATAAAGCAAAAAAATATTATCTCATTGGTTGAGCTTCTTTATATTGGGGGAGGGAGGGCCCCGTCCGATGAATTTGCCACGGGCCTCAAACGGTATAGTTACGCCTCTGAGCATAGAATTCCTAAAATGACACCAAAGTAGACCAGAAAATTCCTAAAATGAACCCGAGACCTCCCACTTATAAGACGCTCATCCCAGCACCCAGGACATCGTCTTCAGTTTTAGGGGAAATGGGGAAATTATACTGGGAAATTGGGACAAGTGGTTTCGGTGAAATGTGGCGTATGGACTGCCCGGTGCGCCGGAAACTGAACATTTCCTCACGAAAGTTTCTCAGCCAGAAATACGACCTTTTTTATGCTAGTGCTATCTTGTTAAATGAAGTTTGAATGATATCCCTAGATAATCCGGAAGAGAGCATTATGGCTATTTTATCAGAGAATTTCCCAAGTCTGTTTTCTTAGATACATATTAAAATGGATATGAAGCTCTTTGAATAAAAATACGTAATAAACTTGTAATAAACGTAGAATTTATTACACACGAAATAGCGGTAGTAGTAACCGTATCAAAGTGCAATAATTCGCATAAAGCTGAAAATTGGTACGAATGTTCGGAACACCATTATAAATGAAATGTAAATAGTCCCGATCGATCCCACACTTGCAAAAAATGTATTCAAGGTCAAAGTTCGCAAATATAGGTTTTTTTGCGTTTTCATTTCTTCGACCTTCTTTTCAAGGGATCCAGGTTTTAAATCCCAGCCACTCGACCCTAACTTTTTGAAGTTATGTGCGTTTTATTGATCTGAAGATAAGCAAGAAACCTAATTGTAATATTACTAGTAATAACATTGCAAGTCACAGAGTAAGGTTAATCAAGCATAACATTTGAAATGATGCAATACACAAGCATTACACGCATAGATTTTCCGGAAACTGCCATTAGTTCTTCGCTTTGTAACCTTACCTCCTTCAATTACTGTAATGCGGCTAAAACATCGGAAGCGTGTCCGTACGGACGCGGCCCGTTGGTGTCTGTTGAAAGTCCGGAAAAGCCGGAAAAGCGTCAATCCATCACAGAGAGTTACGGTGTCGACGGCGATGTACGACAGGGGACCCCACGCGATGTCTTTCTTTCTAACAGGTACCTCACCTACTGCCACACAAACACTCTACTTTATTATGTTGGAAAACAAAACACATGTTCTTATTTTATTCTACATACGAGTGCCGCGTAGGTAGGTATATAAAAGTACATAAGTATTTCTTGACTGACTCATCACCCTACCAAACAATAACGTGAAGCATTTTTTATAGGTAGGTACTAGCTAACGATAACTTCGTCCGCGAATTAAAGTTTTTCGATTCCCGCGGGAACTCTTTAATTTTTCGGGATAAAATGTAGCCTATTTGTTAATCTTGTTAAACCATTCTTCAGCCAAATCGGTTAATTCGCGCACACACGCACACACATACAAACTTTTGTCTTTATAATATTAGTGTGAGGAATAAAAATAAAGATGTTATATATTTTTTAGTATTATGGTAAAATTAAATTTAAAAAAAATGAAAATAAAATTACCGACATAGCTCACCTAGTCTGAGAAGCTGAAGTTTTTAGGATAGGCTGAATACATATCAGCTTCTATACTGGAGTGGCGTGACCTGATACCGGAATGCGTGTCAGACGCCCTTACTAGATTGACAACATCGTGGACGAGTCTCATACAGGCGGCACAAGATCGAGGCGTGTGGAAGATTCTAAAAGAGGTCTATGTAAGAATTTATTCTTTCATCAGCGATAAAAGTGAACACAAATGAAAACATAAAGGTAAAGCGGGCGGTCAGAGCACAATATCAAATAGTCGTCAAAGTTAGTACTCGCATTAGTACACAGAACGGTTCGCAACATTGTTCCGTTGAGACGTTGTTTCATAAATGCTCATAAACTTAAGCGTTAAAGTAGGAAGGCTGGTGCGAGTCACAAGCTGTTAGCCCTTTAAAACAATTGCTTGTAATAAGGAATTAATTCCCGTTTTCACCAATCTTCTATCTAAATATATAAAAGGAAAAGGTGAGGTCTGAAGGTCCCTTTAGCCTCAGGCTTTATTGGAAAAGTGTTTAGGTACCTATCCACTGGTGAAATCGGGCATAACGGTCGCAGTTCTTTTCACAAACGGGCCTTTGTATCCTTCAGTTTCTGATGCCACGTGAAGTTTCAAAAAAAAATTTACATCTACTTCATATTTTCAGGTGCACAGGTCTTAATCTTACAAAGTAAAAAGGTCATTTAGATTAGATTACATTAGATCTTCAAGAATTTTATAAAACATGTGTGTTCATCCACAGAATCCTCCAGGATACAAGCTATCTTTGTATAAAACTTCAGCACGATCGGTTCAGTCATTGAGCTCTGCAAAGGTAACAGACAGAAAAACAAATCTTAGTATCGACAAAGACCTAAAATCGTTTGTATCTTGGGCCAGGCGAATTAGGCTGGAGATTGTAGACTTGTCACGTGCGTTGAAATGTCGTCGGCAGTGCATGCAATTAGGCAACATTTTGAGCAAGTAAGTAAACTATTTCAAGGGTTGACGCCCTTATTATTCTTGCATGTTTTTTAATAGTTTGGAATGCCTTTCCGGCTTCCGTTTTCCCCTATAACTACCTACTATTTGGGTACCTTTAAATCAAGAGTAAATAGGC
Source organism: Hipparchia sbordonii (assembly GCA_038048805.1). NCBI lineage: Eukaryota > Metazoa > Arthropoda > Insecta > Lepidoptera > Nymphalidae > Hipparchia > Hipparchia sbordonii. Next base: position 9,450,455 of record JBBIWI010000008.1, on the reverse strand, counting down.
ATTTTGTAGGTAAGACTACATCTTCACTTGCCATCAGGTGTGATCGCAGCCAAGCGCTAGTTTATATATTTAAAAAAAGGTTATTAGTTCCTGCAATTGATCTTATAAATAGACTTTGGCGTCGTTAGTGACTTGGTGTCAGAAACTTCGTTGGAAGTTGCGAAGAACGTAACGGAAGATCTCAAGCCTGTTATTAGACACAAACGGCCCAAGATCGTTCTGTGGCGATTCTTCTTGGTCCATTAGTGGACTTCTACCGATTGAGAAGACTACAGGAAAGAAGAACCCACTCTTGACTCAGAAGAACTCTTGTTTCTACTTGCTATTCGAAAAAGTTTGTCAAACACCAAACACATTAGTAATTTTATGCGGGGAAGATCAACTCCATGCGGGAACCATTAGGTACTTAGCGATTTGTATTCAGCGCGCGTCCCGGCCCCATAATACGCTTACAATAACACGCGTCGGCAAAAATTGGAGAACTGGGTTACATAGATTGCTGACATAAAGACTTTTTGTCATTTTATTAATTTACCTTACCACGTGTGCGTGGTGTATATGATTAAGGTTTTTTAATTTCCACAGAAACTCTCTTAAAATCCTTTCCGACCGGAGAGAGATAAGGTGCAGGACGTTGGTTCTTGGCTTTACGTGCTCTCTGAGGCACGAGGATGACTCACCGCCAACTTCCTAACTCCGGGCTAGTACGAGTATTGAGAGATCCTTGACAGAAAAACCTAATACATTTTTGGGGCATCGAACCCGGGAATACTTGGACAGCGGAATCGAGCGGAATGATATTTTAAAATAGTGATATCAGTTCCGATTTTGTCCACATTAACAGATAAATTGGTGGCATTATACTTGCGTTTGCACAAATAATGAACCCAGACAGTTAAAATATCAGACCATAGAGATATGTAAAATACCAACTTAAACTGAAGTTTTTTTTAACTAAACAAACCATTTTCTATTTGAAATAAAAAAACCGTAGCAATATAACTCAACTGCGCAACATGGATTATATTCGTATTCATGTGTAAACCATAGACTTGAGGAATTTAAATAGACTGTTACTGTGACTGGTTGACTATAGAAGCTTCGCAATACTTCAATCTTCTGTGGTAAGTTCGATGTAGTCTAATATAAGAAGCGGGAAAACTTAGAAAAATTATGACTGTTTACTACCCAATACCTGTAATAAAGGTACAAGCTGGTGACATTATCTGTGTAATACGATTGTCCTCCCACTTTCCATTTTATCTTTCCGAGCTCACGCTATCAGTTGTTTTCACACTAGCAGATATGACGTCAAGGATGCTAGGTGCCTGGTGCACAGATAATAATGCGATAAGGTCGTAGCTACGTTGTAGCTATTCCGTAAGTTTCTGTGCAGGGAGCGAAGCAAGTGGACTTTTGTGCTCATAAGTGCACGAAACGCAAGACAGTATGACCTTTACCCAATAAGTTTGAGTGCGTAGGCTCTGTCTGCTTTTTCCTCACGTCAAAGGTCGAAAAATACACGTTCATATTTTTACCTCGATCATCCTCCAAAACAATTAAAACATTCTCACGTAGTTTAATGATGGGGGAGGAAAATGAACTTCATTATTATTTTGTTTCGCTATTCAGTACGATAATGATCTTTTAGTTTACGAAGCGTCTATAAACTACCTACGCGGCCATGTTGAAATGCTCTTTAAAAAAAGAGAAAAGCCAATTTTGTTGAAAATTTTCAAAATTGTTAGAATAGAATAGAAATAGTTTTTATTCAAATAAAGTTTTACAAATGTTGAGCCTTTTATTTCTAATTTTTATAATTAAACTAGCTTTTGCCAGCGGATTAGCTCACGTTAAGTTAGATTTTTCAAACCCCTATTTTACCCTCTTAGGGGTCGAGTTTACAAAAATCCTTTCTTAACAGATGCCTACGTCATGTAAGTATGTAACAAAAGACGAGCTGAGAAGCGAGCTCAAAGTAATTTTATTATGTGCGCCACACGCACGATTAAATTCTATGACACATCTGCCTCAAGGGATTCCTGTAGTTCAGATATGGGATCAATAAACTTACGCGTGAATAAGTCACATTATCATGCAGGACAGGGTCACGACGTGATTTAGTACGTCCCCTGCCACTTCTAAGTTGGTTAATTAAATTCCTTACAGTAGCTGTCCTTAACGGAATGCTTTTTACATGTACAGTCATTCACTATAGTTTGTGATTAAATCAGCGAAAATGTATGTGAATAAACTCAATAGTTTACAATATTAAAAATTTCGTCACAGGTCTAGTGGTTAGCAACTACGACTGCGGATAACGAGGTCCCGGGTTCGATTCTCGGATCGGGCCAAAAATGTAGATATTGGGTTTTCTATCAAGAAACTCTCAGTACTACCCCGGAGTTAGAAAGTTGGCTATGAGTCACCCCCGTGCCTCGGAGAGCACCTAAAGCCGTCGGTCCTGCGCCTGATCTCTCTCTGGTCTTCCGTCCCATCAGACTATGAGAGTGAGAAAATAGAGTGCACTATAATATCACCCGCGCAGATGGCTAATCCGTGTGGAGATTGGCCGCCGTTACCGGATTTGGACATACAATTATTCTGTTTGTATATAATATATTACCCGGTTCATCCAACGAATCGATTGATGGGGTGTTAAGTGGATTTGAATCGAAATCGGCTCAGTTATGAGCTAGAAAAAAAAAAGAAAGAAGTCATGAAACCCAAACGTTATGTGTTTTTTGTTCATCTAACAAAATGACTCCGGCCCAGCGATTGCGGACTCCGGCGCTGGGGTCACACGCAATATATCCCGAAGGGAGTTGTTTTTGCCATTACCCTAATGTGTAAATAAATGGAAGCAATAATTAAACTCAGCACCGAATGACGCGGAACAAATTGCTTTAAGACCTTTTATATACTTGGTAATAAAGGTTCGGTCAATGTTAGCTTTGTGGTTAGATAGGTTTCGTTATACTCAGTGCCGGTTTCACCAAAACGTCGAGTGACATTTAACCGAGAAAAATTGGGCGTTCTAAAAGTTTTTGTATTGAAAATCTGTCAAAATATCAGATTTAAGCTCGGATAAGACTTATTGATGAAATCGGCTCTTAGTTTAGTTTCAAACTTATAAATAATTCGTAAAGTTTTGAAAAGTAAATGAAACAGAAATATAGCGTTATTTTTAAGCTATTGCATAGCTTCTATGCGGGCCAGCGCGCAGCGTGTAGACTGAATCCAGAAATTCCGTAAGGAAAATAACCTGACACGGGACTCCTCTACGGTGAGCCGCTAGATGGCGTTGATAAAAAATGCCATGCAATAGCTTTACCGCGGCAGTCCCCGAGTGCCACACGTCTTTTTTTTTAATAGATAAGCTGAAACGTCATATAATTTTTCATAATTATATTTATCGGTTACATACGTAGAGACTCCTATTAAGGCGACGATTTAGGTATGGTTGTTGAAAAAAGGCATAAGTAGTTTTATTTTAAAAAATATAAAGTACCTACAACTACATAGTTACAAGAAAAATCCATGTCCAGAAGTCACGTAAAGGAATGGCCAACATTTTAAGGCTAACGTTGCCAAGTCGCACAATTAACTGCATACAAAGTCGGCCGGCTTGTGTGCAGTATATTTGAATGTTCCGACTATCCGGCTAGTTTAGCTGCTAACTCCGGAACTTGCGATTAGGAGTTAAGTATGAGCTACTAAATAGAAAGCACTCTACTAAAAGTTAAAACACACTTGGAAATGGACTCGGGGATCAGAGCAACAAAAACGGAAAAGCAACAAAACGATTTTCCTACTTTTCAAACCTTTTATGGCACCATAGTATTTTTTACCCTACTGCGGCACGCAAAGGAGGGCAATGTGTTTATTAGTCTATGTATGTATGGATGTATATATTTATGTATGTATGTGGCGCTCTGGACACCAAACGCGTGGGCCGATTTTGATGATTCTTACGTCAATCGATTTGTGTTAATCTAGGGAGTGCAACTAAAGACATGACAGTAATCAAAATTCAAAATAGCGACCACCAGACGCCATATTGTGAAAAAGAAAACAATGAAAGTCGATGAACTATGTTAAGGGTATCATTGAATAGGTATTTGAAGAGCCGATTTACATGAATCAGTTAATACGGTCCGTGTGATATAGGCGACATTTTTAATCAAAAATCCAAAAAAAGGAGGAAGTTCTCATTTCGAGAATTAAAAAAAAATGTATGTTCCCCGATTACTCGAAGACGCCTGGACCGATTTGGAAAATTCTTTTTTTGTTTGAAATAGTATACTTCTCGGGTAGTCTTATTGTCATCAGTTCAGTATCTGATGATGGGATCCTGGAGAAATCGAGGGACCTCTTCAAATTTTATAGGCACAATTGATATACTTTGTAGTGGCGTTTGAAATCGGTTTTGTTAATAGTACATTATTGCAAAGGCAGGGAAGTAGGCAATTGCAGGTCGAGTATGAGTTTGAAGGCCGAGCCGTAGGCGAGGACTTCACTAAATACGAGACAGGCAATTGCCATTTCCCGCCGAGGCATATATAGTGCTTTTCTCAAAAGAATGCAGGGAAATAAAACACTTTTTATATTATACATCCAAATCCATCCGCCATTTTGGTTTAAATCTGGTGGAGTAGGTACAATCAATCTCCATTTCACTCTCTGAACCGTTGGAACTCATTTTGATTATTATTAAATTTATATTTATTAAGTAGGTATGTAAATAACAAATCAAGACGAATTTTCAGCTTTACCGCCAATTTTTTTTTTATTATCTGTGTTTTTTGTTATATGGCTATACAGCCACGTAAACGCAATTTGTACTAAGCAAAGAGACTATGGTATGCCAAGAATGACAAAAGTGATCCGATCAAAGAGTATTTAGTAACCCCAGCACGCCATTTCATACTGTTGTATGAAACGGCATTACATTACAAAGCTCCTGCAATATTTAAAAAAAAAACAAGAGCGTTGTAATGTTGTTTGTCCGACAATTCGATACTTCGCGTGTTCTTTTTTCGAAAATAATGACAATATGCATGTTTGAGAAAAAGAATTATTACGTTTATATACGAACAAAATCAATATGACGGATATTATATCCAATTTTCCGTAGGGTTACAGTTTTTAAACTTTTTGCTTGTTAAAAATATAATACGAAGTCTTGCATAAACTATGCTCGTTATACAAAGGATTACAATATAAAACGTTATCACAAAAGACTCCATCCCGCTTTTGTGCAAGAATTTTACGAGTACAAGTTGGTATATTATGATGAAGAAATTATATTTCTGGAGAATACTGGAGGGTATAAAGGTGATGATACTAGCAAAACGCTGTCGAGTGCAATTGAAGGAGTACCGAGTATACACAAAACATTCTGTTTCGAGGAGCTCCTTGATGTTCTCTGATATAAAGCTTGGCATACACCATTGGCCGCATCATCACTTCCCATCGTCAAACCAAGCACAATAAGCGCGAATTTTTAAGCTATTGCATAGGTTCTATCGCGGGCCTTGAGCGTGGAGACCGAATCCAGAAATTCCGTAACGAAAATAACCTGACACGGGACTCCTCTCACCGCTAGATGGTGTTGATAAAAAATGCTATGCAATAGTTTTACCGCGGCAGTCCCCGAGTGCCACACGTCTTTTTTTTTTAACCCTCGACAAAACCGCAAAAACTACGTGTGTGTGTGAATTAGTCGGGAGTGTTCTTAGTTATGTTTGATGAAAATCCGTCCAAGATGGCCGCCGCCACAAAAAGGCGGAATACATATTTTTCACAACTCCCTCAATATGGGTATCAAATGAAAGGGCTTGACTAGTAGAATACTATACACTATTATTTTAAAATCCAAGATGGGCACCACCACAAAGTGGTGAATTATATATTTTTTTTAAATTTCTACTACTTTCATACTCAATACGAAAACATTCTATTTTCGAAAGTCTTGATGTTCTCTGATAACAAAGGTTGGTATATGCACCGTAAGCCGCATCATCATTTCCTATCATCAAACCAAGCACGATAAGCGAAAACCTTTTTTTTTTAGTTTTTGCAACAAATTGCCCATGCAAAAATCACTAGATAGATGTGTCAACTTGATTATGCTTGAGCTGCAGGTATAAATAGACACCAGATAGAAATAGAAATAGACACCTACCAAGTTTCTATTCCATGGCATTCATTAAAGTCTCAATAGCGCAACGGTTTAATGCGCGGACTGAGAACCGAAAGACCTCTTTCATTAAAGGCCTTACAAGCTTTATGGATAGTTGGAGTGGACGTTTTCAAGTAGAAATTCTATATTATTCTCACCTCGTTCGTATTACAAAAGACAGGAAAACTTTTCGGCACGAGGGTTATCAATTTATTTATTTATTTAAAGTTTATTACAACAAAAATGATGCGAGAACAGATTAGAACGATGATCACGCAGAAGTATGAACTGTGTTGCGGTGATCATCGCCCTCCTCCTCATCATTAACAAAGATATAGAATGAAGACATGAAAATTTTAAAAATATAAGTAATTTAGGAAGTTACAAAATTACAAAATTAAAATGACAATTTTTTTATTATACTGGACCACGCAATAATGTGCGCTAACCTTTATAGAGGATCGTTACCGGCAGGTAAAAGGATAAGAGCTCTCCATCCGCCGGGCTACAGAAACATTGCATGTCCCAGTTTTTATTATTTTTATAACAACGGCTTTAAGTATTTTGTAGAGAACGTCGGTTAATGACGTCACAAGTACGAACAATGCGTTTACAAGTTGCTTCAAACCTACTTCCGTATAGACTCACCTGTTTAGACTATCTGGGTCAGAGATTCACCTGTACAGGAAATACGTCACAAGACTGACAGAGACGATGCTCTACGAAGCTGAGGCTAGTCAATAGTATCTGGGGCTCGATATGTATTATTTACTGCTGGGTACTATAAAAATGGTGAGGTCATGATATCTCATTTGCTCTACTTTTGTGCCGGAACGCTAAATCGCTACGCGGCAAGTCTTTGAAGGTACGGTGGTAACTAGCCGCGCCCAAATCCAACAGACCACACTAGCCCAGACTACAGTGCCGGCTTTACTTAGTCTAATCCGGCAATGTATTGAGATAATGAAATTCTCAAATTCCCCCGCCGGGAATTAAACCCCAGACCTCAACAACCACTCGTCACTGTGCCAGCGAGGTCGTCGTAATATTATGTGTCGAACATGTGTATCTCACAGACAATCGGGAGATGAGATGAACTGCCAGAGGTGGGTCGCATGGCAGCAAATTGGTTTCGTGTCGCGGCCATCGAAAATCTGAATTGGTTTCAACCTCAATATGAAATAACGTTTCACAGTTTTCACACAGCTTTTGTTTACAATCCTTTTCAAAAGTTTTTGTAAATTGCACGCGTAAATGGAATTGAGTTTTTTTTTAGATTTTTATCGTATCGTATCGAAAAATTAGGGTTCTCACAGAATTTTTGAAAATCTGATAAAATAGGGCAGGGAAACTTTCTTCTATTCTTGTATTACCTAAATTTTAGCATTTTATCACGTATAATGAAAGAGTTCCCGTGGGAATTAAAAAAACCATAACCATTATGGTAACGTGGATACGTTGGTTGCGTGGATACGCGAGCAAAGTTCCGGGCATCATCTAGTCTAAATATATAAAAGGCAAAGGTGACTGACTGATTGACTGACTGACTGACTGACTGACTGATCTATCAACGCACAGCTCTAACCACTGGACCGATCGAGCTGAAATTTGGCATACAGGTAGCTGTTAGGACGTAGACATCCGCTAAGAAAGGATTTTGAAAAATTTCAACCCCAAGAGGGTTAAATAGGGGGTTAAAAAATCGAACCTAACGTGAGCAAAGCCGCGGGTTAAAGCTAGTATTTCATAAAATTCAGTGTAAATGATGGCTTGTATATTTCGCCACGCAAGCTATTTGTGTCGTTCGTCATTAGTCGAGAGTCGTTGAGAGCTCATGAGCGCGATAAGGGTAGGGGTGGCAGAGACTCCTGGTTGTCATCCAGCAAGTGATTTATTAGTGGAAGTCGCTTCTAATGATGTGTAGTGTATGTACTACATATTCGTGCCTATTAAGCACCAATAAGCTCACAGCTAGACGTTTTTCAGTTGATTCAACACAGTGACAAGCTATTTTTAACCGACTTCCAAAAAAGGGGTGGTGCTCAATTTGGCCGGTATCTTTTCTTCGTCCGATATCTTTTTATATTGTACTAGATTTTTCCCGCGGCTTCGCTCACGTTAAGTTCGAATTTTCAAAACCCTATTTTATCCCCTGCAGCATTTGCACATATTATCCACGGGGAAAGGATAAAATGGTTATCCCCTCGCTCAGTTTTATCCACCCGTCGAGCATGGCAAAATAATATCCAATGTGAATACATATTATAAGCATAGGGAGAAGATAATTTTATCTCTTGTCAGTCGATAAAATCGGGGATATTTATGTCTCCTGCCCATGCTGACCCTGCAGAGCGGTTGAATTTTCAAAAATCATTTTTTAGTGGATGCCTACGTCATACTAGCTATCTGTATGTCCAGTGGTTTGAGCTGTGCGTTGATAGATCAGACAGTCAGAAGTTAGTCACCTTTTCCTTTTATAAGTAGGTATCTATATTTAGACTAACTTTTACCCGTGATTTGAAACTTCTTTTTAAATTCGGTTTTTAAAAATCCCACGGGAGTCCTCTGTTTTTCCGAAGTAAAGGGTAGCTTGTGTCACTTTCCAAGATAACCCTAGTTTTTTTTCGGAATAAAACGTAGCCTATGTCACTCTCTAGATCCTCAACTATACCCATACAAAAATCACGTGGATTAGTTCGTTGTGGCGTGACTGAAGGAAAAACAAACAAGCACACTTTCGCATTTATGATATCCGGCAAGGATTTACCGTCTTGTTTCTAGGAGAATTACTCTTAAGTTCAGCGAAGGAACGAGGAGACAAAAAGTTCTTTTGTTTGTCCTCAGGCGTGATTTATTACAAGACTCTGCGCTTGACGAAGTCCATTCTCCGCTAAAGGGTGAGCTGGAGCGGAAACTGAATTCTTACTCCTCGAGTAAACAGTCTCTTGATGAATCGTTTTAACCCCATTTCTTTAAGCGATTATATATTTTTTATTACAAAAATTCATGAATCTCTTCTCTAATTCAAATTCAAAATTATTTATTTCAAGTAGATCAAATTGTGTCCTAGGACGCCATACATCCAAATCTGTTCAGGCATACATATATGAACAGGGCAATCCTGTAATATGAGCTCCGGAGTGTGACTGATGTTCCCTATTTTAGCACAGAATTGCAGGTTATATTGGATGGTCTACTTTTAAGTGGTCACGGAAAACGTATATTGACGGCTCATGTATAGATTAGATGATATAAACAGTGTGTAAAAACACACTTAATAAGTAGAGGTTATTACACAGTTAATGAATTCCTTAATTACAATGTTGCTTGGAACCATCCTGCTTTGCTTCAGCTGTCCACAAAATAGATAAAAAGATATTGTAAATTTTTTTTTGTTTTGAAAAGAGCAACTGCTGACTTTCTTGCCGGCTCTGCTCAGCAGAATCAGCATACGGAACCGGTGGTAGATTCTCGACTTGCCGTAAGAGCCACAAGTTGGCCTACATGAAATAAATCATTTTGAGTTTGAGTTTGAATTTTAATCTTTACTATAGACAGTAATTTCTACACCTAATCATACACATAGTTTAAAAAATAAATGCGGCAATCCAATAAAACCACTTCAGTGCTATAAACATTAATTGGATCTCCTCTGAGGGAATTGAAAATAAAATTGGCACTAGCTCAATTTTCCGCTCCAATGGACACAGTTTGGTGCAGCTTCTCTATGTACACGGCCTTTAGTAGTTTTGCCTTCTTTGGGAGCTGAGCCGAGCTTACTCTATCAAAATGTAACGAAATACAAACAGTTACAAAAAGGGGGATGTTTCCGTAGATGTTTTACAAGCACTTGCTAGATGCTTCACATAAAAAGCATAGATATGACTCGATTAGCAATTCATGAGTCAATAAATTATCGTAAACTGTACACAATATTTGAACATTTAGACTTCCGAGAGTTGAACTCAGGAAAATACAAAAATGCTTCTAAGGAGATTGGTGTCAGTTATTTTTTAAAACACGCAGACACTAATTCTTTTTAGGGGATAAATGTGTTCACTTTCCAAGTCCTCAACTGCTTTCTCATACAGAAAATCATGTCATCACGTGTTAGGGACAATCCAACTAATCAACGAACTAACACATCCTTCGAATGATTTCATCGCCCTAAATTCCAGAGCCTAGACAAAAATAACACTTTAAACTCCGAAATGTTAGAAGTACCTACCTAAAACCTTATTTTGACCATATAACCACACAAATCTAAGTTTAACAAACAAATCATAGACGTTATAGCGGCCTAATGTGTTAACTTACACCATTACGCACATTATTATCCCAAATCTAAGTAATTAGCTTCAGTCCTCTTTGTTTGGCAGTCGGATTTATCCAGGTGCCCTATTACTACAGGCATTATAAAGGCGGACATGGATTGGGCGGGCGGCGGTTTTGTGTGGACGTCATTAGTGCATAGCTTCCAAATGATTTACGAACGGCGTTTTTCAATGGACGTATTGTGGGAAAGAGTGAAATCTATCCTTACTAACAAACGACGTTATTACATTACTGATATTATAAATGCGAAAGTGTGTTAGTTTGTCCTGTAATCATACTTTAAGCCTCAATAGCCCAACGGTTAAAGGTGCAGACGACACCCGTTGCACTATTGTCGTACCCACTCCTAGCACAAGCTTTCCGCTTATTTGGAGGGGAGAGGAGAATATAAGTCAAGTTCAGCTTGGCTAATATTCTTTTAAAAAAAATACTATGATATAGTATATGTATAAAAAGAGGGCAATTAATAGAGCAAAGTATTAGCTTGATTATGGCGTGGAAATAATAAAGTTATGACGTCATTTAGCACTTTATCTAATTGGCCACCGATTGGTTCTATTTCATCATGTCCACTTCATAGAAACAAGGTGGAAACAAATCTCTAAAGCGGAATCGGAAAGTTATCTTTGTAAAAATCCCACCGAATCCTTGTACCTATAGTTCTTTCAACTCAACGAAGGCGCGTGGCTCATGGTTGTGTGCGTGTCGTGCCTGTACAGGTGTGAGCGTGAGCTTGCTCGCGCCTGACCGCTCCCATCTAGGCTCCTGACAAGCACGCACACTATCGCAATGTGCATGTACACGACGTAACCACAAGTAAGTAAAGCTCACGCGCCCTAGTGAGTAGCAAGAACTATATCAGTGTACCAGGGTCATAGGATATGACACTGTCTTAGTATTTATCACGTCTTGACATAATACCTAATATAAAAGATATTATACTTGAGTAGAGTCATATCTACTTAAATGATTATCACGTTGTATAAATTTAAATACATTTATTTTAATGAGCAATTATTCTTTTTAAAATTAAAAAATTATAACTTTGATGTTCGTAGCAATTAAGCTTTACTAACATAAAGTTATTTGAGTATATCTTCGCCCATCTAGGTCCCGTTTCAAGCCCTATAACGGGCCTAAGTTAGGCCATTACCGCAGACGTAATTGCCGAAGATGGTAATTAACTCAGTTTGCTCTTTTGTTTCACAAACTGGTGATTCCAGGTATCCCTATTACAGCTATTATGAAGTTCATCAAAACAAATTACTTAACTTGGTCTGGAGTGTTTGGTTTTATAGCATATATACCTTCAGTTTTGCTGAGATCGTTGACGATGATGATGATTGAGACTGGAATAGCACGTAGGCTATTCCAGTCAATGATATAATATTTTTATCCCGGAAAATAAGAGAGTTGCCGCGGGACTCCAAAAAAACCTCAATCCACGCGTACGAAGTCGCGGGTAACAGCTTGTAATTTATAAATATCACGGCATCCTATTTCTTCATTGTTCTTGTACAAAAATGTCAATCAAATATTGAATATTACGTATTCGATTCACCATAAATTTCATCTTACATCTTTTATTTTAAGACCGAAATAATGAAACTGAACTGAAACGGTGTCAGAAGTGCGATTTTCTTTTCACTTGTGAATTTATTTCAGTTTATTTTTTGACTCGCCTTAGAACGACGTCTTTTTATATTAATTCGAATTTAGAAAAGTAAGTTGAGAAAAGAAAAAATATTATATCAACCTACCTGAATAATTCAATGACTTGTGAAAGTAAAAGCACTCCGCCTTTTGGGGGTTAGCGGCTGTCATTCGACCTGTCACTTATCTATGACAGCCGGTACCACTTTGTTTTCTGTGACTTAGTCTGGTTCTCTTTGAGGGGAATAGACTTTTTGTATGAGATTTAACGTGACTTTTTTCCGATCCAAATATTTTGCTAGAGTATTAGCTTTTGCTCGCGACTTCGACCGCGTGGCAGAATTTTATCACAAACAAACACTTCAACATTTGTATATAATATAACTTGAGTGGGTACGATCTTGGGCGAGGATTGAATCGTTGATCTTCCAGATTTGAATCCGCTTTTAATATGTTGAGCTATTGAAGCACTTTTGTATTAATAACTACTAGATCTTACCCGCAACTTCGCTAGCATGGAATTAGATTTTTTTTTGGAATCCTTTATTTTTCCGCTATTGGAAGTAGGACGCCTATTATACACGCACTAGGTCCTAACCTATAAAAATCATGTCTATTCGTTACTGCGTGATTGTAGGACAAACAAACACGCTTTTGTATTTATAATATTAGATTGTTGAGACGAGCTTGAATAACTGATTCTATTTTTATAAATTATTATTGAGGCTCTTGATCACATCACACTATTATACCTTCTTTTTGTTCTTTCACAAAAAAAAGTTCACAGCAGAGCATAGACGTCATAAATGGCTGTCCACTTGCTTCGGTCTTGTGCCGCCTGAATTCAGAGGCTCCCTGCAAATCTTCTGATGTCGTCAAACCACCTCGTGTGCCAACATTGCGTTTACAGGTATAACAATAAAACTCTATCCGTACATACTACCCATCTCTACTGTGAACATAATTTTGTATCTGCCGCTGCATAAATCAGCTGTATTCTAATTACAATAACTCCCCTTTCGAGGTTTACTGTGCCAGCGATTCACCAGACAAAACTTTTGAGAAAACCCAAAAAAACAGGTTAGCAATCGAATAATCAAAATTGGTAATTTTGTATACAAATCACCACTTCGGATTAGTTGTACTAAGGTTGTACTAGATGGTAGGAGCGAAGCCGCAGGTAAAAACTAATTCTATAATAATATAATACTAATAGACAGATCGACATAAAATAAATTCAAAGCAGACGGAATGACGGACGGTACGATAAATTTTGAATTATTCCTTGTCGAAGCCTTTTAATGTAAACAATAAAGACGATGAACGGGTTGACTTCATTTTGAACAAGGATGAATCGCTTCATTTATCTAGTAAATGAGAGTAAATGCCGTCTGTTCTAGTAACTCATTTTTAATCTATTATTTTATTTATATTGACTTAGGAAAAAGGTAAAGGATCTATCTTTTGAAGGATAGAACGAGAGGATAGAACCTTCTAGAACAAAGAATCGAAACTTGCGAAACTGGTGGTTGGTTGTGCTCACGTCTCTCTTGGGAATTACACCCTTAGGTGTCAGTTACACAAGGAAAATTTCTCGAATTAAAAAAAATAATGACAAAAACTCGTACTAGTTAAGCAATGCTCGAATATGTGTGCCCAAAATTTCACTCGCATTAACTATCCTTGAAACTATCCTTGTCTAACTGAACCGTTAGTGTGTCAAACTTTAAAAACTGTGTACTGTATTGCTCGTTGCTCGAGTACAAAAAAAAATAGTTATAGCGCTGATACATAATTTTGATTTTTTGACTGGTTTTCAATGTATGTAGCGATAAAGAAGCTAAAAATACTCATGAATATTATACTCTCTCTCGAATCTACGTAATCTCCCCAAGAAATCTTTGCAAACTTTATGTTACTTTTATTTACCTATATTTCGATAGAAAACGTCTCCAATTCCAACTTATAATGAGTAAATAACGAGAATCTTGATTTGGCGTGGAATTACTTTCTTTGCGTATTACGTTTTGGTGTTTGGGAGTCATAAAAATTTCAGTAAAACTTTTTGACTTAAACCACTTTAGTACTGACGGCATTATATAATTGGATACGTTTCTAATAAACGTTATTGGAATTGCCCAACTTTAGCTTCATAAATATAAATTTATGTGAGTTTGGGAAAATTATATCGAAGTCCAAACTTTGACGTCCCATAATTTTCAGATTTCTGAAAGCAGAAGATACGCTGATACATTAATGTAATTCACTTTTATACGCTAATAAAATTATTATGAACTTTTTATGGCTTGTCCGGCACTTGGTGTCGACATTTCTGTCTTATTAATTTTTAGGAGAGCGCTTTATGTGTGCTATTACGAACTTACGACCTGCTGAAACATTTATGACTAAACTCTTCCTTATGAAGCTCTGAAGTGTTCGGCGAACAAGTTTTTAGTACCCATCTATTACGGCAATGTAACTTATTCAACAGGAGAGTTGGCTGTAGGTATTATTTCATTTTGATCAGCCTTGTATACTTTCTATAAAAACGTTCCATATTTATCTCGAGTTTTGGATCGAGCTTATGTTAAAAAAGGGGAAAAAGTTTTTGCAATTCACGAGGGCACGTGAGTTTTACTTGTGGTTACGTCGTCGTGTACTTGCACATTGCGTAAGTGTACGTGTCTGTCAAGAGCTTAGGTGGGAACGGTCAGGCGCTAGCAAGCTCTCGCTCACACTTATGCACATACGATATGCCCACAACCATGAGCCACGCGCCCTCGTGAAGAGAAGCAAGAACTATACCATAATAATGTAACAGTTGGGGATCAAAACGTCAACAAATTTCAATTTTCAGTCCGCACTTTTAAGCTTTAGGATATCGGAGCTTGCAACGGAGACTCTGATAAGTGTTAAGTAAGTGTGTTGATAAGTATTCCAATATGCGCTGAGGGTGGCTACCGAGAAAGTTTTAGTAGGTAAAAGGATTTTGGGTATTTTTAAGAAGATTTCCCCTTCGGCTACTGAAGCTTTATTGTGGAGTTCTAATAGTGAAGTTTGCGTCCATCCCTACCTCAATCGAAGTCGTTGACATGTCGTGTCAAATTTATTAGGGTGTGTTGTCCAACCTATAACAAGGCCTATAATTCCGCGCTGGTAACACATCGATCAAGGTAAAGGACGGGCGCCCTAGTGCGATATAGGTACGACCTACTTCCCTTATTTACTATTTGCGGAGAGTTTACAATTTATGTGCTACGTGGCTACCTGGCTACCTGCATAAGGAACTTGTTTACGACTCTTCCATTTTGTGACTTTAAATTATTATGCAAAACTTTAATAATATGAAACTTTAATTCTTTCTGCTAAAATATTATTGAATCCCTTTAAATTATAATATTAGTGAGGCAAGGTAGCCATTGAGGTTCTTTTATATAAAACTCACTCTAGTTCGCGACTTCATACGCGTGGAGTTAGGTTTATAAAAGAATCCGCGGGAACCATTTGTTTTCCGAGAAGTAAAATAGCCTGCTATGTTTTAGCAAAAAATCCCGTTGATCCGTTGTTGCATGTGCGTAATCCCTAACAAACTAATATACACTAGCTCTCATAGTCTTAAAATTTTACAGAAACTACATAAACTGATAATCCTGAAATTATAAATGCGCTATTATCCTAATATTTGTGGCAGCTTTGTGCATAATAATCATATGCGTGAATAATCACAACCCTCAATATCTCTAGGCATGCAAATACTGATGCATGCATGTTTAATTCATGTGCCTTGATTAAATTATATTTTAGGTCATTATATGCATAGCTGATCAATGCAAAGTTATTTATTATTGTAAGCAGCCACAAACACGAGCTTAAGGGTCGATTTCATAATAATATTATTGAGATCCGATTTCACCAAATTTATTATAACTTATTTTTTATATGAATAGCGGGCAAACGAGCAGGCGTGTAACCTGATGTTAAGTGATTACCGCCGCCATGAACACTTGTAGTACCAGAGGCACCACCAATGCGTTGCCGGCTTTTCAGGAATTTAATGGTCCGCCCCTTGAATAACCCCATATGAACACAATATTTTCAAGAATAAATAATTATACCAGACATTATTGCAATACTCTCCTTTATTACTGACAATAGTAGTGATTAGCGATTAGCGATTTTAATCCCAGATTAGGCTATGGTGAAATCATAAACATAGATTTCTTACTAATGTAAATATATTAAACTTTATTATTTGAATAACAGGTTTACATTATTACAGCATTATTTTTACTTTATTATTTGAATAACAGCTTTACATTATTTACAGCATTTACTCTCTAATAAACATATTGGTGAAATTGGTACCTTAATTTTTCAAATACCTAATATGCCTCCAAATAATAACAACAACAAGATATATTTTAAGATGCAAGCTTTGAGAATGCAAGATAGTTTAAAAGCGGTTGCCATTTCTAACTTCCTAATAAATATTACGAAAATCGCAACAGCAGTTTTGAAACTCTTCTCTTCTCTCTTCTGCATTCCGAACCGGTGGTAGAGTCTTGACCTATCATAAGAGCCACAAGTTGGCCTACATGAAATAAATTGTTTTGAATTTGAATTTGTATTTGAAATTGGTCCCTTAATACCTTTGCCTCAAAAAGGAAAATATCTAAATAATCTGCTTATTTATCGATGTTTAAGATCAAACGTTTTGATAACAAGCACGTTTCCTTTGCAAACGATTGATCATTGAAGAATATTATTACAAATATTATGTCGATGAATCTCTTACTTATAGCTACCTACTTGTGAAAAATTAAAGATCGAAAATCAGAAATGTATCGTTTTACCAAGTCTATTTTTTTTTCGATGATAAGATAGTCCTTGACTGCAATCTCATGTTCTGAATGAATCTTTTTTTTTTTTTTGCTATTTTGCAGCCATCTACAATCAGTCCATCTGTGACTATAAGTAGATTCGATGTAAGCGTCGTGAGTTGAGAGAAGGTCACTCCATCAAGAAACTCTTCTCGTTATGGAATTGCTGGCCTGGGTTTACAGTGACAGTTCTTCTACTGTGGTTCGCTTTAGCCTTTTGATTTTGCTACATGTGGTTAATGACACTGCCAGACTATTCACATGTCCTTCTAGCCTGGCCTTATGTTTTTTGGCACTTAGTTGGATTTCCTCTTTTACTGTAGGCATTCCTAAATGCTCATGCATTTCTGTTATTTTCGTGAAGAATGAATGAATCTTATGCTGAGATCTTATAGCGTGCTCTGACTCAGCTCAGACTTAAGATAGAGGTTAAAACGAGACACAAATATGCTCTGATATAAATCTGTCTCGTTTTAACTCTCTCTTGAATCTGAGCTGAGTGAGAGTGCGATCTATAGATTTTGGCCTGACCATTAGGATTATGATGCTACCGATAAGATACTTTCAGGGCCCCAAGTCTGCTATTTTACATGTCATTGTCATTGACCCGCAATACAATTACAATTCAATTATCATTGGTCCAAAATTTCGTAGTCTACTAAATTCACAATGGTCGATCGATGGTCTTGTAATTGGATTGTAATTCAATGATACCTCGGTATTGGCATTAGCTTAAAAAGCGTTTGCCGAAATGAGTTTCAAAAAAAACTGCATATTAAAAACGTTTATTTAAGCTAGATTCAAAGCTAGATGTGTCAGTGGCAAACCATCGGAAAACAATTGTGACGCCATTGAATTAGTAGACTACCAAAATTGCTAAAAGTAGCAATTGGGATGTCATTGATAGACAATTGAACTACAATTGCAATAGCAGACTTGGGCCCCTGATATGATCAATAGTGTTCCCATTACTCCCGGATGTCCCCACTCATCCATCTTACGTTGTCATTAGGGGCCGGTAATTAATTAGCCTCCGAAGTTTAACCTCCCCGGCCCCCGCCCGGATGTATTGTTAAAGACAGCAACTTTGCAGAGATTATCCCTTGTGGACGGGAATACTGGTCGTTGCGGGGGCTGGGTAGCATTAATTTTATTATACTTTAGGTTAATCTAAATATATAAAAGACAAAGGTGACTGAAGACTGACTGACTGATTGACTGGTCTATCAACGCAGAGCTCTGACCGCTGGTATGCTAGCTACGTAGACATTCGCTAAGAAAGAATTTTTAAAAATTAAACCCTTAATGTGAACGAAGCCGCAGGCAAAAGCTAGTCACTACATAGTATAAAAACTATAAAACAAAGTCGCTTTCTCTGTCCCTATGTATGCTTAAATGTTAAAAACTACGCAACGGATTTTGATGCGGTTTTTTTAATAGATAGAGTGATTGAGGAGGAAGGTTTATATGTATAATAACATCCATTAACAGTGAATGACATAGGCTATATATTTTATAAACGTGCGAAGCCGGAGCGGGCCGCTATTACGAGTATAATATAAATCAATTCGATGATCTCTCTCCGATCGTGTCGGATTTCGGTCCCATCGGACTATAAGAGTAAGGGAATACAGAATTAAACTGTGGATTGCGCACACAGATTCCGGATTCGGTCGGGAGAGCATTATTATGTATATTTATGTAATTATGTAATTTTTGTTTCAAATCTGAGTCAAATAAGTTTGTGCACAATTCCAGCATCTCGTTCTCGATCTCGTTATTTACTCATTAAAAGTTGGAATTGCAGGCGGTCTCAATCGAAATATGGAAGAAAGTAAAATAAACTTTCCGATGATATCACGGCAGGACGCTCGCTACTTGTGTGTGAGTGGGGAAGTAATTTTAAAATATTACGAGCCTACTTTGTCCTAAAAATATACGAATAAGTACTAGTTGATGCCCGCGACTTCGTTCGTGTGGATTAAGATTTCTTGATTTATTATTTACTTTCTTATTTTCCTGGTTAAAAAGTAGCCTATGTACTATTCCAGTCTATAAATAATCTATCTCCGTGCCAAACAGCCAAATCGGTTCAGTCGTTGCGGCGTGATTGAGTAACAAACATACATCCAAACTTTCGCATTTATAATACTACTAGCTGATGCCCGCGACTTCGTTCGCGTGGATTGAAGGTTTTTTTATTCCCGCGGGAACTCTCTTATTTCCCGGGATAAAAAGTAGCCTATGTCCTATTCCCGACCATAATCTATCTCTGTGCCAAATTTCAGCCAAATCGGTTCAGTCGTTGCGACGTGATTGACTAACAAACATCCACACTTTCACATTTATAATATTAGGTACTACTAGACAACTAGACTAGACTAGATATAATAGGAAATAGGATAATAGGATTTGTCTGGTGGGAGGCTTTGGCCGTGGCTAGTTACCACCCTACCGTCAAAGACGTGCCGCCAAGCGATTTAGCGTTCCGGCACGATGGCGTGTAGAAACCGATTAGGGTTGAATTTACACTGCTATACCTCTTTCAAGTTAGCCCGCTACCATCTTAGACTGCATCTTCACTTACCATCAGGTGAGATCGCAGTCAAGGGCTATCTTGTCATCGAATAAAAAAAAATCCTTATGTGCCATCGCACAAAGATGGTGGCCTCGCAGCAGAAAGCGCAGGTTTGGCAGAGCAGAGTCCCATCAAATGAGTTACAGGAAGCCGCTGGTTACAATCCGCATATTAGAATGGCCTAAAGGAATGTAATTATGTTTTACGTTATTCACGAATCACAGTCATGAAAATCTTACGGCTAAAGAATTACGACCCCTGTTAGTGATTAGGGGCCCAGGGCGGCCCCTGGGGTGCGTTATATATTAAAAGGGGGCCCCGTACTTATTAAAAGTGAAAGTGCAGTAGCGCGGCAGGGAATGCTCAAACACCTTCAGACTGTGAAATATCCCTCGTCCCTTATTGTTAGTCAACCTCTGGGGTTTAATGTTTTTGATATACATACCTACATATTAAAATAATTCGACAGCCCCTACGTTAATCATCGAAACTCAAAAATGACGGGTTTTTCTCTTAGATTAATTTGGCAGGCTTAAAATAGTTTGATTTTAATTTGATTTTTTTTCATTAGCGGGATGTAAAATATGGCATAATAGAAGCTGAAAAAAAACATCATTTTTGAGTTTTGATAATTTGAAAAAAAAAAATGATTTATTAATAAAAAGTTTTATCCTTTTAAGTAACTAGGTACTATAGCTGTGCCAGGATGTCCTGATCTTCCGTAGAAAATCTATAGGTATAACTCATGAATTATTTTACGTACATTCCGACGAATGGAAAGCCTCCTCCTTTTTTGGAAGTCGGTTAAAAATGCTGGACAAACCATCTCAAGCGACCAGCTGGACAAAAGCAACATAAGATTGTGTACTTTGGTGATCCTTTCATGGTACTTATTGTCCAATCGTGGACGCTTCTTGGTGGAGGGAATCCTTTACGGAATTTTATTTCGATAATATTAGAGATGTTTTACCGATGAAAAAAGTTTTATTTAACTGGTGGTATTAGAAAGTTTAAAGGAATTTGTTCACGCGCCCTCTTTCAAATGAATTATTCAGAGCATTGTAAAACGAAGGGAAGTTTATGAGACAGTTGTCTGTCAGACTGCCAATAAATTGTTCCTACCCCCAACCGTTTTAATACACTTTAACCGTTTAATGAAGTAAAGTTTAAAATAAGTAGACAAGTATAAGGTAAAGTAATTGTTAATTTAAAAGACTTTATACGGGCAATTGTCATATATACAGTCTCTAAAGGAACCCCGTGGAAATACTTAAGGCACCTTCGATATCCCTTCAGGCGTAGGACCGCAATATTTTTACAAGTTTAGTGATTCTATACCTATACATTTGTATAATAATAATAATAATATATACCCTTCAGTATTTGCACGGGTTTCCTTCACACCCTGTATAGAAATTCGAAGATAATGTTTGAAAAGAGTACCTTACTGATTTTTTCGGGGCAGAACAATAGAACAACAGTTGGTAGTTTGAGTTTTAATTAGTAGGTATATTTTTAATCAACCATCGAAAGGATTCAATACAACCTATTATTTATTTGAACGCTACATGATTATTATCAAGTATAACGTTGAAGTTATTAATGCTCATCAAACAAAAGCAAACTAACATAGCATATTATACAAATACTAAATACAGATTAATTTCCAAATTCGCTAGATACGAATATAAATTATATTATACATATAAAGCGTTCGCCGTACAATTGGAAATGTAAAGATTATTATCCTTCTCTCTATTCATCGATATTCGGATGAAGCTCGTTTATGTTACAGTGAAAAGAGAGGAAAAATAAAATATTTTATTAGGGTTTTCAATAAAAATATAATGAAATATTATTATATTCTATAGCCATATACCAATTTTTAATTATACTTGCTGTTCTTCATTCTTTTATTTTCTTTTGATCGAACCAGGCACAGATAATTTTCTATGTTAGGTAATAGGTATATAATGTACTAACTTTCCATCAACCTGTATCTATAAAAATCTACCTTGACTAACTGATAACAAAAGCCAAGACATCTAAAATTTTGAAGAAATATTCATAGAGCACCGTAGAGGTTCAGTAAGGAAAAATTCAAGAAAAGGGGTCGTAGTTAGAAGAAAAAAATATTTTTCAGTATCAAAAAGTGACAAACAATACACCTGTAGTGCATATGTACGTATTAAGTGAAGCTAAAAGATTAAAATGCATAATCTCACTGCAATTCAAAGCACTGCATAAGTAGGTAATAGCTGCCACTGTAAAAGAATCTTTTCGTCGGCGTTAAAAAGTAATGCCAGTAGAAATCCGCGACAGCTTAGAAGAAACCAAAGTTTATAGGAAATCGACTAATGCGTACAGATAAAACATCTTAAAATTCTAAACCAACCAATTAAAACTAGTTCTTATTACAGTGAGTGAAAGTGTAAATTGAAACGCACGTTCAGTGATTTAAATCCCTTTGGGTAATGTCGGGAAGCGGGGATCAGAAAGGGAATGTGAATTATAAGGAAATCCAAGAGTACCCGTTTTAGATTCCAGTCTAGACAGCACCTAGACTTTAATATGGCAGCTACAAAGCGCAGAGGAAGGCATCGAAGAGCCATCCGTTTTATTGAATAACCTTAATAGCATTATGTTGAAGCTTCAGGTTTCAAAGAGGAGAGAATATCAATGCTCTGTGAAATATTACTCTGTGGAATGACAAGTTCAACTATGATCGTTCACATGCTACATGTTACTCCTTTGCACCTTTACTCGTGAATTGCGAATGGTTTAAGTTTGGCTAAATGTTCTAAGTAGTTTAACGTAGAACTCGCAGTGTTCTAGAGATTTCAAATTAATTATTATTATCAAATAAAAGTTAGTCAGTTAGAAAGGTTAGCAAAAATATAAATCCACATCCATATTAATTCATAGGAATGTGATAAATGCGAAAGTAACTCTGTCTGCTTCTCTGTCTGTCTATGTATTTACTTTTTAAAACCTAACTGCTGAATCGATCTTGATGAAACCCACAGAGATGGAATGCATTTTGGATATGGCCAATGCCAAATAGGCAGTGCTCATAGTAAATCATAATGTTACTGACTTAATTGTTGTTAACGTTATTTATTCCATCTCAATAATGTTATTCTCATTAATAAGCGTTATTCACAGAATAATCACGAAAAGTGTTAATAATAACGATATAAGTAAGACCCCGTAGTGCTCGAGGTTCCTTAAGATTGTTACGACCGGCATACGTTTAGATAAACGTAATGCCTCATTAAAAATCGAAACACGTCCAATAACGGAAGTCCTCTATTTACCCAATATGAAGAGCGGTTCAGATTTCATCAAGATGCGGGCATTGTTTGTCTTCTATAGGTCTCGTTAGGGTCTCCAGTCGAGCATCGTGGACCAGTTTACGCGCCGTACCTTTTGTTGGTACACGAGCTGATCGATCTTAAATACAATGGGCTGAATACGAAGCTCAGCGTTTCAGGAAGTAGCTTGGCGTAGTACAGGTAAGATAAACAAGTTTGTAACGGGTTACGATAAGAATACCCGAACTATTGAGTACGTAAGTTTCAATTTATTTATCTGAAACTAATAAGTTTTATGAAATTAAATTAAATGAATGTTAAGTTTCTATTGACAAACTTTAGCTACGCATTTTACGATATCGTCAGGATGGAAGCGAGAAAAATATTTTCTGCTAAGATTTCACATGTCAATTTACACACATTGCCAATTATGTGCACATATCGATTGTATTTGATCACTGATCAAGACTGCACGCCAGAACTAAAAGCTAGTTTTCTTCTCCAAAAATTAATAATCTGTCATCTACGTCGTCAACCAAATACCGATAGATTGTTGGAGTTATGCCCGTTTTCACAAACGTTCCCTGACTTTTACAGGCTACCTAAGCTAAGTTAGGTGACACTTTCTGTACGTTTTCACGAACCTAAAAGACTTGTAAAGGTGAAAAGAACACTGGATAAGAGATAGTATATAGCTCCTTACGTAGACTCCTACTTAGGGGATGATTTAGTTATGGTTGGTCGAAACGAGTATTAGTCTCATGTGAAGACTTCCACAGCCTTGTTTGATATTGAGGGTTTATCTGTAATGGGTCTACTAATCCAGTATTAGTTGCCCATGCTCTAGCAATCACCTGGGTGCTTGCTAGAGCATGGGCAACTTACTACTCAATGTCTAATCTAGGTATAATCTAACCAAATTATAACCAACCAACAGTGGTCTCGTCAACTGACCGAGATGCTTGCAGCCAATATAAGTTGCAACCGTCATGTCATGTCATATGAAACGTGACCGGCCAGCAAAATGGACCACATAAGTAGTTACTTTAAACACAATCAATAATGGGCATGACTCATAAAACGATCCCTTTGTATTCAAGGATCTGGGACATCATCCGGAAGAAAACCAGTCCACTTTTGAATGCACCGTTTACATCGATAGGTATACAATGTCGAAGTTACAGTCAATGCCTGAACGTATTCTATTTCTTAGTTTGACTCAGACATAGTGTAAATCTATGGTTTAACAAAGGTGCAGTCTGAAGTTTGCCAATCTGCACTAGGCCAGTATGAAGGACTATGTCCTAAATCTTTCTCATTAGAGAGAAGAACTGTTCCCAGTACCGATTGGGTCGGCGATTGTAGCATAGTTGAGAGTAAGGTAAATGGTTAAACTAGTTTGGTTGATTTGATGAACTGAAGAAATCTGTATTAGTTGATCTATTACAGATTCCTTCCTACAAAAAATAAATAATAGATTTTTTTTTTAATTTTAGGATGGGCTAGGTTAATTCCGTAGCGACGAAGTTTCACCATTTGACTATAACATCGATTTACGATGGAATGTCAGTGTCCTTCACAATCACGGAACACATTTTACGATTGACTGTTGCGGTGATGGCGGTGAGGTTTGAGTGGCATCCCTCCGATTGTAGGAGAGCTAATAGCTTTAATTATATAGAGTTTAGTAGATAATTTCAATTTAAACCGCAAATAGCACAACAATAAGTGCGTCTTTAACCCTCCATTGATATCTATTAGTAGCTCCCTCCTTCGCACATACCAGCTATAATTTATTTGTTAGTTATAATTTTTCTAAAAGCGCAACAAACTACGTGTGCAGTTTGACGGGATAAGTTTTCTTTGATTAAAATATTGTGCAACAAGTGATAAAATAAATTAAAAAAAGCCACTTACTTGCTTTTTATACTTTGGTATACGTACGCTTACTTAACTTCTAAGCGTTAACGTAGCGTTTAGGACAGGTTTCAATATTAGGCAGTTAGTTTCTGAAAGTAAACATTCCTTAAAACTTACTTTGATAACTTTAAATTTTACTCTCAATTTCCGGAGTAAGTATTGTTATTATCAATTTGAATATTTTTTCTTTTTACTACCTTTAAGAATGTACCGATAAAAATAAGTAAAAATAGCGTTACGTGCTTAAAAATCCAACTAATTTTCTGCATAATGCTTCGTGTTGTACAAAATTCATGTTCCGTAATTTGAAACAATATCAAAGGCTTGTGTCTATGAAAGTTTAATTTCGTCTCAAAAGGTTGCCCTGCGAACACTTCCCGAACTTGCCCGGGGGGGTAGGAGGGGGTGGAGAGTAATTAGTTCATTAGAATCACGTGAGCGGCGTGCGTAGCGACCTGTGTTATAATATGGAAATTATTCAATTAACTCGCTTAATTATGTGAGACATACGGACTTTGAAAATTTCGATCACTATTATGCAATTTTTTATGACAAACATAGAGAGATCAGAACAAAAAAAACTAGGACTCCTAAAGTACAACCTTCGAACGTCTGCAAAATGTTTAATTCCATGCAAATTCAAACGAGTTCATTGTAACAATAGATTTGATACATGTATTATATACTAAATGATGTCGGCGTAGATTGAGATTTTTAATACCTGCGGGAACTCTCTTATTTTATGGGATAAATACCCTATGTGTTATTCCAGACGATAATCTATGTATATGTGTGCTGAATTTCAGCCAAATCGGTTCAGTCGTTGCGGCATGATTGAGTAACAAACATCAATCCATCATTACATCTATCCATACATCCAAACTTTCGCATTCATAATATGAATAATAGGATGCATGTGATCTTTATCATCTTCGTGTACTATCTGCGACTTGATGGCTGTCTGGGTTGGTTCGCATTTTCAACTGCTGCCCAGTAAGCCCAGTCCATCACCTCATAATTAAGTGTTATCGTCCAAACAGTTGCTTCATTGGAGACCTTCTGACAGAAATCCTCACTTCCAAGACTAATTTTAGAAACGATGGTCTTTCGGCAGTTAGGCAGTAAAAAATAATAAAGAAAAATATTTGTTTCATAATTATTGCGTGAAACTCTTGTTAGATGTTTATTATAATATGCAGAAATCATTTTATTCTAAAGTTTGCGAACCCTTCCGTCAGTGAGTCACAAAGTACACCTTTGTTAAATATTCGATGAAAATTAAATAAAAACTTGAGTAAACTTGATCATGATAAATTGTTCATTACGTTGTTGTCATTAAATAAAAAAAACAATTGGATGGATGATATTTGACTGCATTGTTGTTATTTAATGTAATTAATATAACGTTTCTTTGTTGATAAATAGTTTATTAGCTCAGATTCATCACTCTCTCTCTCTCCTTCTCTAGCGATAGATGCCCGTGGGTGGAGATAAGATTCTTAAAAGGCTCGCCACAGAACATAATCTTGTGCCGCTTGTATCTAGTGGTCGCGAGCGACTCGCTTCAGTTCGTCTGTCTATCTGCAGGTGAGGTTCTTCCAATTTTGCGTTTCCCGGTTTGCACGAAAGCATCTTTTGACCTCGACAGACCTTTATCTATCGGTCTTCGCGCTCATCGATCTTTTTTGTATCTTTCCTTTGAATAATTTTTTTAAGCTATTGCATAGCTTCTATCGCGGGCCTTGAGCGTAGAGACCGAATCCAGAAATTCCGTAACGAAAATAACCTGACACGGGACTCCTCTCCCCGCTAGATGGCGTTGATAAAAAATGCTATGCAATAGCTTTACCGCGGCAGTCCCCGAGTGCCACACGTCTTTTTTTAAATAATGAATTCTCAAGCATGACTATAATATTATACGATAGTTCTGCAAATATTATTATCCTTGCCTAGGTCTTAATATATCGAGATTTACTAATACCGAACGTACCTTGAGATATTAACAGGAACAATGGCTCTAATCCGGCGCAAATAATATAATAATCGATCCCTATTGTCGTTTAATA
The DNA here is from genome assembly GCA_038048805.1 of Hipparchia sbordonii. Taxonomy (NCBI): domain Eukaryota; kingdom Metazoa; phylum Arthropoda; class Insecta; order Lepidoptera; family Nymphalidae; genus Hipparchia; species Hipparchia sbordonii. The sequence goes on along the minus strand of JBBIWI010000008.1, from coordinate 9,423,525 downwards.
GCAGGATGCAGTGTACTGGAGGAACGTTAATTAAGAGCGCGCGTAATGGTAAATCTTCAGATGCAGATTTTTACTGCAGTAAATCAAGTTTCAACTATCCGAACAAAAAAAAACAGACTAAAATTACATCATATTTCCAAGGAACGGTACTGAGTAGAAACATAAATTTTAATATTTGTTCGACAAAAAAATCGTGAAGTTAGGTCTAATTTTTAGCCAATTTGCAGCTCTCCTCTCAGAGGTATTCACCACGCCGGCCGGCCCAATATGAATTGGCAGACTTCACACTCCTTTGACAAAATTATGGAGAACTCCAGGCATTTAGGTCTCCTCAAGATGTTTTCCTACATTGTTCAAGTAGGTAAGCAATATTAATTGCTTAAAACGGTCAGAACTCTGAAAAATTAGAAGTGCCTGAAAATCCCAGAATTGGTTTATTTGCGATCATTTCGCGATCCAATTATTCCTCCACGTACATTTCCTGTAAATAAGCGGTACCGGAGCCCTTTAATTGGTTTCGATATATGCTTTCCGTATTAACGGAATTTTCGTATATTTTGGAACACAATATCACACAATAATATATTACGTATCCAAGTACTTGTTTTAATATTTTCCTGTCTTATCTGTCGACTGTCGTATAATGTTTTGTTTGAAAGATAACAATTATTATTAGCGTCGTAAATAGCCACATAAAAGTAGGATCAATTTACGTAAATCTTCTATAAATATATAAAAGGAAAAGGTGGCTGACTGACGACGACATATCAACGCACAGCTCAAACCACTGCAGGACAAATCGGGCGTACATATAGCTGTCATGACATAGGTATCCGCTAATGAAAATTTTTTTGACGGCGGATATAAGCGGAGAATGTGGGTATTAATATTTTTTTACATAACAATAATATGTAACTGTAATCGGAAATTAAAAGATAAGTAGGTACTGAAAATGAAAAAAAAGCAGTATTTTCAACACAATTTGGAATAGCCAATTGTGTTGAAAAATACTTAACAACGGATGGGCTGGTATTTACCAGCCCATCCGTTGTTAAGTATTATATAAGTATACAAGCCTATTTTTTATTATGTATTTACAGTGATAGAGTCTTGTCATGAGATTGAATCTTGAACACAGTTATTAATGGATCATTAAGCACGATAGGTACTTAGAATTGGTAATTTAAAAAAATGTTCATGTTACTTTTGTGATTCATCCATTTAATATAATAGCGAATGTCGCAGTGCATCAAAGTTGCATTGGCAAGGACTGTTTATTTATATTACAAAGAAAGATTTTCTTACTGGAGTAGAGATGTAATCTCTTGTCAGTACTTTGTATCTTATCGTAAAGGCGTTATTTTGGAGCCGTCACAATATTGTGCTGCTTTATTTGCATTTTGGCTGCTTTTGTTGGCTCGTATGTGCAACTCGTAAAAATAATTCTAGATTCTGCTTCTTTCATGCTTTCAAGATGAAGTCTATGTTTTTTAGCGATTGAAAGTACGTTGACCCATTGCATTAAACTGTTACAACTGTGTGGATTAAGTTTTTTCAATTCATATCATACAATGTATGCTATCTGATGTAACCTATCTCCATTCCTCTCAGTCAAATCAGTTGTAGTGTGAAGGAGTATCAAACATCTATCCATTTATCTTCACAAACATTCGCATAATATATTAGTGGGATAGTAGGATAATAATTAGGAGGACTGGCTACATATTGTAACATTTTTTTGTTTTGAAAAGAGCAACTGCTGAGTTTCTTGCCGGCTCTTCTCAGCAAAATCAGCATTCCGGTGGTAGATTCTCGACTTGTCATAAAAGCCACAAGTTGGCCTACATGAAATAAATAATATTGGATGTTGGATGGATAGAGTTATTAAGTGTTTAGACCACAGGAACATAGAGCATTAATAGAGCCTAGTTAAGCCATCCAGGTAATGCACGCAAATCGCATTGTTCCTGAGGACAATCGCGAGTCTATTTAGCAAGCTTGATTGTCGGCCCTGCGAGCTGTGCAGCGGTAGTGATTCGCTATTGTGCACGATGAATGCCCCGAAATAATTTCGCCTAGGATTTTGGGCCCAGTTTTCGGATGTACGAAACATTAAGCAATAATTTTATCTAAATCTAAATATACTAGTGGTTCGCCCCGAACTGAGACCTCGCGGTATCCCATAATTCCCAAAAGATAGTTTTAATTATATATTGTAATAATTAACTTTTAACATTAGACGCAATAAAAAATAATAATAGTTGACGCAAAACTGTTTTACTGATACAGCGCCATCTATTAGCATTATTGTGAAGCTATTAGCATTAAAAATTAAATAATTTCGTTTCTTTATAATATTTATCTAATTTTAGTATTTGTTGTTCAAGTACAGGATATAACTGAATTTTCAACAAAGTTTCAGGTTCTAATATGCACGAATATCTATCAACGTACAGCTCAAATCACTGCACGGATCGGGCTGAAATTTGGTATGCAGATACTCAGATAGCTATTATGAAGTAAGCATCCTCTAAGAAAGGATTTTTGAAAATTCAACCCCTAAGGGAAAAATCGAACTTTACGTGAGCTAAGCCGCGGGAAAAAGCTAGTCTACACTTAAAGTAAAATCTTCAATAGCCCAATTATTAAAAGTGCGGACTGAAAACTGAAAGTTCGACGGTTCAATCAGATGCTTTCCGCTTATTAGTATGTACCTAAGCGAAAGGAGAAAGTTGGTCTTGTTCAGCATGGCTAATATTCTTTTAAAAAGTTTTTCAGAGTTAGTTAAACATTGCTCCCGACTTAGGCCAACGTCTATTTATTTATTTTATTTATACAGCTTTATTGCATGAAAAAAAGAACAAAATACATAAGTAAATAAACAGTGTAACACAAAAGGTGACCTTATCACTAATAGTGATCTCTTCCAGGCAACCTGTACGAGAGGACTTAATGTAAGTGAGCGACGGGGATCGCAATAAATACGTAGGATAATAATATTATATTATTACATAATTATAAATATACTATAATAAATACAAAATATACTAAAAACATAATATACATATATAATATAATAAATATATAATGTAAATAAGTATGATACATAAGCATAATATAGATAGATTACAGTAGCAAGTGAATGTTTAGAGTGAAAGATAGTGTTTCTTAAGACGGCTTTTAAAAGCTGCTATGGATTTGGCATGCCTTATTGCAGCCGGGAGTTCATTCCACAGCACAGCTGCTTTTATTGTGAACGACTCTGAGAAACAATGCGTGAGAAACAACGTCGTCGCAAATATGTAAGTCACGCCCTCAGTTTTCTAATATAAATCGAACCTACGTCCTCATAAAATGTTTCTATATTGTTGGCAACATCTGGTACCACGTTTTAATGAAATAGAGGGAGTAAAAATCACAGTGTCGCGCCTATCTCATATTTTCGCAACAGTTGCTTTCGACGGGCTTTTTTTAAAGATATTGTCCTATACAATGTTGGGTGGAAAGGGGAAACATATTTCAAGTAGGCCATTAGCACGTTCCTCCTCTAAGTAAAGAAATAATGGATGCGCGACTTTTGTTGAAACGGTTTTTACTCTGGTTGTAACATTGCCTAAAAGCCTGCCAGCAAAAAAGGAACGTGCATTCTGAGGGTTGGTGTTTAAAAAGTTATTTGTTTGGACCTACTTTATTTATACATATTTTTCCGAGTACTTAACCACAGACGACGATGACCTCCCTGGCGCAGTAGTGAGTGCTGTGGTCTTATAACTGGGAGGTCTCTGGTTCGATTCCCGGCGAGGGCAATTTGGGAATTTATAATTGCTGAATTGTCTCTGGTGTTGTCTGATGGGAGGCTTTGACGGTAGCTAGATACCACTCTATCGTCAAAATACTCATATAAGAACACTCTAGTTTTGCAGTCCCTTTTAGCAAAGTCAACAAAACAAACTCAGCTTAACAAAGTTTACTTTGTTAAGATTTGGTAGGACCCTAAGGTTCTAATACCTAGTCATTTGCATGTAGGGCATACTGCCGATAAACAAAGTTGTGGCACTCGACCCATATCTATCTACTTGCCTTTATATCTCGAATCACAATCCCGATTGTATCTCGGCATCGTCGTAGGATTTTATCCGAGGTCCTTAACCTTTTGTTTTAACTTGTAACGAATGAATAGATAAATTACTTCTCACAAAATTATTTTTTTATACTGGTACACTTATTTTCAATAATAGTGATTTATTAATTTTGGCACAGTTATTTTTTTTTTTTTAAATATAAATAAACAGAAAAATAGTCAATATACTCAGGATTAACACATAGACTATAGGTACATTTTATCATAAAAAATTAAAAGAGTTCTCTTTTTTATTCGATGACAAGATAGTCTTCCTTGACTGAGATCTCACATGATGGTAAGTGACGATGCAGTCTAACATGGTAGCGAGCTAACTTGGAAGGGGTATGGTAGTGTACATTCAACTCATACCCCTAATCGGTTTCTACACGCCATCGTGCCGGAACCCTAAATCGCTTGGCGGCACATCTTTGAAGGTAGGGTGGTAACTAGCCACGGCCAAAGCCTCGTACCCGAAAAGACCAGAGACAATTTAGACATTATAAATTCCCAAATTGACCTGCTGGGAAATCGAACCCGAGACCTCCCAGTTATAAGACCACAGCGCTGACCACTACAGCGCGCACAATCACCAATCATGGGTGAAAATAAGGTGAAAATTGAAAAAATTACTATTTTTTACTACCAATAGTACGATGGCATAAACCTATTCAATACGTATGTTTTATAGTACGGTTAAAGATCAAAATATAGAGCTTTTTCCTTCGGTTTCCGTTCAAAGGCTTTGTAGTTGGTCGTAAAGAAATTGTGAGGGTTTTTTTTGGCTATCTCGCTACAGTCTCCTTCATTGTTGATGACCGATCGCATACGAGTAAGGGTCAGTGATAGATGATGAGAATGACAAGGCATTGAGTTTTTGTGGAATCTTTTTTGATTTTCAATAGAGTAGGAGACTTTATTTACAAATGAAAATTTTGTGACTCCTGTATAAATCTATATACATAATTAAATCAAGCTATAATAACGTCGGTAATCAACATTTTGCCAAATACGATTTTTTTATGTTATCTTATAATTAATTCTCTATCAATCCCTCGAAGCAATATTCTCCATAATACTGTAGTTTGTGATATAGCAAGATAAAAAACGTCGTTTTTAGTTATCAAATGGCTTCATTATTAATTAAATTATTTTATTTATTTCAATACCTAAGAAGATATCCACTTCGGAAAGTTAGGAACAAAATTAATTACCATAACAATAGTTGTAAAGACAAGATTTTGAATGGAAAGTTACTTCAAAAGAGTAAAAGATTTCTAAATCGGCGCTGACATTTAATCGTCTCAACCAAGAAAATACAAAATGTAAAGGGAATTTGATGAATTATGTTTCTTGTGGCCTCTTCTGAACTTCAAAGCTGTTTTGATTGAGAAGTTCTTTGTGATATTTTGGGAGCTAAAATAGTAGGTCCGTGTAATATTTTGTTAATTTAACTGTTGTATTAGAATAAGATTTTGCCAATACATGTCTGGAACTTGTTGGTGTAAATAAATGAAAATAGATTTTTTTTTATTTTTTATTCGATGACAATATAGCCCTTTTCTGCGATCTCACCTGATGGTAAGTGACGATGCAGTCTAAGATGGTAGCAGGCTAACTTGGAAGGGGTATGGCAATGTACATTCAACCCATACCTCTAGTCGGTTTCTACCCGCCATCGTGCTCGGAACGCTAAATCGCTTGGCGGCACGTCTTTGACCGTAGGGTGGTAACTAGCCACGGCCAAAGCCTCCCACCAGACGAAAACCTCACAGTAGCATTTTGTCTATTACAGTTTTATCTAAATTCTAATGGATTGAAGTCGCGGGTCAGAGAATAGTCAACAAGGGTTGATAGATTTTTTAATCTCTATCCAATTTCCATCCAAAAAAATTCAAATGTACTTTTATAGTACTCGTTTCAATTGAGCTAAGCTTTATCGAATCTGTGCGTGCTCTCACATGTTGATCGAAGGTTTTATTGTTAATATTCGCACTTTTTCGTGTTCATATTCATGGTTCATAACTATAAAGCATCCAGGTGAAGTAGGTACCTACATGTTGTACGTGGTACGTGGATACGTTTATAGTTTTTTTTTTTTATAAGAATACTAGCTTTTGCTCGCGGCCTTGCTCACGTTAAGTTTGATTTTTCAACCCCATATTTTACCCCCTTAGGGGTTGAATTTTCAAAAATCCTTCCTTAGTGTGCGCCTACGTCATAAAAGGAACCAACTGTAAAAATTTCAAGTTTCTAACTTCAGTAGTTTAGGCTGTGCGTCATATCTCAGTCAGTCAGTCAGTCAGGACTTTGAATTTCATATACTTATATAGATTAGCCAACCTGAAGTTGACTAATATTCTCCTGTCCCCTCCAAATAAGCGGGAAGCTTGTGTTAGGAGTGGGTACGACAATAGTGCAACGGGTGGGATTCGAACCTGCGACCTTACAGTTTTCAGTTCACACCTTCAACCGTTGGGCTATTGAGGCTTAAATTATTGGGCTATCTAAGGAAAAGTAAGTCTAATATAAATGCCAACTTACTAATCTTCTTTGCGAGCCTTTTTAGAGTTCCGTAGTTAAACTACAAGGAACTCTTTTAGTCTCACCAAGTCCGTTCGTCCGTCCGTCTGTCCGCAGCATATCTTAGAGACTATTGGTATTAGGGAGCTGTAATTTGGCAAAGTTATGCATATTTTTATCGTTTAAAAGTAAAATATAAATATCATATAAAGTTTTTATCTATCTATCTATCTATCTATTAATTACGCTAAAAAATTTTGAAGAATTTTGGGTACCTCCCCTACACGCAATGTGGGGATGATATTTCTTTACTCGTTTATCCCATTGTGTGGGGTATCGTTAGAAAGGTCTTAAAAAAAAAATATTAAAGATTACGTTATGAAAATTTTTTCGATTTAGGGGTGCGTTTGGGAAATATTAAGCCTAAAAGTGAATTTTCGTCAGAGTAGGGTGTTCCCCCCCTCTAAAAACTATACTAGGATTTAAGATATATGAAGAGTATTCACGATAGTAGCTGAAAATGTAATAAAAACATTTTGTGTTGAAAAATTACGTGAGTTTCCTTCCTTTCACGTAATTTCGTCTCATCCAAGTTGAGCTTGTAATTTAAAACTACATAACATTTATGAGGCGGTGTAGGTCTTTTATTATATTTAAACCCATTTAAACCACTATAATTTTATTATTATTCATCCAAATATCATTCTGGTTGACATCGATAAGCCCTTTTACTAATAAAGTTTCATATTGTTCCAACTAGGTCAAACCGCTGTATTTATTTGTAGCTACCGTGTGCGGTAAAGGTTTTCCGAAACAGACAGCAGCAAACAGTGGAATGATTCAGAAATCCTCCCAAATCAAATAGCACTCGAAAATCACTAATATAATTTTGTTCCACCGTAACATGAGCTCTTGTGTGCTGTGGACGATACTCAACTGCCTTCATGACATATCTGACATCGATATCGGGATAGTTCTCTTTAAAATGGACCCGACGGGCAGCGTGTAGTGAATAAACCATGAGTTGTTTTCAATTTGGCGTAAAAGCGTTCTGTCATAAATGCTGACCCAGTCATAATTGTTTATCGCATTCGCCGATTACGATTTTATTGTTCTTCATAGAGAATATTGTTCTTAATAAAACCTAATAATAATTCTTTTTTTTTAAGCTATTGCATAGCTTCTATCGCTGGCCTTGAGCGTGGAGACCGAATCCAGAAATTCCGTAACGAAAATAACCTGACACGGGACTCATCTCACCGCTAGATGGCGTTGATAAAAAATGCTATGCAATAGCTTTATCGCGGCAGTCCCCGAGTGCCACACGTCTTTTTTTTTGTTGTGTAAGTTTTGATTTAACAAAACGAGCAAGACTTTTCAAAAACCCTTTCTTAGCCGAAACCTACGGCATAATAGCTATCTACGTATATGCCAAATTTCAGCCCGATCCGTCCCGTGATTAGAGTTGTGCTGTTAGATCAGTCAGTCAGGTCAGTCATGTTTTCCTTTTATATTTTTAAAGATTTAAAGATAACATATTATTTGTGAGTTTTGAAACGATCCGAATCGAAAATTTTGGTGAAATGTTTGACTCTATTCAGCCACTAAGACCGGATGTCCAAGTTTTGGCAGCTGTTTCCGTGACTAAACGACAGTTGGGTTAAGTTAGGTCGGAGGCTAGCAGTGAGCTATGTCTGCGGCAAAGCGAACGACGATAGTGTAAACAACTGTATTGGTATTTAAAAAATATATATTTACAACTAGCTTTTACTCGCGGCTTCGCTCCCGGCATTTGTTAAAAGTAATCCGAAGTGGTGATTCTTATTCAAATTTACTAAATTTTTTTATTCGTTTCACTTTTTTTGTTTTTTTTTGTACCTGTTTGTTACTCAATCAGGCCGCAACGACTGAACCGATTTGACTGAGAAGCACAGAGACACGAGTAGATTATTGTCTGGAATACCACACAAGCTACTTTTTATCCCGGAAAATTAGAGAGTTCCCGCGGGAATTAAGAAATCTCAATCCACGCGAACGAAGTCGCGGGCATTATCTAGTTTTACATAATTTCATAGCGTCTAGTACTATGCCTATACCTACTCAATTAATAAGCGTAGGCGTATAAGACTCTCTCGTAATGTCACATCCAATAGACCATTCCGCACAGCGGTTGTCAAAGCGACCGAGCAGGTGGATTGAATCAGGGTCTCTTTGACCCAAAGGATTGGCACTATGCCCCAGAATAATGGACGTGAAACCGCACGCTTATGAAGTTAGGCTAGCGAAATTCGTAGTGGATTGTTCGATGTAAGGTATCGCTTGTCTGCTTTTTGAGATAAACTTTGCTTTTGAAAAACAAAGATTCTAAGTTTTATTATTACAAAAATACTGAAATCATATTAATATTATTAAATATGAAAATCTGTTTGTTTGTTGGTATTTCTTCCAATGTAGTTTAATGACCTATTTAGTTTAGACATTTTTTATTCCAGGACTAAGATAATAAATGTATTTTATAAAAGTGTTAGAAACTGAAAAAGTTTGATCTTATTGAAGCCTCTACATCTTTTTTTTTTTAAAGAATATTAGCAAAGCTGAACTTCACTTATATTCTTCTCTCCCCTCCAAATAAGCGAAAAGCTTGTGCTAGGAGTGGGTACGACAATAGTGCAACGGATGGGGTTCGGACCTGCAACCTTTCAGTTTTCAGTCCGCACCTTCAACCGTTGAGCTATTGAGGCTTAAAAAAAATATAGTTTAGTATATTGGTTGCCTGGAAGAGATCGCTATATAGCGATAAGGCCGCCAAATTGTATGCTATTTATTAAGCTCTTTGTGTCTGTCTTATAATATGTGTGGTGTACAATAAAAGTATATTCATTCATTCATTCATAGTTTTTAAATATTACTAGGAAGCAAAAATATTAAATTATATACTAGGTACCAGGCAAACATAACTTACAAGGCGTTATCTATATCGAGCGCAGGACGTGGTCTTATTAATATTTTCTCACGAGTGCGTCATGCATCAGCCACCAGACAGCCACTCCGGCTAATGGAAACTACCATTATAAATTTCTGTCCGTAAAAGGTTGTCAGTGAGGAGACATGAGAGCATTGATATTTTTTCCTCCGAGAAAATCCATATAACTTATTTAAATTGAATTTTCTAGAACCTTATTTGCCCGCTTTGAATAAAGACTTGAAGCTACCTAACCTAACAATGTAATTGAGTCAACAATTCCTATTCCTAGGTATACTCGTTTTCGTCGTATTTTAAGTAGTTTGTAGTAGGGGGTTGAATCTACACTGCCATACCCGTTCCAAGTTAGCCCGCTACCATTTTAGACTGCATAGTCACTTACCATCAGGTGAGATCGCATTCAAGCCCATATGATCAGCCGCATCAAATCCTTACAGTTTAGGTGGGCAGTACCTCTGCAGCATCAGGATTCAGGACCTGGAACCCGAATTTATTATGGGACCATCTCGCAAAGTTTCTGTATCGATTAAAAAAGGATTCACGCAAATCGGTTTTGAAATCACGGAGATATCGATATAGCCCTTCACCCTTCTTGCTGACCGATGTCCAGCATTGGACATCGGTCTCCTGAAATGATCGCCACAGAACACGATCTTGCGCCTTCGGCATCCAGGGCCTACCAATACAATGTACCTATACTAGTTATGAGAATAGTTTTAACAGATTTTTTTTTATTCGATGACAAGATAGCTCTTGACTGCGATCTCACCTGATGGTAAGTAACGATGCAGTCTAAGATGGTAGCGGGCTAACTTGGAAGGGGTATAGCAGTGTAAATTCAACCCATACCCCTAATCGGTTTCTACACGCCATTGTGCCGGAACGCTAAATCGCTTGGCGGCACGTCTTTGACGGTAGGGTGGTAACTAGCCACGGCCAAAGCCTCCCACCAGACCAGATAAATTTCTTAATTGCCCCCGCCGGGAATCGAACCCGAGACCTCCCAGTTATAAGCTCACAGCGCTCACTACTGCGCCAGGGAGGTCGTCAATTTCTTAAACTTTTGAAATGCTCCTAAAAGTGATCAAGTTTTATCTAAGAAAAAATCACAGTCTAAACTCGTGTAGGCACTTATTATAATTATAATGTGCTTAATTAGTATCTAAATTAAAATATAGAACCTCGTTATTAAATTAGAGAACCTTGAGAATTTGTAACGAGGTATCAAATATAGCGGAGATAATATAATATCAGGTAATATAACAAAGCTATTACAGTGAAGATATAATATTCATGTCATCATAATACAAAGTGTCATTAATTTGAAACGTGTGCAAATAATAATTTTGTCTAAGTATATTATTCTCTCCTTAAAATTAATGAGAACTTGAGCTGTATTTATAATGATCAAAGCAAAAAAAAATTAATTTTGCTAAGTAATTAAGTATTAATTGATGAAAGTTCAAGCATTTATTTACAAGATCGACTAGGGGAGTTTTTAGTAACCGAAATTCCTAAAGCTCATACATGCTCAAATATAACTTTTTTGTGAGCTTGTTACAGCATGCTAGTATGCTCTTTCAATATATTCATTAATTGTTTCATCAGGATTACCTAGTACGGATTATTATTAGTACGGAAACCAGAAAAGCATAGCTATTTGTTTGCTACTAGATAATTTGCTCATTTACAACATGCTCTTGTGTAATTATAAACGCATCTTTGTGATAGTAATAAGCATAATATGTGACATAATATGAAGCATTTTTCAATATTAGTTTATTAGCGAATTTAAGCATGTAGCGAAACTTCTAAATAAAATTAATCCGCTAGGGAACACGGCTTATTTTTCACAAAAATCATAAACGCAAAACTCTTTAAATTACTCACATAAAAATACCCAGTTGAGACTATAAAAAACTAATTTTCTTAAAGACTTTCATTAAAAATTCAATTGTGGAAATAGCTACTTGAAATAATTGACTCCGAATGCCAATTTATTTTCTACCATATAAAAGCCCAAGTAGTTAAATGAAAGTCGAATTTAGTCGAACGTTCTGGCGCTGAGGCTAGAAGAGGGTTAAGCGAACAATTTATTAAAATCTTGATTACGCCTATCTTCATTATGCTTTTCGCTTGCTCCGCCGAATACCATAGTGAGGTAGAAATAGTCTTTTTTACGTAAGAGATGTTTCACATTTACCTGAACTCTTTTCGAAAATACTTAAGAGAAAATGCGGGCGGTCTTTTCTCCATACAAACGCTCTCGCCTGTTTCCTCTCTGTTTAATGACTCTAGAGCAATGATTTTTTTTTACAATGAAATAAATATCAACCCTATGCCCTATGCCTCTATGTTTTCCTTTTTGAAGATACATTATATTTATAAGCACTAGAACCCACACTACTACTACTAGCCATACTTCTATTCACACCTTGGACGATTTTCACACTTACAAATATCATAATACTAGCTGTTGCTATATCTCTATATCATTATGTGTGTTGGACTGAACGATGCTGCCATATCATCTGGATTATAGGACAAGATATAACCCAAGATGGTTTATTAAAAATAACCCTCCAAACAAAACCAGTAATTAACAATCATAGCATAAGTAGGTACTGTAGTTCCCCATAGATTATCAGCAAACAACCATATTGTTACAAACACCCCTAAATTAATTTCTCCAACGTCATAAACATAAATACTCTACACTAATTTATTACTTCAAGTCATCCGCACAACTCATTGGTTTAATATGAAGACGGCTTTAACCATAACCTTAGGGCTCGTTTATAATATTCAGTAGTTTCGCGACTGTCGTGTCGTGGATAAACGTATAGATAAACATTTGATCTACTAACCTACTGCGACGCTTATTTTTAGAGATGCTACTTAAATGAGAATGATACGACTATTTAGTGTTGTATACTGATAAAATATGGGCTGGGCAATTAAAGTTGCTCGCGAAGTGAGAAATTATATCATTCCATGTTCATACAAATAAATTATATTTATTTATTTTCCGATTTTGAAACAGTCATTAGGAAAAAATTATTCCAAGAAAATTGTTTCTAAACTTGGATTTAAGACGAAATATTTAAATTATTGATCTGTGTTTTTATTCTTTTCAAGTAACAACTTACATAGAAATCGTATAAATTCACTCCGCTTAGGTTCACATTCACGATCGACGACGCGATGATAAAGTACTCCAAAAAAAGGTGGACACTGTTGCGTGAGTGACTTCTTAGGTACTTATAGTAAAAAGCAAGACGTTACGAGTATGTCTTGCTTCTAGCGTCGGTCGTACGCATGACGTTGCGTAGTTCTAAACGAGCCCTTAGTAGATGTTTAGAAATCGCAAAGCAGACTTGCTCCGAATTATAACGGCCTGATTAAGAAAGGTCACGTTTTATATTATGGTTGTATATATTTATAAGGAAAACTGTAAAGCCTTTTTTCCTGTTGTTTTTTTTTTTGGGCTAAATATTGTGAAATTCTGTTGTTAGGTTTCAGGGAGTTTGGATGGTTTACAATAAAAAACGTGACTTAATTTTGGAAGAAGATACGCTTTCTTCTAGTTGCGATACCAAAATTATGTTCGTAATAGTAATGTACTTATAATTATCAATACAATACCTAATTAAGGCTAGGGGCAAATCTATCAAAAAACGCTTGTGAATAAAAATGATTTACTTACATTAATATTATCATATTTTACTTATGAATTTTTTGATCGTAGGTCTAAAGATCTTTCTTAGATGGATATTAAATATGTAGTGATTTTTAACTTTAATCTGTAGTTTTTAAGTAACTTTTTTATTATTTTTGTATGTCAGTTGTCGTCTGACTGAATATGTGTCTTAATTATGTTACCCATATTCTTGCAAATCGAATATTTCATTTTATGAAAAAATCTCTTGTAGAGATCAGAAAAATCTTTCCAAGTCAGTCACTCAAGACATGGGTCATTAATTATATTAAAATAATCAAGAATCTAGACCCGTAACACAGGCGTAACAACAAACAAGAACTAGTTCATCATAAATTCATATGTTAGTTATTATTCTGAATACTGAAATGCAAAATCCTCTCGCGGAGTGTCTTCATCTCCATAAGATATAAGATGAACTTCACGCTGGCTTGGAACTTTATTTTCACTTCTAAGAATTGAAATATTCAATCGCTACCTGACTATTCCAGGAATTTTGATTAAGTGTCTCTGTGTATTTATCGTATGGTTGTACGTGTATCAGTTCTCTCATAGTTGCCAAACTTTCATTCTCATTCTCATTTCATCTACTTGCATTCATGTATCGACTTACAAACTTTAATATAACTATTGAGTAAATTTTCCCTACTCGATGTTTGTTTGCAAAAGTCTGTTATTTACATTTTATTTACACACGAACTTTCCAATATGTAGCAAAATAGAGATGTTTAAATGTAAATTTATAATTTTATTTACATTAAGGAATAAAATAATAATAAAGAGATCGATTGTGAAGTGTAGCCTTAAATATAATTGTACCTACCAGTTTTTAAATTCATAGTACTATTACTTATTCCTATTTTTAACCTCAGAATCGTTTTGCAAACTTTTGTCACGGTATTATCTTCGATTTTATATTGTCTTACTTTATGACTATAATAACAATTGGCTTAAACTATCAAACTCAAAATTATACTCAACTTTGGATATAAACTATCAAAATCGGAGTAACAAGCATAAAATTTTATGTTAGCTAGAACTTTTCGATGTGTAGAAATGAAATTAAATACAAATGAAAACTGAATTTCCAGGAGGGATTGCACCAAATACCTACGTAGTTAGAAAGAGTACCATAGAAGTACTAAACGAGATTTTTTTTAATGTATAATTCTTTTAATTCACGAGGGCGCGTGACTAATGGTTGTGTGTGTCTATATCTTTTTTTTTTTTTTTTTTTATTCTATGACAAGATAGCCCTTGACTGCGATCTCACCTGATGGTAAGTGACGATGCAGTCTAAGATGGTAGCGGGCTAACTTGGAAGGGGTATAGCAGTGTAAATTCAACCCATACCCCTAATCGGTTTCTACACGCCATCGTGCCGGAACGCTAAATCGCTTGGCGGCACGTTTTTGACGGTAGGGTGGTAACTAGCCACGGCCAAAGCCTCCCACCAGACCAGACCAGAGACAATTTAGAAATAATAAATTACTAAATTGCCCCCGCCGGGAATCGAACCCGAGACCTCCCAGTTATAAGACCACAGCTCTCACCACTGCGCCAGGGAGGTCGTCAAAATCTGTATAAGTATGAGCGAGAGCTTACTCGCGTTTGACCGCTCCCACCTAGGCTCCTGACAGACACGCACACTTACGCAATGTGCATGTACACGACGTAACCACAAGTAAAGCTCACGCGCCCTCGTGAGTTGCAAGAACTATACTTATTACTTATTATACTTTGCCAGCGACTTCATCCGTATGAAGTAAGTTTTTCCAGGATAAAAGTGTTCCAGTTTATTTTACTCTCCGGGTCCTAAAATATATCCATGCAAAAAATCATCTTGATCCATTGCTCCGTCGTACCTCGCGTTGATTGAAATACAAACTAACAAACAATATGTTTACGGGTTTTCTCATTTTACCATAGAAGTTAGACCGCTAACATCTTCGTCACTTACCATCAGATCGCAATCAAGGACTAAGATAGTCAACGAATAAAAAAATTAGCTTTATTAACTTCAGAATAAACACTTCAATTATAACACCTATAATAATAATTATTATATTATAGGTAAAATGTTCGATTCATTGCAGTATTTTAAATTAAATGAAAAATTTACCGCGCCAAAATAAAAGCCACTCCTTTCGCTTCCACGGATATCACATTTCATCACACGAAGCGGGACGAGTACGACACGTTATTTGTATATAACATAATTTCTTATACTACTTTTTATTATTGCCATATAATAACATAACACCTTGAGGCGATGTGGTTGATTTTTGTTGCGCATTTAAATAAATAATATTATTATTATTTGTTAACTTTATATTAGTTATGAAGGTCGCAGGCAGAGGACACACGGAAAACGCAGAAACTTACGATATAATTATTTTCTACTAGCTTTTGCCCGTGACTTTCTCCATAACTCCGTATGGAGCTAGGTTTTTAAAAATCTCATGGGAAAGCTCTGTTTTTTCGATATAAACGGTAGCTTACGAGTATGTCACCACCATGCAAAGCATTTAATTACACCTATGTATTATTTATTTAATAATATATTAGATACTAGCTTAAGGGCAAATCGACAACTAGAGGAATTTTTAACACAATTTCTACTTGGAAACATCGCAAATATCAGCAAGGCTCAAACTGCCCACGAATTCGCACTGAACATCAACTTAGCTCTAGATTATGGCTTCGTCTTTAACACAAAGTGAATTCACATACCGTGTATAATTTTTACTCATTAGCTGAAGCCCCGAAACTTCGTTCGCGTGGATTAAGGTTTTTTAATTCCCGCGGTAACCCTCTTATTTTCCGAGAGAAAAAGCTATGTATTATTCCAGACTATAATCTGTCTCTGTGCCCAGCCAAATCAGTTTAGTCGTTGCGGCGTGATTGCGTAATAAACATCTATCCATCCGTACATCCATCCATATATCCAAACTTTTGTATTTGTAATATTAGTAGGATTACATCTTTTGGAATACGGAAAGTAGTAAAATTGCTGGAAAAGTCGTATCCGTCCCATCCCAGTGTAAAAGCGCCCATGTAATTACACGCCGCATTGCTGTGCATTGTCACGTCATGGTGTTTTCATTAGTTGTGTAAACATTTTTAATCGCCGCCCAAATAAGACACACCCTGAAAACGTCCTATTACATTGTTTTAATTATTATTTTTAGAAATTTATACTCTCGTTGAGATTTTTATTATACTTACCTAGGTTTTTAACCGGGGCCGTTAAACGATGCAAAAACGACGGGGTGTTATAAGTTTGACGTGTGTGTGGGTGTGTGTGTGTGTGTGCGTGTGCGTGTGTGTGTCTATAACATCGTAGGAGCCGAACGGATGAACCGATTTTGATTTTGTTTTTTATTGAAAGGTGAATTAATTGGGAGTATTCTTAGCTATGTTTGATGTAAATCGGTCCAAGATGGCCACCGTACGCCGTCGCCGATGGCAACTACGTAGTGCTACCAATACCTGATTTATTTAAAACTTGGATATAATAGTAATAGTACCTACTGGTCAGTTAGTAATTCTATTCTCTAAATTACACTAAATTCATAGTCTTTTTCTACATATTGTGAAAAAGACATCCTTGTTTTTGGAGCAGTTAATTTTGTAAAGTTTAGAGGTTGTTTACAACGGAATTAATACAAATCTTTCGCAAATAGTTCTCTCGTTAGTAATTAATGGTAAAGTTCCTACATTTAGGATCAGGGGCTACAGGAAAGGTATTGATTAAATCTAACAAAGCTACTAGGTATAAATATTTAAACGTTTACTTGTTCGACTTAACAAATGTTAATTAAGCTGTAGGAAGTGGGTTCGCGAACTATTTGCATTAGTTCGATTAATTCTAGATTGCAGTAAGAGGTTAAGTTTCTGAAAAACTCATTAACATGGACTCTAATAAACATACGAATTAAATTTTTGAATGAAATATTTATATAAGTATTATATAATAACGGTCGTTTGGGATTGGGAGCTCGCAAGAAGTAAAACGAACGAACGCAGCGATAAACGAACGAACGCGGCGATGAAACGAACGACGATGAAAATAATTCGTTGACACTAGTACGTGTAAGTTTTTCATTTTCCGTCTGGATAGGCTTATAACTTTTTTTAAGAAATAATTGAATATTTATTTCGCCGTTCGGCATGACTGAAGATATGACTTGCTTTGTATTTTTTTAATTCATAAAAATAATTGTGTTTTTAATTCATAAAAATAATTGTGAATACCTACCAACCGCCGATTGCGGCGCGCCATACCTGCTGCGGGTGTAGGTATCGGCGTTTGTTGGCCGCGATATAATGCGTGCTCAAAAATTACAGTAGGTACTGGTAACTCATAATTTCTGAGATGAGTGGTATTTGTAATTATTTCAGTATAGGCATTAATTACATAAAAGGTTACACTTAGTAACCTATTCACAAAGTTTTCGTGAATAAAAGTTAAGCAATAAAAGTGGAAGTAATAAAATCAAAATTCAGCTATTTTTATGCAAGAGCATGTTATATTATGTTTGCGGCGTTTCCTGACCTGACGTGACTAAATGCAATTTCTATTTTGTAAGGAATCAGTATCGCGAGCACGCTTTTAATTTACTAAGAAATAATTGCTTATTAATTATAGCATTATTGTCATGACGTGTAGTTTATGCATGTTGGCTTGATGTACTTTATTTTTTTCACAAAATACCTATAAAATAAGCACCTATAACACCTATAATTTTCCTTTATATAAAAGACAGGTACTATAGGTACAGGTTGTACTTTGACATGTTCTAGATTAAGGGCACGATCTTCCGCCGCAGTAACTTGCAAGCAATTGAAGTGAAGTGCACGAGCCACTTTGTTATAAAAAAAGTAAAACAGTCATGATAAAAAAAAAAAAACTTTTTAGAGAAAAATTAACGGTAAAATATTCTTCTAAAAGCTTTTGCCTATTTTTTGACATTTTTTTTTAGTTTAACTTTGATATACTATAAATAAAACCTGAAAAACAATTAAAAACTACACTGCTTTCGGAATATTATTTGATCGAGTGAAGTTCAAAATATGGACTTTTGAACGGTAAAATAATTTAGAACCGGTATTAAACTACCACATTTTTACCCTATCAAAACAAAGAATATTTGATTGTTTACTATTGAATCAAAAACAGGCTGTTTTCGGAGATCCTGCCGTTAAAGTTACTTGACTTATGAGCTGAAAAAGGTACTCATGAGCTTCTTGCTGTCACTTCTCAGCAAACTCTGCTTTCCGAACTGGCGGTCCCATCGAAACGCATACGAAGTCGCGGGCGTCCACTAGTCTCGCAATAAAATGAAAGGTCTATCGGTTGGGGACGATGAGAATATTGAAGCAGTATTACCATTTACCACCACCATGCCACATACGTTTGAGAGGAAGCCAAGTATTTGTATGTGAAATGATTTATGAGCCACATTATGAGCCGTTCAGGCGTAGCGTGGTATATAGGATGCAATTTCAACGTAACCTTACAATAAAGTAAATATGTTTTCACCCCCCACAGCTCTTATTTATGAAGCAATAAAGGCGAAATTGCAACGATAATGGTCCAACGTAGTTGTACTCGATCTACAAAACCACAAACTGACCACAAGCCAGCGTGGAGATAGTCGTTATTACTCAAAGTCATGTATTGAAAGTAAACAATGGGGGAAACGAGATGGTCCATAGAGTTCAGTAAAAGCATTAGTCATAACTGCGACCCCATTTACCCCCAATGGACTTTTCATCGTATACTTTTTATCCGACCTCGACAAAGCTGGAAGGAAGGGTTGTGACTTGTGTTTGTGGATATGTATGTATATGTATGTACAATTTACGTATGATTTTTTATGTATGTTGCATCTTAGCATCGCATTAGCGTAGTAGCCTACTACCTACCGAGCCGATTTTAAAAGGTAGGTACGACAATTATAGTGCAACCACTATTGTCGTACCCTTTCCTAACCCAAGCTTTCCGCTTATTTGAAGGGGAGAGGGGAAAACATCGCTTATAATAAAAAAATCTTCAACTTTAATCTTCATTAAATAAAAAAATATATATTGAATGTATCGGATCACCACAATAAAATACATAGATTATAAACGATAAAGGTGCTTACTGAAAACTGAAAGGTCGCAGGTTCGAGCCCCACCCGTTGCACTATTGTCGTACCCACTCATAGAACAAGCTTTTCGCTTATTTAGAGGGGAGAGAAGAATATAAAGTTTAGCTTGGCTAATATTCTTTTAAAAAAAATCACTGCGAACAAAGTTGCAAACAGTAGCTAGTGTTCAAATAAACACATTTCATTTTGTTCATTTCAAAATGTTGAAACCTAACGAAAAGTTCTACTACAATTAGAGTTGGAAGCCTAATTAAGAAGTTAGGCAGCATCGTTACCGACGAGTTAGCAGAATTTGATAGTGAAACTCGCTGATTGCCGACTAAATAGTGAAATGCGAGCGTATTTTAATTGTTTAATTACAGAAACCTAAATACAGCTCTCTGAAAAAAAAAATTCGGTAAGGCGTCACACAGGAAAAGTTTATCGAATGCGAACAGCAAGAAATAGTTTGCGATTATCCTATGCGAATACTTTCCATATAATTTTTACGAAAATCAAACAGTTCCCGCGGGATTTTAAAAACTAAATCCACGCAAACGAAGTCGCGGGCATCAGCTAATAATGTTACTTATATTTCTTTATCAATAAGTTATTAGTATTGCCCAGTCGGGGAGTTTTTGTTTTTTTTTTAATCTGTTAATATTAGCCAAGCTGAACTTGACTTATATTCTCCTCGGGAATAAAGATAGAGCCTGTATTTACGCACACACTTGTGCACTATAATATCTCCCATGCAGAACGCTAATCTCTGTGAAAATTGGCTAATATCACCGAATGCGGATAGAAGAAAATTACAGTTGCTATGAATGTGACAAAGTATTCAAAGACGTAAAAGGTAAAGTAGGTATTTCAATTAACTGTTTGTATCTTACCTATCTGCTTGCTCGTCATTCTTTTCAAGTAGTTTTAAACTTCAAGCATGTTGTGGCAACCAGTAAGTAGGTCTACAAAACTGCATAATAACTTATTTAACATGTATTTTTTAAGCTATTGCATAGCTTCTATCGCGGGCCAGCGTGGAGACCGAATCCAGAAATTCCGTAACGAAAATAACCTGACACGGGAGTCGGGACTCCTCTACGATGAGCCGCTAGATGGCGTTGATAAAAAATGCTATGCAATAGCTTTACCGCGGCAGTCCCCGAGTGCCACACGTCTTTTTTTTAGTTTTTAATTTTAATTTATTGTAACCTGTTGGTCGTCCATAAAAAAAAAATAAGTATCTTTCCACTATAAGTGCTGCTACTCAACGGCATTATCAATGCAGAAACCTTGCGAAAGTTGTCGGTTGGACTAAATTAAGAAGTTGTGTCGCGGCCTAGTTAAGAAAGTTCGTTAGTGTGGCTTGAAGGTTCTCCTTGCTGATTGTCGTTCGAAGTGAGATGAAAGTGCACTTTAAGTGACTAACATAGTGACACGTAATATTATATTACATGAATTAGAACTAGTGGTTTGCCTCGAACTAAGGCATTTAAGCAAGAAAAGGTAAGAACATTTTTTTATTCGATGACAAGATAGTCCTTGACTTCGATCTCACCTGATGGTAAGTGACGATGCAGTCTAAGATAACGAGCTAACTTGAAAGGGATATGGCAGTGTACATTCCATATACCTCTAATTGGTTTCTACACGCCATCGTGCTCGGAACGCTAAATCGCTTGGCGACACGTCTTTGACGGTAGGGTGGTAACTAGCCACGGCCAAAGCCACCCGCAAGACCAGACCAAAGACTCGTGGAATTCAAAAATCCTTCATCTATGCGGACAAAGTTGTATTTCTGGGAGTAAGAAGCAAAAGAAGCCTTAATTTTACTCTCAATCGACAAGATTATAACATAAAAACCATAAAACGTAGTTAAGGAGTGTTCATTAGTGAAATTCATTTAGCCCGCGTCTCCGTTGCTGACAAAAGTGTGACGCAAGCGGAAGTATAATTTTACATTTTACATTGTGAAATTAATCAAGAATGCAGCAGTTTCGCGAGAAGTTCGGCAATCGTCGGTTGGCCTAATTAAGAAGTTGCAGAATCTTCACTATGTAGCTGAGAAAGTTCGTTAGTGAATCTCGGGGACCCTAATTGCCGATTGGCGTTGAAAGTGAGATGCTTCATGCTAGTGTCCTATATAAGTGACTGAGTGAGATTAAGGATGTAGGGTGAATAGAGTTGTTGCCAACTGCAAATAGGTGCAAGCATATAACGGTTTTTTAGCCTTCAACGTAAAAAGGGGTGTTATAAGTTTGGCCACTTTTTCTGTCTATGTGTCTGTTGCTCAAATGGATGGAACAATAATTTGAATGCAGATTGTTTTATAGCGGGATGGACCAACCAAAAAAGCTTTGATTATAATAAACGTAATTTTTTTTTTACAAAACCGACTTCAAACGCCACTACAAAGTATATCAATTGTGCCTATAAAATTTGAAGTGTTATCCAGCATTCCATCATCAGATCCTGACCTGATGACAATGGGACCAGCTGGAAAGTATACCCTTCCAAACAAAAAAAAATTTGGACGCGGGCGTCTTCGAGTAATAAATCGGGGAACAAAAAAAAGATTCGGACGAATTAAGAAACCGCTCCTTTTTTGGAAGTCGGTTAAAAATATGCCTACGAAGTAAGTACACGCCAAATTCATTGTTAATTTATATTAAAATGGTATTTCTATTAAAATGTGGGTATTCGGTTATAAGCAAGTGAATTGGTGGTTATTCCGCAACCACAACTGCATATAAATGGGGAATATTGAAGCCGCGGTTCATATCAGGGCGACGTAGTTCAATGGAAACAGCCCCTATAAAGCCAAATTATCTCCAATTCGTGTTATAAAGATAAAGGATTTCTGAACTTTCCACGAAAAATACAAAATCTTGTAAAAATATACCTATTCACTATTTTTCCAAGATTTGGTATTTTTTACTTTTTGATATGGAGTCAACTAGCTGATGCCCGCGATTTCGTCCGCGTGGATTTTTTTATTAAAATCCCTTTAACTCTTTAATTTTAGGGTATAAAAAGTAGGTCCCTAACTATACCCATGCAAAAAATCACGTCGATCTGTTGCTCTGTTGCAGCGTGATTGAAGGACAAACCACAAACCAACAAACAGACACACTTTCGCATTATAATAAGTAAGGAAGGAATAAGTAAGTTTATTAAGGAAGTAAGGATAACACCATAGTCGAGTGACGTTTAATCGACGAATAAATACGACTTTTGACAGATTCTCAATACAAAAATTGTCAGAACCTCATACTTATTTATTCATCGGTTTAACTTTATTCGGCGATGGTGAAATATTGTCCCTTCAATGAATAATCAATAAAAGAAGTTTCAGTAAGCAGCAGATCAAACAATTAAAAATAGGAAAATAGCGTTTTGCTTCTTTTTGAAAATCCTAGAATATGAGTAGTACCTGTTATCTACCAGGAATACATAGATATAAGAAAAAGTTGTCTGCTTATCTGTTACCTTAAATAAACAAAAACTTCTGCCTCTCGTTTAACGATTGACTCCAGAGTCCAAACCCTGCAACATAAATCACGATCACGATTTTAGCTAAAAGAGGTACCTTTCCGAAAAAAAAAAACGCGGGACGAAGTAAGCAAACAATAGTTTGAAGTGTGAAACAAACAACAAAAATTAACGAAAATACCTGTATTCCGATAACACTACACTCTAATTACGCGGATAGTAAGTGGTGTTATTGGCGGTGATTCCGAAGCAGAGTGGAATGTAAATGGCGGCCATTGAGCGTTATCGTTGAACGGAATATAACCTCTTTATAAGGCGAATTATTTATATTTTATACTGAAAGGATAAAAGTATTACGAGATACGAGAGCTACCATTAATAGTTTAAAGTCTCTCGTAAGCTTGTGTAAATATTTATACGAACGAATATTTAAACGAAGTTCTTTTTAACTTAGACACTAAGTATATACGTCATGTCGAATTAATATCAAACAAAAATATCCAATAAAAAGTAAAAATTAGAAAAATATTGCATAGGCATTAGGTATTTTGCGCAAATTCATGATGCACATAGAAAAAAAACTTATTTTGCTATAATCGGCCAAACTAGAAAAATCGGTATGGAATGGTTGTTTCTTGTAAAACGGAAAAAATAGAGCGAGGTATAAAAATTTACGTTAGGGTACCTACTCACTGTAGAATTCAATTCTCTACTAGATTAATTATTAATAATTCTTTTTCTGTTTATATTTTGAAAATAAAAATCAATTTCAAAGCACGGTCTTCATTATATTTGCAGATCAATCCAACGTATGGTTTTAAATTTAACCAAAACTTCGATTGTATGGGAGTTGAAGCTTACGAGGGATTCTTAAGTTACTGTGGAAAGTTTTAATACGTTTTCATTTTAAGAGTAAAGTTCTAAGTCTTGAAGATGCTTTAGTGGTGAAGCCATACATGCATAAATTTTTTTTAAAGCATCAGCTGTTCCTAAGTTAAGAAAGGCGTTAAGTTTTTAGGTACGACAACTTCTCTATTTTAAAGTCAACATTTATTCGTGTTATTTGTTTATCCTTTGTTTATCGAGCGAAGCGAGGTCTTTCTAGTCTTCTTGGGTGAATTTTCACAAGTCTTTCTATCAGTGTCAGTGGCTATCTGTGCGAGTCTATCCTTATAATTCCTAAATTAATGAGCTAAATTACTTACCTAGTTCAAATTCAAAAATAATATGTAGATTTCAAAATAATAAAAAATAGAAAGTTATGAAAAAAATTACCCTTAATTCGTTGAAAAAATTCATAAACGTTCCTCTCGAGAGGAGCTTTAATAGAAAAAATAGAGTCCAAACCAGTAGGTATTCCCGTTTACTTGATATGGTCAATACAAATAATTTATGTATATCTTAGATAAAAAGAATCTTACGGATACGCCATATAGGCCACCTGAAAAGGTAGGTAAAATATTCATAACCAAAATTGTGGAAACAGTAAGCTTGTGCATAAAGGCGAAAGCGGGCACGGCTTACAAATAATCCGTCGACATTTGTATAGAAAAAGCAAAATCAGAATTCATTTCAGTGACCCCGGAGCCGATCGTAATTCCCCCGGGCCGAAACTATTTCCATTCAGAGGGGATTCGACCCTAGGGGCTACACAACCCGCCTTCTTGTTCCTAAACGCTCTCGAATTTGTTACGCAAAATTGTAAGTCCAAAGAGATTTAAGTCTAAACAACCTAATGAATATTATTTTTGAAGTCGAAATTAGTACGTAGCAATTAAATATTATTTGGATAGAACTATTTTTTTTTTATTTTTATTTCATAACAAGATACCTAGTCCTTGACTGCGATCTCACCTGATGATAAGTGACGATATGCAGTCTAAGATGATATGATAGAGCGGTCAGCATGAAGAAATGCAACGCAGTTCCGTGCCGATCTGGAAGACATTAAGAGGTTGCTTTAGTCCTTGTAAGTCAGACAAATCTTTTCCTCTCCCGAAGAAAAAAAAGTCTAAGATGACAGCGGAATAACTTGGAAGGGGTATAGCAGTGTACATTCAACCCATACCCCTAATCTTTTTCTACACACCATCGTGCCAGAGCGCTAAATCGTTTGGCGGCACGACTTTGACGGTAGGGTGGTAAACATCCCAAGTTTCCCACCAGACCACACCAGAGACAATTCAGATATTATAAATTTCCAAATTACTCCCGCTGGGAATCGAACCCGAGAGACCACCGTGTTCACCACTGTGCCAGGGACGTTGTCACTCTGGGAATGGACGTAAGGTTAACAGAAACCAAAGAAGAGATGTCTATCGATGATAGATAACGTATTAAAGAGATCGTATTTCGTAACATAAGGCAACAAATAAAAGCAAGTTAATTCTAGAAAGCAAGTATAACAAAAACTTACTGTAATATAGAGACAAACGAGGCAGATAGGTGAAGCATTACTACTCTGCTATAAGTTTTTGAGTCAGTACAATTTTGCAAATCTTAACAGCCCTTAGTTGTAAAAAGTGGGTAACTGTTTCTTGGAATATTTATCTTGGAATGACATCTAGACTATTTATCTTGGATTTTCCTTCAAAATAAATCAAAACATAATAAAGAAAATATTAAAACTAGTGGCGTATTCTCAAAGTATTTTATATATCGAGAAGGGTGTGCCACGACAGGATGTTTACCTTCCGGCTTAACTACATAAATGTCTTTCGAACGAGGATTTTGGTCGAAGCAGCGATTGATACAGATCCATTCGGAGGACGCTTAAGTACTTCTTAGTACTTTCATTTCCTTGATACACCCTCCGGATTAAGACGCAAGTTGGAGCAAACTTCTTCCGACATAATTTATCTCTTTAATTAATGTTGTTATAATTGGATTTTCTTCTTAAATATATTTTACTAGCTCGCCCAGCTTTGCAGTCATAGCCTGAAGTTTGAATTTATTGTGAAATCTTTTCTGAAAGACCTTTTTCTGTATATTGGCGAAAGGATTTTTTGAGATGGCTTTACTTACTAAATCCTATTAATATTATAAATGCGAAAGTTTGGATGTATGGATGGATGGTTGTTTGTTACTCAATAATGCCGCAACGACGGAACCGATTTGGCTCAAAGATAGATTATAGCGAATTCGCGGACTTCACATAGTTTCAAGAACATTATAGGGAACCCTCAAGCTATTTTCCTTCACCGTTGAAGCATGTGATATTTAATAACTGCTCAAACCCGGAATCAAACCTGCTAGCCCCGAACAGGAGACCGCAGTTTCTAACCACTAGGCTATCACTGCTCCTTTTTAAAATGAAATAAATGTACATTTCACAAAGGACTTCAAAAACAAGTGCCAAAA
Source organism: Hipparchia sbordonii (assembly GCA_038048805.1). Classification (NCBI taxonomy): domain Eukaryota; kingdom Metazoa; phylum Arthropoda; class Insecta; order Lepidoptera; family Nymphalidae; genus Hipparchia; species Hipparchia sbordonii. Next base: position 9,397,192 of record JBBIWI010000008.1, on the reverse strand, counting down.
CACTTCCACACAAAGGCTAGACAACATAAATTCGCATGCATTTGCCCTCATTGAAACCGATGATGAACACGAAACTTGCACAATTAAACGGAAACAATAAATAAGGCGGGTTGGGGAAAAAAATTACAAGCGAATTTACTGTAACCAGCGATAGAGCTGTCCCCACCCCACCCTGTGATATACGCGACGTTTATTGCTTGTTTACGAGCCAACTCTTTACCAAACACAGACAATGATGTTTGTGTTTTTTATTTCGGCTCATGTTTCCGTCTCTCCAAAAATGTAATATGACGGATGAGCGCAAAAACCCGCGAGTATGGGCATTAGGATCGTGTATTGTATGACCGAGCGTTGAAACGAATTTCGGAATAAAATACGTTATAAACGTAGCGATACAATTTCGTTTTATGAAATATATTATGTTACGTTATAATACGTTGAATTCTTATCCTCACTAATAATCTTAGGTACTAATGTGAAAGTGGGTTTTTTTATACAAAAGAAAATTAGCCAAGCTGAAGTTGAATATCCTCAGGCCCTAAAAATAAGCGGAAAGTGTTTGTGCTTGCGGAAAGACTGAGAAACCTTTTTCTATTCTTTAAAACTAACAGAAATCCAGTAACTGTTATCCAAACGATGTTGTCTTAAATGGTTTTGACTGTATTTCTGCTATATTCTGTATTCCGAACAAAGTTGTAAGCTTGTATAAGATGCAAGGAACGGCATGTTGGAGACCGGTAATGACGCGGAGATAAGATCGAAATGAGGGCGCGGGCATTATCAGACGCCAGATTAGATGTCTGTACGAAATGACCGCTATACTAACCAGGGACACCCCAGAGATTAGAGAAAAACAAGGGCTTTCTTTCTTTGAATTTATCTCAGCCTGTCCGCACGCCCAGACGTGGGCATGGGTCTACTGCCTAACGAGAAGGGTTTGAAGGGATTGACGGACTGGTAATCTTCTAAATATATAAAAGGGAACCGTGACTAACTGACTGATCTATCAATGCACAGCTCAAATCACTGAAAGCATACAGATAGCTATATCATGACGTAGATATCCGCTGAGAAAGGAATTTTGAAAATTTGACCCTTAATGGGATAAAATAGAGGTTTGAAATATTGAACTTAACGCGAGTGAAACCGCGGGCAAAAGTTAGTAGGTATAGCAGGAGGAGCATCGTGAAGGAGTAACAAACATACACACATACACACATACAAACTTTCGCCTTTATAATAATAGTTAGAAGTAGGATATAATATTAGTAGGATTATATCCTAAAAGTTTGCAAAACATTAATACATAGAAATCTTTGAAAAACAAGGTTAAATAAATCAGTTGGACTACCTGGTCTCTTTGTAGAGTCATTGTCCAACTAAAAAAATATTTGGACAACTGCCCCTACCGAAAGCCCGTAGGTAGTCCAACCGGTTGGACAAAATAATTAGACCATGACTGAATCGATAAAACTACTTTGCTACGTCAAAAAAAATCCTTCAAAATCCATTGAATCTTGTAGGTACTCATAGTTAAAGCCCCTTTATAGTTCCCGAAAGCTATACTGTAATTGGTATCACCCTGTGTCATTTGCGGCCCTTGAGATTGAAATATGTATATTTTATTGCTACGTGAGAGGGTTCTTTATAGCTTATTGAGGGGAAACGGTCATTTGAACCCCATAGCGGAAACATGTTGCTGTTTAGTATACACACTTTATTATTTCCCTTTTTTTTATTCAATGACGAGATAGCCCTTGACTGCGATCTCACCTGATTGTAAGTGACGGTAGTCTGAGATGGTAGTGGACTAATCTGGAAGGGGTATGGCAATGTAAATTCAACCCATACCTCTAATCTGTTTCTACACGCCATCATACCGGAACGCTAAATCGCTTGGCGGCACGTCTTTGACGATAGACTGTAAAAATTAGCATCCAGAGAGCAAACTCTTTCCAAGGTCAGGTTCTTATCAAGGGTTAGAACCCTTGATAAGAACCTGAATGGTTAAAAAAAATTAAGCGTACTAAAAGCTCATAAACAATGAAAATTGTTTATAAGTGGAAATCGATTTCTATGAATAAGGTATATAGTCAGGCCTGAGGTTAGCTTCACCAAGGGTGTTAAAGTGTATGAATTAATTAATCCGTCCATCGATGAGTTGGGCTAATGGACTTTTGTGTTGTGATTCGGCTTTGTTCACGCTAAGGGTATTTTGGGTATTTATTAATATCCTCGGCAATTGACGTAAAGCTGCCTATTTCAATATAATACGGTACATATGTATATAACCAGTGGTATTAAGGTATGAATGGCAGTCTGAATTCCGAACAAATCTACTGCGGTAGTACGAATAATATTTCTATATTCACCAACGGGAATGGGTCTGCTTTGACTGCCCATCTTGACATGCGTTGGATTGGTGTACCTACGTATGCATTTTTGCATTTTTGAGTCTTTATTGTGGAAGCACTGTATAAATAGTACTTAGTAATTGTAAAAAAAATTTTTTTTGAAAAGAGCAACTGCTGAGTTTCTTACCGGCTCTTCTCAGCACAATCTGCATTCCGAACCGGTGGTAGATTTATGACGTGTCATAAGAGCTACAAGTTAGCCTACATGAAATAAATAAATTTTGAATTTTGAATATATCTACCTAGGTATTAGTTTCTACAAGGTTTCTAGTTTCTACTAACGATAATAATCGCCAAAACCAGGTCAATCTTTGCTCAGTTGCATTCTGTATAAATCCGACTAATCCGACTTAAAATTATAAATGTGAAAGTGTGGATGTTTGGATGTTTGTTACTCAATCACGTCGCAACGACTGAACCGATTCTGCTGAAATTTGGCACAGAAGTAGATCATAGTCTGGAATAACATATAGGCTACTTTTATCCTGAAAAATGAGAGAGTTCCCGCGGGAATTAAAAAATCTCAGTCCACGGGAACGAAATCGCGGGCATCAGCTAGTAAAGCAATAGTTTCTTCGTTATTTACCTATACTTATTACATCACATAAAGCTAAAGGCGCAAGTTTGTTACTCCTTCACGCCACAACGAATGAACCGATTTGGCTGAAATATGGAATGGAGATATCTCAGACCCAGGATTAACACATAGGCTACATTTCATCTCGTAAAACTAAAGAGTTCCCGCGGGAATTGAAAAACCTTACTTCATGCGGATGAAGTCGCAGGCATCATCTAGTATTGGTATTATAAATGAGAAGGTGTTTGTTTGTCATTCGATCATGTCGCAACAGAGGTACCAATCAACGTGATTTTTTGCATTGGTGTAGCTTATTTGAAAAAAAAAATTCAAATTTCAAAATTTCATTCATTTCATGTTGGTTAACTTGTAGCTCTTATGTCACATTAAGATTCTACCATTGGTTCGTAATGTAGACCTGGAGACCTGAAAAGTGACAAAAGCTACATTTATCCAGGAAAATCAAAATGAATACTAAATCCACGCGGACGAAATCGCTGGCATCAGCTAGTACTTGATATTATGTAGGTATATTTAGATTTAGATTTATTTAGATTTATTTATTCATTTCAACAAAAACAGTTATTGTATAATTTCTTTATTTTTTTTACACAAAATTTTCCATATTCAGCTTTAATCTTTTGCAAACATTGGTTATTATATTTTATTTCCTGGACTGTAATATTAGCTTGTGGTTTCCACAATTTGTGCCAACCACAAGCTTATTCCAGCCTAAAATATCTATTTACACAGTTTATATGACAAGCAAATAATAATTATGAAATTAAATATTCTCTGTACATATTTATTTTTTCTTTATTACAGTCATTTCTTAAATAAAATATAATGAACAACTAATATTAAATAGGTACTAAAAAGTTTTTATTAGTAGAAAAACACCTTCTTGCGTGCTAGTAAGACATTGAATAGAATAATATTATGCCATAAAGAAATTAAAATTTAATCACGTATGTTTAAAAGGCTACATATCATAGACTTATCGTGTTTTCTGACTTTCCGTGACAATCTGCAGTTTCTACTTAGCAAGGGCTTCGAATCGCGGGCATGTTTTAAGCATTAGCAAAATTATAATTGTTGCCTAATTGTATATTAATAAGAGCACCGCATGCAAAAAGGATTTATGAGTTTAGAAATGTACAGAAAATATTAATACCTAGAGTGTGTCTAACTTCGTATAGTTATACTTACTATATACTTCGTATATACTTTTTAGAGTTCTGTACATAGATAAATTACGAAATAATGTACGAACCGTTGACCTTTCTATTTCCAGTCCGCACCTTTAACCGTTAGGCATAATGAGGCTTTATATTTTACTGGCTGATGACCGCGACTTCGTTTTGGATTTAGTTTTTAAAATCTCGCGGGAACTCTTTGATTTTCCAAGATAAAAAGGAGCCTATGTTACTTTCCAGGTCCTCAACTATACCCATGCAAAAAATCACGTCGACGCGTAGCTCTGTTGCAGCGTTACTGAAGGACAAACCAACAAACAAACACACTTTCGCATTTATAATATTAGTAAGGATTGTTATATTATTTTACTATACAAAGTTACTCCGTGTTCACATTAAGAGCATTACAATTTATTTTCTATTGCCACTCTATCTCCGCCAACAACATTCTTTTTACTAAAGTAAATTCACATCGCTATTGAGTTTATAATCTGCTTTGAAACACCCAAATGGAGGCAACGAACTCTGTAAAGATGTACATTTGCTTTATTTACATAAATTTGTCTCTATATTACCCCTTGCACCCAATGTAAAGCCCTATTCACATCAAGAGAGTTCGATTCCCGTCCCGAACATCAATAATTCCAATGAGAACTGGAATCAGCTTTCAAGTGTTTAACCATTAGATCATATTTTATGGTTAAATACTCAAAGGTTTAATCCGTAACCAAAAGTAAAAAAAAAATATTGGTAGAGCGATGAAATCAAAACCAAAATGCTTTATTATAGTAGGTACCTATACTGTAATATGCGCAGATTTTTGATTATAATAATTTGAATAGACATTTCATAAGTACCTAACTATATAAGCTTCTTGGTACCTAATCATCATCTAAATTAATCACAATTGATTGACGTTTAAAAATTCTATAGTATATTATCATTTTTACACAAAATCTTAAATCATAGTTAAAGTTTCAAAAGTTAAGCGGTTTAAGGAGAAGCGTAAATACATTTTTCCCCACCTACAAAAGCACACAATTTTTAAAACCGCTGCATTTGTAGCTGACATGTATACCTCTACCTTCGCAACAAACTTTATGATTAGCCGGAAATCAAAAAAGATTAGCACTTTTTTACACTCTATGCATTCAATATTATTTGGAAAACAAGGGCAGAACAACTCTCTTCATGTAAATGTGCCTTTGCAGCAAGAGCTTTGAACTCCCGAATTTTATTTTCCCTTTGCAACAAATCGGAGTAAATCCGATTCTTTCGGGTATAAACCAATAAGACAAAAGGTATAAACCAATTTCAGTTTGTACACACCAGAGAGTTGCCATATTACTAGAGCAGCAGTAGACCTCAAAATCGGCTTATTTATGCATAGGTTGAGCTTTTGTTATTCAGTAGGTAAATTGGTGTTTACTCTGTGTTTCACTAATATCGCCTTTTTTAAACACATTAAGCAATTTCCTAATCCAAGTGCGTTGTCATCCGTCGATAAAATTGCAATAAGTTATCTTGTACATATATAATAAAGTCTTTAATACAATATGTCCATCGCGGAAACAGCAGAAGACCGAAAGGGCCATATAAAGGCTCTATAATATAATAGATGCATCTACTGTCTGCTTCGAACAAAAGTTGGAAGAGTTTTGCATTCAAAAAAAAAATTCATTACATCTGTGTAACGATCGCAATGACATCTAATTGACTGGTACTCTCCCGGTATTGGTTAAAATGCATTGATGCAGCAAAAAAGCCATAAATTCAGCGAATCTGAGTTCATTGCGATCGTAACACTGATGCAATCATTTTCAGAGAACAGAGCACCTGGTAATTATATTTAACACGTTCTCATATGAATTATAAACGTTTGCCACTCCAAGATTCTAGCTCAATGGCCCACATCCAATATTGCCAAATATCCATTTGTTTGTGGTCTGAGAGTTTAATGAAAGGCAACTTATGATTGCTTCTGTTACACACATGCTAACGTGCTCGAGTTAACTGCATTGTAGTTAGTATTGTTTTGTGTAACTTCTAATGATTAAACCTCTGAGCGTACAATAAGCGTATAGTATAATAACATAGTGTTGTATTTAGTAATAGTAAGCATAGGTGTTAGTTGAAATGGAAATTAAATATAAAGGCCACCATTGTCATAAGACCAATTAAATTCTATTTTCAAACCATCCAGGGATTCACTGAAATATACACACAAAATTTCATCCAAATTGATCCAGCCGTTTAAGAGGAGTCAGGTGACAAACACAGATAGCAGCGTACCGCTCGCGATTGCCACTACCGAGTTTTTTCAAACTTTTGTTATTGTTACGTTTTAAATTTTTTGGACGTGACGCCAATTTGAAGTGAACGGTTAGTTTGTAGCCATTGTGAAAAGACGTTTGATGAGGTTTAAACATTGAACGTGTACGCGATATTCGTCGACAACTTCATGAACAGTGGTTAACAGCTCGTTCAGGGGCGTTCAAACTTCCTAATCCGCGCACCCTTGGCTTGCCAGTCAGGCTTTATTTCACATTAACTGCTTTCCTCCGCTCAGTGCGAAATTTGTTCTTCATTTTAATGTTCGCAACTTTGTCGTACTCGGTGTTAAGTTATTGTCTATTTTATTTTCACTCCAAGAGAAAGGGCTCTGTATGTCTAGATAGAAGAAATAATAATCTTTGTGCAAAAACTTTGAAAAAATAGTTCTTGGTCAACATTTTCCTTCTCTATATTTTTTTAGCTTTTTTTCAATCTAAATGAAAAATTAGGCTTCGTTTGGAAACCAAACTAATCATGTAAATTTTTCATAAATATTTTATTTTTCCTTTTCCATCAGATTATTAGGTATTTTCAATAATATTATAAATGAGAAAGTATATTTATTTGTTTCTTTGTGTGTTTGTCCTTCAATCACGCCGTTACAGAGCTACGTGAGCGAGCTATGAGTTTTTGCATGGTTATATTTGGAGAGAAATATACTCTACTTTTTATTCCGAACTACAAAAAGTTCCCATAGAATTTTTAAAAACTACAACCATGCGGACGAAGTTGCGGGCATCAGCGAGTATTAGCATAAACAAGATCTTTACGATGATGAGAAGTGGAAATAATAATATCAATAATTCGCTTAATAATAAAGTAACTTTTTTAATAAACAAAAGAAAACATTGCCTTTCATTTAATATCCGGTTTGTCAAAAGCAAAAAAGAAAATTCGCGTAAGTTCGGAACGACTATGAGATCTGAACTGAACATAATATTGAATATTTGTTTTTCTTTCATAATAATACATTTCTAGGAATTGGTATTAACTCTATACAAATATTATTTTGTCTTTTGCAAATGAAGTCAAGTAAAAATATTATTTTCTTTTCTGTTGTTTGAACATAATGTTATGTATTTACTTCTTGTAAACATATATTACATATTGTTATTATTTACTATAAAATATAAGGAAACACGAAAATACCTGTACCCAGAACAGAACCCTTTGTTTTCCCGTTTTTCATGACACTCCATCTCCGAAGATATTCATCAGATCTTCACCTTTAAATGGGACCAACTTGATGATATGTCCTTTCAAATAAAAAAAATTGAAATCGATCCAGATTTGACGTAGTTATGGAGTAACATGGAAAAAAATACGCATTGAATTGATAACTTCCTCCTTTTTGAAATAGGTTAAAAAATGTATTTACAAATGACCCCAGCTTTTATGATGAAAAGCTTTTACGCTAAATTGGAAATAACTCATGCTTTATTCACAACATGCCATCTAGCGTGGCCAATTCAAAGAGATCTGTCGGATGCATTATGATATACACGTTCACATTGGTCTGATATGGTCTGATATCAAAATTTGATATGTCACGAATGCAATTTGGAGATTTTCCGTTTTTACAAACAGCTCTAAATATAAAGGGGATGAAAATCTGTTCTTCACCAACCTGTTTGTTGAAGCGGTATTTACGATAACAGGTATATTATGTACTTAAGTGATATAAAGACTTCATCACGCCCTGTTCGCCTTTCGGGTAATTCGGAACTATACAGCCAACGGCCAGCGCTAAAGCAGTATTATTTCAATATTGTTTCGAGATATCATACAATGTCGACCTTGGAGTAATTAAGGTCGTCATTAAATGACGTCTCAAAACAATAATCCTTCCTAATATCAAGCCTCAATAGTCCAACGATTAAAGTTGCGGACAGAAAACTGAAAGGTCGCAGGTTCAAACCCCACCCGTTGCACTATTGTCGTACCCATTCCTAGCACAAGTTTCCCGCTTATTTGGAGGGGATAAGAGGATATTAGTCATCTTCAGCTTGGCTAATATTCTTTTTAAAAAAGATACATATTATAAATGCGAAAGTGTGTATGTTTGTTGATTTGTTGGTTTGTCCTTCAAACACGCCGCAACAAAGCAACGGATTGACGTGATTTTTTGCATGGGTATATGTATAGTTAGAGTGACATAGACTATTTTTTATCGTAGAAAATCAAAGAGTTCCCGCGGGATTTTAAAACCTAAATCCACGCGAGTGAAGCCGCGAGCATCAACTAATATGGAAGTAGGTAATTCTGCTTTAAGTATATTTTTTAGTACGCCCCCAGGAAACAGTAATTGAGATGAAAGCACTCATTTAAGAATGTTTACCGAATCGATACAGAGCGTACCGAGAAACACGAACCAGCAAAAGACTTAGATTATGATCATCAAAATCTAAAAGTTTACCTAGGAACCTTCTTACCTACCCGCTACATCAAATTGAACTTGAATAAATCTTGTAATTAACATTATCTTAGACGTAACTTATACATAATTTAAATTAAACCAATGGAAGCATTTATGTTATTTTAAAACTTTACAAAATCTTAGCATTAATGCCCGAGAAACTTTGAAGATTCAAAGGGACCACAAAAAGTAATTTACGAAATTTTCTTAACATTTTGTAATTTCTTTGATAAGCCGATTTATGTTGGCACTGATTTGTGAAATTCCTTAGAAAACATATTTTTGTTATCGAAAATCTTGACTTTGAATAAAAGCCATTATGGGGTATCCCTTTGTTACTAATTTCTTTGAACTTAAAATGTTTTATGATCAATTAAAATCGAATACTAATTAAGTGAAAATTATTATTTATATATAGCCATAGATAATACAATATTTTTATATTTAAAAATAGATAGGTAACCTATTGAAAATGATAACAAAATCATATAGTAATATGATTTATTGTCTGTCCTATTCTCTTAATATTTTGGATAACAAACTTAGATGCTTTCTTATAATATATCCTCTACTTGCCTGCGTAGGTCCTTTCAAAATCAGTTCAGCCGTTTCAAATATTTGTCGATATAAAAAGTGTTAGTTGGTAGATATGTTAGGAAAGTAACATCTTGTCGTACTCTCCATCAATCACTGACCCTTGTAGGAAAACTACTCGATAAGCGACCGGAAATCTTTTATAGATAACTTCAACTTGCAAAAAAACACTATCTTTTTGTGGAAATAGGAAAATGGAACTTAGGCTTGTTTGATTCGTCTTGATAAATACCCTGGCCCTCGATGATATCCAGGGTCTGATGATGCAGCCGGAAGATGGCCATGGGGACTCTCTGGGAAATAAAATGACGTCACCCCATCATGTACTCTGGTTCTTGATGATATTCTGGTTCTAGATATCATACTATAATTTCTATAGTAATTTAGCGGGGGCAATTTGGTTTATAATTTCTGAATTGTCTCTGGTCTGGTCTGGTAGGAGGCTTTGAATGTGGCTAGTTACCACCTTACTGTCAAAGACGTGCCGCCAAGCGATTTAGCGTTCCGGTACGATAGCGAGTATAGAAACCGATTAGGTTGAATGTACACTGCAATATCCCTTCCAAGTTAGCCCGCTACCATCGTCATTTACCATCAGGTGAGACCGCAGTGAAGGACTATCTTGTCTTCGAATAATAAAAAAAAACTAAAAGCTTGATTTTTATAAAATTTTTAATTTACCCTCACTTGTTTTTATTAGTAGACTAGCGGACCCGACAGACGTTGTCCTGTCTTAACTATGAATATTGAAACTCTTTGACGAAATTGGCAGCACGCATTCTGTCAATGTTATGTCAAACGCCATAAGGTTACATCAAAAAAGTTTGAATTGTAAAAGCGGTTACATTAGAAATAATTTAATATGGTGGTTAATATTTCTTAAATTTTCTAATTTTCCGCGCAATTTTCTTAATTTTTTCTTTCATAAGAACCTTCTCCTGACAATAACAAACACAATAAAAAAAGAATTAGCGAAATCGGTCCAGCCGTTCACGCGTGATGCGCTTACCAACACATTAAGCGATTCATTTTTATATATTAGATAAGTACGTAGGTAAAACATACAACGAAAGGCTAGCTTATACTTTACCATAAGCCACAAGAAAGCCCACAACACACGTTACAAAGTGCTTTGCTACTGTTTGTTGTGTAGTCTATATCCTGAGGATGCTCCGTCGGCGAGAAACGTGCGTAGAGTGTATCTTTGAGGATCAGTAGGTATGGTGCTGCGTATTACAGGGTAGGTACGTGTTGTGTAAAGTTCGAGAGGAAGTACATAGTGCATACTAATAACTTTCAGATGTACTCATAATAATATATTATTTACTAATTAATAATTTCAGGCAGGCAGGTTGCAGTTTCTGTTATAGTACCTAACTAAATAGTATTTAGTTAGGTACTATAACAGTAGCTGCCTCGTTGCTCTAGTGGTTAGCTTGTTTGACTAAAGATGACGAGGTCCCGGGTTAGATTCCCGGATCGGGCCAAAAAAAAATGTATTGGGTTTTTCTGTCAATTAATTCTCATTCTACTAGCCCGGAGTTAGGAAGTTAACGGTCAGTTTGTTCCGTCCCATCGGACTATGAGAGTGCGGGAAGAGAGAGTGTTTGCGCACACACTTGTGCAGTAATTTTCACCTTCAATGAAGAAATATGCTTATCGATTTTTTTTGTAAAAATATTCGTTATTCAAATGGCCAAAAAGGTAAACTTGTAAAAAGAAACATTTTTTAAAAACCTAAATCTAAATTAGCATAGCTAAAACATACTCTATGAAAGTATCTAAGAATAACGCTAAGTAGTCAAAAACATTAAGGCTCTATCTAAGCGAGAAAATCGTTCTTCGCTATCTAAATAAACAGTTTTTCCAGCAAAGCTCTCGCCAAGTAGACATCTTGTAAGCGTTCACCCTTTTGAAACGCCGCTAGATAAAAGATAGACGAAATTATATTTAACAGAGCTTGTTTTGAACAGATCTGTCTGAAGTGTTTTGTAAACACGAGTAAAGTTTGCAGACTTTGGCTTGTGCAAGTAGAAAAAAAAGCAGTATTATATTATAGGAAAAACAAGTGTAAATTGAAAATTTGAAACACCCCCGACATGTGAAATTAAAAAAAATATGTAATTCGCCATTTTGTGGTGGCGGCCATTTTGGATTTGTTTATCATACTGTATAGCATTCTGCTAATCAAGCCCTTCTAGAAGTTTTTTTGGAAGTTTGGATAGAAATCCAAACTTCCAAAAAAATGGTCCATCTTGGACCGATATTCATCATTATTTTTACAAAATCGACTTCAAACGCCGCGCCGGTACAAAGTTTATCAATTGTGCCCATAAAATTTGAAGAATTCTCTCGATTTCACTAGGATTCCATTATCAGATCCTAACCTGATGACAATGGGACCACCTGGGAAGTATACCCTTTCAACCAAAAAAGGAATTTTCCAAATCGGTCCAGGCATCTTCGAGTAATCAGGGAACATAAATAAAAATAAACTAAAGATTCCGAAGAATTGAGAACCTCCTCCTTTTTTGGAAGTCGATTAAAAGCAGTAAATGAAGTTAACATATTAAATTTTGATTTGTATCTATCTATTCGACTATTAGCGCTATTACATTTAATTCATATATAAAATAATCATTCAAATAGCTTTGTAATCACAGGCCCCCGGCGAATATTAAACGTCGGTAAATCATGAAACCGAAATTGAATTATAGTTAATAACAGCTATTTACATAATAATGAAGCCACTTCCTACACACGCTTTTCTTTCTATTTTTATTAATACACGTTAGTTTTTGTAATTAAAGGAATTTACATTCAACTGTGAGGTTTCCACTATTAATAAAAACCTATTTTTTTGTTGTTTTGCTTATTTTGGATGATATGGGGGGTAGGGGAGTCTAAATGATGATTACGTCATCGGTAGTTATTTACTTTTTTACACGAATGGCAACCCTCACATTGTCTATGCTTGAAAACGTGTGGCGAAATTATAAATTTCGCCACACTTCGAAATTTTAAAAATTATAATTATAACATTACAATTACAATATAAAAAATCACACAGCAATGTAGCAACGGAGCAAGGTGTATGCAAAAAATCACATCGATCTGTATTCCTGTTGCAGCAAGATTAATGGTGATGGACAAACTGACAAAATATATTCTTTCGCATTTATAATATTATTATGGCCAACTTTATTTTTGCCAATAAACAAATATTCTTTCGCATTTATAACAAAAATCCTACTGATATTAAAAATGCAAAAGTTTGTGACGATGGATGTTTTTACTCCTTCACGTCACAAAGACTGAAGCGATTTGGCCTAGATTTGGATAGTGATAGCTCATACCAAGAATTAACACGTAGGTAACATTTTTTCTCGAAAAATTAAAAAAAACCTTAATCCACGCGGACAAAGTCGCGGCCATCATCCAGTAAGATTTATAAAAGTAAATCATTTATTTCAATGTTACTGTACAATTAATGAATGAGCAAAATGTCTTTTGTCTGATATTTTAGTACCTAAATACAGAAGCCGTCTAGACTACACCTTCCCGGTAACAAAACGTCTTGCCCTAGCACTAGATCTCCGGATTTTAATTACCGTTCGTACAGTACACTGGATTCGACTATTAGACAACAAAAGAGATTAATTATTTGCACCGGGCTGGAGTCATTGTATTATTGTCTCTGCCATTAAGGACTTAATACGATACAATTGTATTTTACAATAGTATCTACTTATTTCGTTAGGCATTTTCACTAAAACATGGACTTACCTAGGTACTCTGTTGAAATAATTTAATTTAATTTTTACACATCATTTTTATAAGGGTTTTACCCAATTACCCAATTAAAAACAAGCAAATTTTTTTACAAAATTAAGTACCTAATATTCAAAATTCTAAGCTTTTGTTCGCAGTTTAAATAAATCTCAATAAATAATAATAATTTAAATAACGAAGCTTTATATTTTAGTACGCTTTTTGCTTTTATATTTCCCCCGGCCGGCAGAGCGGCTTGGCAAGCGGAAACATAGAAATGAAAAATTGCTCATTTAAATAAACATGCACTCATATATTATTAAGTATAACTAGAATATTCGGTTTACACATTTTATCGCGAAATATAACAATGGCATAAATAACGTGCAACATGAACAAAATAAATTTGAGAAACTCCTAAAAAGAAAGTTTTACTTATGTATTAGGTAGATACTTATTTTGCAATGGATATCTTCTTGAGTTTTACCTATTCATCTAATTACTTTGTATTTACATCACAAAGATCCACGGATAAGTCTATTAGCAGTATCTTAGGTTAGGTTTAAAGAATTTTTATTCTCAAAGAACAATTAGCTCACTTACACAGAACTTAAAATTAATATTAAAGTGTACCATCAAATGAAAACAAAAATGATCTCAGAAGACTATAAATAAATAGTAAATAGGTAGGTACGGTCGAGCCCGCTACACGCTCCCATACATAATAGGTATGTATAAATTAAAACATGCTTGATAAACTTCCTAAATATTACAAAGAGAGATTTACTAAATAATTTCAAAAAAGTAAGTTTTATAGTACATGTCTTCCCATTTCAACAAAAAGGTCATAACGTACTTAACACCTACTTTTCTCTCGACTAGAACAATCTCAATTCTCATATATCTCTCCCAGAGACCCTAATTTGTATATAGTTAACGCCAAATATGTCGAAGTCTTTTCAAATTAATAGCTTGAAATCCAATAAATTTCGTTCGGGACAAATTATTACCGAGTGGGACATTAAAAAAGGGCATTTTAATGAGGATGTAGCAATAATGGAATGACCTGACAGATAAAATAAATGGTATTTGACCTCGCGTGGTGGTGCGGTTAAGCAATAAACATAATGTCACATGGTCCAATGGTGAAGAAAAACTTCATGAAGAAACCTGAACCCTGAGAGTTCTCCATAATGTTCTCTAAGTGTGTGAATTCCGCCAATTCCCATTGGACCAGCGTAGTGGTGGTAATCCTTAACGTGTGTATATGTTTGTTACTCCTTCACGTCACAATTTGGCTGAAATTTGAAATGGACATAGCTCATACACAGGACTAACACATAGGTTACACTTAATCCCAGAAAAAATTAATGAGCTCCCGTGAACGAAGTCGCGGGCATCGTCTAGTAATCACATAATATTCTGATTAGCACCTAAACTTTTTAACGTTAATAAATAAATAATTATTATCTATGTTATTTATATAACAGAAAGTCGTGATAAATAATTATTATCTATCTTATAATATAAAAGAAAGTCGTGTTAGCTATTTATAACTCAAGAACAGCTGAACTGATTTGACTGAAAATTGGTGAGGAGGTAGCTTAGAACCAGGAGACGTATACTATAAAACAAAGTTGGGTTTGTTCGAAAACTTATAACTCTAGAACGGCTAGACCGATTTTCATAGTTTTTGGTTTGTTGTATTTGTCTCCATCCCGAATAGTAAAATAACTTAAAATATTGGAAATTTTTTGATGGCAAGGACCTTTTACTCCGGAAAAACAGTAACCTAAGTCAAGCGGACGAAATCGCGGGCAAAAAGCTAGTAGTAAATGAGCAATATTGTACAGTTTTAACAACATCAATTTTCAATATAAATCAAGTCATAAATTGGCCAACGACGCAACGCGAAATGCCAGTCTTCAAGGCAGGATGGTCTGTAATTAAGCTGTGGTCTAGTTTGCATCACAAACAGGCGCGGATTATTAATTAGCCACCTTACAAGACTTGTAGTGTGTTACTGCATACTTAATACGGGATTAGCATAAGCCTCTTGTACCCACTATAATGCTAGTTCTCTAGACTTTGAGAATGCGAAGCTAAGGCTGAAATCTATAGACTGCACTCTCACTCTGCTCAGACTGAAGACAGAGTTAAAACGAAACAGATTTATGTTAGAGCATATTTTTTGTCTCGTCTTAACTCTAACTTTAGTTTGAGCTGAGTCGGAGATCGCTCTATAGATCTCAGCATAAATCTAAATATATAAAAGGCAAAGATGACTGACTGACTGACTGACTGATCTATCAACGCACAGCTCAAACCACTGGACGGATCAGGCTGAAATTTTGCATGTAGATAGCTATTATAACGTAGGCGTCCGCTAAGAAAGGATTTTTAAAAATTCAACCCCTAAAGGGATCAAATAGGGGTTTAAAATATCGAACTTAACGTGAGCGAAGCCGCGGGGAAAAGCTAGTATACATAAAAATTCTAGCTGACAATACCTTTTCTCGTTATATGTGATAATAAATATGTTAAAATGCAGAGTGTTTTTTTAGGCCCAGTCCCACGATATATCCACAAGTGACCAAACATGTCCAGGACACTATAAAATCAATGTTGTTCTATGTAATTGATAAAATATATCTACAGCAGCTTGAGCTTTATTTATTTAGGCAAATCAAACAGATTACAATAATTTCTAACCTAAAGTCTTCATTAAAACCTTAAGTCTTTGGTGAGGGATAGTTGGCTGACTTTAGCTTCATAGAGCGTTGCCTCTATAAACATCACATACGTATTAGTGATACAGACGATGCTCTATATCTGGCCGATTGTCTTTTTCTGGTGCTTTATGTGTGATATTTACTCCCGTGTACCGTATCTATTACTATACGGTGAGAGTGGTTATTAGAAGGCAGTGTAGTCTAATTGCAACTGTGCTTATTAGTTGTTTGCACTGAATCCAAACAAATCTTGACTGCTTAATAAGTTAAAGTACCAGACAACAGGCAAGACTTTAGAGTATGTAACTCGCTTGGCAGTGGTAATAAGGTGGTAAACTAACCTTATAAGTTCGTTAAAAATATGACAGGATAATAAGTATAATAAGTAATACCTAACTGGTCAATTACTATTCAGAATTCAGATTGACGTGATTATCATAACTTATTTCCTTCATGCACATGATACCGCAGCAGCAGGTATAACTTCTTTGAAAATTTCTTTTTCTTCATTGAATATCCCTTTTCAAAGTCTTTCTTGGCTAGACTTACAGGGTAATGAGAAAGTGTGTTTGTTTGTTAATTTCTCGATTTCTAGAGTTTCTTTCAATCATGTATCAACGAGGACGTGGGGGGTTCGCGTGAGATTTTTAAAAACCACGCGAACGAAGTCAAATCTTTAAATAGATGATGCCCACGATTTCTCTCGCGTGCTTGCTTTGGTTTTTTCTGGAGCAAAAGTTAGTAAGAATTTTATACGAAGTCTGCGGTGATAATTTTGTTTTTGGAATATTCTATCCATTTTGGAAGAGAATTGTCTTCGGATACCAATCAGACTTATTTCTATGATGAAATAATTTTGAGGTTTGTAAGTAAAATAAATAATTGCTATGTACTTATTCTGCGAAGTTCGTCTGTTAGCCCTTTTGTAGCATTTGCCCTTGAGACCGGCTCAAAACGGTCACGCTTTGTTGCTTCTAAAATGTTTATTTAAGTTTTCACTCTGAATGTGATTACATTAAACTTTAGATGAATTCAAAATGGTTATCATAAGTCTTATTTAGGATTTTGTAGCTACTATAAAAGCTTTACTGTAGAACTTTGTTGAAAGAATTCGTCCATAAACGATCATTAAAGTTGGACCTTTTATTTAAATAAACCCCCGACGCAAAAACGACGGGGTGTTATAAGTTTCACGTGTCTGTGTGTGTGTCTGTCTGTGGCATCGTAGCAGCCGCACAGATCTTGATTAGAAAGGTGAATTAGTAAGGATTGTTCTTAGCTGTGTTTTATCAAAATCGGTCCAAGATGTCCGCCGCCGTTACAAAATGGCGGATTACATATTTTTTCACTACTCCCTAAATATGGGTGTCAAATTAAAGGGCTTGACTAGTAGAATGCTATACTATGATAAATTTCAAATCCAAGATGGCCGCCACCACAAAATGGCAAATTACATTTTTTTTAATTTCACATGGTGGGGGTGTTTTAAATTTTCAATTTACGCTTGTTGAGGTAGTTTTCTTTTATTAATGGTCTTTATAAGACGGGATTATGCCTAGATCATTCAAATATAACCCAAAAGACATAGCGTCTTCGAATCTGTGGTCCCGTGGTTTGAACACCAACAAAATACATCATAATTCATACTTACTTACCTACTAACTGAACTTATCATTCTACATAGGAACGTCATAATTTCTTCAAAACGTATAATTACGACATTCTATAAACTCGATAAATGTATCCTGGTAAAGATTTTACCTATCAGGTCGCAAGGATACCTGTTGTAGTGTGGGAATTAATTAATCCGACCATTTGGTGGGACTAATGGACTTTTGTTGTGATTCAGCCTACTGGCGATGGCCTCTAGGTGCTGAACTTATAGATGGAAACAATCTTGTTAACTTTGCAGAAATTATTTCTCATCGAGTGACGATTAATTAAGTAAAAATGCAATTAAATACAAGAAAGATAGTATTGCTTCTTTAGGTATACCTATACATCACACCTCCAGTCCAGATAACAATAACTATATATATCTTTATCATAGTTATATATAGGTACATAGGTACCCATACCTAGAAAGATACATCCAATTACTTTACAAAACAAAGCGTACCCTCATCCTTTATATCTACTGGCTACTTATTGTATGACATAAAGCCCACTGAAAAACAAACAAAGAAACAAATTTCCCAATTAATCCCTTGTATACATTTCTGAAATAATTAAAACAATGGATGGACCCGGGATCTAAGTACGGTTGTGTCTATATTTGGAAGGTAAAGATATTTGACGAAGTAGAACGGCTATTTATTGAAATTTCTTCCGGACTAAAATTCTGATACTTCTACTATTCAGAGTTCCGCACTCAGAGTTCTTCATTATGTCTAATGAGTCAGTAACGAATTATGATCTTGTACAAACAATGTAATGTTAGCGTAAAAAATATGAAAATTAAGCTTTGACCGACTCTAAGAAATATTTAGGTAACAATTATGCGACAATGAATGCGACATTAAGTATTGTAGTATTTCTTTTTCGCGTAAATCTGTCCTACGAGTAGGTAGGACAATAGTGTAACGGGAGTTTTAACCAGTGACCTTTTGGTTTTCAGTGCACGCCATGAAAAAATCGCTATTGATGCTATTTTTTTAATAGCATTATCCAATCTATCATTGATATAGATGTTAAATATCTTCGTTTTGCCGCTATTAAAATTGTTTGCACAGCTAATGAAAAGACCATGACATGACGTGAAATATAGCGGTGTGTATCTACGTGTATATAACATAACGAGCTCTCATTTTGTTTGGCTACATGCTACATACAATATAATGTCCTATTTTTAACCGACTTCAAAAAAGGATGAGGTTCTCAATTCGACGCGTATTATTTTTTTGGCTATACTCCATAACTCCGTCAAATCTGGACTGATTTGAATAACATTTTTTAATTTGAAATGACGTATTGTCAGGTTGGTCCCATTCAAATTTGGTGAAAATCTGATGAATATCTTCAGAGATGGAGGACGGAACTCCTCAATGACAAATTCGATGCAAGCCGATATAAGGAAGTTCTCATGGGATTTTTAAACACACGTCTCAGCTATCAGCTAGTCAACCATTGTGAAAGAATAATGTACATACTCGTATCATTAATCTTGAATTGAAACAGCACATTTTATAATATTACTAGCTTTTGCTCGCGACTTTGCTCACGTTAAGTTCGATTTTTCAAACCCCTATTTTACCCCCTTAGGGATTGAATTTTCAAAAATCCTTCCTTAGTGTGCACCTACGTCATAAAAGGAACTAACTGTAAAAATTTCAAGTTTCTCACTTCAGTAGTTTAGGCTGTGCGTTGATATCTCAGTCAGTCAGTCAGTCAGGACTTTGAATTTTATATATATAGATTATTACGTAAAACTCTTTAATAATGCAACATTAAATTAAGCTTTTTGAAATTGAGTTAGGTACCGTAATAATACCATCTTAAATTCTAGATTAAAGAAAATATTACCTAAGTTATTCCATAAAGTAATTTCTCCAAAAATTTTTGTAAAAGTTTTATGTATCCTCACAATGTAAGGCAAAGAATTTTTAACGCAGGAATTTCAGTTAGTGGAATGTGAAATGCGCCAGAAAATTTCTTTTATTACAAGGAAATTCCTGTGCGAAGGTTAGCAATGTTTAACTTTATAAACTTGCGGTTTTATGTCCATTAGGTCCTATTATAACTTAGCGGTTAACGGTGTTACTTGGGTGCGAGTTCAAACTTTTGGTAGGAAAAATTAATCTACAGTAAGCTTTCTGCTATTATGACATGAGCGCCAAAAATCAGTTTCGAGATATGAGCAGATTTAGGTTTTATCACTGCTTTAAACGTTACCTATTCGACGAAAATAATTCAAAAAAATTAATGAAAGTGTAAGTATATTTTATTAGCTAACTAGCTTTTGTCCCCGCGACTTCTTCCGCGTGGAATTAGATTTTGGGGTGGAATTTTCAAAAACTGTAACACACGTACTTCTTTATTTTTAACTGAAAGCTCTAATACCAACTTTGATGGAAACAGCTTGAAAAATGACGGAGTTTCATATAAACTTCCATCCCCTATTTAAACCCCTTAAGGGTGGAATTTCCAATAATCCTTTCTTAGTGTGCGCCTACGTCATAAAAGGAACCAACTGTGAAAATTTCAAGCTTCTAACTTCAGTAGTTTAGGCTGTGCGTTGATATCTCAGCCAATCAGTCAGTCAGTCAGTCAGTCAGTCAGGACTTTGAATTTTATATATATAGATATAGTTAGGTATTACTTTTTGTCGCCAAAATACCGAAATTATCTCATTTTAGCCAAAAAGCCGTTGGTCGTTTTGTGCTTAACGACGCTCATTTGATGTTGTACTACCTATAACTATGTCTTTCTTTTTCACCCTTTCATCCGCTTATTACTTATTCAGTACCAGTTACCACCCTACCGTCAAAGAGGTGCCGCCAAGTGATTAAGCGTTCCGGCACGATGGCGTGTAGAAACCGATTAGGGGTATGGGTTGAATTTACACTGCTATACCCCTTCCAAGGTAGTCCGCTACCATTTTAGACTGCATCGTCACTTACCATCAGGTGAGATTGCAGTCAAGGACTATGTTGTCATTGAAAATAAAAAAAAATTCAGCAGTTTTAGTTTGATTCCAAAACTTTTGACATGACTTGACATTTTATACTTTTATATTTTCAGCAGAGGCGGGAAAAAATACCTCAAAAAATAATACCGTATTCCCCGAAAATATCAGGTCAAATGAAAAAAGTGGAATTCGTGTCACAATTCGTGGGTTTCAATATGACGGACGACGGAAGCGGTCGATCCATCACTGGGGAACCCTTCTGGGTATTTATTATTTACTCGCTGACCAAAAATGCCTCGTATTATTCCTTAGGGTGTATAAGAGGATGGTATGTGTGACCCAATTTTAGTGGGCGAGTGTTGTATTATCATATATTGTATTACTGCCCGTCTTAACATGTATCTATATATATAAAATTCAAAGTCCTGACTGACTGACTGACTGACTGACTGACTGACTGACTGACTGAGATATCAACGCACAGCCTAAACTACTGAAGTTAGAAACTTGAAATTTTTACAGTTGGTTCCTTTTATGACTTAGGCACACACTAAGAACGGATTATTGGAAATTCCACCCCTAAGGGGTTTAAATAGGGGATGGAAGTTTATATGAAAGTCCATCATTTTTCAAGCTGTTTCCATCAAAGTTGGTATTTGAGCTTTCAGTTAAAAATAAAGAAGTACGTGTGTCACAGTTTTTGAAAATTCCACCCCAAAATCTAATTCCACGCGGACGAAGTCGCGGGGGCAAAAGCTAGTAGGATTATATGTGTGTATGCATTTTTGAAAATGTGGAAACACTGTATACATAGCATAGTTTTTTTACCTATTGGATTTTTTTTTGAAATTAATATTTAATAAATTAATGCTTTTGCTCTGGATGTCCTTATCTTATATCTTTAAATATATAAAAGGAAAAGGTGACTGACTGGCTGATTGACTGACTGACTGATCTATCAACGCATAGCTCAAACCACAGGCGATCAGGCTGAAAGGCATACAGTATTGTTACTTAGGTATCCGCTGAAAAAGTATTTTTGTAAATTCAACCCTTATGAGGATAAAATAGGGGTTTAAAAATCATACTTCACATGAGCGAAGCCGTGGGCAAAAGCTACTTAATAAAATATAGACGAAAGTGTGTTTGTATGTTAGTTAGTTGTCCTTCAATAACGCAGCATCTGTGTTTCCTGTCATCTATAATTTGAGTACCCTCAAAGCAAGAGTGAATAGGCATCTTCTAGGCAAGCGTACTTCAACGTAAACCTCAGCAGTGCTATGCAATATTGATTGTCATGAAGCGCAAGCCTATTTAAAAAAAGAAAAAAAACGGAGCAACGAATCGACGTGACTGTTTGTGTCCATACAGTTAAGAACTTGAAGAATGGCTAAAGTTATCTTTTATCCCGGAAAATCAGTGGGTTCCCACGGGATTCTTAAAACCGTAACTCCACGCGGATGAAATCGTGGATAAAAGCTTGTAACTCAATAATTAAGTTTTTAATATGAATGCATTAATTAAACTTGAGATAACAAATAGGTGCGGCCGTTATTTTACGAGGGCGTGAGTTAAACGTTTCCAATTTGAGTTTAACCCGTTCGGAAAACATTATTCAACATGCATCCGTTGTGTTTGTTTGCTCAGTTCCGTTTGAAAGGCTATTTGATGTGGTGTCGACGCCGCGTGAAACTTTATTAATTATGCATGTCAAATAGAATTTTGATAAGAGCTCTAAACGAACTTGTAAATAATAGTAGTAGGTAAAACCTCTGGACAATCGCTGAAAAATCTTCGGGCATCTACAGAGAGGCCAGTTCTTATTCCCAAGACTAAGTGTTGGAAGTAAGGATAATAAGTTTTCTGGTGTGAGTCTTGGCCGTGGCTAGTTACCACCCTACCGTCAAAGACATACCGCCAAGCAAATTAGCGTTCCGGCAAAATGGCGTCTAGAAACCCTTAAGGGGTATGGGTTGAATATACACTACCATACCCTTTCCAAGTTAGCCCACTACCATCTTAGACTGTATCCATCCAAGATAAGATAGTCCTTGACTGCGATCTTACCTGATGGTAATAAATAAATAAATAAGCACGAGGTCTAGTCGTCCGAAGACGCAAGTGGTAAGACTAAGACACAAACCGAAAATGTCCCTAAATCCAACACAGTTTTACTTAAACGTAAACTAACTTACCCCAACTGTCGTTTAGTTGTGGAAAATTCTAACTTAGCTGCTCAAGTTGGATAGACCAATATATCTCGAAATTTTCCATTCTATTTTATACTTAGCACCGTTTTAATTTTCAACAATAGTTTTTCCAGCGATACGTTGTAGGTACCATACAGATTATTTCTGGTTTGGTAGAATGAAATAAAATGAATACACTTTATCATACTCCAAATTAGAATGAATCTTAATAAATTAATTTAAAAAATAAATAAAAAAGATTAATTGGGTATAGCAAAAAAAATTTTTTCCTTAAGCATCATGGAATTTTGCAAAGTTATTCACTACAATTTTCTTGACAAAATGTTCTTCCAAAGTTTTTTTTTTGCTTTTATCAGAAATGGTCATTAATTTTTGTTTAATTTTTTTTTTATTTGTGCTGACATTTTTATTTGTGACGCTATATTGCCGTACTGCTTCCACAACACAACAATTAAATAAGGATTAGGAACTACGAACGAAGAGCGTGAAAGAATTATTTTTTTACTAATTCTATAATCTGCGAAGAGAATCCGGCAAGAAATATTAAACTTCGAGCTCCATAAAGAAATAATCAGCCTCAGCTTCGTAGAGAGTTGCCTCAGTCATGCCGCGAAAACAACGCTCTACGAAGCCGAAGCGGCAGACTATCCGTTTGCAAAAATTTCCAAAACTCATGTGTAATATATATCATCGGGTACATACAACGGTGCAACTACTTTTGTACCTAGATATCAGAAATTCTCTTCAATAAATCTGAAATCTCGAATACGTTGGTTTATTTCTATAACGCCATTGTAAAATGTATCTAAGACTCCACGCCTTAAAGTTTGAATTTCCCCTACATCTATAGTAGGTACTTACTAACGCCGTTTCAAGCGGACACTGTAAAATAAAAATACGTAGTACTGAATAAATGACTCAAAATCAACGATATATTATAGGACAGTTCTTTAGGTATAATATTTCGATATACGAAATCTATCAACTTAGTTGAATGTGAAAACTTGTACTATTGATGAAGTTATTTCGAGCAGATTTTTAAAGTGTTAAACTGTAAACGAAAGCTTTTCAACAGGGGTGAAAATGAAATAAAAGGTTCAGAACAAAAACAATACGTGGATCGCAGTTAAGCCAGCAAAGTGCTTACAGTCCAGTCCTATACAGTGCGATACTTAGTTTACTTGCCTGAATGGAGAATTTATCACTTAGCAACAATAGAACGCTTAATCCAATTTCGCTGGGCACTCGTGATTTAATTGTGTTTCCGCACATGAGTTTCAACGGACAATGGTCTATGTTTTGCCCCCTTGATACTGTTAAGCTGCCGGATTAAAAGTACCTACTGCTGTAATTTTGTTTGTATGGTAATGAAGTGACCTACTGGTATCATATCCGTACTAAAGCTAGTGGTTAGACTGCGAGTCTCCTATTCGGGTGGTCGCAGATTCAATCCCGGGCATGTATGTACCTCTGACTTTTCAAAGTTATATGCTTTTAAGCAATCACCTGCGAAGGGAAACATCGCGAGCGATCCAGCCGAGAGTTCTCCATAATGTTTAAAAAAAAATGTTCTTAGAGGTGTGTGAAGTCCGCCAATTTACATTGGACCAGCAGCGTGGTAGATTTATAGGGAAATTGAGCCCTATTCAAATGAAAACCGTGTCACACTAGTTATTGTACATTTGTATTTATCCAGCAATGAAAGAATGTAACATGATAAACTTAAACTGGATGAACAGGCGTTGTGTACGTCCGGCGTGGACGGGAGTTGAGAATATAACTCTGATTCTAGACCTCCGGCTCGGACGGTGGTTGATAGAATAATGAATTACGACGCCTGTCCAAACTTACAATTCCAAACAATATTAAAATAGCATTCTAAGTTTGAACGCCTTCGAATATGAAGACAAAAGTGGCCAGCTCATAAACCAGCCAGCAGCAGTAAGCTCTCCGTGGAGACCGTTAGACTCCACAGACTATGGCCGATAAACCTTCTCTCTACCTGTGCTCAGTAGTGAGCCGATGATGGTGGTTGCCGATGATGATGATGATAATGAATATTATATATGTGGAAGTCAGTTAAAAATTGTGTTTGTTGGTCCTTCGATCACATCGCAACAGAGCTAACGTTGATTTTTGCATAGTTCGAGGGCCAGTAGAGCTAAAATACTACGAGAAAATTTTGTCAATCCATTTTCTCATTATATCTCTTAGAGATTATGTCAGTAAATGGAATGCAGTAATGGAATTTGGAGGAGACTAAATTTTCTCGTAGCGCGCTTGTTTTCTCCACGGGAGAGTAATATAGAGATAATACATTTTATCCCGAAAAAATAAAAACTTCTGGAAGATATTGTGGAAAAAAGTAGTATCGTATACTGTCTTTAAGATTACGTGAAAACCGGTCCACTATATCATAGAGTTGGTCTTAAAGGAGAGTTGATCTTACTTTTCGTTTTGAAATTGGTTTTTGCTATAAAAAGTCTTTTTAATAAAAAGAGATATTAAGATAATCCAATCATAAATCAACTACAAAATCGAAAGATGTACCAGGAAAACATAACTTTAAGCATTGCCTATATCGCGGCGTATAGCAGATGGTTTTATTACTTTCAAGTGTGTCATCATCCCCCAGACAGCCACTTCGTTTAATGGAAGGAACCATTATAAATTTCTGAGAAAGGTTGTCAATGAAGAAACCCGGGGATATAGATATATTTCCTTCAAGTAACACAAAATATCTTATTTATTGAAACTACCGTGATAGTTGGACAGTTTTTGGAAATAATTTAACAAAATGAAGTTGTTCTTCGGTATTTGAGGTCTGACTTTATTTCGTACTAGCTGATACCCGCGACTTCGTACGCGTGGATTGAGGCTTTTGTGGAGTCCCGCGGGGACTCTCTTATTTTTCTGGATAAAAAGTAGCCTATGTGCTATTCCAGTCATCCAAATTTCAGCTAAATCGGTTCAGGCGTTGCGTGACTGAGTAACAAACATACATTCAAACATCCGCATTTATAATATTAATAGGATATAGGATAGGATAATAGGATATGTCAACATTTTCCGTATTTTGAAATTCAGTAAATACTTTAACTATATAGATTATTTTTTTATACAACTATAAGTAAAATATTTTATTATTTTGAGCAACGATGGCTATTTTGGTTATCAAATGTGGGGCAGAATGTCAAGGAAGCTACTTGTATTAAAAAAAAAACGTGAAAAAAGTGGCTTTGGGATTGGGAACAGTAAGAACAGTTAAGCTAGCGAAGCGTTTGAGCTAGAACTGAAAATTTATCTCTGCTGTACAATGGAAGGCTTAATCCAGTTTCACTGGGCTCTTGCGATTTCATTGTGTTGATACATTCATAACATGTATTCACATATTATGTTTCAGACCGTACAATGGCCGGCTTAAAACGTGAAAATTTTAAACCGCAATTGAAGCTTCATACCGTGCCTTGTTGTGGATGACCTGTAGGGCTATTGTTACCCGAATAAAATACTAAGCCGATTTTGATGTGTGAGGTGTCAATCGATTCGTTATGATGGTTTGGGTGACATAGGCTACATTTCATATGAACATTGAACAATACCATCATATGCAATGATTTCTACTAGGGATGAATTATATATCTACTCACAAAACAAGCGAAAAAATTGTGCCGAGCGAAGTACTTCATTGTCAAATGATATGACAAATTACGACTTGTAACATATCCACCTCTTTTTATACACATACGGATGACATACTCGTAGATCATATGACGGATGTTACATCAAATTTTCCGTACTACAGTTTATAAACTTTGGCATGTAATTAAACAGGCTTCTGTTTAATAGCATTATTAGCTTCTAAAAATATACATTATAAATATTATTTGCACGACCTACCTCTTAGATTCTGTAGCTGTGTCCTTTAACACCATTGGTTGCCTGGAAGAGATCGCTATGTAGCGATAAAGCCGCCAAATTGTATGCTATTTATTAAGCTCTTTGTGTCTGTTCAGAAATGTTTTGCTTCGATAGTTTTAGACAATCTGGGCAAACTGCGGGTCACCGTCAATTCGGTGGGTTCGATTTTTTGCGATCCACCCTCTTTTCGTTGTTCGTTCGCGTCCGTCATCGCCAGCGGCGGACAGTTGCTTTTCGAAGACCGCCTCGAGTGCCACGCCCGCTCGCGATCGAGTGCTGTCTCCCCACACGATTATACCGTACCAAAACCAGGCATATGCATACGACGAGACACGGCTGATTCCACCTGCAGCAAGGCAGACCGACGACATCAAAAGGGTAAGTGGATTACTTAATTTCGTTCCCGCCGATTGATGGTGAAGGTTTGCCCAGAGATAGAAAATATCGAAGTAAAAAGAACCAAAAATATACAGTCCATTAGCTCGCAAACTAACCCGGGACTTACAACCCCGGGTTTCGGGTGGCATAAAACCCACCATTCTTATTTTGGCCCTTCTCGCCGAATAATTAGTTTTCTATTTCAAGGTGGAATCGTCGATTCCACGACGAGACGATTTTCGAATGACGCCATCTTATCTATTTTTCGTATTCGTAATTTAAATTTCAAAGTTAAAAGATTTCATTCGACTTCGCCTATTTATTTCGTAAACTTGTTACCAATAATTTAATTAATTCGTTTTGTGTCGTACGTCTCGAAAAGCATTGTTCGTAATTATTCGTAAATCAAAAATTCGTATTTTTCAATTGCCATATAAGGAAGTATCTACTTAGTATGACGGTGTCGGTAAAGTAGTTTGAAGAACGTGTAGGTACTTGTGATGTTAAATCGTATTGAATAACCAATTATTATTGTTCGTTATTTCGTTTCCAGGAATAGTTATTTATATTTTATTCGTTTCGTTAGTCGTATAAATAGCTATTCACTTCGATTAAAACATTGTGAGAGTTTTCGTAGATCGATTAGCTTGCATGTTTTGTCGTATTTCGTATTTCGTAAAATTCGTAGGTCAAACACAAAGTTTTCGTCGATATTTGTGTTCGTCCATTCGTATCATATTCGTATTTCGTATTATAATAATAAACGGTTATTCTAATTCGAGTAAAATCAAGTATTTTTAACTTGTATTAAGGCCGCTGCATACATAACGTGCACGGGACGGGACGGGACGTGGACGGGACGGGACGTGGAGTTTTGGAAACATCGTTTCATAGAAAATGTAAGCGACTGTGCATACGTCACGGAGCACGGACGGGACGGGAACGTGCCACGCGCGGAACGGGAAAAATATCGTCGGCGACGATGTTTAGCACGTCCCGTCCCGTACGTGCCCCGTCCCGTGCGTGATTCCGCTGCGTATGCACAGTCGCCCCGTTCGCTCCGGAGAGCTAAGTAGTGATGTTTGTGTATTTACCTACGAAGCAAAAATGGACGAATGGAAAAACTAATTGAGTGTGTACGATCATTGAAAGTATTTAGACACCAAATATAAAAATTATCTGTGGCGTAAAATTGCAGTTGAACTATCACTCACTGAAAACGGTCAGATTTATTTTATTAATTTATTGCATTGGTATCTCTACTTATATTTTAATATGTAATAATAATTACAGTTGAACTTTTTATGCTCAAATCAATAGGTATATAGTATCAACCTTTGACGACCTCCCTGGCGCAGTGGTGAGCGCTGTGGTCTTATAACTGAGAGGTCTCGGGTTCGATTCCCGGCGGGGGCAATTTAGGAATTTATAATTTCTAAATTGTCTCTGGTCTGGCCTGGTGGGAGGCTTTGGCCGTGGCTAGTTACCACCCTACCGTCAAAGACGTGCCGCCAAGCGATTTAACGTTTCGACACGATGGCGTGTAAAAACCGATTAGGGGTATGGGTTGTATTTACACTGCTATACCCCTTCCAAGTTAGCTCGCTACAATCTTAGAAAAATCCATCTTTCCTTATTCACATCACTAGCACGTTAGTTCTGAGTTATTGCCACGTTGCGTATGCATTAAAAATTCCCGTCCGTGTTTACTAACCACGTCCGGGCCACGTCCGGGCCACGTCCCGTCCACGTCCCGTGCACGTTATGTATGCAGCGAGCTTTAGACCACAAGTAGTAGTAACATCGAGTCAAGCGAGCGGCACTTTTAGCATTTATACCTCACGACTACGACACGACATTCGACTTGAGTATAAAAAATTAATTTTTCGTTTTCGTTTATTTTTTCTTTTAGCGTTCATTCGTTGGACGTACCGCAGTGGTTAAGCCAAGTCACTTTATTATTATTATTAATTTTTTTTTATATAGTTTACTTCTGTTAAACCTGATTTAAATTTCGTTTCGGTTTAATTGTTTTTAATTCGTCTGAATCATGACTGAATCAACTGAATATACCAGTTTGATGCATAGGAGGGGTTGCATCGAACGGGAACTAGACACAATTATTCAATTAGGTACGGAAGCGAACTCTAGTACAATTTGCTATCGTAAATTTATGGTTTCTTGTATGGGACTCGCCCGTATTCAAGACCAATTTGAACAAATTCAATCTTCGTTAGAAAACCTCGAACTAGAAAGTACGAAGGTTTTAAGTCCGGAACACAGCAAAATTCGTACGGCTTTTAATGACTTGATTCGAGAAATAATGGCCATAAAGTTCGGGTTAGAGCTAGACGAATCAACTGCTAAATCAGAAATTCGCCACACGTTGAAAAAACCCGTGAAGTTGCCCCCGCTATCGGTACCTATCTTTTCGGGCGACTATAAACAGTGGCATTCGTTTAGTGATATGTTCATTTCATTAATCGATGAAAATAAGGACCTTTCAGACGTAGCGAAATTTCAGTATTTATTATCGTATGTTCGTGGTGATGCAAGTAAATAATTGAAAGGAATGTCGATCACCGGTAGTAATTATAAAAAGGCATGGGGCATTTTAGAATATAATTATAAAAATGAACGCCTAATAGCCATGCAACATATGGATGCTTTGTATAAGCTACCTAATTTAAATTCGCCGTCCGCTTCGGGACTTCGAATCAATCTTAGTGGATTTTTAGAAAATATCGGCGCGTTAGATTTTATGGGTTTCCCAATAGATGAGTGGGACTTCGTACTATATCACATGTTATATCGAAAATTAGATGAAACCACGCGTCGAGACTTCGATAAATCGATTTTAACCACACAAATTCCGAAATTTTGTGAACTTCAAGAATTTTTAAATCGAGAAATTGTTGCTTGGGAAAGTTCGCGTCCTAGTCCTCGTTCTGATTCATCTCGTCTCTCTATACAAAAGGATAGATCTCGTGCTACTTCGTCATTTGTTACTTCTCCAGATTCCAGTAGCACATCTAAATCACAATTTGATAATTCGGCTAAAGTGAATACCACTTGCGTATTGTGTAATCGTAGTTCACATTCGTTATCTTCGTGTTCATCGTTTAAAAAGAAAAAACCTTATGATCGATTCGTATTCGCGAAAGAAAATAAGATCTGTTTGAAGTGCCTAAAGCCCATGCACGATCTCAATGAAGTTTGTGCAAAGATTCGTTGTACGGTTTGTGATGCTTCTCATCACTGCACCATGTTGCATTTCGCGAGTACTACTAAAGAATCGTCAGAAGTTTCATCAAAATCGGATCAGCCTTCGAAGGAGTCAAACAATGTTGTCTCTTTGTATTCAACTGATGCTACTTCTAATCCAAATACCGTTCTGCTTTCGACAGCTGTAGTTTTGATTCGTGATTCATCAAGTAAATTCACTCACGCTCGAGCTCTAATCGATCCGGGATCTGAAGCTTCCTTTATTACCGAGAGTTTAGTGACTCGTCTTGGCTTAACTCGTCGGAAGCTAGGCACACCTATACAAGGTATTGGTGATATAACTACCTGCTCAAAGGGATTCGTGACTACAGCGATTAAACCACATACCGGTGCAGGATCGGAATTGGCTCTTCGCGCGTTGATTCTGAAAAATATAACGTCCATCAAACCTTCTGCCGTTATCGAAGCAAAATCATGGACTCACATTAAAGATTTGCAACTTGCAGATCCAAATTTTAGTTCGCCTTCATCGGTAGATATTCTCCTTGGAGGAGACATCTACAGTGATATTCTCATCGGAGAAACTATTCGTGGGCCTATTGGAACTCCAATGGCCATTTCTAGTTCGCTAGGTTGGCTTCTCATCGGAAAAGTTAACTTAAAATTTATTCGTAACCCTGATTTGAAAACAACTATTTCATCTTTCGTAGCTTCAGATCAAGAGAGCAGTCTTGATAATTTAATTCGTAAATTTTGGGAAATAGAATCGATCTCAGATAAACCCGTTCTGTCTGCAGACGATCAGCAGTGTGAAGAAATATTCGTTCGAACACATAAACGGTTGGCGTCTGGCAGATTCGTTGTCTCACTTCCATTTCGGGAAGCTGAGCCTTCATTCGGAGAGTCGCGTTCGTTAGCACTCAAACGCTTACTTTCGATGGAGCGTCGTTTTGCTCGAGATGAGCAGTTTCGTAATTCATACTTCGAGTTCATGGCAGACTATCTTAAGTCTGGTCATATGGAACTTATTTCAAGTGATGTTCAAGATCCTCACTACTTTATTCCTCATCACGGGGTGCTTCGGCCTTCTAGTGTGACGACCAAATTGAGAGTGGTCTTCGATGCCTCGGCGCCAACCTGCCTAGGATCATTAAACGACACACAACTAATAGGTCCGAAATTGCAAAAAGATGTAGGAGAATTGCTTTGCAGCTTTCGCTTTCATAAAGTCGCATTTATTGCTGACATTCGTCAAATGTATAGACAAATACTCGTGGATGAAGGACATCAGAACTACCAGTTGATATTATGGCGCACTGATCCCTCTAATGAGCCTCAAGTCTATAGATTGAAGACTGTCACCTACGGTCTCTCGTCGTCCCCATTTTTAGCCATTCGTGTTCTGCAACAGTTGGCTTCAGATCATCAATGCGAGTATCCTGAAGCTGCTGAAGTCATTCGTCGTTCCACTTACATGGATGATGTTCTAAGTGGTTCTGATTCGGTTGAATCCGCTACCCACCTCCAAAATCAACTCTTCGCTCTTCTAAAAAGAGGTGGATTCGAACTTCGAAAGTGGTGTTCGAACAGCCCCACATTTTTACAGCGTCTTCCCGACGAAGTAAAAAATGTCGAGTCCTCAACAGTATCCTTGGACGAAGACAGTTCGATTAAAGTCTTGGGTTTGGCTTGGCAGCCACTCAAGGACGTATTTTCGTATAACGTTGAACCTCTGCACGACAGGGTAACGAAACGCACAATTTTGTCGGAAATTGCGCGCATTTTCGACCCTGTCGGTTTTCTGTGCCCAGTTATCATTGCTGCCAAGATTCTTATTCAAGAACTTTGGTTAGCTGGCGTTGACTGGGACGCAGAGGTTCCGAGTGAAATTAAAAAGAAGTGGCTTCGAATAGTTTCAGAATTTCCAACTTTGTCTTCTATACAAATTCCCCGCTTCGTCCCGTCTTCGAACACTGTTTCTATCGAGCTTCACGGCTTTTGTGATAGCTCT
This sequence comes from Hipparchia sbordonii, assembly GCA_038048805.1. Classification (NCBI taxonomy): domain Eukaryota; kingdom Metazoa; phylum Arthropoda; class Insecta; order Lepidoptera; family Nymphalidae; genus Hipparchia; species Hipparchia sbordonii. The sequence continues at coordinate 9,364,786 of JBBIWI010000008.1, read as the reverse complement.
GAATCTGCATATGCAGCTGTCGCTTACCTTAGGGTTGTCCACCCAGACCAAAATATTACGGTACAGGTTCTAGTAGCCAAATCTCGGGTAGCTCCTTTGAAGAAGTTATCTCTGCCAAGGTTGGAGCTATGCGCTGCCACCCTTTTGGCTTCGTTATTCGCTTTCATTCATAGATCGATTGGTTCCAAGGTGACCATCAATAAGGAAGTCGCTTGGACAGACTCAAGCATCGTTTTATGCTGGTTACGTGCTGCTCCACATAACTGGTCTACCTATGTCGCAAATCGAGTTGTCGAAATTTTGAATACCATTTCTCCCGATAAATGGAGACATGTTCGTTCGTCAGATAATCCTGCGGACTGTGCGTCCCGCGGGTTATCCCCTTCGCAAATTGGAAGTCACAACCTTTGGTGGTCAGGACCATCGTGGTTGTCATTATCGGAAGATCAATGGCCGGTTAGTTCTGTCGATGTTGATAGTTCCACTATTCCAGAACGTCGTCATGCTCCGAAAGTAGCTGCATTACCCGTCGAGAGCATAGAAGAACCTTCGTTCCTTAATCGTTTTTCGTCGTTTCATAAATTGACCAAAGTCATCTCTTATTGCCTTCGTTTCGCAAATAATTGCAGAGCTAAGAGAACCAAATTAACGGGTCCTCTGACCGTTTCGGAACTACAAATTACGACATTGCGCCTTGTTGGCATAGTTCAAAGGTTGTGGTTCGATTCAGATTTGCGCAAATTAGAGTCTGGACTTACTGTTTCAACTCGTCTTCAACGCCTTAACCCATTTGTCGACAAACAGGGTCTCATCAGGGTGGGCGGTCGATTATCGAATTCGGATTTGAGTTATCGGAAAAAGCACCCACTATTACTTCCTTCCGAAAGTAATTTTACAAAACTACTCGTCACTTATATTCATGAAATTAATTTACATTCGGGTTTACAAGCCACCTTAGCCTCAGTCGCAAGAGACTATTGGATTATTTCGGCTAAAAGAGTCGTCAAGAAGATTATTTTTCGCTGCATCACATGTTATCGGCATCGTGCAACCTTTTTGGAGCCTAAAATGGCTGACTTGCCTTCGGCTCGCGTACAGCAAGTCAGGCCTTTCGTTAAAGTCGCTGTAGACTATGCTGGACCGATCTTGACGAAGTCTGGTAATCCTCGTAAACCTAAAATTGATAAATCGTACATTTGTGTATTTTCATGCCTTACTACGCGAGCTTTACATATCGAACTCGTTTCTAATTTGTCAACTGATGCGTATTTGGCTTGCCTACGTCGTTTTATAAGTCGGCGTGGTATTTGCTCCGAAATTTACAGTGACAACGGCAGGAACTTTGTGGGAGCTAACGCTGAATTAAAAGCCTTGTTCCATTTACTGAAAGAACAAGATCGTTATATCGCTCATTCGCTACTGAAGTATAAAGTTACCTGGCGTTTTAACCCGCCTGCGGCGCCTCATTTCACCGGTATGGCTGAAGCCGCCGTCAAATCAATCAAGTCGCATCTCGTTCGTATCGTCGGCAATACAACCCTTACGTTTGAGGAAATGGTTACCGTTCTGACTCAAATCGAAGGTACATTAAATTCGCGTCCATTGTGTCCGCTCTCGTCGGACCCTAATGATTTAGAAGCTTTAACACCGGGACATTTTCTAATCGGTGAGCCCCTAAATTCTCTCCCAGAACCTGATTATACGGAAGTAAATTTGAAACGTATATCGCGCTGGCAGTTACTTCAAAATTTCGTCCAAAGTTTTTGGAAACGTTGGCATCGTGAATATTTGCATACACTTCAACAGCGAAATAAATGGACAAAATCGATTGAGAACATTCAAATCGGTACGTTAGTTCTCATCAATGATCCTAACTTACCTCCCTTACAATGGAAGTTAGGTCGTGTTTCGGAAGTACATCCTTCGAAAGATGGAGTCATTCGTTCGGTCACTTTGAAAACTCAGCAAGGTTTTTTGAAACGACCGGTTCATCGGTTATCTCCGTTACCTGTTTCTAATTAATTGAATTTCGTAAAATAATACCTTTCGTTTTTATTTAAATTTGTTTTTTTTTTTTGGTCTACAAAGCTAGATTTAATTCCTTGTTTTATTAATTTAATTTCTTAGTTAATCTCTTAATTTCATCATTAAATTCAATTTAATTTCTTAGTTCGTATTTATTCGTTCTATCTTTTCAAGCTCGGTTAAAATTACATTTTAACGGTGGGCGGTGTTCAGAAATGTTTTGCTTCGATAGTTTTAGACAATCTGGGCAAACTGCGGGTCACCGTCAATTCGGTGGGTTCGATTTTTTGCGATCCACCCTCTTTTCGTTGTTCGTTCGCGTCCGTCATCGCCAGCGGCGGACAGTTGCTTTTCGAAGACCGCCTCGAGTGCCACGCCCGCTCGCGATCGAGTGCTGTCTCCCCACACGATTATACCGTACCAAAACCAGGCATATGCATACGACGAGACACGGCTGATTCCACCTGCAGCAAGGCAGACCGACGACATCAAAAGGGTAAGTGGATTACTTAATTTCGTTCCCGCCGATTGATGGTGAAGGTTTGCCCAGAGATAGAAAATATCGAAGTAAAAAGAACCAAAAATATACAGTCCATTAGCTCGCAAACTAACCCGGGACTTACAACCCCGGGTTTCGGGTGGCATAAAACCCACCAGTGTCTATTCTTTTAATATGTGTGGTGTACAATAAAAGTATATTCATTCATTCATTCATTCATTGTCCTCTAAATTAATAAGTCAGCCACAAACAATAAGCCTCTAAAAATACTGTTTTAGCCACAATATATTGTGAATATAAGCTTCTATAAATACAACTCAGCATCATAGCACAGCAACAGCAAATGATAGATATCTACGTAACTAAATTTAAAAAAAAGTTACCAATAATATATTATATTACATAATAACTTCTCGCATATAGATAGTAGCAAGTCACTCTAAACTTTTTCCACGCGGGCGAAGTCGCGGGAATCAGCTAGTTATGCATACTTATGCACTATACTTTAAAATACTTTTTCCATTTTCCCTATTTAATGACCTACATTCTGCCTATGTTATGAGAAAAATTTGAAATCAATCTCAATCAGAAGTCTCAAATATTGTTTTCGAATGCAAACAGTTTTCCTGAATGGCTTGCAGAAGTGAAATGTTTTTCGTCCGGATAGTTTGGAGCTCGCCGATTCGTCAATTTCCACTTTTACTGTGACATCGTATTTACTCCGGAAATTAAATGGCTGTTTTCCTCTCACTTGTATTTTGCCGAATTTTGCTTTTTTTCTGTTTTGTAAACACCTGTTTGTAAGCTTCGAGATACTTGTATCGATTGGGATTATTTAAAAGGTTGAAGGTGTAAGAATTTATTTTCCTATTTTCCTCAAACGGAAATCATTTTTACAGCAAATTTAATTTGAGAGACAGAAAATAATATATTTACAAGCTGTTCGTAGAGCTTATGAATCGCTGATGACACTGATTTTGAGATATTTTTAGAGAAATGCCTTTCCACCTAACATTTTTCCGGAGCCTACGTACATTTTCTTATACTTTTTTTTTTCACCGTAAAACAGCATGTGATACTTATTAGCTTTTGTATAACTTCCAAAAGTTCCAAAAGAGATGCCTCCCATTTGATTTGAACCTGAGACTCCGAAAAGGAATCTGAAATCTTCATCACCAAGATTTTTTTTTATATATAGATTAGCGCTTCACACCTGGTGGTAAGTGAAGATGCAGCCTAAGATGGAACGCGCTTGCCTAGAAAATGCCTATTCACTCTTGATTTGAAGGTACCCAAATTGTGATTAGAGGGAAAAACGGAAGCCGGAATTGCATCCCAAATTGGACAATTGTAAGTAAGTACATGGATTAAAACAAGGGTATAGAAATCATTATTCAGTGAGTACATATTAAAATACGATTTTGAGTGGCGTACCCGCAGATATACGAAACTGATGATCAATATGTGAACGCACGCACGATAACCCTCAGCAATTCAACTGAGAGCACTCTAGATTAAATGCACGTGAATCCTGACATAAAATTGGGGATTAAGTGATTAAAACAAATATCACGTAGTGTTAAGTGAAGCAAAATCCCGATAACATGGTATCCAAATCCAATGAACATCGATGGTCACGGGTCATGACCCAACTCGGCACTTCAACCCGACTTGGGTTTGAGCTACGGGTTAGGTCAAAAAAATTGGGGCTGCCGTTGCATCATACTGTAAGAGCACAACTCCTCACTAGTCCTGCGTCTGATCGACTCGCACTTGGCTGGTTTTTTATATTGGGTCGGTAGATGACTAAGCTTGCTTATTGTAAACTTTAAATGTGAATGATGTTGAACATTTTTACAAACGCCGTTTTTTTCTTCGCTTCTTTTTTATCTCTCTGTTAACTTAAACATTCTGTTGCTCCTAAATTAATAATCGCAGAGTTATAATAAAATATATATTTTTTCATTACTCATACACGGAAAGTAGGTCTGAAGTTGCCTGAGAAGCGGGTTGAAATGAAAGTAATACTTTTCAGCCCTAGGGAGAATCGTTTTCAACTGACAGCTGTCAAATAATTAAAAAAAACTAGTTGTCACATTTTTATTGGAATTCAAATGAAACACGACATACCCGAGTGCATCCATAGACAAGAAGAAAGATAGACTTTATTCATAAAGTAAAGACAACTGATTCATAGACAATCATAGACAATACTTGACTATTAAAAAGCTAAATGCATAGCCCGCCGGCTTGGCCAAAGAAAAAAAAAAGGCGGGAAAGTGGCAAGTCACTCAATTTTCTTTAGCTAATTTCTATTTTTATTTTGACTTTCCTTATATTCGTAATGAAAAGCACAGTGTTTACCTCGGGATAAAGACTTATTTAGTCCCTCGAACTATAGGCCCCCTCGCTACGCTCGGGCGCCAAACCCCGTCTCGGGACTAAATAAGTTACTTTCATCCCTAAGGTAACAATGTACTATTTAAACCGGCTTCAAAGGCCTAAATAGAAACGATGGAACCGATTCGTGACGCTCGCACGACTTCAACATACGTGAAGTTTGTAAACTAAAATTATTTTATACTTTGTAGTGGCGTTTGAAGTCGGTTTTTTAAAAAGAATTTATTCGCATGCAGGTATTCGAGGGAACAAACATACACACGTCAAACATAAAACACTAGAGCTTCAGAGATTAATAAACAGTAGTAATAATCTAAAGCTCTTTACTTATAGCTAATCCTTAATTACAATTAAAACGAAGTAAAACGATTTCGCGCTCCGCTATCGGTCCATTTCGCATCTCCGGAGTGTCATTAGTTAATGTTACGGGCAGTTCCTATCGGGTCTCAATCTGGCGGTCTGAGATAAGTCGACCCCCTCGATCTTATCGCGACGTCATTACCGGTCTAAGATACCGCACTCTTTGACTTACGGATAATAATCCTGCAACTTGATACATCAAGTTTTATTAGGTTTGATTAACTTGTTTTGAAGCCAGCTTTAAGTTTCTTAAAGTTTTCTTTTTTATTTATTGAAACCATTAAATTAAAATTAGGACTAGTGTTCATTCGTCTCTCCTTACTCTTGACAATAGTGCAACGGGTGGGACTCGAACCTGCGACCTTTCAGTTTTCAGTCCGCACCTTTAACCGTTGAGCTATTGAGGCTTCAATAATTCATTTTTTATATTCCGACGACCCGTACGTAAATCATCGAAACGGAATTAAGCTGATAAAAAAAATCGTCATTTTTCAGTTTCGGTGATTTACGTAGAGGCCGTCGATTTCTCTTAGACTGTAATCTATAGACTGCACTCTCACTCAGCTCAGACTCAAGACAGAGTTAAAACGAGATAGATTTATATCAGATCATACTTGTATCTCGTTTTAACATCTATCTTGAGTCTGAGCTGATAGATCTCAGCATAAGTGTGATATTGTGTTTCTTTTTAGTTTGTCTTTCAATCACTCAGCGACGGAGCGACCGATCGATCTGCCAGCTGCAGGATTTATAAAAACAAACGCAATCAAATGAAAACCACCACATTGATTCAATGACTCCGCAAGCGTATAAATGAAAACCTCAAATAATTCCGTTTTATGTTTCCGTAAAATATACAAAGCCTTCAAAAACAACAAGCTATGAATGCAAAAAACTTTTCAATACAGAAAACTCTGTCCACATTTCCTCTTTCACTCATATGCATCACAATGTCTCTGCGCCACTGCAAATTAACATGAGCTCTGAAATGGGTTTTTATCCTACTTATTTGGGTCGTGCAAACTTTTTTTAAGTAGGTATACAGATACATTGACTGCAATCTCACCTTATGGTAAGTGAAGATGCAGGCTGATGCATGAATGTAAAATATGATGTAATGTAGTACAAATTTAACGTAATGTAGTTACTCGGAAAAACGGAAGCAGGAAGGCATTCCAAATTTTTGTGGTGCGTATCAGGAACGAGGAAGCAAAGCGCTTACTTATAGTGCGCGACCGATAGAATATAATTATATCAACCAAGTAACGGTGCAGACCTACTCAATGCCTTGCGTTGCGATGGTAGAATAGTGAAGAAGTGGAACTAAGTTGAAAAGTTCCTGGGCACTCTCCCCGAAATATATCCTGAGGAATACCGACAGACAGGCGACCTTCCGCCGGTGCTCCAAACTTTGATCTATTCACAGTTTAAATAGGTCGTCGGTTCACCTAGTGAGTGATCTGACAACACTGCATTTTCCGGTGCCAGATCGCCATTGCAGCACCTTGGGACCCCAACGACCTTCGAACTATACATTAGTTCGAAGCCGTTACCCGGCCGCTATACCCGTTTCCACTTCAGCTTACTACGGCAAAGTTGAACTTAACAAAAATATAATTTATATAAAAAGATATGACCTTTAGTTATAAGAAACATTTTAATAACCTAATAGATTTATTCCTTTAAGTGTAGGTTAACACTTCAATAAAAAATTAAAAATTTTAATAACAGTGGAATGCAATAAATAAATGAATATGAATATGAAAAAGATCAGCATAATACAAGTATTTAGCATTTAAATTCATTGTACATGTTTCAGTAAAATTGAATAGAGGAATCCGCAAAAACAACCAGAAATGAATGCTGAAAGTTTTATATGAAAACCCTGTCCACATTCCTCTATCGCTCACATGCATATGAATGTCCGGCCACTATAAATTAGTACATACCAAAAGCACTGAACTTTCAATTTAGACGCGGGCTTTTAAAATTGTATCTGTCGGTTGAAATGCTGGACACAATTTGGCAAAAATGCAATATAATGCTATTTGTAGTGAGATGGTTTGGGGTGATCTTATCATATTACACTGGAATTCAGAACATATTGTTAGATCTGTAGGTACCTAATGCCAATGGACAACTAAATGTTCATAAAATTAATTACCGAAATCTTACCAATATTTTAAATGCGAAAGTGTGTTTGTTTGTCCTTCGGTCGTAAATTATTATGTGGGTATAGTTAAGGACTTGGATAGTGACCACCTAAACTGATTGGATTAAGAGACTGTCGGTTATTTATTAATTGATTTTGCGAAATATATCATGAATTCCAGGCTCCAGCTGTTTGTACCGTTGAGTTTGTTTTGTAGCTAAAACGTGCGACGCCGGGGCGGGTTAACTAGTTTAAAATATTATTAAAACACAGTTTGTACTTATTTTAAATAATAAGATAAAAATAAAACCTGAATCTAAATCTCTTTGATTAATTCAATTTTATTATTCACAAAACTATTTATTCTTAACAAAATTGTGTTTCCATTATTATCAAAATACCTTATTTACCACTAATACAACATAAGCCATATTTATTGCAATTTAACACGAATAAGTACCTGAGTTTTGCGAAGGGTAAATTCTGGTAAATTCCTCTACGTGTAAAAGATCTGTATCGCTCGCTATATCAACCCGAATCCTCGTTCGAAAGCCATTTATCTACCGTGGCCGGAAAGTAAACATCCTGATATTGCTCACACGCCCTTCTTGCGAATGCTTCGCGAGTACGCTCTGAATACACCCTCAATACACCCCTACAGGTTTTATGTTTCCGCAGGCAGTTATCGCTTGACTGCAGGGTTAGTCATATTTTTATTACGCGTCACGTAAAAATCAAATACGAAAATAGGCTAGGGTGATACGGGAAGCTGCAAATAATTTTCTCATCCTTTGAGATTTAGGAATCGTTACTTCATTACTATCTACTATACGGTAAACTCGTAAACGTTAAAAGATTTCGAATTTCAAAACATATTCATATTTTCAAAGTAAAATGGACCTAAATTGCCTTAAGTCTCAAACAAGAAGAAACATTGCGAAATAAAAAAAATACTACTGAGTTCGACTTTAAAACAAGATATTTTTGGTTCTTACTCTGACGGTATTATGTACTGTAAATTAAATGTCCAGATATTCAAGTGCGGAATATTGAAACACTTACATTCTAAGAGGCTCTTTCCAAAAGTGGACCTTTTCTCATCTTATCGGTACTCATTATGACGATCTCGCTAGCGCAGTTGTGATGACTTTTAGAAGCCTGATTCGCCTAGGTTCGCTCCTCCAAAGATTTATCTCGATTATTTAGCTGTGATATTTTGCTATGTGTTCCTCGAATAGGTACGCAAGTTTGGTAATTAAAAGTTGCTCGTTAGTGGCGACACTTGTTTTAAAGCGTGAAAATTCCAGTGATGTTTGGAGTTGTCATACAGTTATTACTTGTTCACATTAATGTATGACTGGGCAATGCAAACGAGTGGTTATTTGTTCAAATAAGTTCCTATGGATGTTTGTTTGTTTTTTTGTAGGGTGTAGGGTGTGTTTTGTAGTGATCACCTGGTTCGAAATCAATAATTCTTGCACCGATACATTTCGCGAGACTAAAGATGTTAAAGTAATGCAAAAGTAATATGGTGTGCCCATTAGAATCCATATTAAGACAATAAAAAAAAGTCAATTACCTAGTTGAACCAGGTGCCGTGTCAGTCCTTTACCGATGGTAAGCGACGATGGTAGCAGACTAACTTGAAAGGGGTATGGCAGTGTACATTCAACCCAAACCATTAAAATTAGAAATCACTAAAATTAGAAATCCACTATTAGGTCATTTAAAATTAGGAAGGTTTCCTAGACATTTTATTAAGTTAAAATCCTAATTTCACGTAGACAAATTCACGGGCATCCGCTAGTGTTAATTATAACAAGCATTTTGCCAGCAGTATTTCAATATAAATAGGTATTACGTATCAGAGAAATGAAGAACAGCTTTATCAAACAAATTGCCTTTAAATCATTTATTTCATAGCCATACATCATCTGTATATGGGTAGTCGATTAAACTAGAGCAATCCCGCGGGCTAAATTATTTATAATATTATAACGCAATGTCTTCGTAGAAATTAATACTGTTATGTCACATATTATAAACTAGCTTTTGCACGCGGCTTCGCTCACGTTATGTTTGATTTTTTCAGACCTCTATTTTACCCCCTTAGGGGTTGAATTTTCGAAAATTCTTATTTAGCGAAGCTTACGTTATAATAGCTGTCTGTATGCCAAATTACAGCCCGATTTGTCTAGTGGTTTGAGCTGACTATTAGATATTCTGTTGCTTTGTGTTGATAGATCTGTTAGTCAGATATATATTTAAGAAAACTAAGACTATTATAAATGTAAGGAAGTTATAATAATACTCCCACAAAAATATATCGGGACAATTCTCCCTCAATAGGAAGCCTCAATAGCCCAACGGTCAAAGGTGCGGACCCGAAACTGAAAGGTCGCAGGTTCGAATCCCACCCGTTGCACTATTGTCGTACCCACTCCTAGCACAAGCTTTCCGCTTATTTGGAGGGGATAGGAGGATATTAGTCAACTTCAACTTGGCTAATATTCTTTTAAAAAAAAATGTATAATATTATGATGAATGAATCGAATGAAATGAATTACGTATACCATAGCAAATCTGACTTAAGTCAATGAAAGTAGTAAGTGTTACATGAACCAAATTGAATATCTTCGGCGTAGTTTGTAGAGCTGAAAGTGGGGATAGTGATGCATCCGGGAAATTCATTTCCGGTCACGTTCCGACTTTTGTCGGCTTGACTTAAGTTCCGATAAAATTTTCCAAGTTTTCTATTAGGTATCAGCGGGAAAAATCTATGTACCTATACTTAGGTAAAACATTTAATTTAACGCTAAATCGCTTGACAGCACAGCTTGGCACAGCTTTAAATAAATAAATTAATAAATAACCTTTTATTTCAGATGATGAAAATATTAGAAATTTTTTTTTTATCTACGTTAGTGTGTTAGTCTTAGTAAACAAAATCCGTATGGCTATGTTAAGTGTTAAATTGGGTAGTAGGTACATCCCGGTGATTACAGCCACCCAATGGTTCATGGTTGAACACCCCTCCCACCACAAAAGACCAGAAAAAAATTAGAAATTATGAATTTCTAAGTTGTGCCTAACGGGAATAAAACTCGGAACCTCCACCCAACACAGCGCTCACCCATCACACACATCTCATCTCTTTGACCCACGGTATTCCATTCGCTTTTTAGGGTACCGCACCCAAAGGGTCCAATTGCAATGGGACCCTATTACTAAGCCTCCGCTGTCCATGTGTCTGTCAGCGGCCTGTATATCATGAACCGTAATAGGAAGATACTTGAAATTTTTGCATAATAAAAAAAAAATCTCTTAATACATACAACAAACGTGATTTTTGCGTTTTTTGCTCGATCGTAACAATTGCTATTACGATGGTACGGAACCCTTCGTGTGTGAGTCCAACGCGCACTTGGCCGGCTTTTCGCCTTTTTATTATCATAATAAAACTGCTTTTTACTGCACTTTGTGGAGTAAAACTTTGTCGGGATCTTGCGGTGTAATTTTATATACGCCTCCGAGTAATTTCAATTAGATTTTTCTTTTAAAAAATCTCTGAAACTTCAAAAGAAGGTTCATTAATTTTGTCACCATCTCATTGAGTCGCCGAAATTGCTATTTTCTTTTTGCGTTTGGAATGGATTCACATTCGATGCTTTTGTTTTCAAATTATTTTGACCACAAAAGTGACTGTTCTGCAGAAATGTAACTCATTTTACCACGTTTTTTTGAAGAGTTGACTTGAAGAAAATTTCCGAATAGTTTTTCTTAATTTGCATAAAAAAAAAACAGAAAATTCCGCGGAATTTTTAAGGCCCTCTATGATATTGTATATTTATAAAAAGAGGTGGATATGTTACAAACGTGCGGTAAATGGAGCGCGTAATGGCAGATAGGTATTTGTCGTAATTTGTCATATCATTTGACAATGAAGTACTCTATTATACTCTTCGTCGTTCGGCACAATTTTTTCGCTTGTTTTTAAGTATATAACTCATCCCTAGTAGAAATTACCTTAGCACCACACGGGCGAAGTCGCGGCCAAAAGCTAGCGCAGAATAAATGTAAAACTCTACCCTGCTGTTGCTTTTCGTGCAATATTTCGAATTACCCCATCAAAGCGTACCATTATTACGCCAGCCGTTATTTCAAGAGAAACCGCGTATTTGTTGAAGAGATGATTTATGGCTCGCATTAGGTGCCGTTCGGGCGTTAGCGTAGAATAAAGGATGCAATTTCTATTAAAGCTCACAATCAAGTGAAATATTCAAGCCATTCATCGCTTTCATTGTTGGAGCTTTAAATCCTTTTTATCGAACACTAGCTAATGCCCATGTCTTCGTCTACCTGAATTTATTGTTCATTGACAATTACAATGGTCTCAATTGGTGTACACCCTAAGCTATGTTTTGTTTTTATTTTTTCCTCCAAACATGGGTTGGCTGGAAGAGATCGCGCTTCTTAGCGATAAGGCCGCCTATTGTACTCTTTAATTTTTAAATTCTGATATGTTATTTGTTGTGTACTATAATAATATAAAACATAAAAAATATTTTACTTTCTTTAATCTATCTCACAATATTATTTGAAGCCTCAATAGCCCAACGGTTCAAGATGCGGACTGAAAACTGAAAAGTCGCAGGTTCGAACCCCACCCGTTTCACTATTGTCGTACCCACTCCTAGCACAAGCTTTCCGCTTATTTGGAGGGGATTGGAGGATAATAGTCAACTTCAGCTTGGTTAATATTCTTTATAAAAAAAATTGAGTAAAATATTTTAGATGTTATATTTATATTGAGACAAAAATGAAGATGGAAAATCGCCTGAAATAATAAACGTTACCGAGATGAAAGTTTCCAACTTTTTGACGAAAGCTAAGCTAAAATGGCACTTAACCTTAATGTAAAAGGCCATTAATTCCCTCGGGACTTCTTAATGCTTTTGTCACTCGAAATTCAAACAGGTGACGGCTGAAAGGACGGCTCACGAGGTTTTAATAACTTCTTATGTACTTAATGTACAAGTTTTCGACTTATTTGTTACCTATTGACTTTTGCTGTCTATCAATAATATACTTAAAACAATAATGGTATATTTTATGTCTTATATTCGGACTTCTTTCTTTGGAAACTATCATTTGATTTGGTTTTAGTTTTTTTTTTCTATTGGCACTTTTGTCAATTATTGTGGACTAGAATATAATGTGTTCTCGTATTATCGTGTTTTTTTTAATTTATTTTAAGATAGACTATTTAGATGCCTGCGACTTCATCCGCGTGGATTAAGGTTTTTGATTCCCTCGGATCGAACTTGTGAATTTTCCGAGATAAACGGTAGCCCATATGCTAATCCGGGCCATAATTTATCTCCATCTCAAATTTCAGTCAAATCCGCCCATTAGTTTTTCCGTGAAAGAGTGACAAACATACACACACACACACGCATATACAATCTTTCGCCTTTATAATATTAGCGTGATATTAACGTGATGTAATATATCAATCAAGACAATTTATTTTATGTAAGTAACAAAATTTTACAAAAAGAAAAAATATAATAAATCTTAAAACCCAAGATGCAAACGTTATATAATTGAAAAAAAAATCCAACAAATAATAAGAACTTAGTTTCATTAATAAAGCAGTTTCAAATTTGGATAAGTGACTTATCATTATTATCAACTTATTGACAGGTCTGGAGTGGCCTTAATTAAATTAGTTTGGGATAGTTATTGTCCCCTAGAGGATTAAGAGAACTTCACATTGCTAACTTGGGTCAGATAATAATTATCTGCTCTATTTACTCACTAGCTTTTGCTCGCGGCTTCGCTTACATTAAGTTTGATTTGTCAAACCTTGTTGCTCACAATTACCATACAATGTATTGTGAGCAACTCAAAACGTGACACGCAGTGAGGGACGGATATAGACATAGCTGTGTCTCACTCTATCTTGTTTCACATCACTATGCTGCATGTCTTTCGCGTGGAAGTGAAAAGGAGATATCATTAAGTACTTCTTTGTTGACGGTCGAAATTGTCACCCGCACCATTATAGTCTATTGTCTTATTTGTCTATGCCGCACCATGCTACACCGGACAGTCTGTAGATGCAATGGCTGGATCATGCGTCGTGCTCGTGAATGGGTTCCACCAACGGGAATGGGTCTGCTTTGTCTTCCCATGTTGACATGTGTTGGATTATATGTATTGCATTTTTGAAGCCTTCACTGTGGAAGCACTGTATTCATAGCTTAGTTTGGTTACTTATTGTAAAATTATTTTATTTTTTGAAAAGAGCAACTGCTGAGTTTCTTGCCGGTTCTTCTCAGCAGAATCTGCATTCCGAACCGGTGGTAGATTTATGACGTGTCATAAGAGCTACAAGGTAGCCTACATGGAATAAATAAATTTTGAATTTGATGACACTTTGTATCAATGTTTATTTGTTTACACAAAACAAAGTAAGTATAATAAATCTAAAAGCTGTTCCACATCCAACTCCACTTGGAATATAAGCGAGTTAATCATCTACAGAGGGGTGGAAAAGCAAATATTTTTATTGTGATAGGAGTGCTCGCGAGGTATCTTTGGGTATTCATCAATCATAATTTATTACCCCATTATTATTGTTCCCCTGAATAATCGTTCATATCCGAAATATCTAACACGACTCACGTTCACACTGGAGCGAAAATAAAACAAAAAGCTAACAAAAAAATATATATATTCAAAAGTTTTACAAAATGCAACAAATTTTACCTGGGCAGAGTTAAATTGATAAGAATAAATAGTGTAACTTTTAGCCTTATCTTATTAATTCCGTCCCACACAAATCTTTAAATTAAAGGTAAAAAGATATTTTTTCGCGAACCAACTTTGTTTAGTTTGTGAGTTAGCCGAATTTACGTCGTACAGCGATCTGGTCGTACCTAATTTATTAATAGTAGCAAGGTTTTCATCTTAATTGCTTACAAAAATAATATCCCTACCATAATAATTATAAATGACTAAGTACAAAAAGCATTATAGTTGCTACGTGATTGAAGAACAAATCGGCTAACACAGCATTTTTAATATTATCAGTTAGGAATTCTCCTTAGCGTGCTCCATGCTCAAGAATAAACTAAATAAGAAGAATATTTTAATTTTAAAACGTGTCTGTTAAACATTGACTTTTATTAGTTGCTAGTTGATATCCGCGACTTCGTTTGAGTCTGACTTTGATTGAGGTTTTTTTTGGAGTCCCTCGGGAACTATAATTTTTTTTTTTGGGATAAAAAGTAGCATATGTTTTAATCCAAGGTATAGTTTTATCTCCATTTTAACTTTCAGCCAAATCGGTCCAGTAGTTTTTGAGTTTATTCATTACAAACATACAAAAATTCAAATCTTTCCTCTTTATAATAGTAGTGTAGATTTTATTCTTCTTTGAATAAGAATCAAACTTCAGACTATATCACTTTTAAGAGCGTTTTGGGACAGTTCTCTTGAAAATACTAGAAAAGCTAGTCTTAAAGTAGTTATCATTTGAGTACTTTTTTGACATCACTATGTATTTTACTTTTATAACATTATTTATAGGACTATTAGTATGAGTTTTTAAACGATTTTAGCATCAAGCCAAAACAGACTAGACTATTAAAACGTTTTACGTACGCTTTAGCGACAGAAAGCTTTTAAGTTAATTAACTTAATTATTGGTGATCGCGACCGGTCTATCCTGAGATAATATTGTATTAAGCACTTTGAAAGTGCTATTAACTGTATAATTAGTATCTAGCAGAACTATTACCATTTACTTAAGTTAGATAGAATAGTAGTAGATAGAATATAAGCAGTTATTACAAGTATTAGCTATATATGTAATTAAATATGAAGCCCAGTGTTGGCACCGCACCACTAGATGGACGCAGGGAGCCAGTGGATACAAGCGGCGCAAGACTGCGGCCTGTGGAAGTCTATGCAAGAGACCGTTTTTCAGCATTGGACGTCGTTTTTGGAGATGTATAGCTACTCGTATGTCAGGTAAAAGAATCTATTAAACAACAGTGAAGTGAATAGGATGAGCCTGGTGGGCAAATCGCATTTCGCTTACGGCTTCACGCGAACGAAGTCGCGGGCATCATCTAGTATAATTTAAAAAGAAATTAGAGATATTTGTTTCAGAACCACAATTTGTAGAATTAATTTCGAAAGTCGAAACTAATATATGAATTGGTCAACTCCCAGTGATTTAATCATAAAATATGCTCAAATCAAATAAAATCCGTACCTAACCCTATTCTAAGAGATAAATTTTATGTAAAAGAGGTGATAAATGCTGATTACGAGTAGCCCCATTGTGAACGGGCCCTGTGGGGCGAACTCGCGTCCCTTTCGCGGTGCAAGCTACGGAAATTGGATTTTTCTTTATTCTCGCCCAAGTAACTCGATATTGTGTGAATTATGGAAATTGCGCCGCTAAATTGTTGATTTATCGCTTGATATATGTGATTGGTTGCCTTAAACGGAGCGTTTTGTTATTACTAAAATGCTAATATGCGCTTTCGCGTCATTGCTCCCTTTTTACTTTAAGATTTCCAACCGACTTCAAAAAAGCAGGTTATCAATCTGACACGTATGTATGTAATATTGTTGGAACTGCAAAATATTCAATATGATATAGGTGTATGTTTGTATGTAAGTTTGTCCACGCATTTTTCGGAAACTATTAATCAGATTGTGGTCATTATTTTTTATTTGCTTACATTTACTTCGATTTAGGAAGATTTCATCAAAATCGTTTCAGTAGTTTTAAATATATGGACGTCACACACGTCTTTTCCCTTTTCAGTTATTCAGAAGTCAGTCGAATTTTACTTAAATTATAGCTTGTTTTTTTTATTTATACCGGATCAATCTTGAAAGAGTGCGTGTTGTCACTTGCCAGTGATGATTTACAGAACTTGGTCGCCTATTCTGTGTCTCAAAAGGGTCGCTCAGCGGGCGATGGAGTGAGCTATGCTCGGAGTATCCCTGCGGGATCAAATCAGATTTATTTGTAGGTAGGTTGACGACCTCCCTGGCACAGTGGTGAGCGCTGTGGTGTATATAACTGGGAGGTCTCGGGTTGTTTTTCCCGGCGGGGGCGATTTGGGAATTTATAATATTAGAATTGTCTCTTGTCTGGTTTTGTGAGAGACTTTGGCCATGGCTATTTACCGCTCTACCGTCAAAGACGTGCCGCCAAGCGATTTAGCGTTCCGGCACGATGGCGTATAGAAACCGATTAGGGTTGAATTTACACTGCTATACCTACCTCTTCCAAGTTATTCCGCTACCATCTTAGATGCATCGTCACTTACCATCAGGTGAGATCTAAGTCAAGGACTATCTTGTCATTGAACAAAAAAAGGTAATCTACCTAATTGTTACCTGCTAACCTACTGACCAACCGTATTTCCTCTAGTTAAATAGTACATACACATTTTTACACAAAAGTAATAGAGAGAGAACTAAAGTATGTCAAGTTGTCAAGTGTCTGGGGTGAGATAACAATGCTTTGTTTTACACGTAATGTAAGAGCCAACTGTCACGATGAACGAGTCATTAAAGTCAACTTAATTAAAACAGTTTCATTTTCTTTTAGCTACCCTGAATATTATATTTTTTTAATTTCAATTCCCTTACACTTGACTAGTGAACAAATTGTACAAGTTGATAAAATAAAGGTAAACAGAAATGTATTTTTACTGAACTACACCTACATAATGACAGTGTCAACCTACATGATAATTATTGTGTTTGAACTGCCATGCTTTATTTTATTTGTAATGCTTGTTGAATTAATTAAATACGTAAAATAAGTGTAAGTACCTAGTCTGCCAATTTGCATTGGACCAGCAAAGTGGACTGTGACCTATAGCCCTTCTTTGAGAGGAGGTCTACAAGGCTACTTGACAGTTGTAACAATAAAATATGAAATATCCTATTATTCCTATTAATATTATAAATGCGAATGTTTGTATGTTTGTTACTCAATCACGTCGCAACTACTGAACCGATTTGGCTGAAATTTGGCTGGCACAGAGATAGATTATAGATTAAATAACACATAGACTACTTTTTATCCCGGGAAATAAAAGAGTTCCCGCGGGAACAAAAACCTTCGTCCACGCGAACGAAGTCGCGGAAATTATCTAGTGTTAAATATGGTAGCTTATAGATTAACATTAATTATTATACAATGTTTTTGAAAACTGTCAAGTAGCCTATTAGTAGTGAGCCGTTAATGGGTTAATAACGTAGAAAATATTACACTTTATTATGGACTTGGTGAATAGCTCTCAGACTATTGTTTAAGCTCATTTAATATTTACTGAATACTTAAGAGGAATAAGGTCGCTACTTTCTTGACACTAAGAAATGGCTTTAGTAGACATTGCCTTGTAAGTGCAATTTTGTTGTCACTAGATAAAACAAGTTCTAAATTAGCCGACTTCATAATAAGAAAACTAACGGATATAAACGAACAATATGCTGGAAGTTTTTATGTATGTATATTCCCATAAAAATAGTAAAAAGCTCTCAATATACAAGTTATAATTTAAAAAAATTAAAAAACACGACTGTCCAGCCAAAAACGAACTAAAAAGTTAAATACCACAACCGTCGGAGGAAAAAAAATTTTGTGGGCTATATACTTCAAGCCACAACCCTTTGGAATCTCATTCACATTTTTTTTTAAATTGTATTTTGTTTGTGGATCACTGGATATTGAACTATAGTGTGTTATATATTTTTGGAATCTACTGATCATTTTCTAGATGATGGTTATGTACTTAATATTATTTTCGAATTTTTGTTTTCAACTTTAGTTTTTAATGCGGGATCATGGCCACCCCATTAATCTTTTTAAATTTTCCTAGCCTATGTCACCCGGAATAAGCTAAGGATTCTAACGATACCTCATTCATCAAAATCGGTTCAGGCGTATAAAAGTTATGGTGGAATATAGGAACTTACATACATACATACATACATACATACTTACATACATGCATACATACGTGAACCCTGAAAATAATATACTCCTTTTTTCAGGCAGTCGTATAAAAATTATAAAATAACTAACTGATACCCGCGACTTCGTTTAGAATAATGAGGACAACATAAAAAGCTCTATGGCCTTTTTTTTATTTCTAAAAAAGGAACTTTGTGCCTGGGTTGTACCATATCTTTTTTCTAAGAAAATTCAAAGGACCCTAAATCTAGAAGGGTGTGAGGAGGCATTAGATTTCTCATCTAAAAAATTATGTTTGGGTCCAAAGAAGGAGACATAAAATTCAAACGAATAGATACCCTTATCTGGGCACACCACTATTTTATCCAATTTTTCCTCACTGAATTTCCACACTGAATTTATTAATGTGAAATGTGATATATTTGCCGAAAAACCGATAAGTAAGTGGTAACCATAGATAATTTAAAAATCCTTATACCACTTGCAGCAAACTCAATGGAAGAAGCACAATCAGTAAGATAACGCATTATCTCAACACTATAAGTAACATAGGTAAACCCCTATATTATCTTACTAAATATTATCACTATAAACTATATTAATTTCACATCAAAGCACTTTAAGTCATGTGTGAAGCTATTACTGTGTGAGCTTGTCGCTTCCAAACAACGCTATATATGTCAAAGGCAGTAACTGCCTCGGTGGTCTCGTGGTTAACAAGTTCGACTACGGATGACGAGGTTCCGGGTTCGATTCCCGGGTCGGGCCATAAATGTATTAGGTTTTCTGTTAAGAAATTTTTAGTACTAGCCCGTAGTTAGAAAGTCGGTGGTGAGTCACCTCCGTGCCTCGGAGAGCACGTAAAGTCGTCGGTCCTGCGCCTGCCCCCCGATTCAGACCCTTCCGATAACTTATTTGTCGATCGATTCGGTTTGTTAACATATATTTAGCTCGCTCTGAATCCACACGACAAAAAGAGATCGATATCTAACCGTATCGACACGGTATGTTATCGAACAGGTCTGAATCGCCCTGCCTGATCTCTTTCCGGTCGTGTCAGATTTTTCGTCACTTCAAACGCCTCTACAAAGTGTATCAATTGTGCCTATAAAATTTGAAGAGTTCCCTCGATTTTTCCAGGATCCCATCATCAGATCCTAACCTGATGACAATGAGACCACCTGGGAATTATACCCTTTCGAACAAAAAAGAATTTTCCAAGTTGAATAATCGGGGAACATAGGTACATAAAAAAAAGATTCCGACGAATTGAGAACCGCCTCCTTTTTTGGAAGTCGGTTAAAAATGAATAAATATAGCAGTTAATAATATTATTACAGGTACTTATGTTCTTTAAGTTGTTATGAGTATATTATAGTCGATGTAAAATGTCATTGTGGCAACACTATATATTTACTCTGTGTCTATCCCCCTTCACCTCTAACCTCCATTATCGTGTCTAAGTCTCATGTAATAATTAATATAATTTATATTGTCGAGTACAAGTACTTTTATTTAAACACCAATCTGAAGACTAAACATGGTGTCAGAAGTGCACTGAATCTTGAAAAGGAAAACTTCAAAGTCTTATAACTACAAAACTACAAGTTGCAATGTCGGAAAAAAAAAGAACCGCGTGGCGAACAAAAACCTGAAATGTCTTCGTCAAAAATGTCTTCGTCGAGGCTCAACATAGCAGGAAACATAAAGCCCATGTGTCTTAAAGGAAATCTCGCATTAAATTGGAAAAATTGGTATCAGTCGCTAGTGATTTTTCTTAAAGCAAGTGCTATATACGATGAGTCAGATGCACGCAAGGTGGCGGTTTTGTTGCATTTCATAGGTGCGGAAAGTCTCGAAATATTCAACACATTCAATGTAGACATTGAGAACATTACATTCAGTCAGTTAGTCTCCAAATTTGAGGAATATTTTGTACCTAAAAGAAACATAACCTATGAGTGCTACAAGTTCTTTACAACAAAACAAAAAAGTGATGAAAGTCTTGAAGATTTTCTTACAACGCTCATCAACAAGAGCAAGTCGTGCGAATTTGGAAATTTACAGGATAGAATGATTAAAGACATTTATATAACAAATATGCATGAAAGTTTTCAGCATGTCCGGGAGAAGTTATTGCTTGAAGAGGATTTAACACTTGAAAAGGCTAGAAACTTGTCTAAAACAATAGTGTCAGCTAAATCTCATGCTACAGAGTTTAAAGAGTCTACTAATGTCTTTTATCAACGTCAGTCATTCAGTCAGTCAAGATCTCAGTCTTCAGCCAGGTCACAGTCAAGGGCAAGGTCACAGTCAAGAACAAGGTCACAGTCAGGATCAAGGTTACAGTCTCAAGATAGGAACAAGTGTACTCGGTGTGGGCAAATTCATAGATTTGCCTGCCCTGCTAAAAATGCGAGGTGCAGACGGTGTCACAGTCTAGGTCATTATATGGCTTTTTGCAGGTCAAAAACAGTGAAATACATACAATTAAGTGACAACAATATGAACAGTATGGACTATCAAGGTAACGATTCAAATTATTTGTTCGTCGGACACTTAAATTCATGTCAAACTACAAATTCAGATTGGAGTGTTAATTTTACAATTAATAACATAAATGTGCAATGTATTTTAGATACAGGAAGTGATGCTAATGTCATGTCATATAATTTGTTTCAATCATTGAATGTCAATCAAAATTTTTCACCTTGTCATGCTAAAGTTACATCTTATTGTGGTAATAGCATACCTATATTAGGTCAGCAAAAATTGGAATGTACTTATTATGTAAATAGTCAACCTCAGACAAAAATAATTAACTTTATTATTGCAAATGTGTCATCTCCAACTGTAATTGGTAAAAGTACTTGTTCAGAGCTAGGTCTCATTAAAAGAGTCTTTAATATTGAAAAGTCAAATGATTGTCAAGAAAGTCTTAGTCAGAATTATGATTCCAACTTAGTACAGAGTCAGAGTCACAGGTCAGAGTTTAATAATTGTCTTGTCAACAGTCATGAATTTCAGTCAGAGTCATATAATACACATAATAATTATCATAATCTGTCAGAGTCATATAATAGTAATAATTATCAACAGTCACAGTCACAGTCAGTCAGTCATGTTCAGTCACATTTACAGTCATATTATATTAATAAAAATAATAATTTACAGAGTCTATTGTCTAAGTATAAATCTGTATTCGATGGATTGGGCTGTCTACCTGGTGAGTGTCATATCACTGTCAATACTGATGTTCGTCCTAAAATTGATCCACCGCGGAAAATTCCATTCTCATTACATGATAGACTGAAGAAGGAATTGGAAAATATGGAAAGTCTGGATGTCATCACCAAGGTTACTGAGCCAACGGCATGGGTGAGTTCACTTTTATTAGTTGAGAAGAAAAATGGTCAACTTAGAGTCTGTCTTGACCCGAGAAACTTAAATGAAGCAATATGCAGGTCTCATTACCCTATACCTACCATTGATATTGTACGGTCTAAGCTCCATGGCGCATCATATTTTTCGACTCTTGATGCAAGTAGTGGATTTTGGGTTATTCGTCTGGATGAGGAAAGCTCAATGTTATGTACATTCAACACCCCATTTGGCCGTTATAGGTTTAAAAGATTACCCTTTGGTATTAACTGTGCCCCTGAAATATTTCATCGAATTATGACAGAAACGTTTGGTGTTTTACCTGGAGTTATGGTATATGCAGATGATATTTTAGTCTATGGAAAAAGTCAACAAGAACATGATGAAAATTTACAAAGAGTGTTTAAGAAAGCTCAAGAAGTCAACCTCAAATTTAATAAAAGTAAGTGTAAATTTGGTCATACTCAAGTTAAATACTTAGGTCATATATTTTCACAAAATGGAGTGTCACCTGATCCAGATAAAGTCCGGGCTATCAAAGATATGCCGTCTCCTGTCTGTCTCAAGGATCTACAAAGATTTCTTGGTATTTTAAATTATCTGGGAGGATTTATAAAGAATTTAGCAGAGGAAACTGAACCTCTCCGTCTCTTATTAAAAAAGTCAAGTGAATGGTCATGGAATGAAAGTCATGAAGCTACATTTAAACGTCTGAAAGATATTATTTGCCAGGCACCAGTCTTATTACACTATAATGTCAAAAAGTCAGTAGTCTTGTCAGTTGATTCAAGTCAGTCAGCAGTCGGTGCAGTCTTGCTTCAAGATAATCATCCTATTTGTTATGCTTCTAAAACATTAACGTCAAGTCAGAAACGTATGGCACAGATTGAAAAAGAACTGTATGCCATTGTCTTTGGATGTATTCGCTTCCATCAATATATTTATGGAAAAATTGTCACTGTTGAAACGGATCATCGTCCATTAATAACTTTATTTAAAAAGCCTTTAGCTGAAGTTCCAACACGTCTACAAAGGTTAATGCTTAGAATACAGGCCTATGACTTAAAGGTTGAATACAAACCGGGTACTAAAATGTACATAGCTGATTCATTATCACGTGCAGCTTTACCTGAGTGTAGTGAAGATGAACTGGATGAGGATGTCAAGGTTCATGTCAACATGCTAGTTAAAAACTTACCTATTTCAGAAGAACGTCGTCAGTGGCTTACCAAGGCTACAGAAAATGATGAATGTCTACAGCTACTTAAGCAATATTATGAACAAGGATGGCCTGACAGAAAGTCAGGAGTCAATAAATTAGTCTTACCTTACTGGAACTGTCGTCATGAAATCCATTCAGTCGGAAATTTATTGTTAAAAGGTAATAGTCTTATAATACCTACTAAACTAAGGTCAGAAATTTTGAAAATTATTCATAGTGGTCATCAAGGCATAGAAAAATCTAAAAATTTTGCAAGAGGAGTTGTATATTGGCCATTAATGTCACATGATATACAGCAGTGTGTGGAAAATTGTGAAATCTGTCTGTCACATAGAAATGCCAATCCACCAGAACCTTTAATGTCACATAAAATTTGTTCTTTTCCATGGCAAAAGGTCGGAATAGATTATTTAAAATTCAATAATCAAACCATACTTGTCGTTGAAGATTATTATTCAAACTACATAGAAATTGCTAATGTAAGTTCAACTGGAGCCAAAGCGCTGATAAATGCTTTAAAACCAATATTTAGTCGCCATGGTATTCCATTAATAATTAATTCTGATAATGGTCCGCCGATGAATTCACAAGAATTTAAACAATTCTTAGAGTCTTGGAATATTACACATACAACATCTAGTCCTTACCTGTCTCGTTCTAATGGATTAGTAGAATCTGGAGTAAAAATAGTCAAACGCATACTTACCAAATGTGCAGAGTCAGGTGAAGATCCATATCTTGCTTTACTGCAGTACCGAACAACACCTAGAAGTAACTTACCATCTCCTGCTGAGTTATTGATGTCTCGTCGTCTCAGAACACTTATACCTACTGTTGAAAAACACCTTCAACCTAAAATAATGAGTCATAAAATATACAGGAAAATAAAACAACAAAATATTGATAAACAAAAATTTTATTATGATAAAAAGTCTAAAATCTTGTCTAAAGTAAAGAAAGGAGATAAAGTTATGTTTAAAAAGTCACCAGAGGCAAAATGGCAACCTGGAGAAATTGTAAAGGAATGTGAACAACCTAGATCATTTATTGTTGAAGCTCCAGATGGGTCTACGTATAGAAGAAATCGACAACACTTGTTATCTTCTCATTCTTCTAGTCCACCTAAGGAGAAAATATTAGAAAAGAAAGTAGAAAGTCCAGCAAGTAGTCAAAAGGTTAGTCCAAGGAAGGAAATGAGAATGGAAGATAAAAATTGTAATGAAAGTAATGATGTCGGATTAAAGAAAACAACTAGTGGTAGACAGGTCAAACCCCCGGTTAGGTTTCAAGATTGTATCTATGATTAAGTTAAAGTTAAAATTTATTATTAAGTCTGTGAGTCTATAAGTTTTCTATAAATGTTATCAGTTTGTTAGTAATTGTCAACCAGTCAGTTTGTCATAATAATATAATAATAAGTTTATATAAATATTGTCATGTTTTTAAAAAAAAAAAAAAGAAAAAGGGAGATGTTATGAGTATATTATAGTCGATGTAAAATGTCATTGTGGCAACACTATATATTTACTCTGTGTCTATCCCCCTTCACCTCTAACCTCCATTATCGTGTCTAAGTCTCATGTAATAATTAATATAATTTATATTGTCGAGTACAAGTACTTTTATTTAAACACCAATCTGAAGACTAAACAAAGTAAAATTTCCTGCCAAGTTATAAATCCGCCAATAATCCCAGCCCTCGAGTCAATCACGGTAGACGCGAATCACTCAAAAAGATTGTTCAGCGACTTAAACCCTCTTAGCTTTTGATTATTATTGGTATTAAATTAGGGTCACCACGAATTCTGGTATAGTACGTTTATCTCACGAAGTTACGGGTGCTTTACTTGTGGTTACGTCGTGTACATGCACATTGCGTAAGTGTGCATGCCTGTCAGGAGTATAGGTGGGAGCGGTCAGGCGCGAGCAAGCTCTCGCTCACACCTTATACAGATACGACATACACACAACCATGAGCCACGCGCCGTCGTGAATTGCAAGAATTATTCTCTAGGAGATACTCATCTCAATAATAATTTTAGTCTCTGGTTTATATTCTTAACATTTGCTGAATCTTTCTATCAGAATGGAAAACAATTCAAAAGATTGTAGACTCGATTCGTTGTTTAATTACATAATTGTCATAATTCCCGTCGTAACCACGGTTCATGCAACCAATTAGTATTAATAGTTCCAACTAAAAAAATTATCGTGGTACATACTCGTGTAATTTATCACAATTAGAATACAAAAGTTTTTTATTCAAATGAAATTTGAAAATAAATATATTTCAATCATAATACACAATATTGTGTAATGTAATATTGTAAGGTAAAATTGCTAAGTAATTTTCTAAACAAAAATATAAAAATGCGTCCTAAAAATGTTCCCCGATTCCTATATTTCATGGTGAGCCTACTTTGCTGAGGTACAATTAAATTGAAGTGCTGTATATTGGTCCTTGTATTTTGGGAATAAAACTTATAATAAGTCTTCTACGCTTCGTATTTAACTGGCTCTTGAACTGCCAAATAAAATGTAATTTTCAGAATCAGTTTATTAATGAATCTATTATAACTTTCTTCAAAAGTTGTTTGATTTTACTAGACTTACCATTAATATCGAAAAGAAGAAAATTTAAGACCAATTAATTTAGGACCAGAGAGTTATGTATCACTAGAGCGTGCATTTAATTGTGTGAGTAGTTAAAATCCGTGAAATCTGTGTATTCAACAAAGGACTCTTGCATGGACTTCCACAGGACTCAGTCTTGCGCCGCCTGAATCCAATACCGATATCTCTTTGTAGCAAATCAATTTCACAAACGTGTAACGTATTAAAGAAACCAGAGGAAACCCGTGAGTCATGTCAATAGGCCTGAAACTGCACTATATAGAGGAATTGAGCCGAAATACTCGCTTTACGTATTATCCGTGGTAAGGCAACGGTGAAATTGAAACCAGTAGAGGCGTTGTACATTGGGCCACCAGTGGCGACGAAAGGCCATCACAAGGAGATTTGGCGATATAGAGTCTAGTTTATATGGTCAGTCGCACGTTACAAGTTGAATTACAATGATACAGGGATAGAGTGACGAGACTGCAACTTATCGTCGGGTCGGCTATGACAAGTAGGGTTGCCAGATTTTTTTTCAGCCTATAAGGGACAAATGGTTAAATTGGTAAAAAATACGGGATTTCAGTTTCTTACCCGGGACAAATAAAAAACAAAATTATTTAGTGTCTTTTTTTATATTTTTCCGAGGATCGAGTCAGTTTAAAGCATATTTTTATTATTCGTTTTAACATATCTGCAAAAATCAATACAATTATAATCGTAACTATAAACGGTCATCAACTCGCTTTTCTACGATTGTTGCGTGTGTGAATACTTGGATCGATTTTATAATGAAAAACGAAGTACAGTTCAAATACGGGACATAGCCTGTCCCGCCGGGACATTTTAAATTATGCCTAAAATACGGGATGTCCCGGGAAATACGGGACGTCTGGCAACGCTAATGACAAGTGGCTCGTTTACGCTTGCCCTCACATCAACTCAACCTTAGAGAAATAAGAATATTAGCCAAGCTGAACTTGCCGTATATCTCTCGCCCTCCAAATAAACGAAAAGATTGTGTTAGGAGTGGGTACGACAATAGTGCAACGGGTGTGGCTCGAACCTGCGACCTTCCAGTTTTCAGTCCGCATTCGGACTAGTGTCTCGCATCGGTTTCATCGTTTCTATTTAGGCCCGCCCGACTTCAACATACGTGTTACAGACTAAAATTATTTTATACTTTGCAGTTTGCAGTGGCGTTTGAAGTCGGTTTTTTAAAAACCATTTTTTAATATTAGTAGGTATATTAAATACAATAATAGGCCTGTAGAGTTAGTATAACATTTAGTTCGATTGATCGTATTCGTATTCGATGACTCATGACATTAAGGTTAAAGTAAAATGAATCATAAGAATATTAGTATTAGAGCTCAATTTCGTGCATGCATTCTTATATGTATACGGATACGCTCCAAATTAAAATTGGTTGCACTGAATTTATGACTTTAAATTAAAACTATTAAAGTCCATTTTACTTTGATACTAATGTCTTCGAATACGAATAGTTACTGGTGCTCGTCTCTGGTCACTGCGTCTGGTGGCTTGGCCTGAAAGAGATACAAGCAGCCAGTAATCGTCACCGACGCAACGGAGGCCTAGTCTGCGACAACTGTAAAAAAAATAGTAAAGCGAAACGTATTCCGTGTAAAGCGAGCGAGCACGGCACGTTTGACGAGGGTTGTCATGTCTTCTAACGCATGAGAGTGCTCTAATTAATTGTTCTATGCTTGATTTCGAAGGTAATACGTGAACGCTCAATGATTTAATTGAATGTCTGTCAATTTACGATTAAATTAATTAATTAGATTTTCCACCTTCTTTTGTATTGAAATGTCAAGAAACAATTTTAGTTCTCAACATGAGACATGCCCACTGACCTCTATATTTAATCTACGATTTACACTGGACTTGCTGTTATGATTTCTTTTTTGGACCTACTTGATTGACGCCATTTTGGTGCTGTAAGCATGAGTGTCTCTGGAACTAATAATATTTCAAGTGACACACCAACTTCTATAATTAGTCTATGATTTCATAACCAACCTCTTTACAATTTTTTGAAACCATAGATTAGATAGAGAGGTCCTTGCGCCATTCGCAATATTATTAATTCCAGAGACTATCGTACGTCAAATGTGGCGCTTCAAATGAATCCATAATCACGCAGTCCTCATTGTTCATCATAGATTAAAAATATACTCGCTAACTCAAAAACGACTTGACCGATTTAAATATTTTTCTTTTGTTTCGTTCATTCTAATACAGGGATCGTTTCAAAAAAAATCAATCAAAATGAGTAATCTAAATATATAAAAGGCAAAGGTGACTGACTGACTGACTGACTGACTGACTGACTGACTGACTGATCTATCAACGCACAGCTCTAACCACTGGACCGATCGAGCTGAAATTTGGCACATAGGTAGCTGTTAGGGCGTAGGCATCCGCTAAGAAAGGATTTTGGAAAATTTCAACCCTAAGAGGGTTAAATAGGGGGTTAAAAAATCGGACCTAACGTGAGCGAAGCCGCGGGTTAAAGCTAGTTTTCTATAGGAATCACCGCTTTCGGATCATTTTTATAGATAGCGGGAGCGAAGCCGCGGATCATGAATAAAAAAAACTCGAACCTACAGGCGACGCTTGAGCGACGATTTGTACATTTTATCTATTGTACCCGCATTATCAAACTACCCGCGACAAGGCCTAGGGTGAAATCGAAACCAATAAAATGCTAGTGAAGTAAAACGTTTTCCGTGTAGAGGGAGTGATAGGCGCTTGACGAGGGTCGTCATAAGTCTTCCTTCCACACACGTGCCGTTATTAATTTTTCTGTGCCATTGAATTGATCGAAAATATGTACAACTAGCTTTTGCCCGCGGCTTCGCTCACGTTAGGTTAGATTTTTCAAAACCCTATTATATCCCCTAGAGGTGGAATTTTCAAAAACCTTTTTGCGCGGATGCCTATACTTCATTATATCTATCTGTATGCCTTTCAGCCTGATCCGTCCTATGGTTTAAGTTGTGCGTTGTTAGATCAGTCACTCAGTCAGTCAGTCACCTTTTCCTTTTAGGTATATACCTAGGTATTTACAGACTAGCTGATGTCCGCATCTTCGTACACGAGGATTTAGTTTTAAAAAATCCCACGGGAACTCTTCGATTTTACTGAACAAAAGTATAGCCTTTGTCAATCTCATAATATTCAGCTATCAAAATATGCAAAAAGTCACGTTGAACCGATCCTCCGTTACTGCGTCATTGAAGGACAACAAACAAACACACTTTCGCGTTTATAATATTAGTGAGGATGGTTATTGACAATCTCTGTTATTCAGCGGTGCGTGTACTTGCTTCGTCAACAAGAGCGCAACCTTGGGAATTTCGGTTTGAGTTCAATTAACATAGGTACTCAAGTTTTGTTTGTATTTGCGAGTATTTGAGCTAATATAATTGCTGACTTAGGGGCTCTTAGAAATGCTTAGAAATGCAGGTTCACTCAACTGGCGATAGAGAGAGCTATGCTTGGAGTGTCTACGCGAGATCAAACAGAGAGATCCAGAGCTACTGAGATCATTGAAGGCAAACTGTGAATGGACGATCTCAAACGAGTTCATGCTAGCCCATGGACCCCTGGTTGGTGAAAGAAAATTTTTGCTTAGGAAGACAGTTTAAGATTGCCAATTTTTGCTGAGCATGCAGTACACTGTTCTCCACATATTGGTCACATAAGCAGAACGTATAAAAAAATATGGAAAAAAATTTATAATACCCATTACAAAAGCGAGTTGCCTTCCTCGCTCTAGATTTACGACGTCGTAATATTACCTAGCCTATGGTAATTTAAAGTAATAAACTACTGCGATATTTTATACTATGGTTATTATCTAGAAATATAGGGTCTAAAATGTACAACAAATATTTTGTCATGTCTATGTTTTATTCATTCAATTGCTTTAAAGTGCCACGATTTATGTCGTCGGTGAATTTTTCTATTTTTATTTTTAACTGAATAAAACTTACTTTTTATTGAGTTGTTGGCTTTCCTGTAGTCAAACCCATGCAAAACTTCTTTCAGTCTGCTTTAGCGAAGATATAAAGTTAGCAAAACCATTTGGTTAAGGATAAATCGCTCTTAGCATTAACCATACTCATGTTTCGGAATAAAATAAACTGGATTTATACAGGGTGTCCCACGGCTATGCCACATGGAGGGGAAGTACCTTAAATATTGTAGATGGAACATTTTACTGAAAGAAGACTTCATTTTAATTTAAAAAACAATTTAAACTGCATTCATAGATTTTTAAATAATTGCCTGGTTGAACCGGGACTCGAACCCGCTATACGAGAAAAAAAATTAACCTGTATCTTTATCATACCGATCGGAAGGCTTCATCATAAGGATTATTTTTTGTTAAATAACATAGCATGAGAAATAAAAGGAAGACCATGAATTTTAGCCTTTGATGTAAAATTTTGTTCAGAAAAATGAAAAGCTGACATTGGCGTATCGACATACAACTGACATGAACTACTACTAATGAGTATGCAATTCGTAGCTCTGTTGCAGCGGGATTGAAGGACAAACCAATAAATAAACAAACAAACACACTTTCGCATTTATAGGTAATATAAGTAAGGATTAGTAAGGCTAGTAAGGATCGGGAAATGATGCGTACTTCTCAAGTGGGTAGTTTTCATTTTTCTGAACAAAATTTTACATCAAAGGCTAAAATTCATGGTCTTCCTTTTATTTCTCATGCTATGTTATTTAACAAAAAATAATCCTTATGATGAAGCCTTCCGATCGGTATGATAAAGATACAGGTTAATTTTTTTTCTCGTATAGCGGGTTCGAGTCCCGGTTCAACCAGGCAATTATTTAAAAATCTATGAATGCAGTTTAAATTGTTTTTTAAATTAAAATGAAGTCTTCTTTCAGTAAAATGTTCCATCTACAATATTTAAGGTACTTCCCCTCCATGTGGCATAGCCGTGGGACACCCTGTATAACCTGCATATTATAGTGGTTTTTTTTTATTTATTTAATCATACAAACATGTTTACTATGTACTATCTCGCCAAAAAGGTGGGCCTGTTTGTCAAACCTTATTTTCGGCACCTGCCTGTGTAAGTTCCAGAGGATAAGGTATGTATGAGTAAGGTAGGTATGAATGGAGTGATCTTGACTTTTCATCCCAGTAAATCAAAGCGTTCCCACGAAACTTTTCAAGACTTAAATCCACGCAGAAGGAATTGCGGCCATCTAAATAACACACTGTACAAGACAGCCGTCTCTCACGAGTTCTTTCTTTTAGCAGATTTCCTACCCCCATCCGCATCACTCTATCTTCAAAACTCAGCGATCCTCCCAGCCACATTATGTAAAATACGAGTAGCTACAGATTTGGGACGCTGTCGAGTCTGACAATACTTCTCGGTTAGAGTTAACTCAGACGACTCAGGCTTTTTGTCTTGGACCGTATTTATCCGTTTTTCTTCGACTTTATCAATTGATATGCGTCCACAGCTGGTTATAGGTCTCTTGCACATGACATTAACGTCTGTTAGCGACAACGGATGTTGCACGCGCGGAAGTCGACGCCAGCGCCACTTTGGCAGCTGTCAGAGGTCGAGACGTCAGCGCCGCGTGCTCGAAAGGCGGGAAAGATGGCGGCGTTTGCCTCGGTGTGGGCAGTAGGCCGCGTCTCACTTTTGGCTGGGACTCCGGGAACGACACAACGGTTTTGCTAAAGTTGCACTATGGGTTTTGCTAAGGGTTTTGTTAAAATTGTGCTATCTAAGGAATAAATATGTAATTATTAGTATCTCGGCTTGTTTGAGTCTTACATCAGAAGTGGTATATGCCTGCGTGTTCCGCTGGTGTTTAGATTTATAGCTAAGCACGTGTTGGCCACGTTGTCGTATTTAGTTCTAGTATTTTTGACCAAATTAAAGTTTTGTCAGTTTAAAATCTCTCAAATTAAAATGTGTGAATTCGAAATTAAAATTAACAAGTTTACCCTACGTGTTTGTAATAATGGTGTCGTTCAAATCTAGTAGTCAATCTGAGTAGTTCAGTTTAGTAAAAATACAAGTCTTTTTGATAAAACTTAACGTAACTTGAAAGCGGCCTCGTTTGTGTTAACGAGTGGTCACTAATTATTATTATAAAAAGTTTACAGTTTGTGTTAAAATTGTGCTATCTAAGGAATAAATATGTAATTATTAGTATCTCGGCTTGTTTGAGTCTTACATCAGAAGTGGTATATGCCTGCGTGTTCCGCTGGTGTTTAGATTTATAGCTAAGCACGTGTTGGCCACGTTGTCGTATT
The DNA here is from genome assembly GCA_038048805.1 of Hipparchia sbordonii. Classification (NCBI taxonomy): domain Eukaryota; kingdom Metazoa; phylum Arthropoda; class Insecta; order Lepidoptera; family Nymphalidae; genus Hipparchia; species Hipparchia sbordonii. The sequence goes on along the minus strand of JBBIWI010000008.1, from coordinate 9,332,774 downwards.
TAGTTCTAGTATTTTTGACCAAATTAAAGTTTTGTCAGTTTAAAATCTCTCAAATTAAAATGTGTGAATTCGAAATTAAAATTAACAAGTTTACCCTACGTGTTTGTAATAATGGTGTCGTTCAAATCTAGTAGTCAATCTGAGTAGTTCAGTTTAGTAAAAATACAAGTCTTTTTGATAAAACTTAACGTAACTTGAAAGCGGCCTCGTTTGTGTTAACGAGTGGTCACTAATTATTATAAAAAGTTTACAGTTTGTACGTGTGCTTCGGGATCGACTCGCAACCCGGCGAGCGGTCTGTTGCCAAGCGCATTGTTGAGGCTTGAGCAGGCGTGTTGCTGCCTGTCGGTGCCATGGTGAAATCCCTGTGGTATGAGGTTACTGCCACGCTTATCGGCGGGTAGCTAGCACAATGTTGGTAAGACGTTTCCGATTTGTTTTTGGTGATAGAATTGACATTTTGATGTTTCGAATTGAGTGAGTAAATATAAATCTTTAAATCGTAAAATAATGCACAGTTACAAAAACGGGTAGACAAATAAATTTTAAGTGTCGGTATTCCGAATAAGGATAGCAGAGTCTGTTTATCAAAGGTTGTTTTACAAATCATAATAACTTGGCGTGAAATTAATATTATATTGTGCAAATGTAGGTAGAAATTAAAATCCTGAAATAGTTAGTCATGAAGCAAAACTAAATTGGTTAATTGCCTTGTGTTTGTCTCATATAAGGTTGATAGTGTTTCGATTAATTTTGCTGAAGTTTTTAAAGTAGTTGGGGAAAAAGAGTTGGTTAGAACCAGTTTTGACAAAGTGTTGATGCGGTAATAATATCAAGCAACCTTTTGTTAAATTTCTAATTGTTATTAAAGTGAGTAGTATTCCTTTCGATGGTATTTTGACCTTTAGATTGTTGACAAAACTTAAAATGTACGGATAAGTACTTGGTTTTATTTGTCGGTGTTACTTATTTGTTGAATAGAAAAGTTCAGATTCATTAATCCGTGGAAGTATATTTGTGATGTATACTTGCTATCGCTGACGTACGTCAGTTCGCCTGCTGCCACTCTCGCCCACGTCGGCTCGGGGAATTCCGGGCTCGACGAGGCGCCAGGGAAAGCTCGTGGACGCCGGAGGTGCTGGTCGAATCCAGGTTCCGACCAGAAACGCCCAGCACCACCGTAACCTCTGATTTCCCCATAAGTGATCATATTGGTTATTTGAATTATTAGATAAAGTCAGGTTAGACCGAGCAGTCATTTAATCAATGTTTTGACTAAAGTCAAGAAGATCGATTGTCATTAAATGGTTACACATTAGTTCTTGAATCTTTGGTACATACTTATGTGGTTACTAAATTGAATTTAATGTGACTTAATTTAAAGTTATTGTTTTAATAAGTGTCGTGTAATGGACTGGTTTATTAATTTGACTAGTGTTGCTTGTGGTTTAGTTGTAATATTGGTGGCTGAGCTGCAGTGTTTGTGGTTGAACAGTTATTTTGATGGTTTAACGGAGTTGAATTGGTAACACTGAGCTAGTAAAGCCGATCCAAGTTAAGAAAATCATAAGCAACGATAGATATGAAATCATGGATTTATATTGATGAGTGAAGTCTAGATTAGAAAAGTTATAAGTTATATTCTTGTCATTCATTAATTAGTTACTTATGCTCTGTGGACAATAATAGAATCACTTTAGCGAGTTTACGAAGAACGTCACATTGGATTGCGAGCGCCTGAGCTTGAGGACCAACTTGGTACACTTAAGTGAGCGAAATGTTCTTTGAGTGCAAGTGGTTTTCTATAAGGACACATCTGTCTCCTAAGTTTGGCTAGTTCCCTTAGGTGGGATGGTCATGTTGAATGAGCTCCGGGGTCGCATGATGGACAGTCTTCACAAACTTTTCAACGATGACACATCTGTCTCCTAAGTTTGGCTAGTTCCCTTAGGTGGGATGGTCATGTTGATTGAGTTCTGGGGTCGCATGATGAAATATTCCGATGATAATATTCCGAATATGCAGAATAACTAAGAATATGTATATGTGTAGAATGATTTATGAGTTAACAGTTGTTCTTATATTCCGTAGTAATTTCCCGACTCGTGGGGTGCCCGGGGCGGGCACCAGGCAGCATGGCCGTGTTAGCGACAACGGATGTTGCACGCGCGGAAGTCGACGCCAGCGCCACTTTGGCAGCTGTCAGAGGTCGAGACGTCAGCGCCGCGTGCTCGAAAGGCGGGAAAGATGGCGGCGTTTGCCTCGGTGTGGGCAGTAGGCCGCGTCTCACTTTTGGCTGGGACTCCGGGAACGACACAACGGTTTTGCTAAAGTTGCACTATGGGTTTTGCTAAGGGTTTTGTTAAAATTGTGCTATCTAAGGAATAAATATGTAATTATTAGTATCTCGGCTTGTTTGAGTCTTACACGTCAAAGTAAATTGAAGCATAACAGCATTGAATTAGATTTATATATAAGTACGTTTTAACTTTGACGCTAATGTGATCGAATACGAATACGATCAATCGAATTAAATCTTGTACTAACCCTATAGACTAACTATATATAATAGGTATTATCGGTCGTTTGCCACAGACGTTACGATCCACTGAAACTGAACAACTGTGTCACAGAACTTCGATCCTTAAACAAAACTTTGCACTATCGGTATTCAACGCTGGATTTAATTGACTAGTTTCAATGTAATCAATAAGGCCTGGATTAAGATGAGCATTTAATGCTTTATCGATAACATTGTTATCGACATTAAATTTTAAGCGCAAAAACAGTTCAGATAGTATTCCTATTTTTCATATTATGCTAGGTTTATTACCTGAAAGAACTTACTTGCAAAACAACTGGTATTTTGTAGAGCTTTAAACCAATTTGTACCTCCTGCTCTCTTGAAACCATTTTGGTAAGTGTCTGTTTGCGGGCTGTTTTAGAAAGTATAGTCTACTGGACGAGCAGATCAAAGTTCGTAAATGATAGGACTGGCCGAGTGTGGATTGGCAGACTGCTTGAGAACATTTTTAAACTTCTTAATGATGTTTTTCTTACCTGACCCGGTAGTATGTAATACTAAGTTTATGACCTGACCTATTTAAGTATTACAATCTTAACTTTCTTTTCCGAGAAAACTTTGCACTATTTATAAGAGCAGTAGGATTAGTATAAGATTTAATTCGATTGACCGTATTCGTATTCGATGACATTAGGTCAAATTAAAATGAACCTTAGCTGTACTAATTTAAAGTCACAAATTCAATACAACCGATTTTAATTTAAAGCGTATCCGTATACGTAAACGTATAAGAATGCAAGCACGAAATTGAGCTCGAATACAATGCTGTTATCGTTCATTTTACCTTGACACTAACGACATCGAATACAAATACGAATCCAATTAAATCTTATTTAGTACCTACGTTTATCTCGCGAAGTTACGGGCGCTTTACTTGTGGTTAAGTCGTGTACATACACATTGCGTAAGTGTGCGTGCCTGTTACGAGCCTAGGTGGGAGCGGTCAGGCGCGAGCAAGCTCTCGCTCACAGCTATACAGATACGACACACACACAACCATGTTCTACGAGCCCTTGTGAAATGAAAGAACTATACTAAGCCTACTGTTCTGTTCGAAATTATTTTACACTCTTTTTATGTGCAAGATTTCCACGAAGCCAAGTAAACTTACATGATAATGTCTTCCACGTTGCATATGAAGTGCAAATGGAAATTTCGGTTGAAGACAATTCCGCACTCGGTGAATGAGTGTGCAAATCTAGCCAGAGGCGTTACCCCGCGTTGAAGTGTGAAACTTCGGAACGCTCAGTTGTAAAAGCAAAGCGTATTTTACACGTATCATGCAACCATGTTGTTATTTCTACTACTGGGATGTGAATGAAAAGTCTCAAACGATCAAAATTTAACATAACCTGAAATCTTTTTTTCTTCTTTTTCAGCCTATAGTCGTCCACCGTCCAAAGTCTCTTGCATGGACTTCCACAGGCCTTAATCTTGCGCCGCCTGAATCTAGTGGCTCGCTGTTTCTCATCTGATGTTGTTGGTCGACCTAGTAAGGGAATTTTGCCAGCACTGCGTTTTCCGGTGCGGGATCGCCGTTTCAGCGCCTTGAGTTGGGATCCCAACGACCATCAGTTCTTCGAATTATATGTCCCGCCCATTTCGCGACTTAAACTTCGATGAGCTATGTCGGTAACTTTGGTTCTCCTACGGATCTCGTCATTTCTGGTTTGATCGCGCAAGGTTACTCCGAACATAGTGCTCTCCATCTCCCTAGGCTGAAATCTATCTATGATTATTTTTCGTTTTACTTTCTAGTAATTTATTACCACCACTCACCATCACTCTTCTGCTATCGAACCGAAAGGAATCTTGTTCATCCACTACGTGAAATACGTTGAAATACCACGGACAAACGCTTTGCATCCTCGTTACTTATACTTATCGCGAAAATTAGGAATGACCTTAGGGTTTCTGTTGTTCAAACTAACTATGTATAACTTGTGTTCCTTAACATAAAGAGTAAAGGCATCTGCTAAGCAAGCGCGCCCCATCTAAAACTGCATCTTCACTTACCCTCAGGTGTGATCTTTTTAAAACGCTAAGTTAGTTTGAAAAATTGAGATAAGTGCATAACTCATCAGCAGTCATTTTTCAGATTGATCATGCGTCGTGCTCGTGAACGGGTGCCGCCAACGGGAATGGGTCTGCTTTGACTTCCCATGCTGACATGTGTTAGATGTATTGTATTTTTGAAGCTTCACTGTGGAAGCACTGTATACTTAGCTTACTTTTATTACTTATTGTAAAATTAGTTTATTTTATTTTTTGAAAAGAGCAACTGCTGAGTTTCTTGCCGGTTCTTCTCAGCAGAATCTGCATTCCGAACCGGTGGTAGATTTGTGACATATCATAAGTGCTACAGGGTAGCCTACTTGAAATAAATAAATTTTGATTTGATTTTTTTGATGCGAAAACGATTATTCGACAGTAAAGTCATGTTATGTATGACTCTATCACTCTAGACGAATTCGTATTTCATGCCACGTACAGACAATGATACTAAAAGGGTGTTATCGCACTGAGCCAAGCCAAACCGCCAGCTTAAGGGTAACCCTCTCAATGTTTTCTGCCATCAACAGCTAAACTGGCTAGAGCTATGAATATACGTACCAATAATAAAAAATAGTTGTGTATCCATCCATAGCAAACTTAATGTATAGTACGTTTAACCACAAGTAAAGCGCCCTTAACTTCGTGAGATAAACGTTCTATACGTGGCTTAATGATCAGAGTGAATAGGCATCTTCTAGTCAAGCGGGCTCCAACTAAGACCTCATATTCTGTACTTTCCCTCATACATAGTCGTAAAGCGCAAGCTTACCCGCAATAAAAAAAATCTTTGTTACGATCCACAGCACTTTTATTTGCCTTGGCATAAGACTTATTACTTGGGTAGAAAATCAAAATATGCAAATAAACAAGCTGTTCAACAGCTAACTACAACGGTTAGAAGCGTAATAATCGACAATTGATAAGCTATTTTTAGCAAGCTTTTAAAGGCCTACGCAGTATCGTCGCGTATAAGATTAAAATGATTAAAAAATTACCTATTGTGATGTGAAAGGGTATGACACCATTTCACAATAACCATCAAAAACGTAATTATCACACATTGTTTGTTTTGTTACGCGCTACGTATGTAGCTGTTCTAAGCGTTATAATTCGATGCTTTTGAAGTTGTTTTTCAGATTCAGATCCCAACATGATAATTATCTACGGAACGAAGACTCATAGCGTAAAATATCGTAACAAAAATGAACGAGAAATTTGTTATGCAGACTCCTAGTTGGCAATGGTTATTTTCAATCTCCTCGCAATATAATGAAGCAGATTTTCATCAGAAGTATGAGTTGTTCATCGTCGATGAGCTAGTTAGCTGTATTATTACTGTGAAAAGACTAAAGAGTATCTTCAGAAATTGCAAATATGTATTATATGGCTGGTTTTTGGTAAAAAAAACATAATCAATAGAGATTAAAAGAACTCTTCAACTATACCCATGCAAAAATCACGTCGATGCCTTGCTTTGTTGCTGCGTGATTGAAGTACAATTAACAAACAAACAAACACACTTTATCATTTAAATATAACTAAATATATAAAAGGCAAAGGTGACTGACTGCACTGACTGATTGATCTATCAACGCACAGCTGAAACCGCTGGACGGATCGGGCTGAAATTTGGCATACAGATAGCAATTATGACTTAGGCATCCTCTAAGAAAGGATTTACGAAAATTCAACCCCTAAGGGAATAAAATAGGGTTTTGTAAAGTCGAACTTAACGTGAGCGAAACTGCGAGACAAAGCTAGTAGGTAAGTAATATAAGTAAATATAATAAAGAGATAATCTGCGGGATTTTTAACGGTTAAAGATGCGAACTGGAAACTGAAAAGTCGCAGGTTCGAACCCCACCCGTTGCACTATTGTCGTACCCACTCCTAGCACAAGTTTTTCGCTTATTTTTAGTCAACTTCAGCTTGGCTAATATTCTTTAAAAAAAAATAAAAAAATTATAAAAAAGAAAATGAAATAAATATTTCATAAGGGATAAGGGATTTAACATGTAGTTCAGCAAAATTTACTGTAAAAAAATGTCACATCAATTTTCAGTATGTCGATAGCCAAGTGGAGCTTACATAAACAAGATTGATAAGTTGTCGACCATTTAATTTGCTTGGGCGAAACTTTTATCCATCAATATAATAAAGTGTGAAAATCTTAGACACAAAATTCGGTGATGGAGAACAAAAATATATGATTGATAGCTTCAATCAACGGATATGTTCGTTGTGATATTATGACAAGGGTTTAGGTGGAGGCACCTTTGTATATTTTTCAAGCGAGTTTTTCGAAAAAAGAAACGGGTACAAAATATTTACGAGTAAATACTAGGTTTTACCCGCGACTTCGTCCGCGTGAGTTAGGTTTTTTAAAAACCCCCTCAAACTCTATTTTTATACGACTGCCTGAAAAAAGGAGTATATTGTTTTCAGGGTTCATATTATAATATGTATGTATGTAAGTATAACATATATTATATGCCTGAACCGATTTTGATGAATGAGGTATCTAACGATACATTCGTTAGAATTCTTAGCTTATTCCGAGTGACATAAGCTAGTGATAGGGTGACTATACACCCACTAACACACACACACACACACACACATACAAACTTTCGTCTTTATAATATTAGTGTGATGTGATCTCTCTTATGTATTGAATGCGAACAAATCCGCACTACGATCCGTCGATAGTCGATACGGACTGGGGAAAATCGAATGTGCTCCTCATTGTGCGTAATTAATCTAATCCCCTGATTTACTATCGAGTCACTACGGTTAATTAGATTGGCACTCATTGATTGCGAGTGAAAGGGGATGATCAGATCAGACAGCTGATACGAAAGTGGACTAACTCACAATTTTCATAATTCGCTTCCTGCCAGATAGTTTTACTACTTTTGTGCTTCGATCAGTTATGATATATTAAGAAGTCCCATATAAAATCAAATCAAAACAGTGGATGCCTGCCACATAAAAAAAATGTTACATGTTAGTATTCATTTAGATTTAATTTTAATTAATTCAAATACATGCCGTAGCATACTAAGGCACTAGCTCAGCTAGAAAGTATGGAAATTTTTACAAGATTTCCAAGATTTAATTTACAACTGAATAAGTAATCGTACTATTCGAAATCACTTTGTAAAAGTTTATTTGAATAAAAGATTATGCTATACTATTATATTTTATTTTGTACCTTAGAGGTTCATTTCTAAAAAAAAATAGTAGGTGATATATGTATCTTACTCATTTCTGCCTACCTACTGATAGAAATGAGTAAATAGATAAATATAAAATTCGCTTTTTCAGGGTTAGGTGACTTGCTCCTGGATGGCCTTTCATATCAGATTAATTTTCTGATTATTGAGAACCCTCTGTTTGTATGAACTTTATTCAGTGGATCTGATTACGCTTCACATAAAACCTATATTAAATAGGTTTTCATATTATGTGAAAAGGTAAAAACCATGAACACTCATCATCGTTAAGTCTAATTATTAATTAACTTCACTGAAATGAAAAATAAAACAAGAACAATTCTCTGGCACAGTGGTTAGCACTGTCTTTTAATAAACCGGAAGTCCAGGGTTTGAATCCCAGCAATAATTTAGTTATAACATAATTGTGTCAAGGCTTGTCCGTAGATAGCTGAAAAAGCCTTGTTGCCAAAAAAAGACGGACGGACGGACGGACAACGGAGGCTGTAATAAGGTCTCGTTGGTTACCGGAACCCTAAAATTTAGGGTTCCGGTGAATTTTTTTGTGATAAAAAAATACTATTTAATAGTATTTTTTTATCACAAAAAAATTCATATCTAGGTACTAGGTAGGTATATCAAAATACGTGAAAGCTCTGAATACAAATGAACGCAATCCATCTCAATTCATAAACCACACATATCTCCTAGCAGATGCACAAGCATACGTCATTTTGGCAGCTCAGACTACAGACGGTATGAAAAACCATTTATCTTTCACCCCTTCCTTGAACACTTGCCTCACAATCGTTACCTAATCCAGAGAATATGCACGTCGGTCCATATTTCAAGGTAGGGGTCCGTGTCTGAGGATAAGAGCACATCAATCACACTTTGCGTTATAAACAGTGTGCGAGATTTTACACTATCCGACCGGCCGCGGCACAGTGGTGTTCGCTGTGTGCGCTCTTGCTAATATACCTAAATGAGATGTCTTGATTTCGGTCCATGACAGGTCATTCACATTCGAGCGGGCCTGAAAAAGAAAAAAACGATGAAACCGATGCGCGACGCTGGCCGGACTTCAATATAATATGTGTACAAACTTATTTTATACTTTTAAGTGGCGTTTGAAGTCGGGTTTTTAAAAGTATTTTTTTTTATATTATTATTATTCTGAATTCTGCGATAACGACGACGATGACCGCTTGGAGTTAGATTTCTAAAACTCCTGCGGGATCTCTGTTTTTTCCGGGATAAAATATCTTTTATCTTTAAAATATATTTTTAAAATTTTACTCAAATATGCTCATCCAAAAAAATCACTTTGATTCATTGCTCCGTTGTTGCGTGATTGAAATACACATACATGTAATGCAGAGTGCATGAATATTCTACAATACTACATTACATTGATATCGGGTTAAAGATCGGATAAAAATATCGGGTCGTATGGTGTGGGCACGCTCTAACAGAATGGGGTGATGGAAAACGCAGGCAATATTTCACGCCGTCTAAGTTTATAAGCATTGTTTGCTTTTCGGAGATGTTTTCATGGCTGATTTGAGTGGGGATTAAATTGCCATTACCGAAAACATACATACTCATAACTTACGGGTATTTTATGACCCCATTTGTTCATTGTTGAACAAATAAGTTTCCCCCCCTTTCGTGTTTCTCGAATCTCAAAGTAGGTTGGGTATTTATAACCAACTTCAAACTGAAGGTGTGTGTGTGTTCGTTATGCGAAATATTCACCGGTTGTGGACATATTTTTATGGTTCTTTTTTATTTAATAGGCTATATTGCCAAGGGGATCCTGCAATAGGGAGACGCAAGGGGATTTAACGATAATATTATAAATAATATTTAACTTCTAAAAGTGGAAAATTAGGGGTGAAACACGTTTTTTGAATGGCAAAAATCGGTCTTAAATTTTTTTTTTTGTATTATAATTAACAAATTCTTTTCCTTCATTATTAACCGATAGTTGTCCAATGCTGGACAAAGGTCCTTTGCATGGACTTCCAGGCCTCGGTCTTGAGCCGCCTGAATCCAGCAGCTCCCTGCGATTCGTTTGATGTCGTCGGTCTACTAGTGGAGGGTCTGCCAACACTGCGCTTTCCGGTGCGGGGTCGCCACTCCAGCACCTTGGGACGCTATCGACCATCAGCTCTTCGAACTATGTTCCACTCGCATTCATCAAATTATTCTACAATCCATCGTGCGTTTGATGCACCAGTCTAGCGAGCCGAGCGTCATAGCATTCCGAGTCAGGGGCAGAATCGGAAATAATCGAAATTCTAGTTATCTAGCTCTGAGAGGAAATGAAATACCGTTCATACTCATTATTCAGTATTTAACTAAGCAAGCACTGTATAGCTGGGCGAACGATATTAAACGAATTGCTGGAAAAGCTGGTAACCGATGGACACTACTGTAGGGTTAGTATAAGTCAAAGTAAATTGGACCATAACAACATTGAATCAGAGCTCAATTTCTTGTATGCTTCTTATACGTTTAGGAATATGGATACGCTCCAAATTAAAATCGATTTTACTGAATTTGTGACTTCGATGTAATACAGTTAAGGTTCATTTTACTTTGACGCCAATGTCATCGAATACGAATACGGTCAATCGAATTAAATCTTATACTAACCCTACTGGTATAATGCCGGTTTTCACCAACGTTCTCTTATTTTTACAAGTCTTTCTGTCAATTTCGTTTTCACGAACCTTTAGGGAACACCTAAAAGTGATAAGATTGGTTAAGGTGTTGTATTTAGGGTCTGTCCAAGTAAAGAGACTCCTACTTGCGCGATGATTTAGGTATATAACACGGGCATTAGATTTTTTCGTTGAAATCCTTCCTAAAATGCAACAACCACAAGGCAACAATGACAAAGATAAGTTTAAGGTTCGTTTCCTATAGGCTTATGAAGAATTCACTACGCGAGAATTACTACGCTAAAATTCGCTAAATAGAATATCCAACAATTCAATATTTTTATCCAACTAAAAACTTTAAATCAAGAGTGAATAGCCATCCTCTAGGCAAGCGCGCTCTATCTTAGACTGCATCTTAATTTTCCATCATAAAAACCCTTCCCTATGCAAAGATACGCCTGAAAAATCCAACTTTCATTTTCTGTGTGTAATGTAATTAGAAGTATTCACGGAAAGAAATGGGTCCGGAATAAAAATGAGCAGGGATTCATCGATTGTCGTCTGAATTATTATGTTCTTTTCAATTTACATCCTCATCTTGCATGACAATGAGGAGGTAGGTACGTGCTTCATTTTTTAATACCTATTTTTATTTACAGGATGCTCTATTTGTGGTGTATGTTATTCTTTGTTAGTAGAAAAGCTGAAACTCGTATAAAATACGTATCATTCGATCCGTAGGGTTAGTATAAGATTTAACTCGATTGATCGTATTCGTTTGCAATGATGTTAGCGTCACAGTATAATGAACCGTAATTGTATTGAATTATAGTCATAAATTCAGTACAACCGATTTTAATTTGGAGTGTATCCGTATACGTAATCGTAGAAGACTGTATGCACGAAATTGAACTCTAACTCAATGCTGTTATAGCTCATTTTACTTTGACGCTAATGACATCAAATACGAATACGATCTATCGAATTAAATCTTATACTAAGGGTTAGTACCGATCCGAGAGTCTGTATTTTTTTTTTTCAAGCATATAATATGAAACTGACGAACAATAAACATAATTTTGTGCTGAGAAATTCTTAGGCTGAAGTCTATAGACTGCACTCACTCTGCTCAAACTCAAGACAGAGTTAAAACAAGACAGATTTATATCAGAGCATATTTGTGTCTCGTTTTAACTCTATCTTAAGCCTAAGATGAGTCAGAGCACGCTCTATAGATCTCAGCATTAGTAGATGTAGCTAGTCGATGTCTAAAGTTATGACAGGAAGTGTAGCAGCTGGACTCGTGCTCGAACTCTTTCCGGTCGTGTCGGAACGCAGATTGGAAATTACGAGAGTGAGGGAACAAATTTTGTGATGCAAAAGTCAATAGACTTTTGCAATCTCCTCGGTAGTTGGCTGTTTCGTGAATATTACTATGTAGTATTCATAAATTTTTTAGAAGTTTCTTACTAAAATTGTTTAGACACTATTAGTATTCCGAAAGGCAAGCTTTCCGAGTAACCGATAACAGACAGAACTGCGGATTACAGCAGACGTCGACGTCGTGAATTACAAATAGCTCTCAAAAAGTGGGTAAATTATTTAACAATAAATAACTTGAACATTAACAATAAAATATACTAGGTGATTCCCGTAACTTCGTCCCTTGATTTGTAGAAAGGATTTTATAAAGACTCAGATTTATTGGAATATATCTACTTGTATCTTGAGCAGTGATAGCCTTGTAGTTAAGTTAGTTACAAAAATAACCTACTTTTCTATAAAAAAAAATTTTTTTTTTTTGTTAAGTCATTAAACAAAAGTTTAGAATTATGTACAGAAATTGCCTATTTTATTATTGAAGGTTGTTAATAACAGCTTGTATAAAAATCGTTAATACTAGCCAATTTAATTAGGTAAGTACCAACATTTTCCACATATTATTTTGGTTATTTTCTTCTCAGGAAAACTACCTGGTTTTGGCCGTGATTAGTTATTTGCGAAATGCACGGCTCCGCTCGTAGAGTAAATTAAATCAGTTGCAATAGAGATGCATAGCGACCGCAGACAGTCGCATTAATCCCATTGCGACACCAGAGACGTTAAATGATTGGGATGCCGTTGCGAACAGCCAGGGCGACATTAATTAATACCAAGTGATAAAGGAGCATGGCACAGAACTTACGACATCGAACTATAACCCTTAGAAGCGCAATAGTCGATGCACTGATAAGAAACAGTAAGCCTGTAAAGGCCGCCTACGCAGTATCGTCCCGTTAGTACGACGAGCTCACAGAAAATTACCAAAACCCTGAACGAAAAGTATTATTCTCTCCATACGAAATTTTCCTGAAAATTTCTTCGCCCCCGAGAAGAGCGTTGTTCTTAAAGTGTTATTAACTCTCAAGACTCTCTCGAGAAAGTTTAGTAGCAATATTCTTGTGAAGAAACCTACTTTTTAGCAGTCTTGTTTTTGTTAGCGAAAGCCTCTTTATTGGTAGCGTCTTCACATTATCTACTTACGAAAACTCTACCTAAAGCCAATGATAAAATTTAGGTCTAAGCCTAAAGCTTATTTAGTTAAATATCAACTTACCATCAAGTATGAATGTAGTCAAGACTAAAATGATATTATTTATTATTTATAGTGCCTCGTTGTTTTAGTGGTTTGTGTAGTTTACCTAACCTAATCCGGAGTTAGGTAATGCTGTAGGTCCTGCGCCTTAACTCTCTCCTGTAGTGTCGGATTTCCATCCCAGCGGACTATGAGAGTGAGGGAATAGAGAGTGCACCTGTGTTTGCGCACACACTTGTGCACTATAATATCTCCCACACCGATGGCTAATCTCTGGGGAGCATGAAGATTGGCCGCCGTGGCCGTATTCGGTCGGGAGGGCATTATATCTACATGGCTAGGTATCTATAAATTATAATCATAAAAGGTATTCCTTCAGTACCTGGTTAGCTACCTATTTAAAAATTTATTTTCGACCTCGCAGGCCGGAACGGCTAGCTAGTCATTCGTAATAATTAATGCTAATGTATTATTCCTTACTGTCTTCCTAGCAGCGGCTCTCGCCTTGACCCGGGTCAAAGATGTACTGCCCATTATGTTTTACGGAAATAGAACTGACTATAATTATTTTATTCTGTGAAAGAACTTTTTTTAACCTATTTGTGTCTACATAAGTATACCTACCTACAAACAAATAAATGGAACTGAAATATTCTGAAATAACTGTCCTCTTACTAAGCTCATATTTTATTCTTTATTTTATTTCACCACCTCGGTACGACTCTTAGAAACCGAGCAAAAAGAAAGAATAGCGCGGGCGAACAATGCGATGCGGTGAGTCGGTGGTCGAGGGCGTCCACCTGACGAGAACCGAACAAGAGCCGAACCGAAGGCTATTTATTAATCCGGAGGATCAAAGCGTTCCCACGGGATTATTAAAAACTAAATCCACGCGGATGAAGTCGCGGGCAACAGCTAGTATTTTATAACAAGAACTATGATACCCGGAAAATATCGTGTGGAAGGTGCATATTGGATCCTTGTCGGTGATGATGCACGACACACGAGGGCCTGATTAGCAGGTCCTCGATAAGTATTCAGGTGAGAAAGAAAACTGCCCTTTGTGGTGTTGTCCAGCAGAGTGTACTGGTTTTATTTGAATTTTTAACCGACTTCAAAAAAAAGAGGAGGTTCTCAATTCGACGCGTATGTTTTTTTTTTTTTTTTATTTTTTTTTTATTATTATTTTTTGGCGATGTTACTCCATAACTCCGTCAAATCTGAACCGATTTTAATATTTTTTTTTATATTTGAAAGGATGTATCGTCAGGTTGGTCCCATTTAAATTTGGTGAAGATCTGATGAATGTCTTCGGAGATGGAGGACGGAACTCCTCAATGAATAAGAGCAAATCGCTCGTGATCAGAGTGTGTGTCGGATTTTAACCATGCATTCTTCATAGCATACATACATAATGCTTTTCTATTCGGCATTTCAATATAATTTTTTTTTAACCGAATTTTTGACGACGTTACTCTATAACTCTGTCAAATCTGAACCGATTTCAATAATTTTTTTTTATTTAAAAGAGCTTATCGTCTGGTTGATCCCATTTAAGTTTGGTGAAGATCTGATGAATATCTTCGGAGATATAGGATGGAACTCCTCATTGAATAAGAGCAAATCGCTCGTGATCAGAGTGTGTGTAGGATTTTAACCATGCAAACTTCATAGCATACATACATATGCTAAATTTCTATTTGGAATAATATATTTCAATACTTTTTTTAAGGAGCAAAACAAATGGTCTAGTGAATTGGTCCCATGAAGCTACACTAAAAAGCTTAAAATAATAATATAAAAAAATATTTAAAAAAAACCGACTTCAAACGCCACTTAAAAGTATAAAATAATTTTAGTTTGTACACGTATGTTGAAGTCGGGCCAGCGTTGCGCAGTGGTATTATCGTTTCCATATTTTAAGCCCGTCCGACTTAAATATAATACGTGTACAAACTAAAATTATTAAATCGTAAATACTATTAGGCCGGTATACTTGTTGAATTAGCCCGTGCGACGGATGGGCCTAAATAGAAACGATGAAACCGATGCGCGACGCTGGCCCGACTTCAACATACGTGTACAAACTAAAATTATTTTATACTTTTAAGTGGCGTTTGAAGTCGGTTTTTTTTAAATATTTTTTTATATTATTATGCTTTTATAATACATAGGTGACAGTGACATGAAGGCAATGCATAAATCTGACAAATTGATGATTATATTGTCACTGTCATTACATTGAAATTGTTTTGCATAAGAAAGAGAAGTAGGTAGTAGACAATCAGTCTAATTCAGCTGTTGGCGTAGACAATCCTTTACTTCTCTAAGTTCTTCTAGATCCACACGATCGTTCAGCGTTTGGACATAAGCCTCTATTAAGCCTGGTCTTTCGTATCAATCGATGCCTGCCACTTTCCGGATGTCATCGCTCCATCTAGCCGGGGGGCGCCCTATACTCCGTTTTCCGAGACACAGTCTCCACTCGAGGAACTTACGACTGAAGGCCACCACCACCACCCACTGCCACTTACTTCAACATACTATCCCTGAGAGCTAGGTCAGTCACTTTAGTTCTTTGGCAAATTATTTCGTTTCGAATTTTATCCCTTAAAGAAATTCCGAAGGCCTATGTCCAAAGTAGATACAGTTATCTACTTTGGACATAGGCTGATGATGATGATAATGATGATGTTCAGCGTTTGAGCCGTGAAAGTTCCGCATTCCCATTTTTAATTAAAACTTTGGATTGTATCTATAGTTCAAGAGACAGCACCCAGAGATATATTAATATTATTATGTTTATATTTATGTGACACTACACAATAGACCTGTAATTGCATTCGTTTTACTATTTAGAATGGATTTTATTATAAATCTAGAAGAAGAGGTCAAGAAAAGATCAACCTCGAGTCATAGATCTAATCGGAATAGTTAATGATTTTCTCATACTAACTGAACATCGCTTAGCCTGCCTACATTGTGAAATTTGTACTCGTACTAGAATAAATTGAAACGACATGATTATTATAAAGCTTCTTTATTTAACGTCATGTTTTGCAAAATAGACAAATATACATCATTTTAATCGTCATTTCACTTAAAAACTCCGCAACATTTAACAATAATTATATTACACACGCACTTTATTGTTAGTATATTCACTTATGTATATTACATGAACAAATAATAATAATACTTAATTAATGAACAAAAATTTACATATTTCTTATGACGAACGTTATACAAATCGAATTATATTAGACACTGAATATTCTTTATTACGTTCAAGAATCAACTAAATAGATTAAGATCCCAAGAAGTAAATGAAAGAAGGACTGAGTCATTTGAAAATATAGAAATTTCATATGAACATCAAGTAGTTTATATTTTTTTTTATGAATGAAACATAAAATATATAAAAAATTAAAATTACAGAGGTGATAACCTAGTGCCCTCCACACTAAACACTTCGGCCTCCTTTTCGGAGATTCGAATCATATTGGTGCACCTTTAACTTTTCGGAGTTATTTTCCTTTTAAACAAATTAAAGGTCACTTTAATTTAATGACGAAGGGAAATATCGTGAGGAAACCTACAATATTTTCAAAGGTGTGTGAAGTCTACCAAGTCGCACTTGACCTGCGACGTGGTTTATGCCAAAACCCTGCTTATTTTGAGATACCTGCTCATTTTGTGGCAAGTTGTGGATCAGCGATGAGTTAAGGAGTTGAGATGAAGGTTCTACCTCCCTGACTACGTTATAAAATGACATTTATAATAAACCTTCCCAGTTATCTTGATGGGCTCTTAGTTTATAAACCAAATGTAACGCTTTACAAAGTTACAAGTCTAATTATTGTCGTTGAGCGTTCTTTTTGTTTTTATTTACAAAACAAATAAATGTGCACCTAACTTATATTGTACCAAGCAGCAAAGGTATTCTTTTAGACTACAAACAAAAACTGAGAAGTTTCGAAAGCACAATACTAATTCTAGACCGAAATGTTTGTATTTAAAGCTAATGTGATTTTAATAGTTAAGTATTTGAACTTAATATATTATTCAGCTAAATAGGAAAGTCGTATAGGTACACTTAATTGATTTAAAAACGTAGCAACTTTAAACGTAATTTTTTTGTAAACAAAATACTCAAATTAAAGCAAATAATAGTAGAATAACTTTGTCGAGAATCGATATTGGTGCATTCGATACGTTAATTACACACGCTGCCTAGAATTCGTGTTTGAATGAACGTCGTCTAAAGTCCATTTTCACCGTAATCATTCCCTAAGTAGGAGTTTCTTTTCGTAGGCAGCCCCTAAATACAAGCTCTTACCCAATGTCATTTCTATCTTTAGGTATTCCCAAAGGGTTCGTGAAAACGAAATTTACAGAAAGCGTCATTTAACTTAAGTAGACTGTAAAAGTTAGGGAACGTTGACAAAAACAGGCATAAATCAACAATTGAACAATGAACGTAGGTTATCGCTATTACTTGAAACTCGCTCGTCAGCTCGAGTTCCTTACAAGCGGGCCTCCACTGCTAAAGGGTAATGACCGGGAAATGACTATGAACGGACTCTACGTAGACAGAAGTCGGTTAAAAAAGGTTTACACTTCTAACAAACAGTTTTGACAGTTGCGTTAATGCCACTTCTCTGTTGGTGAAAGTCTTTGTATGCAATTTTCCTCTGCGAGTTAAACGGAGTCCGTACACTAGGGTTAGTACAAGATGTAATTCGAGTGATCGTATTTGTATTCGATGACATTACCGTCAAAGTAAAATAAACCATACAAAAACTTTGATTTAGAGCTCAATTTCATGCATACATTCTTATACGTTAACGTATACGGATAGGCTCCAAAATAAAATCGGTTGTACTGAATTTGTGACTTTAATTCAATACAGCTAAGGTTCATTTTACTTTGACGCCAATGTCATCGAATACTAAGAATAAGAATGAAATCTTATACTAACCCTACAGACTTTGACTTACTAGTAGTTTAACCAATCATTGCTGTTCTTCTATTCTAAACAATTAAGTTTAATGTTAACTTAATAGTATGCAATAATTAAATTAAACAATAATATATTCATCAAACTTCGCTATTTTAATAAAAAATAAATAAATCGCTTAACATCTATAAAATCTTACATTATTAATTACAGTTTTATGACTAGCTTTCATCAAGGAAATAAATCGCACCATACATTTTACTAGTAATCTATTTTCGCTATATTATGGCACTAAAGTTGTCCCTAAGCTGAGTGCAGACCAGTGTAACGTGTGATGTAATGTACAGTGAAAAGTAACGTAAAGTGCTCGTGTTGACGACACGCAATTCAATTCTAGTTCTACTTCTCTAAATCATAAGTTGGAGTAACTGGTAGAAAAATGTCGAAAACTGTGGTTCCATCGTATTAACCTGATTTCTAGTGGACTCTTCCTATTTATCGGAGGGCAAGAATGCATCCACTAGAGTGCTTAATGTGCTATCGGCTCGTGAACATAATATGTAGATATTATTATAAGCTTAAGAATTAAAAGCATAAGTTTATTTTAAAGGATGCTCTTAAAAAATCGTGTTATAAATTCTCTGTAATACGACTAGCGAAAATTACCCCACAATTCACGTTACATTACAAGGCACCACAAGACACCTTACAATAAATATTACACACGTCTGAACTCAGCCTTATAAGTCCTAATGTCTAAAAGGACTTCTTTTCTTAAATACAACAACCATTAACGTCTTGGTCACTTACTTATAAAAATATGTTTTTTCTTATATCTAAATATAATATTAATATTAACCAACGTTACAACAAGCTGGAAAGTTGCTGACCACTAGGCGCACATTTTCTCTGATAGAATATTATGTATACTTACTCATTATGCAATGGCGTAAAAGTTTTTTCGTCTTTAATTACACAATTATTAAACTCCGGGTTTGGAAAATCTAAATCTGTTTAAATCGAAAGCTTCCATCCATCAAACAGTAGATTTAATATATTAAACATTAACTCAAAAATAAAAGTGAAAAGAGCTTTCATAGAACACTCGAAACGCTCAATTAAAAAAAATACAAAAAATTGTAACTGATGCTCGCGTTTTTTTCCCCGGAAAGAGTTCTTCTTTTGCGGGGTGAAAATTATCCCGGAACCATCTCCAAGTCATGTTTTATCTTCGAATAAAAGATGCGCGAAAGCATAGAGGACGAACAGACAAACAAACATTGCTTTTTAACCGATTTCCAAAAAGGAGGAGCTTATTATTTATAAGAAGTAGGTATACATGATATCACTCGTTAATTGTACGCCCGAGTGGGCAGTAGAACTTAAAACAACAATTATAGGTAACTTTAACTTAAAACATCATTAGCTAAATATTTTTTCGAAGCAATCTATTAAATTGTGCATGTGTTGTATTAGTAACAGATTTAGGAACAAAAGTACGATAGTTACACAGTTAATAGTGAAGAATAAGAGCCGTATGAGTAAATAGTTATTATCTAAGAAAATATTTTCACATTTTTGCATAAAATCACGAACAATTTCCATCATACAATATAGGTAGGAATACTGTTTTCACGTTGTAATAAAAATGGCCTCGTAAAATTTGTAAGTACAGTTTCGAATTAAATATAACAGAAAAAACCTGAAAAATCTAAATACCTGTGAATAATAAATAATTGATATCATCGATTTTTGTTATACCGCGAGTACTGATGCATACTTAATTTTTTTTTCGCAAGCAAGCTAGGAGAAGCAATCTTATGCAAAATGAATCTAATCAGACCGGTTCGCAAGTTCTTTCGACAAGTTTAAGTGTTTTTTCGACATTCAGTACACCAACGTATGTACTTTATTTGCCTACATACAGTTGTACAGTTATAGGTACGTATTCAATAGAATACCTACATGGCTCCAAGATAATTTGATTTTTATAAATAAAGCTCAAGAAATAATATGCCGAAATATAGGTATCTAATAATGTGCCGAAAGCTGAAAAATTTTAAGGAACCTACCAAATATTGGCAGAACTTTCGGGGCTTTTTTCGTCTACTTCATACGAAAAGAATATTGGCTTTCTACAGATTTTCCCGTCTACAGAGTTTTTTCGCCTTTAACGAATACGATGTAATTATGATGTTTGTGGTCTGTAATGAAGAAAGGTTTTCATTTCTCCTTTTACTTGAGACTCAAACATTTGATATTATTTTCTGAACACGATTTTTTAGATGTATCAACATGACATTATATGTATTATATATAATGTATATACTCTCAATTCGATGACATTTATTCCATAAAAAATATTTTTAATTTACTGCGACCTTAATATAATAAATTTAATAGCCTTTCCATTATTACTTTTAGCACCCTCAGCAATGCGAAATAGGATGCAGAGAGAGAGAGAGAGAGAGAGAGCTTTGAAAAATACGAGTAGAATGTTTGACTTCATCAGGACCAAAAATAAAACCAACGGCAAGGAAATAATTAAATTTCAGTTTTTTTTCAACGTCAAAGAAATCTAATTATATCCAGCAACGTTAAGCGAATATTTGATAAAAATGTTTTTCACTGTACCAAAATTTCTGCGGAACAGTAAACATAGAATTTACCGTTGGTCCATTTACCTGCCGTATCTACATTGTTTGTCCCACAAATACATTACTATTCAGGGGAACAGAACGCTATATCACAAACTTTTCTCCTTCTGGGCCATTTCTTGAGGAACTTTGCGAAAACAGTATATGTAATCGTGAATGTACGGTGAATTTGCAAATAAATAATTTAAGACACTATCACAGGAATGCGAATAAAGTAAGCTATATAACTTTTTTATTAATTTTTTGATGAAATACTCATGAGATAATATTATTATTTATTTATCCGAAGATAATTTTGAAAAATATTTTCACTTTTAAATGTTCACAAATATAATACGGTCTTATCATAAAGCTTGTTAATCTTAAACTAGATAAAGCAAATATTACAAAGACCAATAATAATGGTTATAAAGATAACGTTTTGAGATTTAACAAAAAATGGGTTTGATCCAATAATTATGGGACTATAAATTGCTACTTGTGATCTACGAGTTCGGTATTCTCTGACTTCAATCAATAACATGTACAAAACATTAAGTCCCTTACAAAATCTAATTGAAAAGATGCCCCTGATAATAAGTTCTCACCCACGACATATAAGCAAAGCTTTAAATCACACTCTTTTATTTTTTTAATTTTTAAAGCGAAGTGCGGCTGTACAAGACGTCTTAACTTTAGAACTTATTTTTCACGGGCCCTTTTTGGCGACTAGCAGCGTAATATTATTATCAAGGTATCGGGGTATCGACACTATTTTTTGAAGATTAGTTCAATTAATATTGTACGATATCGAATATTTTCTCACATCTTTGAAATCGACAGCCGGAATTCAGATGGGATTTCATGATAAAACGATTGTCCTGTCGATATTAAAGATTGATGTTCCAACCGTAATACAATGCGTCATATGTTTGAGTGAGGAATAGGACACGTCTCGATCCGCAGCAGCAATATATTTTCATGCCATAAACATAAGAAAAACATAATGTCAAACCTTATTTCAGTAAATTGAAATCTATTGAAGCCTTAATAGCCTAAAAGTTAAAGATGCAGACTGAAAATTAAAAAGTCGCAGGTTCGATCCTAATATTTTGCGCTATTGTCGAACCCACTCCTATAATACAAGCTTTACGTTCATTTGGAGGGAAAAGGAGAATATGAGACAGGTTCAGCTTGGCTAATATTCTGTTAAAAAATCTGCATTTGATATCCTAATATATTATTATTCTAAAATCCATCCAGCGTAATACTATTATCAGTCTCAGCGTCGCACTTTTACGTCATACTCGTATATTACGTCATTGTTAGAATATTATGTCACACATTGGTCACAAACTACACAAAGTCCCTCCGACCGGGGCCACAGTCGATGCTGTTCCTATCACTTACAACCGACACTTCCGATCCGTCCTTTTTTCTTCTGCACACTTTGCAAAGTTTTGAGAACTGTTGGAAAGAAAAATGGAGTATTAATACAAAGAAGGGGATGAAAAGGAACGAAAAGGCACAATTGAAAGCAATTTTACGAGTATTTCTATCACCGGCGGCATTTTTATTTCTGCTATACTGCCCTAACCCGCAGGGATTCACCACGTTTCTTTATGAGCTAGGCTTAACTAAGTCACCAAAACTACCTTGCCTGTATCAAATGTGATCTTTCGTTGTGTTATATTGTGTAAATTGTGTTACAGTCTGTGTTATAATATGTTGCGTCTATCAATACATCCAACCGAGATTGGTAGACGCATCGGTAAACAATTTTTATCACTACCGCATCGAAAACTGCAGTGTTGACAGACTCCCCCATTAGGTAGAATATCAACATCAGTCGAGTTGCAGGGAGCTACTAGATACAAGCGGATCAAAACCGAGGCCTGTGGTAGTCCATGCAAAAAACCTGTGTCAACAGAATGTCTTTCAGTTGATGAGAAGAAGAATTTCTTCTCTGAGTGCGTCAGTCTTCTTCTTTGAGAATACAATATCCAAACTATATTTAACGAGCCTGTATAATGATTTACTCCATTTTAGCTATTTAGATCTCTAGTGAACTGTTATTTACATAATCTAACGAAGCAATTAACAGCTGTAGAGAATAAGTAATGATTTGCAACTGAGTGCGTCAGTCAGCTAGAACTTATTTTAGAATTTCAGATATCCCTAGATGGACTGACGACTTCAGACTTGTCGGAAGGAGCCGCTGAATACCCACAGGTGCAGTGGCGGATTTGTACTTAAAAGTACTACTAAAGTAGGAATAACCTACGCCCCTACGGCGGCAAAATTACGAAATTTGCTGGCCTTACCGATATAGATAGATAGTTTTTCACCCGCTTTATGCAAGAAAAGCCTTCTCTCATCCGAACAATTTGTCACTGACAACAACAACAATCCGAACAATTTGTACATAGAGCTATGCGAACAGCTATAAAATATCCAAGTTTAGATAAAAGTTTTGCATGTTGATCGTGTCACATGTTCCCGCGCCGCAACCAAAATCTGTCTTCTAAAAATTTTATGCCCCTTTGCTGCCTCTAAATCTGCCGCCCTAGGCTCCAATCTACTCAGCCTACTGGTAAATCCGCCACAGGGGGTACAAGACAGGTATGTGAAAGTGGACGTCTATCAGTTGACAAGGAAGATCAGATACCTTAACTAACGACCGGACGGGTTGTTGCAGCACGAAGATGCCGAATATGACGACACCCTGCAGCGCGTTGATGAGGTCGAACACCGACCACACGGACACGGCGGCGGTGCCCGCTCCCGCTGCCCACGACACCACCTCCAGCACCCACGACAGGCCCATGATCACGGACAGCATGCAGCATGTCCGGAATCTGACGGAAAGTCCAATGATAGACCAATATTCTTCGTTTTAGATTACGATAGACATCTTTTTAAATAAATAGCGAGCAAATGGGCAGGCAGGTCACTTGATGTTACGTGATTACCGCCACCCATGAACATTTGGAGTGCCAAAGCAACCACTCGGGTTCGATTCCCGGCGGGGAAAATTTGGGAATTTATAATTTCTGCATTCTTTCTGGTCTGGTCTGGTGGGAGGCTTTGGCCGTCGCTTATTACCACCCTATCGTCAAAGACGTGCCGCTAAGCGATATAGCTTTCCGGCACGATGGCGTGTAGAAACAGATTAGGGGTATGGGTTGAATGTACACTGCTGTACCCCTTCCAAGTTAGCCTGCTACTATCTTAGACTGCATCGGCACTTAGGTATCATCAGGTGAGATTGCAGTCAAGCTCTTGTCATCGAATAAAAAAAAATTCATCATTAGCGCTCACATTTTCTTGTATTTCTTGAGGCGCTGGTTGAAGTTGACGGGCGGGTCGCGCGGCGGCGGCGTGCTGCGCTCGAGCGGCGGCAGCGGCTGCCCCAGCACCGTGCCCAGCCGCACCCAATCATCCGACGTGCTGAAGTCCGAATGCGCCATGTCCAGTGCTGGAAAACATTGCTATGTTAATGTAATGTTAATACTTTATTTCCAGTACGTGCTCTCCGATGCACGGGGATGACTCACCATCAACTTCCTAACTCAGGGCTCGTACTGAAAATTTCTTAACAGAAAACCCAATACATTTTTGGCCCGACCCGGGAATCGAACCCGGGACCTCGTCATCCGTAGTCGAACTTGCTAACCACTAGACCATCGAGGCAGTCATTATATATCATTATAATTATAACAAGTGTTCTTTACCTCAAAAAAAAATGGTACAACAACAATTGGCTACTTACGCGTGACATCCTTAAGCTTGTCATAATGCTTGGCGAAAGCTCTCGAGGTAAATAAAAATATTATGAGATTGCTAAAAAGTATGACCGCCACTGGCCCATAGAAATAGGGAAGCGCCGCCTGGTCCGCTGAAAAAGGAAATCTAATTAGCTTATGAAGGAACTTGACGAAAAAATCTCTTCTAAAGAGCAAATTTTTATTTGGGAACAAAATTAAAATTTCTTCCTTTTGTTGTAAAACTGTTTGCGCTCACCATAAAGCTTTGTCATGACTTTTTCATTTTCATGACAAATTGTGTTACATTTAACAATAATAATTTATACAATTGAATATGCTTTTTTGTATATTTTGTTTACTGTAAATAAATTTTTATGTTCAAAGTGTCTGTGCTAGACATTATTTTATGTGATAATAATGTATGTAGTCCTAAGGCTATAATAATAATATTATGTCAAATGCATAGGTATTTCATTTTTTAATTAATTTGGAAGTTTTTCTTTATAAAAACCAAAAACTTCGGCTTGCAATTCTCTGAGTAAATCTCAAAAAATCTAACTATACCTAGGTATTATATAGTAGGTAGGTAGCTACGTAGTAGGTATATTAAGTAGATTTACCTAGCTAATTTAATTTAAAATCAAACAACATACTGTCTTTATCAATTACGAGGGATTTATTCAGCAGAAATTATCCAGATATTGGTCATGCAAACATCAATCACCGTCAGTCACAGCAAAGTCACAGCAGTGGCTATTATAAAACCTTTTAAGCTATTGCATAGCTTCTATCATGGGCCAGCGTGGAGACCGAACCCAGAAATTCCGTAACGAAAATAACCTGAGCCGGGACTCCTCTACGGGGAGCCGCTAGATGGCGCATTTTTTATCAACACTATCTAGCGGTGAGCCGCTAGATGGCGTTGATAAAAAATGCTATGCAGTAGCTTTACCGCGGCAGTCCCCGAGTGCCACACGTCTTTTTTTTTAAATTAATAACAAGATTGCCCCTTGACTGCGATCTCACCTGATGGTAACTGACGATTCAGTCTAAGATGGTAGAGGGCTAACTTAGAAGGCAGTGTAAATAAAACCTACCTAGTGTAAGTAATGGACATTAAAAGTAGGCAGATAGGTACTTACTTTTAAACCAACAGCCTTTGACACCAAAGTTTGGTTTCAAATATGTACTAGGGACGGCTGGCGACAGGTCCATAGTGATTGTCACTATCAATAGTATTACTGGTAACAAAATAGCGTAGGCGCAGTACCACGCAAACCTTCGTCTCATACTTCTCCTGCTTACTGATGAATGGATGTATCGCCTGCAAAATTAACATTAGTTCAATACCTATAGTAATATATAAAGCTGAAGAGTTCGTTTGTTTAAACGCGCTAATCTCAGGAACTCCTGGTTCGAATTGAAAAATTATTTTTGTGTTGGATAGTCCATTTATCGAGGAAGGCTTTAGGCTATATAACATCACGCTGCGACCAATAGGAGTGACACATCAGTGAAAAAAAAAGTAAAGACGGGGAAAATTATCCATATCACACTATCACACTAATATTATAAAGCTGAAAGTTTGTATGTGTGTGTGTATGTTTGTTACTCCTTCACGCCACAACGAATGAACCGATTTGGCTGAAATTTGAAATGGAGATAGCTCATACCCAGGATTAAAACATAGGCTACTTTTTATCCCGGAAAATTACAGAGTTCCCGCGGGAATCAAAAAACCTTCATCCACGCGTACGAAGTCGCGGGCATCGTCTAGTTTAAAATATATTCTTTTAAAAACTTCTTAATCGCGATCATAATAACAAAAATTGACGCGGACGAAGTCGCACGCAACAGCAGTATTTTATAACATGGAGAAATCAAACTGTCTAAAATTTATTTTTATTTTTCATCAAACGGCACTTGTTTTGTTTTAAAGTATTATAACTTTTTTTTTAGGTTTGGACTTAAAATTAATACTTCTTTACAGCTGCACACAATATATTATAACATTTGATATGGATATTGTGTACTTAACAATTTGCTTTTTGAAAAGTGTAGCTTCTGAATAGAGTAGGTAGAGTTTTGAGTTATATCATAAGAGATAGAAATTGAGCCGTAGAAAAATAATTATTTTTAAATATGAATAAGTCGTCATAGCTTATTTACACAAGAACAAAATTATTTACAAAAAATATATTCCGTCTAAAATTCAAATGGTGCCGACGCTGCTGCTATTAATCGCTGGCTAGCTAAACTCCACCGTAACTTTTTGTTACGTAAACTGCAATACGTGAGTAAAACTTACGTGCCAGGATGGTAGGTACGAGTATTTACATTAATCTCTAGGATATCATGCACTTACCGTACGTTCAAATAAGTATCGAAACACATGACGTTTAACCAGAAGAAGCAAGATACGAAGGAAAACTGGATGAGGTACGCTGCAAAAAATTTTTCATTTATTTATATGGTAACACAGATTAATTAAGTGTATCTTTGTATGGTATATAACTCGTATAACCACTAAATGAGTCTGCCAATTTGCATTGGGCCAGCATGGTGGACTATGGCCTTTAACAAGCCTATACCTTTCTCTGAGAGGAGACCTGTGGTCAAAAGTGGCCCTTTCATGGATGGAAATAATGATGATGATTGAATAAAGCAACACTTTGTTAAAATATTGAAAAAAAAAATGGATAAACGTAAAAATTCTTTTTAAAAAACTGACTTCAAACGTCACTACAAAGTATATCAAGCTTATAAAATTTGAAAAGTTCCCTCTATTTCTCCAGGATTCCATCATTATATGATGACGTGATTACCATGGGACCACTTGTGTAGTAGGTCATACCCTTTCAAACAAAAGACGAATTTTCCAAATCGGTCCAAGCGACTTTGAGTAATCGGGAAATTTATATTTAAAAAAAATCCGACGAATTGACAACCTCCTCCTTATTTTGAAGTCTATTAATGAATACTAACCCATCACAGTGCAAGCAGGAGATGGGAAGGCGTGACCTGCCAGTTGAGTTGCAGCTAAGCAACTAAACGCTACCGCCAGACAAATAGAGTGGCACGCTAATGCCTTGCCGTGAGTGTCTCTCAGCTCAGTTATAAACGTGTAAATCCCGGCAGTTGCGAGTAAGAACGGCACTGATATTATCAAACCTGTAAGAAAAGAGATTATCAAACTTACTAATCTATCTATTACTTACTTAATATTATAAAGCTGAAGAGTTTGTTTGTTTGAACGCACTAATCTCAGGAATCGAATTGAAAAATTCTTTTTTTTGGATAGTCTATTTATCGAGGAAGGTTTTAAATTATATAACATCACGCTGCAACCAATAGGAGCGAAGCATCAGTGAAATGTTGCAAAAACGGGGAAAATTATCCATATTTAAAACATATTCTTTTAAAAACTTCTTAATCACGATCATAATAACAAAAACGCCCGGACGAAGTCGCGGGCAACAGCTAGTATTATATAAACTAGCTGATGTCCGCCACATCGTCCATGTGGATTCAGTTTTTGTAAGTCCCGCGTGATAAAAGTAGCCAATGTCACTCTCCTGGTTCTCAACTATGCCCCTGCAACAAATCATGCCAATCCATAGCTTTGTTGCGGTGTGATTGAAGGATAAACTAACAAACAAACACACTTTCGCATTTAAAATATTAGTAGGTAAGGATGCGATTTAAACTCTTTTATTTTCCTAATTTCATGCCGGAAAATAAAAAAGTTCCCGCAGGATTTATAAAAAAATCCACGCGGACGAAGTCGCTAGCGTCTGCTAGTATTGCAATAAAATTCCACTTAAGTCATAAGCCTGTGTAACACCCTGAAAAACTCGATACTTATCTCGGAACCTCATACAGAGTACAATTCTTAGTATTTTACCCAAAGGTTTGCACACAAAACTCTAAGTACTTGCATAAATTATAGCTCCAAGGCAACTCGCAACCCGTAATATGATTAGCAAACTAGTTTTGCTTGCAAAATATTTAATCCCTTGAAGGATGGAAAATTAAAAAGTATTTTTCGCTAGCTGCCTGCGCCGTGAGGGAAAAGTAAAAATAAAAAGTTGACTCTGCAAACTTGTTAGATCAAAGGGTTGATGCTATGCAACTATGGTAAGTTAGGCAGCGCCCGGCTTTTTTTTTTTTTTTGACTGACTTACGGCTGGTTTTAGTGACCTAAATAATGAATAATTTGAACATTGAAAGTCGAATATTTAATCCAGCCGTGTCAATTTAAACATGCAATGAGATTGCAATGAAATAAATTGAGTAGTGAACGCTTAAATTCTCATCATGATTAAAACGTTTTATCTTATCAATAAACTAAATTGAACAAGTTGTGAATTTAAAGTTATTAATATTGTACGGTCTATGTCGAAACCGTACAATTTGCCCAGTTATCATTCACGCATTATTATAAATACGCCATTCATTTACTCATAGGTACATCAGTGCACACTGCACAATGCACATACCATCGCATCGCGCTCACATTACTGTAATTAAGTTATTAATAGCCTAAGTAGGGGCCAATAAACTTAAACCTCTACTTCAAGCAGTTCTATTACTGTGCGGTCCTGGACCGTACAAATATGAAATTCAAAGTCATCCAAGGTGCAAGGACCCAGCATCGGGAAACGCAGATTTGTTAGACACCTCAATAGGTGGACTGACGATCTCAAGCAAGTCTTTCACAACCATCGATTGGCGATCCTTTCAAAACGCCATCGGTTGAGATGCGGCAATGAGCAAATTTTTTTTACCAATTAATAAATACTTTGCTAACATAATATTTGAATTAAATAGCAGATTTTAAGGTCAAATTGCACCAAACTGCTTAATTTTTGTTTAATTAAATTTTCTAATGCTGTCACTTGTTAGCATGGTTACTTCAGAGTTACCGAGAAAAGGTAGGTATTGAAAATTTTGCTTAAATATATTTAACGGATTGGTGCAAGTGGACCTTAGATTTAGAATTAGGTAGGTTAGGAATTATAAAAACAAGAACAATAAAAAACACCGAAATAACTGATAACAGACTAGAGATTAAATATTTAGTTAGACTCAAAGCGTTGCTTTTACACTTACCTGTGGCATAAGCTATAAGAGTTGCTGACGAGTTTGCTTCCTCTATAGGTGTTTGAAAACACACTAAGGGAAGAGTCACTCCTGCTAAATTGGATTCATTCCAAAACGTCTCCATACAAAAGTCCCTTGTACCAAGCAGGGGCGGCTGACTGAACGGCACAAACAGAGATCCGTTGAATAGTAGATAGAACTCATCTTCGCTGACTTTGTCTGGCTCCAATTTATATCTGCAAAAAATACCGCAGTCAATTACCGTGCTAACTGCTAGGTTTGCTTCAATTTTTGCACATGCTAATTTCCAAAACTGGTCGATTTTTCAAAAAAAACCAAAACAGTATCCTGACTTATGAAATCAGCCAAATCGGTCGATCCTTTGTCAAGCGATGATCTTTCAGACATGCTGCCATTGATTTTTATATCTAAATATATAAAAGGCAAAGGTGACAGACTGATTGACTGATTGACTGACTGACTGACTGATCTATCAACGCACAGCTCTAACCACTGGACCGATCGAGCTGAAATTTGGCATACAGGTAACTGTTAGGACGTAGACATACGCTAAGAAAGGATTTTGGAAAATTTCAACCCCAAGAGGGTTAAATAGGGGGTTAAAAAATCGAACCTAACGTGAGCGAAGCCGCGGGTTAAAGCTAGTAAACTTATAAAAGCACTTAAGAATTTAAGGTTTACACGTAATAATTAAATTAAATATACAAATAATGCCTGTTGGATATAAACATGAATTTTGTGATTCTAAAATGTAACTGGGTACCGCA
Source organism: Hipparchia sbordonii (assembly GCA_038048805.1). NCBI lineage: Eukaryota > Metazoa > Arthropoda > Insecta > Lepidoptera > Nymphalidae > Hipparchia > Hipparchia sbordonii. Next base: position 9,302,422 of record JBBIWI010000008.1, on the reverse strand, counting down.
ACAAACCGTACACATGACTACAATATGTAGTTCAGAAAACTTTGTTACAGTTAAGCCAGTTAATATGGAACGAGAATTTCCAACAGAAATTGCAAAAGAAACTTTGAGCGGGTCTTAAACAAAATTTAGGAGACGTTAACACGTTAAACGGAGACAATTACCTGTCGTAACTGCACGGATTGCCGACAATTGTCTCGAAAACGTTGCTGTCGTAGCTCCAAATGTGTGTTTCGTTAGCTTTGTGGAAGATGGGCTGGAAGGTGAGCGTGGATCTCGAACAAACAGGTTTGACTTTGCCGTCCACGAAAGTTAGAGTCAAATTTTGCCCGCTCGCACAGCATTTTGGCACGACCGGCAGCTGCTTCTTTACTTCCTCATCCTGTAAACAAGAAAAAAATTTAAAAACTGTAACCTGAGCACGGTAAGTTGGATGTATAACGGTATATATACGGTAATGGATTGTCTGGTGAAATCTCTGACCACGGCTAGTTACTACCCTACCGTCAAAGACGTGCTGCCAAGCGATTGAGCGTTCCGGCACGATGGCGTGTAGATACCGATTAAGGGTATGAGTACACTACCATATCCCTTCCAAGTTAGCCCGCTACCATCTTAGACTGCATCATCACTTACCAACAGGTGAGATTTCAGTCAAGAACTATCTTGTCATCAAATAAAAAAAACATTCGTCGTAGCCTGTGTCACCCAGACCATAAATCGAATGGCGAAACATACCTAAATACACATATACATATAATTACATAGACTGCTAAAATCATAACCCTTCCTTTTGGCTTTGCGTAGTCGGGTAACAAATAAAAGACATTCTTATTCTGAAGATGCGTCGGCTCATCATAGCAAATTAAGTTAAAGCTATAAGAGCCAATTTACGAAAAGGACAAGTTAATTTGGTAGTCATTTGAAGAGTGATGTACGGCACGGATCATATGACAAGTGGCTCATCAGAATTCATGTCGAGTGTTTGAACTTTGATGAATTCGTAAAAGAAATTTGACTGAGGTTAGCTGACGCAATGTTTGCCGGTAAAATTGGTCACGTAAATGTCGAAAACCATATTCTGGATTGATATCGCAGTCATTCTTCTGGGGTTTACCTCTTTAAACGTAGGAAGTACCTATCCAAAATTTATACCTATTCAGTTAAACGTTCACCTAAGTTAGTTTTGATCCAAAGTGTAAGTACCTATACTTATGTTTGTGTTGGATTTTTCAGTGAGAAGTCCAACAAGAACACGTCAACGCAGCCTCACGAAAGGCAGTGCGCTTTTAAAAGTTGTAAAAATACAGACTCAGTTGCATAATCTTTAAAGAAGTTTAAAGGAAAATATATTTTTGCATATTTCTCGTTAAGTTTGACAAAAGAGTGAAGTATGTTGTATGTAGTAGTTAGGAGTGCGGTATTCTGTTCGGGGAACTCCGGTTCAGCCCCGAGCACCTATGATTTCCAATAAAAGAGGAGGTCCTCAATTTGTCGGAAGCTTTTTTTAATTATTTTTTATGTATGTTCCCCGATTTGGAAAATTATTTTTTGTTTGAAAGGGTGGTTCCCAGGTAGTTCATTTGTCATCAGGTCAGGATCTGATGATGAGATCTCGGAGAAACTGAGGGAACACTTCAAATTTTATAGGCACAATTGATAAACATTGTAGTTTGAAGTCAGTTTTGTAAAAAAAATATTATGTTAAATTATAAATTAACTTACTTACCTAGCATTTTCATTATTAAAATAAGCCATTTCCTCCTAGCGAAAGTCACCTACAAATTGCAAGGATCAACATATAAAGCAACCATTACGCTCGCTTCTCTTGTTTGCTCGCTATGGTGATACATGTAGAGCTGAGCATAATCCCACGCTTATACAATTTAATTCAAATTAGGTACAGCTTTATTTAAGGTTAAGGGATAATGAAATCAAATGTTACTTTAAAATGGATTTCAATTTAAAACGGATAGGTAAATATACCTCCCGCGTAGAGATTAACATATTGTATTATTTTATTCCTTTCACCGGAAACCCTGGACCCAAAAAATCAAGAAGAGACTTGGCGGCAAGAATCAAACTGGATGTGGATAAAGCGAAAGCGTTCAATAATAGTAGTTAAGTCAATTAGTCTTGGTACTGAAAAATTTGTGCACTAATTGATGATCGCGGGCAAAAGCAAATTGTTTATGAAAAAAAAAACAATTTATATAAATTACAATCAAAATTTTGGCGACTTTCAAAAAATGTTAATTGACAAAACAATTGTCTCTCACTTCGCCTTATTTCATTCGGAATCCCCCAGATATTCAGGAAATGTCCTTAAACTACATCTTGTCATTACACTGTCTCATTAGTTGTCATGGGCACGTCCTTAACAAGGGCCCTAGAGTAACATAACATGCCCTCTGAATTAAACTATTTACCGTAGTTTACCCACTAACACGTACGCTAAATTAAATCAGTAAAGGTTAATTTTGTCCTTCCTCATCATATTGCAGATCAAATATTCCTGTCACATGATGAAAGAGCGGTATAAGTTCGTTTATCTCACGAAGTTACTGGCGCCTTACTTGTGGTTACGTCGTGTACATGCACATTCCGAAGTGTGCGTGCCTGTCAGAAGCCTAGGTGGGAGCAAGCGGTCAGGCGCGAGCAAGCTCTCGCTCACTCTTATACAGATACGACACGCACACAACCATGAGCCACGCGCCCTCGTGAGTTGAAAGAACTATAATTACCTAATCATTGTAACAATAATAAATAATTATTGTTTGATGTTCTTTATCAGAGTCACAATATTTCTGTAACTGTTCACTTCTGGGCACAGGTTTCCCCTCCAATGAGAAGGGATTGGGTCCACCAGGCTCGCCAAATGGGGATTAGCAGACTTCAAACACCTTTGAGAACATTACAGAGAATTCTTAGGCATGCAGGTTTCCTTACATTTTAATTCTACTTCACCGTTAAAGCAAGTGATATTTTATTGCACACATATATAGGTACACAATTACTCCTACTTTATTTTCAATTCAAAAACTCTGCGGTAATAAAATCCAGAGACGTAGCAACTAACAAAGTTAACAAAAAGTCAACAGACGCAAACACCGGGCAGGAAATACGAGGTGCCTCCCGAAATCCACAACTTCGTCCGTAACTGTTGGGGCGATTTGTTTTATACGGTTTTTCCTTTCCTAAAATATTCACTACGGAACATAGGAGCTCGTGACGTCACTGTCAACTACAAAAACAATCGCGACGAGAAACATCGTAAATATTTACTCTTCGTTCGTTCGAACTCAAGTTCGAACTACCGAAATGTCAAAACCAATTAAGTTACCTATTTTGAACTTAGCATTTAAGTATTACTTAACTACATATGAATGATATTTCTTCTTTACCCACGACATAAAGGAGACGGTATCTAAATATATAAAAGGCAAGAGTGACTGACTGACTGACTGACTGACTGACTGATCTATCAACGCACAGCTCTAACCGCTTGACGGATCGGGTTGAAACTTGGCATACAGATAGCTATTATGACGAAGGCATCCTCTAAGGAAGAATTTTTGAAAATTAAATCCCTAAGGGGGTAAAATAAGGGTTTGAAAAATAGAATTTAACGCGAGCGAAGCCGCGGGCAAAAGCTAGTTATATTATATGTAAGTGAACGTGTTTATTTATGCATTTTTTGTGAATGTGTTTGTTTATGCATTTTTAATTGAGTTTTTAATAACAGCGTATTACTTCTGGGCCTGTAAATTAGATTTGGTTGCTGCAGTTCTTTTTTTAGACTTTGCTTTAAATATTGTTGATGTATATGCTGCTATGCGATGGAGTGGAGATCCCAGTGTATTTTGTATAGGGAATATAAATAAAGAATCAAAAACCCCTCATAACTTTAAAAAGCATACTGGTGTGAATATCCTCAAATACTTTTCTTAAAAAAGCACACGCGAAAGATTATGTTATTGTCGTAAGATTCTTTATTAAGATTCTAAGCAGATTTCCAAATAAAATCTGGAAAGACTACAATACAAGTCATATCAAAGGGACTCTCGAGCGAAAGCGAGTTGCTCTTCACAAAAAACGCGCAACACCACAAAGGCGAAAGAAATTCAAGTCAAATTCAAGTCTCCTTCATTGTCGCTAAAGCGGTGAAAGCATGAGTTTAACATTTTAATATTTTCAAGTATTTGTTCCTTTTGATCCAAATGCATTTAACCAAAAACTGTTATCAGGAACTTAGGAATTGCAAAACTACGTAATCTAATCACGTCTTTACCATATAGGAATTTATAATTTCTAAATTGCCTCTGGTCTGGTCTGGTGGGAGGTTTTGGCCGTGGCTAGTTACCACCCTACCGTCGAAGACGTGCCACCAAGGCACGATAGCGCGGCGTGTAGAAACAGATTAGCGGTTTGGGTTGAATGTACACTGCCATACCCTTTCCAAGATAGCCCGCTACCATCTTAGAATGCATCGTCACTTACTATCAGGTGAGATTGCAATCAAGGACTATCTTGTCATCATCATCAACACTCAAATCATTAAATCAGACGAATAATTATTTTAAAAGTCGGAATGGTAATGCAAAAGATTCCAAAAGAACTTTAAGGAGTGCACAATGAATACGGAATATCAAATGGTCCTCGAGCTTTTGAAGACAGCCATTTGAGTTGCAATGAAGCCGTAAGAAACGGGCGCTTTACCTAACCCTACCCATAAATTAAAGCGGGGATTGACCTCGCAATAGTCTTAAGATTCAAGAATGTTTCATTTGTAGATGCCAGCTCTTCTCAGATTTCGGGATCGTCCAGGAATGTTACGCCTTTTACCACCCCATACCTTCTTAAGTACTACGAAACTTTTGAACATCGGAATTTCCGAATAGAATGTGCTTACCAAAAAGTCACTGTGAAAGATTGCTATACTGACTCTGTTACAGTCTCCTAATTTATTAATTCTATTTTCGTGTTGCAGAAGGCTGTCAAAATTATTTAATATTATTATTAAATAATTTTGACAGCCTTCTGCAACATCTGAGTAGTATTTAATCCTACTTCCATGATCGGTAGGTACACATATCATAATGTCACGATCTCAACCACATGTCTCCTATAGACATCTATAGGAGACAACCACATGTCTCCTACAGACATCTATAGGAGACATGTGGTGTGTGGACCAGATCAAAGATCAAAGACCAGCTGTGGACATCCACAGCTGGTCTTTGATCTTTGATCTGGTCTTTGGTCTTTTAATCGCCACAGACTACTATCCTGTCACGCCTGCATCCAAGGGCTCTCAGCGACTCGCTTGAGATCGTTCGTTCATCTAGTGGGAGGTCTACCAACGCTAAGCTTCCCGTTGTGGGATCGCTACTCCAGGACCTTGGAACCCAACTCCCATCAGCTCCCCAAGTGACCCGCCCATTGCCACTTCAGCTTTGCGACATGAAGCTTACATGGAAACCCTGGTTCTCCTACGGATCATCTCATTTCTGATTAGATTCCACAGGAATACTCCAAGAATAGCTCTCTTTATTGCAACCTTGAGCCTTCTTATGAGGCACAGAGTAAACTCATAACGAAGTGCAAAAAAATCAACCTAGTTAAATAACTCCATAGCAAAATTACTTGGCCACCCTAACCTTTCATCTAAAGCTTCCGGATCCGTAATCTAGATTTGTCTTCACTTCTCTTCGGGTAGGTACATTATCTGTTCCAACGAGTCGGGTTTAGCGGCGTTGATAATTGAGTGCTCCAGTGAGCATAATTTGTTCATTCCTCCAACAAACGTAATGAATGAACCCGAGCTATTCAGAGCATTCAGCAAAGTATAGTCATTTAACTCAAGCTTGTTTTTAGCGTGAACTTACGACAATTATTTCAAAGGACAGAAAACCGAAAGGCCGATGGCACAAGCTTTATAAAATAGGTTGAGATAAATGAAGTAATAGCTTAACGTATGTACTCTCGAAGGCAAGAAGCAAATGAAAAGCCAAATTCAGACCTTAAAAAATCGGTCTCACATCTAGTTACCAACTTGGGCAAACGTTGCTTAAACAGCGCAATCGATCGTATGATGTATTCATATTACATTTCTCGCTAGAATAGAAAAATAGTCTGAAGTAATATCTCTAACAAAATCTCGGTAGCGTGGAATAAATTATTAAATGTCAAAGTATTTGTCCCGATCACAGCGTTCGTAAGATACATTACGCGTAGAATCGAGGATAAGATTACGTAATTCAGAATTCAGACACGCAATTTCCAAATTGTACTAATAAACGTCTCAGTTATAAAACCGTTTCCACCGAATGACTAAGTGGCTGCTTTTATTAGACAAATCTTGCGCTCCAAGTAATTTCGCCGGCACACAGATCTACCTTTGAGTTCTGAACATAGTGGCTAGCGCACACCGGTAGAAGAAAGGGAATATGATTTCATAGATAATATGAAAGAAATATGTGATGAAAAGGGAGAGCCCTTTTCATCACATATTTTTTACATCAGTGTGCGCAGTATCGCCTGCGATGTGAAAAAGATGTGATGTGTTAATCCTGGGTATAACCCTACGAATAAATATTTATAATAGTAGGTATGAGCTATCTTCATTCCAAGCAACCAAATCGGTTCATTCTTTGTGGCATGAAGGAGTAACAAACATCCATCCATCAATCCATTCTTACAAACTCTCGTATTTATTAATATTAGTACGAAAGTACGATTAGTAGGATTTTAGAATTCTCTGCCGTCTCATCCACCGGTGTGCGCTAGCCGTTAGAATGAACATCACACCGCACGTGGGAAGTTAATAAGAGAATCTTGAACACTCGAGTCACGTTTCAGATATGCCGGAATAAGTTGGATAACAGGGAAACAGTGTTGGAAGTTTTAAGACAGTGTACTTGTTTGATACAGCCTCAAGTCAGATCACTGTATCAAAAACAGCTGAAAACTTAGACAAAGTTAGACACCTTTAATAAATGCTCAAGTCAGTTCAGCCTAGTGGTTATTCGAGGGGGTTCAATCTCTCCTTTACTTTTTGGAGTTATGTGCGATAAAGCAATTTAATGGGTTTTAAAGGGTGAATGAAAACATTGTGAGGAAAGTTGAAAATTAGCCATAATATTGTTTGAAGTCTGTAAAGCATTGGGTTTTTTATTCGATGACAAGACAGTCCTTGACTGCGATCTCACCAGGGGCCCAAGTCTGCTATTGCAATTGTAGTTCAATTGTCTATCAATGACATCCCAATTGCTACTTTTAGCAATTTTGGTAGTCTACTAATTCAATGGCGTCACAATTGTTTTCCTATAGTTTGCCACTGACACATCTAGCTTTGAATCTAGCTTAAATAAACGTTTTTAATATGTAGTTTTTTTTAAACTCATTTCGGCAAACGCTTTTTAAGCTAATGGCAATACCGAGGTATCATTGAATTACAATCCAATTATAAGAAATCGAACGACCATTGTGAATTTAGTAGACTACGAAATTTTGGACCACTGATAATTGAATTGTAATCGTATTGCGGTTCAATGACAATGACATGTAAAATAGCAGACTTGGGGCCCTGGTGCGACGTAAGTAACGATTCAGTCTAAGATGGTAGCGAACTAACTTGAACGTGGTATAGCAGTGTAGATTAACCCATACCCCTTCTACACGCCATCGTGCTAAATCACTTGACGGAAGGTCTTTGACGGTAGGATGGTAACTAGCCACGGCCAAAGCCTCCCACCAGCTATGATCTTGGTGACCCTTCTCGGAGACCTTCGCTCAGTAATGAGGCGGCGATGAGTTGCTGATAGCTGACTGAGCTGTCCTGCCTTTTTATAGACTTTGGATTTTAATTTTCCTCTGTATCGCGGTTGTATTCCCCTTTCCTCTAGCAAACAGGGGGAAACCAAAATTATGCTAACCCAAAATTATTTGTATGTAGTTGTTCACTCAAATAGCTAAGAAACGTCTACTTGGGTAACTAAACATTCTGTTACGTAGTAGTGTCACGAACAGTATAATTAAAATTATCCTTTCTATTTCTCACTGTAACTTCGAAACTGGACAAGTACATAAATTCACGCTAGTCTATAAATCCATTTGAGGCAGACATTGATAAAATTTTAATTACTTACTCTAGCGAAATAATTATTCAATTAAAGCAACGCGATTTATTCTGAATTTCGCTTTGATCTGTCAGTACATATTTGCATACCACAAATAATGCACACAACAAATCTATCTGAGTGTAATAACAATAATACGATTCAAAATCTATTTATCTAGTTAAAACCATAAGTTACCTAGAAAAACCGGTAAAGAACCCCAACAGAATTTGGGCGAAAAAAAAATTATCCTTCTTAAGAACTCTAATGCTGAGATCTATCTCGGCTCAGCTCACACTCTGACTCAGCTCAGTTTCAAGATAGAGGAGGGACACAAATATGCTCTGACATAAATCTGTCTCGTTTTATCTCTGTCTTGAGTCTGAGTAGAGGTAGAGTGCGGACTATTTCAGCCTTAGTTTTACGATAAGTTATTCTTAGCAACAGCTGATTTTAACTATGACTATGCTCTTTAAAATACTATTACTACAATATTCCATGTTATCGTTTTTCCAAGATAAACCTTATCAAAGCAGGTCAGTTCGAAAACCTCTTATCAATACCCATAATATGATTCCGAAAATTAAAAAACTATTAGCAACGGAACAAGAACTTCTAGAAGATTGACTACAATCTGTTGATAGAAAGTACAAGAAACCATAAAATATCTAGAAGTCTATATGACGATATCGATCGATTGATGTAGAGATATGAAAACTAAGAGTAAATAAAGCTACGAAACTGCAGACAGCCCGCAGCGTATCTTAATCGGATAACTATTGCTATATGCCGATAGGTATATTATTATGCTACTAGAGAAAATATTAGACGCAGTGCACGTCGTCACCAAATAAGAAAACAGCCCGAAGCTCCCAAACGGTACATAATTTAGTTGTATATTTCCTAAAGAGGATAGATTAAGCTGCGAATAATTCAGAAGGCGTTTTATCAAGTGCCTAAAGGGTTTGGGATTGGGGCGCGTATAGTATTCGTAGGTAACAAGAAGCAAATATCTACACATTTCTGGAATATTTAACTTTGTTAGATACTAGCAATTTTAGCTTAGTGATACACAGCAAAATCTTTTATGCTTACCCTTATCAAAAGTGCGAAAGTGTGTTTGTTTGTTGGTTTGTCTTTCAATCACGCAGCAAAGGATCAAGACCATGTTTTGCATGGGTATTGTCTACCAGGTTGTAGACTCTGCCTTACCTACCCATTCCTTTTATCTCGTAAAAACAGAGGATTACCGCGTGATTTTTAAAATTCTAATTACGCGAATGAAGTCGTGGTAATTACATTTTTAAATATTTTTAAGTTTACCGAGGACCTGGGCTGTACTGTAAAATAATGTAAAAAAACTTTGTATCGGCTTGTAGAGGCCATTTTGCGTCAGATATCATCAATCTTGAAAATGAGGCAACTAGAGACAATCATTCACAGTTTTTGTCCTACATCACTTACCGGCTCTTTAATTAACTTAACGAAACCTTGATGATTTTGCTCGCGTACTTCAGAAAAGTATTTTAATGAGACGCCGTGAAAATGCACTCAAAGAACAGATAAGGCGAAATTAATTTCTTTTATTTCTGGTTATCCGACGTCGCAATCTCGCCACCCTAATATATATCGCTTAGCATTTCTGTTGCAGACAGATGTGTTCGTACTTAGCGATATTTATTTCGGCACTTTGGCCAGTATCTTTGCGGAGAGAATACTCATATTAAGAGAATTCTATCTCGCGGGAGTAAATTCAGTGCGTGGAGGCCTCAGGGCAATCTCTTTAAGTGGCCTCCGTAGAAACTGTGCCTTATCGGACTTTATTAGTTATTTATTCTAAGATAGAGCCCAAGGTCCTGGAAACGTCCTTCATGTAAATTGCATTATTTCTCTTCTGGCTCGGTGAGATGCGAATTTATGTAGGTCATGTGTACATATAAAGAGGTTTATTTGTGTTACCTAACATTTTTTCACAAGGAACCAGTCCGTTTTTTTATCAATAACTGCTGACTTGTCAGTTTAAGATGTGCGTTAAGCTTGTCAATACTCTATCCCTTTGGCTTTTTTTTTAATACATTATCGGCATACGCTTGACCACTATCACACCTGATGGAAAGTGATGATGTGGTCTAAGCTTTGGATGTTCTAAGGGTCTAAGGTATAACGCCTTTGCGTAGAAGATGCCTATTTACTCTTGTTTTAAAGACACCCCCAAATTGTGTGTGTTAGGAAACACAGATTTCGGAAGAGCGTTCCAGACCCTAGCCGTAGGTACATTTTTAAATGGAACAAATACCTATTTTGATTGGAAAGTCTCTTCTGGATTTGTGGTTTCATTTAGGTTTATTTCCACGTAACATAAAAAAGACGTGTGGCACTCGGGGACTGCCACGGTAAAGCTTTTGCATAGCATTTTTTATCAACGCCATCTAGCGATGAGAGGAGTCCCGTGTCAGGTTATTTTCGTTACGGAATTTCTGGATTCGGTCTCCACGCTCAAGGCCCGCGATAGAAGCTATGCAATAGCTTAATAATTCCAAAAAGGTTGACAAATCAATCACAGCCAAAAAGTTCACTTACAACGAATGAACGAAATTGGCTGAAATTTGGAATGGAGATAGCTCACACCTAGGATTATACATAGGCTACATTTTATCCCAAAAAATTAAAGAGTTCCCGCGGGAATTAAAACCTTTATCCACACCGACGAAGTCGCGGGCATTCATCTTGTTATTTTATAAAATCCAAATCCCCCACGAGAAGCTCTAGATCTCTTACCAAAGACCATTTTTCAGTGTATATTCAAATGTCAAGAGATTTGGAGACAATTTATACACTTTTACATTGTCTTTCGTAGAATAACGATTTTTCTTCGAAAGCTTATTATTGTGAACCTTCACATGCGCTTTTGCTTGAGCTGTATTCAGTTTAGAATCATCTCGGTCTGTGGTTATATATTACAGGGTACAGTAGGAAGATATCCCTATTTGCTATTCATTATTTTATACGCGCCGTAATGGCGTTCACTTTTATGAGTGTTTTGTTGTATTTCAAATATAAACGTAAATCTAAAAGGATTCGTTTACGACATTTACCTACCTTTAGTTCCTATCGCTGTAACTTATTTTAATGGTTTTATTTTAGGTTTTTACTACTGTAGGAACCTAGTATACCTACTTGACCATTTAGGTATTAATCTTTTTATTTTCCTTTATAACATTAATGTGCAACAAATAACTAAGTAATGCTACACAATTCTCATTATAATTCCTCTTAGAAAATCCAGTGAAGTCGTTGCCAGGAACCAGTTTAAGATAGTTTAATTAAAATTATTATAATTTATTCCAAGAGCATACTTCAATGGAAGCACTTCAATTTGGGATTGGAAATGTGACATCAGTTATTTTGGATGACGTTCCACAATGCGCTTAGGTATTAACTGATTGGAGCGTCTGTGTTTATTTATTTTTAATCTTTCTATACGAGTGACATCTGTCAGAGTTATTGCTTCAACGGCAGTCAAATCTCATTAAATGATCTAAAGGGTTCGGATTGGAAATAAAGAATAAACTTCCTCATTGCGTCGTAAAGCTTGTTTAATAATAATCTTTTTTTATTCAATGACAAGTGAGTCCTTGACTGCGATCTCACCTGATGGCAAGAGATGCAGTCTAAGATGGTAGCAACCTAAATTGGTTGGGGTATGGCAGTGTACATTCGACCCAAACCCCTAATCTATTCTACACGCCATCGTGCCGGAACGCTAAATCGCATGGGGGCACGTCTTTGACGGTAGGTTGGTAACTAGCAACGGCCAAAGCCTCCCACCAGACCAGACCAGATTCAATTCAGAAATTATAAATTACTAATTTGCCTCCGCCGTAAATCGAACCCGAAACCTTCCAATTATAAGACCACAGCGCTCACCACTGTAAATTGTTTTCTAAACTAATGTTATAAAATCCAGATTAGGTTTGAACAGCGCTATATACGTAATATTCATACATAGAATAAAGACGTTAAAGAATTTGCAAGGTGTTGTTGCAAGAGATATCTCCACTACTGATTTTACTTTTCATTTAACAATGTTGGCAATTCTGTGGTACACATTATCTGAATCTAAAGTAAATTATCTTAACTAAACTAAAATAACACTTCTAAATGTATTTCAAAATGCTTTCTGCTGAAAATGAAAGCACTAAATTTTGATTTGGCCATTTAGATTAGAGATTGTGTACTACAGAATAGGTACCAATATCTGTAGAATCAAAATGAATGGAACAAAATATTTATTCAACAGGTTTACAGTCAACATTATTTTGTAAAGAACTGTTTATTTCTGAGAGAATTCGCCTTAATAAGAATGTTTATTTTTATTACGAAGTAAGTATCAGAAGCTTTTGAATTGAAAAGCTCTTCAAAGAATATGGTTTACTTACTGGAGTAAGTAAGTACTGTTTGCTTTGATATATTTTTTCTTATTATTGGAAAAGGGTTCCGGACTAATCAAATTAACATTCTTGTTTATACGTAATTTTTTACGGAAAGCTCTTATAGGTTTCGTCGTAATGAAAATTGTCAATACTTTTCTTTAAATGAATATTCGATAGATTCCCTCCACTACCCATTTCAGTGATTTTTTTTTTAATAGGTTATTATCCAAGATAAACTTGACTAATATTCTCCTCTCTTTTCCAATTAAGCGGTAAGCTTGTGTTGGGAGTGGATACGACAAAAGTGCAACGGGTGGGGATAGAGCCTGCGACCTTGTCAGTTTTCAGTCTGCTCCTGTAACCGTTGGGCTATAGAGGCTATAGTGTGACGATCTCATCCACCTCTGAACCTTTGATTGGCTGAATACATGGCATTCTTGCTGCATCAACGCATTTTGACCAAAAAAGGGAGAGTACATGTTAATCAGCTATTGCATAGTAGCAATCATTTTTAGATAATCTCACCGGGTATCAGGCGTTGTTAAGTAGGTATGTTTAAGTTTTTGCAATTCACGAGGGCACGTGGCTCATGGTTGTGTGTGTATCGTATCTGTATAAGTGTGAGCGAGAGCTTGCACGTGAGGTGTATAGCCTAGAAAGCGATGTTAATTAAGTCAGAATAAATCTAACTGCCGAGAAGTTTAGTCGTATCATTTAACCAAACACCCATCCTTACATGGCGACCCTGCCTGTAAGCGATCGGGTTCGCGCCGCGTTCCGATCGCCATATACGGCTAAGTTATAATAAACATGGGCCAATGGACATACTGTGAAATGTAGACAACGAGTGAATACAATAGAAAACTAATACTAAACTGTATATATATTTTCAAAATGTGCCGATCTAGTGTAAAAAATGAAGAAAATTTTATAAATCAAAATTCTGGAACTGGTGGGAATGCAGCTTCGATTGAACAAATTACCTATCATATGAACACCATGAATATAATTTTAACAATAATTTTGGTTCTCCTACTTATCGGTGTTTCAATATTTCTTTATAAAATCTACAAGAGATGCCACCATAATTGGATACGAGCGGAAATAAGAGAGGACACGCTGCGACGCTCGGTGAGCCGCCGATTCAAAGAACTACGTAAGGCAGATGGAGAACAATAAAAAAAAAAAAAAAAAATGAAAGTGAAAGTGAAAAGTGCATAAAAATAATTACTTTATCAGTGGAAAGTGAAGTGTACGATAAATTTTTATTTCTCTCTCCTAAAACTTTTATATAATATTATATTTAATCTCATTTATGGCAGAAATATGCGAGAAATTTTATGAAAGTATATTAGAAATAAGAAAATATCTAATAAAAATAGGCCCACAAAGACGCCAAACTGGCAATATTAGTTCTAAGAAATTAGAAGAGTCAAATATAATTTTGGACAATTTTGAGAAAGAATTGAGCAATTTACGTTTAACACATTACGTACGTTAAGGACATTAAGTGACAGTGAATGGGTTTTAATAAATAGTTATACGGAAGAAATTTATAAGTTAATTAAGGAAATTAGACTTTTATGTAACGTACCTATTATAAGCAAAATGGAGACGTTTAACTTAAAAACGGCTGTCTCTTTACTACCTTTGATGAACGACAAGGAGGAGGTTACAAAACAATTAATTTCATCAATTGAAATGTACAGTTCTATGCTGGATGAAAAATCAAAACCAATACTTACAAATTTTATATTAAAAACTAGATTATCGGAAAGTGCTAAATTGAGACTATCCCAAAAATATGAAACAATAGAACTCCTTATTAATGATATGAAAAAACATTTATTAACTAAAAAGTCTTTTACAGCTTTACAACAACAATTGTTGAGGTGTACACAAAACCAGAAAAATATAGAGGACTATGGTAAAGACATAGAAAATTTATTTGTAGAGCTGACTATCTCGCAAGCCGACGGGGATGCTAACAAATTTGAGACTTTAAAGGAAATTAATGAAAAAACAGCAATAAATCGGTTTGCTACCGGATTGCGAAATAGTCACCTCAGTACAGTAATTTCAGCAAGAAATTACGCAAGTTTAAAAGATGCAATTCGAGGTGCAAAGGACGAGCAGATTTCTACATTTGCAGATGATAGTATTATGAAGATAGGTCGTAATAAACATTTTTCGCAGATTTCTTACAACACAAGAGGACACAATACTCAAGGTAGAGGCGGTTACAATAATCGTAACTATCCCCATGGCCAGTACAATCAGCGTGGTCACCCTACTCGCGGAAAATTTAATTTTTCTCGCGGCCGCGCACAGCCTTCATATTACATTCCCGCGACACAAAATATCGCAAGGAATAGAGGTAGGTACTCTTTTTCTAATCGCGGACGTAATTATAATGTTTCTCGTATTAATTATGTGAATTCAAATATGCAACAACAACTACAACAAAATACTACAGAAACCGATTTAAATCATAAAAATCAGTTTTTTCGTGAATAATAACGACATTAAAAATAATCATGCCCAAATATGTTATTACAATAATTATAATTCAATACAATTGTCACTTGGTAACAATTTATGTAGTTGGTTAGTTGATACCGGCGCCTCGCTCAGTGCCGTGAAATACGAACAGTTATCACAACAAAACATTCCATTCCATATCGGGCAAGTAAAGATAAACGGAGTCTGTGGGGAACTTTGTTCGGTAGGTTACGTTGATTTAACGTTATCATTTATGGATCAGACATTTATACATAGATTCCATGTATTTAAAAACTTATGTTGTTCTACTGACGGAATTTTAGGTATGGACTTTTTGAAAAAGTATAGGGGTAAATTAAATTTGGAACTAGACACCTTAAAGTTATTTAATAACGACATCGAAACTACTTTATCATTGCAACCGGGTCTCTTAGGAAATAATAAATATATATGCTTACCGCCTAGATCAGAGTCTTTACATTTAGTGTCAACACACTTGAACGAAGAATGTGTGGTTTTACCGAAAGAATTGTGCGAGGGTGTATTTTTGGCTGCAACTATTTCACGCCCTAGGTCAGGTAAAATACCTATTCAAATATTAAATACACGTGAAGAGGAAGTTAACTTAAGTTTTTTTAGTCAAGAAATAGATAAATTGGCAAATTACAGTTTACTTTGTTTCGATAAACCTAAAGTTAACGCGAATAGAGTAAAGAAATTACTTACGGAGTTAAATTTAACTTACTTAAATAATGAAGAACAACTGGAAATTGAAAAAATTTGTGCGAAATATTCGGATATTTTTTATTTAGAAGGAGACAAATTAACAAAATGCAATATTTACCAGCAATCAATTCATTTAAAACCCAACACTGTACCTGTTTATAAAAAACAATACCGGTTACCTACATTTCAAAAAGGGGAAATAGAAAGTCAAATTCAAAAATTATTAAATGATGACATTATTGAGGAGACTATGAGCGAATGGTCTAGTCCTATCCTGTTAGTGCCCAAAAAATCCGATACGATCAAAAAAAAATATAGGCTTGTAATTGATTACCGGAAACTGAACGAAAATATAGTTGACGATAGATTTCCTCTCCCAAATATAGCAGACATACTTGATTCACTCTCAGGAGCAATATATTTTAGTCATTTAGACCTTCAAAGTGGATTTTATCAAATTGAATTAGAGCCTTCTAGTAGAAAATGTACAGCTTTTACTTTTAACAAACAATATCAGTTAAAACGCATGCCAATGGGACTTAAAACGAGCCCTAGTGCATTTTCAAGGGCAATGACAGTCGCATTATCGGGGTTAAACTATGAAAAATGTTTAGTTTATTTGGACGATTTGATATGTTTCGGACGAAATTTGGAAAGCCATAATAAAAATTTAATGGAAATATTTTCGAGACTTCGTAAAGTTAATTTAAAGCTTAATCCTAAAAAATGCGAATTTTTAAAGAAAGAGTTGCTATACTTAGGTCATGTTGTAAGTGCTGACGGGGTAAAACCCGATCCAGCTAAAACTTTAGCCATCAAAAATTATCCAACTCCAACCTCAAGTGATGACGTAAAAAGATTTGTAGCTTTTTCTAATTATTACCGACGATTTATTCCTAATTTTGCCGAAATTGTAATTCCATTGAATCAGCTATCTAGGAAAAATACAAAATTTATTTGGACAAATGAATGCGAAAAATCATTTTTACTATTAAAGAAATCTTTAATTTCGCCACCTGTTTTACAGTATCCGGATTTTTCGGATAATAACGAGTTTCAATTATACACTGATGCCTCTGGTATAGCAATAGGTTCTGTACTGTGTAATAAAGATGGTCGTCCAGTCGCTTATGCCAGTCGAAGTTTAAACAAAGCTGAATTAAATTACCCAACAATAGAAAAAGAAATGCTCGCCATTGTTTGGTCAATTAAATATTTTCGACCTTATTTATTTGGTAAACGTTTTAAAATTTTTTCTGACCATCGGCCATTAGTTTATTTGTTTAATATGTCTAATCCGTCGAGCAGACTAACTAAATTTCGTTTAATTTTAGAAGAGTATGACTTTGTAATTGAGTATATAAAAGGGAAAGATAATGTAGCTGCAGATGCATTATCTAGAGTGAGAGTGACGTCGAATGAACTGAAAGATATGAATGAAAAAATAATTAATGTGATAACTAGAAGGCAAAGAAAGGAAATGGAAAGAAAGGAAATGGAAAGAAAGGAAATGGAAAGAAAGGAAATGGAAAGAAAGGAAAATATTCATACAGATTTGACATCTCCTAACAATTCCACCGACTGCCGGATTGATCACCCGAAGGTCGTGGAAATGCTTAGGAAACCGCCAAACTCTGTTGAATTATTAGTTGTGTCTGAAAAAGAAATATTTAAAATGAAAGAAGCGTTTAATGACTCGGATATATTTAGATTTAATAAAAAGGAAATGACTTTATATACTTGCCCAGACTTGCGATCATGTAAAGCGCGAGACGCTTACGTGAGTAAACTGGAGCAGTTTTGCAATGAAATGAATATAAAAGAAATTTATATAGTAAAACTTGCAAGTAATATTAATATTATAAAATGGTTAACCAAGTTAATAAATTGTAGGAAAACGTGGACCGGACCACGAATTTATATATTAAAAGATATTCAAAGAATAACATCAGATGATGACAAAAAGGTAATTATTAATGACTATCATCTATTACCAACCAGTGGTCATGCTGGGATTAGGCGAATGGTAAATAATATCAAAAAGTCTTATTTTTGGCCTGGCATGGAACGTGACGTCACGGAATTTGTAAATAAATGTAAGAAATGCCAGATGCAAAAGCATTCTGTGCCAATTAAAGAGCCTATGGTTGTAACTACAACTGCTGTAGGTGCTTTCGATAAAATATTTCTAGATATAGTGGGGCCCTTAGATAAGGATTATTTTAATAAGATATATATTCTTAGTATACAATGTGAACTTACAAAATTCGTTGAAGCTTATCCATTAGAAAGAAAAGACGCAATTTCTGTAGCAAAATCATTTGTAGAGAATTTTATTCTTAGATATGGTGTGCCAAGAGAAATTGGATCAGATAGAGGTTCTGAGTTTATAGCATCAACAATGAGAGAAGTTTGCAAATTGCTTAATGTTAAACAATTATTTTCAACAGCTTACCACCACGAGTCGATTGGTGCTCTCGAAAATACTCATAAGCATTTAAATGCGTATCTTCGTATTCAAACAAACAATAATGCTAGAGAGTGGAGTACATGGGTACCATATTGGTGCTTCGCTTATAATACTAGTGTACATACTTCTACTAAATTTACACCATACGAGCTAGTCTTTGGGAAAACTTGTAATTTACCAAGCAATTTAACCAAAGATGTAGAACCACTTTATAATTGTGAAGACTACCCATTATCTTTAAAGTATAGATTACAAAAATCTCTTGAAGAAGCTAGGAAAAATTTGTTATCATCAAAAGAAACTAGAAAACTACATTATGATAAAGAAATTAAGCCTATTGTATATAAACAAAACGATTTGATACTGTTGCGAAATGAAAATAGTAGTAAGTTTCAGAATGTTTTCAATGGTCCCTATACGGTTCTAGAAGATGTATCACCAAACGTTCGTATTATAAAAGATAATAAAATAGAAACAGTTCACAAAAATAGAACAAAACTATATAAATGTTAGATTAGATTTAAGACATAATATATCTACGTAGATATTAAAATAGAAATTAAGAATAACAATTGTATTTAATATGGTTAAAATATTATAAAAAAAAAAAAAAAAAATGTCTTTGTATAAACATTTTTTTTCTATAAGGAGGGAGATGAGGTGTATAGCCTAGAAAGCGATGTTAATTAAGTCAGAATAAATCTAACTGCCGAGAAGTTTAGTCGTATCATTTAACCAAACACCCATCCTTACACACGCGCCGGACCGCTCCCACTGCTCCTGACAGGCACACACACTTACGCAATGTGCATGTACACGACGTAACCACAAGTAAAGCTCACGCACCCTCGTAAGTTGCAAGAACTATACCGGCTACTTTCTACCCTGGCTTGTCATCGGCAATATGAAAAGGGTTTGAACGAGACTCTCCTACATTCCGTTTAATCTACGTGTTAATTTAATATCACCTTAATCACAGGCTGTGGAACAATACCACACTATCTCCCATGTTCCCATTCCGGGACGTATACGGTGATCATAAAGCGGCGCCCATAAAACGTGCATTTAATAGCGTGTATTGGCTTATCTCGAGACATGACGAGATACCGACGTAGCCGGTAGCTCGCCGGTGACAGTGCACAGATAAGAAACACCTACGCACAAGCAACGACGGGCCGCTTATAAATCACAACTCGACAACGTTTTCGAACGATGGCTAATTGAACGAAATTCTATTTTCGAACGCCCCATAAATAAAATAATATGACTTTGAACGGTCGTAATTTTGAAATATGATCAGTTAAAGTTTTTTTTTTTAAACGTTAACCCACGCATCGCGCATCGTCGCGTCTGTAAATGCATCCGCGACACGTTATGCTAATTTGTATCGTATCATTGACCCTAGACATGCTGAGAGGTTTAATATTAAACTACACTGTCAATGTTTACCCGAGTCCTTCTTCAGATACTTAGCGCTAGTATGTTAATTGGTAATGTATTTTATGGTCACAGACAGAACATTTACATAATACACGCCTTATCTTATTTTATATGCAATATTGCACGTATCCCCGGAATTTCTCCCGTAGTGTGTAACTTGCTTGCACTTTGAATAATATAATTAGAAAAACGATCATGGGATCTCTTCCATACCAAGTATGCATATAGAAACATACCTTAGCTATTTTTCTGATGTTTCAAAGCATTTATTAGTATTTTAATAGAAAGGATAAAATAGCACACTGAGGGTTTAGTCGAAACCTATTTCTGACAAAACCACGCGCCGTCAGTGTTGTTTGCAAATATGACTTGATTTTTAACCGACTTCCAAAAAAACAGGAGGTTCTCATTTCGGCATTTCTATAATTAGCATTAGTGTAGGTAAATATAGCATACTAACGGATTTTATTTTAATTGAATTGTATCTCTATGAATGGAAGCAAAGAAAATACTGGATACGGAAAGTAGATTAAAAAATAAACTGAACATTCAAGAAAATTGCAAAACCAAAGAACACTACCCGGACGAGTAAAAGTTTTATCTTAACGGTAATGAAAGCTCTTCTGAAAATCAAAACGAATAGTTTCGAATTTTAGCAGGTTTTGCAGTTGGAAATAATGTTACAGGTTTTCGGAATGAAAATATTTTATAAGTGTTTCAGCTTTTCTATTAACAAAAAATAACTTTATACCTGTAGATTAGCTTAGATTAGATATAATTATTTATTTATTAATTGCACACACTTGCACACATACAAATTGCACGCTCGGAATGAAAATCGGTTGTACTGAATTTGTAACTTTAAGTCAATAAGTTTTAGGTTAAATCTTATCTAACCCTTCGGGTATAATCAAATAATACTAAAAGTAAATCCCAAGTAGACAATCCCACATCTAGATAGCTGTGGGATTGTCTAAAAATGAAAGCTTTTTAACCAATTGCGAGAAAGTACCAGACAATCACGGGATTATTGCGATCGTCACACTGATGCTATCATTTTTAGACATTCCACAACTGGGTAGTTATGGGATTGTCTAAAAATGAAAGCCTATTGACCAATTGCGAGAAAGTACCAGACAATCAGGGGATGATTGCGATCGTCACACTGATGCCATAATTTTTAGACAATTCCACAACAGGTTACCGTGTTTCAATTAAAGACTGCATCATCGCTTACAGGTAAAAGGTTTAGTCGAACGTAAACCTGTCAACCATAAAAAAACAACATGTAGCAAGTATTCGACGCTCGTTTGTTAGCGCGTACAACTGCGGAGGCGTGTGACGAGTCCTATCGGAATAGTGCAAGAGCCGTTGGCGTAAACACAAGAAGGACTGACTAACTTTACGAGACTCAGCGATCTTTTCACAAAGGAAACAGGTTGAGGACACACTGACATATTAATCGTTTTGTTTTTTTTTCTTACAAATTAAGAAATCTAGGTTTGAAACGTGCGCGATCATTGTAGAGCTAATAGTGTCTGTAGACACCACTGTACTGTACTATTACTGTGATTGTGTAGACTACAGCCACAAAAATTCATATTTCCATATGAAGTATACATAAGTGAGAAATCAACTATGTCTATATGTCTGGCGCTGTAGGATTGCCATACCATCGGATTATGATAGTACACGTGAGTTTGCGTAAACACTTCTGCACTATAGTATTTCCTTCGAATCTGTTAACGCTCTCAGTTAAGATTAATGAAGCCAGACACACAATGAAACATTATTGCATGAGTCTTTTATTATAACACACATGGGGCCTCTTAAGCTATGAACATTGTACTGGTTTATGTTACAAACGGTATAAAATTAGTTTGTCATCCCTACGTTTGTAAATCTAGCGCCCACGGGCCGCGAGCCGCGACAAACCGGCGGATTACGATACAAACTAGAACATTTCCTTGCGATAATAAAGTTCCTTTACATTAAATTAAATCCTATAAATAATCTTGATTAGGTATAATGAAAACTTATATTTCCAACGGAATAATATCGTTGATAATGATGTTATGTTATACCAACAGCAGTTGATTTCGTATGTGCGGAATAACTGGTTTTGCCTTGGCCTGTTTTTCGAAGAGAGTTTTTCACGCTACATTTCGGCTGCAGCGGTGGCATTTTATCAACCTTTCAGCGCCACATAAAACGAACAAATCTAGTTGTCGTTCGCTTTCGCTTCCTTTCGCTTCCCACACAATACTAAAGTAAATTGGTACCTATGATAGACATTATTAATAAGCCTAGGATGGCTAACGCGTCGTCGTCCGTCACTAGTGACGCCATGATTTCAACTGGTCTGGTAGGAACTAGTGCATCATGCAAACTTGACGGCGACACGTTTGTGACCATAGCTGTCATGCAAATTGGATCATGCATCATGCAGATTTGACGGCAAACATGATCGTATGGCCTCCCTAACGCATTTCATACCTCAGATGATATCGAGAAGGATAAACTTTCGCGATGAGAAATGTAATAATTTTATAGAGAGTAAATTTCGCCCATAAACAAATTGAAGCGTCCAAGGATCGTGATCGCTCCATTTATATGAACAATACACTTCGTTTGCATTATTCCAATAGCATCTTATAAGTTCAGTTGCTTCATAAACCATTGACTAAACTTTAACCCGTTGGAGGCGGAACGGAATTCAATAACATTGTGATTGCCGGCGAGAGATTGCCGGAGCGAATGCCAGAGAATGCCGGAGAATGCCGGCATACCGTACCGACTACACTGTGCATTTATCCAAAGGAGCGCTCTATGCATTTCCCTGCCCTGATACGCTATGGCAAATCGTAAATAAGGCGACTTAAGTTATGAAACCTATAATTGTAATTTATGTATCGGCTCAAGTGTTTCCTTATTGGTATGCCGAGGACATTTTATAGTGTATTTTTGCATTTAATTTTACTTTGAGAACGTTTACATAATTGACTTCGATAAATTGAGTTTGTTGCGCTATCTGAAATAGATTCATTATTATTATAATTTAAACGTTAACGCCTAGGGGTTTGCTACAAGTAGAATGAAAGTTTTTTTTTTTTTTTTTTCAAAACAAATTAGTCAATTTAACGGGTTTAATTTTTCTTAAAACCGTTATTATTGCACTATAGAGTCACTAATGGCGCAAATCTAAATACGTATTATACTGTTGTTTTTTACTAAATACCACGCTGGCCAACTTCATGCAGAGTTTTTTTTTTTATAAATATTCGCCAAGCTGAACTTGACTTATACTCTCCTCTCCCCTCCAAATAAGCGAAAAGCTTGTGCTAGGAGTGGGTACAACAATAGTGCAACGGGTGGGGCTCGAACCTTCGAACTCTCAAAATGGAGGCCGGTCACAACCACTAAGCTGTCACCGCAAAATTAATACCCATTTATTTATTTATTATACTCTTTATTTGCACCACCCAAAACAACAACAAAAAATATATATTATTTAAAAGAAACAATGACAAAAGTATGACACAAACGTACCAACAAAAAAACCTATTTCTAATCAAATAAATAATCACAACCAATATCTTCATTTATCACACGCAACCACAATTTACAGGCGAGGCGTCAACCAACATTCATACTTAATGAAGCCTACGTACCAGCAGCACCTTATCGAAGATATCAATAAATTTTCATCAAGATAAAATGAATTCGCCCGGCACCGGCACACTCACGCGATGCTGGGCCCATCCCGCCAAGACGCCGCGCGCGCGAAAGATAATGGAAGGTAAATATTTGCTGGAGCTTCCACAACGTGGCGGCTCGTTCGCATTATAACGTACGAACCGATTTTACGTTCGGAAATCGGTAACGAAAAAAATCTTTTTACCAGATTGCCGAAGGAGGCTAATTCTTTCGAGCGTACCTATATATGGATAGTTCAATGAACGAAGACGCGCCCCACTATTTTTCGTGCAATATACATATTATATTTCCAGTTGACTTTGAATCTTTATCTTCTTAACTTCGTGTGCATGTGCCCACATCATTACAATAATGCGTAATGATAGAACTCACACTAGCAGCACATAGCATACTTGCACTGTAGGCAATGACATCTTGATTTTTAATCTTGAAAAAAGTCATTAATTAAAGTAATTAATAGTCTACGCTTTGCAAAACTTTTCCTTTTTTACTAATTTTTTTAATATATTTAAGTTATTTTTTTTTAAATATTACTGTAAATTACATAGTTGTAATATAAATAGCTTTATTTGATGTTATAGTAATGTAAAAAATGGACTAAAATAGAAAAAAAAATGTGTAATGAAAACAGTTTTGTCCTAACGCCGGCCTTATCTAAACAGACGTCAACATAACAGAACGAGCCAGCACTCGGCCCAACCTGTCCCATTTCATTTCATTCTCTACTCTATGCTTGTCAAAATTTGTTTCTAAAAATGCGTGCCTTATTTCTATTTACTCCATGGAGCTATAGGTTTACTCCTATTTACTCACTGTCAGCGCCAATTTCACCAGTTGGAAGTCCAGTCTATCAGTTTTAGAATTGAAAATCTGCTAAAACATTAAAATTCCATTAGTTGAGGAGGATACTTCTGATTCCGGACAATTCATAGGTTTCACGCAGGATTTTTAAAAACCTAAATCCACGCGAATGAACTCGCGGGAAATAAGGCGAATAATAAAAAAGACGTGTGGCACTCGGGACTGCCGCGGTAAAGCTATTGCATAGCATTTTTTATCAACGCCATCTAGCGGTGAGAGGAGTCCCGTGTCAGGTTATTTTCGTTACGGAATTTCTGGATTCGGTCTCCACGCTCAAGGCCCGCGATAGAAGCTACGCAATAGCTTAAAAAAATCTGTCATGTCGTTCAAAACTGTGACCCGCTTAACGATGATGACAACGGAAAATTGGATATAACACATACATGTGTAACGACACAATCCAGAAATGGGAATTGAAACTCTAAACTAATCACGCCTTAAGAGATCTGATCTCTTAAAACGCTGAAACCCTACCTAAAGCCACCTCCTCTCACCCCTTTTAGTGGCCCCTGTCCTCGCATCTAATTAATTTAACCATATCACGTCGGACAAACCACCGTCTGACGTGAGGGTAGCTATCAAAAACATCAAAGTATTATTTAATCAACAATTAATTACACTCAACAAAATATATAGGCAATATTTATTCGATTAGGGCGCGATTGCTATCGCAATCCCTTAATCAAACACAACGACCTAGACGCGGGAGCATCCAATAGCCGGATGAGTCTCTGGGAGAGACTGAATTCCTAACGTTAAATTCGCGGTATTTATACCTACACTCAAACCGGCCGGCGTCAGTCAGACGCGTCAGAACGGCGCCCACACCGCACCTGCCGCGCCGCCGCACCGCTTGGCAACAATGTTTTAATATCGATTTTATCAAACTACCTTCAAGTAAAAGATCAATTTAAATATGACCCTACAATAATAATTTTTATATTTAAGGTTCACGACACATGCATACATATAAAGACTGCTAAACTCATAACCCTTCCTTCTGACCTTGACATAGTTGGGTAAAAAGAGGATTTCTGAAGATTTAAAAGCCCCTTCCCATCCCTAGTTCGCAGTACAAACTGCCTAGGACTCACCCAACCTGTCCCATTTAATTTCATCTGAAGTATTTGCACTAAACATAACTGTATTATCTTCATATCTAGAATCGACTCTGGAGACTTGTTTAATCACTTTGACTTGTGAGCTGATATGCATCGGACGTTGGAAATCAATACCGTAGCGGGGTTTTCTTTTATTTTGCATTTAAATGTTATGAGTATGCAAATATTAAAAGAGATTCCAACTATATAACATGTAGATCTATATATCTTGTTAGATATATATATGGTAAGTTTAAGTTGAAAGTACCTACCTATAATTTTAAGAACTTTCTGAAAAATAAGAGATCTCCCGTGGGAATTAAAAACCTCAATTCACACTTACGAAGTCGCGGGCATCAACTAGCTCTATTCTAAAAAAGAATAAAAAAATAAATAATAAAACTTTTACTTTTACCTAGTTTATGCGATCTTTATATTTCATCCACTTTGAAAAGGTTCTTTATTTCAAGCTTTTATTTAAACGGTTATCGGGAAGAGTATTGAATTACCGACTGAGTATTTAATTCCCTCATTAAAGCTGAGACGAAAATAATTAAAATATTCTGTTAACGAACTTTCTCAAGCATAACGTCGATTACATTAATAGATCGATTTCAGTCGATCAAGAGAGTTTGTTAATTTCTAAATCACCCTAAATGATTTATACAATAGCTCAACGGTTAAAGGTGCGAACTGAAAACTGAAAGGTCGCAGGTTCGATCCCCACTCACTGCACTATTATCGTTATAGAAACATAATTGCGCCTCAAGACTTGGTAATCCAAGTATAGGATTAATTAAAACGTTCAAGACCTTCGAAAGCTTTGAAAGTTCTGCGCAAAATAAAATGTTGAAACATTTATTTAATACAACATAATCCTGTACAATTTCTATAGCGCCCCGAGAGATTTCATCTGTTATTAATCATTTTTGGGTTCGCTCTGATTGGACGAAAGGAAATTATTTATTGAACAATGTCAACCTAATTTCGCGGAGGGTAGTCTTGTTTTTACAATTTATGAAATTTTGTGTTAGGTACTAAAATAATAAAAACTGTTTTGTTAACTTATAGATAGACTTTTAACCGACTTCCAAAAAAGGAGGAGGTTCGCATTTCGTCGGAATCTTTTTTTTATTTATTTTTTAAGCATATTCCCCAATTACTCGAAGATTCCTGGACCGGTTTGGAAAATTCTTTTTTTGTTTGAAAGAGTATACTTGCCAGGTGGTTCCATTGTCATTAGGTCCCGATCTGATGATGGTATCGTGGAGAAATCGAGAGAACTCTTCCAATTTTATAGGCACAATTGAGACACCGTCTTTGCAGAAATAAAATATTTTTTCGGAATAGTAAATACTTCTAAACATTATCCAACGGCCCTTCCAATTCGGTTATCGTGTCAATTCACCATACCTTTCAATTTTTAGTCCGCACCTTTAACCATTCGGCCCTTGATGCTTAAACTTTTAACACCTTTATCGTTAATCACTTCTACTTGACCATTTAATTTATATCAGTCTCTGCTCTAGCTAACAGCATCACTTAAGCCGGCTTAGCCGAATAAAATTATCTCGGCAGAGAAATAAAATTGTTCCCTACATCGAAGGGATTAACCAAATTTCATATAAAGAATGGTTATTATACTGATTATATCGATTCTTAGGAGTAGCTCGTAAGTAGGTAAGCTGCTGGTATTATCGTTTTGGGAGGCTTTTGAAATACCTATTACGTTCTATAACCTTATCCGTGTACGTAATTAAAGATAATGCTTATGTCTGTACTTAACTGAGCTTTAGGCCTGAAATACCGACAAATTATATTATGTACAATGAAGTAGATAATTCTACTTATCTATAAATAAAGTTCTGGTACGATATCCTATCCTGTACTGCTTGTTTCCGATTATCCTATTAATTCTATAATTATATATCCTATTAATTTGTTAAATGTGCGGACTGAAAACTGACAGGTTCGAGCCTCGTCCGTTGCACTATTGTCGAACCCACTCCTAGCACAAGCTTTTCGTTTATTTGGAGGGGAAAGAAGAATCAATTTTGAATGGTCAAGTTCAGCTTCGCTAATATTCTTTTTAAAAAAAAGTTCAAAGTGCCAAAGTGTTTGTTAGTACGCTTCCTAACCTTTTAATCACGCAGCAACTAACAATGTATCACCGTAATTTTTTGCATGGTTATTGGTTAGGACAATTGAGGACTTGGCGGATGACAAAGGTTTTTCATCCCAGAAAAACAAATGTTTAACCTAACTCCACGCGGAATTAGTCGCGAGCAAAAGCTTGTAACGAGTATTAATAAAAATATAATATATTATAATTAATTAAATTTTGGTAGCGATGGTAGTAGGTAAGGTAGGTACCTACCTAATGAATCGGGAAAGATGATTTGAATCGGAAAATTTGTCTTAAAGCCTTATTGTTGTAACTATTAGAACCTTTGTTGTAGCTAAAGTTTATACTTAAAAGTAATAAATTAATTAAATTAAGTAAGTAAATTAAAATAATTAAAGTCTGTCTTGTGGCCTCCTACTTAGTTTTTATCGTGCACTTGATTTCAATGAAACCAATCCAATTACAAGTTCAAACATAATACGCTTCAGGAAAGTCTTCAGGGAATATACTTAGGTCTACAACGTTAGTTCTAACGTTAGTACTATGAACCCATTATTTTTCTATGTTCCACGAAGCTATGTCTAGACTAGTGGCGTGCAATTCCCAATAGCATAGCCTACCCTATAATTTGATATTTATTAGTTTCAGTTTCATGCAATTCTCAGTAAAAATGTTCTTGTGTTAAGTAAAGGAATTAATAAATGATGCGAATATTTTTGTTAGGTGAATTTACTTCTTATTCGCGTACATAATTTCAAAGCCGAGGCGAGTAAGTAATTCTATCTTTATTAGGGCTAAATAAAACCTAACAGCAGTAAACTGCAGCAATAATTCTCGTCATAAAGTTGACGTCATTATTTACCTAGCGTGAATGATTATCATCAGCTGTTGAATGTTTATAGTGAAATGAATACTAGAAATAAAAAAGGGTCTAAGTGCCAAAAATTTCGTTTCGATTTTTATTACTTTATTATGTAGTATGGTCCCTCGACAATAACCTAAAATAAGGACTAAACGACTAGCGTTGTAAATAATTTTATTGTAATATAACCATGTGAAGTTTAAAATAAAAGAAATATGTTGTTAAAACAAAGTCTTTGTGTTAAAATGATATGTTATTTGAAACACAAATTCCAGCTCTTTTTTGTTTTGGTTAGTCTTTCAAGGAATTTTGGTTGGTTAGTGTTCAATTTTTTTCAAGGAATTCCCGCGGGATATTAAAAAAAAATCCACACGGACAAAGTCGCGGGCATCATCAAAATATAATAAATTGTGTCAATAAACACACAGGATGCACGCTACGTCAAAAAAATAATGCCGTAGCAATCTTGATTTAAGCGAAAATGCGTGTATCTGCAAATATCAAAAGGAAACTCATATAATACCGACACAATAAACGGAACACAATAAACGTATCGAAATAATCAGCAATGCAAACAGAAAGCTATCAGCCAATACTGTTTGCGGACTCTCGAGACTTATCTCAATTCTCAACAGATAAAGTGAAACCTCTAGTGAAACAGATAATAATGGGAACAGACCGTTTGTGTCGCATTCATATGATGAGATGCATTTAGGATTACAAGATATAAACATACATAAACATAAATAAAGCCTCTCTTGTCTATTTTTCATTTAGGAATGGCTTAGGTACCTAAGCCACTCCTAAATGAAAAATAGACATATAGCCGTTCTAGATTTATAAGTGTTCGAATAAACCCGACTTTGTTCTAATCTACGTCCCCACCAATTTTCAGCCAAATTGGTTCAGCCGTGAGTTATAAGTAGTGTAACTAACACGACTTTCTTTTATAAATATAGATTTACATAGGTACTTAATTTCTTTCACAACCGAATTTTGTTCCGGGGTAAACTAGTTCGTCCAAAATATAATCTATCTATTTAATAGCGATTATCAAATTCTACGAGTTGTCAAATTCTAAGAACGTAAGTCGTCAAAATAGGTTAAAAAATTAGTATAATATTTACTTTTAACAGAAGATCTGAATGAACAATGTTAACCTCATCAAATATCTTCATCAAGATTACGCATAATATTATGTACACCAACAAAATAAAATTAACTTCTGTACGCTATACATAGATGACAAATGCATTAAACTTTTCGACAGTTACATAGTAAACATTCAATGGATCGTAAACTTCGCTTTATGTTAGTAAGATTTATGTATTTAATCCGAAACGAAATAAATCACGACAGTCAACAGATATATTTGTTGGCCGCGCTTGTTCAAATACGCAAACATTGGCTCAAGAACACAAATAACCCGGAAAGAGGTTTAATAGAGACAGGTGCGAGGGAGGATACGTGTATAAACTGTAAGATAAACATTTAAATACATGTGTTTAACTAAGAACCTACGCAGTCTAGATTTAGGATCAGTGATGTTTTAATGCTCTGATTCAGTAGATGATATTCGAATTGAGTGTGAGTTGGTATTATTTTAAGAAACATTCAATAGAAACAAACGTATGTCTAAATAAATCTATTTAGTTTCGTTATATTTAATACACAACAATCTCTCTTAACCACCACTACTATTCTTCGACATTATGACGAACGTACTACGGTATATAGACAGCGAAGAAAAGACTTTCAACCCATCGATTTATATGCAGCAATATAAAAAAGTCAATGTTAACCCAAAAAAATATTTTTGTAGTTAAGGACTGGACACACAATAAGCTTTACGGTAGTTACGCTCGATATGACGGTCACGCCAAACGTGATTCTAAGATCCTACACTTGTCCGATTTGCATTATAGTAAAAGCAAACTGTACAAAGTAATTCAAGAAAGTAAAATCTCTGACACTTCAATGCGAATTCCGAGTGGTGAATCTAGTCTTAATATAGTTATCACATCATTATTTATTTTACTTAATTTAACGTGAGTTTCGTATAGACTATAGAGTACATAGTTACATCAGAATAGAGATGGTATTTGTGTAAGAGTTTGTATGTGTGTGCGATTTTGTGCGTAGATACATTGCAGTTACTGAGCTATACCTATTATGCAACCAGACAGCTCTGCAGTACGTACTGGCAAAAATGTTTAATTTGGTCTTTTATACAATAAGTAACGATAATGTTAGAACAAAAGCTATAGAAAGAAGGAAAGAAGTTGACAATGTATTACGTAACAGAGTGAGCTCCAAAGCAAACAACGGCTCCATTAACGCTAATTGTGTTAGCCAGGGCTGTTTACTCTCCAACACTTTCGCGCTTTACTTCCTTGCAATACGTCATTGCATCAACAGCTCGATGAGTTAATAGACGTATACGTTTTTTTAATGGGTATAGCTATTAAATATAATAAATAAATAAAATCGCTATTAATAAAAAGCTATCACAAGAACCTCTTCACCGGCCCCATAATATTCTGCAGCAATAGAGGAATCGCAATTTATGGAATTGACCTTGATTAATGGTAGGTGAAAGAGTACTAGGTGAGAAAGTGATTGATTACATAACTAGTTTATTCACTACACCTGGTGACATAGCTCATAAAAATAAGCTCATAGTAAAAAGGGAAGGTGATTTTAGTTCAAAGATGAACTTCTCAGATCACTCCCATACAGTGGGGAGACACAAGTCACAACTGAAGACATAAAGACGTCTCTACAGCCTTTTTATAGACTACAGAAAGTCATTTTGAGATTGTTCACAAGCGGATCTGTTCACTTTAGTGCAAATTCATTCAAATGGAAGGAGTTAGTACCTACAGGTTTGCTTCGACCCGGTATGAACAGTTCAAAATCAAACTCCAAACCTAAGCATTTGCGCTGAGACGAACTTTACGAACGTGTATGACTAATGCGACATATTTCTGGCGTCTACCGTCACGCTTTGTATCTGTCCAAGCCTTTATATGTTCTGTTGAAACAAGTGTAAATTAAATATTGATTTTTTTTTAAAAACAAGCTTCTAGTAGCATGGTTATCATTAAACTCTGGATATCATCTAGGAACAGAGTACTTGTCAAGACGATTCAAACAAGCCCAAACTTAAAGGGCTTACGTCGTTTTATTACAAAGTTCCTACAGCTATCTCCGGTTCCATCATCAGATCGACTCCATGTCACAATAATGTTGCATTGTCATCCAATTCACATAAATACCTATGCAAAATTTCAGCTCACTCGGAAACAGGGAAATTTAATTCAGCTTGCAAGATTTGGCGCTAAACAAACATACATACATACATACATACATACATACATACATACATACATAAAAGCTTTTAAAAACCATAACCAAGCTATATTGTTATCCCCACCAGCTGACACCAGCTTGTAGTAAGGGCCATTGCATTGAGTTCCCATGCAAAATGATAAAATAGAAGAGGAACTAACATATTTTTTATATGAATAACGAGCAGGTGGGTCACCTGATGTTAAGTGATTACCGCCGCCCATGAACACTTGTAGTACCAGAGGCACTACCAATGCGTTGCCGGCTTTTCAGGAATTTGTTGGTCCGCCCCTTGAATAACGCCATGTTGAAATTAAGTGGGAACACGGTCGTAGGGAGATGATTCCACAATTTGGTAGTACGAACATAGTTCATTTTCACGAATTGATCAGTAGGCGAGTGCAAGTAATTTTATATGCATTAGTTATTCATGACGCATTCCCTAACCAGTAGATGACATCAACAGTCGCAATCCATCAATACTAGTGATTTAATAGTTCATCCGAAATGACATACCGGTAATTATTATTTTATTAACGAGAGAAGATCCTGAATACTAATGTTATGACGTAAACCTCAACGTTTTCCATTCGTAAATACTACAACAGTTTAGCAAAAATACAGTTCGGAATTCACCAAGGAAGATACAATGAAATCACGCCCAATACCTACCACAATTTAACTATATGCCCGTAGAAAACGGCTTAGCGGCATGACAAATTGGAAATTCTGAACAAAATTAAAATAATATTGCTTTAAGCGTTAAGGCCGGAGACAGATCTGGCGCAGGACCGACAGCTTTACGTGCTCTCCAAAGCACGGGGGTGACTCACCGCCACCTTCTTAACTCCGGGCTTATACTGAGAATTTCTTGACAGAAAAACCCAATAGTTACATTTTATGGCCCGACCCGGGAATCAAACCCGGGACCTCGCCATCTGCAGTCGAACTTGCTAACCACTAACACAGACCAACGAGGCAGTTTCACAATGTACGTAGTACGTACAAGAGAACTGTGTCCAACTGTGGACATCTTTCAGCTATTAAGAAGGTTGGCTAAAAAAAATAAACCTTTTGTGCTCTTAGCAGTTCTTGCGTCTTTTACAAGTTCTTCGGCCCTCTTCTCTCTATAAACGGAAATGATTTTCCAAACAAAAAGAAAAGAACAAAGAACCGGCGTCTATTTTTAAATTATAATATACCGGAAAGTTTTCCCCGACAAGAGACAAACAAGTTTTTACGTCGGGAGTATTATGCAAAGTACGCATAACTTTTCATACAAAAAACAACCGCAAACTTGTCAGTTCTTTGTACCTTCTCTATCTTGCAACTGTTTACAGCGCACCTGGGTATTCTTAAAAGTAAATTGATATACAACTTCATTCTATAATACAATAAACCCTATACTCGTAGTATAGCTCTGTCTGGTTTTTGTATTCTTACAACTTTTAAAAGGGCAAAATGGCTACTTTTAGCGGCAGCGATCAACGTTTTTAAGGCTTTTAACGCTAACGTGCATACAACAATCACAAAATCAAGCGACATTCGAAAATCGCAAAAACGCGATGCGGACGCAAAAAACCATAAAACCACCGGTCGTTACTCCCCTACTATAGATGAAACGCAGAAATCAGCGACCGAAAATCGCAGAAATCAACGTTCAAAAATCGCGAAAACACGATGCAGAAGTGGCCAATCTGACCTCTCCCTTAGGACACTTTTTGACGATTGCATATTATAGCGGGTTTACACGGGTTCGATTTTCGCCGCACGGCTTGGTCGTACGGCGAAAATCGACCCGTGTAAACCCCCTATTATGGGTAGTTATGTATTTTAGTTAGGTACCTAAATAAGTGATCAAAGTATCTTCTTTTTCTCAACCGATAGACGTCCGGTAGTTAAAGATACGGATTGAAAACTAAATGATTTTTGGTTGCACTATTGTAGTTCAAAGCTACTGTAGTTCGAGCTTACTTTTATTTGGAGGGTAGAGGAGAATAGTAATCAAGTTCAGCAGGGCTAATATCCTCTAAAAAAACTAGGATTCCCTGTGCAATGGGAAGCCAGTCTGTCCCCACGCGACACCTAGTCAACACCTACGATCGTCAACTCGTCACCCACAACATATCACATTATTATTCATAAGGCACAGCTTCATATTCTCTTGCTGTCCGCTCGTCGTAGCGATTGTCATCTTGTCACCGTATCCCATAGATAGGATAAGGTATGCCGGCCTATTTAGGTACATATTATAATATTAAAAGTCATCAACAACAATAGCGGTAGGGCCATCAACAACAAAAGCAAGTACCCAGTTGACTTCGGGCTCCTTTTCAGGATGTCCGAGGTTTCAGCGTTCCGGCATGATGGCGAGTAGAAACCGATCAGGGGTATGGGTTGAATTCACACTGCCATACCCCTTCCAAGTTAGCCCACTACCATCTTAGACTGCATCGTCACTTACCATCAGACTGACTAACTTGTCATCGAATAAAAAAAAATCACAGGCACGTATCTCTAATTATTCGGTGAGAGTCCGTAAGAGTTCTTCATAATATCCACAATAGTATAAGTATGTTCTTCTAATAAAAAAAAATTAGATAACGAGTTATGAAGGACGCATACCTCTGCGAATAATACATAGTTGAATTATGACAATACTGTATAATCTTCAACAGAGATTGCACACGTTTTAAATGAAGCACATAAAAATTAACTTAGATAATACATAGTGGAATTTTAATAGTTGTTTTTCCAGAGCAATCAAAAAACTATGAATTTTGCCCACATTCTAATTTTTTTTTCAGAAGTCAATAGTCAATACTCGTATAAACCTTGTATAAACAGTCTTCGATTAGGGAGCTGGGCCCCAATCAAAAGCAGTTGCGGCATACCAGGAAAATGCGACGACAAATGCTAGGGACAAAACAAAGACAAAGCGTTATTCCACCGCACTACAAAGGAGAATCGCCACAGACGGACGGAGCAATTTATCCAGTACTCGATTATAGTTGAGGAGTAAGTCTCTAAACTAAGTGGCGGATTTATATTTTTGCCGCCAGTAGGCTAATCAAATTTTGCCGTCCCTACCAGTAGCAATATAGATAATTTTTGACCCGTTTTATACAAGAAAAGGTTCTCGCACCCGAAGAATTCGAAATCGTTAGTGTACATAGACCCATGCGAACTGCTACCCATATAATTCCAAGTTGGATAAACGTTTTGCATGTCGGTCATATCACACGTTCCTTCGCCGCAACCTCTATATTATTATGTCTTATAAAAAATTTTTTGGCCCCAATTTTACCGCCCCTAAAATCTCCAGCCTGAGTAGGTATAGTCATCCTGCTGGTAAATCGACCACTGAAAATAATATTGCTTTGCTATCCGAGTTACACATACAGCTCAATTGGAAATCGGGATGTGGGTCTTTAACTTTCAAGATTTGATTACAGGCACCGGGATAGGTTAAATTTTATTTAAATTAAGTATTGTGTTTTGATTGTTTGGTGGTTTGTCCTTCAATTAAGTTGCGACAGAGTCACGGCTTGACTTGATTCCTTCGATAGGTATAGCAGAATATTTAAAGAGTGACATAACTTCTTTTTATCCCGGACACACAAATAGACCAGGGTAGAGTTGATTGATACAGATAAAAATTTTTGTTTTATTTTTTTAAGTAAACTTGTCACAATTATCTTCAAGAAAATCAACTCAAACATTAAAATCTAATATTTTCTTTAAAAATTAGTATGCTTAACGTAACATAACCTAAAGATTGAAATTATTTTCTGAGAAGATTTACTGTAGTAACATATATTTTTTTTTCACCATCGGAAAGTAGAGATTTCAACGAATAGAAAACATACCAACTTTTTGAAAAAAGCTGATATTTTGACGGGTGACTTTTCGATTGAAAATTAGGGCGTTTTTTTCGATATTAATTCAAAATAAGGTGAAAAAATAAATATTTTTAATCAAATAAATTACAGCGTATTTGGGACATAAAAAGGTAAGTTTTCACCAAATTTCGTTAAAAAAAAAAATTTTTGTAAAAGATAAAAATAAAAAACCAAAAACTTGGTTTTTTGAATTTTTCACATAAATTTTGAGGTTATGTGAAAAAAGTGTAAATTTAAAGTTTTAGATCTTTTTATTACCTACAACTTTGCCATTTGACTTTTTTCGATAGGACTTTTAGTTTTGCCGGAAATCGAGAAAAAACGTTTTTTCCCCTTAAAAACTCACCCCCACCCCTTCCCGACCCCAGATCGCCCGTAAATTATTTTTCCTTTCATCTTTATAATATTCCCCTCCTTTTCTAATGGGTTTCACCCTACTACTATTTTTTTTTGGTTTTAAAAATTATCTACTCTGGTCTAAAAGGATTACCGAGATTTTCAAAAATTTCCATGCGTCATAATCGCAGGAAAAAGCTAGTAGGTATTATATTTCTATTAAATACTATGTCATGATGCCGGTGTCTGAATTGCTACCAGCTCCCTAACTATAAGAGAGTTCTGCGAAACGTTTACTCGGTATTTGTTGTGTAATTCTAACGAGCGATTATTTTTAAATCGACCGAGGACAATCAAGAAAAAAAGATTAATAAAATACGAGTAGATCGAACTCTATTGTTATTTATTATATTTTAGTCCATGGGACAAAAAAAGGAAATTCACCACGGACCCATATCTAACGACTATAACTGTAGCTAGTTGTCCTTGATCCAGTAACTGTCGACAGCGACACTGTCGTGACAGTGCTAACCAAGTGTAAGCAGTGAAAGCTGTGAAATGTAAACGTTATTTTTCTATGAAAAGTTCTTCTGCCAGCGTTGGATTGAATAGCGTACATAGACCACAAACTATTTATATTTAGTAAGACAATATAAGCCTAACATTGAAGTGTGCGTAAAATTGTTTAAATATTCTGCCATAGTACCATATTCTACAATAATTTTTGTGTCACTTTACATAATATAAAGCATGTGATTGATGGGAAGCCTCTAAACTAAAGGTATAAAACATTTCTTGCGCATACATACTACCCGGTCACATTATCTGTGCACCTGGCGTTGATGACATCACATAGGCGCTCTAGTACTGGTGCAATGAGGCAATCACTGGAAAGTGAAGGAGGAAGTTGGATGGTCGTTATCCAGTGAGGTGCACAAATAATGTGACAGGCTATTCCTTGACGTTAGTTAAATTCAATCGCTCGATCGATATAATAATCGAAACGGTCCAGTGACAGCTTACGCGGGTGACTGAACTTAACAGCGACTGTCGACAGTAACTGGATCAGTAAAAACGTTCTTTAAAGAATCGATTTCTTTGAAAGTTATCACCTCCACCGGTCAAGGCCCAGAATACGTGGAAGGTGTAACGGAAATCTGCGATAAAATAGTTATCCGGCGACTCACTTTCATTGACGTATCACGTATCCTATATCCTATGCAATTGACGTATTGGATTTACCTGATATGTTATCGCAATTGCGATAAACTTATAAGAAACTGGCTAATTAATGCTCACGACTTCAACCACACGATCGAATCCTAAATCAAACAAGGATTTAGGATTTTTAAAAATATCTGGATTTTTAAAAATATGGGAACTTCGCACTCTCATTCTGCTCAGACTCAAGACAGAGTTAAAACGAGACAGATTTAAGTCAGAGCATATTTATGTTTCAGTTTAACTCTATCTTAAATCCGAACTATAGTCTGATTTTTAATTCGGAGGAATTCTGACACTTGTCATTTTATAAATCAAGCGAGTTATTTGTATGAAAAACAGTATTACCACCTGTAGTCCGATTTTACCCCAAACTATCTGTCAGGCATTTGTCATAACTCATAACTCATAAATATCTATGTGCGGCAATTGATATTTATTTTTCTAAGTTTAAATTTGATATCTTTTTTGTGGGATTTTTTAAATCTCTGGTAACATTAAGATACGTCAGAATTCCACGCAATTAAAAATCAGACTATAAGTTAAATCACGCTCTATAGATCTTTGCATTAGTGTATTCCACGCTTGAGCATAATTCCTACCTGTTTAGTTATTTGGTGTTAGTGACAAAGATAAATATTTTTATTAATATAACGCCTACCTGCTATTTACCTACTAATACAATAAATACCTACTTCCGCTTGTCCCCGTACAAAATGAACGTGGACGAAACTACTCTATCTAAAATCTATATTTTGCGGTACAAAAGCACATCGTGCCTATATTGTGAACGTGCAAAAACAACGTTGTATTACCAAGTTATTTTTGTTGTTGCGTTGCTTTCACAATCTATTGAAGCCTCTATTATTCAACGGCCAAAAGGCCGAGCTGAAATCCGAAAGGTCAACGGTTCAAATCGCACCTGCTGCACTTTTTTTCCAAGTGAATAATTCAGACATACTGTCTTAGGATTTAGGTATTAAACTATTATATAAGCTAAAAGAGCATCAAATACCGACATAGTTCAATAAGGATAATGGAAGGGGAGAGAACATGATGCCTTTATCACGAGTTCTGAACTTGTTTTTGGCAACAGTGTCTCAACCTAACAAAATAATGGATGTTTATGACCCAATTTCATTAAATTACAAAAAAATTAAGTTTCAAAAAATAATAATACGTGTAGTTAAAGAAAAGCTTGTAAAAATATGTGTAGCGTGGCCTGGCGTTTAGGCTGCAATTAAAATTGCAAAAGCGTAGAAGTTTTTTTCATACATCAAACAGTAAATTTAATCTTAATTGAAGTCCCCTAAAAATGATGATAACACTAATTTGTCGCCATTTTCCATTCCATTAGGCGATGAACGCTCGTCACTAAAAAAAGATCATCAATCATAATTCATATTACATTATAATAAGGCGATCAACAAAATGTCTGAATAAGAAAGAAAAGCTTACAATTTTAGCAATTAAAATTTTACACTGTTCCATCTTGTTCCATAGTTTCTGTATACCATAGTACCTATATACTATACCAATTAGGAGTCTATAATACAAACGATTTTGAAGACGCAATTATATGGCATAGGCATATCCATATACTTACATAAATGGTTCCACCGTAGCGTCTAAACTATTGAGCCAATTTTAATGAATGTCTTTCCGTTCCGTGTTATGATCCGGGTGACATAGGCTATATTTTACACAAACAAAATCAATATAACAGATGTTACGTCAAACTTTTTGTAGTCGGCTACAGTTTTTCAAACTATTTTCTTGCTACCCACTCTAAGGCTACCTCTTGTCAATAATTTCTCGCGGTTTATGAAAGGCTTTGTCGATGGAACACCGATGTCGCATTAATTGTGTGCGAGCTTCTGGTACGGGGAGCTTAAAGCCGATTGATACTAACAGATCATTAATCATAATTAATCTTGCCTAATAAGACGAGCTTAAGGTAATAATTAATGTATTAAGGACGGTTATCTACATCGTGTTCTTAAGAAGGTTAATCTCTTCCGGCCACGGAGAGACGAATGAATGGTTCTTATATCAATTTACAAATTATCTTGGAAGGGACGAGCACAATTCCTTTTAAAGTATTTTAATAGAAATAGAAATAGAAATATTTTTTATTCAAATAACTTTTACAAGTGCTTTTGAATCGTCGATGAATCTACCACTGGTTCGGAATGCCGTTCCTGCCGAGAAGAGCCAGCAATAAACTCGGCGGTTGCTCTTTAAAAAAAAAAATTTTACAATAGGTAACAAAACTATGCTATGTACATAGGTACTTCCACAACGAAGTTTCAAAAATGCATAAGACCTACATTTGCATGTTACAATCCATAATGTAGACCCATTCCCGTTGGTGGCACCCGTTCACGAGCATGACGCCTGATCCAGCCGTTGCTTCGCTCAACCATATTTGAGGGAACGTAACAATGGAAGCGATAGCCTAGTGATTAGGACTGCGGTCTCCTATTCAGGGGGGCCGTAGGTTCGACTCCCGCACGTACCTCAAACTTTTAGGAGTTATGTGCGTTTAAGCAGTTAAATATCATATACTTCAACGGTGGAGGAAAACATCATATTGACAAAATTTCCGAAAAATTTAAGAGTTCCTGCGAGGGCTACCCAAACGGACAAAGTCGCGGGCATCATCTAATCTATATATATAAAATTCAAAGTCCCGACTGACTGACAGACTGACTGAGATATCAACGCACAGCCTAAACTACTGAAGTTAGAAACTTGAAATTTTTACAGTTGGTTCCTTTTATGACGTAGGCGCACACTAAGAAAGGATTATTGGAAATTACACCCCTAAGGGGTTTAAATAGGGGATGGAAGTTTTTATGAAACTCCGTTATTTTTCAAGCTGTTTCCATCAAAGTTGGTATTTGAGCTTTCAGTTAAAAATAAAAAAGTACGTGTGTCACAGTTTTTGAAAATTCCACCCCAAAATCTAATTCCACGCGGACGAAGTCGCGGGGGCAAAAGCTAGTTATTTTCATGAAATGGCAGTGCAACAATAAACGCACACCATTAACACGACTTACAAATCCAGCACCAGTAAAAGCGAATGACCGTTTCAAAGCTCGGATTAGCGTCAATTCGCCAGAGCGGCTCGCAAAGGCACTACATTCTCATTACCGCGACACTTTATTAAATTACAATTAGTAAGTATTGGAGCGGAGAAAGTTGCTAAGGTTGAGATATTTAGGGTTTTAACACAAATATAACGGTACGTCCTAATTGACAAAATCGGCGACGACTTTTAACTGTATGCGACGTTGCATGACAGAGCGAATTGTTTTGAGTAGAGGAAAGGAAGGTTATTTGGAATACCATTTTGTTTTAGGCCTACTATTTTTCTTCTATAAGGTGTGAACAAGTAATACCCGCATTAAATTAAAGCAACATTATTAAACTATCGATCTGTAATCTGTCAAAAACACTTATACGTCACAACTTTGTAAAATTTTAGTTTGAATGCAAAATTTCAAAGTTCAGTTTTCAAGATGGATTGCAGATATTTTGGAATAGGAGTATTCCAAATTATATTCACTGTGCTTAACTTAATTAAGTAAGCTATTATTATATCATTGTTTCGAAGTATAGACCTAAAAGTGTAAACTTATGATTGCAAAATATATCCTATAGGGCAAGTCTTCAAAAATCGGTCGCTTACCTGATCGAAGGTAATTTGAAATACCATTTTGGTATTCTAATTTACCATCAGTTAAGTAATTTTGAAGGAAATTTGGAATACCATTTTTAATTTTTTGGTACTTCAAATTACTTCAATTAAGTTGATAGAGATTTTGAGGTAAGGTGTGCCTAAACTATCTACGCTATAATTAAAAAACTTTCTATTCTTTATAAAAACAGCTTTAATTAGCTTTTCACTAATATGTAGATACTCTATATAATCAGTCCTGTAAGGTATGTGATTTTTGCAAATAACTGAAACCAATTAGTTTTAGTTATTTGCAAAAATCACATACATATGATCCAGTTTCGTATCCCCCACATTCAGTATGTACCCAAACCTCGCACATTAAACACTGCACCCATTCTTCCCCCCTCCTGTCTTCATTAAACTTCCCATTGCAAAATATACACTCCGCTTCAGCTGCATGTTCGTTTTTGCCTTTTGCTGTATTTGTTTTAATGTTTTGCTTTTTCGCATCTATTTTGCTCTGTTTTATTTTCTTTTTAACTTCCGACTCCTCAAGATTTTTCTTATAAGGTGAACTCGTTATGATCATCGATTTTCCAGGCTTACGTCCTCTATTGGAAGCACGTTTATTTGTTGTCGGCAGTGGTGCTATTTCATAAGGAGACACATATGGACGGGCTGGGGACACAATTTCACTGTGGGTTTGAGGATCTCCCGTCACTAAATTTGACGGGCCCGCAAGAGGGGATGCAGGTGCAGCAATCAAATGAGAGAGTAGTGATGGACTCGCTCGGCCTTCATCACATGAGTCAGCGTCATGGTCAGCTTGTTGACCATGGGTATCATCTGCTTCCATGGCAGCACTAATATAATCTACGTCTGTAAATGCCTGTCTATTGAGGGGATATATACCACCTAAACTGAAACCTTTGGCGGCGAGTTCTCCTTGCTGACATTTTAAGTATGCCTTTCCAAATAAATCCATGATATCATATTGTGCCAGAGGCCTGTTATTTGATCGCAACCACAACCTAATCTCTTCACTGTAATAAGCTTTTAGAGGACTCATAAACGTTCTGTCTAAAGGTTGGATTTTATGTGTACAATGAGGTGGCAATGAAATTATTGTCACGTGCTCTTTTCGTGCAATATCAACCACCTCAATGTTTTTCGTGTGACTGAAATGCCCATCTAGCAATAACAGCACAGGAGAAGCCTCGGTTGGTCTCACATATTTGACAAAATGTTCAAACCACTGGGTAAACAAATATGTTTGAATCCATCCCGAAGGATGAGCTCTTCCGATAGATCCAGGTGGAGCACCTCTCATCAGAGCATCTCTCATATTTTTCCGTGGGAAAATGATCATTGGAGGCACAAATATACCTGCCGGACTCATGCACGTCACAATTGTAACAAGTGAGCCTCTTTCTGCTGATGACATTGCACCAATCTGTTTTTTTCCACGACGCCCAATGATTTTTGGAATCTTACTTTGTACCACGGACAGTCCCGTTTCGTCGACATTAAATATTCTGTCTGGCGTGAAATTTTTCTCTTCATATACTTTCTCTAAGTTGTCATAGAACTCGTTCATCCTT
Organism: Hipparchia sbordonii; assembly: GCA_038048805.1. Classification (NCBI taxonomy): domain Eukaryota; kingdom Metazoa; phylum Arthropoda; class Insecta; order Lepidoptera; family Nymphalidae; genus Hipparchia; species Hipparchia sbordonii. The sequence goes on along the minus strand of JBBIWI010000008.1, from coordinate 9,259,973 downwards.
TCTTTCGTAAATCCCTGGGCTCTTGCGAAAGAAGTTCCTGACGGCTTCCTCATCGACAAACGATCATTGTTTCTCTTCAAAAAACCATCAAGCCAATACCGACCAGCTATTTCGTTTTTAAAAGGGGTTGACAAATTATTTTTCTTTGCAAGTTGAAAAGCTAATCTACGCATGTCAGTCTTAGTTAATCCATACAAAGTATCTTCCATTTTCAAAGCATACTCGACTAGCTCATTTTCAAATTCTTTATTAAAAACAGGCTTTCGTCCAATTTTTTTGGATACCAAGGTGTCAATATAGGTATCCTTTTCATTAACAAAGCGAAACAAGGTGGACTTTGGAACATTGAACGTTTTAGACGCCTTTAGGTACCCCATTTTTTTTTCTCGAACTGCAATCACAGCGGACTTCATGTCGTCCACGCTGTACAGTTTTCTTTTTTTACATTTATTAGTCGACATAATCTGTAAATAAAATGAGTTCTCAATTCTTAAAAAATATCAACAGACTATAATTTTTATAATATAAATCTATTATTATATTAACTAGGTTATACACGCAGATTCGCCCACGTGAATTTTGGTTTTGTAAAAATCCCACGGGAACTGTGAATAGCCTATGGGTTAATCCAGGATATAAGCTATATCCGACCAAAATTTCAACCATATCGGTTCGGTAGTTGCGTTATGAAGGAGTAACAAACATCCAAACATAATTATAGTGATTTATATGATACATACAAAATTGATGGTAATTTGGAATATTCCAAATTTTCATCAGATTGGGTATTCCAAATTAGCAACGAGACGTAGTCGGACATAACCTCATGTAATTTTTTTAAAAATATACATATCCTTAAAATGAAAGTCAATTATAAAAATCTATGTTCTATTTTATAGTACACATAAAATTAAATAACACAATCATCAGGAAATTAAGCGATGGAAATAGGTTAAACACTTACCTCTAAAATTTGAAAAAGCACGCCTTCACAATTTGATCACTTGTCGCCATCTTAGAAAATTGGCGGGCCCTCTGTGTCAAATTGTTGAGAGTTGACATTTACTTTTAACAATTTAAGGGCTTTTGATCTAGATGGCGCTAATAGTTTCTAAGAAACCTTGGTATTCCAAATTACCAGCAGTATTCCAAATATCCATCCTTTCCTCTATTGTTAGAGAAATCCTTGAGTAATCGGTCGGTCGGCCTACGAAAGATATCTATTGCGATAGCTAATTAGGATATAGATTAATGTAAGTTAACATTATTCCATGTTTTTGTATTGTTGGAAAATTTTTAACGTTTCCGCTTATGTAACTCTTAAAAGATCACCTTCGCTGTAGTTTATTTTGACCCGATTCATCGATAAAAGTCGAATTAAATACTAAAGTTTATTGTTGTACTCTGCATAGCTAGCATGGGCGAGAGAAATTTTATCCCCGGGGAAAGGATAAAATGTTTATCCCCTCGCTCAGTTTTATCCTCCTATCGAGCATGAGCAAAACGGTGAAAATAATATCCACAGTGGATATTCTTGTAGGAATATACTTTTCCTTTTACAAAGATTACAGTCATGTAAATACAGTATAAACGAGCTCTAATTTTATTGTTAACGGTATGATTCATGATTCAATTCCTATTCACGGTCATCGGTACCCAGGTACATATTAACTGAACGGCGCACCGCTATCTTCAACGAGCTCTTGCTGATTAGAACGTTTCTAAGGATATCGTATGGATTTCTTTGAATTTCGACATGAATCATTCGAATAACCCTGAATAAGGAAGTGCTAAATCAGTGTTGGAATCGCTTCTGAAATTGATAATATGTTTTTGTTGATTTGTTTTAGGAACAGAACAAGTCATCTGCTATTATAGTAACTCTACAAGTACATAGATATACTACTCATATGTAAGTCAGTTAAGAATTATTCATCCACTATATCTGTAGGTGTTCTAAAAGGCAAAATTAGGTAGGTACTAATTTTTTAGATGTTTTTAATAAAAAAAAGACGTGTGGCACTCGGGGACTGCCGCGGTAAAGCTATTGCATAGCATTTTTTATCAACGCCATCTAGCGGCTCACCGTAGAGGAGTCCCGTGTCAGGTTATTTTCGTTACGGAATATCTGGATTCGGTCTCCACGCTGGCCCGCGATAGAAGCTATGCAATAGCTTAAAAAGCATTAATCATCATTTCATGTACGCCTACCTGTGTCTTTGTATAACAAGTCGAGATTACCATTGCACGGAGCACCAGTTCGAATTTTAATGTGTAGTACTCACTAGGGTACGGACGGGAAAGAAGGTTATGATAAGGTTTACTAAAGTACGTAAAGTTATTACCGTAGAGAAAAGTTTTGCTTACTCTTTTAATAATATTAACTGACTAGCTTTTTCCCGCGGCTTCGCCCACGTTAAGTTCGATTTTCCAAACCCCTATTTAAACCTCTTGGGGTTGAAATTTTCAAAAATTCTTTCTTAGCGGATGCCTACGTCCTAATAGCTACCTGTATGCCAAATTTCAGCTCGATTGGTCTAGTGGTTAGAGCTGTGCGTTGATAGATCAGTCAGTCAGTCAGTCAGTCAGTCAGTCAGTCAGTCAGTCAGTCAGTCAGTCACCTTTGCCTTTTATATATTTAGATTAGACATGGCAACTGTCTCTTTTGAGATAAACCTACACCAGAACAAAAGAGTTGGATCATTATTTTTTCTAAAACTCGAGTAAAATAAAGCAAAAACTAGCAAAACATAAAGTACACAATACGTAAGTAAGAATAGTAAAACACCTATTTAATAAGTAACTTTCCTAAGCTTTTCAGCATTCTGACAAAAGAGAAATAACAGCTGTTTTTATTCTTTTTATTTCTCGGAAGAAAAGCAAACAAGTGGATAGAAATGGAACCAGTTCTGCCACCTCTTGTCCCCGTTTCCTTTTAAGCACTACGCATTCAACAGAAGCGCTAACCAGTGGAAAAAATGCGCAGAATTAAAACACCCGTAATTGATTTTGTTGTTAAGTAATTAGCCTGTCGAGGGCTTGGCCTAAGTGCCACACAAGCTAAAGTGTCGTTAACTACTAAAACGGGGGAATCCAAAAAGCGGGAATTTATAAAGAAATGACGCCATTTGATGACTTATAAACGAAGCTAATAGGTAAATGATTTTTTTCATATTGCTCTATCAAAAACTACAGCTGTAAAGAGAATACCGATTAGATGGATCGATAGAGAATTTTTTTTCTAAGTAAGAAGATTTGGTCAAATATTGGTTAACGACGTTATAGCTTGAGGAAGGTAGCACATTATTCATTACGAGTATGTGTGACTTGGCTCAGAAGAAATGTGCGATCTTTTTTTTTTAAATAAATAGACTAGCGCATGATTGCAATCTCAGCTGATGGTAAGTGAAGATGCAGCCTAAGATGGTGCGCGCTTGCCTAGAAGATTTTTTCTAGATCATATTTTTGTTTTGGACCTTTATGGCTTCAAAGTTACACCTACTAATCAAATCTAGGGCACGTAAGCTTGCATCCTGACGAACAACACTATATTACTCTTTAACCTGGAATAACATTATAAAGTTCTCATGGGATTTATAAAAAAATTTATCATTATTATACGTTACTAAAATTAACGATGATTTTCAGCTAATCAAATATGTTTAACAATTTATATATTAATATAAATTATCTTTGCGTCCGTAAATGTCTCTCATAAAATATTACACCACGGGCCAAATTTTTATAAAGATTTTAGTGAAATAGTTAATGTAGTTCTTAACGCTTTGAAAATAAGGACTAAATACTCGTAGTATGTATGTGGGAAGTTTGGCGCGTGTGCACAGTTTCCAACGTTATCAAGAGTCGGTCTCGGTCACTCGCACAAATGTAGGACGTGTCTCTCCATGACAAGGGTCGTCGAGTCGCAACCCTCGTGCGAGGTTGCTAGGGTTGACACAAATTGAAAAATAAAGCTTTATTTTAAATTCGCTTAGATTCACTCACGTTAGATTCGATTTTTCTAACCTCTACAGCCCTTGGGGGTTTAATTTTCAACATTTGCGTTTACCTATTTTGTAGGATTGGACGAAAATAAAAGCAACCAATAAACATCTACTGCTGGACGGTATCTTTCAAGGCTCGCCTTACAACACGATCAAGATAATGTATGTATGTAATACAGTGACTGCCAACGTCAGTCGTCAGTGAAGTTGTCAGTCTTAGTGGGTTTTCTAACGCTTTATTTTCCGATGCAGGATTGCCGATCGATATGTATATGTCCTGAATCTGGTCCTGCCTTCGTGATTCCACAAGCGTTGTTGGTATCGAACTCTCCAAATTTCCTTCTACAAATCTCCTCATTTCTGATTTGATCTCGCAGGAATACTCCTAGCATTGATCTCTCCGTTGTCTCCGTGGTTCTGCGTATTATGAGGCGCATATTATTTACCAAAAAAGTTTGATCATGAGATTCAGCATTCATCACGCAACGACAATATCTAATATTCAAATTACTAAAAGTACCTATACAAAAAGTCGCCAGCAATCCTTTTGCTCAACCCTAATGGCCAGAGCAGGCTCTCGTTATATAATCATCATGGCTGCAGGGCATTAGTACTCTTAACTCGACTTGACACGGCCCATTTTCGTATGGGATCGACATCTTGACGCTATGAAACGAATCGCGGAAAGATTCTCCTTTTAGATACACGTCTTTTTGGAACGTAGAATCAAAATAGGAATACAGGGGATTTGAAAAGGAATAGAAAATTATTATGGAATAATATTTTGTATTTTTATTTGGTGCAAGGGCGGAAGAAACGACGTTTTTAATTAAAAGCAAAATTGAGTTACAGTCATTTACAGCTCTTGCAGTTGGCAATGTTAGAGACTTTTCGGTCACTGAGTTGATAGCTATTTATATGTAGCTATATTCGTATAATATCATTGTATCGATCCTGTAAACGCCTTTTTTAAGCTCTAATAGCCCAACGGTTAAAGGTGCGGACTCAAAACTGAAAGGTCGCAGGTTCAAATCCCACCCGTTGCACTATGGTTAGTATTTGGTTCCCAGATAAAACGGCAGGTCCTCAACTGTACTTAAGCAAAAAATCACGGCGTTCTATAACTCTGTTACGGCGTGACTGAAGGACGTCTTCACCCGTGTGGAAGGTTTTTAAAAACCCTCTGCTCCTGGATAAAAGGTCAGGCTACCCTTTATTCAGGAAAAGTTCTAAGTCCTCAACTATAAAAATCACGTCGATCCGTGACGCCGTTGCTGCGTGATTAAAGGACAAACCAACAAACAACCTACGTCCGAACGGATTACAATCAGCCTTAATTTTACACCATTTAACCTAATTCAGAAGGACTGAAGGTCCTCTCATAATATTTACCCTCATTTTCTCACACCAGATAAGTCATTTATAAAGAGACCAAACAAATGCTAATACCATCTTAATTCGGGCCGTATTTCCGTGGCATGCCCGCAGCTAAATGCCTTCATTCGAATCTGAATGTCACCGCTTCATAATTTATGAGGTGGCGGACTTATGGTTGTTCATAGCTGTGAGTTATTGTGGTATTGAAGGCGGGTTCTATAATTTTAGAACGAGAGGCGGTCGAGAGATATCAAGTACAACGAATATCTCTCTTATATTAAGTAATTATGTAAGATAGGTTTAGATTTGAGTGCGCTTACAGAGCCAAGCCTCTTACCTTAAAGGTACAATACGAGATTTAATTAAAAAATTTACAGTGTAATTGATAAAAAGAATCTGTTATTCGGTCGAAATAAAATATTTTTATTTAAGTATCTTTTGTTTATATTACATATAAATACAAAACACTCCCTCTGCCACTTTCAATAAATGGAAATTCGATGTTTACCGATTTTTCAAACACAGTTCTAACAACTGCCTCTAGGCCTATTTAGAACGATTTGGAATTTGTAGAGCGCTGGCAAATGACGCGGAATCGGTATAACGAATTCTCCCTTCGTACTCGGTATATTTTAATGAAAGGGAAGGTATGCGTAAAAAATGTAATGCTCATGATTTCTATTCTTAACGCAATAAATGATTCGTAAAAGCGATATTCGTTTTCGGGAGATTTATGCGTGAAGAAAGAAATTTCCTTTATTTATGCGCGCTCATAGACTTTAATGTTTATTCGTCTGTCAACTGAGATGCGTGTGCAAAGTTAAACTTGGAATAAAAAAAAATCTGATTCATACTAGTATGTACAAACTTTGTAGAAGCAGCTGCATAACTTAACTAAGTGTAAGTACACATATTGAACACATTAAAGCTATTAGAAAAATCGAAGTTTTTTGGCAACAATTTGGCAATCATTTCAAGATTCATACTTATGTTTTTTATATGAATAACGGGCAAACGAGCAGGCGGGTCACCTGATGTTAAGTGATTACCGCCGCCCATGAACACTTGTAGTACCAGAGGCGTTGCCGGCTTTTCAAGAATTTATTGGTCCGCCGCTTGAATAACCTCATATTGTAATTAAGTGGAAACACAGCCGATTCAACAATTTATGTCCTGATCTATGTGCTCGTTTAATGTCGTCGTTAAAACAACCACATTTTAAGAAGTACTGCCGATAGATCTCGTCCAGTATCCATAGAACATTATTTTCGAGGTATTTACTTGTGTATGTTAGTGATGATGAAAATTAATAATTGAAACTGTATTCAAAAACAGTGATCAACGGAATGAAGTCGCTGAAGCGGCCAAGTACGCTCGGGTGGAGGCCTCTAATTTGAATTTGCTCTCACCGCAAACCGAATTAGTTACATTTGCTTGTTTAATTGAACGTTTAATTATTATCCAACCGCTGTCATTTATTTTATTGACAAACGAAACGATTTATAATAATTGTATTCAAGAATAAATCGCCGTTATTTATTATTTCGGGGCCTATACTACCAACGCTTAAAGCAGTGCTATTTCAATTTTGTTTTGAGATGTCATCATATAATGACAATCTTACAGTGTTTAGGTAAGTACTTTAAGGTTGACATTGTGTGATTTCTCAAAACAACATTGAAGTAATACTGCTTTAAGAGTTGGTAGTACTAAGTATAAGCCTAGTTATTGTAATTATACTTAATTTTTTTTTTATTTATTGTTCAAAATATACAAAAAACAAATTACCAAACAATTTAAGCCACGCTCATGAAGCTTAATTCTAGTTGGATAAATTATTCGGCTGTGGATCAAGGTTGTCAACTAATTCTTATTACGTTTGGTATCTGACGAGGAATTGTGGAGTTCAGAACTGGGCTATACCTATTACACCCCTGTCCTTCGAATGTAGGACGAAGTATGTAAAGCCATCGCTTCGGTGCGAGTATCATGCAGTTGCCATTTGCCGCCAAACGATGCTCCTACTACTATATTCAAATTCAAATGCAAAATGATTTATTTCATGTAAGCCAATTTGGAACTTTTAAGATAAGTGAAGGCTCTACATTAAAATTCAGAACGCAGATTCTGTTTAGTAGAGCAGTTAAGAAAATCCAAAACAAAAAAGTGTTAAGATATATTATAGCTTGCCAATGTAATACATATTACATATAACTGTGGTCAGGTGATAATCGTTGGAGTCCCATGGTGCTGGAGTGGTGACCCCGCACCGAAAAGCACAGTGATGTAAACGACACAAGACCGAGGTCTTTGCAAGAGACCTTTGTCCAGCAGTGGACGTCTATTGACTGATAGAGAAGAAACGGGGCAGCTGAAGCGAAGCAGATGGCTTCCATGCAATTTTGTCATTCATTCAAAGAAACTCCATAACTGTGTCATAATCTCTACTTAACAAGAAATTAGATACAAATCGCCCACATTTTCAATTACTTACCAGCCGGGTCAAACAAAACCGCAACACAAAATTTGAATAACAATCCTCGACATAATGATCTCAAACAATTAATTGAACGTCGTTTGCAAAGCCAGCTTTATTATGGAAAAAAGTTAATTTCCTTAATTCGGGCGCTCTTCATTTCGGCAGTCCAATTCTTTTTTGCCAGCTCACCGGCTACAGAAAAAGTTTCGCTTGTTCACGTTTCATTCATTTATTTGTGACTTTTTGAATCCAATTTGTGGATTTTTCTCCTTAAATATCATCTTTCTCTCTTATTTTGCCTTTATAATGAATGCTTTTTTACACTATAAATTATTTTTGGACGCGACTGCGTATATTTTAATTGATTAATTCAAATGAGATGCTTGAAAATAAATATTGTGCTACTTTTCATAAACCAGTCCGTGAAAATTAGTTGACATAATTTTCAAAAGCTGCAAACTTTTGCCCAAAACTCTATCAAGAGAATTATTGTAATCCGAGGTAATAACGACCATTTCCAATATAAAAACAAGCATATACTGTTATTTAGTATGGACCTTAAAGAAATGGAACTTGATTTCAACTAACATCTTGAAACTCATTGAATACCAAAACATGTTGTCTTTAAAAGTTACTCGAGAGCCTCTTATTATAGATATTTACGTAACCTCAGTATCACATTTATTTACTTAAAAAGTTACACAAAGGCTGAGATCTATTGAGTAAACTAATTAACTTTAAGAAACTCAAAGATCAGAACACAGTCAATATTGGTAGGTACACAAAATTTCAATATAAGACCTATGAATTCTTTCGCTTGTAAGGCTTCCCTAGTAGTCGAGTAAATAGATAACAGGCATAGTAGCAAATATGAATGCCTAGATACATAATATTGCTCATAAAATTGTTTAACATGAATAATTTTCAAAGCAATACCCATGAATAAACTTTCGCTGGTTATCCGAGTAGAACTTACGAGTGTTTAATGGAACACGCTTCTAGGATTATATTTTCCGAAAAAGGAGTCCTTTCTATTTTGTATTTGCGTTCATTTCTACATAACGGTGTGATTGAATCCGATCTAAAGAGATAACCTTGTCCATTTGATTTGGTTTGTCAGTGGAGTCCAAAAGTGTTGTTGGAACGAAGTTCCTTATCGCGCGTTGTGAAAGGGGGCTAGACGGAAAAAATTCTTACAAAAAGTTGTCACGACACTTTTTGCTATAGTAAGCTATTGCAAGCTGTGCGGCGTCGCATGTTTCTCTGTCTGTCTCTCTCTCTCTTATAGAAAGCAAGCCAGATAATATTTTCATTTCTATTTCGCATTGAACTTCGTTCCATCCGGGTGTCCCTTGACACCTCTCAAGTTTTTTTTAAAATTTAAAATACTACTGAAATTCCTACAACCTACTATTTTTATTTTTTACGATCTACATAATATTATGTTCGAACAATTAGGCAATTTTTTTTAAAATTTTTTCTTATGACATAATTGCATGGAAATAATCGGCTTGGCATTCAACTGACCACAAGATAGTGTAGTATACATCGATATTGTAATATTTGTTTTGAAAAGAGCAACTATCTATTGAATTTCTTGCCGGATCATCTCAGCAAAATCTGCAATCCGAACCGGTGGTAGAGTCTTGACGTGTTATAAGAGCCTATATGAAGGAAATTATTTTCAATTTCGAATTTCTTTTTTCTCTTGTATTTTAGTATTCTTTCCACGTGCACGTTATTAATTCATTATTCAAAGAGCGTAAAATGTTATTAATATTGCAGTGCCATAAATTACCAGGATTACAGACATTATGAGGTTGTGTTTTTCAGTCTCGACGGAGCTTATTACAACGTATAAAAACATTTGCGAAGCAAATTACATTAGGTAGCTTATGGCCTAATGCCATTTTTGTAGCGTTTCTCAGAACGAGGAAAAAATGTATATTATGAACTTTCTTGGTGTTGGTCCTAATGATTATGTCCGTGAGTATTAGGGGTGTTTTTGAATAAGTAAAGCATAATAAACGATGAAGGAATTTACGGAGTCATTATAATATTATACTAGCTTTTACCGGCAGCTTCGTTCCCGCCATCTATTAAAAGTAATCCGAAGTGGTGATTCTTATACAAAATTACCAATACATAATTTATAAATATTATAATTATATTTACTTAAAATGGACTAAAATTGCCTTTTGTGTCATACCTTTTGTCTCTTCTTATATATATTTTTTCTTTGTTGTTGTTTTGGTGCAAATAAAGAGTTAAATAAATAATAATAAATAAATAAAATCTAAATTATTCTAAGTCAATGTAACAATTAATTCATACGCTTTCAGTTATTTTTCTTTCAAAGCCCTATACCCGCGATATCTTTTTCTTTCGAGACAGACTGCTGCTTCAGAAAAAGCCTTGTAACCTTATCTTTCTAACTATTTTATCAAACACCTGAGTGTATGCTACACACTCGAACAAAACAAAGGACCACTCAGACTATGTAGTTAAAATGACTTCAATAAATTACTTTGTTGAATAGATGGTTCACAAATGCGTAGGCAGACCTTATTATTTCATACAAAAACGCCCAAGGGAAATATGACGAAAATATATAAGGTCGCACTATAATTGAAATAAGTCGATAAAATCCCCTGAAAATGTGGCTTTTGTGTGATTTCTGAAGACATTGCCATAAAAGGTTACAGCCATAGTAGCAGACAAAGGTGGATATATTTTGCATTCTTGGACGTTGGCGGTTTTTAATCGATGAAGTATGCGGTAGTTTTTTATAAAAGTCAAATATACTGCTTGTCTGCTGTAAGGTGAAAGGTATATTGGTTTTCCAAATATTGCGGTTCGAATTTCGCCTAAAAAAGTTATGGCATGATACAATATACTAATATGGAAATAGCTAACTACCTACCTATGTATAGGGTCAATGAAAGTTTCTGATACCGAGAAATAGGGATGTAGTCAACTAATCATAGCAGTAAAGTAACTCTATCAAACTTCAAAACACGCGCATAGTATGGGAGCTTGTATGAAATAATGAACTGTGACGTCATAAATATTTGACGCACTTTTTGTGCTTTAATCGATAATTTTAAATGCTTATATGTAGTAAGATACACATAAATTGGTATAAAATCTCTCACGTAGATCTCTCTCTCTCTTTGGTCTTATGTAGATCAAAATGTTTAATTTGAAAGGATTACTTACAAGGTTCATCAGTGGTAGCAATTTTAGTAGTAGGTACTTCGTCCTTTTTTAGTTCTTAAACTTAATATAACGAAAACTTTGATCCAAAAGAAAAATATTCTGCTTAGAAGCCCAATATGGTGAGAGAAAGCCATTGTCGGGAATATTCGAGGGGCTCGAAATGTTTTAAGTAGAATCCCAACTGAATTTTATCGGTCCTTACAAAACGAGAGTAAATGTACGAGTTTCTTTAACATCGTAGACCGCAGTCTACTATCTGCTTATAGAAAAAAAGTCGATTCTGATTATTCATAAAATCAACATGTTGTACTACAATGCGCCATCATGGCGCATAAAAAACATTTGACGTTTGAAAAATTGAGTCACTACTGATTATCGAACGAAAGTAAAGTACAGAAACGCTTAGAGTTTCAAATTACTGAATAAATTGACATGTAAAATATGGTAAAATAAAGGCAAGACAAGAAAGAAGGGGGATAAAATTTCACAGAAAGCCCGGTAAACAGCGATCGAGCGCGCCATTAGGCCCATGCATAAATTGTTAGTTCAGTGACGACAGACGGCCGTCACGCCGCATGTCCGCTTTGCCAATCTTTATCCCTTTACTTCAGTATTGTACAGATGTCTGCTTTATTACTGGTGATTTGACCTAAAGCCTTGCGTCTTATTTCTAAAGTTTCAATTTTATTTATGGCGTGTAGGAAATGATATGGGGTATGGTTTAAGATAACCCTCTAAAACGTCAATTTTTGAAGTAAAATGAACGTTAAAATACCCACATAAAATACCACTCAACTTTCGAACATTACCACTATGGCATTTACCACTCGCTTAAACAACATTTTCGCTTTTATTCCTTTGCTTTAAGAGCATTAGTAGACATTATTCTTCCCATTGATACGGAGAAAATTATATTCCATGACATTAAACTCCTTGGACGCGCAAAACACTTGGCACTGTACCTAATAGGAAGACAACAAGAATTGTAATGCAATGCCTCCCATAAAATACGATACATGTACTCACAATGTATGTAGAAATTCAATTTATCTGATGAAATATAGGGAGCCCTAAATTTACATAGACTAAAATACGATACAACTTCCATATTTACATTCGGAGACTTGTGAACATACTATTAATCGTGTTCACTTTACGGCCTTACTTCTTGACAAGTATAGGTAATGGTGGAATAGTTTTTTGTTGGATTCTCAACCTTGCCGCGATAGAAATAAAAATCAAATGGTTTAACACAGGTGTTTCCATATCGTCATATACATGCGTGTGACAAATTGCCCGGTAAGCACATTGTTTGGTCCCACGGAATAGCCAAGCAGGCCCTATCTCTCACTTTGTATTTTATACAGTCGGCTGCAGAATTATGTGAAGATCATAAATATGCACTGTTTGGAAAACACAAATAACAATTTATATTATTATTTGAATATTTTTATTCAATTCTTTTCAGTTACTAGTAGGCTTGGTGGTTATAAAACAGCTCCTCCGTTTTTCTTTCAGAAACTACTGCAACTAGAGATTTTCATTCCACCAATGGTCTATCCATAATTCTGCGAATAAATTTGTTTTTTGTTTTGAGTTGAAAATCTGTCAAAACGTCAAATTCATTGATCAATTGAATGTTCCTCGGCAACGGTAAAATAAGCTCTTGGTGTTCAGCACATAGATGTTTATATACAAATGAAAAGGTTAATAATTCTGGCTTATCATAACACAGGGGGTCTTAGTTTGGAAGTCGGGCACTTTACTGTGCTGCACATAGCACGTTCTATATTTTTATTGTTTAAAAAACAATAAATAGATTAGGTATGGTGTATTAATAGTGTAGTCTTTCAGACGGGTCTTATATTTTAGTTTAGGAGTTTTGTATTCCGATATATATTAGCTGTATATCTGATGCAGAGTGTACCAACTAGTACGTTGTTATATTGAGAATGACTATGATTAAAGATCGTTACTGAACACACTTGCAGGAGGTCTGTACCTAACACAAAGTTAACACGTACCTACTCGTAAATACAGATTATAAAGGGATACACGTTCACGACAGTGTTTCAAAGTTCCCATACACTTTAACGGCCATCCATAAAATAATAATTCTTTTCAATTTCCAATGTCGAAATCAGCATTAAAACTTTGAAGGGAAATTAAGTCGTTTTGTTTTAATCATGATTTTATGGATGTAATAAAATGAGCTTTTAAAATATGATCTGTCGGAATAAATTAAACAGGAAAGTCTTAATTTAAAGACTATGGTAAACAACATGGTCATGATCTTACTTTACAGGCTCACCTACTCTAGATTTAGACCCGATTTTACCAAACTTTCTTGCTCTCGATAATAGCAATACCAGGAATTATTTCAGTCTCCTTTATACCTGGACAGTACCTTTTCCCGATCAGTGATTTTAATCCCAGATTCGATTATGGTAAAATCATGGTAAAATGTACATAAATATTGTGTATTTTTGAAATAACTGCTAATTATGCTCTCGAGTAAGACTTGGTGAAATTAAGCCTAAATGCATTAGCTGATTGTTTTGATTTAGACTAAATGACTATCACACCATGAACCATCATAGTATCTTTTATAGTTCCTACGAGACTTAGGAAACGAGTTTTTGTGCAAAATGCAGAGCAATAAACTGACCTGACTAAATGACCAATAAACAGGAACCAATGTAAAAATCTAACAAGCAACACCTTACAGCTAGTTCAATAAAAACGTCCGTACCTTTCTAGGTATCAATGTCCAATAATTACATGCATCTCGTTGATAGGTCGCATTTATCTTATTATGAAAGCTACTCGGGTGGTTACCCTCAATCAGCTGAATTGTTACCGGACAATAAATAACGTCGGCCGGCGCGTTGAGAAGAGACTAATTAAGTTCTTGTGCTACGAAGCAGTGGGCGTTGGAGTCACGTTTTAGGCCGGCCTTAAACATCCGGAATCAGATTCTTAATTCGGAAACGGCATTAAGAATTCCGCAGCGAAACTTTTCTTCAAAAAAAAAACAAAAAATTCTGGGTTACTTATCTATAGCACTGATAAAAAGGTGTTTATTAAATTAGGTATTCAGAAAGCTCATTTGGTCAGGATGATCTGAAAAAATTAAATCTAGAATAAATCTGAATTTTACAAAATTGTATGCAATTTTCAGCGTTTTGGTTTCAGAGATTTGCCGAATTGAAGATTTTTTAAACCTTAACCTTCAAGCAGGCGCGTGGCCATTTATAACGGCAGCGGTCGCGCGTAACCTAAAAGACCTATTGGAGATTTTAGGGGTTTAAAATGAAAAATCATTAAATTATCATTTATGTTTTATAATCAAAACATTTATCTTTTAGTCAGGAAAGTATTTAGATGCAGAAAAATATTTCAATCCAAGTAATTGCCGTTAAAATGATATTTAAAAGAAATATATATTTCTTTGAGTTGGGTCTCAATTTTAGGACATAAATCTTACTCATTTATTAAAATAAAATCAACTAAATATCTTTGAACACTTACAAAACAAATTAACATCGTATGTATTATCATTAGAAAACAAACAATATAATTAAAACTTAAAAAATTTTTTTTTTTATATTTTTAGCGAGCAAAAGAGCAGGCGGGTCACCTGATGTTAAGTGATTATCGTTGCCCATGAACATTCTGCAAATAATTTTTGGATTATAAAACAATTTGCAAGATAAATCCCTATAATTAGAGATCAAAAATCTGGTATATATTAACGTTTAGTTTTCTTCCTCATCAGTCTCTTTTTCACTCTCTGTGTCTTCTTCAATTAGTTGTGCAATTATCTCGGATTCACTGACGAATCTACGAGTCATTTTTTACAAAAACTATCAATAAAACACAAATTTAGTTTAATACATAAGATAAAATATTTTCGCAAATAGAGTCGCGCGTAACCTTTACGACGACGGGCGCGTGTAGTCTTTTCGACGCCTACGCCACGATTAAAACAAAAGCTATTTGTTAAATATGGGACGAACGGGGAATGAAGGTATGTAGTTGTTTTTGTTTGTAATAAACTTAGAAGAGGGTACTTGAGACGAGAAATATTTGACACGAATATGTTTGAAATTATAAACAAAAATGTAACAAGTGCGGTCGATTCGACGCCGCGCGACCGCTTGAAGGTTAAAGCCGGACTTCACTCCCCGGTTGCGGTCCGTTTTTATAAGGTAATTAGTGCATCTTCATCTCGGTTAAACGCAGTCAGCAGAACTATGGCTGGACAATAAATAGCCTTGTGATTTTCGATGATCAGTTTCAGGATCTGAATTCCCTTGCTGAATACAGAAAATGATTCCAGATGATTTAGAATGACCTTCAGCCCGGATTTCACTGCCCGGTTGCAGTCCGTACCGGTTTCATAAGTTTTAATTATGTATTCAATTGTTTTATACCCAATGTACAGAATGTTTTTCAAATTAATTTTGCAACTAGAGGCGCCATTGGTGGTAACCTTCATTTAAAAACGAGCTCGAGTTTTAATTGCATTTGATTGAGACTTATAACTCGCACAAAAAATTGTTTATGTTATGTGTGAGTCCCTATCCGGACCGAGTATGACCGGACTATATGAACCGAGTATACGCACTTAAAGCCACTATACTTATGTAGAGCAACCTTAACTA
Source organism: Hipparchia sbordonii (assembly GCA_038048805.1). Taxonomy (NCBI): domain Eukaryota; kingdom Metazoa; phylum Arthropoda; class Insecta; order Lepidoptera; family Nymphalidae; genus Hipparchia; species Hipparchia sbordonii. Next base: position 9,244,227 of record JBBIWI010000008.1, on the reverse strand, counting down.
TAATTATCACAAAGCGTTTCTCCATGCATTTGGTTGGTAAAAAATGCAAATGAGATGCTGATACATTTTGTAGCTTAGATACCTACCTACCAGTGTAGGATAAAAAAAAAATAAAAAAAAATCGCAGATCGCAAGAACTGCTAGAGGCGCATTCTACACTTAGATTTGAAAAATATGCTGGCATTTATAACCGAATTTTAAATTTGTTTTTTTAACAACTATTTTTTTGTGTTCATGTTACCTTTGCAGATTGTGAACCGATTTTATTCATTAAATTTTTATTGAAAAGTTTATAATTTTCTCGATAGTGAGCGCTTTTTTGAAGAAAATCTTGCACCTGTAAGGATGCCAAACCAAGGAATTAACCCCCTTTATTGAATTTCAAGCTTCTGAAGCTTTTTTAAAGGAATTTTATATTTAATTATTAAGTCCTAAAATTTATATGTGTAGTTACTGCTTAACAAAATAATATTATGTTCCTGCATCTTCGTACACTGTCAGTTAAGTTTATACACTGATTGGTAATGATAAGTGGATTACATGTTATAGGTTATGTTTACCTTCATCGTTAAAGTATTATAATATTATGATTAATTGGAAGAAATCACGATCTTCAACAATGTAGAATAGATAAGAGAGATTTAAAAGTAATGGTTTAAATTTTAAAATTATGGGTTGAATTTACACTGCTATATCCAAGTTAGCCCACTACCATTTTAGACTGCATCGTCACTTACCATCAGGTGAGATCGCAGACAAGGGCTATCTTGTTATCGAAAAAAAAATTATAAATGAGTAAACTCACCTAAAATGTCGTGTTTATAAAAACTTGTCTAGCGCAGACCAGACGCATAGTTGCATATTTACGTGCGTGCTTCGTCTAATAAGCATGCTACACCTTTTAATATTTCTTATCTTCGTAACATGTTAATGTACGCTCTGTAAATAACCTTCATTAGTAATAAAGATTGCCATCAGAACGCGATCCCTTGGAGTTGGGAGCCTGTTTAGATACATTGCAATGTATTGCCGAGTAAACAAAAGTAATTAAATCTAGTGAGTGAGTAGTTTCTTAGATTGTCGTAGTTATATTAAACCCTGCTTACTGGGGTTTAATATTACTACACTGCTAAATCTATTATTAAAATAAAAATCAATCTTTGGGATACGCTCAAACAACATAATTTTTAAAGAAACTAATTCCTATAACTGGGTACTACCTAATTCCATGGGTTTCAAGCATGCCCAAGGATTATATTATAATCCTTGCCCAAGCATGCCCAAGGATTATATTATAATCCTTGCCCAAGCATGCCCAAGGATTATATTATAATCCTTGCCCAAGCATGCCCAAGGATTATATTATAATCCTTGGGCATGCTTGAAACCCATGGAATTAGGTAGTACCCAGTTCTTAGGAATTAGTTTCTTTAAAACCATTGCGTCACCCAAGCATACGTCATTTTGGTCTAGACAGTGACTATATTTAAAATCTAAAGCGTTGTTGTCACGCCAATCGATAACATCGTTATGTACATACTGATACATCATGATAGTTCATGGAACATAATTCATAGAAGCTCCTTGATCATTCAGAAAGTAAGAATATTAAAATATGAATTTATATAAAATACTAGCTTTTGCTTTTGGATTTAGGTTTTAAAAAATCCACAGGAACATGCACAGACATCCTGTTTCCTAGATAAAAGTGACTTAGGTATGTCTCTCAATCTCCAAGTCCTCAAACCAATGTAAAAAATCACGTCGATGTGTTACTCCGTTACCGCGTGATTGAAGGACAAACTAACGTACTTTCGCGTTAATTTATTATTGATTCTGATTGAAATAATAATGAATTTGTTTTGTGAAATATCCCTAAATCCTTGACTAGAGATAAGAAAAAAAGACTGCCGCGGTAAAGCTATTGCATAGCATTTTTTATCAACACCATCTAGCGGTGAGAGGAGTCCCGTGTCAGGTTATTTTCGTTACGGAATTTCTGGATTCGGTCTCCACGCTCAAGGCCCGCGATAGAAGCTATGCAATAGCTTAATAATTTGTATTTTAATCAGGTACTTAAATAACTTAAATCAATTCTTGTAACGCAACACCCTAATTTATTGAGAACATAATTTAAAAACAAACATACCCGACAACATTTATTGATTGTCGTAATAAGAACTTAATGAATTCTAAGCAAACAGTTTTATGAGCCTTATTATATTCTACTCGTAAATTAAATGGAACTCATCAATAATTTTATTACTTCACAGACTCTCTGTGCTATACAGATTAATCATATTTCGTTTGTACGTTTGGCGTCTTAAGAATGGCCTTACTTATTCTTCCATAATTTTAAGCTATTGCATAGCTTCTATCGCGGGCCAGAGTGGAGACCGAATCCAGAAATTCCGTAACGAAAATAACCTGACACGGGACTCCTCTACGGTGAGCCGCTAGATGGCGCATTTTTTATAAACGCCATCTAGCGGTGAGCCGCTAGATGGCGTTGATAAAAAATGCTATGCAATAGCTTTACCGCGGCAGTCCCCAAGTGCCACACGTCTTTTTTTTTTAATTCGATGACAAGATAGTTCTTGACTGCAATCTCACCTAAAGGTAAGCGATGATGGAGTCTAAGGTAGCGGACTAATTTAGAAGGGATATGGCAGTGTACTTCAACCCAAACCCCGAATCAATTTCTACACGCAATCATGCCGGAGCGATAAATCACTTGGCGGCACGTTTTTGTCGGTAGAGTGGTAACTAGCCATGGCCAAAGCCTCCTACCAGACCAGATCAGAGACAATTCAGAAATTATAAATTCCCAAATTGTCCCCGACGGGAATCGAACCCGAGACCTCCCAGTTATAAGACCACAGTGCTCACCACAGCGCAAGGGAGGTCGTCAAAATTTATAACCATAGGCAATGGCAGGTATTTAGCATTGCGTTACTTTAAGTACACAGGTACCTAATAAAATTCAATGGTACCTAAACTACAAATGCAGGGCGGTGTGACAGAAACTGAATTGAATGTGCACTGGCAAAGTAGTAACCACTGAGGTCTCATAACGTACTAATTAAATGGCAGCTCTGGAGGGAGGAAATAGTAGCGTATAAGTCCGCTTGGAAGCTTTTCATCCTCTAACATATTTTCTATTCAAACTTTTCATATTAACCGATATATAGGCCATGATCGCCACATTACACGATCTTGTATCGCCTGTATAAAAGGACTGTACTGCGATATTTTGAGATCGCAAGGCTGTACTCTTAAGCTGGATGATTTCTAATGATTCTTGGGTTTTTTTATGGGCGACGGCTCTATAATTCTTCAGTATAGTCGATTTTTTCAAAATTCATGATGCATAGAGAAAAAGAGAAATCTTATGCATATTATATTTACGGAGTAACGAGTAAGTAACAGTTATTTTAGCGGAGTATTATAATAATATTAAAAGTCGAGCTATAGAACTAAGCACTCCCATGTTGATATGTGTTGGATTATATGTATTGCATTTTTGAAGCTTCACTGTGGAAGCACTGTATACATAGCTTAGTTTGGTTACTTATTGTAAAATTATTTTATTTTTTGAAAAGAGCAACTGCTGAGTTTCTTGCCGGTTCTTCTCAGCAGAATCTGCATTCCGAACCGGTGGTAGATTTACGACGTGTCATAAGTGCTACAAGGTGACCTACATGAAATAAATAAATTTTGTAAAAAAACTAAAATAGGGAGTAATGCGAGTGCCAATATAAGTAAGTTACTGAATCTGCCATCAAAATAGCCAATGTCACAAAATTCGGCGCTACTTTATTTACGCCTATTAATTCGTTTGTGATAAGCCTAACATGATGAAAATCGACGTAGATATTCCACATTTTTTGTTCAAAACATTATTTAATGGAATAACTTTCTCTTGAAGCATTAAAGAAATTATTCGGCCCATTACTTTACGTAATTAGGGCGACGGGTGAGAGATAATTGAGTTGATATCCACAAAACGCCTTGCCGCGGCCGGCTTTAGAAAGAAATTATATATCTACTCAAGTACCTATTGCTGGTTATTTTATTTATTGGTAGAGATATTTTAATTTTAATTTAATGATAAACATGTACTCCCGCGGATATACTAATAAAAAAGGCTTCTCATAAAGCTGCAATAACAATGCAATAAATGTTACTGGACGTGAAATAGGCGAGCAATAATCGTAACTCGGCAACGCTTTACGCTTAGGTAATTACTGTTAATAAGTCATTTGACTTTCTTTATCCGTATCATTCAAGATCTGGGAGCTCGGTACAATCACTGGGATCATCGCTACTAAGCTATATTCAAATTCAAATTCAAATTCAAATTTTATTTATTTCATGTAGGCTACCTTGTAGCACTTATGACACGTCTTAAATCTACCACCGGTTCGGAATGCAGATTCTACTGAGAAGAACCGACAAGAAACTCAGCAGTTGCTCTTTTCAAAAAATAAACTAATTTTACAATAAGTAACCAAACTAAGCTAAGTATACAGTGAAGCTTCAAAAATGCAATACATATAATCCAACACATGTCAACATGGGAAGACAAAGCAGACCCATTCCCATTGGTGGCACCCGTTCACGAGCACGACGCATGATCCAGCCATTGCTTCGCTCAACCATATTTTCAGCATCATCACTGGTTTGATTCTACCGTAGTAAAATTGGGTATATTTGACTGTTATCAAAATATGGATATTTATTCATTACAATCGAAACTGTTACATGTAAGAATAACATTTTTGTGAAAACAAAATAAATCGGTCAAAAAATCAAAAAACAATTACTGCTATAAGCTGTTTTACTGCGTTATCTACGTTATCTGTTTCTTTCTAAAACGAAATTTTGTATGGAGAGTGTATGAAGCTACTGAGGTGACATCATGTTGCAATAGCGCTCTCTTTATCTAACAGCTCTATATTTTCGAGACTAGTAATTAAGATATTAAAAAAAGAAAAATTTTTTTTTTTATAATACTTTTTAATAACCTTTATTTTCAGTAGGGGTATGCCGTATGGGTTGCATATACACTGACATACCCCTTCCAAGTTAGCCCGCTACCATCTTAGACTGCATCACTTACCATCAGGTTAGATCGTAGTCAAGGACTATGTAGTCATCGAATAAAAAAATAAAAAAATTGTCAGATACCCAATTACTCCGTGCAGATATTATTTTTCCTTGAAACTCTATAAAATGATACATTTTCATTAGCAGATTTAATAATGATTTACGACATGAGTGTTTCAATGAAAATAAATTTGGCGTGGGCACCCAACTTGTTTATGGGTCAAAAAAATTAAACGTTGATTGAAATCAATCGTTGAAGTCATTTTTGTAAATCAAAAGAGTAAGGACATGATGTTTCAATTACCACTCATTCATTCAGTCTATTTTAAACAGCTTACCTCATCCTTACCGAATATTATAAATGCGAAAATGTGTTTGTTTATTGATTTGTCTTTCAATCACGCATCAATAGAGCTACCTAACAATCTGCGTGATTTGTTTGCATGGATAAGTATAATTCAGACCTTTAATTCCGGAAAAGCAAAGTCGCGAGAGATTTTTAAGAACTCGGGTGAAATCGCGGGAAAAAATAGTCTAGTCTCATTCTCAAGTTGATACTTAAAGCCGTTTGTTTATAAGAAACACTGAGAGACCAAGAACAAAGATATTCTGTTAACTAACTAAAGTGACTTTGGTTTGAGGTAAGGAACCCTTAGAAACTCTACCTATAGCGATGCATTTTTGACAACCTCCCTGGCGCAGTGGTCAGCGCTGTGGTCTTATAACTGGAAGGTCTCGGGTTCGATTCCCGGCGGGGACAATTTGGGAATTTGTAATTTCTTAATTGTCTGGTCTGATGGAAGGCTTTGGCCGTGGCTAGTTAGCACCCAACCGTCAAGACGTACCGCCAAACGATTTAGCGTTCCAGCTGTAGAAACCGATTAGGGGTATGAGTACACTGTCATACCCCTTCCAAATTAACCTGCTACGATCTGAGACTGCATCGTCACTTACCATCAAGTGAGATTGCAGTCAAGGACTATCTTGTCATCGAATAAAAAAAATGCTTTCTAAAATCTTTAAGTTTTATTTTTTGGTATTTATTTAAGAAGTGTGGTCCAGATGTTTAACGTGTCCGAAGATGTTATCTACGTGACTCGAAGCTTGATATCAATTCGACGAACACCGCTATCGGTGATCGTAACACATTATTATTATCGATGCAACATGTTTTATACAAGACGAATGTCATCATGTACCTGCAAATATTTTAAGCGCTGCCTTTTTATTCGTTTACGTACGGGCAGGTAATAATTAAGTAGAAATAGGTATCTAAAATAAACCTGCTCAAACCACTGGACGTATCTGGCTGGGCATACAGATAGCTATTATGATGTAAGCATCTGCTAAGAAAGGATTTCTGAAAATTCAACCCCTCAGGAGGTAAAATGGGGGTTTGAAAATCAAACTTAACGTGAGCGAAGCCGCTGGTAAAAGCTAGTTGAATATATTATCAAAAAATGTATGCTTATTTGGTTTCAATTTGTTTTTAAGCCCAACGGCATTACTAAAGCCATAATTTTATCAATCGATGATCGAAAAAATCTCAGAAAATCTAACTTTAAAGTACCTGCCTACCTCTGTACGTTCTCATTGTTCTCACATTCGAAGGCTTCTGGAAGAAATCTCCTCCTTAGAGATAAGCTGTCCTTGTGCATGTCCTTTAAATGTTTATGTCATTATCTGCTACTAAATAAATAAATAAATCGCAATCTACACTACTATTATAAAAAGGAAAGATTTGTATTTTGGTGTGTATGTTTGTAATGAATAAACTCAAAAACTACCGGACCGATTTGGCTGAAATTTAAAATGAAGATAGATTTTACCTTGAATTAAAATATAGGCTATTTTTTATTCCGAAAAAAATTATAGTTCCCGCGGAATCTTGAAAACTAATTCCACGCGAATGAAGTCGCGAGAGCATCAGCTAGTTTTTTATAAATTAATAATAATAATAAATAATTTATTCTTATGGCTACTCAGTATATTTTTTAATTCGGTGTACCAAGTAATTACATTTGGCGCGAACATAAATTACTGTAATTTGAAAAAAAAACATGTACAGTTCAAATAAACGACCCAAAATATTACACCTTACAACATTTAAATACCAAAAATTTAATGGAAAGAAAGAGAACAAAAAACGCATAAAAATTAATAACCAAGTTAGGGGCACGAGGCATTTTTTCCATAGTTATGGGTCACGCGAAAACATCATAATTTTTGAACTTGAAAGTTGGTGCTACATGTAATTTGGCTGATGGAGAGATAAAAGAGAAATATACGACGCCGATCCTTTACACGACGCGATTCTTTCTGTCTGTGTCGTGAGGGCCGCCAATTATAGTCAAGTCGATTTTAATTCGACAATCATGTGCTAACTTCGTGAGACAAACGCACTAGATATATATCAACACTAGCTTTTGCCCCCGCGACTTCGTCCGCGTGGAATTAGATTTTGGGGTGGAATTTCCAAAAACTGTGACACACGTACTTTTTTATTTTTAACTGAAAGCTCAAATACCAACTTTGATGGAAACAGCTTGAAAAATGACGGAGTTTCATATAAACTTCCATCCCCTATTTAAACCCCTTAGGGGTGGAATTTCCAATAATCCTTTCTTAGTGTGCGCCTACGTCATAAAAGGAACCAACTGTAAAAATTTCAAGTTTCTAACTTCAGTACTTTAGGCTGTGCGTTGATATCTCAGTCAGTCAGTCAGGACTTTGAATTTTATATATGAATACTAGAAATAAAAAAGGGTCTAAGTACCAAAACAAAAACGAGCGGGAATTTGTGTTTCAATAATAAACCATTTTAACAACGCTAGACGTTAAGTCCTTATTTTAGGTTATTGGCGAGGGAACATACTCAATAATAAAGTAATAAAAACCGAAATGAAATTTTTGGCACTTAGACCCTTTTTTATTTCTAGTATTCATATATAGATAATACATTACAATATTCTCTATTTATTTCGCACCAAAGCTCCCGATACCCATCACAGTGCAGTGGTCCGCGCTGCAGTAGGTACGACTAGCATTATTAAATTAGACTCTAGATCCCTGTGTGTAATTATTAATTAAAATGGACTTGCGTGTAACCGCCGCCGGTCGGGGGTTCGCTAATTCATGGTTAAATAAATGGCTGTTGTTCTTTGTTTAATGACTAGTCGTATATTTAAAATAACTATAAACCCAATTAGATAATGAGAATTTGTTTTGAAACGCTTCACTTAATTACTTTCATTTTAGCTGTGACACTTCTCGATTTATGCTTGAATTATTTTTTTTTCATTGGGATTTAGGTACGTACAACCTATAATATTATCTCTATTCGTTGGTGTTACACCTAATGAGTTTCTCAACAAAAATTAAGCAGGTTGGTGCAAGTTGGTTTAAAATGTATTTGGTATTAAATTCAACTTACTTACCCAGTTAAGAATTTAAAATTCACAAATTCTTTAACCAAACATAATCGCAATGTCAATGTAATTATCCACGATTCATACATTTTTGGTCCAAAAATGAAAGTGCCGGCCAAGAAAAAAATGTGCTGTATTTTTAACCGACTTCCAAAAAGGAGGAGGTTATGTTAGGACTAGTCCTCCTAAACATTTTTTATTATGACACCGAAGCTGTAGAACCATTGACCTTGGTTTTATTTAAGTTTAAAAATCTTTGGACCAAGATGAATGATGTCTTTTAATTAGGTACATACTGGGTTAACATTTCTCAAGCAGATTTACAGTTTTTTGCAAAAAACTAATGTCATCGAATACGAATACGATCAATGGAATTAAATCTTACACTAAACCTACTTGTGGCCTTTTCAAGGCACGTGTAGGCACATAACTAGCTAATTATTTTTAAGAGAGGACTCGCAAAGACAAAGTCAAATTTAAAAGGCAGTTTCGCGTTGCAATAAATTGAAACAAGAGTTTTATTGTCCGTACAACAATAACGAGTTCCATTGAACCTGATTAAAGTAGGGTAGACTGGGTACGGTTGTAACGGGGTACGGTTGAAACAACTCAAATATTTCCGAAACTATAAACAACACAGGAAGGGGTACAAGGAGAGAAACACGCGGATTTCAAGTGCCAACATGATTCAAAGTGTTGCGTCGCACTCTGCGCACTTATAACGTTTAGACAAAGGCCTATTGTGTTTTGGCAACCAAAAGTAAGTATTTTTGATGAATTTTTTCACGATATAGCGTGACTAGTAATATAATTTTCATATTTGAGTATTAATATATGCAATTGTTGTATTTTAGAGATTATAATGAGCTGGTTCGTTTTTACATACGTTATTAGGGCTCAGGCCTGTGTCCGTTTTATTGCCAAAATAGGTGGTGGGTACGGTTGTAACGATTTTCATGGGTACGGTTGTAACATTAGTTTTACTATATTTTTGCATTGCAGATGCCTAGGAAACGCGTAAGAAAGACTTCGAGAGGTGAAAGCGATGTTGTACATAAACACCTATGATGAAATAAAACTTTGGGGCGTCTTTGAGGCAAGCTGTAAAAAATAAAGTTCTACGAAAAATAAATTTAACTGTTGATTTCATTTTAAACTTAGATTTTATTGATTATTTAGTTTTATTTTATATAATAATTAGAGATTATGTTCGTTTGGTTGAGTACCGAAGTAGTTGCAGCGGAAATATTATATATTTATGTTAATTTATTTTTACTCTAAAAAATTACCTAAATAACTGTTAAAAATGTGCTTAAGATGTTGTGATACTAGTTAAAGTACATTTAAGCGTTTTTAAATAATAAAGCCGGTGTAAATACTTCAGCTCTGTATTATTTCTGCTTGTTACAACTGTCCCCCATCACTGTTACAACCGCCCCCGGTATGGGGTCGATTGTAACAATCGCATGCACTCAATAAAATTATTCATATCTGCTAAATTATTTTACCTGTGCATGTGTTTTTGATATAAATTTAAAGAAAAATAACCAATCTTTCATATCAAGTGCTATAACAGTTGTTTATAGCAATATTGGCAATGCTGTGGGTGTTCAAAGGGAAATTGTTACAACCGTACCCAGTCTACCCTACCTGCAGCCTTCATTATCGTGGAAATAAAATCAAATTACATGACTGTTAAATGAAACAGCCGATTTCAGGTTAAATAGGAAAAATAACACTTAACGTGCTTACGGCCGGTGATAAATATTATGTATCTTAATAAGAATCTGTTTTAGGACTTTTATATGAGTACTAGCCGTTACCTGCGACTTCGTCCGCGTCAATTTCTGTTATTATGATCAGCGTGATGTTATATAGCCTAAAGCCTTCCTCGATAAATGGACTATCCAACACAAAAAGAATTTTTCAATTCGAACCAGTAGTTCCTGAGATTAGCGCGTTCAAACAAACAAACTCTTCAGCTTTATCCCATACCCCTAATCGGTTTCTGCACGCCATCGTGCCGGAATGCTAAATCGCTTGGTGACACGTGTAAGATCCAAGTCATCATTTATATTCCAAGATCATTCAACTTTTATACTGAGTACAATAATTTTATTTTTCAGTTTCAATAACGAAAAATAAGAAAGCGTGTTTCCTAAGCGACTTAAAAGTTCGCTGCAAACTTAAAGAATATTCTAAGGACGGGAACTTTTGAAAGCACTTCTATTGTAGCAGTTTCGACTTGAATATTCAAAGCAAGGTTTTGCTCACGACTTCGACCGCATAGATTTACGTTTTTAAAATTATGAAACTTAGTAGTAAAAAGTTGCAGGTTGTTAGATCTTTTTCATAATATTTAATATTCTTTTATCTGACTGCAAGAGTCCCATCAAATCATCGTTTCTGGGAATATTTTTCTGTGATCGATAATTTGACAATTTTTGTCTTCTTTATTTTTTTTTATTCGATGACAAGATAGTCTTTGACTGCGATCTCACCTGATGGTAAGTGACGATGATCTAAAACGGTAGCGGGCTATAGTAATTGCTTCAGAATCACGAATACCCGCTTTAATTTTATTTTTACGGAATGTATTTATATTGTACAGATTTTATGAAACATATTTAAACCACTTTTTAACTTAAAAAAAGATTTTATTAGATCTGCTAAAATAATAATTTCTATTATTAATCAACTTAAAAAATATTATTTTATTTATTTATTTATTTAGTACTTACCAGTAATATAAAAATGAAACATAAACAATGAACATATAAAAGACGTGCACAAGGACAGCTTAACTTTAAGAAAGAGATTTTTAAGTTAGAAAAAAGAAATTCTAATCATAGGGACGACATAATATTTAAAAACACTAATTTTACTTTGTGTCGAACTAGTAGTTAAAACGAAACAAAAATCCTAACATAATGGACAAGCAACAAATAAACCGCGCCAATTAATTTGGTTTCATCACCGCACAATATTTCATAAGCGCAAAGTTATTTGCGCTAATAACTCACGCGTACAAAATCGTCAGCAGGTGAGCGATTCAATCAGACTCTATTAAGTGTTTCATATCGTCCGTAGTTACGGAAATTAAGGCTTGGATAAATAAAAAGCGTGACGGAAGCGTGTAGCGAAAACTGCACGGCAGGACGTCGATGAGTCGACAACCCCGCGTACGCGTGTAGTAGCTTCTACCTACTCGTATTATAGAGTTTTGAAGCTTTGTTTTTGTGTTCGATAAATGATGGTTATTTGTTTCTACTGTAATCTATATAATTATATAAAAAGGCTTGTCCTGACTGACTGACTGACTGACTGACTGACTGACGATCAACGCACAGCCTAAACCACTGAAGTTAGAAACTTGAAATTTTGACAGTAGGTTCCTTTTATGACGTAGGCGAGCACTAAGAAAGGATTTTTCGAAATTCGCCCCCCAAGGGGGTAAAAAGGGGGGTTAAAGTTTGTATGAAACTCCGTCATTTTTCAAGCTATACCCATAAAATTCGGTATTTAGGCTTTAAATTGAAAACAAAAAAGTACGTGTTTCACACTTTTAAAAAATTCTACCCCCTAAGGGGTTAAATAGGGGTTGAATGTTTGTATGATAGTCCTTCGTTCTTCAAGTTATTTTTCAAGTTATGTTTATGAAATTTGATATTTTGGCTCTTGATCAAAAATAAAGAATTACGTATTTTACATATTTCGAAAATTCTCCCCCCAAGGGGGTAAAAAGGGGGGTTAAAGTTTGTATGAAACTCCGTTATTTTTCAAGCTATACCCATAAAATTCGGTACTTAGGCTTTAAATTGAAAACAAAAAAGTAGGTGTTTCACAGTTTTTAAAAATTCTACCCCCTAAGGGATTAAATAGGGGTTGAATGTTTGTATGATAGTTCTTCGTTCTTCAAGTTATTTTTCAAGTTATGTTTATGAAACTTGATATTTTGGCTCTTGATCAAAAATAAAGAATTACGTATTTTACATTTTTTGAAAATTCTCTCCCCAAGGGGGTAAAAAGGGGAGTTTCAATATTCATAGTTAAGACAGGACAACGTCTGTCGGGTCCGCTAGTTACATTTATAAACGTCTGCATTCCATCCGCCTTTTTTAAAACTATAAAGTGTGACACAGATGTTATAGGTTAGTCCCATGGGTTAGTCGGACAAAATGCATGCATCCCAAAGTCACCTCCTAAAGTGACACTGTACTTTAAGGTCTCAATACCGAAGGCAGCACGCTGTCAAAATTTCATGATCCAATGTATTGATTCTCTAAAAATGGCTGAATTTGTGGTGTTCATGCTGTCTCAATGCTTTTTAACCAATAGCGGGAGGGTACCAGCCAATCAGAGATCATTGCGATCGTTACACTGATGTAATCATTTTTAGAGAATCGACAAACTGATTAAATGTGTGAATCACTTATCAGCGCGGCTCTTGTTTTACTATTTCTAGGAAACCGCCAATGGGACACATCACCGCGGCTGCCGTCGCGCTTTGTCTGCCCAAGCCTCCAGTGTTTATATCGCCCCTGGTGAGGGAAATTATTGATTTGTGCCTAATTTCCGGGCGATCGGGCGTCCAGCGACCGGCGACCGGCGGACAGCTGCGGGTGGCGGGCGTGAACGCGGTCAGCGCTGCGCCGAAGTGCGGCTATTCCGTAACATACAAACTCACTTCGAAAGCCAACTCCTTCACCTTGGTTTACCAATCATGGAATAGGTTAAAAAGACTAGAACGGTGATTACAATCGACATACTTACAAAATAGGAGCGAATGCCTATTCATTCCCTATCATCTAATTCTGTTTTGAAACTCTTTAATTTTCTAGGATAAAATGTAGCCTATGTGTTAATCCTGGATATGAGCTATCTCCATTCCAAATAGCCGAATTGATTCATTCGTTGTGGCGTGAAGGAGTAACAAACATACACACTCGCACACGCACGCACACACACACAAATTTTCGACATTAAAATATTAGTGTGAATTGTGATGTGATTATCCCTTATATTTTGATGACCGCGACTTCGTACGCGTGGATTTAGTCTTTAAAACCCCGCGGGGACTCTGATTTTCCGGGATAAAAAGTAACCTATGTCACAGGTCCCCAACTATACCCATGCCAAAAATCACGTCGATCCGTAGCTCTGTTGCAGTATGATTGAAGGACAAACCAACAAAACAACAAACAAACACATTTTCGCATTTATATTATTAAAGATACTTGACAAACCACAGTGAAGTGAGTTTGCTTCCGATGTGAGTTTTACTTTACCGAATAGCCGTGCTGTTATTACAGCAGACGTCTCGATACATATTCGATAACGCCGATAGCCAATCGAATCCCCAATCATATTGCGATGCCCAGTGACTCGAAGACTTTTTTTTTGGTTTCCTCTTTCTCTTTGAACTTTGAATCGGGAAAATCGAATTTGAAACTAGAATCTACTATAATGTATACCTATAGATGAACAAAACTAGAAAGTATAATGAAATGAATACACTTTATTGTACACCACATAAATACAGAAACATATATAAGTACAGTAACATAACTTAAGTTAAAATAAATGATGGCACAAATGGCGGCCTTATCGCTAAGGAGCGATCTCTTCCAGGCAACCATGATGCGAGGTGGATATGATGACAGGATAGAAAATGAGGGTGCACACACTACACATAACTGAATAAAAAAAAAAAAAACCTGATAATACATAAAACCTACACATATATAAATACAATAATATAATATATAATAATTAATTACATACATATAATACAATAATAATAAAGACATACATATAATACATACATATATATACCTACATATACAAACATGGAATAAAATACACTGTATACAAGATCCGGAGCAAACAAAGAATAAGACTAAGCCTGGATGGGCTAGTAGCATTAAAGGATTAATTTATTAGAAATAAAGAGAATGTTCAAGGAGGAAAGAAGTGTGCTTTGACGAGCCTTTTAAAAATGGCATGAGATTGCGCACGCCGAATATGAAGTGGTAAGGAGTTCCAGAGACGAACAGCCTCAACAGTAAAGGACTTAGAATAGAAGGAAGTATTATGTGAAGGAATTTTTAAAATAAGATTGTTATCAGAACGAAGGGAGCGACAGTGAGAGTCCCCGAGGAACTCAAACCGCTCTTTAAGGTAAGGAGGGGATGCGGGATTGAATAGAACATTGTATAAAAGAGAAAGAATGTGAGTATTCCTGCGAAGGCGAATAGGTAGCCACTTGAGTTTTTCGCGAAATTCGGAAACATGGTCATATTTTCGGAGCCCAAATATGAACCGTATACAAAGATTCTGAATGCGCTCAAGTTTATTAAGCAACTCTTCATTTAAATTGACATAACTCGAGTCCGCATAATCGAGAATTGGTAATAAGAGTGATTGTGCAAGCGCAATTTTAGTTGGTATGGGTAAGAAATTGCTGAGCCTACGAAGAGACCCAACCGAAGCAAACATCTTCCTACTCACCTCACTTACCTGTGGAGCCCAAGATAGGAATCTGTCAAAAATGATGCCCAAATTTTTCACAGTGTCACTATAGGGCACAGATGTCCCATCAAAAACGATACCAGGTAAATTGGGCACATCAATTCGAGTGACCAATTTTTGACTGCCTATTATAATAGCCTGAGTTTTTAGTGGATTCACTTTAAGGCCATATGACTTACTCCACTCTAAAATTGAACTGAGGTCATTATTTAGTAAGCCAATGGTTTCAGCCAAATCAACTAATTTAGCCTGAACATAGATTTGGAGATCATCAGCATACAGGTGGTAGCGAGAAGATAATCTGGAAGTAATAGAACTTATGAAAATTGAAAAAAGGAGAGGAGACAACACGCCACCTTGCGGTACACCGGCATTTATCGCGCACCAGTCGGAAAATGAATCGTCGACACGCGTCCGTTGCCGGCGACCAAACAAGTAACTATGAAACCAATCAATCACTGCAGGAGATATGTTAAGAGAAGCAAGTGTAGCTAACAAAATGTCAAAATCCACATTATTGAAGGCGTTACTAAAGTCAAGTAAGGTCAACACCGTAACACACTGGTTGTCCATACCATGTCGAATATCTTCAGTAATCTTGACTAATGCAGTAGTCGTGCTATGACCAGTACGGAAACCGGATTGGAAAGGATTAAAAAGACTCCACCGGGATAGGAAAAGGGTCAATTGTCGATGAATTATACGCTCAAAAACTTTCGATAGAAATGGAAGTATGGAAATAGGACGATAGTCAGATAGGCCGGAGGGATTTGCTTTTTTCGGTATAGGAGTAATTTGAGCTTCTTTCCAGGAAGTGGGAAAATTTCCAGAGGAAAGGGAGAAATTAAAGATGGATTTTATAACAGGGGTCAGGATATCTATTATGGGAATGATCATTTTCCGACTAATGCAATCAGTACCAATGGCATCAGAATTGACCTCAAGAATGCTTTTCTTAACATCACTGTCAGTGACTTGACTAAAAATAAAAGCAGGATCATTAGAAGTGGGTAAAGCTGAAATTTGATTTTTAGTCCGTGATTTAATAGCGTCATCAATAGCGCAAGAAGAAGAAAAATGCTGATTAAGCTGATTTAAGTCAATTTTAAGAGAGTTATTATTTGTACGTGCTTTCCCAACTCCAAGAGATTTAAGAAATTTCCATACTCGTCCAGAATCATCTTCTTCGAGTATAGATTTATGGATATGGCGTCGTTGTTGATCCCTACACAACCTGTTGCAATGATTCCGAATAATTTTGTATTTTTCTCTATTAATTTCTGTGTTATTCAATTTATATTTAGCTTTAGCAATGTTTCTTTTATGCTGCAATTTTTTGATCTCCGGAGTAAGCCAAGGAGCAGGAAGATGTTTAAGTCGGACCGGCCGAATCGGGGCATGAGTGTCGTAAAGTTGAATTAAAATAGAATTAAAATTTCCTACCCTCTCATCAACGCTAGCTGCAGTGAAAGTAACAGTCCAGTCAATCGTCGCTGCATCATTTCTCAAACCATCTAAGTCCATACCACTAAAATTACGAAGCAGAAGAGTTCTTGATTTAGCTTTGGGGGGACGCAATTTATATGATAAATAAATCAAATCGTGATTTGAAAAAGCATCAGCAGTACATTGACCATGCTTAGCGACATAATCAATGGAAGAAACAAAAATAAGATCCAGAAGAGATGGAGAACAATTTGGAAGAAAGTGAGTGGCAGAAAGAGGGAGACAATGTAAATTTGCTGCTTTAACTATTGATTTAAGTTGAGCGGAGTGAGAATCATTTTTTAAAAGGCAAGTGTTAAAATCGCCCATAATAATGGAATGTCGATACAGCGGTATATATTTGTCCAGAAGGCTTTCAAATGTAGAATAGTAGTCAATTGTAAGGCTAGGGTTATAGAACACGCCTAGCAATAATTTCGTACCAGCAAAAACAACCTCTATTATTAAATGTTCTACTCCTGGGATACCTTGATCAATTGACACACTCAAGTTAGAAAATAATAAATGAGAACGCAGATAAATGGCAACACCACCTCCAACCCGAGTGGTACGATCATTCCTAATTAATTGAAAGCCTGGGAGAGCATACGATGTGGAGGACAAACATGGCTTAAGCCATGATTCAGAGACTAAAATAGCATGTATATTTTTGTTATTAAAGGATGAGAGCAAATCTGGGTAATGTGCAGGAATACTCTGAGCATTAATGTGGATGACGTTGAAGTTTTTCAGTACATCTGAGAAGTGCGAATCTAATGTTTCATTAAGAGAAGGGATACTGTAGAAACTAGTGTTAGTACTATTCAATCCATCAGAGGATGAAAGGGAAAGAAAAGTGTCGTCTAGGCTTGCATCTTGAAATGACATAGGTATTATTTGTATACAAAATACTAATAATATATATTAGGTATATAAAATTATAAAATAAAAATATCAAATATAAATATTCTAACTAAAAAGAATACCGATCATAATACCCACCAGCAACAACAAGTGAGTTCACTAATCACATTTAACAAAAAAAAAAAAAAAAAAATAGCAAAGTAACCTATCATCAACATGAGACATATTGGATATACTGGGATAAACTTATTCCATGGCAAACATATTCTATTTCCTACTTCCATGGTCATTTTTATACAATAGGGTACATACTAACTGCTTCCATGAAAGGGTACATAGGATTACCTATATCTTTGATGACATAATTATGACATTGACATTTGACATAAAATGTCATGATAGTATTATAAAAATAAACATAAACAAGCGGGTGTTCAAATAATAAAAAACAAAATAAGTTTGAAGGAAATGAAGTGACAATAATAAGTGACTAAGCAAAAAATCAAAAACTTACTAATATACCTTCTTTTTTTTAACCACCCGCCTAACCCGAGAGTGAGGCGAACCCTTGGAAGACACACCGGGACTTTTACAAGTATACAACGTATAGACGGGACAAGTATAGTTGAGAACCAAAGTGTCGCTTCTCTAAAAATGATTACTTCAGTGTAACGATCGCAATGGCCTCTGATTGGCTGAATTTATGGCGTTCTTGCTGCATCAATGCATTTTAACCAATAGCGGGAGGGTACCAGCCAATCAGAGCCCATTGCTATTGTGATACAGATGCAATCATTTTTAGAGAATCGAAACACTGGAGAGTGATATTGGCTTCTTTTTATCCAGGAAAATCATAGGGACGAAAACGCAGGTATCAGCTAGTCAGATACTAGGGTACCTACTCAATAGATACAATACTTGAGTAGAAAGACAAAAGAAAATGTTTACTTATATTACTTTTAATCTATAGTTACATTTCGATTGGTTGAATTTATGCATTCTAGTGCTAAAGCCAACTTATGAAATACATATCTACCACAGGTGCGATTTTTGTTCTATACAACCCAAACAATTCTTTTGTGCACTTATCTCTTCTCTTGATCTTGACGTTGTGATATGTAGAGCTCTATACTCTACGTAGACAAATCAGATTACAGTAGTTTAGTTTAGATATTTGTATGAACTTAATTAGTAGCATGGTAACGGTTAGAGGCCAAACGTCTGATGCAATATCAATGAGTTAAATAATTGAATTCCATAAAATAATCGTCAAAATATCGTAGTTTTTATCCCCCGACGCAAAAACGTCGGGGTGTTATAAAGGCTTTGTGTGTTGTGTGTGTGTGTCTCTGGATTTTGATTTTGTTTTTTTTTTGTTTGAAAGGTGAATTAGTCCGAGTGTTCTTAGCTATATATGTTTGATGAATATCGGTCCAAGATAGCCGCCGCCACAAAATGGCGGATTACATATTTTTTCATAACTCCCTCAATATGCATATAAAATGAAAGGGCTTTTATAGTGTGTAGAATACTTTCACTATGATAAATTTCAAATCGAAGATGGCCGCCACCACAAAATGGTGAATTATATATATATTTTTTTTAAATTTCACATGACGGGGGTGTTTTAAATTTTCAATTTACACTTGTATCAAGGAACTCTTTATGGCACGGAGCTCTTTTGTTTCGAACGCGGATAATGTAAACTATAACCGTCGTATTTATCTCGATCGATCAACCTCTTAAAAGTCTACTTTCATTATTTAATGGACGTCCGTGCTGCGTATTCCCATTTCTCGATACCCTTTAAATGCCAAGGGCAATTGATCCGCCGATGATTGCATCCATTTAATGGGTTCATCATTTTTTTAATAAATAATAAGTTATGGAGGCTTTCACTGTGCGTTCGTCATTTTAGAAATGTCATCTACGTACTTCGAACAATGGTAAGTTCATTATTGATTATTTATTGATAAATATAAAAGGGAAAGGTGACTGACTGACTGACTGAATGATTGCCTGATTGACTGACTGATCTGTCAACACACAGCTCAAACCACAGGATGGATCTGGCTGAATTTAGATTTTAGCCCTAATCCCTCGCCGGCCGGTCAGTTATAGGGCACCACGCTGGCCAAGTATGGATTGGCAGACTACACAAACTTTTGAAACCATTATGGAGAACTCTCAGGCGGTTTCTTCACAATGGTTTCCCCTCACCCTTAAAATATATTTAACAATTTAAAACGAACATAGCTCCGAAAAGTTAGAGATACGTGCCGGATAATCGAAATAATTCTCAATAGCGAACTCTGAAACATCTAAATACGTAAAAAATAATGTCGGATCACAAATTTCATCCATTGTGTGAAAACCGAATAAAAATATCCATTCATTATTTATTCGGAAGGCGTGACCCTTGCTACAATTGGGTTAACAATTTGTGTAAAGGTCGAATGTCAAAATTGCAAAGGGTTCGGAACTTCGTAACACTCGAGAGAATATGGAGTAGGCGACGTTGAATAAATAATAAAAACAGTCGAGACAGAGATGAGCGCTGAACGCTGTTTTTAGGGTCCCGTACCCAAAGGGTGCCAACTGCTGCGGGACCCTATTACTTATCCTCCACTGTCCATATACGTCCGTCTGTCAGCGGGCTGTATCTCATGGACTGTAATAGGTAGATACTCGAAACTTTTACAGAATGTGTATTTCTATTTCCGCTATAAAAACAATAATATCTAAAAATTAAAAATTACTTAGTTCTCTTTATACATACTAGTCATCTTTTACGATGGTATGGAAAACTTCTTGTGCAAGTCCGACTCGCACTTGACGGGTTTTATCTCAATAATTAGTACAGGAATAGAATAGAAAAGTTTTTATTCTGACACACTTTTACACAGTGATTTTAAATCGTCAAGTGAATCTACAACTGATTTGAAATGCCGGCCGTTTCAACCGAGAAAAATCACCAAGAAACTTAACTTTTTAATAAATTATTTACAACAATATTTATTTATTTATTGCTATGTGGGAGAAAGCTTAAAGAGGAAAAAAAGAAAAGACCAGATACAACATGGAATTATTTGTAACTTGTTTATTTAATACCTTTTCCTTTAAATACATTTTAATATACTTTATCTACAACTAATTTTGCTTCCACTTTTTACATCCTATTTAGCCTCAGAATGTGACACGTCCTGAGGTTGGAATGAGGAGGACCGAGGAGGTGAGGTATCCATTAAATATTAACTCTGTAGACTTGGAAGCCTAAATAGGATTGTCGGATTTATTACGCTGTTTGGTGTTAATGTAATGGCTTTTTTTTCGTTACGTCCTCATTATAATTGGATTGTTTCACTGCTGAAACATTAAGGTTTATTTTCATGTAACTATAATGTATAGGTGCATAAATATTCTATACTCTACATTATACTCTATTGCTAAGCCTCCGCTGTCCGTCCGTCCGTCTGTCTGTCAGCGGGCTACAGGTATCTCATTATCCGTAATAGGTATAGAGAATTGAAATTTTCAGAGAATGTGTATTTCTATTGCCACTGTAACAACAAATAATAAAAATAAATTAAAAATTAAAGGGGGCTCTACTAGATAGGAGTTTTTTCGGCGTTTTTTTGGTACGGAACCCTTCGTATGCGAGTCCGACTCGCATTTGATGTCGCATTTTTATATTTTAACTAGATGATTCTTAATAGATTTATAAACCTAATAGATTTATAAATACATATCAAAAATTCCGAGGCCGGCGGGATCCGAACCCACATCTCTCTGGGAATCGCGCCCGAGTGTGTTAACCGTTACACCACGGCCGAATCACACGTCAGCCACGAAATTAGTGATATCAATGTATCTACTTTATTCAGTTTTATAGCAACTGTTAGCGACATCTACTTAGTAGATGATTCTTCCTGATTTCGCAGGGTTACACTAATAACTTATCTAGACTATAATAAAAAAGAAAATAGAATAGAGTAGCTTATTCGAATAAACCTTACAAAATGCTTTTGAATGTCAACTGAATCTAATATCTACTGGTTTGAAATGCCGCCGAAAGGATGCTCTTTTTAAAAATAATTGATAAAAGTATTTTGTTTTGTAGGCGTGATAAGATAACAGAGAAAAATACACTGTTATTTTCGCATATTTATAATATTAGGATGGATAGATTATATCTTTCTAAAGATTTTCTTTCTAGGCCGACTGACTAGCTAGCTAATAGTTAGTACCTTCAAATGTTTTCCGGAAGGTTGAAGTGCTTATATAAGTGCTTATAAGAACATATTTGGTTACATTTCTCACCTCGAGAGCGGCTTAATGTCTTATTTCTTCATATTCGGTCATGCATGCCGACGTGTGAGCTTTGGCTTGACACCATCTTTAAACTATGTACCTAATATAGGTTATTTCGCAGAATTGCCTTGCTCGAATATTCCTTACTTGTAACAATGTTGTGGTTCAGTCTGGGAATGCAAATACAACAACCTACGTGTACTAGTTTCAAGAAAACAGCGGAGCCTTAGAAATAGGGTCCTGTTGGCACCCTTTAGGTAAAGAACCCTAAAAATAGGTAAACCCTTTTATTTCTCGCTTAAAAGTACAAACATTTTATCAATATCTATTTTAATTCACGTATATACGATATATTAACAACTGTATTAACAACTGTTTTTTGTTTTTAAATATTAAAATTACTTAAAACTATTTTTTTTAAATACTTACCTAAAATGAAACTTAATACTATAAGATTTCTTCTAGCTTCTTTTCTCTACATGAGAGTGTAGGACTACTCAGAAGAGTTTTCTCTATCTCTAGGTAACTCAAACCATTTTTTGCTAATATACTGTTATATAAATTGTATAGAAGAAACTAACTAACACAGCTAATGTTCTTCATTCCCTGCATTATTATTTATTTTATCAATCGCATCGCTTAGTTAATCTTACCACGACAGTCTTGATTAAGCGCAGTTATCTCGACAGTGATAAGTTATCAATTTACTATTGAGAATACAATCCTACGAGTAATAATAATTAATATTTTGATTATATTGCAAGATGAAAATAATACATAAGATGATTTTTTGTACAGGTTTGTACTTACTTATATGTTTTAGTTATACTTAGTCGTAATTTATTTTATTTAAATGGTAGGTAAATTGTAGTTAGCACATAGGTAGTAGGTAGCCAACAAATATATTTGTACCTACCTACGATTTGAAACCAAACCACTTCCGCTGCATTAAAAACTCATTATTGTTGTGGAAAAGGTCACGAGCATTTTTTTTTTTCAGTAGGAATATAATTACTACTTTTGTACGTAATTTTAGTAGGTAAAAACTTTGTTAACATTAGAAAATAATATTACTAATTATTACGTACCTAATTAATGATTTATTTTATTTGTGTGGGATATGAAATATTTTAAATAGGCACAACGACAAACTATTATATGATATACTTATTTATATACCTACTTATAAGTACCTATTCAGACGTTGGCAGGTAATGTCCTTGTTGATTTGATTTGAAGTGATGTTTTCAAAGCAACGGATTACTTTAGATATAACAGCTATCAACTGAAGATCGTTGATAAGAACTACTTCCGTGAATTTTCTTTAATTTATTACTCAATATGCGATAACAAACTTCGAAAATATCACGAGGTAATAGTCTTATCTTTCATACCGCATATTCAATTCTTTCGCAATCACAAATACATCTGCTGATAAAATTGAATTCCCCTTACAAATATTTCACTCCACCTCGACGCCGGCCGGCGCGATACAATCTGCATTCACCGAGAAAAACATATTTAAAAAACAACGAGGGGTATTCACCTTTATCAAGGCATCGCCCCTCAAGGAACTAACTGAAAGGGAGACCTGAATAAAAGAGCTCGCGGTGTTAACACAGGGTAGGTACAATGAATAGCCATTAACCACCCCGAGGCGACGATAAGGTTGAATAGCGACATATAGGCACTAAAGTGTTTGCCAATCATTACCTCGTCATCCTGGCGCAGCGTCATCGGCGGGGACACATCGCGCTCCACATTCACTGGGACACTTGAATCACTCACAGCACTTGCGTTCACGCTTCCAGAGTTTCGTCCCTCGATAACGTCCCAGGGCACGTCGTCGTTGTACACCGCCACGTTCCGCAGCCCGGATCCCGAGTGGAACCTCCACGGCAGATCGGTCCCGCTCTGCCGCGGCCGCCGTCTCTTGTGCCTAACTTTGTGCCTGGCGAATCTTTCAGCGCCACCGTGGTATTCGTCACCCATCATCGCTTCGTACAACGCGTCCAAGTTAACTTTTAGTTTGCGATGTTTGTAGTGGACCGTCGACGTCGGTTCGGTGGAAATGGATTCCCGGCTCAGTCCTTCCGCGTCCCAGAGTTGTATTCGGAGTATGTTGTCGTGGGAGGCGGGCGACATGTGGGCGCGCGCGATCGCGAGCGCGAAAGCAGCGAGTGCGAGGAACAGAGCACGCACGGTCCCGTCCATCTCCGACGGTGGGCGCGAGCCTACTGAGGTAGAGCAGGCTGAATGGCTGATAGCCGCGGCTTTTCCCGCGCTTTCCCGATAACGCGCTACGAGGCTCTACGCACCGAACCGGCGAGCCCTCATTCGACTTCAACGCCGCACCTCTCGCGGCGCTCGCTGGCTTCAGAATAGATAAACATCGTTTATCGCGACATGATTTGTTTGAAAAGCGCTAACATCACATAGCACACCCATCGGCACGTGGAACGATCTAAAGTGTGAACTCTATTATACTTAACGAAAATAAAACAATAAAATATAACAAGTTCCTAACTACTGAAGCCTTGTCTAAGAAGACAATATAACATCCTTCCTTATTAACATCTGCGAAAGTGTGTTTGTTTATTGGTTTGTCCTTCAATAACGCTGCAACAGAGCTACGGATCGACGTGATTTTTTGCATGTGTATAGTTGACAACCTGGAGGGTGACATAGGCTACTTTTTATCCCGGAAAATCATAGTTCCCGCGGGATTTTAAAAACTAAGCGCGGACAGTCGCGGGCATCAGCTACTATTTCAATATACCTATTGAATCTCATCTAAATTATAATCTTTTTCGTTTTAGATCATTGAAAGAGTGGCTGTTTGGTCAAAGGTAATGTAAGGCATGGCTTTTAGTTTAAGATTTGGTTTACCAACCAAGCTCGAGTAGTTCATAGTAGGATAACATGTAGTTAACGTTCATATTATTATGGAGTTTCTCTTTATAGAAGAGTACATTAGAGAGTTAATAAGGTTTAGGGGGCGGACTTAAAACCTGAAGGTCGATGTTTCAATTCCCAAACGGTGCTTTATTGTCGTAGGAATATTTTTTATTTTTATTTAATAAAAAAGAATTTTAGCCAAGCTTAACTTGACTTTTATCCTCCTCTTCCCTCCAAATAAGTGGAAAACTTGAGGAGTGGGTTATATAGTAGTGAAACGGGTGGGGTTCGAACCTGCGACCTTTCAGTTTTCAGTCCGCACCTTTAACCGTTGAGCTATTGAGGCGTCAATATATTAATTAGGTTCAGTATATAATCATATTCCTTAAAAAGTTTGCACCATTACTGTTTGGTAGGAAATATTTATGAGCAATAAAACAAAAGCGTCACCACACAAATTAATTTATTGCGGCAAAACTATTAACTAATACAATATTATGTTTGTACTGAAATAACAACACTGAACTCCGGACAGCGAAAATAACCGATAATATTATTAGGTACATTATTAATTGCATTTTAACCCATTTCCTACTGCAAAATCTATTATTATTATATATTTATTTATTTTTCTGTACGTTAAGTACACTCTACAAGAATATAATTTGCACGTAAACCCATAATATATTAATTAAGTATTAATTAAAATTCATGTACATTATCCAACAGTAAATATTTATTACTCATCCCAGAAATCAGCCTTAGATTTAGCGTCGTCACTGTAGCGTCCTCTTCAGACAACACTCTACGAAGCCATTCAACTGTCCCAAAACTTGTATATTTACTACCGGGTACTGTACACCATTCGTACGTATACTCTCTAAATATAATGTACTCGCACCCCTAAACATTTTTATTATCTATGGCAAGCTCTATAAGTAACTTATCAATTCATATATCTATAAAATATTAATAAAAGAAAATAACTAAAAAATATATTTAAATACAATCTCTGTCAAGTATAATTTCAGGAATTGTTTGGTAACCGATAAAAGTATTCGCCCTTTAAAAAGGAAAGTGCCACAGCCTACGTACCAAGCAGCCTACGTATCATTTTTAACCAACTTCCAAAAAGGAGGAGGTTATCAGTCGGCCCATATCTTTTTTTTAATTTTTTTTATTGTATCACGACCTATAAAAACTATATGTAGTACTAAACAATCTTTTGAGGCCGTAGCACTTTCCAGTGTAGTAGGCGAAAAGCTTTTTGTCATTAACTATATTTTAGTATTCAAATAGAGTATAATATTATATCGGTGGTACTTGCTGGGTATGATAATGTTGATCGCACATTCCAGATGAGCCGCAAGGCCGCATGTAACACATTTATAAGTACGTCAATTTCGAATGATAAATCGGCAGCACAAGTGGCAAAGCCGCACGTCAGGTCGACGCGATGGGACGAGTTTGGATGGGGCTTACCGTGCGATAATAAATGCTACTTTTTTAATATGTAGACTAGGGCTTGTCCACGATCACACGCCGATTGCTGTACTGATAACGTGAGAAATCTCGCTTAAATGACAGTTTCATTTCATAACACCTCACGGTCTGCATGTTTCCACGAGAGGTTACTAATGAATTGAATTCGCGGTCGACCCAATACACGGATTGTCCAATTCGCATTTGGTTCAGAATCAATTAGTGTAAAAATTAAAAATAAGCGTCACGTGCGGCTTTTGCGACGCGTCGGTATAATTCAACCCTAAAGTGCGGTCAGCATTAATAGATTGAGTTGTAAACATTGCTCGATACAACTTCCTGGCAAGTTTGACATCTGAATACCCTTGCTATTAATTAGTAGAAGGAACGATCGTATTACGCCAACATATCAAATTACGGTTTAGTAACCATAGTTCAGTTCACACTATCAGAAACCTTATAACTATGAACTTTTTCATCGTGTAGAAATGCTAGTTAGTGGCAGGTAACAAAACAGCTGTTTGCACAGATCGTGTGCAGTTCACGCTGTACAACTGTACACTGACTGCTCGCCAACTGCACGCGAACTGAGCTGTGGACAGTTACGTTAACTGTGCTAGAGTGGCTTTCAATAACAATGCAATAACTTAAATGCTAAATATTAAAACAATTCTTTTAACCACATAATAGGTAGATAACATTTTCTACAAATATTTTTGCTATTCCTATCACAATATTATTATCAAGTACTAATAAGTATATAATATATTTTATCATTTGTGACAAAAATGCTCTCGGAATTCTATTTTTAATTCTTACATAATTAATTACAAATATACGTATTTTCATATTATATCAATAGTTAAAAGCTTATATGTACAATTGGGTATTTGACGAAATAATTTTTAAAATAAGTTCACTTCAAATAAAGTTATAACACTAATAACACAATGCCATTTTTGTTTATTGAATATCTTAATAGTCTCGAAAATATAGAGCTTTTAAGTTTCCTGTTAGACAAAGAGAGCGCTATTAAATCATGATGTCACGATCTAGAAAGAGACGGATGCAGTCGCGGTAAAACAGGTCTTTCGTTTTTTGACAGATTTATTTTCTGTTTTTACAAATGTTATTGCTACATGCACGTTGCATGCTTCGATTGTAATTAATGAATATCCACATGTTGACAACAGCCAAATACCCAATTAAACATAGGCATAATGTCGTTGAAAAATATTTTATTTTAAAAAGTAAATATTCTCAATTATTATTATTGGATTCAAATGAGCAACTTGTTATAATAACAATATATATTTCATATTTATAGTATTACATATTATTACACCAAATAGGCTCACAGGGTTTAGTCAATATAGAAAAAAATACAAGCGATAAATATAGACTCATAATATGATAATGTCTTAAAATATAAAGTTGTAAGCAATGGCTTTGTTGTGGGAATGTACGACTCTCCACAAATAAATATAAAATAATAATGCCTCAATAGCCCAACGGTTCAAGGTGCGGACTGAAAACTAAAAGATCGCAGGTTGCACTGTACTATTATCGTACCTACTCCTAATACAAGCTTTCTGCCGCCCTAGCCATATTACAAACGTGTCGTCTCTGTCTACGATCGCTCACGCTAAAGCAGGGGTTCCCTGCCATAAAAAACTTTGGGAACCCCTGCTTTAGCGTGAGCGATCGTAGAAAGAGACAATACTTTTGTAATATGGCTAGGGCGGCTGGTTATTTGGAAGGGAGAGGAGAATATTAGTCAAGTCATTTTGGCTGATATTCTTTAAAAAAAATAACCCTGAAAAATAATAGGCTAGGTACCTACATTTTATCCCAGAAAGTTAGAGTTCCCGAGGGAATCAAAAAAATCCAATCCACGTGGACAAAGTCACGTAAATATCTATTTACGGTATAGATATATTATTATATGTAACTAATATATTGCGTCACAAAGTAATGTTTTCGATTGCAGCCCAAATAACGGAAGCCAATTTATTTCGTACGCAACTGACCTCCAAAACTATCGATCATATACAATCGCTTATCATGGTGACATATCGACAACACCCCGCGCCTACAAGTCGCGGCAACACAGCCTTTTAATTAGTTCTACATGTAGGTACTTTAGATACATTTTTGTAACCGTTAATTAAATAATTCACACGTTCGCTGCATTACGGTGCGGCTAATAGGCATGACCATCTAATTAGATGGGTTTTGAGAAGTATTAAGGGTCATTGAGGAATTAAGGGTCAGGTTATTGAGGGTGATTGAGGTATCAAGGGTCAGGGTATGGTTCCTCGGGGTGATCGATAAGGTATGAGGTGATTTTAACCTACAAATGA
Source organism: Hipparchia sbordonii (assembly GCA_038048805.1). Taxonomy (NCBI): domain Eukaryota; kingdom Metazoa; phylum Arthropoda; class Insecta; order Lepidoptera; family Nymphalidae; genus Hipparchia; species Hipparchia sbordonii. Next base: position 9,215,756 of record JBBIWI010000008.1, on the reverse strand, counting down.
CTTCTAAACGTCAAAAAACGTTGTTTAACATTTTGTTCTACCACTTTTTATTCTTATTTAAAAAAATATACTTAACTCGCTAATTTCCTAAAATATTATATTAAGTTTTTCTGCTAATATTTATTTATTGTATTTTAAAAACAACAATGAACAACTCTATCGTTCTCACATTTTTCTAAAAGCCTGTTACGTTGAAGAAACGACCTTTGTCAATATAAAGCCTCAATAGCCCAACGGTTAAAGGTGCGGACTGAAAACTGAAAGGTCGCAGGTTCAAACCCCAACCATTGCACTATTGTCGTACCCACTCCTAGCATAAGCTTTTCGCTTATTTGGATGTGAGAGGAGAATACATGTCCAGTTCAGCTTGGCTAATATTCTTTAAAAAAAAAAATTGGAACAATATGTAAGTAGGCAAGACTGCCTACATAATTTGTTTGTGGATTTACGAATTTACTATCCTACTTAGGTATTTATTATTAGTATTGTATGGCTGCACCTAAGAAAAATGTATTTCGTAACTCTATGATTGTATGTGTTTGTATACTTTTAATATTATGATCTACATTACCATGGTCAATTGCAACACTAATTACGGGAGCTAATTTATTTTGTACGCAATTAAGTGCCGAAACTATCGATCATACGGACGTCAGGCGTTATCTTGATGACAGATTTATGTTTCACCAAGTCTGCTAATCAAGCCATCTTTTAATTAATAAACTCTGTTCACAATGGTACAAATTCTGTTGTACAGAATTTTTTAACTGAACTGACAGGTCTGAAATAGACCTATCCTTTTTATAGTAAAGTGTTCACCTAAAAGCATAGCATTTCTTAAGTACATTTTTTTTCAATACCTAATGCGGATAAGGTTAATTTTAATATAGATAAGGGTTTATTAGCTTTGTAAAGCAAAGGCTATGTTATTCGAGCAATTAAGAACAAGATGTCAAAAGATAAAAAAAATGATCACTCAAATTGTCTTTGTGAAACTTAGCACCGTCCTGCACCAATCTGCTTAATCATGTTTTGTAACTTTGTAATGCTGTCACTCTTTGCCAAGTTTAGTTCAGAATGAACAAGAAAAGGATAGGTATAGAAAATGTAACTTAAATATATTTAAGGGGGTTTAAAATTTAATAAATTTTAGGGGGTTGGTGCAAGTGGACCTAACTTTTCGATTTGGAACTAATCCCTGTAGAATATCTACTTTTCTGAAGGGATTTCTCGAAGTAAACATGGAATATCAACTTATAACCACAAGAGGCATATCCCCTTTCAATATGAGTAGGTACTGAATAGAAAACGCGGCTAAGAGATACAGCGAAACAAAGCAAACATCTCGGGCACCTTGTTTACCGATATCAGATACTCGCTCTAATTAAACACGCGATTGGCTTACCTCGCTGTATAAAGGGGCTTTAAGACGTGGGATCGACGTAGGTACGTATGTTCGCGGACAGAAAATGTTTATCAGTTTTCAAAGTAGATTCTATATCACATTGCGTGCAGAAAGGTCTATAACGCCGTAGAATATCGAAAGCATATCGACTGTCAGGCATAGACGTGTGCATGTAATTATGAATCTTTAAGGCTCAAGACACGGGTCTGAACGCGAAATTCAAATTTAATTTGGTTTTTCGCCATTTATAAACGAATACGACAAAGTAAACTTATGGTATTCAAATTGCGATGATGGCAGTATCATCTTCACAGGTTTATATACTAATCTTTACGTAAAAGTATCCAGTTTAAGAAATTAATCAAAATAATGACTAATTTGTGAGTAGCTCACGTCAAACTCATTATTTTGACTAATTTCTTAAATTGGATACTTTCACGTATAGATTAGTATATAAACCTGTGAAGATGATACTGCCATTATCGCAAATTGAATACTATAAGCCTACTTTGTCGTATTAGTTTACAAATTGCGAAATACCAAATTAAGTTTGAATTTCGCGGGCAGACCCGTGTCTTGGGCCTTAAGTGGTAAACATTTTCTGTTACCGTACATCTATCAACATAAATTATGTACTCATAAAAAGTCCTAACTGATTGACTGATCTATCAACGCACAGCCTAAACAACTGGTATAATATAGACATAAAAAAGGAGATGAAAATTGTATGAAAATTCTTAATTTTTAACCGACTTCCAAAAAAGGAGGAGGTTCTCAATTCGTCGGAATATTTATTTTTATTATTTTTTATGTATGTTCCCCGATTACTCGAAGACGCCCGGACCGATTTGGAAAATTATTTTTTTGTTTGAAAGAGTATACTTCCCAGGTGGTCCTATTGTAATCAGGTCAGGATCTGATGATGGGATCCTGGACAAATCAAGGGAAATCTTATAGGCACAATTGATATACTTTAGAGTGGTGTTTGTAGTCGGTTTTGTGAAAAGAAGTTTTAAGTCTATATTATTCAATTTATATTTCAAGTAAATAAAAGTTTTCAACATTCAACATTTTTATATAATGTAAAAGTTTTATACATTAAAATTTGAATGCTAAAATAATTTAATTTAGACCTTAAAAAGGACAAACACGCCAGCAATTGTTGTGACTAAAGATATAAATCGTCGAAGGCATTCACTATTGTTCTGTAATCCGGCTTACAGAGGTTTTTATCTTGCCCAGCCCTGGCTTACATACTCTACTCGTTTTGCCCGCGGATTTATCTAGATCGCATTATTTATAATACGACTGAATTAATTATCATAATACCTGTTTAAAACTAGGGATGCTTCCAGTTTTAATATCGATACCGATATATCGCATCTTTAGAATTAAAGTAACCTAACTCAAAAATTGCAATTTGCGGGAAATGAGCAAAAAAAACTTGAAGTATAGTTTTGAGTAAATTTAAATGTATCTCTGCCGTGTTTGACTGGAAAAAGTTGTTTTTTTTTTGTAGATTTATATATTGCATCTTTTATGTATGGATACAAATCGCTCATTTGCGACAAGAGTGACATAATTCAAAATCGACGATGAGAGAATTCTCTCGTTAGAAAGTAATGTTTTGTGGATGCTGCGGTCTCGAAACAACACAGCGGCCAAAAAAGCGACAGAGCATTAAGTCATTAAGTCTCGCTCTTATTTTTTTGTGGTAACGTAATGCTGTTATTATAACAAAAAATATAAATGTTCGACACTAAAATTGTTGAATTTTGAGTTATGTCACCCTTGTCGCAAATGAGCGAAATATGTTAATGAAGTTTGTGAACCTACCTAAATGTAGAAAAAACTGTGTCTGTAAGTTTTGCCGGTACTCTTGACTAAACCTTGCTAACGCACATACGAAGAAAAAAATGTCGTAAAAGCTTATTTTTTATAATAATATAACTAAATACCTTCCAAGTTCCAACTACGCTTATAATTCAAGTCCAAAGTGAACCCTGTATCTATACATAATATTATTATACCGTTGAGCCATGGTCATCGTAGTAATGCAAAATAAATACTTAACAAAAATATGAAAAATATGTCAATATACTTACCTATGTAAATTGTACTGAAATAATCACAAACAAATGTTATACACATCAACATCAAAATATTTAACTAATTAACTATAATAACTACACATCTTATAACAATTTATTTGTTTAATTATTGTAATGTTTAGGCCAAGAGGTGTCAAAAAAGGGATGTGCTTTAAAATTTATCTTTAGAGCTTCCCGAACAATTAAGGTCGTCGCTCACTTTTCAACTCGCTGTCGACAGGTGGTCATGCGGTGATGTCACGCGGCCGACGTGTGAACGCCCATTAGTGAACGAATTGCCGACTAAAATGGTATAATAGGTTGAGTGAACAACTCGCGGGCGGCACGCGTTCCACTCGGGACACTGGGCAACCCACGGCAAGCGGGCGCGCAGTAGGTGGTTACAGAATTATTCACTCGCCGTCCACTTATTGAAAGCTTGTGATCGAGGAGATCAGATGCAAAGTTAATAAGTGATTGCATATACATAATTATGTAAGTATACGGAGGTCCGTATAAGAAATCACCACTGCGCGAGGCAAGGGGTGCTCGTCGGGTCGGGTTCATAAGTGAGCGACGGCCTTTTATCCCCAGACGAAAATACAGTTAATATTGTAATTTTGAGTAAAGCACGCGATGGCTTAGAATAAACATCTTATGTACAACATTAAAAAATATGAAAGGTTCTCATATACGACACGTATTTGTAAAATTATTACAGATACATTATTCAAACATCTCCAAAATACGCATGAAAAATCTCATCCAAAAAGTCTTTGAACAAATATTCAAAGGTTCAGTCATTTGATTTTAATACTGATTATTTTTTTAAGGAAAGGAGAAAGCTCAAAATTCATGCAAAAATAATTTACCTGTACCAATGTAAACATTTTCAAGATGTATTTAAAGTACATTTAATAGTTCTACCATTTTTAAACGATACATCATCATCGGTGTTTTCAAGTAAAAATGAAACGAGAACATTACTTTCAATTAATTAATTTAATAGTACCAATTTCTTGTACTACGATAAAAATATGTACTATGTACTTGATTCAAAATAATCCTATTTTGTGACACTAAGAACACTGGATCAAGTTTAATCTATCAACATTAAGGCTGTTTCACATCATTTCGCTGCTGTCTAACAAAAGCGAAATCATGGCGAAACTGCGTGATTTAACGTAGCTATTTGAAGCATCTATTCCTTCATTTCTCTGCAACATTTTCGCGGTGATGTGCTAACAGCTTTGGATCCAAAAACAAGTTACAGAATGACAGAATAAACTGTTAAAACCTTACTTGACATACATACATGGGTTGAATTTACACTATCTTACCTCTTCCAAGTTAGCCCGCACCATCCATCAACCATCTTAGACTGCATCGTCACTTACCATCAGGTGAGATCGCAGTCAAAGACTATCTTGTTATCGAATAAAAAAAACATACTCTAGCGTTAGCTAGAGTTAATCCGCCCTTGTGGATTGTTGTTAAACAATGTTATTTTCCACAAGGGCGGATTATAGCAAAATAATTCTGTATTTCCTTGTATATCATGCAGTTAGTAACACCTGCTTCTAAGTTCTATCCAAATTATTTTTTCTCTTATCTGCATAGTAGAGGTGGGTCGTCGACGGTTTGATCGTCGACGCAACGAGACCGTTTACCATCGACGATAAACTAGTTTATGAAACGGTTCAATTTTCAACTAGTTTACGTCATGAACAGAATGTATAGCTATGGTCTTCGTTTACTTTACGTGCGTTCATTGAACAAGTTGACTGTCGAACGGTGCTTTAAACAAAGGAAATGAACTCTTCATACCTCTTCCAGGCTTGGGACTGGCAAAACAATGTGCCATAAAAATTGATAAAATCTTGGCGTATTTAAAAGTTCATTTCATTTTTGTTCTACTGAATCATAAAGGCTATACTGAGGAAAGATTATACACTATTAAACAGCATAGCTGACTAATGACTTTATAAAGGCGAAAAATTATACTTAAAGCATTTAAGTAGAATTTTAAAAAGGTCTTGTCCAGCCATTGGCTGCATGTGATACTACTAGTTGATTTAGAAGTCCAAAGCTTGTTAACGACTGGTTAATACGAAAAATTTACCTCTCTTGTAATGCTGCGGGCTGCATTGAGGTATTCGCTGGTTTTAAATTGGTGTACACTAATTCAATTCTAATTCTACTTCAAGGAGCTTGTTAATGGCTGATTAAAAGTGGATTTGTAATCTCTAAAAATGCCGTTACATTTATAAGAAAATCATTAAACACCCTGAGTTGTAAATTGGAGTAGCTGTACTCCTTTCTAATCACAATGCATAAAGTATATCTGGCAGCTATTTTAAAGCTTTCGGCGTTATTTAAGAGTACCCCTCAACTCTTTGTCATCGTCGATGGGTCGATGGGCGTCGACTGATTCGACTGAATGCATTACAATGTCGTTCATCATTGAACTAGTTTATCAGTGAACGGTAAACGGTTTATCCGTTCACGCTAAAAAAGCAGTCTAATAAAACAGTTCGTTCATTCAACGCTCACCTCTACTGCATAGTCAATAAATATATTAAGTATTATTATTAAAAACATTTGGTTCCAAAGAATTAAAATTTTCTATGTCATTGGTGCTCAATCTAACGTACCTTTGTCATTACCACAGGTAACCAACCACCAACGCTTAAAGTAAAATTATTTCAATATTGAGTTGACATTTTTTTTAAAATTGTACAATAACGTCCTTATGACACTTATTTTAAGGTCGTCATTGTATGAAACGTCAACAAAATACTACTTTAAGCGTTGGAGGTATGACATCAGTTACTGACCTCTATATTTAGTTTATGATTAACACTGGACCCGCTGTCCCTAATACAAAGCCTAAGTTATGGCTCAATTTGACGCGCCACTTTTGACATACGAATTTCTCTGGAACTAATAATATTGCAAATGGCGCACCGACCTCAATAATTAATCTATGGCATCAACAATAAAATCATAGATTAATTATAGAGGTTGGTGCGCCATTTGCAATATTAACTATTAGTTCCAGAGAAACTCGTATTGCTGCTTAGTGCTTACAGCGCCAAAATGGCGTCAATAAAATTCAAAATGGCGTCAATCAAGTTGGTCCAAAAAAGAAATCACAGCAGAAAGTCCATTGTTAATCATAGATTAAATATAGAGGACAGCGACGCCAGTTCATTTGCAACTTTATACTATAAACCTAGACCCCGTCTTTCCTTTGCGTGGCCGGCGAGCCGGGCATGTAACTTTTTAGTCAGTCAATGCTCAGATCGTTCGAGAAGTGACGAGACAGCTTAGCGACATCAAGCCCGGTGAAGTCTGTGAATATGTCCGTTGAAGCGGTGCTGGGTTTTGACTTGGCTGGGGAAGTACTGCTCGATGCTTCTACGCAAGGGTCCAGGGATAATAACCTCTCTTCTCGACTGCTCACCTCGAACGGTTTTGATATACCTGTGAACGATGTATAAGCTCCATTTATGATAGAAAATTGAGACATTTTAACAAAATACACATAATATTTGAATATTATGTGTATATTTGATGGGGATTTCGGGGGGCAAGGGGGAGAACGGCGATACCATCTAGTCGACCCCAACAGTCAACCTCACCTGCTCGTGGTACCCCCTGCTAGACAACAGACGAGGCTCTGGCGACCGACCAATGGCGGTATATCCATTCACCTGGCCGGGCAACTTGCTGGAAGAGGTGACATCGACCTTGGGTTTCTAAATAATTCCCTAAAATGTATGGGGCAGAAGGCAACGGGAAACCACTGCTACTAATTTCCCTAGTATATCAACATGACGAAAAGCAAAAAGAAGACCCTCAGTTCCCGGCATATGAGGGCGATAATCTCCGGGCGAGGATTGAGAATTAACAACGACCTTGGCGAGTTAACGGTTACGACATGGAATGTTAGAACATTACACCAAGATGGGAAGATTGAAAATGCTGTAAGAGAAATGGAAAGACATGGATGGGATGTTTTGGGCATAAGTGAGACCAGATGGAAGGAAAACGGTGATATACCGACTTATGGAAATACACACTTCTACTTCTCAGGTGGAGATAACCATTCAAGAGGAGTGGGCTTTTTGGTAAACAAAAATATAAAGGACTGTATATCAGGTTACATTCCGCAGTCAGAGAGAATTATTTTGCTACAACTAAATACAAAGCCAATACGTACAAACTTAATTCAAGTGTATGCGCCTACTGCTGATAGCACACAAGATGATTGTGAGAAGTTTTACGACGATTTAAATCTGGTAATGAAGATGACAAAGAAACATGACATTAATATTATAATGGGAGATTTTAACGCTAAGGTGGGGGAGACACCGGTACACAACATTATTGGGCAGTACGGTCTTGGTGAAAGGAATGACCGAGGGGAGCGCCTAATAGAGTTCTGTGCGGAGCACACCCTCACTGTAATGAATACATGGTTTAAACTACCTAAAAGGCGTTTGTATACTTGGGAATCTCCTGCTCACACAAGCTTTAATATTGTTAGAAACCAAATCGACTACATATGTGTAAATCGACGGTTTCGTAACGCCATTACCAGCGTAAAAACTTACCCAGGTGCAGATATTAACTCAGACCACATTCCACTGGTAGCGAAAGTGAAAATTAAGCTAAAGAAGCTAAACAAAACTGAACCAAAGAAAGTTCTCGACCTCCAGAAGCTTAAAAACGATGAAGTTGCAAAATCCTTCAGAATGAAAACTGACGAAGTAATTGCTATACTACAAGAGCAAGAATATACTGAGGAGGACTTATGGTTGCATTTAAAAAACAATCTAATAACTACCGCTAAAGATATTCTCGGATTTAAGAAATCGAATAGTAGGAAACATTGGATTACTGATGAAATAATTAACCTGTTTAATACGAGGAAAGATAGTAAGCAAGACATTAGTAAGTATAAAGAAGTAAACGATATTTTGCAAAAGAAAATTAAAGAAGCCAAGGAAGCCGACTTAATTCTGCGGTGTAACCACATAGAATACCTTGCCGCAACACACCAACACGGTGCACTTCACAAGGCAATAAAAGATTCTCCAACAAAATCGAACATCTCAATTTCAAATGCTGTAGCGGACTCTAAGGGCAATATAATCATAGAACTAGACGAACGCCTACAACGATGGTCGGAATATATCGCAGAATTATACCACGACGATCGACCCAGTCAAACAGTTGTAGAACCTCCTTTAAGTGGTCCCTCCATCCTTCCTGCTGAATTGGACTATGCACTACAATCGTTAAAATGCGGTAAAGCGGCAGGTGAAGATGGTATACCGGTGGAGCTTTTAATGGGTATGGGAGATCAGTGTAAAAACATCATGCTGCAACTGTTTAATAAGATTTACGACTCCGGAAATATACCAAAAGATCTTCTTCGTTCCACGTTTGTTACAATCCCCAAAAAACCTAGGGCGACCAAATGCTCCGACTATAGAACTATTAGTCTAATGAGCCATACGATGAAGGTTTTCCTTAAAATAATTTATAATAGAATTATAGGGAAATGCCAAGACAGTATATCCCAGCAACAGTTTGGCTTTAGATCGGGAGTAGGAACGCGGGAGGCCATATTCACCTTAAACGTCTTAGCAGAGAGGGCAATTGAAATGCAACAGAATATATACCTCTGCTTTATAGATTATGAAAAGGCGTTTGACCGGGTCAAGCATCAATTTCTTATGGATATTCTCAGAAAGAAGGGTTTGGATGACAAAGACCTCCGACTAATTGGAAACCTCTATTGGGAACAGGAAGCTGCCGTAAAAATAGAGGGGAAGCTCTCAGACTGGCGTCCGATCAATAGAGGTGTCCGTCAAGGCTGCATACTGTCTCCATTACTCTTCAATCTGTACTCTGAAGAGATCTTAACAGAGTTACTAGGTTCTATCCAACAAGGAATTATTATAAACGGAGTATGCGTAAACAACATCCGATATGCCGACGACACAGTATTAATTGCTAGTTCTGCCATCGGTTTACAACAACTACTAACCGAAGTAGCTAGGGCTGGAGAAGATAAGGGGTTATCCATTAACGTCGGTAAAACTAAAGCAATGATAATTTCGAAGAAACCTGAAAGTTCATTCCATCTGAATTTAAAAGATCAGCGTATCGATGTGGTCCCGAAAATGAAGTATCTGGGAAGATATTTTACTTCGGATCTTGATCACCTACAAGAAATAAAATGTCGCATTAGCCAAGCTAAAGTCATGTTTCACAAGATGTCCAAGACACTCTGCAACACCAAACTACAGCTCGAACTAAGATGCCGTCTCATGAAATGCTATGTCTGGTCCACTCTCTTGTATGGCTGCGAAACATGGGTTCTCAAAAAAGAAGCAACTAGTCGATTGAAAGCATTCGAAATGTGGATATATCGCAGAATGCTCAAGATTCCCTGGAACAGCTTCACATCGAATGCGAAGGTACTCGAATTAGTTAGCAAAAAGAGAGAACTCATGTCAACCATTATGCGGAGAAAACTCGCTTTCTTTGGCCACTTGCAGCGGGGAGCCCAATTCTTATTCCCGAGATTGGTGATGGAAGGAAGAATTGCAGGCAGGAGAGCACCAGGTCGCCAAAGACGCAAGTGGTTGGACGATGTGAGGGAGTGGACTGGGCTTAGCTATCCTACACTGAAGGAAGCGGCCCTGCGAAGAGAAGCTTTTCGGATGCTGACCGCCAAACTTCACCTTGAAGAAGGCACATGATGATGATGATGATGATGTATATTTGATATTTGAATATTGTGTCACGACAATGTAAGGTTAAGGATCTATCAACGCACAGCTCAAATCACTGGACGGATCGGATCGGGCATACAGATGGCACTTTCGGTACAATTATTATATGGTTTGATACAATTCTGCCGTCCACAAGCTAAAATGCCGTTAACGATCAGAACCATATTTCCTAATATAAACCCTAATTTAAGTGCTTTTGGGTTTATATTAGGAAATATGGTCTTGGTAGTTAACGGCATTATGATATTATGATTGTTGTTGTTGATTTTCTTAGGATAAGACAATATTTGTAATGTCTTTTTTAAAGCAATAAATTTATTTAATTTAAAGCAGCTAAATTAAACTGCAGATACATATTTAAACACTTTCACGCACGCACGCACGCATTCACACACGTAAGAACGCACACGCACTCTGTTTGTGGTTGGTTCTGCCTAAAGTATATAATTCGGTAGACGATAGTTGGACGCCGATACGCAATAACGAGTCAACCCACACAACGTATCAATTGAAAAGTTAACTTTATTCCTTTACATTATGTACGTATTTAATTTGACAAAAGTTTGAGTTGATTCGTTATTCAATCTGCGTCCAGTTGTGCATGCGATTTTTAAACCAAACTGTCGACGGGAAAGCTCGGTGGAATAGTGAGCTGCTGCCCAGCCACAGAGGGGGTTTGGAGAGAGCTTGAAGTGACCAGACACTCACCCAATACACTCTTGACATCAGAGTTGGGCTGGCTGAAGTATATGAACCGGTAGAAACCGGGTGTGCGCACGCCGCTGCCGACGGGGAAGCTCAGTGTGATGGTGCGCGGCTGCCCAGCCACAGGGGCAGACTGTGGCAGGCTAACTTTAGCCAAATACTCGTACGCTATGTAGTCGTCTAAACTTTGGAAGTTCGCCTGTAACGAAAGACAAATATATTTTTAATACGCTCATCACTAAATTCTTTACTAAAATTATAAATGCGAAAGTGTTTGTTTGTTGATTTGTCCTTCAATCGCGCTGCAACAGAGCTACGGATTGACGTGATTTTTTGCATGGGTATAGTTAGGGACCTGGAGAGTGACATAGGCTTTTTACCCCGAAAAATTAAAGAGTTCCCGCGGGATTGCTAAAACTAAATAATGTATAGCTTGGCAAAAAAAGAATAGAAAAAAAATAGGGGCGCCACTATCTCTAACATATATATTTTGACACACCGCCTTCTTCCTAATTCCGGATTAGTCTAACCGAGAGGTCAAGATATCACATACATTTTTTCCCGAGCCGGGAATTGAACCCGTGACCTCTTCACCCGAAGTCGAACATGCTACCACTAGGTCAATGGTTACTAGTGGTCTAGTGACCAAAGAGGCGGTTGATAAAACCCCCTATCCAGGATATGAAGTACGATTACTCACGTCATAAATGCCTATCCAGTCATTGGGGTTGATCTCGACGTCAGGTGAGAGCGTACACTGCGTGCGAAAGTCCGCGTCGCCGATGTACCAGATTCGGACTATTGGCGCGAACTCCACTGTCTTTACTGTGAAGTTCGCGAACGCCTACAAGAAAACGGGAATTTATTATTATTAAATCTATTATTATTATTATTTAACTCTTTATTTGCACCAAAACAACAACAAAGAAAAAATATATATAAGAAGAGACAAAAGGTATGACACAAAAGGCGGCCTTATCGCTTAGTAGCGATCTCTACCAGGCAACCTTAAAATTTAATTTCGTAAGTAAAGCGACTCCCTTCGTAAATCATCGAAACTAAAAAATTACGATTTTTTTTTTCATCAGCTTAATTGACTTCTATTATGCTATATTTTACAACCTGCTAAAGAAAAAGAATCAATTAGCGGGAATTTATTATTGCTAAATTGTCTCTGGTCTGGTCTGGTGGGAGGCTTTGGCTAGTTACCACCCTACCGTCAAAAACGTGCCGTTAAGCGATTTAGTCCGGCACGATGGCGTGTAGAAACCGATTAGGGGTATGGGTTGAATTTACACTGCTATACCCCTTCCAAGTTAGCCCGCTACCATCTTAGACTGCATCGTCACTTACCATCAGGTGAGATCGCAGTCAAGGGCTATCTTGTCATAGAATTAAAAAAAAAAAAATTAACAAGAATATTGTCATGAAGACATAAGAATCCTGAATAACCGTGGAAGCCTCAAAATGCTTTGCAAAAATTTGTATTGTATTGGACTATGGACAACTTCATCGTAGAAGCACTGTATACCTAGCATAGTTTCATTAACTATTGTAAACATTTTTAAGCTATTGCATAGCTTCTATCGCGGGCCTTGAGCGTGCAGACCTAATCCAGAAATTCCGTAACGAAAATAACCTGACACGGGACTCCTCTCACCGCTAGATGGCGTTGTTAAAAAATACTATGCAATAGCTTTACCGCTGCAGTCCCCGAGTGCCACACGTCTTTTTTTTTTTTTTTGAAAAGAGCAACCGCCGAGTTTCTTGCTGGCTCTTCTCGGCAGGAAAGGCATTCCGAACCAATGGTAGATTCATTAACGATTCAAAAGTGCTTGTAAAAGTTTATTTGTAAAAAAAATATTTCTATTTCTGCTAAAACTTCAGCGCATGCAGCTATTGGTTCAGCATTATCCAACCCGTGACAAGCTTCAGGCGTAACTAGCGGCGATCGCATGCGAATACTTACGTAGTTTCGGATTCATCCGAAGGTCTTTAATCAAGACAACCGATTAAAAGTTCGTTGGCATAATGAACCCAGAATATATGTCTTTATTCATTTATAGGAAATGAAAAATGAACAAACCCCTTCATCAGAATCCTGAACGACCGTGGAAGTCTCATGCTCTAAGACTGCAGCGCATGCAGCTATTGGTTCAGCATCATCCAATGCGTGGCTGACTTCAGGCGTGACTAACGCCGATCGCATGCGAATTTTTGCTCTAGCGGCCTTAGGTGGTGTTGCTACAGCGGGTGCATGTTTTTGCCGAATCTAATGGGTTATTAAGGTTTGATTTTATAGATGCTTAAATAATTAAGCAAAGCTTTAATTTAAGTATTTATTTATAGATCCCTCTACTTTCAAGAAATTTAAAAAAAAAGTTACTACTTGGTTTGCGACTTCAAAATAAGAAAGATTTCTTTTATGTCGATTTCATTTAATAGTAGTTATAGCTCTTGCAATTCACGAGGGCGCGTGAGCTTTACTTGTGGTTACGTCATGCACATTGTGTGTGTCAGGAGCCTAGGTGAAAGCGGTCAGGTGCGAGCAAGCTCTCGCTCCCACTTATATAGATACGACACACAGACAACCGTGAGCCGCGTACCCTCGTGTATTGAAAGAAATATACGTGAAATCAGAATATATTTCGATGTTGGTCTTTAGTATCAATCATAATTTTTGGTAAATAGATATCAAAGATGGTAATCTTCGATGGGCCACACTATATCAATCGTAATCCATAGAAAACAACAACCAATAAAAAATGCTTGCTAAAATTTTCTCCAGCAAGTAATAAAGAATAGATAACATCGAAATCCGGTTGCTCGTATAAATATAACGATAGCAAAAAGTTCTATAAAATCAAACTTTACGTAAAGAAATGTTAGATTAAGTTAGTGGCTAAAGCAGAGTATTCACTAGCTTTGTTAAGGAACAAGTGTCGCTCAACAAGTCATGCCAAAAGTGCATGTCAAAAGTAAGTTATTAACGGCCTAACTCTATGTAACTACATCCATATAGCAAGTTAAGATGCCTATTTCACCATCTTTAATTCAGGTAACGTAATGTACTTAGTAAATACACGAATGAAGTACATATTTTGAGTTTTCGTATTGGCAATGTGTCAAAAGTCTTTACTCCTCTTTACTTGGTGATGATAGTGAAATGGGCTCTTAGTGTTAATTAGTAATAAGTAGAACATTTTGTAATACAGGGAAGGGACGATAGGGTGGCTAGTTACCACCCTACCGTCAAAGACGTGCCGCCAAGCGATTTAGCGTTCCGGCACGATGCACATTGTGTTATTTTCCCTCAAAATCGGACATACCTTTTTTATGATACTAATCGAAACTTTAAGCTTTTTTTAATGCTAGAGTAGAACACCCAGAAGTTAATTCTGTTTAGAACCGGAGTTATAAATTTTTAAATTTTTTTCTATGCTTACCAGAAAAAAACTAAGAAATGCTGTAACTTTCTATGTAACGAAAGTTTTTAAGTTTCAATTATAGCATGCTATAAAATCAATAAAGTGCTATTTTAAGAAACATATAATTAATTTCTAAGTGAACAATAAAGGAAGTTATGTTTTTTTTTAACTAATTTTGAAATTAATTTTTTTCTCAGCTTTATATAGATATTAGCATCTAATTTTCACATATTATATTTATTAGTGCTATGTTAACTCGCCTGTATAATATCAGATACGTAACACTTAGGACTTCGGAGTTATTGAATTTTAAAAATTTCATTTTTTGCAACTCAATAATAAACCCTGAAAAACATAACCCTCCGTTTTCACAGTTGGACAAAAATCCTTTATTTCAGCCACTTGTTTAGAATTTTCTCACGTACATTTGTAATTAAGATCTTTGTGACAACCCTAATATCATAGAAATGGTAAAAACCAAAGAAATCTCATATCTCCAATGTCCTCATAGATTTCTATGTGATTTTTTTTACTAGTAACTATACAGTTACGACGTATGTTTTCAGATAGATATCTACTGCTAATCGTAAATAGTTTATGAGAAAAAAAATAAAATGTAAAAATCACAAAATTAAGAATATTAACTTTATTATTAATACTAAAATGATTTTGTTTAGCTTATAAAATGCCCTGTATATAATGGCACTTTGCCCTATAAATAATTGTATAAATATAATTATGCAATTCTTTTATTTCATCTTTTTCTGAAAATACAGAATTTTCTAAAAAAAAATATTACTCAAATTTTAAACAGAATTAACTTCTGGGTGTTCTACTCTAGCATTAAAAAAAGCTTAAAGTTTCGATTAGTATTATGAAAAAGGGATGTCCGATTTTGAGGGAAAATAACATAATGTGCGATGGCGTGTTGAAATCGATTCGGGGTATGGGTTAAATGTACACTGCTATGCCTCTTCCAAGTTAGCCCGCTACCATCTTAGACTGTATCGAATAAAAAAAAAGCCTACAACCTCGCGTCGAGTGTTGATAGTTTGTATACAAATTCTGGATTAATTTTCCATCCCTGACCTAAAAGTATGCTCCATATTAACCGATAAGAACATAAATAAATAACTACAAGTTCTAACCCACACCTTACAACCGTTTCGACCTTGACCTCAACTTAACAACTCTGACGCAAACAACTCAGGGCACATCATCAATAATTCATTCTGACGTCACACACTTTTATTACTGACATTGAAAAAGCCTTCAACTTCTTTAGCCCTCAATTATGGAAACATTCAAAAATAAACTTTATTCCTATGGATATTAGTTCTAAATTGCAATACTGGATGTTTATTTTTAATTGGACAGTTCTTTCTTTGGCAACTCCTCTTTCGAGTTCATGCATTCCAAAGTGTATTCTACAGGCATGTGAATAGGGCTTAGTTTGGAGTGTGGTATGGTGCGATAACTTCAAGCTGATAAGGTGCTGATATAAACGTAACTGACCTTAATATTAAATTGCGCGACCACTGGTTTGTGGTCACTGACCGAGTAGTGGCCCATGTGGTTGTAAGATATCAAATCGGCCCTTAATGTTATATTCTCATAGTTGTTCGCTATCACTTTGTACAGTATCCGATCCGTCCAGGAAGGTTTTCGCCTGTAAAGATTCAAATTACCAGTTTCGTTAACTTGTCCATTACACCCTGTATAAAATTAACTTGTCCATTACACCCTGTGGGTAATTATGCAAAGGGTAATGGACAAGCCAAAGAAAACAGTGATGAGGTTACAGGTCTTAAGGCCTATATTTAACAAATGATAAATAAATAGCACTTATTTCTAAGATATTTTAATATTTTTATGTTATTAACGTTCAAGCCGGAGTTTTTTTTTGCCTATCGCAATTTCCGTTCTATATTTTTTTTATAAAAGAATATCAGCCAAGCTAAAATTGCCAAATATTCTCCTCTCCCCTTAGTGCACAATAGTGCAACGGGTGGGAATCGAACCTGCGACCTTTCAATTTTCAGTCCGTCCTGTAACCGTTGGGCTATTGAGGGGAGTATATTAATAACAAGTATAGATTACGCAAAATATTGCGTACTAATACAAAAATTACAAAAATTCATTGTGCAATAATAAATAAATAATAATCGTTATCAATACTGTACACACAGTATACACTATCGATAATATTGTACACTATCGATTGAGTGACTCACTTCAAATCATAATCGTCAGTCCCCATCAAGAACTTGTAAGTCGGTGGGAATCTGATTTCTGGTTCCGTGAACTCCGAGAACGCCTCGCCACTGTCCATGACAGCTAGCAGTTGATCGTGTTTGAGGAGGCCAGTGTATTTGTCTTTTTCAACCTTCTGTAGAGCGGATACGATTTCCTCTGAGGTCGGACTGCTACCCGCAGGGTGGTCGGTTCGGAAATTGAGATCTCCGATCCAGAATACGTAACTGGAAACAAAGTAGGTTTTTTTAATTTCCGTAAGAAGTCAATAATTTTCCGGGATGAAATGATGCCTATGTGGTAATCCTGGGGAAAAGCTATCTCCATTTCAAATTTCAGCCAAATCGGTTTATTCGTTGTTGCGTGAAGGAGTAACAAACATCCATCCATACATCCATCCTCACAAACTTTCGCATTTATTATTTTTACTATCTGATACCCGCGACTTCATCCGTGTGATTTAGTTTCTAAAAATCCCGCAGGAACTCTCTTATTTTCCGGGATAAAAAGTAGACTATGTGTTATTCCAGACTATAATCTATCTATGTGCCAAATCGGTTCAATCGTGGCGACGTGATTGAGTAACAAACATCCATCCATCCATCCATACAAACTTTCCCATTACTCACTGAATATCGCAGCTTTAACAGATATAACTACATAGATTATTATCGACTGATAATGTACTAATCGAATGATAAGTGCCCTTCGCTAAATCCATTTATCTTTAAACAAATAATCACTTTACAGTTCAATACAGCTGTATAAAAAAACCCAACCAAAACATTAACAACCCCCAGTTATACATACATAATATCTACTTAAAGATGACGGATTTTGCCGTTCGCACTTGGCTATGATTTTAACTTATGCTAATTGATGATGCAGAGTAAGGTAACTTCTCCTAACCTTGCTAAACTGTCTAGAATGTCCTATTTAAAACTAACGTATAAATTCTATAGAATTCCATCACGTGTAATGGAGAAGGTCATGGTATTACAATATTGAGTCCAACAATGTTTGAAATCTGTGATGAAATCCTTACTAATATCCTTACTAATATTATAAATGCGAAAGTCTGTTTGTTGTGTTCGTTTGTTGGTTTGTCCTTTAATCACGCTGCAAAAGAGCTACGGATCGACGTGATTTTTTGCATGGGTACAGTTGAGCACCTGGAAAGTGACATAGGCTACTTTTTATCCCGGAAAATCAGAGTTCCCACGAGATTTTTAAAACTAAATCCACGTGGACGAAGTAGCGGATCCTTCACATCGTCAGCTAATGATGGAATAAAGACAATGAAAGTTAAAAATTACAGCACGGCATTAGGGTAGCAGAGCGATTTTCGAAATTCAGGCAATTGTGCCATTAGTCATGTTCTTTCGGCCAAATCCATTCATTCGTTGTGCCGTAAAGAAGTAACAAACATACACACTCATGGTAGATTCATCTCATTTGCTTTAGAGTAACAGTTACGCTGGCAATAAGCTTGCTTAATACTTTTTTATATATATTAGCCAAGCTGAAGTTGACTAATATTCTCCTCTCCTCTCCTCTCCAAATAAGCGGAAAGCTTGCTTGGAGTGAGTACCGCAATAG
This sequence comes from Hipparchia sbordonii, assembly GCA_038048805.1. NCBI lineage: Eukaryota > Metazoa > Arthropoda > Insecta > Lepidoptera > Nymphalidae > Hipparchia > Hipparchia sbordonii. Next base: position 9,197,464 of record JBBIWI010000008.1, on the reverse strand, counting down.
TGGATAGGATTCGAACCTGCGACCTTTAAGTTTTCAGTCCGCACCTTTAACCGTTGGGTCTATTCAGGCTTCTAGTACTTACTCATGAAAGAGGATGTGTGAGGTCTCTTTGATGAGGTACGTGTGTTCCTTGAGAATAGTATTGTAGTCGTTGATCCGGTCCGCTAGCAGGTGCTCGTGCGCTGTCAAATGGCAGTTCACGAGGCACACGGAACATCCGTAGATGTTGAACCGCACGCTCACCGCCCCTTTGTTACCCTACAACAACATTTTTTTTTAAAGTTAAGTTTAAAAACTGTATCCCGACGGAAAATTGGATACAAACGCTTGGATGCCATTAACACGCTTGCGAGTGATCTGTGTTCAAAAACCGACATTAGCTCGGATCGGCAACAAGCTCACGCAAGCCAAGCCAAACACCCCGTTCACACACTTGTGTTTGTGGATACTTGTTGAGACTTGCCAAGCGTGTAAACGTAGCTTTAAAAATATAGCCTACTAAATGCCCGCGACTTCGTACGCGTGAATTAAGATTTTTTAATTTCCGCGGGAACTCTTTAATTTTCTGAGACAAAATGTAGCCTATGTGTTAATCCTGTGTATGAGCTATCTCCATTCTAAATTTTTGCTAAATCGATTCATTCGTTGTGACGTGAAGGAGTAACAAACGTACATTCATACATCCATCCTCACAAACTTTCACAGACAGATGGACGAGAAAGTGATCCTATAAAGGGTTCTGTCTTTTTTTTGGAACTCTAAAAACTGTAAATATATTAAGCGGTTTGGTGCAAGTGGACCTAAATGCTTAACGACACACTATAAATCTTTACGAGAAGCGACTGTCACCTGACCCCTGCAACCAGTTACGAATAAACCGGTACCCAGGCTTATAGGCCCATACCTACATATTCTGCGCCGTTTAAAATGTTTAATAGCGTTGTGCTAATTGGGTTTTGCCTCTACATCTCACTAAAGCGAAAGTTTGTATATTTATTATTCCTTACACGCCCTAAAGAACTTTTTTTTTAAAGAATATTAACCAAGCTGAAGTTGACTAATATCCTCCTATCCCCTCCAAAGAAGCGGAAAGCTTGTGCTAGAAGTGGGTACGACAATAGTGCAACGGGTGGGGTTTGAACCTGTGACCTCTGTTTTCAGTCTGCACCTTTAATTGTTGGGATAATGTGGCTTAAAATGAACCGATTTTGCTGAAATTTGGAATGGAGATAGCTCATACCCAGTATTAACACATAGGCTACTTTTTATTCCGAAAAATTAAAGAATTCCCGAGGGAATTAAAAACCTTCATCCATGCGGACTAAGTCGCAGGCATCATCTAGTAAAATATATAAACAGAAATAACAGGGCTAAGAATCCTTCATAATACTAATATTATAAACGAGAAATTATTTTTTTATTGGTTTGTCCTTCAATCATGCAGCAACTATGCAACAGATTAACTTGCATTGTACTGTATAGATGAAACCTAGAGATTAACACAGAATACTTTGTATCCTGGGAAAACATGAATTCCCGCTGGATGTTTCAATAACCACTACGCTGACATAGTTGCTGCACAAAGTTAGTACATACTTAAATCATTAGTACTACAAACTAGTAACTTTGATAAAATAATACAATTACATGAGTAAACCACATGTACAGCTAACTAGGTTGAATTAATATGAGTTCCTATAATTATTATCCAACAATATACCTACTTCAATTTTATTTAGTTTCCTGCCAAGCAAAATTACAAAAACTATGTTACATAATAGTCTTGATTTCTAAATACCATGTTGCACAAAAAGAAAGCCACTTTTGAATACTAGTAACTTATTAAAATAATTGTAATATCATATTAATTATAATACTGTAAATCTGTTCATTATTGTATTATTCTGTAGAGACATGATCAAAAAAACATGCACACAATAAATAAATTAAATTTTAATTTATGAAATTTAATAAGTAATTGTGTATATGTTACATATTTAATTAGTTCATTTGCAATTATAATTAGACTATTGAATCTTCCAAAGTTAAGTAATAGAGTAGTGTGAGGAACAGCTAAAATATTTTTTTTTTTATTCTATGACAAGACAGCCCCTGACCGCAATCTCACCTGATGGTAAGTGACGATGCAGTCTAAGATGGTAGCAGGCTAACTTGGAAGGGGTACAGCAGTGCAAATTCAACCCATACCCCTAATTGGTGTACATGCTTAAAAGAAGTCTCCCTGCAGATTTAAGCCAGAAAAATATAACAGGAGAACACTGTTTCTTCCTTTGCTTTTTGTCCTGGATAAAGGTTTGGCACTCTCCTAATATTTCAATATAGCACTGCATATTTCTCTTTAATTTCACCCTGTGCATAAAATCAAATAATATAATATACATACCCAAAGTCCACCTAGACCAGTTTTAGTATACTGTGCCACTATTTCCCTTAAGTGGGGTAAATGTTTCATTTGAGTGTAAACAAGCAGTATTATTCCTTGTAGTCTTATGCTCTTGGCAATAACAAAGCCTTGTCTACAGAGAACCTTGTTAAACATTTGAGTCCACTGGTCCGTAAAAAGGGAGTCCATTATCATATTCTGTGGCTGAGACTTCACTTCTTGAAGCCTGAAATTAAACACAAACATGTAAACTTTGTTTTTTGGAATAATCTCTAACACATTCCTGGCAGCTGTTTGAGACAAGCAGAAAAAGATTGTTGAACCTTGCAAGAGTAAATCGGTTCAGATGCGATATAGTATAAATAAATAACTAGTATGATGGTCACAATCACCTTTGATTGAATCTCTTTTCTCTCATTTCATTTCATTTCTCATTATTGGCTAAAATGTATTGTTGCAGCAAAAATACCATATATCAGTCAATTAATACAATTCAATGGCCCAACCAAATAAAGGCATAATTGAAAACAGTCAATATGGAACTGGAGTTTTATATACATAATATATACAACATTAATCAGATGTAAATAGCAGAGAAGATGAATAATTTTTACAGATTTTTAGCTCTCCTGTAAAATTAGCTTCTACCGATTGCACCTTTATTCGGTTGGGCCGTCGAATTGAGATTGAAGCAATGGTTGATGCAGCTTTTCCACAATCTACCAGAGGATGTTGGACAGTCTTGTGAAGACTAGCATTAAAATATACATACCCAATAACATAAAAATCTGGTAATGGTTTATTCTTATTAAACTGAGAAGGGAAGTCCAGCAACGAATTAAGATCTTGACTAGGAGACTTAGTTGCTACATTCCAGGTCACGAAGTAATACCTGATGAAGAAAACCTTTTTTATTTTTTATTTGATTGATGACAGAATAGCCCTTGACTGCGATCTCACAGCTCACCGGAGGGTAAGAGACTATGCAGTCTAAGATGGTAGCAGGCTAACTTGGAACCCTAATTAGCACTTCTTTAACGGTAGTGGTAACTAGCCAAAGACTCCCACCAAAGAGAAGATAGAATTCATAGTAAACGTAAATAACCTAAGGAAACTTTTAGAAATCTGATCAGAATACTGTTATTGATTAAATCGATTCTAAGTATTATTTTATTTACTTACCTAAGGGTATCCATTTTCACAGGTTTTGACTTATAACTAAAAAATAATTAAATAAAACTAATGAAGTTTTTAAAAAAATAGTTCAATTCTTAAATGTAATAAACTACAGAAAAAAGATAAGATAATAATTATTAAGTTCCAGTAAAAACACAACAACCATTTTCGCAGCAGGAAAATTTTATGATCTGGACCACAGACTAATGGGTTAAATGGGTAGGTGTTAATCAAACCCAGGTGTTGCCAGATAGCCGTCTGGTGTTCTCCCCAAATCTTCCCAGAAATACCCGCAAAATTCAGGTTTTGAAGGAAAAAAAACTCCCACAAATTTAAGTATATTTATGACTAGCTGATGCCCGCGACTTCCTTCGTGTGGATTGAGGGTTTTTTATTCCCGCGGGAACTCTTTAATTTTCCGGGATAAAAAGTAGCCTATGTGCTATTCCAGACTATAGTCTATTTCTGTGCCGCCAAATTTCAGCCAAATCGGTTCAGTCGTTGCGACGTGATTGAATAACAAAAATCCAGACTTTCACATTTATAATATTAGTAGCAAGTCGAAAAAATAATTAAAAAAATACAATTTTATACTATTTCTGCAATAGCATCCATTACTCGATCAGAATCTTCACACGCTTCATCAGGAGCTCCGTACATTTTCTGAATTAAAGGAGACGGTCCATTTTGGGACTACTCGTGTACCATATACCACGAAAAAACAAAAAATACAAAGAGATCACTAACAATAAAATCAATTAGATAATCATAATAAATAAATTGCAAAAATAAAAATGTAATTTCAAGTTTTTCGGTAGTGTTCACAAGATGGCTACGTTTCAACCACAGAGAAGGCAGTAGGTAGGTACCCTAGACGCAAGTCTGTCAAATGTCATTTCTGAGTTATCTGACAAGTGACGTGATATTTTTTGTTTATTCCGAGTATTGTTGCAGAACTATCGAGAGTTGCGCTTTCGATAGTTGACCTCGAAAATCAGTCATATAATCGATAGTTCTATCGATACTATTTGCACGTCGTGATAATACTATCGAGAGTTATGCAATCGATAATATCGATAGTATCGAACCTATCGATAGTATCGAACCTATCTACAGACTAGTTACCTATACTATCGATACTATTGAGCTTGAGCGATATTACTAACTATCGATGACATAAAACTGTCAATAGTATCGATAGTATTGATACTTCAGTAATACTATCGATAGTATCGAACCTATCGACAGACTTGCGACCGTTACTATCGATACTATTGAGATAACTATTGATACTATTGACCAATAGTATTTACTCTTTTTTTTAAATCGATAGAATCGATAGTATCGATACTAATTGTCACGTGCAAATAGTATCGATAGAACTATCGATTGTATGACTGATTTTCGAGGTCACGATACTATCGATAGACTATTACTATCGCAACATCACTGATTCCGAGCTTTGTTGTGGTGTTGTGAACTCGTGAATGCGTTTTTTATGTTTCTTGTGGATTTTCTCTGGCGATGATCGTATCATAAAATAATAGGTAGGTATCCAATATGTAATTCACAAAGAACAGGTAGGTATTTATTATCTTCTTCAAATGCAGATCAATGACCTCTTGATATTTTGACAGCTAACGTCAGAAACATGAATCCGCCCGCCATGATACGTATGTTATGTTGCCTTACGTGCAGAAAATAAATAATATTTTGCATTGAAATTAAGATGAGTTCGTGGATTTGATCGATCAAAAATGCTTTAATATTTTATTTTATTTTATTTTATTACTGGTACAAAACCTGTCCCACGCTCCATACAATTTTGGACCGTCTCCTTTGTGCAGCATTTTTGTAGTTGGTTTAAAATAAACACATCCATCCACCAACTATTCCCAAATTAAAGTTTTGGTAATCACAGTCCTCAAATTCCCTCCAAACCTAGATTTTTCTCTCCAGTTATTCCCCTAAAAAGATGTCCTCCCCCATCGCTTTAAAACCCCCCAATACTGGGGGGATTCTCTCCATCTGACATCACTGAATTCACACCACAGACTAATGGTAAAGAAGTAACTATGACATTAGTTTTGACAGTTTTGACTGATCATTTAAAAGCCCGTGATACACATGCTAGTATATGGTAAGCTAGGTGCTGTTAAGCTGGCTGGCACGCCTTCTTTATATAGGTATTTTATCAAGTGATGTTCATTTCAATCATACCCACCAGAAAAATGTGAAGAAACTTTGGGCGCATTATTCTGTAAAGGAAAAATAATATTTTGATGCGTCGTTGTTTTGGTGGATTACAGCCACAAACATATATAAGTAATTGTGATTACAGCAAAATATTACTTTTTCTTTTTTTGTCTTTGGTCTTCTTCTTTTCTTTGGTAGACTTGGCGGGAAAAGGGGAAAATATTTTGTTTTGACATATGTCAAATCGACTAAGAGACCAAGAGTGTCAAAGTTTAAACTTTCAGTGGTTACAAATAAAAATATTGTAAAAAATAATAATTCCGTAGACTTCGGTGTGTAAATTCAATAACTCAATAGCAACGCCAACGTAAAATAAGGAAAAAAGGTAAAATTTTCTGTACTAATCGCAATTGCGAACGAGTGGGAAATGGGAATAGAGTCGGTATCTAAATTACTGCATGCATTTACTCATTAGATTCGGTGGAGAAGTATTGAAGTAGTGGTTTGCAGAGCAAGTCTTACATTCCTCCGCACCAACCTTGTGCCCTTCCGCCTTACTAGCCAGTAAAACTTTTCTCAATTTGTCCTTATTAGAGTAAATCAAGAGTGAATAGGCAAGCAAGCTGCATCTTGGGCTGCTCTTGCTCGAGTTCTTTTTACTTAACTTCCTAACCAATGTCAATAAAATTGGACATTCACAGGTACTAAAGAGCTATCCGTATCCATTATTTAAAATTTAACCCAAATGAGCTGTATCTAGTTACAGGATTTTGTTTTTCTTATGTTAAATCCTATCTTATTCATGACTTTCAGGAAAATGGGGAGAACTGGAGGAAAATCACTTAAAGTGCGCCAGCAAACTACTTCTAATACAGAGAACGCAGTGGTTAGACCTTTAAAACATCAACTTTCCCCTGAGACACCTGTGTAAGTTACTTTATTTCAAAATAGATTTTTAACATACCAACATTTGGAAAATATGTACAGATTGTGAATTCTCTATGACAAAAAAAAATCTTTTAATGAAAATATTGCTTAAGCTTATTTGTTTTACTTTTTAATACATACCTTGCAACTCTATGCAAAAAAATGTGTTTATCCCAGGCAGTGGCTTTTATGATGACAAAACTAAAAGTTTTATAATACAAACAGCTATGCAATACCATTGATATTAGTAGATGTCAAGATTGACCTCATTATTGGTATGCACAAGTACATATATTAGTTAAGATAAACAAAAAACATTGCTCACAAGAAACAACAAAAAAATTATTGGTATCAAAATATCCTCTACCAGGCAACCTTCAAGTTGTCCAACTTTTAAGATGAATTGTATAAATGGAAGGTTGTAATGTCACAATTTTTTTTTTCAAGTGGTAAGTATGGTAATTCACAAATAGGTATAATTATGGAATATTAATTTAGTCCTCGCCAACCTAGGCGGCCTGCTTGGATTCTGGAGGGAGCTTGGATGGCTGAAGTGATCTGGCGGGTGCTGTACCAGCAGAATCAGGCAAAACAGGTGGCTATCGCCTATTTGCATAGACAATTCCAGGATGATGACTGAAGAAGTTGGAATACTTTTGCCTGATTTTATTTTTTATTTGATACTTCTAGAAGCAAACAACATTAATTGTTACTTTTTACAGGGGAGTTGCAGTTAAAAGGCAGAATACATCTGAAGAGAAGGACACTCGTGGTGAAGTGGATCTTGAAGATCAAATAACTGCCGAAGATCTGACCAATGACAACCCCTCTGAAAAGTATTGGCAAAAACTAGCAGAGAGGCGCCAGTAAGTACAAGAAAACTGCCATCTATGCAATAAAATGAAGTGTCAGTATATGATTTCAAAATAACTAGCACTTATTACATGCTTGATTTTTAAAAACTTAAATCCATGCAGTCAAACTAGATTTATACATTATCTTTTTTAATTTGTTATACCTACATTTTGTGTGTTCTTGATAAAAAAAGACTAATGGGAAAGTGAAGACCATACTACTATGCTTGTGTTGCCAACTAGCAGTCAATGAAAGGTAGGTTACCTTTAAAATAAAATGCCTAGGACTGAAGATAAAGTATTGTAATTTCATTCTTAACAGAGTTGCCTTGCAAGATGCCTTAAAGGAGAATGCAAGCCTCAGACAGAAAATTGAAGACTTGAAGGAAGAGATGATGAAATACAAACAAATGCTAGATGAGGCAAACAGTTTTGTGGAAGTTATAAAGGTAAAGCAAAATATAATTAATACTTTAATGGTGATAATTCTAAAGTATAAAGCCTTTTTAGTACACTTCCAATACAGAAATGGATATCTATTTCTTCACACCTGCTGTAAGTCGGTGCAGTGCAGCCTAGATATTATTTAAAGTAATCCTTTAAAAATATATGCCACTTAAACTTGTATATGTGGTTGCCATAAAACATTAATTTTTTGTTAATAATTTACAGGAGGAGCTAGGTTACTCGGCTACAGATGACACGGGTATTGATGTCAACGATGTTAGTACAGCAGATGAAACCGCAGAAGATGACACTGCCGAAGACAATGCAGCAGATGACACTGCAGATACAGCTGTTGAAACTGACTTAGACGCAACTAAAGAATTAGAATAAATTAATATAGATATAGAACAATAATTGCTGGTTTACACAGAGCAAGCTAGCCGTGCTAGTTGGAAAGGCAAGCTACTTAATGTAAGAATTATATTATCGACCGTAGCAATTAACATAGTCGTATGTGAAAAATAACTACTTTAGGGAATGGCCGTTCAAAGTTTCAAATATGTATAAAGTGAAGAATAGTCAATGTATCTACTTTTTGCACTTGCAAAAACCAACGATGGCTGGTTGATTTTAAAAATTTCATTATTGGTGGGGGCATTTCTATTCTTATTTTAAGACCTTTAATGCAATAAAATGGAAATCGCTAAAATGTAGATCCGACAATGTTAATTGCTACGGTCGTTATAATACTTAAAGTACTCAACTGACACAAAAAAGGTGCAGTTAGATATATGCTGTGTTCAATTTACTAACTAAGGGTTATAGACAGATGGACTCCATCTACACTAAAAGCTGCCTGTTAAGCAGTCTCTAGTACCAAAATAGCTGATCGATATTGATAGTCGATAGCAAAAATCTCAATCCTTGCTACAATCTTGATTGTGGTGATTAGCAGATTTACTGCAATAATGCATTTCAGTCAATCACAATCGAGGTGATTACAATCAGCAAGGTGTAGCAATAATTTTTAGACAATCACACAGCTAGACTGCATAGACCATTACACTAGAATCAAGCAGCAGCTGGCTCAATGTAAACCCGCCATTTAATGTTCACTTTGTACTGTTTTGTATTCTTTGATATGAAGAATCTAAGAAAGACCTAAGGTTTTTGTATTAATTATTAATTAATTATAGAGTCGATATTTTTAAGGTAATTACATAACAAAATCTCATTCTTATATTTTTATTTTCAGTGATTCATTCATTTTTAGTTTCAATTCCAAAGAGCTTACCTTTAACTGTCCCTAAGAATTAACCTCTTTTTTTTTTTTCTTAGTAAACTCAAAAGTTCATATTATTTCCTTATTTATACTATAAGAACTGTGTGGTAACAATGTTTGAATTAAAACAATAAGGATTTAGTTTTAAGTTGATGGTGCATTTAACACCATTATGTAGAAACGAAATATTTTTCACTTAGATAATTTGTGACAATAACAAATAAAACTTTCTATTAAATAAAAATACATGTTTGAATTAATATAATATATATTTATCAATATTTATCAAAAAAAAATCGGTTTGAGCACAATAAATGTTATTTTCTTATTTGGTTACTTATCATTAATCTGTAGTAGCCATTTAATTTTGCTTATTTGATATTTATTATCATGTTTGTGAAAGTTTTTTCTTCAAAAACACCTTAAAATGTTCATTGAAATTAGACTCATAGGTGTAAGGTAATAAATCGGGGTACATAGTGATTTCCTTGAGTACATGAATGTTAACACCATACGGCAGTACACTCCTCACTTTATTGTTCAAGCATCCAGTGGCATGTATGTAATAATTGATGATTAGATTGTAGATAAAATTTACATATTTGTAGTCTAAATTATCATTTGCAGTCGGCTCGTGAGGTGAAAGTGGGTTTATTCTATTCAGGTAACCTGGTGTTATAATTGGTACTATAAAGTCAGCCTGTAATAAAAATATCACTAATTAAAAAAATGATACCTAGGATTTTTAAAGATAAAATTCAGCTCAAACTATGTTATTTATGACATTTATGACTACTGATGATGGTAGAGGAGATTGATTCTGATTGTTTGCTGATGAGGAATTTCATGAATGAGAATGGTACAGCTGTTCTATCTCAATATATTTGTGATATTACTACTCTTAGTATTTGGTATACCTATTATATTTTAGATTTCATAGTCAAACTAATTTAGCTTGATTATTTACTTTGCAGTTTGACTAAGAAGAAAGCTGATAGAAGGCTTTCAGTCATAGGTCACAATGAAGAATGTTTCTTAAAAACTAATTTTGAATTATACCTTTTCAAAATATTTCCTAATAAACTTCTCTGGATTTTGATACACTTGTTCCTTTCTATTACACAGTGTTAAAACTGTGACTTTTTGCTCATCCCAGTCATTTATATAATGTTGAATATTTATAGCTGTGTCCAGTCCATCTTCTGTGTATGTCAAAAATAGAATTGGTAAATCATCATCAATTTCTTTATTTTCTGTAGGAAGTGGTCTCAGAGTATGCTGATTTGGTTTTGGCTCTTTATCCTTGATTACATAGTTTTTTTTTAAAGCTGCCGGTAAGTCATTTTCTATTTCATTTGTGAAGAAGATTTTTTTATTCCCAGGGGTTTTACTTTCACTTTGGTACCCGCTGTCCTCTTTTTTGTTGAAATATTGGCTTAAGTTGCAAAAAGGTTCTTCAATAGCTTTGAGAATATCATACCTACTCATTTTCTCTAAAGCATCAACTATTTTGTCTAACGTAGCCGATTCATTTTGCATGTACACTTTTATTACTATATCAACTGGGTCCACTTTCACTGTATTTCCTATATACTGAAAAATATAATGAAATTATAATTGGTAAATGCAAAAACAGCCCTTGAAGGCAGTAACTATATTTGAGACAAAGGATTTTATAGCTTGGCACTTAGCATAACTAAGTTTACACATAAGTAAGGCAGGATTCAGATTTTTGACGACTTCCCTGGCGCAGTGGTGAGTACTGTGGTGTTACAATTAAAAAAACTTGAAATGTTTAAATTAATTACACAGGCCTGCGAAATTTAACTTTTTTTTTCCCCTTTCAATAATTATGTTATTTTTTTAAATATCCAGGCATGGTAAACTAAAATACATCTTTGATTTTTTTCTAGCACGTCGAGATTTTTTTTTATTGATGACATCAGATGACATGCATATTTTAGGTTACTTTAACAAATTTCATGAAAAAAACAAAAATCAACGAATTTAAAATTTAAAAAACAGACAGTATTATTTAAAAATAACGCTAAAGAGACTTAATAAATCAAAAAGACTTATTATTTCTTTTTCTACTTCCTTCAAAACTTCTATTTCATCTTTTTCTCTTATGCTTTCTATCAGGTTTCTTTCTCTTCAATATTTGGCAGTAGTCTGCCATCATGTTTGGGTTCCACCTTCCTTGGTATCTGCTCTGAATGACCTTAATATCTTAGTAGAAGCTTTCACCTTTTTCTTTACTTACAGCCCCAAGATTCTCAGAAAAGGGGTCAATTTGAGAATGCAGAAAATGTAACTTTATACTCATATTGCAACCCACTTTATGAAAGTTGCTGAATAAAATACTCACTATATTGTCATAATTTGGGCTTTTACTGTTTTCTAAAAAAAATTTACTACATCTTTAATTGAATTCCAAGCGTTATCTTTGATTTTATTCAAGATTTTTTCAAAGGTAGCGTCTTGCATGAGCTTCCCTATTTCAGACCCAAGAAAAATGCCTTCTTTGATCTTAGAATCCGATAAATGCTTAAAAACATAAAGGTAATTAACACAGGTACCGTCTTTAGCTAGTGCGTTTAAAAATGGCTTTATAATACCTAAGTTAATATGAAGTGGAGGTAGCAGAATTAAATCACAAAACTATCGTATCATCCTATTTACCTATGTATGTTTATTATTCAATCACGTCGCAACGACTGAATCGATTTGGCTGAAATTTGGCACAGAGATAGATAATAGTCTGGAATAACACATAGGCTACTTTTTATTTTGGGAAATAAGAGAGTTCCCGCGGGAATAAAAAACCTTAATCCACGCGAACGAAGTCGCGGGAATCATCTAGTAGTTGATACATATGCATTGTAATATGATTTCAATCACGACAAACAATGACTTATGAGGGTAGGTGAATATTTAAATGTCATCAATTCTACAAGCATGCACTTTTATTAAAGAAATTGGAAGTTAACGCTAGTAATGCGCGGTAATACTAAGAAAAATGAAAATTCATTTTCTCAGGGAACTTACGTGATGGAATTTTTTTATTATTTTTTTCATAGCTTAGTAACTAATACCTACCCAAATTGCTAATTAGTTTTTAAAGGGGAAAACCATCGCAGGCCTGTGTTATTAATATTTGCATTATCTTGATTCACAAAATGCATAAACAAGTATGAAGATTCCCAGATTTATTTACACTTAAAATTATATCTATTACTTAGCCACTGCAATGCAACAGGTCTGAATGTTAGTTAATAATATCCATTCTTAATATATGGGAAGGTGTGTTTGTTTGTCTTTGAATAATACTGCAACAGAGCTACGGATCAATGTGATTTTTTGCATGGGTATAGTTGAGGACCTGGAGAGTGACATAGGCTTTTTAACCCAGAAAATCAGAGTTCCCGCAAAATTTTAAAAACTAAATCCACATGGACGAAGTCACGGGCGTCAGCTAGTATCATATAAAAGGGTTTAGGCACATATTAATAAATTAGTTTTAGTTTAGAATTCTCTTTCTAAGTCATAAAATGAAAAGAACTAATCTTACATTTAGGTCATCCTGCGCAACACCAAGAGCAAATCCTAATTCTCTCCATGTATTGGGTGTGCCACCGATCTGCTTTACAAGACTTTTCCATGCTTCATAACACACAGCACCTCTCTTCGTTGACACATTTCTGTAGTATAATATATTTGTATGGAGGTTGCAGACAGTTTTACCAAGTGTTTTTAATTTTGTCATTTCCTTTAATCTATCTTCCCTAAGCTTCTCTTCAAGATACAATGTATCCATACTAACTGTATCTGCATTGTCGTAGTTCACGTCTATGTTCCTGGAATCAACAAAATCCCATGTTTAATTACCATGACATAACTCGAGGACTTACAAACTTTAAGAAATTAGTATTATCTGCAAATTACTTACATTTTATAAATTATTTGTATTCACTTGATTATAAGATTTATGGTAAATCGCAGCTGAATAATTTTACAATTAAACTATTTTTTAACTAGGTATTTCCTCGTTTCCTCTCCAAATCAAATAGATACCTATAAAAAAATTGCCTTGGTTTATTGAATTATTGATAGAATATGACAGTATGACAGATGGTGACACATGACAAGACTTGTCAGCGATGCAGGATGACATGCCGAAAAAGCATAGACAACACGAGAATGTTTTTAAATGTCAGTTTTAGCCACGGCTTCAAGCTTTTGTAGACATATAGTCCAATTTTTAACCGACTTCCAAAAAGGGGAGGTTATCAATTATATTATTAAAATAAATAAATAGGTAATACCTAGTAGGTAGGAACCTACCTACTACTATTACTATAGTATTTTGTTCTAGTATACTAATAGTATTTTGTTCTTAATTTTAAAACATTTATTATACATAGCCAGCTGATGATAGGTATTAAATTGTTGCCTACCTACCTCCCTACTTGCACTGTATTCATGTTTGCAGGTTCTATTACATTACAATTTATGAAAATTTTATAAAAAAAAGTTCTTGTCTCTATTGTTTTTCATTTTTAATCTATGTTTCAAATGTGATTCAAATTATTTTGGCGCGGTTAACTTAATACCGTTGGGGTCTTAAGTTAAAATTAAATGTATATCTTGTTTCAATAAAAGATGAACGGGGAAGATTTGTTAGTACAACTTTCTAGACGAATAAAATTGATTGTTAATGCCAAACTGCATATTTAAAATTAATACATACGTAACTTAAGTTCGATTCAAAACTTTTGTTTAAGCCTGTGGTTTAAGCTATTTCTTCACAGCATTTTGTTTTTACTAATACATTCTAACAAATTGCAAAATCTTATCTTTCTGTGATTATCCTGAATAGGGAAAAAGTACTTTCATTATTTACTTACAGGTCAAAGTTTACCGACATCATTGACGAGATATGCGACTCCCAACCACTCGAAATATGCGATTCGCAACCTTTGTCTCTGACTTCGTCAAATAATACTCCGGTACCTGAAGCTCCGGTACCAGTTCTTGTATCGAAATCATATCGACCACCAAAGCGTACCGGACAAAAAGGAAACTTTCGGAGTGTGGAAGAAATCGGTAGGTTGATACTTGATAGCTGTTATACTTAGTACTTAAAGAGCTTTTTGCAAGCTAGTGGTAACCCTACTAATTTTAAAACAAACCAGCCAGCGCCGCGGCGCGCCGCGGCTTATCTCGGTTGGTACAAACCTACTAAGATACCTTTTCCGTAGACCAACTAAATATTTAGAAAACCGTAAGTCTATTCTAGGTCTTGCTATTCAATGACGCCATGGTTCATAAGTTCAAGTTCTTTTAGTTTAGTTTCACTGGCTGCTCTTAAAAAAACACTCTGTATAGCGTTGCAAACTTTTTAAAATAAATCCAGAGGAACATAATTATTAAATCCAAAGTTATAACTCAATGCCAATGATAGGTATCTATGCCTACTAAAGTACGGTCGCCGAACAGAAAGAATTTCGTACAATGACCTCTTTGCCTACTGACAGTGGTCACAAACATTTTTCTATTAAGTGCGGTTTATATAAAATATTTGAAGGAGAAAAAAAATTAGTAGCTTATTAAATAAATTATTTATTTTTAAACAGTTATTATAATCGAGTTATATTAACTTATTACATAGAAATAAAAAAATGAAAATTCAAAAATCAAAGCCCGATTTCTCTGTATCGGAGTAACTACTTTCCGACGACGTCTCGCCTGTCACAGTTATAACGAAATAATGTACAGTTTTGTCTACATTATGATCTAGACTCCCTAAATTCAATTCACAAGCAAACAAAAACAAACCTTAGGTTTGCAAGTAAAAGGTTTACAATCCCCGAGGACGGCGGTCATTGCATTTGTGCGAGCGTGACGCATTATTTTAAAGCGGGAGTGACAGAGACAGGTAGTAACAGGTTAATGTACGAAATTCTTTCTGTTCCGCGACCGCACTATATCAATAATATCTAACACTGACTTGGTTGAAGTGGTCCTTCATGACAACCTTGTTCGGATTTATAATAACCATGGTTTTGACGACCTCCCTGGCGCAGTGGTGAGCGCTGTGGTCTTATAACTGGGAGGTATCGGGTTCGATTCCCGGCGGAGGCAATTTAGGAATTTATAATTTCTGAATCGTCTCTGGTCTGGTCTGGTGGGAGGCTTTGGCCGTGGCTAGTTACCACCCTACCGTCAAAGACGTGCCGCCAAGCGATTTAGCGTTCCAGCACGATGGCGTGTAGAAACCGATTAGGGTGTATGGGTTGTATTTACACTGCTATACCCCTTCCAAGTTAGCCCGCTACCATCTTAGACTGCATCGTCACTTACCATCAAGTGAGATCGCAATCAAGGGCAATCTTGTCATCGAAAAAAAAAAAAGGTATACCTACCTACTTATGGTTGATACCTACCTACTTAGTTCTTAAATTATAGAAAACTGCTTAAGTACATACTTAGTTCCTTATTTATGGCGATATTTAATTGAAAATGTCGTCCCAATAGATCCGAAATATCAGCATGTCTTCACGTATCGTTATTTCAACTTGGTCCAGTCGAGAGTTATTGAAGATGCCTTGTATTCAAGTGAGTATCATACAATCCATGTCTTACCCATATTATCCATATAGGTAATTTATATCCATATCATATTATGTCTGTCTGTTACCTTTTAACTAAGTTATTGCTTAATTACCTAATTATATATTCTGTATTGCTGCATCGTCACTTACCATCAGGGGCCCAAGTCTGCTATTGCAATTGTAGTTACATTGCCTATCAATGACATCCCAATTGCTACTTTTAGCAATTTTGGTAGTCTACTAATTCAATGGCGTCACAATTGTTTTCCGATGGTTTGCCACTGACACATTTAGCTTTGAATCTAGCTTAAATAAACGTTTTTAATATGTAGTTTTTTTTTAAACTCATTTCGGCAAACGCTTTTTAAGCTAATAGCAATACCGAGGTATGATTGAATTACAATCCAATTATAATTATATATAAGAAATCAAACGACCATTGTGAATTTAGTAGACTACGAAATTTTGGACCAATGATAATTGTATTGTAATTGTATTGCGGTACAATGACAATGACATGCAAAATAGCAGACTTGGGGCCCAGGTGAGATCGCAGTCAAGGTCTAACTATCTTGGCATTAAGTAAAAATAAACAATTGATGTCACAAAGTGCAATCGCAATAGGTATGTGAACTGCCCGTTACTTTTGTCCGCGTGGATTAAGGTTTTTATTTCCCGCGGGAACTCTTTTTATTTTCCAAGATAAAATATAGCCTGTATTCATTCTGGGTATGAGCTATCTCCATTCCAAACAGCCAAATCGGTTCATTCGTTGTGGCGTGAAGGAGTACAACATACACACATACAAACTTTCGCTTTTATATATAGGTAGGTATTATACCTACCTTAGATATTGGGATGTGATGTGGTGTGATAGTGTGATGTGATGTGTGTGATAAGTGTGATAGTTCACAATGTTGGGTATTCTTTCTTTCCTTTCACAGATAAATCCATAGTAGTATGTGCGCCTACAGGGTCAGGCAAAACTGTGGTCTTTGAAATGGCCATAGTTCAGCTGCTTATGGAACTAGAAGACAGAAACTATGCTGGCGACTTCAAAATTATTTACAGTTCGTGATTTATACCTTCTATTAAAACTCTTTGATTAAGTACCTACCTACCTCCTTGTCTCATAAATGCGAAATGCCGTCCAGAAAAAAAATTATTAAATCAGCTTTTTTTTTAGGGAAAAAACAGCCTCTTTATCAGCAACTTGTAAAGGTTTTTCGAACTGTGTTAAATGTTTACAATACTTACTAATATTATAAATGCGAAAGTGCGTTTGTTTGTCCTTCACTTAACTTTAACTTCATACTTGTTTGACACTAAGGGCCGATTTCATTCACGTAAAATAAGGTTTTATCCGAGCTTGATAAATAATTAAACAAATTTTCAATACAAAAACTGTCAGAACTCCCAATTATTTTCTCGGTCAAACTTCACTCGACGTTGATGAAATCGGCACTGAGTGAAAATTTTTCCATCGCCGACCAACTTACCGACCAACCTCAGATCAACGTTTACCCAAAGAAAAATGATATTTTGGCTGATTTTCGATAGGTCAGCAAAACCACGTCTTTATTCTTCGATTAAACGTTTTCCGGCGACACTCACATCAAAATTCTTCGGTTAAACGTTACCCGGCGAATGCGAAATTGTTTAAATAGTAAATGTTTTGAGAGTTCATCTTTTTCTTTATCAACCGATAGACGTCCACTGCTGGACAAGGGTTTCTTGCTTTGCTGTATCTTGCTCTTGTAGGTACTTCAGACAAGCTTCGATCTTGCGCCGCTTGAATTCAGCAAAAAATAATATTTATTGATTGTTTATAACTTCTCGATTTGATTTCATCATAGGTAGGTAGGTACTTCACATCACATTACGGTTTCTTATACCTGCCAATGTTGTGGCATAATTTTAGTGGCGCCAGTAAAAGCTCTTTGCACGGAGAGGCTGACTGAATGGCATTCCAAATTCACGAAACTCGGTCTCCTCAGTATCGAAGTAACTGGAGACACAAACGTGGAACTTCCACAACTGCAGCCTTACAGGTTTGGTAACTGATAGGTTTAAACTAAACTACAGTAAAAGCTCCTTATTCGCGCTTCCTTCATTCGCGTTTTCACTATTCGCGGATTAAAAAATTGTGACCCAATTCCTATATTCGCGGCTAGATTTCTCTATTCGCGGATCTAATCGGTACATCGGTACATACATAAAAAAGATTACAATAGGTATCAAGCCCAATATTCTTTGTAAACGCGTCGTCAAATGGTTTAAGAATGGCAATTGGGCTTTGTGATTTTTTTATGAGAAAACTGATCCGTCTATAGAACAAAGTCTTATTTTTAAGAGGCAAATTGCTAATGCCACTGCTGAATATCAGTCTGAATTAAAGGAGCTTTTAAAAAGCTTCAAGCAAGAAAATATTACAAAATTATTTAAACCATTGCTTAAACCTGAAAATAATAATAAAATATGGTCAAAAACTTAAATTAATTTTTTTTAATATATTTGTTTTTTATTTTGTCATCTAGGAACGTATCCCCTATAATCCCATACAAATTACCATTCCATATTCACGGTTTCTGTATTCGCGGCATATTTACGGAACGTATCCCCCGCGAATAAAGAGCTTTTACTGTATAGCTAAAGCGACGCTTAACGCGAGTGCTTTATGTCCCCGTATAGTTCTTACAATTCACGAGGGCGCGTGGCTCATGGTTGTATGTGTGTCGTATCTGTATAAGTGTGAGGGAGAGCTTGCTCGCGCCTGACCGCTCCCACCTAGGCTCCTGACAGGCACGCTCATTTACACAATGTGTATGTACACGACGTAACCACAAGTAAAGCTCACGCGCCCTCGTGAATTGCTAGAACTGTAATCGCCTTATTAAAGTTTAAGTCGAAGATAACTTGCAATGAAGAACCCATTCGTAGCACAAGTTTTGTAGTTGCTTAAGTTGAGAAAGTATCTAAATATATTAAAACTAGCCGATGCCCGCGACTTCGTTCGCGTGGATTGAGATTTTTTAATTCTCGCGTGAACTCTCTTATTAAAAAGCCTATGTTTTATTCCAGAGTATAATCTATCTCTGTGCCAAATTTTAGCCAAATCGGTTCAGTCGTTGTGGTGAGATTCAGTATCAAACATCCATCTATCCAAATAGCCAAACTTTCAGGATTCCTTTCTTTAAATATATTGGCATTCAGTTTTAGGTAGAGTGGTCAAACCGAAAAAAGTAAACTAAACAGAATATAATGTTAATGTTATGTCAGTACAAAAAGGCGGTCTTATCGCTAAAAAGCGATCTCTTCCAGACAACCTTATGGCTTATAAAAACAAAAAATGATAATGCAACCCATACTAAAATATCGAAGCAATTTTAAATTCTTCTCATCATTTTCGAACCTTTCCTTTTTTTAATTCCTGTTAGGATAATAATCACTACGCCAGAAAAATGGGACATGCTCACCCGAAGATGGAAAGACCACAGGAGTCTGGTGGAAGTGGTCAAACTGTTTCTGATAGATGAAGTGCACATATTGAATGACGAAATACGTGGACCCGTTCTAGAAGCAGTTGTTAGTAGAATGAAGACCATCGAAGTAAGTTATGACAACTAAGGGTAAAAACATGCCGAAGATGCCTCACTGCGATATCTCGTGGTCGCGGTATAGCTCGCTATTTCGATGTCAAACACAAAGTATTTTTTCTTGTTGATGATGATTTAATTCTCCGTAGAAATAGGTATCACAAGAATGTAATCCCTAATCATCGACACTATAATGTAATCCTTTAGTTCAGCGTTATTATTACCAAATCCGATGCTAATCTGTGAACTTTAGTTTTCTGATTAATTTTCAAACTAGATCATTATTTCTTCACGTACCGCATTTACGCACACAAGACACGACACTATGGAGTTGTGTATGTCATGGGGCGCGTCATTTCAGTTTAGACAAGCTCTACCTACCTACATATGAATTAAAATATAATTTTTGCTAAACGAGCCTAAACAACCTAATTAGGTAATCAAAATTAGGCAAAGAAGGAGACTGAGTGTATTCAGCCATTTTTTCTTAAGCCATCCTTTGCACCTCATTTCCTAACTACTCTTATCTTCAGACATCAGTGCAAACAGCTCACCGCATAGAACAACTGCAAGCCCAATTCCAGGGTGCGAATGTACAATGTCAAGAATCACCCCCTAGGGTGCGTTTCGTAGCTGTATCAGCTACGGTAAGTAATCCGGAAGACGTAGCAGCCTGGCTTGGGAATAGAGAACAACCTGCTGCTTATTACAAGTGAGTAAAGAACTAAGGAAATTATTTGGAACAAAATTAATTAATTATTTAAACTGCCGTGAGATATAGGACAGACATTTGAAGGGTCATGTTTGGGTAAGAAGTTAAAGAAAGACTTGTGTAACTCAAAAGGGCTTTTATAGCAGTCTATTTAACGCCGTGCCTAGACTCTGGGTTATTCAGGTTAGACCAAATTTTGACCCTAGGTACTTTCTTTTAGTAAATAAGTCCTTATAAAATTTCTTTATTTTTATTAGGTTTGGGGACGAATGTAGGCCCGTGAAATTGAAGCGTGTAGTAGAAGGTTACCCATGTCCAATCGGCACCAGTATTTTCAAGTTCGATATCATCCTAAACTATAAACTTTGGCCTATCATACAGAAGTATCACAACGGGAAACCTACTTTGGTAATGTTTATATAATTCCAAAGTTCTAACTTTCTCACATGTTCCCACTTTGCCCAATCTTTATACTTTTTGTAGCTGCGTCGGAGGAGCTCAGGCGGAGTTCACCAAGGCACCCCTTTAAGACCACTAGTTTTTAATTTAGCTATGAGTAATGACTGATTACATGTAATTTATCTGAAACCTTAATAATATTAATGAGATTAATTTAGTTCTATTTAAATAGTTTACGACGAAAATTTTGATGATGAGCTAAGTATAATAATAAATACTTATAAAAGCATTCTTTAAAACCAAGTGAGATCAAAATCAAAATTCAAATTCAAAATTATTTATTTCATGTAGGCCAACTTGTGGCTCTTATGACAATTTAAGAATCTACCACCGGTTTGGATCAATGAGATATGCGTTTTTGGTTTTCTTAGATATTTTGTAACACTCGAAAAGGTGTGTTACTTACAGCAGAAGCATTGTCCCGAGAAATAACAGTTGGCTTCAACGAGGAACAGAAGAGGAAATTGGTTGCATTGGCTTCAACATTGAAAAATAAGAAAGTACAGGTACTTAAGCGAAAAGATTTTTAAATAGCTTTGAGAGTAAAATTCCTGAGTTTTCCAGTGAAATATCTAACCAAGCCAATATTTTTAAGATGTACCGTACCTACGTTTGTATTTGAGACCTAAGTAATTTTTATCTTGAGGACTGCACAAGCACGAATTTGTTTCGGTTGTTGCATTCAACTTACAGCTTATGTTATTTATAACTAGCTCCTGTAGGAATTAAGTTTTTAATAATCCTAAAGAGTGTGACTCTTTGATTATTTATTATCTAAAACTTTTCTACGATTATGCTGACTGCTTAAATTATTATTATGAATTTTTCGAGCATATAATATAATATATAGTACTATAGTAGTTAAGTCTATTTCTTTTGCATACTCTACCTAATGCTCTATAATTGAAATAGTTTAATGGTTTTTAATATAAAATGAAGTGTCATTAAATTCTTCTAAATTGTGGTTGTAACATAAGGAATGATTACTAAATGCTGCGTCCGCGACAAAAAAAAAACTAGGAATTGAATCTAAATTTTCAGTTGATTTTTTATCGCAGTTAGGGGTTTTTCAATAATTTGCTTGTTACGTAGTCACTCGTCTTGTGCGGGGTCGGCTGCCACCACGCTGGGTTGCTCTACGAAGAGAGGACTAATATCGAGCAAGCCTTCCGAAACAGAGACCTTCCGATTCTCATAACCACTACTACTTTAGGTAAGTCTGCCTCCATAGTATGAAGAATATTTTTTAAGCTATTGCATAGCTTCTATCGCGGGCCAGCATAGAGACCGAATCCAGAAATTCCGTAACCAAAATAACCTGACACGGGACTCCTCTACGGTGAGCCGCTAGATGGCGTTGATAAAAAATGCTATGCAATAGCTTTACCGCGGCAGTCCCCGAGTGCCACACGTTTTTGTTTTAGATAATAGGTATTATGTTATGTATATAGGTGAAATTCATTAACGCGTCGTCCGATTTCATTTATTCTTTTTTAGTTAAGAAGGGGGATTAAAAGATTCTCCCGTAATATTTCAAGGTCGTTAGTCTTGAGATTACAGACATCAGAACCCTCAGTATTAGGTTAAACTAACTTGAAACCCCATTCTCATTTAACCCTCATCTTAAGCTGGCGTCGCACTTTGTCTGGTGGGAGGCTTTGGCCGTGGCTAGTTACCACCCCATCGTTAAAGACGTGCCGCCAAGCAATTCAGCATTCCGGCACGATGGCGTGTAGAAACCGATTAGGGGTATGGGTTGAATCTACACTGCCATACCCCTTTCAAGTTAGCCCGCTACCATCTTAGACTGCATCATCCCTTATCATCAGGTGAGATCGCAGTCAAAGACTATCTTGTCGTCGAATAAAAAAAAAAGCCTTTATTGTCAAAGACAAATCACTCCAAAGTCAGATATTGCAAAACATCCAAAATAATCCTTACTAATTTGATCCTCAAAGATGAATGTTTGATAGGATACATTACCGTACGGAGATATATCTGCAGTCACGTCTCGATCTCAAGATAATGTGCACAAAAAGACATTCGCAAGTTGCTTGCGCTTCGATGTAGGTAGAGGAGGATGTAATACAGGATGTTTTAAAAACACACTGGCTGCTTTTATTTTTTACCAAGGAACCTTAATCGTTTTCGGGCACTACATGTATCCGAAAAAACTTGTTTGAATGATACTCGTACAAGTTAGAATTATTATAGGTATACAGTTAATATGTAGTTCGAAATTACAGTCATGGAAATCAATTTTATTTATTTGTATAGATAGACTTACTTATATAGGTAGGTACTATTTCACAGTAAAATTTAACCAAGGAATAATTTGAAGTTCTCACAGTAGATATTTGTATTAAAAATAAAGTCATAATAGCAACTTTATTCCTCAGTTAAGTTTACGGGTTTTTGATGAAATAGGCACTTAAATGAGATATTGTTATTAAGTGCCTATTTACACTTAAACACTGAAACAGTAACTACCTATGTAACGATTCACAAACCTTTCACTAAATTAGGGTATTACTTTTCCATAATGTGGAAATTCTATTTGATAATGTTAACAAATATTTTATAATATTTTATAATAAATTTGGTTTAAAGCATTAAACCTATTATGAACCTCCGTCAGATCCGTCAGATAACTGGGTCTAGGAAGCGACGTGTGTTTCCAAGACGCGATTAAAAAATCGGCCAAGTGCTAATCGGACCCGCACAAGAAGGGTTCCGTACCATCGTACAAGATTTACTCGTAACATCGGCTGTTATAATAGCTCCATACAATAAACTTTTTTTTTTGTTCAATCTTAATAATTAATAACCCTCTTTAATTTTTAATTTTTTTTTAATTATTAATTGTTACTATAGCGCCAATACAATAGAAATACACATTCTGTGACAAGTCAGTTTTAAGTACATAATATAATCTACCTTTTACGGTTCATGAGATAGCCCGCTTATAGACGGATGGACGGGCGGATTGATGGACGACGGAGCCTTATTATGTAAATATGGTCCCGTTTGCACCTTTTACGTACGGAACCCTAAAAACATACTTGGTTTGAGTCAGAATCCGTTGCTTTTGATAAAGTCCTGATATAATTCCCAGAAGTAAGCTTCCGTATTTCGTAAATCTGATCACGTTAGACCTTTCACCATGCAAAAATGATATTTATATTTAAGAAAACACGTGCGTTCGTACCAAATTACAATATTATGAGATCCACGAAACACGATGTCGCTTTGTAAAATTGCAAATAGGTATTCTTGGCTACACATGTTCAGGTTGCAAATAAATCGCAAGGATCTGTGTCTCTAACTAATACATAGTGGTAGACTAGGTAGGTAGCTATAACACTCTCTATTAAGTATGACTCTACCTGAGATTTTGCGACTAGCATTCGCTAACTTTTCAAGTAAACGTTAAATATAGTAAAGCTTTCGTTGAATGGTCTAAGGCAAATCACGACGTTTTCCCAAAAGTTAGTTACCTACCTAATTTCCCATGGAAGTACGAGTATAAAGCTACTTCCATATAATTTCCACGTAAGTATGCGCTGTAAAAAAATTATGGGTAGACATGCATATAATATCTACTTATTACTTTCTAGGCAAGTGCGCTCTAACCTAGACCTTATCATTGCTTTCTGGGTAGTCGTTATACGCAAGCCTATTTTGAGCGGAAGAAAATGTATTTTTGCTTGAGGGGTCAAGCAAAAATACATTTTTCAAATAGCAAAATACAGATTTTGAATATATAACTAATTTGTACTTACTTATTATTTTACAGCGATGGGTGTCAACTTACCAGCTCATCTCGTTATAATAAAGAATACTCAGCAATATGTAAACGGTGCTTATCAGGTTTGTTTAAATATTTCTTAAATTTTATTCTTTTTCATTGCTTTTTCTTCTTCATAAGAAACTTTTTAGAAAGTAAAGCTTTATGAATTCTCTATCCAGGAATACAGCATAAGTACGGTCCTGCAAATGATCGGTCGTGCTGGCCGGCCGCAGTATGACACCGAAGCCACCGCTGTCATTATGACGAGGCTACAGGATAAGGTAAAAGTAGTTGTAAGAAATCTACCTATAGCTCATTTACATGGTAGGTAAGTTCTACATTCCAAATCTAAGAGAATTTCTTAATTCCAATTCTAAGAAAATTGGAAAAGTTCTAAATTCCAATTCTAAGAGAATTGGAAAAGTTCTGAATTCCAATTCTAAGAGAATTGGAAAAGTTCTGAATTCCAATTCTAAGAGAATTGGAAAAGTTCTAGAACCATAGTTAGGCTTAATTGCTATAGATTTTTTTTACTGATTTAGGTCTATCTTATGAAAGCTTTCATTCTGCTATTGGGTTACAATCATGGTTACACTTACAAAATTATGGTGGTACAGTAATAATTACATATTTCGTTTAATCATACCAAAATTCTGCCTTTTGCTGTAGCCTAATCACGAACTTTTTGAATTCCGCGTTACGTTATCGTATCGAGTGACGATGACGATACGATAACGCAGAATTTTGGTAGCACGAATCATTAAAATTAACTCTCGTCACTCGATACGATTACTTAACGCAGTCTGCTGCACGTTCAAAATTAAATACTTGTATAATTGTATAATTTCGTATATAGAAAAATAATTTCGAAAATTTTCAAACACTACATCATAATAATTATATTTTTAGCTAAATTATTAATATTTTTATCTTTTTATGTATGATTTTTAATAAAATAGCCAATAAAACCGAATTTAATTTAAATAATTTGAATTTGTATTTTTAACGTACCTACCTATGTTTTTGAACTGTCATGTTTATAAAATTATGTCTAACCTAACATTCCATAATCCATTATCTTTAAATCATTAAATAAGTACCTATGTAGGTATTTTAATTTATTAATTAGTCGTCATTTTTTAGTTGTGTCCGTTATATATATAAATATTATACAATAGCAGCTTTATTAGTGTTTTCCTGAGGTCGCCTGTCTGTTGTAAAGACAGGCGCTGAGGCAAACTTACCATCAAGAATATGCAATACCAATGGTCTATTTTATGGATAATGTAAGTATAAAATATAATATTCTATCCAATTAAAATCTTAAAATGAACCTATGTTATGTTGAATAAACGTTGGAATACATAATTTAGACATCCTATAGGCTGTCCGCCGACGATCGCGTCGCGACCCACGGGTGTTTGTTTTTGCGCTGGCTAGGTTGATATAGGTAAAAGACTAGTTGGGTTAAAACCTAAAATACTATTAATGAAATTATAGTCATACTTATAAACCATAATTTATCATTGATATAATCATAAGTAGATAGATACCTTTATTTGATGTGATTGAAAAATATTGAAAGGCAGCACCTAATCAAGTTGTACTTTAAAGTAATGTACCTACCTAAGAGAGGCATCAATTAGCCCCAATATATATTTTTTTTAGTATAAAAACTTGAGATAACCTAATATTTTTGTTTCTAGATGATCAAGAGTGGAACACACTATACCCCAGTGAGTCATGGACCTAGTCTGAAGGCTACCACCACAATTAACACGACCTACCTAAACCTAGACCTTGGTCTACAATCAAAAGTGCCCATTTAAGCTGTGGCAAGAATGCCACTATAAGTCAAGACTTTCTATGTGTACTTACTACTTAGGACCTTCAGGGCTTTTTGAGAATTCTATAAGAAAAAACCCTATTTTTATTTAAAACTAAGTGTAATAAAAGCAATTTTTCTATTCTTGGTTTTATTTTATATTATTATTCTAATATGTCTTAACTCTAACAATAGGTATCATTTATCCACAAAAAGCTACTTCAACATGATATGAAACTTCCTAATATAAAATATTAAATTAGCAATGATTTGATTCAATTGAATTCCTTGCCGGGTCTTCATAAATTTGAAGTTCAGTCTGCTATCAAGCCGGGATGGCTTTTGTAATGTATTCCTATATTCATGATGCATCATGGTCAATCTGAAAATAAAATGTTGTTCAGTAATAGGTATTATAAATATGAAAATAACTCTCCCTGTGACCCTTTTACACCTAACTAACATCTAACTGAACTTAACCACTGAACCAAATCAAAATGACATGGAAGTAGTA
This sequence comes from Hipparchia sbordonii, assembly GCA_038048805.1. Classification (NCBI taxonomy): domain Eukaryota; kingdom Metazoa; phylum Arthropoda; class Insecta; order Lepidoptera; family Nymphalidae; genus Hipparchia; species Hipparchia sbordonii. The sequence continues at coordinate 9,170,668 of JBBIWI010000008.1, read as the reverse complement.
ATTATAAGTAATTTATTAAAAAAAAAGCATTTGAATAAATAGAATTTATATTAGGTATATGAAATGAAATTTATACAATACATACTTAGTAACTATTAAGCAACATTGGTGCTACCCAAAAGAGGCCTATATACACAGCGAATGCATTGTGATTTGTTTGATGAAGATAATGAACACCTACGATGATTCAAAAACAATCTTCCAGGAATTTTATGTACATACCTATGGGCCATGAAATAATAACTTTCTGCTTCTAGATTGAGACTAGCTAGTTGGTTAGTTGTGTTTATCACATTCTTGATTATGGTCTATTATTATTTTTGCTTTATGATGATGGTATAGGTATGGTTGAGTTAGTGGTCTTTTGTTGAAAGTCCATTTTGTATTTATTGAAGTTTACAAAACCTTTCTCCATCTGAAATATTAAAATGCAAATTAGGTACTACTTAAGTACCTATTTTAAGTACATAATATGTCCAGTCAAGTTTTTAATTATTCAATTGTTCAATTAATGTACCTATTATTAGTTTGAATGGAAACAGTTATTAGTCTGTTTAGGGGACAATATGGTATCAATAGTTATAGTTATGCTCAATAAACTTAGTAGGTATACTAAGACTTAACACTTGCAATGCATCTAACTTCTAACCTCAAATTGGCAATGTAGGTACACATATTATATTGTTCACTGATTGATGTAGGTACCTACTTAATTTCATGATGAAATTACAAAGGTGCTATGTTTATTTAACATAGAAAAAAACCTCATAATATCCTCATAGAGAAAAACACTCGAAATAACTAATTCCTTAGATATAAGGTATCATTCTTTGAGCAAGTTTTAAGGCTGCAATGCAACAACTCTTTTTTGTATCTTAGCACTCCGAAACACTTTTGTCCTAAATAAACTGTAAATCTAAGTTTTAACAACACATAATTTTATTTACTCAACACTTGTTTACGTTACAATATGTTTTTAATATCAATTGTCAATTGTCATTGCCATTCGCCCATTTATTTGCCCATTGGTCCTACATAAAAATCAAACGCGGCAAATTTTACGCGGCAAATTTGATTTGAGTTTATTTTCTTATTTTTGTTTAAACTTGTGTGTATTGAAAATGATAGTAAATATAATATATCTTTACATAAGCATTGACTATTTAAGATGATATATTAATGATATTAATTAATGTTATAGGTTTAGGTACTAAAATGCTATGACGTATGAAGTTATAATATTATTAATAAGTAATATTATTTTGTTTATTAGGTACTTACTTGCTTTGTTACAATCCTACACTTATTCTTTGACTGGATCAAAACTTTTAGTTTTAAGTCGCAGACGTCGATGAATTGAATATCCGTCTTGCCTAGGTTAGTACTATAGGTGTAGGCATTTATATTCTTTCATTATTTCTTGTTCGTCTTATAGTCTTGAATCATTTTTGAAGTGATTCCTAGACACACTCAACATTATTTTAAAACGTTTTTAGTAAGAAAAATCCGCAAAAACAACACATTTGATGACGACGTAAGTTCACTCACTTCAAAAAGTTCAGTGAGCTATAATTCGGTAATTCTCGATAGCCAGCTTTCGTAATTCTCGAAACCAAACGTCAAAAAAAGGTTTGTGCTACCGATTTTTGAATTTCTTCGAGAAAAACGTGACGAAACCGGAGAGTGACGTCACAGCTGCGTCAAGTTTAACTTTACGTAGTTGCAGTTGCTTCGTGCTACCGATTTTAGCGCGTTACGTACGTTTTCATACAAAACTGCGTTTTGACGTTAACTTCACCTTTACTATTCGAAAGTTAAAAAAGTTCGTGATTAGGCTACTGGTATCCTGCAGTTTTTTCCAGCTTAATTAATTTCTTGTTACACTGCATCCATATAATAGGTACTTACTTGTGTATCGGTATCCCATAAACATAGTTGGTATGTATTACTGGAAGTGGTATGGCCACCTCAAGAATACAAAATAATATTACATCAACTTAGATTATGTTGGTAAACATTTGTAAAATAATAAAAATACAAGCAAGATACATAACATATTAATTTATATAATTACAAGAAGCTTTAGTCTAAAACGTTTCTGGTATTTTTAATATTTTTTTCTAATCTTTGAGCAATTTTAATAAAAAAAAAAATACAAGGTAAATTGTTAAGATGACGATTTTTCATGGTGTAAAAAAATAACTCTAATCACAAGAAGAAACCTCGGAAGTCGTTAAGAGCAAATTAACGAGTTTAAAAAATAATCTTGGTTTTAAATTTAGGTTTTTTTTTGTTTTGTTTTTTTTTTATTTAAATAATGTGATATTAACATTAGGTACGCTTAAAAATCAAAATTACATCAAATTAGGTATTTGACATTGATAATTTTTTTCGTTTTGGCATACCTTTTTAACCGACTTCAAAAAAAAGAGGAGGTTCTCAATTCGACGCGTATGATTTTTTTTTTTTTTTTTTTTTATTTTTTTTTTTTATTTTTTTTTTTTTGGCGATGTTACTCCATAACTCCGTCAAATCTGAACCGATTTTAATATTTTTTTTTTTATTTGAAAGGACATATCGTCAGGTTGGTCCCATTTAAGTTTGGTGAAGATCTGATGAATATCTTCGGAGATGGAGGACGGAACTCCTCAATAAATAAGAGCAAATCGCTCGTGATCAGAGTATGTGTAGGATTTTAACCATGCATTCTTCTTAGCATACATACATAATGCTTTTCTATTCGGCATTTCAATATAATTTTTTTTAACCGAATTTTTGACGATGTTACTCTATAACTCTGTCAAATCTGAACCGATTTCAATAATTTTTTTTTTATTTAAAAGGGCATATCGTCAGGTTGGTTCCATTTAAGTTTGGTGAAGATCTGATGAATATCTTCGGAGATATAGGATGGAACTCCTCATTGAATAAGAGCAAATCGCTCGTGATCAGAGTGTGTGTAGGATTTTAACCATGCAAACTTCATAGCATACATACATATGCTAAATTTCTATTTGGAATAATAAATTTCAATACTTTTTTTTAAGGAGCAAAACAAATGGTCTAGTGAATTGGTCCCATGAAGCTACACTAAAAAGCTTAAAATAATAATATAAAAAAATATTTTGAAAAAACCGACTTCAAACGCCACTTAAAAGTATAAAATAATTTTAGTTTGTACACGTATATTGAAGTCGGGCCAGCGTTGCGCAATGGTATCATCGTTTCTATATTTTAAGCCCGTCCGACTTCAATATAAGTAACTAAAATTATTAAATCGTAAATACTATTAGGCCGGTATACTTGTTGAATTAGCCCGTGAGACGGACGGGCCTAAATAGAAACGATGAAACCGATGCGCGACGCTGGCCCGACTTCAACATACGTGTACAAACTAAAATTATTTTATACTTTTAAGTGGCGTTTGAAGTCGGTTTTTTCAAAATATTTTTTTATATTATTATTATTTAAAAATGAATACTTACTTATACTCATTGTTCAAGTACATCATCAATCAAAGAATAAATTTTCGTATAATAATAATCTTTTGGAAGTTAAAAAATTAAACAAAAAATTTCGTACAAAAATATTTTATTATTTACTTATATTATATGTAGGTAAGTACGAATTATTACTTTTTATTACAAAGCGTATAAAAAGATTTATATTAAGTGATTTAACTATTTACACTTGCAAAATCTAGAAACCCTAACATTCCCTAACTTTTCAAGTTAAACGACGAAATGAACTTAAAACAAATCACAGAATTGGTAACTTTTGATTATTTTTGCCAACATTTTAATTTTAAGTCATGAAAAAATCTTTACATTTTAACGATAGATCCTTCACTTTTATAAGAATTTTTCAAGATAGAGACTTTAATTAAGTATTAATTATAAATTATTATTAATAAAGAAGAAAGATCAGTTTTCTCAACCCACAGAACATCATGCAATATTTTATTTCACGTAAAATTTTAAGACTATCCAGACAAGTATTTAACTTATATTTAATTTTTTTTACATTGCATTTATCCTTATAAATATATTTTATTATATTTTCGTTGTATTAATGCTAACTTAATTTAATTATTTTTTATTTACGAGATAATTGATTAGTGGCATTTTATCTACTAAAACTTTTTAAATTGAGATGCATTGGATTACAATAATAAAAATAACTAAAGAAGACGTAAAAAAAAATCTCGAAGAATTTACATCGCTAAGACCATTTTTATATCTTACTAAATTCAGATCACTATTAGATATTTATGTGAACTATAAATTTACCTGAAGTAGGTATGTATTATTTTTAAAAACATGACACTTGTATATTTAATACCTACTCCTTTTTAGAATTGCAATTACAATAAATATTAGTTAACCCAATATATTTGTGCTTACCCACTTGTAAGGGCATAGGTAAGAGCACTAGAATATTCATATATATTTTATATTCTTTATTATAAAATATGATTTTATGATAATTGATGATGATAAATAATTAACACAACATTTTGCAAAAAAAATCACATAACTGAGTCGTCATTGACGACAATAGAGACGAGCACAGAGATTTAACAATAATACTTAAAAAGCCAGTAGCAGATAATGATTGCGACGATAACATCCATTAAAAATTGTATGTACTCGAAACAAGGTCATTAAAATAGGTAACTACATGAATATTTACACAAATTGCACTCTACGTGACTTCATTCGCTACAACATCATCATTAGCCTACTTCCTTTTACCGAAGGGGTTTGCGTTTTGTTCAAACTTAATTACTGGTACAAAGCCACTGTCACCTTGCACTGTATACTCGACGGTCATGAGTCTTCCATCGGGATGTAGAACCTTATAACCGCCAACAACCTTGCCTTGCGCATCACCTGCCTCGTTTGCTCCGAAGTATAGCAATTTTTCTTGGTCTTCCACATCGTATTTGTACTCGTACTGGAAATATAGAACGCATGTTTTCACATCTTAAACCAAATTTAAGTAAAAAGGAAGTTATTTTTGTATTAGAATTTTGCCAACTAATAACAATAGACGTAACAGTAACTGTATAGTCATTACCATTATCATGAATATTTATATTTTCAAGGATCGAGGTCAAGGATTACCTATTAAACATGTATGATGCTAGTATATGTATTCAAATAATGTAATTTTTTAAGTTTAGTATAAACAACCCATAGACAATATAATAAACCGTCATTAAACTCTTTAATTTTAACAATTAGGTATAGTAGAGGCCGCTGAATGGTAAAAGTTATATTCTATAACAACTTGAATAATAATATTAATAAATTATTAGTCTAGAATTATTATAATTAATCATTATGTAAATTAGGAAAGTAACAATTCGTATTTCTGTAGTCCAGCTAAATTTTGCAGTTAGGAAAATATTATGACTCTACAAGGTTCTAGATGTTGCTTGCATAATACTGCTAAAATTGAAATGAAGCCCCAATAGCCCAACGGTTAAAGGTGTGGACTGAAAGCTGAAAGGACGCAGGTTCGAACCCCACCCGTTGCACTACTGTCGTACCCACATCTAGCACAAGCTTTTCGATTATTTGGAGGGGAGAGGAGAATATAAGTCAAGTTCAGCTTGGCTAATATTCTTTAAAAAAAAATTGTATTACCATCTTCAATTTCAGACAAGTATCTGCTGGTCTAAATCTTATTGTGCGTGTTTCTAAGTATGTACCTACATACTCGTATCTATACCGGTTGAAATTTTAATGGTTGTACTCCCTGAAAGAGGTGAATGTGCTCATGAAACTGAACAACTTTCCCCAGGGAACATAGGTCAAAATATGAAAAAAAAAAATTGGACCCTCCATACAAACTTGACGATCAACTTGATTGATTTACTATGGGAGGTCCAAATTTTTTTTTTTTCATATTTCGACCTATGTTCCTTGGGGAAAGTTGTTCAGTTTCATGAGCACATTCACCTCTTTCAGGGAGTACAACCAATGAAATTTCACCGTGTATATATATAAAATTCAAAGCCCAGACTGACTGACTGACTGACTGAGATATCAACGCACAGATTAAACTACTGAAGTTAGAAACTTGAAATTTTTACAGTTGGTTCCTTTTATGACGTAGGCGCACACTAAGAAAGGATTATTGGAAATTCCACCCCTAAGGGGTTTAAATAGGGGATGGAAGTTTATATGAAACTCCGTCATTTTTCAAGCTGTTTCCATCAAAGTTGGTATTTGAGCTTTCAGTTAAAAATAAAGAAGTACGTGTGTCACAGTTTTTGCAAAATTCCACCCCAAAATCTAATTCCACGCGAACGAAGTCGCGGGAGCAAAAGCTAGTCTAAATATATAAAAGGCAAAGGTGACTGACTGACTGACTGATCTATCAACACACAGCTCTAACCACTGGACCGATCGAGCTGAAATTTGGCATACAGGTAGCTGTTAGGACGTAGACATCCGCTAAGAAAGGATTTTGGAAAATTTCAACCCCAAGAGGGTTAAATAGGGGGTTAAAAATCGAACCTAACGTGAGCGAAGCCGCGGGTTAAAGCTAGTATGAATATAAAATTCAAAACAGCAATTAAATTTTGGTATGTATATTATATTATGTGAAAAAGTTGATATAGTCGTTTCGAAGTACATAATTATATTAATTATTAATTTATTTAGCGTTAGGAATAATTGCGTTAAAGTGTAAGATAATGGTCAAAGAGCGCGCATAAAGGCGGTTGGACGCAATTGCGTCTAATTAGGCGGTTCACGCGCACGTTCACATAGTTAGCATAATGCCTGAGATGCTTCCGATAGCAAAGAGGTCCAAGATTAGTGCGATATGAATGGGTACGACTTTTGTTTGTTCTTCTGAGAACTGCTCTAGACCTTTAATTCCCATGCTAAATATTTTATTCAACTAATGAACCGTACTATCTTCAGGAATTCGACCTACAAAACTGTTCACTAGGATAATCAAGTCTATTTTAAGATGTTTTAGACATTATTTTGAAACTTAAGCAATTTTTGGGACTGCATGTTTCTGTACATTGTACTACTAGGTATATATAGACATCTTTAATATGACGGAGGACTTTTATATTGAAACTGATGACAACTAGTTCTAAGTAATCACTTGTTATGTACAAAATTAGACTTTAATTATTATTATTAAAGTACATTTTTAAGTTAAACCTATAATATTCATGTATATAAGGTTGGTTAGCTTAACTGTACGTCTATCTTTGGTGGTATTATCTTTTGAGCATGCCGTCTCATGTCAGAAACTGCAGCTCAAATAAAAAATACCGACCAAATTGATCGTACTTAATATTATAAAGGCGAAAGTTTGTATGTGTGTGTGTATGTTTGTTACTCCTTCACGCCACAATGAATGAGCCGATTTGGCTGAAATTTGGAATGGAGATAGCTCATACCCGGGATTAAAACATAGGCTACATTTTATCCTGGAAAACTAAAAAGTTCCCGCGGGAATCAAAAACCTTAATCCACGCGGACGAAGTCGCGGGCATCATCTAGTTGTTTATAATAATCTTTTGTTGCGCTTTGCAAGCTCAGATTCGACAGATTCTACTGTCTACGATCAAGCTTTTTCTACTGCAGCTTTTCCATGGCATCCAGATTAGATACATAAAAAAAAAAATTTGTTACAAAAAATAACATTGATAAGGATAACGTTGACAACGTTTATAATAACGTTTTATAAAGACACATTAACGTGTTATGGTAATAGATACTCACTGGCATTGGCGGGTAATTTTCTTCTTGCGGGGCGGGCGCTGCCGATACTTGCACGCTAGCACACATCAACACAAGGGCGCACGCCAACCACGTTACCGACGACATCTGATTGAATATAATCTAAATATATAAAAGGCAAAGGTGACTGACTGACTGACTGACTGACTGACTGATCTATCAACGCACAGCTCTAACCACTGGACCGATCGAGCTGAAATTTGGCATACAGGTAGCTGTTAGGACATAGAGATCCGCTAAGAAAGGATTTTGGAAAATTTCAACCCCAAGAGGGTTAAATAGGGGGTTAAAAAATCGAACCTAACGTGAGCGAAGCCGCGGGTTAAAGCTAGTTTATCATATAGATGAAAACAAGTATACAATGAAAACATGTTTTTGTTTTAACAATAGAAAGGAAAATCTTCATCAATCATACTATTATTTTAAAAATAGAATATTTTAAAAGATCAACATCTTTCTACGAGCTACCAACCTTCTATGCGTATGCGTTAGGTATATTTGACAAAATTATTTTATTCTTAGGCTGAAATCTCTAGACAGCACTCCGCTCAGCTCAAACTCAAGACAGAGTTAAAACGAGACAGATTTATATCAGAACATATTTGTGTCTCGTTTTAACCTCCATCTAGAGTCTGAGCTCAGTCAGAGCACGCTCATTGAAATCCTCATTAAAAAAAAAATATATATTTTAAAAGAACTTTGAAGCTTTTTGGTCAATATATTTTTTTAAATTTCGTTGTACAAATTAAAAAATCTGTACAGAAATTCTCTGTTGAAGGTTGTTGGCATTTTAAAATTGACCTTGTTTAATCATTTGTACCTACGTACAAGTTTATTGTGTTTTTGTCCTTCATAATAAATATATATTTATTGTGTTTTTGTCCTTCATAATATATATTTTATCGTGGGATAAACTATATTTCAAGTTGATAAACAATTAAATTAAAATTGCAAATATCGTGGAATGCATTTATTCATACAAAGATTTTTTCAATAGATAGGTACCTACATGTGATGACAAATCGGTTTAGTATCGATCTATTTCATTAATCTATACTACTACTACTAATATTATAAAGCTGAAGAGTTTGTTTGTTTGAACGCGCTAATCTCAGGAACTACTGGTTCGAATTGAAAAATTATTTTTGTGTTGGATAGTCCATTTATCGATGAAGGCTATAAGCTATATAACATCACGCAGCGACCGATAGGAGCAAAGCATCAGTGAAAAATGTTGCAACAGAAATTGACGCGGACGAAGTCGCAGGCAACAGCTAGTATATCTAATAACACTGTAAATTACTATGGAAATAGATCGCATACCTACGTATATACATGTATTCCATCAATGTGCTTTAATTAAAATTCAAATAAGTAGAATCTAATTGTACCTAATTACCTACCTAGGTATGATTTTAATTCTCATATATGTAGTGTATATTTGATGCATAAAATTGCAAAAGTTGCAAAGAAGCAAAAATGCATTAGGTACCTTCATTTGTATCTTCTACTCTAGTAGAAGGTACCTACCTCCCTAAAAAGAAATTCGCAATCAGGCGAACTTCAAAAAAAAATCAATCACCTGTAGCTTAGACCTATATAGGAATTTAACTAAATTACATATTTATAGAAGAACAAAAATACATTTTTGTAAACAATGTTTTTGCTGTCAAGGAGAAGTTAGGTTGGGCCAAAATGCTTAGCGGATAACGCAGAGCCAAAAAAATTTTGGATAAGCCATTACTAATTTTCATCTTACATTATTTACATACTTATAATAATTAACATTTTATACGTAATATATAATGATGTCATAATATGGCATCAAAAAGTCTTGTAGTAAGTGTTTTCGTATATATGTACATTGTACAATTACTATATGAACAAAATATTTTAGAAGATACGGCTGTCAATAATAACACAGGCCTGCGAAATTTAACTTTTTTTTTCCCCTTTCAATAATTATGTTATTTTTTTAAATATCCAGGCATGGTAAACTAAAATACATCTTTGATTTTTTTCTAGCACGTCGAGATTTTTTTTTATTGATGACATCAGATGACATGCATATTTTAGGTTATTTTAACAAACTTCATGAAAAAAACAAAAATTAACGAATTTAAAATTTAAAAAACCGACAGTATTATTTAAAAATAACGCTAAAGAGACTAAATAAATCAAAAAGACTTATTATTTCTTTTTCTACTTCCTTCAAAACTCCTATTTCATCTTTTTCTCTTATGCTTTCTATCAGGTTTATTTCTCTTCAATATCTGGCAGTAGTCTGCCATCATGTTTGGGTTCCACCTTCCTTGGTATCTGCTCTGAATGACCTTAATATCTTAGTAGAAGCTTTCACCTTTTTCTTTACTTACAGCCCCAAGATTCTCAGGAAAGGGGTCAATTTGAGAATGCAGAAAATGTAACTTTATACTCATATTGCAACCCACTTTATGAAAGTTGCTGAGTAAAATACTCACTATATTGTCATAAGTAGGGCTTTTACTGTTTTCTAAAAAAATTTACTACATCTTTAAGTGAATTCCAAGCGTTATCTTTGATTTTATTCAAAATTTTTTCAAAGGTAGCGTCTTGCATGAGCTTCCCTATTACAGACCCAAGAAAAATGCCTTCTTTGATCTTGGAATTCGATAAATGCTTAAAAACACAAAGGTAATTAACACAGGTACCATCTTTAGCTAATGCATTTAAAAATGGCTTTATAATACCTAAGTTAATATGAAGTGGAGGTAGCAGAATTAAATCACACAACTATCGTATCATCCTATTTACCTATGTATGTTTGTTACTCAATCACGTCGCAACGACTGAATCGATTTGGCTGAAATTTGGCACAGAGATAGATAATAGTCTGGAATAACACATAGGCTACTTTTTATTCTGGAAAATAAGAGAGTTCCCGCGGGAATAAAAAACCTTAATCCACGCGAACGAAGTCGCGGGAATCATCTAGTAATTGATACATATGTATTGTAATATGATTTCAATCACGACAAACAATGACTTATGAGCGTAGGTGAATATTTAAATATCATAAATTCTACAAGTATGCACTTTTATTAAAGAAATTGGAAGTTAACGCTAGTAATGCGCGGTAATACTAAGAAAAATGAAAATTCATTTTCTCAGAAAACTTACGTGATGGAATTTTTTTATTATTTTTTTCGTAGCTTAGTAACTAATACCTACCCAAATTGCTAATTAGTTTTTAAAGGGGAAAACCATCGCAGGCCTGTGTAATTACCCACGTAGAGATCGAAGGCCATAATATTTAATTCACCCATAATTAACTTAAAATATCAACGAAACAGTGTTAAAATAATAGCATACAATTAAAATCCACAATACCTAGCGGAAATTTAGTTGTAATATGCATAAAAAACCAGGTATGCCAGTGTTTAATTGAGTTTTATTTGGCCTTGCGTGATCGATTCCTGCGGGAAAATTCGCGTCGTCGTCTATCCAAGAAACAGTATTGCAGACAGGTTTTAACAATGCGTCTAATTAACAGTTAGTGAACATTTGACGTGTTATTTGTTTGATTTTTAATAACTTAAAATATGACGTCATTTCACTTATTTACTTTTAAAATGAAATATAAGAAATGGTGGTAGGAAGATGAATCGCTGTGTTTTTTCCGAATCTAAAATTCTGATTCCAGCTTTAGGAGAGATTATTTAGAACTTTTGATGACCGGCGGCTTCGTCCGCGTGGATTTAATTCCCGCGGGAACTCTTTGATTTTCCGGGATTTAATATCACTCTCTAGGTCTTTCTTCAACCATATCCATGTAAAAAAAAAATACGTAGCTCTTTTGCAGCGTGATTGAAGGACAAACCAACAAACAAACACACTTTCACATTTATAATATTAGTAAGGATATGATTGATTAATATTTCGTCATGATCGTAGAACTGTGATGGATTTGCAAAATGTCCAAAAATGACTCTTTGTCATATTTGGACATGTAACAATTGTCATTTGTTTACTATTTTAAAACAGAACCTATATAATGGGTATATGTTGGGACTATCAATTCAAAAATAGAAATAAAACAAATAATACATGAAATAATTTCAGTGTCAAAGTTTTTATTGTAATTTCAATGGCACGGGTGACGAGTGTGTGACAGAAATCAGCATTAATCTCGTAATAATGACCCACATTCACACCTTTTTGTTGAGCGTCGCTTACTAACAATTGGCTTAGTGATTTGAGCAATTGATTCCTATCTCAATACGGCAACAAATACAACATAATTACCTGCGGATTTCAGTAAGATTAATGCGCGGTTGCATATATTTTTTTATCAAACATGCGAAATAGTGATTATCGCTTCTGAGTTCTTTTAATAAAGCGAATAGTAATACTACATAGTTAAGGCTAGCCAAAATTGAAACTAAATGCATCACCAGTGGGTACCACCCATCCACCCCCCATCCTGTATTCGATTTTAGATACTACATTGATGTTATGGATCTACCACTATACTACTACATATTTATATTGATACCATATATATTGAGATATTGACCTAACTTGGGGGTTGATTCAATCAAATATTGCAGAAAATAGATGAATGAATAATGTGATAATTCTTTGAATTAAATAGAACAAATATAAATGAAGTTAAATAGATAGAAATCATTGGCTATTTATGTAGCCACTCCAATTCATGTATTAATTATCTATTTCATATTACATATATTAATTAAGCGAAGACTTCTCTTATATATTTACGTAAAGTAAATCATTATTTTAATTTAAAACATAGAACAATAGTGTTATTATTTAAAAAAGCTAAATACAGTTAATACATATTAATTTAAATTCTCACACACGACTTTTTATGTGGGAATCTAAACTAAGCACAAGGTCAATGCGAGCATGAGATCTAATTCTAATTAAAATTGTCTAATTAAATCGCTGATAAAGTTTAAACCTTCAAAGTTGGAACGTTATCATCAATCAGCGTATCCAAAAAAACACTAGACATAACTCCTTGTGTTTTTAGTTTGTCATCGATGCATGAACTTACCGTAGTACTAGTAGGTTTTCTTGGTAATAAAGTCACACACAAACACCAATTAAATAACAATGGTACAGAGACGTTGACTGACAGAGAGTCTCAAATCGACTGTTGTCGCGCCCCAACCTCGTCTGCACTTATATACGCACCCCACAACTCCACGGGCTTTAGGAAGATGCTGCAATGTCGCCTTATCGTGATGGATGCTCCACACATCCATAACTGACTGATAATTATGCGTCAATAACTTAATTCGACTTTGTCATTTTCCAAGCATTTACACGCGTTCTACGGATGGTAATTGTAATTATTCACTCAGGTTGTCGTTTTTTCGAAATAGGCGTTAATCCTCATTCCATTCGGATAACGTAAAAGATATGTTTTGCTGCAATATCAATAATTAATATTATTATTATTTAGACTTCGGCCTTTAGGGTCGACCACAAAATTTTCTATGTTATGTATATATATTTGGTTCTCTTACGGATCTCCTCATTTCTGATTGGATCTCGCAGGGATACTCCGTCCATAGCTCTCTCCATCGCACGCCGAATGATCCTAAACCTTCTTATTAGGTCTATAGTTATTATTGGTTTATTAGGACCATAAGTCATCACTGGCAACACGCACTGTTCGAAGACTTTAGCCTTCAGACACAGGAATTTTGAATGAGAAGACATCTCGAAGTTTCCCGAACGCTGCCCAGTTGGACATCAAACGAGTCGCAGGGAGCCGCTCATGATATCTAGATTTCAAGGGGCCGGTCAAAAAGTCATGCCTTTTTTAATACATACATAGACTAGTGCTTAGCTGCGATCTCGCTTGATAGTAAGTGAAGCCTAAGATGGTACGCGCTTGCTTAGAAGATGAGTCGGGTATGGCTCCGGTTCTAACGCAATTGTAAAAGGAGACTCTGCTGAGAAGACTCCAAAAGAAGTTCAGCATTGGTTCCTTTGAAAACAAAAAAAAAAGCAAGTCAACTATGTCAATGTTGAAAAATTTACACCATGTTGTGGGCATCTGCCACCTGCCACCCATATAGCCAACTCTGTCAACGCAATATGTTTGAATAGCAACCTAACGAACATCGTGAATTCCTATTGAAACTTTTTATATCTCTTATTTTCGTAATAGATCTATCGATCTGTTATTATTGTGTTATAGATGTACAAAGATATTTATATGTATAAAAAAGTAGATATATACAATAAACTCATATTTCGTCATAATATTATATTTCGTGTCGATCGAGTGTCCGTGAATGTAAGCTTGCCTAAAGATTAGGATAGGATTATTAGACATAATAGGTTCAACGATAGAAGCGTGGTCGGAAAAGCCTCGAATCTTCATAATCACCTAAACGTTTCGATAAAATAAAGCTAATAAAAAAAAATAAAGATGTAATATTATAATCGATTGTTATTAGATGATTAAGAAACAAAAAAAAAGACGTGTAGCACTCGGGGACTGCCGCGGTAAAGCTATTGCATAGCATTTTTTATCAACGCCATCTAGCGGTGAGAGGAGTCCCGTGTCAGGTTATTTTCGTTACGGAATTTCTGGATTCGGTCTCCACGCTCAAGGCCCGCGATAGAAGCTATGCAATAGCTTAAAAAATTGCTATTACTACTTTAAAATAGTATTTTTTGTACAACAGAATAAAGATTCACTGATATTATGCATATCACCAAAAAAAAAGCGTCACAAAATCAAAAGCATTGGCTTTGTTGGTGGCAAGAAATTGGACGTTTTTCCACTTGCCGGCAAGGCAACAGCGCCGGTGCCCATTAGCTGCCGTGGCCGGATTCGGTCGGGAGGACATTATAATTTATTATTATTACACTTTCGCATTTTTAACATAGTAGAGACTATATTTTTCGGTAATGTCCAAAATAAAGAAATACAATAATGCATAAGTAAAACTCAATCGGAGCTTAGATATCAAAAAGAATCGGTTTGGTTTGTGACATAATTTTCGCCTTCGAAACCAATAAGAAGACTGTTACCGGTTTCACCTTGAAAGGTGACTTTGGTATTTCTAATTATACACAAAATGTTAACATTGTAGCAACAACTCATTTACAAAAACAATTCCTAGCTAAAAGCTCATCGTAATGCGAGTCGTGATATTAAATAATTTTACCTGGCGAATGATGCAAGCCTACCTTTAAATGAGAGGAGACGAGAATTAATCTAAGTTCCATAACTGATTCTATGAGTTCCATAACAGTATAATATAGTTCATTGTGCTATCTAGGGCGTCCTTCTTCCTACTAGGGCTATCTTTACCACAAACCCGGTGAAAGCGAAGCACTCTATCAACATAATTCATGACATCTCATGCAATTTGACGATGATACATACCTCGATAGAGCCTCAATGACTCAACGGGAAGATACGAACTAAGGACTGGAGGGGAAAGTACAGAAATCTTCCAGTTACAGTTTTATTATAAGTATAGATAAGACTTTTTGTTTTTGAGCGACTTGATAACATTAACTGTGCTATTCTACTAGAACACTAATCACATCTGTAGGGCTAACATGCGCGCCACGAGAAAGTTTTGTCTACACGTTTACTCGTAGTCTCTATGTGAATCTCTACAGAGATTCACGAGTAAAGTGTAGACAAAATTTTCTCGTGGCGCGCATGTTAGCCCTACAGATTACACTTCACACTAATATAGTAAAGGCGAAAGTTTGTGAGGATGGAGTTGTCGATGTATGGATGTGTGTTACACCTTCATGCCACAACAAATGGATCGATTGGGCTGAAATTAGGAAATAGAGATAGCTCATATCTAGTTGTAACATATAGGCATTTTAAAACAAAAATAGAATAAAAATCGTTTAATCTGCGCGTACGAAGTCGCAGGAATCAGCTAGTACTATAGATATATATTACTAGCATTTGCCTGCGGCTTACCTAACTCGTGTTTCATCCCCTTAGGCAAAGAATATAAAATGATCTTTGCCTTAGGGGTTAAATTTTCAAAAATCCTTTCTTTTACGTCATAATAGCTATCTGTGTGCCGTCTATCAGTGGTTTGAACTGTGCGTTGATAGATCAGTCAGTCAATCATCTTTTCATTCTTAGGTAGGTATTATGAAGCACATGCCTGATTTCTCACTTGATTTTATAATAAAGCTAAACCGAAACCTGCAATTATTTCAAAAGTTTTCCATTTTTCACATGAAACAATTAACACATAATTGTGTTTAGCTAGACAGACAGACGTTTGCAATACACATCACATTTAGTAGCAGTATATAGTTTAGTAGCAGTTGTATCATGTGGGTGTCTTTAAATCAAGAGTGAATAGGTATATTAATAATCTAGAATAGTAATAATCTTCTATGCAAGCGCGCACCATCTTAGGCTGCATCTTCACTTAGCATCATGTGAGATCGCAGTCAAAATTCAAACGCTAGTCTATTTATTAAAAAAAAAAAATCATGTATACAATTCGCATATTATTTAAAAAAAAAGGCAATTCACAGTACTCGTATTATGCCGCTTGTATCCAGCAGTACACTGACACACTTATAATACACTTAATACAGTTTCGCACTTATAATATTATAAGTGCGAAAGTGTGTTTGTTTGTTGGTTTGTCTTTCAATCCCGCCGCAACATTAACTTTATTTTGTGCATGGGCAATTGGGTATAGTTGAGGACCGGGAGAGTGACATAGACTGCTTTTCATCCCGGAAAATCAAAGAGTTCCCGTGGGAATTTAAAAACTAGATCCACGCGGGCGAAAACGCGGGCATCAGCTAGTAAATGAATAACTTAATCGAATTTTTGATATCTTCTAAATATATAAAAGGCAAACGTGACTGACTGACTGACTGAGTGACTGACTGAGTGACTGACTGATCTATCAACGCACAGCTCACACCACTGGACGAATCAGGCTGAAATTTGGCATGTAGATAGAGCTATTATAACTTAGGTGTCCGCTAAGAAAGAATTTTTGAAAATTCAACCCCTAAAGGCATAAAATAGGGGTTTGAAAAATCGAACTCAACGTGAGCGAAGCCGCGGGAAAAAGCTAGTGTATTTATAAATCGATTAGGTTATTTCCTTTAAGTGCAGGTTAACACTTCAATAAAAAATTAATAAAAAATTAATAACTTACTTTAAAATATAGTTAGTTACTTAGTTTCTATAAATATACATAATATACAATAAATAGTAGGTCTTAGATGTACAAGAAAATTAATATTCTTCTTGTGCGTTTATTGGCGAAGCGTTGTGATATGATTGGTTGGTAATTTTATTGTTCAAAGTTTTGTTTATAATGATCTAGTCATTTTCATAATGGAGGTTCAATTGAGCTTTTGCGATTCAAGATTCAATGCATTCGTGCTATACAAAGTGCAACATTCATTTCTCCGGAATAAAGATAAATCACGCAAGAAGATATATTTCTCTAAGTTGGGTTTTATGTCCTAATTTAGTCTGTTTCCTTGGACCTCCTTATAATGGCCCTAACGAAGCGATGAATAACAGAATAATATCCCATAGTCATCAGGTCAGGGTCTGATGATGGGATCATGGAGAAATCGAGGGAACTCTTCAAATTTTATAGACACAATTGATACACTTTGTAGTGGCGTTTGCAGTTGGTTTTGTAAAAAGAATTTTTACGTTTATATTATAAGAAGTTGAAGACTACTAAGAAAATAATTGAACATGGATGTCACTTGGTAGAGTGGGGAATTCAGGGAAGCTAATTAAATTAAAAGATGAAATTACATTACATATCATATTTATTTATTTGAACTTTTGCTAATAGCATGACAGCACACTTTCTTTTCGATGGAAGTGTAGATCCTGAGATGCACAAAATATTTTACTTGCAAAAATATAAATCCAAAGTTGCATTTTCGGCTAATTTTGAATTATCTCTTAATTAAATGTACAGATTAATGTTGAAGATTATTCAAATAAAAATATTAATGTGTCCGAAGTTCAAAATACGTTGGTAATTTAATCGGCCTTTGTTTTAGCAAATGACACGAAAACTTGATTTTATAAATTACGAAACCAAAAAATTCATCTTTTTTTATATTCTACTAATAGATATTTGATTAGGTTTAAGTTTAAATTAAACTTATAATAAATTGTAAGTATCAGTCCTTTTCAAGTTTGAATGGCAAATAAAAATGCGAAAATTATATTATTGATGTTTGACAATGGTATGAAATATAAGCGGAAATATAAAGGGAAAGCCTATCCTCAAAAATAAAACATGAAAGTTTCTAGAGGATAGCTGATGTACTTTTCATAAATATTACATGTACTTACCTACAACTTTTAACCAACTTCCAAAAAGGAGGAGGTTATTAAAAGCGGACGCCTACGTCATAAAAGCTGTATGTCTTTCAGCCCTATGCGTTCAGTGGGTTGAGCTGTAGGTTGATAGATCAGTCAGTCAGTCAGTCACCTTTTCCTTTTGTATATTTAGATGTTTGAAGTTTGGCTACTGGTTCGCAGACTGTACCTATATATGAATAGTAGAATCGTGTTATATAAATGTGCACAAACCATGTAGTAAGGAATAAACACCATAAGGTATAAAACGCTATTCGACTGTGGCGTGTCCCAAACCTTCAGAAGTAGGTAAGGTCAAAATGGCATCGTTTGCGCTTTGCGCCTTGTGCTATATGTCTTTTGTCATTGCATCATGTGTCTACGTTCATGCTTACTGTCGTAATATAACAAAATATATAAAACTGTACAGTTTCAAAGACTCCCAGGAAAATAAAACGAAAATTATTTCCAAAATTAAATTTATATTTGAAATATTTAGTAAGACTTTTTAGGTAGTTATTTTTATGCAATTTCACAAAACTATTCGATTTTTTTCGAAATAATTTTGTACTAATGATATTTAGCAACTTCCAAAACACCATCGATAGCCACTGGATGAGATACATTAGTTTTCGAATTCTTATTGCAGATGCATCTTTGCGTTTGTGGAGTTATATTATTCTCTCTGTACTCTTGTATCTTTTGAATAATTAGTGCGTTCTCTTCTTCTAAAAACATTTTTTCTCGAATTAACGCTCGCCTGGATAAGTCAGCTTTTGATATTCTCTGCCAAAGCCTGGTTAGACCTCCAGTAGATGAAATAGCATTGACAACTAGAGAATCATCAGATTGTTGACGGCGTAAGCTAACTTTAGTTTGCGTAGGTGAGTAAGGCTGGTTTGAACCAAACGGCATAATTTTTTCCCGTTGCGTTTCAAATTTCCTACAAAGCGCAGCCATTCGCAACATCTTCTCGCCTTGTTTATAAGCCGATTCGAGCCATTCTGTTGTATCATCTGACAAACGAACCAGCTTTGCCATTTGTTTTGTGTCTGTAGCGCATCCATCCAATAATGTTTTCTTCAAACGAAAACACGCAGCTCGATGACGATTACGGCGGTCTCGGAAAACGGCTTGTTTCGTACCTGATTCGTATGCCGCTAATTCGGTTCGCAGGCGTTTGAGTAATCCGTCACTATTAGCTATCTTTTTAGCTTGAGATGCGATGATGTCGGCCATCAAGTTTTCCTTTCGACGCAATTTTCGGACTTTTTTCAGATTATCAGAAGTACCAGTTACGTAAGCTTTAAGGACTGCTTTATATTCATCCCACATAATGTTGTATGTATTTTCGAGATAAGAGCGTAAGTTTTCACGTTCACTAGCATATTTATTACGATCTTCGTCTTCCTTGACTAAATTTTCACCTCTAGTCGTCCAAGCCAATGTATCTGCAGTTGTATGTCCATGATAGAGTAAAAGTTGAAGATGCGTCTCAGCTGTATTGTGGTCTGCCATAATACGAGTAGCTTCGTCTTCCCCGGCCTTTAGAAGGCGAGATGTTCTGAGGTCATTGAGTTTTGACAGCTGTTCCATCTCAGAGAGAAACTTATTGATCATAGTATCGATTGTGTCACAAAAACTCGCCACAGTTCTTTGAAACTGATCATCAGCTGTATCCATTAACTGCATTGTGTATTTAATTAGGTAATCTTTCTTGTCGTAGGTTCTTTCGAAGACATGCCACATAACTTGAATTTCCTGCCTGAAAACGGGCTCTTTTATTTTGAGCATCATTTCGCGCCAACTTTTGTCTAGTTCGCCGCGTTTTCGTGCTTGATTCGCTATCTCACGCTCAAGTTCCTCCCGCTTGAGCTTCTTTCGTAACTCAGCTTCAGCTCGTAGTTTCTCCAGCCTTTTCGCCTCCTTCTTTGCTTTCCTTTCTTCCTTCGACACCATTTCTATGTTTGTAAATAAGAAATATGTTTATTAAATTATTATTTAATATAATTACTAAAAAATACAACACAAAGTTAATTGAATGCGTGAAGGTTACGTATGTCAAACGCAATTTCTGTTTTTTTTGTTTTAATATCGTATACTATGCCTCTTCCAAAGAGTTCTAAGGCACTGAATTTAATTATAATCAGATCACTATGTTTTCTCCGTTGGCTTTGTTCATTTACGATTTATGTTTCGTTTGGATCATCTTTGAGTAGGTATTTAATGCAACTAACAACCCCACAGGCTCGATATCAAGCATTAGTGGGAGGTTGTGAGCCATTGCAGAGCTACTTGCACAAACGCTTAGCTGAGAACCTGAACAGTGAAGCTGCCCTGGGTACAGTGAGTGACGTGGCTCAATGTGTGCAGTGGGTTAACTCCACCTTCCTCAGCGTGAGGGCCGTACGGGATCCTAGGAGATACCTCAGCCTCCCACCCGCTGCACCCCCGGAGCTCATCTCTAAGAAGATAGAAGGTAACTTATTATTTTATAACTTAGAAGTAAGTTTAGTGTTTCACAAAAAAATTCTTAAAATAAATTAATTTATTTAATTCCACTTTGTTCGGTGAATCACTAGTGAGTCCTGTGTATTCACAGATAAAAAAAAATTTTAAACCTACGTTGCCAACAAATAAAGTTGAAGTGTCTGTCTGTTCTTTTGAGATAACTCATATGATTATTATTTGAACGATAGCTTAAACAACACACGATTAGCTAAAAATTTTGTCTGCCTATGGGTTTAAACTAAACCTATTTCGACGGGACTTACACAGAAAGAGTGTTTATACTTTTTAAAAGGTACCCAAATATCTTCTAATAAAAAATTAGACTATTTTTGCCAAGCTGTTTTCCAATATAGGTAGGTATCAATTTCCAAGAATCTTAACTGTATTTCAAAGAATGAAGTTAATTTTGTAAAACAATGACTTGCCGACAGGCCAACAGCGTTTGATTAATCCATTATTATACTAACTACTTCATACTTAATAACTACCTAACCTAATATATGCCTCCGATTAAAACTCCGTCCTTATTACAGTTTAATCGAGATAATCGAGTTTAATCGTGTTGGTATTATACCTTAACATTGCTTACTAGGGTTGCCACTGCCCCAATATTACGGTTCCTAATTTAAAAATTATTATTGTCTACTTTTATATTATCTACTAGTTAAAGCTGCAAAAAAGATTGTGTTAGTATTTAACTTAATCATTATGGAGTTAACATGCCAGCTGGTGATAAACCCCGAAAAATTGATAAAAAAAACTTAACCATTAAAATTAAATCATTTTATCGTTAAGTTAACCTTTGTATGTATGTGTACGTATGCATAGATATATAGAGTGCTAAAATCATAACCCTTCCTTTTAGCTAGGATAAAAACTATGAAAATAGCTATCATATCTGTAACGGCCTACATATTATATTACTATAACAATATGTAGATATCTAGGTTTAGTGATTACTGAGTGTTGAGCCATGTCTTAAGCACTCTTTAGATTGCGTTGTTTCAGTTTACACAATGGCGCCAAATGAAAAGAATCCGCGACATTAAGTACCTAATTACCTACTACTTGCACTGCATCTACCTACTCTATGCTAATCTCTAAAACTTGTCAAATATTTTACAGAATTGTAATTCTTTCTATTAAATTATGAGTTATGATGTGTATTTTTCAAAAAAACTAAAAATCACTACCATGACTCTAACGGCCTTGTTATGTAGGTAGGTTCCGGATCGTGATGGATGAGTCTGAATGCTCGTTACATTGCGCCGTTGCAGTTTATACAGTGGCGCAAAATTAAAAGAAAACGCGACATTACTTAATTAATTAATTATTTTAAATTACATTTTTAATTTAAGAATTTTAATGAACAAGTTAATAGTTGTTATTTGGATTTAATTTTTTTTTTATATTTAAAAATGGACCGGACTGAAAATTGAAAGACCATATTCTAACCCCATCCTTAATGTCGTTCCTACTCCGTGATTTACACACTAGTTTGAGGGGAACGGGCGTTCCTCCGGGCGTCCGGTCCATGAACGGGTTAGGTTAGGTTATTCACAGGTAGAGTAGAAAGCTTTCTACCTAGGTCATTCATCATTCATTCGGTCATCTACATACATAGACTGATAAACACATTAACCTCCTTTGCATCGCGCAGTCGGGTAAAAATTTGCTATTTATTTATAAAAAAAAATAAAAAATTTTTTTTTTTTTTTTTAAAAGAGCAACTGCTGAGTTTCTTGCCGGCTCTTCTCAGCAGAATCTGCATTCCGAACTGGTGGTAGATTTGTGACGTTTCATAGGCGCTACAAGTTGGCCTACATGAAATAAAATAAATTTTGATTTTGATTTTGATTTTATCATCGACAAAATCGCTCTCCGCTTATAGCTAGCGTGACTTGTGATATTCTTAATCACCTCCCCGTTGCATGCCCTTTGGCTATAAACGCTGGAAATGTCATTGATGCACCTAATGAGTACCGCGCATGTTCTTTGTGTAGTTGCCTGATGCCTCGCTCAGCGGAATGTGATGCGACGCATCCTACTGTATTTCTACATAGTATAAAATCAAATAACTATCCGCGTCTATTTGTAAGCTTATTTATTCGAGACTACGCAACGGATTTTGATAGATTTCATTATTTTTTTTAAGCTATTGCATAGCTTCTATCGCGGGCCTTGAGCGTGGAGACCGAATCCAGAAATTCCGTAACGAAAATAACCTGACACGGGACTCCTCTCACCGTTAGATGGCGTTGATAAAAAATGCTTTGCAATAGCTTTACCGCGGCAGTCCCCGAGTGCCACACGTCTTTTTTTAATATTTAGACTAGCGCTTGATTGCGATCAAACCTAAGATGCAGCCTAAGAAGGTGCGCGCTTGCCTAGAAGATGCCTATTCACTCTTGATTTAAACACACCCACATTATAGTTAGTTGGGAAGACGGAATACGGAATTCTCATCTACGACAAATACTTATGTGAATTGTATAGCAGGGAAAGGTGACTGAGTGACTGAGTGACTGAGTGACTGATTGACTGATTGACTTACTGACTGTTTGATCTATCAACGTACAGCTCAAAGCACTAAACGGATCGGGCTGAAAGACTAACCGAAGCTATTATGACGTAGGCATCTGTTAATAAAGGATTTTTGAAAATTTACCTACCTATGGGGGTAAAATAGGGAAAAATCGAACTTAACGTGAGCAAAGCCCTATGGCTTTCAAAACTAGCTTTTGCCCATGCAAAAGCTAGTCTTGAATATATCTTTGAAGATTTTATATTTAGGTACCATATAAATATCGTACATTGTAAATTAAATCTCAATGTCAAATCGATCGTCAACACTCAACGACCGATGACGTTCGGACGAGTTGCATGGAGAGTAGCCACTGATTTTTTTTTTTTAAAAAAGGAATAAATAGCCAAGGTGAACTCGCCAAATATTTTCGACTCCCACTCATTCGTTAAAAAAATATACCTAAAGGACTGATAAGGCATGGGTTAAGTTTGAGATAGGATGACCTGCCTGCTCGACATAGCTCAGCAGAAATGGGCGGGGCACATAGTTCGAAGAGCTGATGGTCGATGGGATCCCATGGTGCTGGAATGGCGACCCCGCACCGGGAAGCGCAGTGTTGGCAAACCTCCCACCAGGTGGACCGACGACATCAACCGAGTCGCAGGGAGCCGCTGGATTCAGGCGGCGCAAGACCGAGGCCTGTGGAAGTCCATGCAGGAGACCTATGTCCAGCAGTGGACGTCTATAAGTTGACAAAGGAGAAGAAGAAGAAGACCTGCCTGCAAGTTTGCTCCCTGTTTGTGTAAAAAAACTGTACTTTCAGAGCTATGTGTAAGGGCAATGAACGGACTGGCCAGTGCCGGACTCATTACAATGGACGAACTAAGCTGCATAGAGTCGACGGAAGCTGGACGACTGATGTCGCTCTATTACCTGGATTTGGAGACCATGAAGCTCATTATGAAGGTAGGTACTTTCATTACACTCAATACTTGTCATTTCTGTCCCATTGGAATCCATCTTTTTTTTTATTCGATGACAAGATAGCCCTTTACTGCGATCTCACCGAATGGTAAGTGATAATACAGTCTAAGATGTTACCGGGCTTCTTCTTCTTTCTTTCTAAGAATTAATTCAAAAGCAAATTCAGGGATTAGTCGTCGTGGCCGGATTCGCTCGAGAGGACATATTTGCGTCTGTCTAAAATAATAGCGAGCTAATTTAGAAGCCAGGAGAATATAAATCGGCAAGACTCCGCTGGCTCGGGCACCTAGAGAGAATGACAGGGGATCGTGCTGTTAGGGGAGCATACTTGGGTCGCTCAATAGGAAAACGCCCCGTTGGACGACCCAGGTATCGCTGGGTAGACGAAGTGTCGAAGGACCTGCAAGCCCTCAATGCACCCAATTGGCGTGAAGCGGCGCAGGAGAGGCATGAGCGGCAGCTTCTGGTGTCGGAGGCCAAGATCCTCTTTGGGTCACTGAGCCAGCGAAGTAAGTAAGTAAATAATTTAGAAGCCAACTAACGAGGCAGTGAACTTAGAAATAAGCAAATAAAAGAACGCAACGTAAAGTAGCATATTTGTTTATTCGCGACAGTTAGAGGGCACGGAGAGTCTCGAGCGTCTGCTGGGGCTGGTGTGCGAGAGTCACGAACTGTCGGATATGCATCTGCGCGTGGACGAGCGGCGCTGTTTGAACGCGCTCAACCGGAACAGCGCGGCCGCCACCATCCGCTACCCGATGAAGGGCAAGATCAACAGCCGCCAGATGAAACTCAGCTGGTGAGAGATTACACTATAACAGGGTACACTGACATCTTGATCCTAGTCTCTAATGGCTTGTCAGCGAAAGCCGTGACTAATTTGGATATACGTAGGTAGGCAGTAGATCAGGGGCCCAAGTCTGCTATTGCAATTGTAGTTCAATTGTCTATCAATGACATCCCAATTGCTACTTTTAGCAATTTTGGTAGTCTACTAATTCAATGGCGTCACAATTGTTTTCCGATGGTTTGCCACTGACACATCTAGCTTTGAATCTAGCTTAAATAAACGTTTTTAATATGTAGTTTTCTTTTAAACTCATTTCGGCAAACGCTTTTTAAGCTAATGCCAATACCGAGGTATCATTGAAATTACAATCCAATTATTAGAAATCGAACGATCATTGTGAATTTAGTAGACTACGAAATTTTGGACCAATGATAATTGAATTGTAATTGTATTGCGGATCAATGACAATGACATGTAAAATAGCAGACTTGGGGCCCAGACCGACACAACAAAGGTACAGAAGACTAAAGGTACAGAAGATTCACTCCGCAAAATGATTTAAATAAATAGTGACTCTTGTTACCACACTATAAAGTGCAAAGTGACACAGCGCTACTTACCTACCGTCTTATTCATCAACATTTATCTCTCTTTCTATCACGTAACTCTTGTCCCTTCGCACACTTGTAGCTCCGCAGTTACTGCAGTTATTATCTGCGCGCCTCATCGCGTCTCGGAAAACGTTCAGTGAACATTTTTCGTAAATATTCTGCAGTTTGTTCTCTCATTAGCATATAATATGGGACGAATTTATCACCATATTATAATTTTACAGCTCTGCGAAAATTATCTTAATTGGTTAAAAACGATTCATTATAGTAGCCTGTTATGGAAAAATTATCAAAAAAATGTCGCTGAATATATTTCAAGCCCATAATACGGAAGTATTTATATGTATAATATAATAATCATCTTCGGCAATCAGCTGACTATGCGAAGGTGGAGAATATGAAATTTTATGCCTGAGATTTTTTCCGTATTTCATCATCATGTTTTGATGATAAATTATTTAAACGACCTCAAAAAAGGAGGAGGTTTCCCTGATTGCTCAAAGACGCCTGGACCGATTTACCTACTTCCCAGGTTCTCATAGTCGTCAGGTCAGGATCTGATGATGGAATCCTGGAGAAATCGAGGTAACTCTTCAAATTTTATAGGCTGACTTTAAATATACTTTGTAGTGACGTTTGTAGTCGGATTTTTAAAAAGAAATAAAAATTCATGTAATGTGGTATAGTTCATAGAGATAAACTTGACCATTCATAGTTTGAACCTGTCAGAATACCTAACTAAAGGTTTACAATAATATGTCTATTGCCTACAATAATATGCTTACAGCCTACTAATGCCTATACTAATGCCTATACTAATAATGCCATACCTACTAATGCCTATACAACAAAAATTAAGAAAATTTTTGAATAATATCAGCGAATTCGTTTTTTCTCTTTACAAACCTAAACGCGATTTTCCTCGAAATTGTGCTGTATACCTATATTTACTTGAAACACACAATCTTATGCAACTACCTCATTATACTCCTTCATTTCCCTCCAGCGTAATCCAAGCAGTCCTAGGATGCCTGCCCATCCCGGATCCCTCCCTCAACCAAGAAGCTATGAAGATCATGAGAACTGCCGACAGGGTTTGCAAATGTTCGTTGTTTTATGGATACCATGTTATAATTTAGCTTTTAAGGCCTGGACAACCAGACAGCGCTGAACGGCTGAAACCTGAATCTGAACTTTTTATTATTAAAAATCCCGCGGGATTCCTTTGATTTTTTGGGATAAAAAGTAGCTTTAAAGCCTCCACTCTCCAGGTCCTCAACTATACCCATGCAAAAAATCACGTCGATCCTAGCTCTGTTGCAGAGTTATTGAATGACAAACCAACAAACAAACACTATCAGTAAGGATATTAGTCAGGATATCGGAAACATCGATGAACTTTACATGACAAATAAATCTTTTCTTCCTACAGGTCTAGTTTCGTACGTAACTCGCCCCAATCTGATTTCCCAATATCCCAAGTTCTACTCGGCAATTCTGAACTCGCTGATCCTAGCAAAATGCATATCAGCTCATCTATGGGAGAATTCGCCTTATGTGAGTCGACAACTGAAAGGCATTGGACCGAATTACGGCACGCTGCTCGCGTCAGCTGGGAAAACCAACTTTATGCTCTTGGAAGAAAGTCATCCCAGGGATTTGGAAAGGGTTAGTAGTTGGTACAGTAAAAAAAAATTACATTTAAATTTTTTGCCTCTGGCGACCTTTGTGGCAAAGCCGTTGATTTTGGAAGCGATTATGACTTCTGGAAATAAATTTTTCTTCTCGGTATGAAAACAGACAGTTCCATGTTTGCTCATGTTTGTTTTTTATTAAAATAAGTAGTAACATTGAAAGAACTCTACCTAAAGTAGGTATATAATTTAGAACGTATTAAGTACATCATTTAATCTTCTTCTTCTGAAAATATATGATCATGACTAACTGATCTAGCAACACACAGCTCAAACCACTGGACGAATCGGGCTGAAATTTAGCATGCAGGTAACTATTATGACGTAGGCATCCGCTTAGAAAGGATTTTTGAAAATTCAACCCCAAAGAGAGTAAAATAGGCGTTTGAAAAATCGAACTTAACGTGAACGAAGCCGCGGACAAAAGCTAGTTAGAATATAAAGGTGTGGTGTGAACGCCGCGCACCGAGTAGATGTTATACTAGATTCAGTATGAGCTTTCGTATGAGCAAATGATAATACTCATAAGTTTAGTGTCAAGACATGAGTGAAATGTGATTGACACTTGACCTAACTGATCTAGAATCTAGATTTTAAGAGATAAACTTGCTTACTGTGGGTAACATTCTCTTATTTCTTTAATAATAGTATATGTGTAACGAACACATTGGTCTCTGACTGAATTTATAGCGATCTTACTGTATCAATGCATTTTAGCTAATAGCGGGAGGGTACCAGCCCATCAGAGGTCATTGCAATCGTTTAAATATTGTCAAAATGCTCTTATATGAGTTACACTGTTCCACCATTCCAGATAATGAACAAAGGTCCCCCCGCTGGTAACATACTAAGAAAACAAATAAGTTTACTTCCAAAATACAATCTAACTATGACACCGGTGAACGAGAAGGTCGTGCGTATTCAACTATCGCTACTGAATCAGACGCATTTAGCAGAAAATATGGATAACCTGACAGCCGGTGCCAATCATAAGTGTTATATTATTGTGGGGGACTCGGAAAATTATCTTTTGTATTTCACAACCTTCAAGTAAGTAAACGCCTAGTTTTAACATTAATCTTTCAAATACCAAAAAAGTGCGGAGGTAGGAAATCTCTGCATTATTTTCAGTGAATGTGAAGGTACTGAAGGTAAAGAATATTTTTTTATATCACAATGCCAGAAGAACTTTTATGGTGCTATAACTGTTATATTCATTGACTTATGTGTATAGTACTGCATCATATTATTCAAATAAAATTTAGACCAAAGCATTTTAAAAATTTTCAATTAATTTTGTTGGTGAATCAGAAACACTATGGTACCTAGTTGTTAGTTAAAGTGCGAAATGCGAAATGCAATAAGTAACTTTACTCCATTGTTACATGTTTTTACAGGGAGTCTGATCTTATTTACGTTTACGACGGATGCATTACATTTGAGGTAACCAGGAAACACACTAATGAGCACAAAGTGTTTACTCACTGCATCAGTTCAACTTTAGGTATTTTGATATTTTTTTCTACCCATGATAAGGGTTCTAATCTAACACCCTTGAATATATCAATATGACACAGTGATGTTCTTTGTTTCAGTTGGCATTGATGAAAAATGCGAATATTCATTCATGGATATAAATCCGTTAACTCAAGCAAATGCTAATGGTAGTCACTTCAACTTACCTGAAACATCAGAAAAACGACATAATACGAATCAAACGGCTGACATCAATGTTTTCAAAGAAAGAAAAAGGAAGATATTCAATCAAAATGACACTATTCAATCTAAAGAAAAAAGAAAGCGGGATAATAATATAATAAACACATTTAATTCCCTTAAAGAGTCTCTAGAAAAAACTGCAAAAGAAATTAAAGTGGATTTTAATAAAAAATGTAATATGTCTCAAAATTTACTAGAAAATTTAACTAAAACAAACTTCCCTTTGACTGAAAAACGTTCCGAAACAAAATCACTTTGTAATATAAATGATGATCACTATGAAAATGAGTCTCTTGAAAATGCATTTTCAGAAAATTTTGAGATAGAAGATACGGATATAGATGAAGAACAAGTTAATGGTATTTTGAGTGAAATAGAAAATGAAATAAAAAATAAAACAGAACCCAAACCAACCAAACAAAAACAATTTTCGTATTTCCACAAAAGTGATCCTGTTACATATAATTACAAACGAAATGTCGGTTCATATAAAAATATGAATACGCTACTGAATCGTCGAAGGTTAAACACAAAAAATAATTACACTTTTTTGGATATTGTAGAAGATAGAGACTTAAATGATGATAACGATTTAGCAGAAACAAAAGGTGAAACTAATTTTTCTGAAACAGTAAAATCAGAAATAGAAAAATATTTGCAACAAGCACAAGAGAAAATTAGGATTAAAAACTCAATACTAGTAGATGATGTCATAGATTCTTCAAACACAGTTAAGGACATAGGTGTAAAAGATTCAATAGACTTAACAATTGATGAATCATTGAAAAATTGTAAAGATGATAACAATCATCAAATATTTAACTATATCGTTAATGATGACAACAATCCTCAAGCAGTAAAAGATCAATTTAATGAAAAACTAAAAGAATCGGTAGATTTAACAAAATATGAATCAGTGAAGAATTGTGAAAGTGGAACCAATAATAATAATCCCTTTTTTAATACAATTGACGAGGAAACCAAGCTTCTACTTGCAGACAAAGATCAATTTCAAGAAACAAGTGAGAGTTTCGATTCATCAATCAAAGAACGAAAGGAGAAAGTAATAAACATACGACATGCAAAAAATTGCATACAAGGCCAGTCCGATTTACAAATAAAGCCCTATAACCATGCAGCAAATAATATTTTTACGTCAACCAAACAACAAAAAAAGAACTTAAAAGAAATTATTCTCAAAGATACTGATAAAGTTGTCGATGAAAATACACATTATTCGATATCTACCTTTAATCCAAGGCTCGGCATGGTACTATCAAATGAATTGCCTTTTTCTGTTAATAATGAAGTTCAAATAATTGCACCAGCAAATAGTCAACCTTATCCTGTTGACAAAGAAATCAATCTTACAAATATAAGTAACTCTTACAATTATAGAGATAATAATTCTGAATCAAATAATTTAGAAATGTCACCTTCTGGACAAAATATTGAGAAAATTAATACATACTCTTTCGGGCAAACAAATACATTTCATATTTATACTAAAAATTCTTCTAAACAACAAGTTCAGATTATAAGCAAACTTAAAGTAGACTTAGATGTTACTGAAATAGTTTATAAAAAAGATGAACTATCAGCTGAGACAAATCAAGTTAATATAAGTACTAAGCATAAACATAATTCAAAAATAGCTGCGCCGGAGGCTCTCGTCTGCCAAGCAGCTATTGCAGACAACGATCAATATACTAAAGTTACAACAGTAGAAAGTTTAACAAATAAAAGGCTTACAATGAATCCTTTTTGGTGTAATGGAGAAAAAAGAGATTCAGCTTTCATTGGAACTGTTAAATCCAATACTGACTATAAAGAAAGTTATTCGAAAATGAATCATTGCCCAATTAATTTATCTTTTCAAAATTACGATAACTATTGCAATAAAAGCATGATGTTCACTAAAGATAATAAATTAATTGATAAAGAAAGTACACATAAATTACAGAAATATAGCAATAGTACCAATAGGTTTGTTACGAGATTTTTTTAGCTACCTATGCATTAGTACTGGATTATATACGTCTCCTCCCCCATAAACAGTCAGTATACAATACAAAATTACAATAGTCGGTTGAAATTGTTTGAATTCTAATCTATGATTTTCGGACTTATGTTTACCTTCTTAATTCTTAAATTTAAAATATATAACTTTCTTTTTCAGGCAAAATACTAGTGTATATGAAATCCAAAAATTTAAAAGAGATACAAGTTGTAATAAAAAAAATTCACATGTCGTTATGACCAAAAGTAGTAGACAAATTAAAATCACTGACAAAGGTAATCTACATACACCTTTGTACCAGTCACTAATGGTTAAGAATACTAATATCCAAAACGCGATAGTCCAACGAGACTTGATGGAAAAAGCTACCATTCATAATGAATTTGAAATTCAGCATAGCAAGCACAATCAACAGTTTCAAAATTATTCTACACAAAGTGAATCGATGCATTTTAATATTATTTCTGAAAATGTTGAAAAAGAAAGCCCTAAAAAACAACCTCTTAGTAATAAGTTAAATCTTTTAAATTCTGTCGATGAATATAGTCAAAACCAAGACAGTGATGAAATTATAGCACCGCCACCAGAATTTCGTGATATAGATACAACAAATTTGTCAACAAGTTATGGTTTTAATGATAATAAACTAACTGAAAATTCAGAAGATAAACAATATTCTGCAGATACCATCTTTGATGTTAAATTGAAACCTGATTTGTCTGAAGCAAATAAAATATCTAAAACGCAGGATAAGATAAATTTTGGATCAATTTCTGATAATAAAGAAACATTTTCGGAAGTGAATAGCTCTAAAGAGAAACTAGAGAATTCTTCTGTTAAGGATATATTACAAAAATTCAGCGATATTTTTAAAAGGTAATTTCGAGTTTTATTTGTCTGATTGAATAATCTGAATTATAATCTTTTAAGTTGTGGGTATATTCATTTCATATTATATTGGTTTGACTATTTGTTTTTATCTTTTAGGAAAGCAACTATAAATACTAGCAATAATTTTGAAATAAAAAATAATAATTTTGAAAAGACTGACAAACAAGTTACTAAGCCAACAATAGCCAAGACTAGTAGAACATATAAAATCAGGGACATAGATAAGATTCAAATACCTCTCCCTCGGGCACTAATTGTTGAAAACCACGATACTGCATCCCAAAAATGTTTAACCCAACGAGATAACTTACTTTCAGAAGTGACTTATGGAAAGCATTATGACGTTCAACAGAGAACACAAAACAATTACCAGAAAGATTTTAACCAAGATTATTCAATTCAAAAAACTGAAAGTACAATCAGTATGGATGATTACATGGAAGAAGAAGAAGCCCTTGAAATACTTTCATCAAATAATACGCTCAGTCTTTTAGATTCAGCCGATGATTATGATTTAAATCAGCCTATATTAAATCCTAAAACTTTGTTAGAGTGTTTGAATAAAACGGCTGAAGATGAAATTGAAACCAGCCCGCCCAAGTTTTGTTATAACAACACGAGGACATATTCGCCATTATATTGTGATAGCTTCAATACGGACAAACAAAATGCTGAAGAAATGATTGCTCAAGATCAAGACACGCATTCGCAAAACGATTTTGTAAATTTTGAAACCCCTAAAGAAAACAATGACGTACGAGTACTTGGATTAACACCTTCAAAAGAAGTTGAAACATGGACACTATCGCAAGAAAATTCTGATACTACGTCGTCTTGGCATTTTTATAATAATAATAATTCTTACACTACTGCTGTGCGCAGAAATCGTACTGAAAACAAACAAGAATCACACAAACGTGCGCTTCCGAATTCACGTCAAGCGAAACTATCTTTCTTTAAGTTTGAACGTAAACGTGGTTTTACAAAAATATAATTCATTTTAATAGCTTTCTTGTTTTATTTTCTGTTAAGTTTTTGATCCTACTTAATATTATAAATAAATGCGAAAGTTTGGATGTATGGATAGGTGGATGGATGGAGGATGGAAGTTACTCAATTACGCCGCAACTGCAATCGATTTGGTGGAAATTTGGCATATAGATAGATATATATATAGCCTAGAATAACATATTATACTTAGGCTACTTTATCCTGAAAAATAAGAGAATTCTTGCTGAAATTAAAAACCTCAATCCACGCGAACGAAGTTGCGGGAAACATCTAGTAAATAAATAAGCCGCTAATCGGGCAGGTAATTCCTAATTTCAAGAGTCTACTGCAGCCTGATAAGATCCTGACTTAATTTCTTGACTCCAAAAAGCTTTTTTGGGTAGCCAATTTTGGCGTCGATATCAAAAACAATAACTTATCCGCTATCGCCGCAACCTTGAATCGAAACCGAAGTCGAAGGTTTAATAACCCTAAGAAATTCCGTTCAACATCGGCCAAAAGTGAATAAAAAAACGATTTTTTAACCTCCGATGAAAAAAGAAGGGTGTTATAAGTTTGACGTGTGTCTGTCTGTTCCCTTGTAGCTCCCTAACGAACGGGCCGATTTTGATGCGGCTTTCTCTGAAAGCTGACGTGATTGAGGTGGATCTAGATCTGCTCAAGCTTTTAAAGATCATCAGCTCATTTGCTACTTGATTTGACAGTGCGACGCAGTGTCTGTGATCTCCGTCTCCCACGCGTCGCATCTTCCATTGCAAAGGAAATGCGGTCGGAGAGAATTTTGAAAATTAGGCATTTGAATCAAGTGAATCAACTATCGTTATCGCCTGCAATTATTCTTATAGCAAATTCGTGCGACAAGATAAGAAACACCGT
This sequence comes from Hipparchia sbordonii, assembly GCA_038048805.1. Lineage (NCBI taxonomy): Eukaryota > Metazoa > Arthropoda > Insecta > Lepidoptera > Nymphalidae > Hipparchia > Hipparchia sbordonii. The sequence continues at coordinate 9,136,890 of JBBIWI010000008.1, read as the reverse complement.
AGATCCAAGTTCCAACTACATACCTAAATAAAAACTAAAAAGTCATAATTTTAGGTTTGGCTCTAGCTACTGTTTTCTTCTCAATATTGGATCAATTTAAAAGATACATTTCATAAGCTTAATAAGAAGAAAAGATACTATACATATTATGTAGGTAGGTATTCGTTTTTAATGAATAGTTGTCTTAAAATAGTTGGTCTTTATACACCACAGTTATACACTTGGCCTCTATCGACAGCAGTACTTAAACATAAGACAGCAGCCATCTTTCTTTCTTCTTTTCTTTGGTGAATGGCTGACAGCAGCCATGGTCTAACTTCAACTTGACATCCTGCATTGACATATTTGACATTTGGAAATTGATTGTTGACATTGTTGATTTGTTAATTGACAACTATGACAATTGATTGAGGAGCAAGGAACATAATAGAGGAGTGTTGAGGATTGAAACGTTGGTGAAACGTGAACTTTGTTGTTTATTATTTTTCATAAGAAATTAACTATTTGTACTAAATTAAATGGTGATCCGTTAAAAAAAAAAACAAAAATGGAGCTTATTTATTCAATGAGACGTAAGCCTTTGAAATGCGAACCGCCACATTTTGATGGGTAAGTGCGACTCTTTCGGTTTTGCAAAATATCCTTTGCAGGTAGAAAAGTATGCCAAATTCGTCAAGATCATTTTCCTAAAGAACCAGAGATTCATCAGGTAGGGCCAACAGTTTTGCGTGTTCTCAGAAGCACAGGCGTCAAACACCAGTTGCGGGCTACTAAATAGAGTTCGATGACAGAAAAACTACAAGTTCGGCAGCCAAATAAGCTAGCCACAATCGTGATTTTTTTTATTCAGAAACAAGATAGTCCTCCACCGCTACCTTACCTAATCGTTATAGTGAAGATGCAGTCTTAAAATGATAAGGGAATTAATAATATTTCATTAATATTGCACACTACAAATAAAATGTCACTTAACACTAATGAAACTCGTAATAATTGACAGACTTCTTTATTGGGTCTGTGTTTAGTTTATATTATTTCTAGTGACATTGTGAACAGAACTTTAAATCTTGAAATGCATAGACTTTGTATGTATTGTGACTTTGCTACATTTCAGTACAACAGATCCAGAAGTAGTGAGGCCAATATGTACAATATCTACGTGCAATATTATTGCCTTTTCCTCGTTGACTGAGCTCACAGACTCTGATGGTGAAACATGGGGAGGCCATGTGTATGTGTGTGATTTGGACACACCATGGGACAGCCATAAGGTTACCAGCACTGTTCATCCTGTAAGTGAAATTGTACTATGATAAACAGTGGAGTGCATAGTATGTACATACAACAGGGTAGGCAGATGATATAAAATGGAAAAAATCTCCAGTACGAGATATAAAAAACTTAAGGGTAGGCATTGTACAAATAATAAAAAGCCTACCCTTAAGTTTTTATATCTCTCCAAGATTTTCTCCATTTTATATCATCTGCCCGCTTAATGCCTACGGTGTATGCATACCACTGATGATAAATCAGTTTGAGTTAAGGACAAACAAACACATTTTTGCATAATAAAATTAGAAATTTAATGGAAAATCAAATAAATTTAAATGATGTATAAAATTTATCACCACATATAGCTCAAAAATGTGTTTGAATGTTTCAATAAAATATGATCTACTTTCAGGTGTCGGCTTTAGAATGGGATGGTGAAGGCAAACAGTTGCTAGTAGCTACTACAGTTGGCGAAGTATCAGTTTATGGACAGAAAGATTACTTGCTAAATGAATGGACTTCCTTATATACAGCTAACTTTCCAGGTAAAAATATAAATAAGGCCCTCTTGTGCAAAACAGCTAAATCATTTATATAAAAAAAATTATGCTTATTTTACAGTTGCTATGTGTTTAGACTGCAAAGCTGCAGTTGCAGTTCTATATTGTAGTGGTTAGTCTGTATAGACCTGAAATAAAGGACAGAAATCACAGCTTAGCAAGCCTACAGTTTAGAAATGACCAAACTTGCAAAGGGGTTTTTTCAATTAGCAGGTAGTAGGTACTGTCAGTCAACAATGTTACAAATAATTGCTTTATTATAATGTAAATATTGTATTCCTTTTATTTTAAAACTATCAAAAATATTATTTTAACATCAAAACTATTGTTTGAATCTAGGTGAAGCCATAAAAAAAGCAACATTTTTCCACAATGGGCGAAGAGTGGTAGCATTAGAGAAAAAGCCAGATGCACCCATCAGTGACAGGATACAGATGTTGAGAGCTACACCCACGTTAAAAGGATTTGGGTGAGAAGGCTTTTAACCCTAAAGATGTCCTTTTATTAAAATTTGAATGTACAATTACTAATTTTATTACCCCTTGAATCCTTATGTAACTATTCTGTTAATTTCAAATAAAAATAATCTGCAGAAATTGTAATGCAAGGCTAAAATTTTATTTACTAGCTAATGCCCGCGACTTCGTTCGCGTGGATTATGTGTTTCTGAATTCCCACGAGATTTCTTTTCCGGGATAAATAACAGATTATCTATCTCTATGCCCAGGCAAATCGGTTCAGTCGCTGCGGAGTGATTGAGTAACAAATATATATCCATCTATTCATCCATACATCCATTCATCCATACATCCATTCATCCATCCATCCATCTACCCATCCATCCATCTACCCATCCATCCATCTACCCATCCATCCATCCATCCATCCATCCATCCATCCATCCATCCATCCATCCATCTATCCATCCATCCATTCATACATCCATACTTTCGCATTTATAATATTAGTAGGATTTATTTACTTGTGGTTGTTCGCAGCGGCGTGGCGTGCAGTGGGCTGTGCGTGGTGACGGGCACGGGGCTGGTGGGCGCGGTGACGCCGGGCGAGGGCGCGCGCGCGCACGTCGCCGCCGACTGCCTGCGCGCCGTGCGCGGACACGTCGCCACCGCGTCCATCGCGCACAAGAGTCAGTGCTGTTTATTCTTGGAATTATGCACCACTAAACCCATAATAATTATTAACCATTATTGCCCCCATTAGGATATTAAAAATCACTCCAAGTCCTCACCCATGTTAATATTTTATTTCATTACTTTAAAACAAAACAATTAAAATAAATAATAGAGATGTTGCCAACTAATCAAACTAGCAAATCTTTATCAAATGTCAAGATACGTGCTTAGTACAGTAGCATGTATGAAATAATGCAACATCATAAACATTTGACGGAATTTTAGTAATTTATTCGATAATTTAAAATGCTTATCAAACTTTTTCACCCTCTATTTAATAATAATAAGAAATCATTTATTTTTAACATAGGCATCGTACAAATTTTTACCTTTCTACAAAATCTTAAATTTATTATTTATATATCTATAAATTTACTGAACTTGATTTTATCGTAGATGGCAACCTGCTAATAGCGGCCGGGTGGCGTCGCGGCAACAAGCGCGGCGTGCACTGCGCCGTGTGCTCCGTGTCCCGCCCCGCGTCCGCGCGCTCCGCGCCCGTGTCCATACAGCTGCAGCCTTTACCCACTGTATACTTGCTAGACGACGACGTTACGAATAGTAAGTGACCTAAATATTTCACATATGCATGATGTCAGTCACCAAGAATCAATGAAATTATTAATTTTACTCATTAAAGAGGATTCATATATAATAAAAAACCGTTTTTATTTTTCTATTTTGATCGAGATTGATGTTTATTTTGATAAAATAAAATTATAAAATACAGCAATTCGTCATATTGGGTTGAACACCAATCAGAGTGATAGGTCTGTATCATCAATCTTTGAGAAAACATAGAAGTGACGTCACGAACGTCGCCATGACACCGTCGAGCGTGCGTGAATTTTAAAACTATAATAATATAATTGAAATGTCAGTTTTATCCACAGTTTTATGTACCAAATCTTATTTTTATTACTGAAATAAAATATTTTTCTAAATAGTAGATTCTGAACATTATCCAACAGTTTTTTTTTTTTCAGAATTGGTCATCATGCCTATTACTAGACCAAAACAATTTGGGTTGTGATAAATTTGAACAAGGAGTGGAATACTAAATCAGCGGAATAGTGCGATAATAGATAACGATTGAAAGACAAACCAACAACCAAAAACATTGTTGCATTTATAATACATATATATATTAGTTAGGATTTTTACTTTTTTAGTGTCAATATCATGGTGGCTCCGAGACGACATCGATTCGCTCTTGATCGCGGGCAACAATCTGACGGTCTGGAAGATGACGGAGCGAGCGTATCCTGTACACAAACTCCTATCTAAAGGTATCTTCATATTTTTATTAGAAAACTAGCTTTATCCCGCGGCTTCGCTCACATTAAATTCGATTCTTCCAACCCCTATTTTATCCCCTTAGGGGCTGAATTTTCAAAAATCTTTTCTTAGCGGATGCATACATCATAATAGGCTATCTGTATGCCAAATTTCAGCCCGATCTGTCCAGTGGTCACTCAGATCAGTCAGTCAGTCACCTTTGCCTTTTATATATTTAGACAAGATGATGGTAAGTGAATGGTAGTGGGCTAACTTTTCATAATAAAATATTACAATATTAATGTATAGCTACATAATATTACAATGTGCTAACTTATTACACTATCTGGTGTCGTGTGGTGCGGGTTGTTACGTTCCCTCAAATATGGTTGAGCGAAGCAATGGCTGGATCATGCGTCATGCTCGTGAACGGGTGCCACCAACGGGAATGGGTCTGCTCTGACTGCCCGTCTTGACATGCGTTGGATTGATGTACCTACGTATGCATTTTTGCATTTTTGAAGCTTTATTGTGGAAGCACTGTATACATAGCATAGCTTTCATTAACTATTGTAAAAATTTTTTTTTTTTTTGAAAAGAGCAACCGCCGAGTTTCTTGCTGGCTCTTCTCGGCAGGAAAGGCATTCCGAACCAGTGGTAGATTCATTGACGATTCAAAAGTGCTTGTAAAAGTTTATTTGAATAAAAAAAATATTTCTATTTCAAAAATATTTCTATTTCTATTTCTAAAAAAAAAAAAAATATTTCTATTTCTATTTCTATTTCGTAGGTAGTTGAATGCCAAGCCAATTGATTCCATACAACTTTGTATCTTTACGCATTGTTTAAATTTGTATAATGGAAAATCCAGTAATTCGTTCAGGATCATATTATATTTAAGCGTACACTCAACCCCACAAAGGATTTCTGAACTTTGCGCAGGCGACACCATGACGTTTCTAGTTTGCATGTCTTTGTACTGGAACGCTAAATTGTAACTAGCTGAGGCTAGTTACACCGGAGTCTGCCACTAATAATATATGTTATTATAGTTGGCTGTTATATTTTTAAAATTATCTAGCGATATGTCTGCACAAGTTATAAACATTACTTATATACAACAATACTTATTTCAAAAGGTCCGGTCCAAGGAAGCACAACACCCGGGGGAGGCCCTAAAGCTGCAGACTGTTTCAATACTGTTGTAAGTTTTTAATTACTTCATAAATCTATTAAGACTATGTTGATGTTGTTGATGTTGAAGAAGATGTTGAAAATATTTTGAGAAGCTACTGGAACGAATGAATGAAATGAATTTTTTTTTTTGTTTTTTTTTTTTTTTCATTTTTCGAGCAGGCGGTTAACCACAATACATTGCCGGCTTTTCAGGAATTTGTAAATTGCGTGAAATACCCTGTTTTGTAACAAAAAAAGTTTCAATATGTGCCACAATTCCATTTTAGAAAGAGATCGATACAGTCACAGTATAACTTATTTGTTTTTTGACCGATTTATTTTAAATGAATGAATACACTTTATTATACACCACATAAATACAGAAACATATATACAGGAACATAAATTAACTTAAAATAAATGATAGCACAAATGGCGGCCTTATCGCTAAGGAGCGATCTCTTCCAGGCAACCATGATGCAAGGTGGATATGATGACAGGATATAAAATTATTGTCTGTTATATTTTCTGTTTTTACAAGGGTTATTTATTATTACATGTTACATTTTCGATTGTACTTAATGAATATCCACATTTTGACAAGTCAAATACCCAATTGTGGCCTAATAGTGAATTCAAATTTATTTATTTTTATGTAGGCCAACTTGTGGCTCTTATGACAAGTCGAGAATCTACTACCGGTTCGGAATGCTGATTCTGCTGAGAAAAGCAAGAAACTCAGCAGTTGCTCTTTTCAAAACAATATGTAGCTTAACTATCTTGTGGAAAGCTGAAGCAAAGCAGATTGGTTCCAAGCAACTTCGTCATTAAGAAATTCATTAACTGTGTTATGACTTCTACTTATTAAACGTGTCTTTACACACTGTTTGTGTAATAGTAAATCTACCAATTCTTTCGCAATCAAGTTATAAAAGCTCGACCCCAGGACTTTTCCACTTTAAGGCCCAAGAGACGGGTCTGCCCGCGAAATTCAAATTTAATTTGGTTTTTCGCAATTTGTAAACTAATACGATAAAGTAGGCTTATGGTATTCAAATTGCGATAATGGCAGTATCATCTTCACAGGTTTATATACTAATCTTAACGTGAAAGTATCCAGTTTAAGAAATTAGTCAAAATAATGAGTTTGACGTGAGTTACTCACAAAGTAGTCATTATTTTGATTAATTTCTTAAACTGGATACTTTTACGTAAAGATTAGTATATAAACCTGTGAAGATGATACTGCCATTATCGCAATTTGAATACCATAAGCCTACTTTGTCATATTCGTTTATAAATGGCGAAAAACCAAATTAAATTTGAATTTCGCGGGCAGCTCCGTGTCTTGGGCCTTAAGGAAGCTTTCTGTCGACACAGGCGTGGCAGCAAGCGGCCGCGTGGCAGATGGAGGGCAGCGACAGCGCCACGCACGTGTCCGCCGCGCGCCTGCCGCTGGGCGCGCACGCCGTGCTGTCCACGCCGCGAGCGCTGCACCTGCTGGCGAGGGACAGCCATCACTACGTTAGTATTATGACATATAGGGTGCAAAAAAACGCTAACTTAACGCTAATATTGTTTTCGATCAATATCAAATGACTCGATGTTCATAAAACAGCTAGTGTGGCGGCCCATCGTGACGAGCGGCGCGGGGTCGGGCGCGCCCGAGGCGGCGCCGGGCGCGGGCACGCCGCCCAAGAAACCCAAATACGGACCCGGCTCCTTACCTGTGAGCAAACTTTTTTTTTTTTATTCTCATTTTTTAATAAGGGACTTTTGAAGGTGACCTTCATGTCAGCCCCATCGATACTCACAAAATATTACAATTATAATAATACAATTAATATATACAAAATGAACTACACATTACTAGGAGATAGGTAGAACCAGAGATCCGAATTAGCTTATCGAGTCGCGAAGCTGAAATATTGGCGCGGCACAGCTCGAAGGATCGGGATGGGGTCCCAAGGCGGTCAGGATAGTTGCTGGCAATCGCTGAATGAAGGCGGTTTAGGGTGGTTGTTAAACCGTTATGTCTCTATAATGTTCTTTAAAAAAAAAAAAAAAGGCGTGTAAAGTCTGCCAATCCCCACTTGGCCAGCGTGGTGGTTTATGGTCATACCCTTCTCATTTCGAGAGGAGACCTGTGCCCAGTAGTGAGCCGTTTATTTTCGATTTCAATTACTTTATTGCGAATTTGGGTAATATACAGGTGTTACAAATAAAATGGACAACCAAACTCTGCTTAAATACGTTAAATATAGCATTAAAAATTAGCTTACAATCTATTATATTATATTACTATTAATTTATTACAATACATTATTGTTAATTTATTTATGGGTTGCTGATGTTGATAATGATGATAGGTGGCAACTAAAAGTAGCCATGTAGATGTAGGTGTAATCGTAGTTCGCCCCTAGCTGTAACATGACACGTGTCGGCAGAGCGGCGCGAGCTGCGCCACGGTGTGGTGCGCGGAGATGTCGGCGCTGGGCGGCGTGGTGGTGGCCGTGGACACGCACTCGCAGCTGCACGTGTACAAGCTGCACCAGCCCGCGCCCGACATACGTGAGTCGATAGCATGTCGTAGAGCGGCGCGAGCTGCGCCACGGTGTGGTGCGCGGAGATGTCGGCGCTGGGCGGCGTGGTGGTGGCCGTGGACACGCACTCGCAGCTGCACGTGTACAAGCTGCACCAGCCCGCGCCCGACATACGTGAGTCGATAGCATGTCGTAGAGCGGCGCGAGCTGCGCCACGGTGTGGTGCGCGGAGATGTCGGCGCTGGGCGGCGTGGTGGTGGCCGTGGACACGCACTCGCAGCTGCACGTGTACAAGCTGCACCAGCCCGCGCCCGACATACGTGAGTCGATAGCATGTCGTAGAGCGGCGCGAGCTGCGCCACGGTGTGGTGCGCGGAGATGTCGGCGCTGGGCGGCGTGGTGGTGGCCGTGGACACGCACTCGCAGCTGCACGTGTACAAGCTGCACCAGCCCGCGCCCGACATACGTGAGTCGATAGCATGTCGTAGAGCGGCGCGAGCTGCGCCACGGTGTGGTGCGCGGAGATGTCGGCGCTGGGCGGCGTGGTGGTGGCCGTGGACACGCACTCGCAGCTGCACGTGTACAAGCTGCACCAGCCCGCGCCCGACATACGTGAGTCGATAGCATGTCGTAGAGCGGCGCGAGCTGCGCCACGGTGTGGTGCGCGGAGATGTCGGCGCTGGGCGGCGTGGTGGTGGCCGTGGACACGCACTCGCAGCTGCACGTGTACAAGCTGCACCAGCCCGCGCCCGACATACGTGAGTCGATAGCATGTCGTAGAGCGGCGCGAGCTGCGCCACGGTGTGGTGCGCGGAGATGTCGGCGCTGGGCGGCGTGGTGGTGGCCGTGGACACGCACTCGCAGCTGCACGTGTACAAGCTGCACCAGCCCGCGCCCGACATACGTGAGTCGATAGCATGTCGTAGAGCGGCGCGAGCTGCGCCACGGTGTGGTGCGCGGAGATGTCGGCGCTGGGCGGCGTGGTGGTGGCCGTGGACACGCACTCGCAGCTGCACGTGTACAAGCTGCACCAGCCCGCGCCCGACATACGTGAGTCGATAGCATGTCGTAGAGCGGCGCGAGCTGCGCCACGGTGTGGTGCGCGGAGATGTCGGCGCTGGGCGGCGTGGTGGTGGCCGTGGACACGCACTCGCAGCTGCACGTGTACAAGCTGCACCAGCCCGCGCCCGACATACGTGAGTCGATAGCATGTCGTAGAGCGGCGCGAGCTGCGCCACGGTGTGGTGCGCGGAGATGTCGGCGCTGGGCGGCGTGGTGGTGGCCGTGGACACGCACTCGCAGCTGCACGTGTACAAGCTGCACCAGCCCGCGCCCGACATACGTGAGTCGATAGCATGTCGTAGAGCGGCGCGAGCTGCGCCACGGTGTGGTGCGCGGAGATGTCGGCGCTGGGCGGCGTGGTGGTGGCCGTGGACACGCACTCGCAGCTGCACGTGTACAAGCTGCACCAGCCCGCGCCCGACATACGTGAGTCGATAGCATGTCGTAGAGCGGCGCGAGCTGCGCCACGGTGTGGTGCGCGGAGATGTCGGCGCTGGGCGGCGTGGTGGTGGCCGTGGACACGCACTCGCAGCTGCACGTGTACAAGCTGCACCAGCCCGCGCCCGACATACGTGAGTCGATAGCATGTCGTAGAGCGGCGCGAGCTGCGCCACGGTGTGGTGCGCGGAGATGTCGGCGCTGGGCGGCGTGGTGGTGGCCGTGGACACGCACTCGCAGCTGCACGTGTACAAGCTGCACCAGCCCGCGCCCGACATACGTGAGTCGATAGCATGTCGTAGAGCGGCGCGAGCTGCGCCACGGTGTGGTGCGCGGAGATGTCGGCGCTGGGCGGCGTGGTGGTGGCCGTGGACACGCACTCGCAGCTGCACGTGTACAAGCTGCACCAGCCCGCGCCCGACATACGTGAGTCGATAGCATGTCGTAGAGCGGCGCGAGCTGCGCCACGGTGTGGTGCGCGGAGATGTCGGCGCTGGGCGGCGTGGTGGTGGCCGTGGACACGCACTCGCAGCTGCACGTGTACAAGCTGCACCAGCCCGCGCCCGACATACGTGAGTCGATAGCATGTCGTAGAGCGGCGCGAGCTGCGCCACGGTGTGGTGCGCGGAGATGTCGGCGCTGGGCGGCGTGGTGGTGGCCGTGGACACGCACTCGCAGCTGCACGTGTACAAGCTGCACCAGCCCGCGCCCGACATACGTGAGTCGATAGCATGTCGTAGAGCGGCGCGAGCTGCGCCACGGTGTGGTGCGCGGAGATGTCGGCGCTGGGCGGCGTGGTGGTGGCCGTGGACACGCACTCGCAGCTGCACGTGTACAAGCTGCACCAGCCCGCGCCCGACATACGTGAGTCGATAGCATGTCGTAGAGCGGCGCGAGCTGCGCCACGGTGTGGTGCGCGGAGATGTCGGCGCTGGGCGGCGTGGTGGTGGCCGTGGACACGCACTCGCAGCTGCACGTGTACAAGCTGCACCAGCCCGCGCCCGACATACGTGAGTTGCCGACCGGCTGAGGGTCGTGACCCCTTCCGAAAGTTTAGCTACCGAGTCGATAATAATAATTTCGAATCGTCAAATGAATCTACCACTGGTTCTATTTATTTACATACATAATACATACATAAATAATATAATACATAGCTACATAAATATAAATATAACTAAGCAATACATAAAGAGAGAGTGCTGCTTCACTCTGCAATATTAACATGGATCATAATAATATTGATATTATGGAGTATAAGAATGTTAACATGAATTATAGTACCTACTATAATTTAAATAATATATAGTACCTTCTATAATTAAAATACAGATTTTAATATCATTAACATAGATTAGAACAGTATATATTAGTATGAGTTAGAAAAATATTGAGCAGATGTTGACTCTAAAAGGCATATAATATTTTGCAGACAGGTTCGATTATCAGTATTTGAACACACAAAAAAAAATTAATTACAATTTCGGGTTCGGCATCGATATAATAACAACCCCTGCTACTTTTTTTTTATATGATTCCATTGTACAGACACCACTTTTCTACAATTTTATTATATGTATAGATTTATAAGCAGAAACGATTATGATGTGTGGATACATGTGGAATTGTTATTGATTGAAATGATTATTTGGTTGATGTAGCCACCCCGCTGTCGGTGCAGCACGTGACGTCTCTTCTGGAATACTCCATGGTGTCGGGATACGACTGCCTCGATGTTCTGATGACTCTCAAAACGAACATCGTCGAGGCTGTGTACGAGAGGTATGAATGAATGAATATTATACTTTAACCTTTTTCTTCTTTATTAACCTATAGGCTTCCACTGCTGGACAAAGGTCTCTTGCATGGAATTCTACAGGCCTCGGTCTTGCACCGCCTGAATGAAACGGCTTCCTGCGACGCGTTTGACGTCGTCAGTTCACCTAGGTGGGGGATGGGAGAGGGGGGGTCCTGCCAACACTGCGGTTGCCGGTGCAGTATCACCACTCCTACATCATGGGATGTTGGAACCCCTATAACCATCAGCTCTTTGAACCATTTATTCCTATCTCGTGGGAATTTCGAAAAATCTGGCCTTGTAGGTACATTGTTTTTGTCATAATGTTTAATAATGTAATGTATAATAAACGCGGGCGAAATTGTATGAAAAGTTTTTGCACAGGATAATCGCAAACTATTTCTTGCTTCCTTCCTTCCCATTATAAAGCGTCAATTGCACACTTGTGTAATTGACGTTTTATAATAGGAACCCCTGTGCGAAATAACTTTCAAGGTTCAAGGGTTAAGGGAGGGTGTAAGTAAGTATATCTAAATCAACATTATCCGCGCTTGCAGGTTGACGGAGAGTTTCCAAAGACAGCCGCCATCGTTCCAGCAGTATTATTTCCACAGCTGGCTCAAACTAAGGATATCATTGTGCAGGTTGGTCAGTCTTCGTTGATATTGTGGCTAATAAAAAACCTTATAATTTAAATTTATAATTCTAAAAAAAAGTAGAAAAAATCAACGAAAAAAGAGCGAAATTCAGAAGTTGACTAATGAATTACTTAACTAAAGTATAAACGTTAAAGAATTCGTTGGCCAGAGTTCTGCGAATAGTGGTGGCAGTGATGCAAAAAAGGTCCAAATTTGGTCCTTTGAATTTTTGTCCAATGGTATGGACAAATATGATAATGGCCTTATTTATTTTAAAGGTCTTAATGCACAGTTGATAATTTTGTCTGATGGGATGCTTTAGCCGTGGCTTGTTACCACCCTGCCGTTGAAGACATGCTGCCAAGCGATTTCGCGTTCCGGCACAATGGCGAGTAGAAACCTATTAGGGGTATAGGTTGAATGTACACTGCCATAGCACTTCCAAGCTAGCCATCCACCCATACCATCTTACCATACCATCTTAGACTGCATCGCCCTTACCATCAGGTGAGACAGTCAAGGACTATCTTGTCATCGATAAAAAAAAATATCTTTGAACTAGTCTGTCAGCGTCGTGGCAGAGTAGCGCCGCGTCGCTCGCGTCGCTACAGCTGTGCTACGCCGCGTGGGCCGCGTGCAGCGCCGCGCTACGCGACGACAAGCCCGACGCCATCGCGCCGCTGACCGCGCTGCTGGACGACCACACGCCCGCCCTGCCCGAGCACGACAAGGTGACGCGTTGTTACACCATCAACTAGTCTGTCAGCGTCGCTGCAGCTGTGCTACGCCGCGTGTGCTATGTCGCGCGTGCTACGCCGCGTGTGCTACGCCGCGTGTGTTACGCCGCGTGTGCTACGCCGCGTGTGCTACGCCGTATGGGCGAAGCCTCTGAGATAGAAAATAGTCCCTCTGAACTTGAGTGGCTGATCTAGTCATCGACCCCAAACTTAAACCGCTGGAGTTAGAAACTTGAAAGTTTGACAGTATGTTCCTTGTATGACAAATCTGTCTCTAAAAGTTAAATAGGGGAGTTAAGTTTGCTTGAAAATCCGCCATTTTTTCAAATTATATCCATGTTAAAATTGGTAATTGGGCTAAAATTGGGTCCTTTGTTTTTCCGGGATGGAAAGTATCCTATGTCACTCTTGAATTTCTCAACTTTACTCGTGCAAAAATCAAGTGTTACGGCCTGATTGAAAGACTAACCAACCATTAAAAACACATGTATAATGTAGCGGTTTATCAGAAATAGTAGGTAATCAATACTATCTATTTACAGAATCTCCTAGCATTAGAAGCGAAAGCAGAACAGTCAGGTGAAGGCGCGCTTCAAGCGCTGCAGCCGCTGCAAGCTCTGCGCCGGCCGCTGCAAAGAGCGCTGCACACGGCGCTGACGGCGCTGGCCGCGCTGCAGCCGCCCAATCTACACCAGTTGCAGCACCATAATGGGCAAGTTAAATACTAAAAATCCATCCAAAGTCATAACAATGTTTCAGACTCCTCAGCAGGAGGACCGGCGATATCAGATGAGTCGCAGGGCGTCGCTGGATACAGGCGGCGTAATACTGAGGCATGTGGAAATTTTTACAAGAGACCTATTTACAGAAGCGGCAGCAGCTTCAGTAGAGGACGCCGATCCGTTGCAAAAGGAGAACACCGAAAGCCAAACCAATAAGAAATTAAGAAGTTATAATAAAATCGATTTCCAAATTTCAATTACAGGGCCAGGGTCAATAGGCAACTTAATTATTCGGGTTATACCCACTCCCCATTCCAAAAAGCAGATCATATTTTTTTTATTAAGATTATTTGCCATGTTACACATGACTAAAGGAGACAGTCCATTTTGGGATCACTATCTGACTGTCCAAAAATGTATGGAGCATGCTCCATACATTCTTGTCCTCTCCTTTCCTCATCTCCTTTGTGTTTCCTCTCTAAATTAACCATAAAGCTTGCGTTAAGAGGGCTCATTCCCACTCGTGGGTATGACTATGTTCAAGGGGTGGGATTGGAATCGTCGACATTTCGAATTTCAATCCAGCTCTTTGCCCGTTGATCTATAGGGTGCCAGGATTCAGATATCAATAATATCTAGTTTGTAGGTACGAGCTGTGGTCGGACCCCGCGGCGATAACGTTGCTGCGCAAGCTGGTGGTGGTCGCGCGCGCGTGCGGCCGCGGCGGCGACGCGCTCAGTCGCCCGCTCGCGCGCCTCGCGGCCGGCGCGCCGCCCAAACCGGACCTACTGGGTGAGCTTCACGACAAACCATTCGAGCGAACGGAATTTACTATACAGATGACATCATCAAAATGGCGGCAAGCGATACAGATGACGTCATCAAAATGGCGGCAAGTGATACAGATGACGTAATCAAAATGGCGGCAAGCGATACAGATGACGTCATCAAAATGGCGGCAAGCGATACAGATAACGTTATCAAAATGGCGGCAAGCGATACAGATGACGTCATCAAAATGGCGGCAATCGCATTTACGAAAATTAAATGCACTTTATTGGTACTTATCGATTGTGTACGGTCTATGTCGAAACCGTACAATCCATCATTCACGCATTATTATATACGCCTTTCGTTTACTTATACGTCAGTGCACATACACATCGCATCGCGCTCAAATTACTGTAATTAGGTTATTATTAGCCTAAGTAGGGGCCAATAAACTTGAACCTCTACTTCAAGCAGTTTTATTATTGTATACGCTGGACCGTAGAGATTAAATAAAATTTTAATAAATTTTCTAGTATCAACCTGAGGATCAATTAAGACACTTTTCAAAAAAGAGTAAAATACCGTATTGTGATTTGTTTGTAGAGGAGTGCGCGTGCGTGTGCGCGCAGTTGCCGGCGCGCGTGTGGGACGCGCTGCCGCGCCGCTGCCTCGCCGCGCCGCACGGCCGGGGCTGGCCGCTCTACGTGAGACCACTTGCGCTTAATATCGTAGATGATTTTAAATCAGTTGTGCGAAGGAAAATATCGTATTTTATCATAATTTTCTTTTCCAGTTTGAATACGGCGTAGAACCGGAGTCGTTACGGTACGTGCCCGAGCCCCCAGCGTACGCACAGTCCGACATTGCGCCTTCTCTTGACATGGATTCAATAAGGTAAGAAACTGTTACGTAGGTTAATAATAATAATTTTAACTTATACCTAGGTAGTTGAAAATTCGCCTAGTAAACTTACATACTACTAATATTGTAAATACGAAAGGATTGATGGATGTTACTCAATCACGCCGCAACGACTGAACCGTTTTGGCTGAAATTTGTCAGAGAGATAGATTATAGTCTAAAGTCTGATTTTTAATTCGGTGGAATTCTGACACTTGTCATTTTATAAATCGAGCGAGTTATTTGTATGAAAAACAGTATTACCACCTGTAGTTCGATTTTACCCCAAACTATCTGTCAGGCATTTGTCATAAATATCTATGTGCTGCAATTGATATTTATTTTTCTAAGTTTAAATTTGATATCTTATTTGTGGGATTTTTAAATCTCTGGTAACATTAAGATACGTCAGAATTCCACGCAAATAAAAATCAGACTATAGAGTAAAATTTGGCAGAAATAGATTTATAGTCTGGAGTAAAATTTGGCACAGAGATAGATTATAGTCTGGAATAACACATAGACCACTTTTTATCTCGGAAAAGAAGAGTTTCCGCAGGAATTAAAGAACCTCAATCAAAATGAACACTTAGTCCATGTGATGGTAGGTACATGTACCTGGGCGGGGGGCGGCGCGCGGCGCGCTGGCGGCGCTGCGGGCGCTGTGGCGCGCGCGCGCTGCCCGCCGCCGCGCCCGCCAGGCACCCACTGCAGAAGGCCTACGACGGACGCTTCCTAGCCGCCTGCAGGTAACAACCTTACCATTTAAGCCTCGACAGCCCAAAATGTCGACAGTAATCCCCCGTTGCACTTTGTCGTAACTACCTCACAAGCTTAAAGAGCTATTTAGATGGAGGGAGTCTCGAGAAACTTTTTGTGAGACCACAATTGACAAGAAATCATGTTTATACAAGTCGAGATTCTCGTAAGCTAGAATCTTTTTACTATAATTTCAAAAAGTGTAATTACTTACCTACTTTGAATAAAATGTTTGACTTTTTGACTTTGCTGTGTAAACAGATGCAGGAAAGTATCGCCTAGCGATATATTTATTTGCTAATCTCGTGTGACATAATCGTTGGTGAGAATTCTTGTCTGTATTTATGTACACACATTTTGATGCGATTATTGCTTGTGATGATTGCGTACGATTTCTCGAACCGAAACGTGCGAGTAACTCTCTCCATCTAAATTTTGATCGGTTGAATCGTAAATTGTTTACAGTTATAACAGTAGACCTTTTGTAAGAAAGGAAAATTTTAAAATTTTATGAAAATTTTAAGGTAGGTAAGAAAGTGTTCTTACCTACCTTAAAATGAAGAAGCCAACAATCTCAACAATATATTCTAAGGCAGTAAAGTAACTAATAAATCAAATTAAAAAGTTACAGCACTTCCAAGAGCTACCATGCCGGATCCACGATCCATAGTGGTCATGATACAAATAAGTGCGATTAAAATAATGAAATTTTGTTGATTTCAGGTGCGGTGGTAAATGGACGCTCGTTTCTAATATATAATTATTAACTTTAAGCGTAATTAATTTAATTAGTTTTATTGTGAAATAATAATTTAATTATGAAATTTTCATATTGTAAATATACCTTATTCAATTTACAAGTTGTTTCATTTTATAATGAAAAAAATGTTGTAGTAAATATTAATTATTAGGAAGGCATCACCTATTGACAATTTTTTCAATTTCAATTTATTTCCCCCCTTCATTGACATAATTGGAGCATTTGGCTCCTACTTATTGTTTCTGATCTACAAGGAATGACAAAATAAAAGAATATTTAAGCAAACACCAAACTTTATTGTAAGTTAAGAGCAGAATAATGCATAGGCATAATAAAAATAAAATGTTTTGTAATGAAATAACTACATTGTTAAGCGAGGAAGAAAAATTTGTTAAGCTGTTACTACAGTGTCAATAATCTAGGTATACATTTATTACATTAAAGTAAAACCAAGACTGACTAAACATAAAAATATAACAAGTGAACTTCGATGCCTCGATGGTCGGACATTATAGTTTTATTTAGTTGGTCTTGGTTGAACAGAACTCCATTCCTTTACTCCAATAAGTCTTTTCTAACTTGAACAGTGCGATGTTATAGTAAGGGCAGGTCGATCTCACACCATTCAATTTAAAAGAAACTGTGTGAGTGCAGAGTCCCCGTCGACGCGCCGCGACGCGCGACGGCGGCGCTGTACGGTAGAATTGTTACAACCTCTATACTTTGCATTAAAATAATGCCCATTTTCACAGGCAAGGGATCCTAACTTCGCATCCGTTAATTCCAGTGAGACGCCTCACTCTAACACCTAGTTCTCAGCTTCCCTGCAAAGTTTTCCATCATGTTTTAAAAAGAAAACCTATACGATCACTGGTAAATTTGAAATAAAGTCGACCGGTGCCCGCCTCCGCCGAGCGCGGGCGCCGCGAGTCCAACCCTTGCACTTTGTGTCGAACGCAGAACTACAAAGCAAAGGTCGGCAGTTCGTCAACAAGACTGTACCAGCTGAGAATATTTTTCCGTTTAATGCTCAGCATGCTAGAAAAATCCTTAACACACCGGACAAAGAAAGAATTCATTAAAAATATAGTGACTTCAACTAAAACACCATGATTGGCTACTATCCTTCGCGTACTTTATAATAATTATTATTATACATTAAAAGCTAACATTTTGGGTAAGTATGATTTCATCTTTATTTAATATAAATGCAAAAACATGCCTAAATAATGCTGAATATTAAACTGGAAATTTATAGTCCACACTTTTTTTTAGGTTTTTTTTGTTTTTTAATTTTTTTTTACTTTTTATATTTTTTTATTTATTTATTGAGTAATTTCCACGCTGGGAAAATTACACTAATTCTATGCAAAGTATAGCTTGTATTTTAATATGACCACTCCATACTTTGTTTCTTTTATGTTTACGGGCTATGCTGTTTACTCTCGCACATTAGCAGCTGCAGCGAGCATGCAAGTTGGTTAATTATTTATTTATCGTACTTGCGATAGGTACATGTTAAACTTTTTTATTCTCCCAATTTAAAAAGGAATGGAAGTATTTTCTAATCTTGACGTGTTCTAAACAGTTTTTGACGACAATAAACTGTCACCAGCATACTTAGTCAAGATTTAATTCGATTGATCGTATAAGAATTCGACGACATTAGCGTCAAAGTAAAATGAACCATAACGGCATTGAATTAAAGCTCAATTCCGTGTATGAATTCTTGTACGTTTACGTATACGATACGCTTCAAATTAAAATCAGCTGCTCGATTCCGTAAAAATGACAAGTCGCATACTTAAGGATTTACCCTTAAGGATCGCGATTGATACAATTGATAAAACTGGCAGCACATACGTCTTTCCAAGAATGTCGCAATCGGTAACTATCGACTTTTTGGTGGGACATACCTATGTACATATAAGGGCCGATCTACACCGGAATGGCAGCGGCGCGGCGAGCATTTTCAGTGTCAAATAATTTTAAACTTTATCTACATAATCCCCAAAAACCACTATTCTTTGCTTCAAAAGTTCAAAAAGGTCACACGGCCGCCAAGTATCAATGTCCCTTTATTATTAAGATTATTTTTAAATAATCTGAGTTAATTTAATAATTCCTACAAGGAAAACTCGTATTTTCTTTTCTAATACAGCATACGAACTATTTCCATACTTGAATCACTTTAATAAAGGTTCATTTTACTTTGACGCTAATGTTATCTAATTCTTATACGATCAATCGAATTAAAACAGACTAAGCGTACTTACTGTACTGTGTTTATGTGGTGTACAATAAAGTGTATTCATTTCATTTAATTTAATTTCATTCATTTAATTTCATTCATTTCATTTCATTACTGGACAGGAAATAATTATTATTCAATGGACTTTTTTTGTTTAAGAATTTTCGTATATTAATACAGTATATTATAGTTTATTCACAGATAGGCATATTGTTGTCTATTAAAAAAATTAAAAATTTTGACATTGACAGAAGTTGCTAACTGTATGGTTGGCCAACTTGGGATTTACGAAATCGGCCTTTTCGTTTCCTCCGGCGGTCCCGCTTGTTGTCACTGATAATAATCATCAAACCTAAGAGACCACCTCACATACTCTTAGTGGACCAAGAGTACCATTTACACAAAACGAACCCCAACCACATTAATATAAGCCAAGAAAAGCTCTACCATTGCAATTTATGGAAAGGGATAACAGATTAATGAGCAAGTTGGCCTGTCCATTCACTTTATATTGGTCAAATAATTATTACATCACAACCGTTATCGTGCATGAACTGACTGACTGAAGGTGGGGGGGAAGGGTGCAGTCGCAAGTACGCACTGCAAATATGCCAGATAGACAGCAAAGCCCGAAGTGCTGCAGCACGCTGGCAAACGTTTGCCATTCAAATGGATAGTGGTAATAAAGATTAGTACAGACTCTAGACCCGGCGACATCAATCATCGTGCGGCGCTCTACGCCGTCGACGCGAACCTTTTACGGTTGAACTAGCTATGCGAGTTTGATTTTACTCCTTTGTAATGCCAAAACGATTATAGTATATGTCACGATAAGTTGAAAAAAGTTGATAGTCAAGTTCATAAAATTGTAGAATTGTTCTGTCACTTGCGCAGTTCATGATTAGACAATACTATCTGAAAAGTGTTAAAAACTAAATCTACTGATTTGATGTTTATTGCTCTGGCGTTTTACCTTACTTCATCATACCTCAGATAAACGCAAGTTCAATTTTCGTGACAGACACTATAAACTCTTCAAGTGAAATCAAAACCATGTTAGTCCGACCCTAGTTGCAAAAGTAATTCATACGAAGAACTGTAAGTGGTCATTTTTTTTTACACTTAAAAATTCATAATGCATAAGTCGACACTAGGCGTGAACGATTGATGTCGCGAGATATGGAGGTGTTTCACTTCTTTGTCATTATTTTGAGGTACTCGAGCGCGTTCTGCGCAGCCGAAGCCTGGGCGTCCTTGCTAGTGAGGCCCGAGCCGTAGCACACTGCCACTGGCAACGTCGACAGTTGAACCAGGCACTGGCTGCGTCCGGTCATCGATTTCTCTTCAATATCCACATAGGTCACTTCGAACGACTGTTCGGAAGCAATCTCTTGCAAGAATTGTACGAAGTTGAAATCCTTGTTGTTCAATGGAGTAACCTGTAACGAAAAGGACGAGTAACGGTAAATATAGTTATTTATTAGTAGCCCTCATTACAAAAAAATACTGAAATGATCTTAGAACAATGATGGATCTGCAAAAAGTCCAAAAATGACTCTTTGGCATATTTGGACATTTAATTAAAAATTGTTATTTGTTTACTATTTTAAAACAGAATCTTTTTAATGGATATTTATGTAAAACTTACTGCTACACATTTTTTATTTAAAAAATGATGACAATAAAACTTCAAAAAATTTAAATCCGATCAGATCCATCATTGTACTACCATGTTCTATGATGATGACGATATTTCAGGCAATAACAACAATAATATTTCCTCTTTTATTTGTTTTTTAATTGTGACAATCACAATGTTAGTTTACAACATCAGTGCAAGGCCCACAAACAATGCTAGGACCACAGACACGCAAACACAAGCATGCAACATAAGAATTCAAATCAAATCATACCTGCAACTTGGCCAGGTTGGGGCCGACAGACTGTTTGAGATGTTTGTGAAACTGCGACACCTTGTGGCTGTGACTCGTGGTGAGAGTGGAAATTTTACTATCTTTCAGATCAGCGTAGCGGGCCGCCACTCCGCCCTAGAACAACACAACAACACCAACGTCACAACACAATAGTATTGCCAAGTAACCCTTCTGCCGAGTAGTGACCCACTGAAAGATAGTAAAAACACCTGGCCAAGTGCTATTCAACCTTTCAGAAGAACAACACACAGGAGCCACCTAACAAATATTACTTCATGGATGGTCTATGGTTAGTCACAGAGGGTTTATATAAGTCTTCTCATACAAGGTGACCAAAATAACATCAGTTTTCAACTCCAATGCCACCAAGTACATTGGCATAATACTTTACATAACACTTTAATGACAGAAAGCTTGTAGCAAGCTATTTAAGAGCGAGGCAACCGGAAATACTATAAAACCAATGTGATACATAATTTGTTTCTTTATTGGAAACTGATCTCATCTCATAGGCTGTGTTATTCACTTGTATACCATACTATGCGAGGTAATAAATAATATGACCATTAGGGCCGATCTACACCGAAATGGCAGCGGCTGGCAGCGGCGCGGCGAGCATTTTCAGTGTGAATTCATTTTAAACTTTATCTACATAATCGCTAAAGACCAGTATCGCTTGAAAAGCTCAAAAAGGTCACGCGGCCACGCAGGTCAATTTAAAATACAGGTCTTACAAGTAAGTAGTAAGACCTGTGAGTAAAACCTGCGATTTAACAATATACGGGCTTTTACAGTAACATAACTTATTATACAAAAATCAGCTGCTAGTCTCGCTAAAACTCAAAAACTCAGAAAAATTAAAAAAAAAAAAACAAACTTGTTAATTTTCACTTCTGATTACTTTTAGTGAATGGCTAGTCTCAAATATGAAATACAATAAAATACACACCTCTTCATCGGGCTGGAACGATTCCGGCGGGTTGTCTTGCAACGCCTGCCACATCTTGTAGGCGGCCTGACGCTTGGCGAGCTTCTTGGACTTGCCCGTGCCGACCTCACGGCGCTTCAGTAGCGTGCACACAATCGTGAATTGACGCTCATGAGGCAGACCTATACATTAAATAAGGATTTAGTTGTTTTTTCAGAGGACGCAGTTTATAGAATATGGAATATTAGCAATTTAGCCCCGGCGAATTAGTCCACATAAAATTAGAGTTTGGATTGGAATTTTCAAAAACTGTAAGTCTTCTTTATTTAATCAAAAGACAAAATAACAGAAATTTGAAAAATGACAGACGTTCCTACGAACATTCATCCCCTATTAAAGGGGATATACCCTTTGGGGGTCGAAATTTTGGTGTGAAACATGTATTTCCTCATTTTAAATTGAAAACTACCAAGTTTCATGGATATAACTTGAAAGACAAACTTTCACCCCCAAAGTACTCCTTTTTAAGTCTGGGTTAAAAATGGA
The DNA here is from genome assembly GCA_038048805.1 of Hipparchia sbordonii. Classification (NCBI taxonomy): domain Eukaryota; kingdom Metazoa; phylum Arthropoda; class Insecta; order Lepidoptera; family Nymphalidae; genus Hipparchia; species Hipparchia sbordonii. The sequence goes on along the minus strand of JBBIWI010000008.1, from coordinate 9,114,624 downwards.
CAATACAGCAACAGTTCAGCACTATTCTCAGTACAACTGTCCACGCTGCTCTACAAAATACCAAGCATAGATCCAAGTGTAAATACATACATCACATGTGGTGTGATCCTTGTCAAGGAAGGAAGGAAGACAATGCACAGTGAAATAGTCGTTAAACTTACGCCTAGTGACGTTTTCATCGTTTTCAGCGTGGTAGGAGGGTGGCGGCCAGAAGCGCGACATGCACAGCTCCTGCAGCCAACCTACCGGGTTGCCCATCAGTTTGTCCTCAAATGATGACACCACTGTGCCGCTGTATACATCATACAAACTTTAATAGCCTGACAATAACAGGTAAAGGTGCAAGCAAAACTGACATCAGCAGTTCAATCTCCAAGCATTGTTGTTCCCACTCCAACACTATTTGGAGGGGAGGATATAAGTCAAGTTTAGCATAGCTAATATTCTTAAAAAAAATCATGATGAAAAAAATATATGTACCAAGGTAAAAGTTTTAGATGGAACTGTCAATATTTCGATTCAGTTGCATACACTGTGGTAAATGGGGGTACTCGAAGAAAACATCATAGTTATGTCATTAAGCCACAAAATAAATCTAAAACCTTTCTAAAACAATTCTGGTACACACTTCAATCATACTTAATCAACTCTGACAAATATATTTTAAAGAATTTGTCAATCACTAGGCATAGCTCTGCAGCATTCCTTATAAAGGCATATAGAGACATCTTCTGACATGTCCATCAACATGTTCCTTTATATTATCTTATTTGTTTCTATCATCACTATTCACTGCTGGGTAATACTCTGGGAAATTTTATTCTGAAATTAATGATTATTTATTTATTTATTTTATTTATTTTAATACTCACGTTTCTGGCACAGTTCCATTAGTGGACTGATCGGCGGGGGTGGCTCCAGTCAACTTGTCGAGCAAAGCCTTAGCAGCAGAGTGCTTGGCCTCTTTCTTGGACCTGCCAGTACCCATTGCTGAGGACCAGAGAAAAATTAATTATGTAACGAAATATATCCAGCCTGAAGTCAGCCAGACATTAGAGACTATACAACAATGTTATCTGTAAAAAGCATGCAACTAAATAAATACCAGTCCAATATAATAATAGTACCAGTGTAGTAGAAATCCAACCTACTCGAACGAAACGCTTTTTTCTTCAACGTTTCTGATAAGAACTGCTAAGTAATGGAACCCTATCCCAGCATCTGTTTCCTGCCAAGAGTAAATAGGCATCTACTAGGCAAGTGCGCTCCAACCTGGACCTCATCAGTGCTATCCAGTATTGGTTGTCGTCAAGTGCAAGCCTAGTGCAAATTTTTTTAAAAAAGTCTATATTTAAAACTCAATAATAGTAGGTACTTTATGTAATTATAACAGACTTGAATCAATTTTAGATGGAAGACACATACATAAATATCAAGAATTTCTATTTGATTCTCCAGAATCCCCCTTACCCACTAAATCAGCAACAGTGACTCGGTAGCGGAAGGTGGGCTCATGGATCATGCCCTCAATCTGCACCAGCTCATACTTGGGCACCGTCCCGCGCCGCGCAAGCAGCTCTTGCAGCACAGACACTGGTGTCTTCATCGGCAAAGATTCCATTTCCTATGTCAATTTAAGTTAGAAGATCATTACATACAAGAACAACTTGAGTCAGCTGGGACAAAAGCTAGAAAGATGTTATTTCATCTTGAATTCTGTGTAATATGTATTGGGTTATGCAACAAAATTCAAAACGTCTCTTTACTTTTATAATAAAATAGTCCATGACAGCCCTAATCGGTTTTCGATGCAGCATCATACTAAGATTGCTAAATTGAATAAATAATATTAAAATTTTACCTTGAAAAAAAATTTCTATTATGTTTCCTACAATTACTTAAACTTTCCCAATATCTGATAATGGCTGGAGAAGCCGATGGCAGATGGATATATAAAAGAAAAAAAAAAAAATGTTTCCTACAACATCCAAAGTGTTCATAATGAACTTTGGAGGTCAAATGGAACACATAATAATAAGTAGAAGCAGTTAGTGAAATTCCTTAACGACAAACCTCTTACCCTCTTAGCTGCTTCGTCCAGCGGCAGGCGTTCCAGATTGTTGGGCGGCTTGGGACGGTTCTGATAGCGGCGGCGCGGGCCGTGTGGTGGATGCTCGCCGTCCGGGCCCGCGCCGTGCACCGGCATGCCATGGACCACACCCGGCACGCCGCCGTGGACCACGCCAGGGTGGGGGTGCACCACACCTCCGTCCATCTATAGAGACGTAACATGAAAAAGTTTAAAAACTGCAACCAAACTACAAAAAATTAGATATTATATTTATTTTATTGGTTATATTGATTTTGTTCACCTTGTCAAAATAAAGAATTAATTGACACCTTATTAATCAAAATTGGCTCCATAGTTTGGGCACTACAGTGGAATGTATAAATACTACCCGTTCACTCCAAGTTGGCTGTTATCAACGGTAATAAAATGATGTCACACCAGTATCGCTGACAATAAAATAACAGTTGTATTTATTACTACTGTACAATGGTGACCAAAGTTTTCTGATCTGGCAATGATGTCTTGTCTCTTCTTTGAAGACATTAATTAAAGTAATAAATATTCTGCACTATGAAAAACTTTTCCTTTATTAACTCACCCTAGAAAACAATACAAACAAAATAAATACCGTAAAACTACACAACTATAGTCCAGATTTGACAGGTTTCACATTTGTGCTTGTTCCATTAAAGAATAGATTTTCGTATTGAATACCTATTAATGTTTTTAGAAATAGTAGAATATAGTAGTTTAGGATTTCAAAGTCAAAATATAGTATGAGCATTAATTGATTATTATTTTTTTAAGTTAAAGGAGGTGGGTTGATAAGGCAACAAAATCCGCCCCTCATACACTCGAAAAAAAAAGTTCCAGATTTCGACAAATTGTAAATGTATTTATTTACTTGAAGATATAAACTTTATTTTAATATAAAGTTTAGGTGATAAAAAAAATAGTAAGTTACAGAAAATATTATCCAAAAAGAGAGTGTTTCTTTTACTTTTCTTACATTTTCATACATTTTAGTCGTTTTTTAAGCTTTGATTTAATATTTTAGAATGAGGCGCTCCATGAACCAAAATAAATTAATACTCATATAAAAGCTTATAAAAAGGAGCATCATTATCAGTTACGTTTACCATGGTTCATGGAGCGCCTCATACTAAAATATTAAATCAAAGCTTAAAAAACGACTAAAATGTATGAAAATGTAAGAAAAGTAAAAGAAACACTCTCTTTTTGGGTAATATTTTCTGTAACTTACTATTTTTTTTATCACCTAAACTTTATATTAAAATAAAGTTTATATCTTCAAGTATATAAATACATTTACAATTTGTCGGAATCTGGAACTTTTTTTTTCGAGTGTATGAGGGGCGGATTTTGGGCCTTATCAACCCACCTCCTTTGGACCATTGTTGTATGACATGTTGCCAACTATAATCCAGATTACAAATTATACTCGTTACGCATATTATGACACATTAGACTCTAGTTGGATGCTATACGTGATTGTCTGTTGAACGAAGTGGTTATATCTTCCTTGGGTTGGTTATATTTTTTAATGAAAACACTAAAAAATAAGATCGAAACTGGATCGAAACTAAAAAAAAATCAAATTAATAAAAAAACATAATTTACCTATTCTAACGAAAAAACAGAAAAACATGAGATTAAACCAGGTTTTATTGATCAAATTGCTCAATTTTACGTCCGTTTTTTAACAAGATACATTGTCGCTATGCATCTTAGATCGAAAATTGTTATAGGAAAAAGTTAGATATTTCTATTGCATGCTGGATAAAAGCATCCTCTTTGGCTTCTGAAAAGACGCATTGACGACTTGGCTGCCTAACTTTGTTCTTCCGAAACGCTTTTAATTTCAAAATTAGTGAACGTCTTGGAATTTTATATTTTTCAGAAGCTTGACGCCTTTTGGACGCTGAGTTAATATTTTGTTACTTATGTCAATGAAACAAAGTTTCAAAGTTCCATTTGGCGATCACTACAGCTCTTATATGCCCACCCTCCAACTTTCCTTTTCATATACTTATCTCGCGTCATCATTTTCTAGACGAAAACCAGTTGGTTTTTAATTATGGTCCAAAAAAACGTTAGGACTATAGTTGAAAACTAAGTACCAAATTATAAAAACAAATCCACATTTTTTTTTTATTGCTACAATCACACAGTAAACTATACGTTAAATACTTGATAGCAACATTACCTTCCATAAAAATGTAACTCAAGACAGTTTTTCTCACTTCAGTCAATTTTCCCAACTAAAAGTATGCAGAGTTCGCTTAACACGTTTAAACTAGTTACTCTTTCAATAAGTCGAATAAAGTGTGTTTAAAGCGCCATCTAACAATAAAACTTGAAACTAGTAGCCTTATACGGTAAATTAAGAAAATAGTGCGGAATTACAAGCCTAGGTGTCGCTAGAAGCTGATGCCACTGGGATTTTGTTTGAAGATGAGCGGGACTATAGTTGAGGCCCTGGACTATTGTTGTGTAGTTTTACGGTAACTAATTATAACTTAACAACATTTGTAGCGGCCAACTTGCAGTGTTGACAGTGTGTGGTAGTCGACACATATATAATATACATTCATACATACATACAAAACATATACATGCATACGTAAAAATACAAACAATAAGATTTTCCATGCATTTGCTCGTTCACTACCTATTTGATGCAGATTACAATGTACAGGTCACCTCAAAACAACACACACACAAGTGTTAAAGTGAGGTCACCAAGGAGTCTATGAAGTCATGGATTTTTTAGATTTGTCATGTAATTATCAGAAGACAGCCAATAATATAACACATAACCTCAATTAAAATATTAGCACTACTGGAAAATAGTGTCTATTTGTGTTTAACTGAAAGTTGACCCCTCCGTCCACGGGCTACAACAATTTTTAAATGTTTCAGTGTATACTTTAAATTTAATTACCTACTTTGCTTGGTTAGGTATTGATTACAAAAATCGATTCTACCGGCTATGAAACGATTGCAGATAAAAAGTAAAACTGTCCAAATTAAGATGAACTGCAGTCGAATTATTAACAATAAAGGTTTTATAACTTCTTCTAAGATTTCAAACAGAAATTAGAAGAATAACCAATTTTGAAACATGTGATTTTATGAGGTATGACATGGCGCCCGGCCATTATCCATATCGTTCTCAAGATGGCCACAGGCATGCCGGCAATGAAGTTATCACAAAAAGTTCTCGAAATGCTCTTTTGCTTTAGGCTTTTCAACTTTTCTATTGGATTATCTCAAAATGTGATGAATGTGTTGTGGTTTAATCAATGGAACGGCCAATTACCAAAGAAAAGTGTTATAGTTACCATTTTATGTAATCTATCCACAGTTGCAACTTTAATGAAACTGCAACGTTTAAATGAGATTGGATTAGATATCCTTGAAAACACTAATTTATTACACGAAAACTTAAGAAAATACGAAAATTAAAAATTGTCGGAACACCGTGAGACTTCAGCAAATGAAGCAGCCCAGTGTTGCCAACTTCAAGTTTTAACTTTTATCATAGACCAGTGAAGAATAAGGGGGCCCATACACGGTCAAACGTGTTTGTCAAACACGTAACATTTTTACATGTATTTGATAGTCTGTAGTCGTCTTTGTCAAATAAACTAGGTACGTGTTTGACAAACGGAAACGGAGGTGTTTGATTGGGTCACAAACATATAAGAGTAAGCAGACCTAACATAATTTTCACAACTACATCTAAACGAATAAATAATATCTTCGCTTGCTTCTCTCCAACAAAAAATATATGATTCTATCTCTTTTACTTCTGTTGTTGCAACACTTACGCACTCATAGACATAATTGAGCTTGAGGCAATTCGTAAGCTACAAATAAGAGAAGTATGGTGGAATATGTCAATTTGTCAAAAACAACAACATAACCTGCGAGTTGTTTATTCTTTTAAATTTGCTTTAAAATCGAGTCTAAAGAATCAAAAATTCTGAAATAAAATGGTGAAGTGTTGTGCACCTCTGTGTGGCAATTCTCCGTATAGGAAAACACCTGCAATTACTTTTCATCGGTAAGTTTTGATGTGCTATAGACTCGTAATTTGGTTATATCGTCGGCTTATTGCAAGAACTCATTAAGCGACATATTCAAAACTTTGAGAAAACAAGCTTTGAAGTTTTAGTAATTTTGATTGCTTATAGCATCTAAAATTATGATTATATTAAAGAAAAATTAAACACATTTTGTTGTTGAATATCTATATTATTAAAATCAACTCAGTATTTTAAACATTTATTAATAGTATTTTTAAAAAAAATAAAAAACTAAGTTAATGACTTCTTGCTATTGTAATGGTTTTTCAATGTTTGATTTAGGTATTTCTTAAAATGGGTCTAATAACAAAGTTTTTGAATGGAAAAAGATTTTTTAATCAGTCTCACATGTTTGAATTAGTCTCAAAAGTTAATAAAATATTTTTTGTCATTTGAAAAACAAAAAATATATTCGTAAAAAAAAGAAAAACAGTCCTTTTAAAAAAAAATCGCATAACACTTTGATTACTAACATTAATACGTCATAGAGCAATCAAAAATAGCAGTTAAATAGTAAAAAAAATTAAAATTGAAATATTTCTACTGCAAATCTTCCGCATTCGAGCACTTTTCTTCAGGAACAAAGTCTTAATCTTCTTTTTCTGGTAAATTTTGGTACCAATCATGTAGTTCTGAAGATATTATTTTTTCGGCGCACATGGTTATATAAGCTTTTTTCAGAATGTAAATATTTTAATTAAATTCATTGTCAGTTTGTACGGTGTTTTTTGGCCCCGCAGATTTATCGTTTGAGATACTGTCTCAGTTATCTTAAATATTACTCAGATCTATCATGGGAAAAATTGGCATAAGACGCATCTGATTTTCAATGTTATCGAGTTCGAGTCTGGACTCACTCATATGAAGGTACCTTCTTGAGACCTCTCGGTATTGGTGTTTGATAACCTCAAGATAAATTGTTTGGACCAAATCTCTATTTGGTTACGACTTTGACCTCCATAGACTCAACATCTACCATCTGCAGTAACAGAGATATCTCTGTTACTGCAGATGGTAGATGTTTTATCCAAAGATACAATGCGGTTCCCACTTCATAACTTCCATTTTTTCCATAATATATTTCAGACCACAGGCAATAGAGGCCATAAAAAATATTTCGATACACGTTTACGGATACCGGATAATTGGATGTACAACTACATAATTATTTCTTCGTACAGTTTATAGATAAATAGAGTTCTCTCTAAATACTTTATGGATGAAGTTTTTCTACACTAACTAGGGTGACTCCATCGGAAATGCCTCGATGTTTTCTTTGACGAAGTCTTCATCTTCCTGCTTTGTTTTATTATGTGCCTCAAGCTGGCCTCGTCTTTCTTGCCCTTCGAAAGATGCTGAACTTCTTTGTTAATAGAACCATTTGATAATTACAAAAACCGTGATCTTTCGTTCGCCTTTCTTAAAATAATACGAACGAAATGCGGTCCTTTTCCTAGTTTCATTTACTAAACATCTCTGGGGATTATTTACTATATGCATCTCTATAAAATTCTTCTGACGTCTATATCATCAGGTAAAACCCAGTAAGATTCACTTTGGTTACGATCTTCGTCAGTGAATTTAATGAGCATTAATTTACATTCAGTCTCTTAGATTAGTTGTTTTAGGTGGCCGTATTTGTTTGCTGTAGTTTTTATAGGGCAAACATTGTGACCGATATTTTTATTGTGTATTTCTATCGTAAGTCTCTTCTTTTTTGTGTCATCTAACTAGAGAAGACACTCTTCTTTTTTGTGTCATCTAACTAGAGAAGACACTCTTCTTTTTTGTGTCATCTAACTAGAGAAGACAACTGTCTTAATTTTTTTTGGCATTTTAATTTCCGGCGGTTATCACTTTCATTATTACTACTTTAGTACTTAGGTATATCATAATTACTCTCATATTTCACATTCATTTCATGTTCATTTGTTTTAATATGCAGTTTTATGTTTCAAATTCTATCTATGATTTACTAAAATATGCTTTTAATCAATTTAAAAATGTATTAAATTATTTTATTCTCTTAAGCAAAGAATCACTTAATGACAATAGTCAATTGATAGAATTCATTAAAATTACTTAAATGTGTTTTTTTCATACATCATTGATTTATAAAAGTAATTAAGCGCAGATAATGAATTTAACCGAATTTCATTCTAGAGTGATATTTAAATTAATGTAAATTCATGATTTTTTATGGAACCTAAAAGTTCCAAAATTGTAATTATCGAATTTATGCTTAGTCATAACTTCTAAATTTGAATAGCTAGAAGTAAGTGTGTTTTTGCATTATATAGAACTCGTCAAGAGGAGTTTAAAGGTGTTCTTAACTGCACTTGATGACTATTTGCACTTAGTGAGTTCTTGCAATAAGCCGACGATATGCTTACTCGGCATTTTAGAAGCAGTCCCTAATTATTATATACGCAAAACTCGTAGACAGTTATAGTAATTTTGGTTCTAGTATATTCCTGTTGCAATATTTATCAATTAATTAATATCAGGATCTTGTTTGTCGTTTCATATACTTGTACAATTTGACAGGGCCGTATTCAGGCGCAAGTTTTGTTTAGTGGGTATATTTTGATTAAATAATTAGTCTGTTTTTGCCTGCCTGTTTTAAGATGTATTGGATTGTATTAATTTTTATTTGTATTGTATTGGACTTAGGAAAATTAATCGTGGAAGCAATACATAGCATAGTTTCATTAAATATTGTAAAATTTTTACTTTTTTTTGAAAAGAGCGACCGCCGAGTTTCTTGCTGGCTCTTCTCGGCGGGAAAGGCATTCCGAACCAGTGGTAGATTCATTGACGATTCAAAAGTGCTTGTGAAAGTTTATTTGAAATAAAATATTTCTATTTCTATTTCTATAAAAGTAAGGATAAATTATAAAATTAAATCATTTTTTAGCTTTCCAAAGGATGAAAATATAAAAAATGCCTGGTTGATGCAGACGAATAAAAAAAATTGGCAGCACAAAACATCGAGTGTGCTATGTTCTGAACATTTTGAAGCACATTTAGTGGATTGCAGTGGTTTTCGTACCGTCCTTACTTCTAATGCAATCCCAATGATTTTTGATTCATCATTACAAGTAAGTTTCTAGTTGTTCTTATATTTAGGTACCAACCCAAAACATCTTGCCATTTAAACGTAAATATTGACAGCTATACCCATATATATATATAGCTGTGTACCTATTTGTATTACCTATTAAATTGTTAATACTAGACAACTGATAATTTATTACTCTTGTTTTCAGCATATGTCTACATCATCAGTTAAAAGGTCCAGTAGAAAGAAAAGCTGCTGGAGATCAAGTTTTGATGGACTTGCAAAATTTACAGCCTAGTAATACTATTAATAAAGAGTATAGAGTAATACTATTCCTTATTACGTTATTGAAAAGACTGAGACATATGGTTTATTTTGTTATTTTTATAAGTTTAAAATGTGTAATACTATTCTAATAAGGTTATTGAAATGAGTGATACAGGCTGAATAGAATGTAAGAGTTAATTAAACTACTGTTGATGTTATCGTATTGTCAATGTTTGTATTTCTAAAAGATATTAGAGAAAAAGTTGCTTTTTGATTTTGTTTTATTTATCTAATAGATATATCTTTTGGGTAGATTTTGTAAATCATGTTTTGTTTTGATTTTATTAAATATTATTTTGTAACATTATTACTTGTTTGATTACAAAACCGCGAAACTTAGCACATTAGAATCCATTTTCATAATTAAGAATTAATTTATAGAATTAAGTTTACAGAATGTAAAATAAGGGTTTAACCTACAATTTGATGGCAACTTTCCGTAGTTTCCATATTATTTCAAATTACAGATATTAAATACTCTCCAGTCCCTTCAACCTCGCTGAACCTCGCTTTTCGAAGTCCGGCTCTGTTTACTGTCAATGTGTGCGTGAGATTTGTATGTAGGCGTAATTGGAACGCCAATTTTTTCTTATGTTAGGTCTGCTTACTCTTATATGTTTGTGGATTGGGTGCGCTGGTGTTTGATGACCTTGGTAAAAATAAAATTATAGAAGTAAAATGTTTAGTTTATATTTTAATTCCCTTACAATGTACCTATTACTATGTACAAGTAAATCCACCAGTCATTGAGAAAAGGTAAAATAGTAAAACCATCACCAAAATCAGGAAGTACCTACCTACTACCTAAATGCAACTAACTCCATGGGTAAGATGGGTAGGTAGGTAAATAAAAAAATATATCGATTCTGTTCTTTTTATACGATAGAAGATTCTTTTTTGTAAAAATTATCTTCTTTCTCTAAGTTTTATTAGGTATATTTTATTTTATTTTATACAGGTACGTTTTCAGGTATTAAAACTTGTGCTTAGGCCAGATACCTGCCCGCGCCGCCGCCGCCGCCGCGGCGCGGTCTTGCTGTCCAAGTCCATCCAGCCCTAGTAGCATGGGCGGGAGAAATTTTTTTCCCCGGGAAAAGGATAAAACGTTTGTCCCCTTGCTTAGCATTATCCACCCGTCGAGCATGGGCGCAGCGGTGGAAATAACACTCAGTAGATATACTTATAGAAATATATATCGCCTTCTCCTCTGTCGCCATGCTTTAGCATAGGGAAAAGATAATTTTATCCCCTGTCAGTGGATAAAATCGGGGGATAAAACTTTTATCTCCTGCCCATGCTACCAGTGCAGCGATGTATTTCATTCAGAATTAAAAAAAACTATTTAACATTACCCTTTTGAATATCCGTATGTTCTCTGTATATAATATATAAAGATATGATAATAAACGATATATTATAAAATATTTAAAACTTGTTCATAAAGTTGGAAGTTTCATTAAGTTACTTACGTAGGTATTATTAGATTTTAGTGAACCAAGCGTGAGATCTTATTGATCGGATATGTAGGTACCCTAATATTAGGTAGATAAATAGGTATTTAGAGCATTTTACCATAAATTCAAATTCAAATTCAAAATTAATTTATTTCATGTAGGCTAACTTGTAGCTCTTATGACACGTCATAAATCTACCACCGGTTCGGAATGCAGATTCTGCTGAGAAGATCCGGTAAGAAACTCAGCAGTTGCTCTTTTCAAAAAAATTTTTTTTTACAAAGCTATAGATATTTCAAGTTTTAGATATTTCAAGTTTTAGATATTTCAAGTTACAAATTCATTAGAGTCTAATAAAAACGTTTTGTAGAACGACAAAGCCTTTAATTTGTGTGTCCACGTCCTGGCCATATTAAATCCATCCATATCATTTGCAGTCATATTTAGTCGGCGAGATTACTTAGACCTTTTTTTACCTATGTGTTCTTTCATCTTCATACTTACTAATTTACTTATATTTTCTTATCGAATTGCACTAAAATAATTAAATACATCGTCGCGGACGCAAGCATCTGTAATTTGAAATTTTATAATGTTGTGGGTTGCATCTAATATTAATACTTGTGGGAACTTAATTATAATAGAGCTCAAGGGCATGCCCCATACAAACGAAATTTTTTATTTTAATAATAATAATCATACAATAATGTATTTTTACGGAAATGTAACAAATAAACCAAAATGATCAGGTTTCTAGAGCGTCTCTAGATGTTTTAATGTGTGTCGTGTAGCATGGATGTGATACCTAGCGCAAAACGGTCATGCTAGATACCTAAGCATGCCGATAACCCCGGTCGGTAACTGGATGCCTGAGCGCCACCAGAGATCCAATTTGGCCTTTGCGTTTTCTCCGTGCTTCGCAGAGCACGTTAAGTTTTCGAGCTCAGTTACTTATTATCGCCACATCAGTTTATAGCGGGTTATCTCGTTCTCGTTAAAGATTAAGTAGGTACTTTTCTGGAAGCCCACTGTTACCCCCAAATTATCCCAAGAAATCCATAAAGCGAATAATGGAAAGGGGCCACGACCTTCAGAAATGAGAAATACGATACAAAAGAGCGCGTCTACAAAATTTCACAGACTTTGATTGCTTAATATCTTACTATTATATCCACATCGTTTGTATGGAGTGCGCTCGAGAGTGCTCGAGCTGAGAGACTTACATTATAAATTAATGTAGCATCAAGTGGAAAATACTCGTACACGGTCATTTCAATTCTTTGATATGACATAAGCGACGAGAAATGTTGAATCTGAAAGTATTTTAAACATGTTTATTGTAAAAATAAATAAATTAAACAACTACCTATTGTAGGTACACAATCTTTAAACTACAATAAATTGAAAGCTCTGAATCTCGTGCTATCCCTTTCATAATACTTCCTGCGGAAAAGGTGGCACTAGATTTAGACCTGTCAATTAGATTTTGTACAACAAGGTACAACAGAATAGGCAATACATCTGACTATACAATTTTTGGACATCGCAAATAGATTTTTCTCAAACTACCCAACCTCGTAAACAGACTGTACTTGGGCGGTTTTACTTTAATGTGCTTCCGCAGACTGCAGCCAGCAAATTCCCCATCGGCACCAACACATTTATTAAAATATTTTTATGGATACAGTACCTCTAACAACCATCTTAAGTCTTGATTTTCTGTTGGAATATTGTGTAGAGTTTGCCCAATTTTCATCGCCTGAAAAAAATTTAAATAATATTAATAAAGTAAAAGTTCGTAGGTAACTACTTATAACCTATCCTCATGTGTATTTGGGAAGTGCCTACATTGAAAATGAAAAAGATTCTTTAATTATTTATTGGGTACATTATGTTGTACGCGAAAAAGTTGGAGTTGGGCGTTCCCCGCATACGACGATTAGTGCCTATGATTAGAATTCAACGCATGCGGGCTAGTCTCGTCACCCTTAGGTAGATAATATACTTCGTCGGCACTCCTGCGTTGTTATGTACTTTAGAAAGATAGATCTACCTCAAGTTTCAGCAAGGTCCCAGCATACGCTAGTAAATAAATTTTCAAAATTTGATAGGCGATCCAAATAGAGCAGTTGACTACTTCATGTGCATTAAGGTTCTTATCCACCACGATGCCGTGGTAGATTATGTGTGCCTCGCTGACCATCGAGTGAAAACACTGTATCGCGGAAGCTAGGATAGGTCCCTGAAACGCCTCGTTTATGTACGTTTTTATCTCAAACGCCTTAACGTAAGCTAGCTCCATTTGGCGCAACGAAACCAATTGCTTGGGTTTCACTTTGATCACTCCTTCAGAGAGGACCTTCTTACTTGTTACAAGTTCAGAGCAGTGTTCATTGATGTTAGTTAACAAAGCAACAAGTAACATAACAAGCACGTAGTACACAGCCAGAGTTACGAACTGTATCAATTGCGTTAAATCAAAAGTTAAAGCAACGAGGATCATTTTCCACAGGCTGTTTTCCCGGGTGAAGTTGACGACGACTTGTAAGGTTATAACTGCAAACAAGCCGCCCACAGCTACAAAGTTCACTTGAAATCGTAGACGGGAGAGGATAACTTGGTTTCTTCTGTTAGGTGGCGTCTCGTACCAAGTAGTGGTCACTGTATTTAAAATTTTCAAATAGGATCCGCGGTTTATGAAAACACAGATGTAGGCCACAGCGCAGAATGTTAGCAGCAAGACCAGCTCCAGTACGTAGTTCATTTGCGTCAAAATAATATCGGTCATCGAAGCATTCTCGGTGGACAAAAACACATCCCGAATGTGTAGTGCCAGGAATGCGAGAACAAGAATTACGACCGATATACCGCACAGCGAATTCACGTATACGGATTTACGAATTATTATGAAATAATTTGTACTTTTTTGAAACTTTAGCCTGTAAGGAAATAGACCGAATAATGATGCAACAATATAAATCGGCTTCGCGATATCTTGTATGAGAAGAAGTTTATTTTCTCTTCGTTTCTGAATGAACAGCTTTTTAGGGAAACTGAACATTTTTAACTAGATACTCGTATACGAGTAAATTAACGCACTGCATAGGTGCAAATGCCATAAAAGATTGATTATGCAAGCAATAGAAAAAAATTGCTGTCATTTGTATAAAAAGTAGACTGTGTTTATGTTATAAATAATTCATATTTTAGCAGTAAATAAAGCGCAATCCGCTTATTAAGCTTTTACAGTCATGTTTTTCCACTGTGTGTCGATGTAACTCCGCGCCGTAGCGTGATTTGCTTTTAATTCCCGTGTATTTAGTTCTAATTGTTCGCTTGATGGTTGATATAATGGTACCTATAGTGCACAGGTTTTTTTTAAACTGTCAATTCTTTTTTCTTCATTTCCATCGAACTGTAACGCTTAGAAGAGAAATTTCGAACAAAGTTCGGCTCCAAACGTAGGGTCAAAACAGCCAATGAATGTGTTTAGTGCCAATTGCCATGTAATTAGGTACATTCTGGTACTAGTCATTAAGTTTTTGCCGATTATATTATTCGAGAAAATTATTAAAAAATGACATACGGTGCTGTGAAAGGATTCATTATTTTTCTGCAAATTCGTCGTAGTAACGTGACGATACTGCGTAGGTGATCAGCCTTTAAAGGCTTACTTAATATGGCTTAGCAGCGCGTAAACTACTGCGCTTCTATGCGTTATAGTTCAATATTCATTGCCATAGGGCGATATAAACACGGCAGCTTGCGGTGTCGCTGCGTTGTTCCTGCGATGCCGCCGCCGCCGCTGCGGTTTCCTACATATAAAAATCCGTGGTATAACGTACGGTGCGCTGGATTCGCGAATTTTTGCTGCGTCATGACTGCATTTCTTGTGCTTGCTTGTGAAACCGTTGCGGCATGCATCGGTAGGATAATTCTATGTAGATATGCCGTAATGCTGTGGAATCACGAGTATTCGTAATGTAGGACACTCCATGTCCTACATTACGAATCGCAACCAAGAAAACTAAACCACGCAGAAGAAGTCGCGGGCAGCATATCTACTGTAGAATATTTCAAGACAATATGGCTTCGGTATACATGTATGTATGTATGTATGTAAGCGCCTACATTATACAATATACAGTCTATAGAATGCTTGCGAAGGGGCTTATTATCATATTGCTAGAATAGAATGATCAATAGATATTAAAAAAATATACGCGACGAATTGAGAACCTCCTTTTTTCGTCGGTTAAATAGGTATAGAAAGGAGGTGGGTTGATAAGGCAACAAAATCCGCCCCTCATACACTCGAAAAAAAATGTTCCAGATTTCGACAAATTGTAAATGTATTTATATACTTGAAGATATAAACTTTATTTTAATATAAAGTTTAGGTGATAAAAAAATAGTAAGTTACAGAAAATATTACCCAAAAAGAGAGTGTTTCTTTTACTTTTCTTACATTTTCATACATTTTAGTCGTTTTTTAAACTTTGATTTAATATTTTAGAATGAGGCGCTCCATGAACCATGGTAAACGTAACTGATAATGATGCTCCTTTTTATAAGCTTTTATATGAGTATTAATTTATTTTGGTTCATGGAGCGCCTCATTCTAAAATATTAAATCAAAGCTTAAAAAACGACTAAAATGTATGAAAATGTAAGAAAAGTAAAAGAAACACTCTCCTTTTGGGTAATATTTTCTGTAACTTACAATTTTTTTTATCACCTAAACTTTATATTAGAATAAAGTTTATATTTTCAAGTATATAAATACATTTACAATTTGTCGGAATCTGGAACTTTTTTTTTCGAGTGTATGAGGGGCGGATTTTGGGCCTTATCAACCCACCTCCTTTTGATAAACCTTCTTTCATTTCTTCCCAGTTTCTGCTAGTGCGCTAGTGCTTATAAAAAACAAAATATTTTATTACCTAATAATTTTTCTGTCACAACATCTGCCATTTCATGAATTAGGTAGGGTAACTTCAAAATTTTAAGTTCAACTTAATAAATTTATAAAAAAATGAAATAATAATAATAAGAAAAAATAAAAAAAATATATAATTTAAAATGTATTTTAAATTCTTTACGTCGAGGTTGTTCATAAATCGCATAAAAACTATCAACACAAGAACATTTCCGAGTTTTCCGAGGTTTTGCAATGGGCACAACAAACGCAGGTACAGCACTTGCCCAGATGGAATGAAAGTGACAATTTGTGGAGCTGCCGGTTGCACAGGTAAATTTTTTACCAAAAAAAAAAGTTAAAAACTAAAGGCTGGCTACGGAAAATTGGATATAACATCCGTCATATTGATTTTCTTTGCTTAAGTGACTGACTAACTGACTGATTGACTGACTGATTAACTGATCTATTAACGCACAGCTCTAACAACTGGACGGATCGGGCTGGGCATACAGATAGGTAGCTATTATGACGTAGGCATTCGCTAAGAAAGAATTTTTGAAAATTAAACCGCTAAGGAGGTAAAATAGGTCTTTAAAAAATCGAACTTAACGTAAGCGAAGCCGTGGGTAAAAGCTAGTAAATAAATAAAACAAACTTATAGTGGACGTGCACAAGGACAGCTTAGGAAGAGATTTCTTCCAGAAGCCCTCGAAAGTGACATTATCTTAGTGTCCAAGATCTCAAATAGTTACAGATGGCCCTGCGGGGTTCTAAACCTATTGAACGGCAAACTTTGCAGGACAACCCCTAGGGCTGCTGCTGAAGCAATGCCCCCTGCTGGACGAGATAGCGCTCTACGACATTTACGCCACCTGCGGACAGGGCATGGAACTGAGCCACGTCGACACCAAGTGCAAAGTCTCTTCGTTTTCTGGCCGACACATGCTTTGCGATGCTCTTAAGGTATAGGATATGAGTCTCTGCTTGGTAAAACAATATGAAAAACATACAAATTTTGTTTGCGTGGAGTTAGACTTTTAGTAATCCCTCGGGAACCCTCTGTTTTAAAAGTTTCCAAATTTTAAAGAGGTTGCTGATCTGACAGCATAGGTGGGTACTGGTGACATTTTGTAATTTTTTTAAAGAATGTTAGTCAAATTGAACTTGACTAATAGCTATTCTCCAAATAAGCAGAAAGATTGTGTTAGGTTAGGTAGGTTAAGATATTAGTACAATAGGGGATCAAACCGTCGGCCTTTCAGTTATCAGCCCTATTTTGGCTACTGAGGCTTCAATACTGGAAAGTTTTGTTATTTGACTACTCAACAACGAAATAATATAAGTGAGTATTTATAGTAGGTGTTGGTACTACCTAGCCTTATCTTCGTACTTTATGACAGGGTGCAAGAGTCGTCATAATAGTTGCGAGGAACAACTGCGATACATTCGAGGAGAGTGCTCCCATCGTAACGGAAATTACACTACAGATTTGCAACACCTGCCCTTCGGTAATAAATTCATCATTTTTATAGGTTTCCATAGTAAAACAAAGATCATTAACGTTTCACCCAGACCGTATGTCACTTTTTATTCAGAAACTATATTAAAAAGCTACAAAGATCTCAGTTCCCACTGCTATTTCCTATAGCAATGGAGACTGGGCTGAATCCGTAGCAAGTAAGGTGTCAGAGAGTTAGCGTGGGAACACCGTACTGGCTAACTTCTTGCACATTCCGCCAGGATCTATCGTGCCAGTCATTGGCAGAGCCACGCCTTTCAAATTGCAAACTTTTATTTTCCAGGCTTTCACAATAGTGGCAACGGAGCCTGTAGAAAGTATGGTGCCAATAGTCAGTGAAATACAGCGTTTACGTGCCGTCTACAACCCGCGGAAACTGCTCGGCTGTGTGGAGCTGAACTGCGTCCGCGCGAACACCGTGCTGGCCGACTTCCTGCACGTTCCGCCGGAGTCTGTGCGCGTGCCGGTCATTGGCGGAGCCACGCCACAAACTATGGTGCCAGTGCTCTCCGCCGCTGTACATCCATGCACTTTGTCACAAGAACAGGTATTTTTTTTAAAGAATATTAGCTAAGCTGGACTTGACCTATATTCTCCTCTTCCCTCTAAATAAGCGAAAAGCTTGTGCTACGAGTGGGTATGACAATAGTGCAACGGGTGGGGCTCGAACCTGCGACCTTTCAGTCCGCAGACCGCACCTTTAACCGTTGAGTTACAATTTACAAAGGTGTAAAATATTAGGTAAAAAAGGCTCTTTCTTGTCTCTTAAGAAAGAGACAAGTAAAATGATAGTCTATGGACCGATGACATCAAAATAAATGATTCGCAGGAACCTAAGGGCGATACAAGAACAAGGCATGTGGAAGTCTATACAAGAGACCTATGTCCAGTACCTACTGGCCGTATATCGGTTGATAAAGAAGTAGTTACTTGAATAGTTCTATAGAGTTCTAAGTAAGTATAATTTAAATCTCATTTAGGTACATAATTTAAAAATGCCTTCTTTTACTTGGATTTACATTTTATTAGGATTACTCCTTTGCATATGCTGTAAATCACCTATTTTGTGACTGATAACACTTATGAATGTCAGACGGAGTGCGTAACATCGTGCATCATGAGCGGCACGGAGGCGGTGTGCGAGGCGAAGGGCTGCGCGACGGCCACGCCGTGCCTGGCCGGCGCCTACGCCGTGGCGCGCACCGCCGTCAACGTGGTGAAGGGCCTGCAGGGCGGAAAGGACGTGATACAGTGCGCCTACGTGGACAGCCTCGGCACCTGCGCGCCCAACTGTCAGTTCTTCGCGAGCGAGGTGAGGACATCATAAGGCTGTAAGTGACGAGATTGGGTGATGGGTCTCGCTCACCTTCTCCTTGCTGCGAAGCAAGAAGGACCTGATACAGTGCGCCTACGTGTTGAGCCTCCGGCCTCGGCACTTGTGCGCCCGTCTGCCAATTCTTCGCGAGCGAGGTGATGGTACTGTAAGCGACGAAGTTCCAGGGTGATGGTTTCCGGCCACGTTCCCCTTGTGCGTGGTTAAGCGGCTGCGTTTTATGATTTCATTAAAATATTTTTGTGACTTACTATAGTAGGTACCTATAAACTAATAAATAACATTTCAGGTAGTTTTGGGTCCCTCAGGCATCGAAAAGAATTTGGGCATCCCAGAGTTATCGAAGTTTGAGTGTTGCCTGCTATGCAACTGCTTGCCCTACGTACGGAATGAAATCGCCCGCGCAATATGGCTGGTAAGCTGTTCACTACAAGTTTTATCGATTTAATTATCTGGTTACAACGCCGTTGATGGCTGAGTTAGTCTAAAAAACTGCACAATCAGTCATAAAAATATCTTCTGTGAAAAATGGCTTAGCATCAGAGTGACGACTTGAGAACTCCGTGTTAAAAATCAGCTTAGTTCTTGTTTATAAGTTTCAAAAATAGTGGGAAATTCAAGACGATTTAAACATCTAGACTCCCTTATTCTGTTGTAGGTTTACACGATGTGCCAGCAGTGCTGCTGCCCCACCTGCGTGGCGCACCCCGGCACGTGCTACACTCCGCCCATCGTGCCGTGCGTACCGCCGGTCAACTGGACGTGCGACTTTCCCGACCCTTGTCGCGACGAGTATCTTGCTTCTGTAAGTACCAGTCTGGGTATCTACTAGGTGCTCACAATGTGCTGGCAGTACCTACTGCTATCCTACCAGCGAGACGTGCTATGTGCACTGCATGTCGGCACGTGTTTCACTCCATCGTGGGGTGCGTAGTACCTCCGTTCACATGGACATGCAACTTCCCTGGCCTTTCTTGCATCTAAAAGTTCTTGATCTGTAAACTTCTACGTGTTCACAACTGGTACACAATATGCCAGTAGTTCTACTGCGCCACATGTGTGGCGCACCCTGGCGCGTGCTTCACTACGCCCATCGTATGTGCGAGTCTTGGGCAAAACCGTGTTTCGAATCCCAGGTACGCTCCTGTATCTTCTGGGAATTATGAGTAAGTAATTAAATATCGCTTACTATAAATATGAAGGCAAACATTGTAAGGAAACCTGCACGAATTTAGATAAGAACATGACCCGCCACCTCCCATGGTTCCTCTAACCTCGCGGTTATACAGGCCAAAGGATTGGGAGAGCGCCCGGTACTTGCTCTTGGCGAGTTTCCCGGTGCGCCTTTTTGACTTCCTGCAAGTTATTTTTTATCTTAACCTATGTCCTGGGTTACTCTCCCCTTTCTGGATCCAGGTCCGAACATCACTTTCCGGTCCGTAATCACGGTGCCAAGCTGTTCCACCTCTTGTTCCATCGCGAATATAGATAGTAGCTGCTAGTTATTCGTTGATGTTGTGTCCTAGATATGCCGTGAAATGACGTGCATGTGCGGTTCCACGGAGCTGTGCTGGAGGCCGCGGGAGCCGGAGTTCGACGCCGCGCGGGCGCTCAACCTGAAGCACCAGATGCCCCTCAAGGGGCCCGCCTGCAGCGTGTGCAACGTACCCAAAAGTGTCCGAATCGAACAGATTTACAGGGACCGTGTCGAGGAATCTTAAAATATTTTTGATCCAATGTTTGAACGTTTGAACGAGTGAAGATTGGCCGCCCAACGCGCTGGATGGCGAGTCAAGTGACAATTTTTTTCTTAGAGATCTCTGTGCTGTGCTGAAAACAAAACTATCAATTTTCAAAACCTTGATAGGACTTTTATTAGGAAAGATTGTTTTTACTGTGTTTTAACTTGTAGCTCTCTAATTTTTTTATTTACGTACTTAGCATTGAGTTTTTGTGAAAAAAAGTCGAGAATAATTTTCTGCTTTTTATTTTATTCACATCTAGCTATCAATTGAAAACCATACTTTCCAAAGAATAGGGTAAAATATCATTTTTGTGTCCAACAAGTTAGAAAAATATCAAACAACAATTATTATTGAAAAACGCCTCTTATTTTGCTTTGCAAGTTGGCTATCTTTTCTCTGATGTTGCTGATGCAATTCGTTAGTTTGTGTTCGCATTCGCGCTGAAACGGAAAGCAACAAGAAATAAAATTATTAGGTAAATTAGGTGTCAAAATTATTATTTTTAACTTAAAAAAAAATTAGCTAGAGCTTGTGATTCGAGTAGACCGTACGACAATAGTGTAACGGATGGGAATCGAACCTGCGACCTTTGGCCTATTCAGGCTTTACTTTTGCTAAAATAGTCTTTTTTTTATATTTTTAGCGAGCAAACGAGCAGGCATGTCACCTGATGTTAAGTGACAACCGCCGCCCATGAATAGTAGCACCAGAGGCACCATCTATGCGTTGCCGGCTTTTCAGAAATTTGTTGGTCCGTCCCTTGAATAACCCCATGCTAATTGTGGTCATAAAGTTTTAATGCAGTTTGGAGAGTGGAAATTCACTGTTTACTATTGTTCATAGATGAAAGAAAGTTGTACCGAAATTGGTCGTTAATTCAGCCGATAGGTAGATACATAGAATTCGAGGATTTCCCCTAAGACGGGAAAACGACTAATAAAATAACCTGGTTGAAGACCAAGGTCATCGACCCCTATCAATAAGGCAAAGGCCCGCATTTTCAATGGCAAAATGCTTCCATGCGTTTTAAAAATCCGGCGTAGGCGTAGGCGTAGCATTTTCTGTATTAGGTAGGAACAGACATAATATGAAACGGAGCCTTGCTTCGCAAAAGGATACCTTACATTTTCAGAATTTAATTTATCGTTCTGCTTCTTGAGCTCGTCAATATTGGATTTATTGGTCTCTGAATATTTCTGTGGACATACAAAATTTCAGTCACTATTTGGGTTTAGGTAAACTGATGTATAGATAGATTGTCTTTATTGTAACAGCTAGAAAGAACAAATTCACATCGCGAATTGCACAATGGCGCCTTTATCGCTTTTAGCGATATCTCCTCCAAACGGAAGAGTGCAAACGCAGTAATAATAATAATATTTAACTACTAATACTCGTAAAATAATTAGTGTAATTATGAAAAAATATACCTATACGTATATAACGGACTAATTTCGAACTGCAAGTCGACTGCAAAATACAACAGTTTAGATGCAGTTCTATTGGAGTATCGCACCGAGCGATAATGCTGTCACTTGTACTAGAACTGCATGTCATTGCAAGATGCCACACATAGCGTGCTGCAACCAACGACAAATCAGCATGCTGCAGATAAGACTTTGCAGTCGGCTTGCAGTCGTAATCCATTTTATCCATCTAGAAACACTGTGACTTGTGAAAACTCTACATAAATAGGTACACCTAAGTAATAAAAAATCTCACCCTGGATATGTTAATACTTATCCCTGATGGTTGATTCACAAACTTTAAAGATTTCTGTAAAGAAAAGAATATAAAAACTTAAGGACTTGACCCACTAATGTCTCTTATGCCTGTTTTCACCAACGATACCTCAATCATCCCCGAATAAAGGAGTCTCTTTACGTAGGCTCCTAAATACAGTCCCCTACACACATTTAGGTATTCCCTAAAAGTTCGTGAATACGAAATTTACAGAAAACGTCACCTAACTTAGGTAGCCTGTAAAAATTAGGGAACGTTGGTGAAAACGGGAATAACTAACTATAAGCACTGAAATATACACGCTTTTGGCTTTTGCGGCTCTGACGGTTCTTGAATAATCAACTGAACCTAATCAATTTGACCAATCAGAGGTGATTGCATCATAACACTGTAGCAAATGTGCGATCTGCGGTAATATAAAAAAAATCACAGAACGGTAAACCTTGGGTAAGTTGATCATAATTCCTGAAGGCCCCTCGAGGGGCAAACCGGGTCTGTAGCAGGGGCCAACTGAAGCTTTACGGTCTAACATCCACGCTTCACTTCTTGCTCCTATTTCCTATAATAAAAAAATATTATTAATAGTGTTGAACTTTTTCCTGTATAATGCTTTAATTAATTATTCTGACGAAAAAATAAATTACCTGTAAGGTCACATTATCTTGGTAATCTTTGTCATTCCAAGAGATTCCTTTCTTCTTCATGAGACGAGAATCAGGATTACAATTCTTTAGAATAAGAATTGAAATATTAATAACACTGAACTGTCTAGAAAACTAAATTGTACCTACTTTATCTCGCGCGCTAGAGATTGAAACTATGAATGTAACATGACATAATTTAATTAATATTTTACTAATACGTACATTTATAATTTATAGAAAACTAAATAAACAGAACATGATATTGATGAGACAAAATATTGTTAGCTTGCTATCGCAATAATTAAGGCAGATTGTAAGAAATATGAGTTTACAGCATTTCATATAAAAATATTCGTAAAAATTATTTCAGCACTGCAACTACCTACCTATTATATTAATTGGTACATTAAATGTTGGGGGGCTAATGAAAATCTTTTTCATTATTATAATTTTATGTACACAAATAAATACACCTGCGAAGTTCACGTGTAAGACATTCACGACTCTAGCTGGCCATCCCCGACTGCCAGCTATATTTCCTATATCAGTGACCTATTTATTATAATCTGTGCTATTGCCACAGAAATATATCAAGATAGAACGGATAAAGTTAACAATTTACAGTATAGTGCAATAGTTTTCAAATAAAATAAAAACCCACGAAAATGCTACATTGCATTCCTTGTACAGATGCGGATGCTGCCAACGAATAAAATCAACAACTATATCAAAGGTCAAAACATAAACATATATGTGCGTATATTGTTTATGAGAGTTTCTATGAAATAGTCAACTTATTTGTATGAAAGTGACGTCAAATATTTTTGACGCACTATTCATTTAAAATACCTATTTACTGTGCCTATTTATTTCTTTTTAAACCAACAGTGGACGTGTATTTTACTTGTTTTGGAAGATCCTCTATTTCATGATCGATTACAGTACTTTAATTATTATCTTTAATCTTTAACATTCGCAACATCCCATTTTACCAGGGAGTGTTTAATTTCAAACAAAACAATATTTTCAAACAACACGGACGAATGATTTTGTCCAGAAAAAGACATGAATCCTGGTTTTACTATCTCGATATATTTCCTATATTTGTGGCTGTTGCAAAAGACGATCAGTTTAACCGGTCAAATACTCATTTATAGCTTAACTGTAAGTACGATCTTAGATCCTAAGCTGGCAATCGAAAATGGCCAGCTAGCATAATGATCGGGGGCTCGAGCACACTGGAAGCGGCGCGTGCGGTGTAAGGGCGCGTCTATATGGGGTAGCCGCGGTGCGTGGAGATGTTGTCCTCGGAGGGAGCCTCGTATGCCACCCCGCAGCAGAACAGCTTCTGCACCGCGCGGGACACGCGCGACGACCGCGAGTCGCTGCGCGGCAGCCCGCCCGCCTCTTCGTCGTCAGACTACAACAATGGCAAATGAGATTCATTAATATTAACGGAACATGTTGAGAATTTAGGCGGTTTTTGCTACACCCTATCATTACAAGAAAAAAAATTAAAAATGCAAACAACTACAGTAAATTGGAAATAACATCCGCCATATTGATCTTGTTAGTATAAAATGTAGCCTTATGTCACCCAGACCGATTGACATCTCATTTATCACAATCGGCAAAAATTAATTTAAGCTCGTATGCATTTTGGGTCTTTACATTCGCAAAAAATATATATATTATAGGTAGCGGGCTGCCGCGCATTTTTATGAGGTTTGCTTAAACATGGTGCCCCCAACTCCTCCCAGTGTGCTGGAGTGGTGATGACTGGTGAGTGGTGACCGATACCTAAAGATGCAATTTCAAATGACCCTCGATAAGCTTCCGGATGTAAACAATCAAAAAAATACAACGATAGACAACGACGATATATAGTTAGAACATAAGTACTTTAATCTTCATACAACATCAGTCTCCCTAAAGTGTAGCGGGCTAACTTGAAAGGGGGTTGACCTAGGAAAAATTCTCCCGCCAGACCAGAGACATTTCAGAAATTTAAAATTCCCATTGTAGTCGAATTTTTTCAAAAAAAAAAAAAGAAGTTTCGAATTGTTCCCGACATCTCCCATTTTAAGACCATTGTGCTTAGCATTTGGCCCGGGAGTCAAAAAACCTGATCTCGATCTGCTGTGAGAACTTCGTAAGTTAGATTATTTTTTAGTTTACCCATTCTGAATGCTCCTTCGCCACTTCGGGGGTCCGCAGTTCGGTAATTTCATCTGTGATACTGTCGTGGTCGTCATCTTTGGATGCCTTCTTTGCTGCTTCCTTCTCTTTGATAACGGGATCGGACTGTACATCTGCTGGTATGGGTTTCTGAAATTATCGTTTCATTTTCATCATTATCTACACTATCAAAAATACACTACACAGGTTTCCTTTCAGAATGAGAAGGGCTTAGTCTAGCATGCCAGCCAAGTGCGGATTGGTCTTCACTTCACAGACCTTTGAGAAGATTATGGGCAACTCTAACGCATGCATGTTTCCTCATGAGGTTTTTTCCTTCACCGTTAAAATAATTGCGTGCACATAACTCCAATATTATTATCCTATTATAAATATCATTAAACTTCGTAACATAATTTGGCAATCATGTTATTCATTTATAAATTTCATTCTGGAACTTCTGGGGTTTTAAACTTTTCAAAGAAAAAACATCCGTACGGAATTTTTGAAATTTATCTGGCTATTTAAAAAGTTATTTTAATGTTGCAATTTATTGTTAGGATTGTTGATAGCCACAATTTAGTAGACATTATCTTATCTATTAAATTGACTAAAAACACGCTCATCGCGTGGAAATATTCTAATGGAGCAGTGATATTGTCGTTACCTTTTTATCAACTTCTAATGTTGCTAATGTGATCGATTCAGGTGAGGGTTCCCGCTTCTTAGTACTAGATGACAATAGTTTCGCAATGCTATGCTTGTGCTTCTCAGAAGATATCGCTGTAAAAGCAGAAGTAATATTCTGATATTAAGATTGGTTCCTTTGATTTTATTTATTATTGTCGCTAATAATATCCTAATGGCTCTTCATATGATTGACTTCTACAAGGAAATAAATACTAACTTTTTTATTGTTATTGATAGTTCTGTAAATTGTGTAAATTGTTTTGTAAATAAAGTTATTCTATATATAAGAAGTAAGTGGGTACATAATAGGTACAATATTAAAATAATCTTGATTACCGTGTGCGAGCTCCTTCCGTTCCTCAATTACTGTACTTTCATTTACAGTGGAATTTTCAGCTACATTTTTCAACTCTTCGGCAACGGCTATCGAATTAATCAGTCGTTATTTATTTTACCTATACTTTTAACTTAGAAAATGCAATCAATATTTGAAGCCTCAACGTTTCAATGGCTGAAACCTGAGAGGTCGACTGTTCAAATCCGGCCTGTTGAATCTTTATCGTACCTACTTATTCCTATCACAAGTTTTACACGCTTAGTTTGATGGCAAAGGGGAATATTAGTCACGTTCAGCGGGGTTAATTTTCTTTAAAAAACACGAGAATCTTACGAGTCATCATCATTACGAGTCTTATGATGTCAGCATCAGCAAATTATTTAAAACTATAAGATACGAGTAACGTACAGGGGACGACAGGTGCCTTCGAGCGTTTGTGATGTAAGTCAGAGTCGTCCTGCAGCTCACTGGGGCGGCAGGGCTTGTTGTGTCGGCTGCTAGCTGTCTTCTCCACCATTATCACCGAGCCTACGCGGGCGGCCCCACTCGTTTTCTCTTGTTCGGACATCCTCTAAAGCAACTCAAGCATCCATACGTCTAATTCACACTCGCTTTTTTTGTCACCAGAAAATTGGCTAACAATTTTTAGAAAAGTACAAAAGGCTGAAACGTCACGGTGTGCAATTTTGACAGGTAAATTTCTTTGTTTCCCATATCTTCTATTTTCGAAATGCCTTCCGCAAAAAGTATAAAGTTTTATATAATCAAAACTACACTAAGAAGCTTTCTAAGAAGACGACAATGTCTTCTGATTATGATATAAAGCTTTATACCTTGATTAAAAGCTGCATTATGATACCTATTTACCAATTAAAATCTGCAGTAATTAATAGTAAACCTTTATTAAACCAACTTTATTTTAATACTCAAAGCAGAAAACTATAGCTTAATTGTTACTTAAGGATCTCTTTATTTCAGTAACCAAGCAGAAAGTTCACTCTCAGAGTCAGTTAATGCTTCTTTAGTTTTTCTTTACGCTTTCGCTTGAATATTAAAAAAATATAATGAAACAGAAGTAAAACTTTTTTTTTAAAAGGTCAGAGAGAAGGAAGAAGAATTGTTTACTTAATACATACGTCATACATGTCTAAATGGCATGATGATGTAAAATTTTATTATTTTCTAAATTATTGTTTTAGGTCTAATTTTATTGGAATCTAAAGATATCAAGAAATAAATATGCTCGGGAAGAAGAAAATAAAATGTGATGGAAAATAAACAGTCTCCATCTAAGAAGAAATTAATATCCACTCACGAAGAGAAATTAATACGCGAAGTTAACTACGACTCTCTTGCTGAAAAATCAAGTCGTTCACCCAAAAAACTACTTTTAGGTAACTAATCTGTCCTAAAAGTGGGGTTCTTAGACTTTCTTAGTATTATTAAAGTTTATGTAAAGTAAAGTTACAAAGATTACCTTTAAACACCATAAATAAAAGTCTAACTTCATGAGTATTAGTATCAATTTAGTTTTACTTAATCTACCTCTTACATTTTTATTTAAATTATTTAATTTAAGGTATAACATTTAATCTTACAGATATTAATATAATTACTTTAATTTATATTAATATCAATAACATAGTAATTATAGCTTTTAATTTTTCAGAAATAGTTCAAAAAGGTTCAAATATAAAAAACTCAGCACAAAAAGTACTTGTTTCTATAAAACCAAGAACACCAGCTATCAAAACTTTATACATAGCTGAAAAGAGTCGATTTCATTCCAAAAAGGTAAATAATTCGTTTATCTAAGTACATATGGATACCTTGGTACATAATTGATCCAAGTCACAGACTTTCAAGATATTCATATAACCATTCGTACAAATGTCATGTGCACACAAGTAGGTCGTTGAAGTTTTCGCTAGGTTTTAATGCAGTTAGAATGACGGGATGTTCGAAAAGAACTTGTATAATGATTCCAAGAAAGCGAAAATGCAGAGAGTTCAATTTTGACCAAAATGTTACTTGGATCACAGTGACGTGCACCAAAGTATCCATATAATATTATTAATATACCTAACTGAAACTTTTTTTGTATACTTAATTAAACCTATCAATAAATTACAATTATAGCATTCAGAAAGATCAGGTTCAAGGCTTGCAATTGGAGACCATTCATCATTTACAACACGTAAGCATATTTTGATGACTGAGTAATTAAAAAATTAATCTTATTATCAATACAACTGTTTCATTTCATAGATTTCAGTGAAGATGTATCAAATACAGTTAACTCGGTTGCTTGTGGCACTATACGGTTAAAAAATCGTGCGAAGAGTGAAATTATCGGCGAAAGGACATCAACAAGTACTCCACTAGTAGAAAGCTCTACGGAAGCTTCAAAATGTTCAAATACTGAAAATTCTTCTCAAGTTTCTATCATAAATACAGAACAACGTACAACAGAAAAATGTTATCTATACTCTCCACCAAAAGTAACTATGACTCTTCCCAAAGTTGATAAAATTGCTGACAACAACAAAGCTACGAATCAAAGAACTCCTCCGAAAAAAGTTGATATTGGAACACTCATAGTCACAGAAATACCATCCGATGAACAACCTTCACCATCTTCACCACACAATATTTTTCACATAAACAAAAGAATAGACCAACTAGAAAGAAAAATTTTAAAACAGGAAATGGTATTTCGTTCTCTTGATCCTAATCTTCCATTATCGTCATCCGATGAAGAAGAATACAAAGAAAATAAAATGAGAGGGTCGTCAAGCAATGGAAGGGCAGGCTGTAGTTACATAGAATATAGTCATATCCCAGAAACGTCTGCATTTCAACGATATTCGCAGCAACCAGCACCATTATCAGCAAGTAAAGCTACAACTATTCAAAAAGAACATAACTCTGAACAATATGGACGCGATTTTACACTATATGACGGCATTACAGCAAGAGGTAGACGACAGTGTGCATCAGTCCCTTGTAAGAGAGACGATGGTTCAAAATTGGCTGCTGAGAGGGTTCACAAAATTAGACACAAGCTTAATCCAGTAAGGGATTATAGATTAATGGACACAGTTCATTATTTAGCTCAAGGGGAGTTTGCTCCACGAGACGACGGAATTAAATTAACGCCATCTCGGGAAGCTGTACTCAGTGACATAATTTACGAAGATGTATGTCGAACCCACTGGCCAAATGCTCGTCTTGCGCGACGGGTGCCTCATCCAGATAGATATGGAACGAGATCAGACTTACAACATTTGATCGACAGCTTACTCCGGGAGAGAGTAGCTCACGTGGAACGGAGAAAAAGGCGTCATTACAGAATTGTTAAACTTAACCATCGCCATGAAAATAGCTGCCGGCCAGTCGGCAAAACTGGAGACATTATAGTGGCCAGTCACAAAAACAGACAAGGCAATGAAGATGTAGTTGCTAGCGATCATAACACTGCAAATTCCGGCATCGCCAATCAACGGAATGATCGAAGTT
The DNA here is from genome assembly GCA_038048805.1 of Hipparchia sbordonii. Taxonomy (NCBI): domain Eukaryota; kingdom Metazoa; phylum Arthropoda; class Insecta; order Lepidoptera; family Nymphalidae; genus Hipparchia; species Hipparchia sbordonii. The sequence goes on along the minus strand of JBBIWI010000008.1, from coordinate 9,084,970 downwards.
TGTACAAAAATCACCAAAGCTACGAACGCCTAGTTTTTCCAGAATCGCGAACCGAGCGACGGTTTAGACAAGAAGACTGTACTCCTGGACCGAGTTATGCTGCGCCTCGTTCCACAGCTACCAGGGCACCAACGTGTTGCTACCGTACTTCAAGTCCAAGTAAATCTATGAGAAATCCTAAACCCGAAACCACTAAACAAGAAAGAAGTACACAAGATCTTACAAGTGGTAGTAGTTATACAAATGGCGCAACACGCCCTAAGAATCCTCGTTTAGTTGTGAAAAAGAACTCTTTAAGGAAGAAATATAAAGAGGAACCCAACCTTGAGCACTATATATTATTACCGACTCTTGTGGTTAAAACTCCGTCTAATATGAGGCGCCAAAAGAAATTCAGTGAACTTTATCATCGAATATTAAATTTACAATTAAATAAAGGTGTGCAATTAAAGTTTCTTTATTTTTATTTAAATTAGGCTTATCCTTTCCTTTATTGATAAATTAATGCATTTTCAGTTAATACTTGTGTCAAAGAAAAACCTGACGATGTATCAACGGTGGACTCAACTAGAAATAAAAAAAATATTGGATTGAATATAAATGTAACACTTTCCAACAGCGACGAAGCACTAAATAAGTAATGCAGAAGCAAATTAAAATCTTATATCTGCCACTATACTACTTTACTAAGAAGTTTAGTTTCAAGTGGTTATCAAGCACGTATTCTATCTGGTTGTCACAACACCAATAATAAGCAAATGGATGGAAATAAAAATACAAGTTGAACCTGAAGACTTAGATCACATTGAAAATTTTAAAATTTCAATTAAACAAAGTAATAATTCAAGAATGCAAAAGTATCTACGACGTAAGTATGTCCGACGTATGACGTACGTTATGACGTAAGACAGGAAATTCACCGAAGTAACTGAAATAGATGCGCAAGCATAATATTATCTGATTGCGCTTGCCCTTATATCGTTAACCATCGACTAGATGTCGATGTTACAATATTTTTTGTTCAGCCTTTCTTGCACATTAAAAATACCTATACACACTTATTATAAAATTACAGAGGTGAATTTTTTCAGTGTCTTTTATAATCCTGTAATCAGTTCCAATATATAATTTTTTGAAATATATTTGTTCAAAACCCGCGAACTCTTTTGTATCAAACCCCTATCACTTTTCTTAATAATTGTTGATTACTTGACTTTGCAGTGATGTGACCTTATTCCTGCGATGCGCATACAAAAGGCTCACCCCAAACCGATTTCGGATATAAAACACTTTCAAATAGTCTTACTCGAAAACGCAAAACCAATCGTGAAACGGAGACTATGAAAGGATTTTTTTTTCGTGAAAATGTTGCTTTCTCATGGACAGTCTTGATATAAAGTCTTGCCTTATCTTACTTATGATACCTTAGGGTTCCTTGTTAGGCTTGCTAAAATAAACTCCGACCTTCCAGGCAAAATGTTGAGCGCTCTTGTCTTATAATCGGGAGGTTTCTTTATAATTTCTTAATTGTCTCTGGTCTGATCCGAAAGAGGCTTTGGCCGTGACTCGTTACCACATTATCCCTGTGGAAATCCCTACGAGTAAACTACGCGGAAATAACGCAGCGGTGATAGGTTACGTGCGATTTTTGTTTTAAGAATATCCTCCTATCCCCTCCAAATTAGTGGAAATCTTGTGCTAGGAATGGGTACGACATTAGGCCAGACAATAATGCAACGGGTGGGGTTCGAACTTGCGACCATTATCACCTTAAGATCTAGACACTTTTCAAAAAAGAGTAATTTAATATACCCTTTAATTCTACCCATCCGCACTTGGTGTGCATCCAGCGTGGTGGACTTTAAACCCTTCTCATTTTGAGAGGAGATCCAAGCCCGTGTCCAGAGCCAGCCATAGATGATGATAACATAAGTGATGATTGTCGATGACAGTGATACTAGTGACTCTGCCAGTTGTGTAATATTACTCTACGTATTCACAATATTCTAAGTGCTTTTATAGATCTTACGAATCACAAGGGCGCGTGAGCTTTACAAGTAAACGTTGGATACGTCGTGTACATGCACATTACATAAGTGCGCGTGCCTGTCGGGAGCCTAAGTGAGAGCGGCTAGGCGCGAGCAGGCTCTCGCTTCCACTTATATACCATACATACACAACCATAAGCCACGCACTCTCGTGAATTGCAAGAACTATACTTTCCTAAAGTGGCTAATCTAAATATCCAGTATTTACAAAAGGTTTTTTCATGACTGTAACTTGTTAGATAGCTTGTACGTATTATACTCGTGGTAGATTGTTTCCGTAAGCGAAGTTTTAACGAAGTAGGTTTGTGCAGTAGTAGTAGTAGTAGTATTCGTTTGGCTTCATATCTACTACTACTATATGCCGGTGAACATTCAAGTCAGTGCTTAGTGCGGCCGTTAAAGTTAAGTAAGCCGTTGGGAAAATCCTAAATTAGTATACGTGTGCGTAGTGGAAATATCTGCAAGTAATTAATTTTTTTTAATCATTACCACCATTATACTCCTCTCAAAATGGGTTTAGGCCATGCTCCATCACGCTGGCCTTGCAGTTTGGCAGACTTCACATCTCACTCCTATGAGAACATTAGAACGAACTCTCAGGCATGCAGGTTTCATTAGCATTATTTTTTTCCAGCATGCTTTCCAAAAAAAATGTAAAAGTTATTTATCTTTATCCGTAAATCTATAGGTCTATATAATATCTAATAGGTACGTTTTACCTACCTACCTATTCTGAAATCTATATCCGTTATTTCTCGTTAATTCATATTTAAGTGAGGTTCAGGTCAAAGTTCATTTGTGTTGTGACGGAGAATATTCGATACAAGTAGCGGTGTCAGTAGGACGTGCAAGTAACGGGTAAATATTTGATGAGGAACATATTCGATCGTTCGTGCCAACCGGCTATAAAATCGATTGATGCCTGCCTACATAGTTTGAAATGACCACGTACCATGTTAATGCTATAACAGGTGCAGACACCTAATTGCCCCGTAATTCAGTACCTACTAACTTAAAGTAGTCACTATTCAGTGATATACATTTCATGTAGATATTATACGTTGACATTTGAGACCTACTTTGACTTGAAAGAATATAAGAATTTAATTTAAAGAATGGATGCCTAATACGAGAAAGGCTACTTCCCTCGGTTCAGTTCGATTTCAGTAGTTGAATTCTACTATCTTTACCGATTTGGCTGAAATTTAAAATGGAGATAGATTATACCTTGGATTAAAACATAGGCTACTTTTTATTCCGGAAAATTAAAGAGTTCCTGCGGGGATCAAAAAAACTTGATGCACGCGGACGAAGTCGCGGGCATCGTCTAGTCAACCATAAAGTTGATTTCGTGTTTTGTAACACAAGCCAAGATAAGACATTGTGTAAGAAAATAGTATTCATTTGACAGGACAGCTTAAAAAGTAGCTACAAATATGTAGTAGTAGTTTTCATATATGAAATGATATCAAATGAAATATACATATAGATACGTATATCAAACAAACGTTTTAAATGCCTATCTAATGAATACGATTTTCTTAGGCAATCGTATTGAAAGAATTTAGATATTTTTACTAGCCATCCAACCGTACCAAGCCACCTATAGGTCTATACTTATCTACTTGCATAGGTAAAAAACTTCATTACCTTGTTAGCTGGTAAACCGAGGTACCCACTATCCTTACATAGCGGATGCACCTGCCACCTCGAGACCATTACAGAGCCAACGCGACGCCAAAATGGAAAGAGAGTGATAACAAACAATCCATAGAGCTGTTAGCTTTTCCGCCTGTTCAAACTAAACGTTCGCGTCTAGCACGACACGCCTCCTGAGAAGCGGACACGTGGCATTCGCTATAGTTTACAAATTGCAGAAAACTGTAAAGCAAAAGACAAAGTAAAGGAAAAAGTGGTAACTACCAGTAATTTAATAAAGTCTTTAGCAAATACAACCCTCAATAGCACAACGGTTAAAAGTGAAAAGTGAAAACTGAAAGGTCGATGGTTCAATTTCCATCCCTTGCACTGTTCACTATTGTCATATCCATCCCTAACAAAAGCTTCGCGTTTATTTGAAGGGAAGTGTTCAAAATAAGCTAGCTAATCTTATTTTAGTAATTAATATACAAAACAAAATGGTTTGTTCGAACACTTATAAGTCTAAAACGGCTGGATCGATTTTCATGGTTTTTTTATTTGTTTAGTAGTAGAATAACTATTAAAAACATTGGAAAATTGAGGAAAAAAAATTATTAACATTTTCTTGTATTGAACGGGGTTTTTTGATGGCAAGGAAAGTGACCTTTTACCCCGGGAAAACAGTAACCTAAGTGAAAGCGGACGAAGTCGCGGGCAAAAGCTAGTATGTATTAAGAAAAAATTTAATCGTTTAACAGGAAACACTTAAAAGGCCAGTAATATTGATATATTCATCATCTACATACCTATTATACAGTAAAAAGCCCCTATTATAGGTATACCGATATTTTGTAAAGTGGTGTAATATACATAGGTACTAAGTCTTCTGGTCCCTATCGAAGGCCATACAAGGCAATTTCTGCCGTTCTCCATTTCCGCCTTTACGCAAACCGGACAATACCCTGGCTCACACTGCCAAAGAGAAGGCTGAAATTCTGAGCACCCTCTTTGCTGCCAACTCAACGCTTGATGACGGCGGGAGAACACCGCCTACCATCCAACGGTGTCCATCTTCTCTTAGTGATATACGCTTCACTCAGAGTGCTGTGCGTAAAACTCTTCTCTCTCTCGACGTCAACAAGGCGAGTGGGCCCGACGGTATTCCTGCGGTTGTGCTGAAGACGTGTGCTCCGGAGTTAACACCCGTCTTAACGCGTCTGTTTCGGCAATCTTACTCCTCTAGTATTGTTCCGTCTTCATGGAAGACTGCCCTGGTTCATCCAATCCCGAAAAAAGGCAATCATTCGGATCCCTCGAATTACAGGCCTATCGCGATTACCTCTTTACTGTCTAAAGTCATGGAGCAAATAATTAACACCCAACTGCTGAGTTACCTTGAGGAGCACCAGCTCATCAGCGATCGTCAATATGGCTTTCGTCACGGCCGATCTGCTGGTGATCTTCTTGTATACCTCACGCATCGTTGGGCGGATGCTATCGACAGTAAGGGAGAAGCCCTTGCGGTTAGCCTTGATATCGCCAAAGCCTTTGATCGGGTTTGGCATAGGGCCCTTCTATCGAAACTACCATCTTACGGACTCCCCGTGCTGCTTTGTAATTGGGTCGCTAGCTTTCTTGATGGACGCAGCATCAAAGTCGCTGTCGACGGCTTTTGCTCTGACCCTAAGCCCATCAATGCAGGCGTTCCACAGGGCTCAGTGTTATCGCCTACACTGTTCATTCTGCATATCAATGACATGTTGCAAAACAGCAGCATCCATTGTTATGCAGATGACAGTACTGGTGATGCCCTTTACAAAGGAAATGCACAATTTTCCCGCGCAATGCTAGAGGAGAATAGAGCCAAACTTGTGTCTGACATTGAGGCTTCTCTTGATAAAGTGTCAGTATGGGGTTCGCAAAATCTTGTCTATTTCAATCCCTCAAAAACACAAGTTTGTGCGTTCACCGCCAAAAAGACCCCCTTCACCACTCCTCTTCTCTTCCAGAACACCCCCCTAGCCCCTTCCAACAGCATTGGGATTCTTGGTGTCTGCATTTCGAACGACGTCCAGTTCCGGGATCACTTGGAAGGAAAAGCTAAATTAGCTTCGAAAAAGCTTGGGGTGCTCAACAGAGCAAAGCGGTACTTTGCGCCCGAGCATAGGCTCCTACTCTACAAAGCGCAAGTCCGCCCGCATATGGAGTACTGCTCTCACCTTTGGGCTGGAGCACCCCAATACCAACTCCTTCCATTTGACCGGATTCAAAAGCGGGCAGTTCGGCTTGTGGGCAATCCCAAATTAACCAACCCGCTGGAAAGCCTGGAGCACCGCAGAGATGTTAGCTCTCTCTGCGTATTCTATCGGCTATATAATGGGGAGTGTTCTGAAGAACTATTTGACCTTATTCCACCGTCTCTCTTCTACAACCGCACCGCTCGCCACCGAAAACAATTTCACCCTCACCACCTGGGTGTCTGGAGCACTTCGACCATCCGATGTTCCAGATCCTTTTTTCCACGTACTTTGAAACTGTGGAACCAACTTCCTGCGACGGTGTTTCCACTGAATTACAACATGGGGTTATTCAAGGGGCGGACCAACAAATTCCTGAAAGGCCGGCAACGCATTGGTGGTGCCTCTGGTGCTACAAGTGTTCATGGGCGGTGGTAATCACTTAACATCAGGTGACCCGCCTGCTCGTTTGCTCGCTAAAAATATATAAAAAGTATTTTTTCTTGGAATTTAATATTATTAAATTACTCGTAATGTATAGCAAAACAATAACTCGAAATGAAAATCGAATGATAAACTATACTTGACTATATATATTAATGCAAAAGTATATCTCCGCGAAGACTCCGCTGTACTAATCTTGATCAAAATATATGTTATACTAAGAAAGCTTGCATCCTGGAAACGGATTACTTTTATTTCTTTTTGAAAGGCTAAATCCATGCCAAGCGAAGCTGGAGCTGGAGCAAAGGGATTTTTGAAAGGAAAACGAAGCATCAGCTTGTATTGTAGGTATCTACTTCATAAAATTGGTCATTCAGGTAAAAACTGTGGTGACGAGAAATCTGCCATGTAAGCTGTCGCATGACTGGCGGGCATGACGCCCACGCGATCGCCGGCGTATATAATATGCCGTGACTTTTGCGTCGTACACTGTGCTTTTGCTCTGATTGCCCTCTATTAATTAATATTAAGACCTACCTTATAAATAAAGGTGGTCGCATAAGAATCATATGATCCGTAAAGTCCGCCAATCTCGTCAACGGTTCGGCGATCAGCAAACAGCAGATACTATATTATTTACAAATGCCGAATATTCATCTCAATAAACAAAGAGGTGATGCACTGCATAATCGACGACTAACTAGAAAATAGTAACATTCATAGCATTTGCATAAGGTGCACAAAATACATCTACATACCTATACTTTGTGGGGTTGAGTATAGTACGCTTTTATGCAAGTTACCAATACGAGATAGCTTCAAGCTTCAAGTTATACAGTTTTACAAAACTGTAAAATATCATTACGTATTTAATACTATTTAATAAAGTATCCACAAAATTCAGACCATAACATACCTACCTACCTGGCAATAGCTGCCAACTCTAGATCAACTTCATCAGCGTTTCTTACGTGCGATACGGTTTTTTCAGATACACATTTTTACTACTAAAAATGTGCCAACATCCATTTCTATGCGATCACTTTAACAGTTACGAGAAGGTATTTTATGTCTTTCAGACTGTGTTACGCCCTAGACCTTGCACAATCGATTTTTTAACACTAACTTATTTCAAACCATATTTAATATATGAAATTTCCATTGATGCAAAACAAATATACAATAGATAAACCTAGTGAGTCTTTTACAATGGTGTTCAATCTTTGTGTTTCTCAGTCAGGTCTATAGAAATATTAAATATATTGGGAGTGATAAATCTGCCTTGTATGACACCACAGTCTACCTTAGTTAGAATACTGTCAGAAAAAAATTTGCATTTTTGAAAACTTCATCAAAACCCTTGAACCTAAAGATTCAAGGTGAATCTTCGAAATATTCAAGGTGAGTTCTAAAAAAGTGTACTTACTTTACTGATAAGTATTCTGCGGGTATAGCTATACAATCTATATATATAAAATTCAAAGTCCTGACTGACTGACTGAGATATCAACGCACAGCCTAAACTACTGAAGTTAGAAACATGAAATTTTTACAGTTGGTTCCTTTTATGACGTAGGCGCACACTAAGAAAGGATTATTGGAAATTCCACCCCTAAGGGGTTTAAATAGGGGATGGAAGTTTATATGAAACTCCGTCATTTTTCAAGCTGGTTCCATCAAAGTTGGTATTTGAGCTTTCAGTTAAAAATAAAAAAGTACATGTGTCACAGTTTTTGAAAATTCCACCCCAAAATCTAATTCCACGCGGACGAAGTCGCGGGGGCAAAAGCTAGTCGCGTTATAAATGCATTTTAACATGAAAATAAAACAGCTGCCAAAGTGCCGAATATAGGTATATTATTTCCAGGCCCGTATCCTATTAAGTAGCCATGACCCTGACTCGTGATATTATAAACGTCATGCATCAAGGTCGAGTTGATAATAATCAGCGATAATCTTAGGTTGAATGGTCTAAGGAAGGTCTAAGGCGACAATGTAACAATTCATGGGTTTAGTTTAATTTTTTCTCAATGAATTTAACTGACTGTAACACACGCAAAGACAAACTTAGCTCTAATTCAAGCGTACCTCTTGAGCTGCAGACATAATCTAAAACTTTTGTTAAAAATTAAAATTGTTGCAAGTGGTTGTTCTCTATAATCGTAAACTTATCTAGATCTAGAAACTTCTAGAAATCATTATTTACTATATATGATATTTTTAAATAAAAAATCGCATCAAAATCGGTCATGTAGTTAATCAAACAACTGATCAATTACTTATTATTAACACATTATGTACAGAAAATAAAATATCTGAACTCTGTGCATGCGATAGTAGATATTAATTCTGAATTATCATTCACCATCATCAAATCAAATCATCATCATTGAAATTGAAATTGAAATTATTTATTTGAAGTCTTTACAATAAAGTGATGCGAGAACAGACATTCAACACAACTCAACCTATTAACCAACCCATTTCTCAGTTCTCCTGTCCGTATGAGAAGTCACACATATGAGCATCACGTCTTTGGTCTTGCTGCAATATAGAGCCCAGCAAGACCAAAGACGTGATGTTAAATCGCCTAAAATGCCATTCTGAAAAACACCTAAAAGTTAGAGATGTGTGCCTAGAGTTCGAAACTCAAACAGACTAAACTACTACCACTTAAGTGAACAAGTCTGTAGGTTTAAATAATAAAACATTCAAACAACCTATTCTTAACAATTCAAAGGTAATTAAAACTAAATAATTAAGCATATACATTTAAATTACATGCTAAAGTATACATATGCATCATTTCTTTATCTTTATCGTAAATATTTAAGTGCCTTTAAACTTGAACTTTACATTTATATTCAGATAAGCGAACTCATATTTTTATCAATGGTTAGAATAGTGGGTAGGGTAACTGATGCTATTTTCTTGCAAAATAGCCTTATTTTTGTTCGCAATACGGTACTACTTATTAAAATGGTTGTTTGAAGCACATACATACATACTCGTAATGCGCTGTGTTGCGGATATGCTAGTAAGCGATACGGGTTATAATGACCCGCAGCTATGATACTGAAATACTAGAAAGGCTTAATAAACGGTAGATTTGTTTTTAACCGACTTCAAAAAAAAGAGGAGGTTCTCAATCCAACGCGTATTTTTTTATTATTTTTAAGCTATTGCATAGCTTCTATTGTGGGCCAGCGTGGAGACCGAATCCAGAAATTCCGTAACGAAAATAACCTGACACGGGACTCCTCTACGGTGAGCCGCTAGATGGCGTTGATAAAAAATGCTATGCAATAGCTTTACCGCGGTAGTCCCCGAGTGTCACACGTCTTTTTTTTAACCCCCGACGCAAATACGACGGGGTCTTATAAGTTTGACATGTCTCTGTCAGTGTGTATGTGTGTGTCTGTCTGTGGGATCGTAGCTCCCAACCGGATGAATCGATTTTGTTTTTTTTTTTTTTGTTTGAAAGATGAATTAGTCAGGAGTGTTTTTAGCTATGTTTGATGAAAATCGGTCCAAGATGGCGATGAAAGAGAATGTGTAGAATGATCATATGCATCTTCACTAAAAAGCTTAAAATAAAAATTAATAAAAATGCTTTTAAAAGACCGATTTCAAACGCCTCTGTGACATAGAGAAGATTATTTTTAGAATGTGCGACCAGCTTCAGAAGGCATTGTAAGTAAATCCAGAATTACTGTTCATGGTCGGTCACGGTCAGCTAACAAAAAATATCAAAATTATGGATCATTTAGGTTGGTTTTCATTTACAAAATGGATGAAAAAGGTGGACGCGACCTTAGCGTGTTGTACTTAACTCGTAGCATGACAATATTATTTTTTGCATAAAATCAAATACACGAGCTTTCATTATAAAAATGTGGAAAATTCATTTAAATTACAGCGTAACTAACAACGTGCACTTAATAAATTAATAAAAATATAATAACATGCTTTCATGTTATTTTTATTCGTTTACCTAATATAACTTGGCTTGTGACCAAAGACTTGTACACTAAAAATATGTACGAGAACATATTGGTCATAAGTATTAAGATATTGGGTAGGTAATAATATGTATTAGGTATTTTGTGGTAATACTTTGTTTATGGTTGATCAATAGGTACGCACTTACAAAGTTTGATGCAAACTGGCTGAATCCTACTAAACTTATTATAAAATGCGAAAGTTTGGATGAATAAGAATAAGAATTTATTTATTGACATAAAATTTTTACATTTTTCTATTGGTCTATATGGATACTTGTTTGTTACTCAATCACGCCGGAACGACTGAACCGATTTGGCTGAAACTTGGCACAGAGATAGATTATAGCCTGGAATAACACATAGGCTATTATTTTTAAGGAAAATAAGAGAGTTAATCGAAAAACCTCAATTAACGTGTACGAAGTCGTGGGCATCAGCTAGTATAAGTATTGTTATATGACGTCCAATATCATACATTTTAACCAATAAAGTACCAGCCAATCAGGTCTGATGGCGATCATCATACTATAGCAATTATTTGTAGACAATCCCACAGCTGTAGTAACTAAACGTGAAGTTATACTTGACTTTTCATAAATATTTAAGTATCCATAGGACATAGTTCCTTCTCAGTAGAGTTTTCAATTATGCACTAAAAAGCTATAAACATCTATAGGCCAGTGTAGGTACAAAGTACACACGTAACGGGTAGGTTAACATGACGAGGTTTAATATTGATGCAGGTTCGTCGACCATCGGGTATTCACCTTTGCAGTGTATAATACGTGTCAACGTCAATTACTCAGATTATCCCATACAATATGATATTTGATATATTCTAGGGGTTGTTTGAAAATGTATGAATCAAGTTACTTTTCGTTAGGAAATAAATTTGGGAGATAAATTAAATACACTTATTAATACATAGGTACGCTGAATTTTGACTGAAGTGCGTCAGGATCTTCAGGAATAGATGAAAACCAAGAGTATACCATTCCAAATTTCAGCCAAATCGGTAATTCGTTGTGGCGTGAAGGAGTTACAAATATCCATCCATCCTCACAAACTTTCTCATTTATAATAATAGTAGGATAGGATTGGTGCTATATGCCTACTCTATCTACTATACTAGCTGTTTGAGCTGATTTTGTTGGTTCGCTTTCAACCACGCAACTACGGAGCAACGGATAGATTTTGATTGTTTTTGTAAATATAATTATTTACTAGGACTTGGAGAGTGACTAAGGATAAGTACATTTTGTTCGTAAAAGGATTCCCGCGGGATTAAAAAAAATACCTCTACGCATTCGAAGTTGCGGGCAAAAGCTAGTAGGTAATCTATTTTTAGGTAACTCTAGCCATGGTCTAATGACGTCACCGATGGTGTCGTGCGTCGTATCTGTCCGACAATTGAACCCGCACCGGAACACACCTATAAATATTCATAGAACAATAGCGTCCTAAGGTTATTCTTGGTGTGTGCGTTAATTGAAACCAATTTTAATCAATTTTAATTTTCACCATAGGTAGGTATGTAAGTGGTAGAAGTTTGCTCTCCATAATGTTCTTAAAGGTGGTAGAGTCTGCCGATCCTCACTAGACCAGCGTAGAAGACTATGATTTAAACTTTTCGTAATTAAGAGCAGACCTGTGTAATAAGTTGAGCTGAATGAAAAAGTGGTAGGTAGGTACTGCTGTTTTATCTGTAAATAAATCATCATTCATAAAAGATGTTTCGCATGAAAATAATATATACAGAAATTGTATCAGAAAACACAGACTAAGCCTGGAAATACACGTCAGGTTTTTTCATCCGATAGTCTGATCCGGTAGCCTGATCAGGCTACCGGAAGGCATTGAAGCCATTAGCCTGGCAATACACGTCCGATTTTGTTTCCGATTGTCTGATCAGGCTACCGGATCGTATTTACTCGATACACATCCGATTTTTCCGTCAGGCTTTTTCTGAACTCAGTCGTTCCCGAGCTATCATCCCGAGTGCTTGCGTTTGGAGCAAAGCAGAAGAAAAGAAGATGGATGACGAGTTAATAGAAATAGAAATATTTTTTATTCAAATAAACTTTTACAAGTACTTTTGAATCGTCAATGAATCTACCACTGGTTCGGAATGCCATTCCTGCCGAGAAGAGCCAGCAATAAACTCGGCGGTCGCTCTTTTCAAAAAATTTTTTTTTACAATAGGTAATAAAACTATGCTATGTATACAGTGTTTCCACAATAAAGTTTCAAAAATGCAAAACAATCCAATGCATGTTAAGACAGGCAGGCAAAAGCAGACCCATTCCCGTTGGTGGCACCCGTTCACGAGCATGACGCAGGATCCAGCCATTGCTTCGCTCAACCATATTTGAGGGAACGTAACAACCCGCACCACACGACACCACCACAGAAATTTTAAAGAGAGGAAAGAGAAAGAAGAAAAAACGTCGCTATTGGATTCATCCAATCAATTTAACAAGACTTACTGAGAGTCATTTCTATTTAAAACATCCAAAATAATTCATAATAATAATAATTTTATTATTATGAATTATTTTATTTTTATTTTTTTTATTTTTTTTCATAATTTTCGCCCATTATTTGAACCACAACGATGCGTCCACACAGTGTCAGCGCTAGATTTTTTGGGCCCTAAAAATCCCAATAAGCAAAATTCCGCCCTAAATTTGGGGCTAAAAGCCCTAAGTTGGGAACCCTGACTGGCAAAATCGGAAGGAGTAACCGGATGTCTATTTTGTCTCATACTAGAAGTATGTAGACCGCGCCTTCAGACAATCGGACCGACAGTAAAATCGGAAACGCCTCGCGCCCGTTTCCGACTCGGACGTCCGATCCGGCCACCGGATCGGACGTGTATTGACTGTTCATACAAAGTAATGGCTTCAATGCCTTCCGGTAGCCTGATCAGGCTACCGGATCAGACTATCGGATGAAAAAACCTGACGTGTATTGCCTGGCTTACTTTGTATGAACAGTCAATACACGTCCGATCCGGTGGCCGGATCGGACGTCCGAATCGGAAACGGGCGCGAGGCGTTTCCGATTTTACTGCCGGTCCGATTGTCTGAAGGCGCGGTCTACATACTTTTTGTATGAGACAAAATAGACATCCGGTTACTCCTTCCGATTTTGCCAGTCAGGGTTCCCAACTTAGGGCTTTTAGCCCCAAATTTAGGGCGGAATTTTGCTTATTGGGATTTTTAGGGCCCAAAAAATCTAGCGCTGACACTGTGTGGACGCATCGTTGTGGTTCGAATATTGGGCGAAAATTGTGAAAAAAAAAATAAAAATAAAATAATAAAATAAAATAATTCATAATAATAAAATTATTTTTATTATGAATTATTTTGGATGTTTTAAATAGAAATGACTCTCAGTAAGTCTTGTCAAATTGATTGGATGAATCCAATAGCGACGTTTTTTCTTCTTTCTCTTTCCTGTCTTTAAAATTTCTGTGGTGGTGTCGTGTGGTGCGGGTTATTACGTTCCCTCAAATATGGTTGAGCGAAGCAATGGCTGGATCCTGCGTCATGCTCGTGAACGGGTGCCACCAACGGGAATGGGTCTGCTTTTGCCTGCCTGTCTTAACATGCATTGGATTGTTTTGCATTTTTGAAACTTTATTGTGGAAACACTGTATACATAACATAGCTTTGTTACCTATTGTAAAAAAAATTTTTTTTCAAAAGAGCGACCGCCGAGTTTATTGCTGGCTCTTCTCGGCAGGAACGGCATTCCGAACCAGTGGTAGATTCATTGACGATTCAAAAGTACTTGTAAAAGTTTATTTGAATAAAAAATATTTCTATTTCTATTAACTCGTCATCCATCTTCTTTTCTTCTGCTTTGCTCCAAACGCAAGCACTCGGGATGATAGCTCGGGAACGACTGAGTTCAGAAAAAGCCTGACGGAAAAATCGGATGTGTATCGAGTAAATACGATCCGGCTGCCTGATCAGACAATCGGAAACAAAATCGGACGTCTATTGCCAGGCTAACGCTAAACTATCCGATTATTATACTGTTTTGACAAAAAATAACTACAAGGAATTATGACGTCTCTATTAGATAGGTATATCAAATTGTTATCAAAATACATTGTTTGATTATAATATTGAACCCATGTTTTCAAAAGCGTTAATCAAGTAACTAATAGGTACCTACAAGGTCAAACCTACAAAGGAGTAAATTATTTTCGGAACAAGAAAACAACCCATTACTCAGCGTAGAATATTAAATGCATATTAACATATACAAGTAAAGATATTGCGTAATAATAGTGAGAATAAATAGAAATAGGTACAATTACAAAAAAACCCAAGTGGGCTATTGTATTTGCATAAAAATCCACGCTAAACGGTACCGATAAAGCCCGTTTGACACGAACTTTCTTCTACGCAATATGCAAGTCCGTATATTGGTTAAGGTCAGATGTATCTATATAAATGTATAAGTAGCTCTATGACTAGGCGATTGGCTACCTACTGCCGGTTGTAAAAGAATAAATCTTGTAATCTTGTATCTTGAAATTGCTTGACCATGCGAACATTATAAACAGGATGTTCCTAATTTTTACAAAAATGTAAAGTATTCTTTAAACTAAGATTAATTCGGTTTACCTGATATAGAATTTATTTGTGTCACATCATAGTAAATGTATTACTACTAAGCTATCCGCCAATATCAAGTATCATGCCTGAATACAGGCACAGTGGCTTCGCGAAAATCGAAACTGTGCAAACAAAAAATATTTTAAGATTGAATGTTTCGTTCCTTTGCAAGGCCAAAATTTAAATTTTCGTAATCAAAGTTGATCAAAATTTCAGACAAAAATATTTTAGATGGAAAGATTTGTACTGATTTCATAGTACAGAATTGAAGATAATAATTTCTCCGAAATTATATTTAAACAAAGGACTTTAAATTGCTATCCTACAAAATATTTTCGTAAACAAATCTTATCAATGCTTTCTTGCATGCAGCAATGCAGTTTGTTTTTACCTTTTTCAAAAAGTGTCATTTAATATGAACTAATCTGCTATGGAACTGCAAAAAATAAGTACACCCTTTACTGTTAACTAATCAGCTAATCTTTTGTGGACGTATCTGCTAGACTATGGGTACGAAGAAGTTTTACTATTCCTTACTTTCAAGCTTACTCTGGTATTGCCTCCCTTGCGAATAACATCTTTGTTTCCCGAGTTTATTTTTGTGTTTGTTATAATTGAGTTGTGGAAATGAGTTTCTGATAAAGTGGCCCCTTATCCAGCCGTTTTAACGAGCCCTAACTGCCAATTTAGAACTAAATATATCTAAATGTGATATGCTACGGCGATTCGTAGCAAATTCGTAGCACGCAATGAACACTGATTTTATTTACGCTTCTGGCTTCGAATCGATTGAAAAATATATTTTTCGTTAGGTATTATGATTTAAAATGAAAAAAAACGCATACTACAACGCTTAGTAACAATGCAGTTGTGCTATGAATTAGTGTAAGAGGACCTTTTTATGACATAACATCATAAACTTAGCTACTTCATAATGAGCTAAATAAAATCATTCGCTACGAAGATTCGTAGCAAAGTCGTAGCACTACGTTTATTTACAGTACTGTCTTGATTTTAATTTTGCCGTGCACGGCATGGTATTTCATGTAATTTAACCTGAAACGTATGATCCTAGCCGGTTAGAGTCATCGGCTGCTGGCAAAGGGCGATGCCTTTCCTTTATCGTCATACCGATTCGCTACGAATTTTCTCAGTGTTGGGTGTAATATCCTCAGGCCATTAATGGATGTGCGGTAAGGCAGAGTGTAAACTGAAGCGGATGATTGTAACTGCTCAGGGCTACCGGATGCTAGTAGAGGCCGAAATTTTGCCTCTGGCAGGTTAAATCAGTAGCTAACTTTCTGATTTCATAAAATTTTCCCTAGTACATATTAGAGATAGTGTCATCCGCCAATGGGAGCGTGGTAAGGCAGAGTATTAGCTGGATTGGGGAACTTTAGCCGGTCAGGGCCTGCTACCAGAAGCTGACGCCTTGTATCTGTCACGGCACTTCACTAACCTTACACTTTAAAACATTTTTCCCTAGTGTTGGGTGTAATATCGTCAGCCCAACTCCGTCAATGGGTGCGCGGTAAGGCAGAGTGCAAGCTGGAGCGGGTGATCCTGGCCGGTCAGGGCCACCGGCTGCTGGCGGAAGCCGATGCCTTGCCTCTATCGCGACATCTGACCAACTTTATAATTAAGTGTGATGCCTTACATGCAGCGGTTGAGAAAGGCTCGCTTCTGGAACTCCAGGTAGCATTATTTCTTTTTTAATTTCCTTACAAATCAATAGTAATGATATGTAGCTAATATTATAATTGAGACAGTAACTATGTCTGTCTTTGTGTTTGTTGCTTTTTCATGGTTCATAGATTGACCAGATCTTGACGGACACAAAGATAACTTGTTGGATTTTGAAGTTCTCATAAGATTTTTGAAAACCGAAGCCACGTTGACAAACTCATTAACGTCAGTTAAGTATATTTTTCGGTAATACTCGTAAATTCACGAAGATATTTAATCATAAATTAATTCATCTAATTAGTACAAGTAGAATCAAGAATGATGTCATGAGGTGAGTTGAACAAGTTTCAAGTTTTCAACTTACACCTTAATAGGGATGACACTTTGGACCCTTATTTTTTAACCGAGTTAAAAAAAAGAGCAGCTTCTCAATTCGACGTGTATTTTTTTTAAGTCATTCTTGTTTCGTTCAGTCCTCCAATACATGTGTAGTAGCAACCATTTGTTTAATTATTTGGGTACATCTGCAGAAGCAACCATTTGTTTAATTATTTGGGTAAACCTGCAGGAGCTTTTGGATCACGATCATAATCACCACAAGTACGTAGCGTGCTACGATGAAGCTGGCGTTGGTCTTTTGCACAAGGCAGTGTTCTACAGTTACCTGGACATCGTGGCATGGCTTGTTGAAAGATACCCACAGCTGGTGCATCAACGAGACTCCGTAAGTTTCGATATTATACGCCTAGGGACGACACAGGCTACATTATAGTACATGATTCTGAGTCGCTCAGCGTTAGAATTTTTTCATGAATCTTTTCGTGGCCGAATTTTTTTTTTCAATTTTCAGTAGTCGGCATTTTAAAGTCTTTTCTTTTTAAAAGGAGAATAAATGCACTCATTTATACTCCTTTAAATGTGGGATCCAAGCAGGTCTAATTTGGTTTACCCACGTTCATATGAGACACTGGCAAGGTGTTTTGATGTGTGGTAGGAGGGCCGCACGCCTCTCCACTACACGGCAGCGTGCCGCGACGAGGCGGCGGTGGCAGCCCTGCTGGAGGGCGCGGGCGCGGCGAGGGGCGCGCGGGACGCGGGCGGACACACGCTGCGCTGGCCCACTACCGCGCCGCTCGCACTCAACTCGCGCTGCCCACAGTGCCCAGCGCCGCCGACATGCCCGCCCGACCCAACGCCAACCCGCCCGGTGAGTGCACAGCTTTACTTCACTTTACATACTAACAACTTTAATTAGGTTTTATTTTATTTTACTTAAACTTATTTATTCAAAAACTTAACATTAATATTTTTATAAGGGCTGATTTCGTGAAATAAGTCTTCCGAGCGTAAAGATATTTTAGCAGATTTTCAATACAAAAACTGTCAGAAAGCCCAATTTATTCCTCGGTCAAACGTCACTCGACGTTGGTGAAATTGACACTAAATATTATATCTTTTATTTACCAATACAAAAAATAAAGCAAACATCAGTCGATGTTTCAGTGAAACCATTAAAATATTTTTTAAATTGTCCTAATTTAACGTGCTCTAGAAGTTTTTTTATGTATAAAACATGTGATTTTTAGCATCAACTGCAATCTGCAATTCAAAATTTTTTGAAAAAAATTCAAAATCAATTGCATCATTAATTGCAATATTCAAGCGAACTTCAAGAAAATATCTCAAATTAAATAAATAATAAGCAAGGTCTAAAATGTTAAATATACAACTATTTAATCATTTAACAGATCTCTTTCGCCACACTTTTTTTTTTAATTTGCTTTTTTTTTACCCGACAACGGCTTAGCCAATGATGGTTATGATGTGAGCAATCTATGTATATATGTGTGTATATTTACGTATGTTCCACAGTAGCGTGTAAATTAGCTGATTTTGATGAATGAGGTGTCACTGCGACAAACGATTCATTATTTTGGTCCGGACTACATTTTATAATTTATACGAATAAAATCAATATGATAGTAGATATCCATTTTCCAGAGTTTTTCTTATTGCTAAAGGTGGTTTAAATTTGACACTGATCAGCATTCACTCGTTACCATTCAGTCGTTTGATTTTCGCGCGTATGTACCTATAAAGCCCAAATGAGACGGTGCACCGTTCACCGTTCATCGTTCATGAACGAAGTACGATACCAGTGAACCTTTCGTCGCGGAGGCAAAATCGCCGGTGAACGGTGAACGGTCGGTATTTATACGGTTCCTTTTCGATGACTCATCGATGAAGCCTTGAAAATGAAAGCAAAAATCTCAAAAAATGAACCGTCTAATTTGGGCTTTAAGGAAGGCGGTCGGCGGGCGGTGCATCATTAATTTTTCCTGGTCTTGGACATTATAATATTGTTAGGTGTAGCGTGTCGTATTGGTCTAATGGTTAGCTTATTAGGCTGATCACATTGCGGGTCGTACAAAAAAGATTATTTTTTTTCTGTCAACTCGATTTCTCTAGTCGAATTGCCGGCTAGACTGTAGTTCTTTCTTTATCAACTGATTTCCTCCACGGCTGACATAAGGGAGGCCATATACTATCAAGTTTGCATGATGCTTAGGGATTCGAAAAAAGGAACGTTAACTGAGTAGTATCGATACTTCTGGTTGGATACCTAGGAAAGTTCCAGAAAGCTGTACCACTCCATCGAGAAAAATAACGCTAAACATCAGAAAGATAATAGAGTAGTCTGATGTCTGAGGCACGCAATATAATGATGAGATAAAAGTATCAAGTAATTGGAAAAGTACCGTACTTACGGTGCTTTAGCACACTAATAATAGTCTATAGTATTCTCTTTCTGATGATCCAAATGATTCAAATGAAGCAGTTGACTGATTCGAACCTTTGGACTGATCCAAATAGGTACAAATGATCCAAACTTAAAGAAGATACGTGTTTGCCACTTCTACTTAGGACCCTAACGACCATTGGCCTCACAACTCGATGAGCCATATCGGTAACTTTGGTCCTCCTACGGATTTCCTCATTCATGATTAATTGATCTCAGATACTCTGCGCCTCTCCATCGCCCGGTGAATTCAGTTTCTCAGCCAAATTCAGTTAGGAGAAAAGTGTTATTTAAATGCCAGTGTATTCTAGCCGTATCGATGAATAGAATAGAATAGAATATTTTTTTATTCAAATAAACTTTTACAAAGTACTTTCGAAATGTTTATTTGAATAAGAAATGATGAGTTTTCATAAGTCGTCAGATTATAAATTATGTTTATGTCAGGCAAAGGCTTGGCTTTCAAAGGCTTGGCCAAATGTTGCGTGGTCATGAGTAGGTATTACTTTACGGGCTTTCACGAAATAGACGCCGCGCCCGTTATTGTGTCATGTTTATTTAACTTTTCATTTCGGACACTGAAAAGGTTATATTTTTTAAACACCACGAACATTTAAGACTACTATTCCATTATAATATTTATTCTTCAGAATTGAAAAAGGATATTATTTCATTGACATAGAAACGAACAAAAGCATTTAATTAATTATACCTATCTAATATTTAAAAACATATTTTATAAAAATATAAAATAAAAGTTAAAACTTACAACAAAGAAATAGATTTTGACAAAAAATTTACACCTTCCAAGTGTCATTCATGGGCAAGGCCTTTAAAATCAAAACCTTTCTCATTTTACCAAATTCAACCGTGCGATAAAAAAACTTTGGGAACTCCTGCTTTAGCGTGAGCGATCGTAGAAAGAGACGAAAATTTTGTAATTTATGGCTAGGGCGGCTGATCTGCCTAGCTTATTGCAACATCTGCCGTAACTTTTTGAGCTTCGTTGATGATCCTTGTGTTTCACCCATTCACCAAGAAATAAAATGTATTTTCATTAAAAGACTTGGTGACCTTCACTGCCGTAGGTATACCTACCTAATTATAAAACTCGATTTAGCCTAGTAAATTACCTTAGTATAATGAAAAGGCGATAACAATTCAGTTATTTCCAATCCAATAGCGTTTGATCAGATCTTGATTGATCTAAGCACAGTTTCGATTGTTTTGGGTGT
The DNA here is from genome assembly GCA_038048805.1 of Hipparchia sbordonii. Taxonomy (NCBI): domain Eukaryota; kingdom Metazoa; phylum Arthropoda; class Insecta; order Lepidoptera; family Nymphalidae; genus Hipparchia; species Hipparchia sbordonii. The sequence continues at coordinate 9,064,244 of JBBIWI010000008.1, read as the reverse complement.
TTTGGAAAACCGCTATTATGCTAATCGCAGTCATAATTCCGACCAAACACGCGAACTTGTTGCTCCATTCAGCTAGTTTTTGAAGGCTCCATAAAATACATGTTTCCAAATAAAACATATCGTGATAGCAGCATCAAAAACAATTCAATGTACTCTTGTATAGCTAGCCAGATTTTCTTTTTTTATTTATTTATGGACAAACCTGAAACTCAAACAAAAAACTACGTACCTATGTACCTACCAAGCAATGCAACAAAAAATGACAACATAACATGATAACATAGGGGTAGCTGTAAAAGCAAGTTTGCTTTTACAGCTATGTTATCTACCCCTATGTTATCACAATTCACTAGTTAGTGAATTGTGATTAAAGTTTGAGTAAAAGTACGTTTCTAATATTTAACACATAAAGCAGGTATAAGGTACAACTTAATTTTATTATTTTTACGCAACTACGGGAGTCTTATATTCAACAGTGTGTAACACGTGTATTTAAATGTACGTATGTGTGTGATCGTTGAATGATCAGTTTCTCATAAATATAACAATTGCCAATCATCTTTTTTTTAATCTGACCGGCTGCTATAAATATGTTAGATATATGTTGTACCTGAATACTTACTCCTACCTATAAATATTTAACTACTTAATGTAAAGCTGTTTTTTCGAGTTTTCCCTGGTTTTTTTAAACCACTCCTATATAAAGGCGAACAAAACAAAAAACAATTCAAGTTTTTTTTTTTTAAATCTATATTATTTTTTTGAGTGGTCAAGCCGTTTTTGACTTTTAGCCAGACTAATGAGCAACAATTGCTTTTTATTATATTGATTAAAAAGTAAAAAGGAAAGTATCTACCTACTACCAGTTGTAGTTGAAGGCCTCGTGCCCTACAAACTTTCATAAATTAATAGTCAATACCAGCTAATAAATGTCTATCGTGTAGTTCTGATAGGTACCTAGGTGCGATCGATCCGTGGCATGTCATTAAATAGTAACAACGCGTCTGTCTGGCATCAACCAGTCTGACAGCGACCTTGCCTGGCCACTTCATTGCACAATAATTTGTCCTTAATAAATACCTACTGGAAGTAACCACCGGTTAACTTAACCAGCTGTACATTTGAGCCGATTTATTCATGAACGAGCTTTAAGCTTGCAAGCTTAGCCGTACGGCTTCTGTATCTGTACAGATACAGAAGAAGATTCCAGTATGTGCGAGTTATCTCATTCGAACGAAAAAAACGATCATGGAAAGAGAATAGATACGACAAGTTTGTAATATGGCTAGGGCGGCTGTTAACATTATTATTATTTTATTTTCTGCTTTTTTTTTTAACTTGAAACCTAGATTCCTATCATTTTTTTTCTGTAAGATTAATTATAGAAAATACATAAACACAGTATTCCTTACTACCATAAAAGAAAATAGAAAATACACTTTAATTCTGTCATTTTTGTACGCAAATACTTAAGTCTTTTTTTATTTTGCGGAGAATTATTAAGTTTATTTTTATGTTCACCTATACCTACATAGTACATACCTACTACTTAGGTACTGTGTCGATTAAACAATAAAACTGTAGTGTTTGCGATATTTCCCGTATTGTGGGCCAATTCACCTTGAACTTTTTAATCGATTGACAATACCAGGAAAACACACCTTGCATAGACGGCTGCCCCGTTTCAAAACCTAGTAAGTGTGATTGACTCAATTTTACAGGAAACCAAAATAAAACATGTTTTGTGGTAGATGGCTTAGCGAAGTAATAAATAAATATATGAAATAAAAGCTTTCAAAGCAGTTTATTTACAAAACATTAATTTATCAACAGATACTGAAAAGTTTAGAAGGGCTACCACAAATATAATTTTTGATCCCCTGTAAAATTTTGTCAATCATACTTACTGGGTTTTGAAATGGGGCAGCCGCAGAGTACAAAATGATTGAAAATATTTAATTAATTTTCTACGAAATAGCGACGCTTTAGAATTTCCTTTTAAAAATAAAATCCTTTTCACACCTGGACCAAGGACTAAAATCTGGCCAAGCAAGTGCGAGTTGGCTCGCACGCGAAGGGTTCCGTACCAACGTAACAGCAAAAAACGTCGAAAAAATCACGTTTCCTGCAAAGGGGGGTCCCCTTTATTTCCATTCAGTGAAAATTTCAAGTATCTACCTATTGTGATTCATGAGATACAGCCCACTGACATTCAGACTGACGACGGACGGACGGAAAACGGATCCTTAGTGATAGGGTTCCGTTGGCACTCTTTGCGTACAGAACCCTAAATTTACGATCTACGCAACGAATATTATATTGCAATTGTATTATTATATTGCAATCTTTGCTGTTATACTTAAAGATGCTTTTAATATTAAGCGTGATAATTTTTTAGGGTTGGTAATTAAGCGGCATAACATACGAATATGGTGCCATGAATGTGACATGGGGCGCCTGCAACGCGTGGTGTGGGAAGGGCAAGGCGCAAGATTACTCAGCGAAGTGTCCAGCCAACCGATTGTCAAGAAATTCCTGGAGGCTGTGCCTTATATCATGGTAAGATCATGGAGCGCCGCCGTGCCTATAGTAATAAAATGTATCGAAAAACAAGCATTTTTCAGAAATCGCGATTTTCTATTTTTTTTTTACCGTTATGTTATACAGTGTATTTCTAGTATTTTTAAGGCTTAATTGCCAATATATGCTGTAAGCTTCTTTTAATAAAAAGTATAAATTCTTTTACAGAATACGATACGCGATATACATAGCGCTGTCATTCGGAACGATTTGGAAGGACTTATGAAACTTACCAGTGATCCAGTGCCGCCTCAGGCTCTATCCAGCAGGGATGCTAACAGCATGACAGCAATGCACAAAGTATGTACAATCTATTTTTCCTTAACTGTCTTATATGCACTAGTTTCTTGCAGAAAGCCGTAAGCGATGCACTAAACAGAGTGCAAACGAAGTTCTTACTGTACGACAGTTAAACTGTGCTACAAGCGAAAAACCAAACTAAAGAACGTCGTAAGGGCCTGACTACGTTTTCTGCGATTTGTGTACCTTTTATAGCAAGGTTTCACAGAGCGGTTCTCTCCCACGCCTGTAGTGGGCGCGATACAGCTGTTATTTCAACACCAAAGGTTAATGCGGTCACGTAGCCGCCGCGGTTGTGGAAAAAGACCGCGGCTGTTGGTTGGGCGGTTATTTACAATCCCGAACCAACTGATCGCAGAGTGTGCGGGCTACTACCGACAAGTTTGTGGATGACCGCGTCCTGCGCGGTTCTACTAATATCCCTCAAGAGGCAACTAATATCCTGGGGGGAACCGCGAGCAATTGTGCCCGACATGGGCGGAAAATGCGCAGTGTAGTGTACTACTCAATTTTACAGACGTATTATTAGGTATTCTGTGATTTTACATACATAATCGACATTCAAAGGAGGCCCGATACCACTACGGGCGCTGGTGAAAACCGCTCCGTGATTTCTTAAGCTTAGACAGCTAAGTAAAAATTGATTATACATTATAACCGTAGTTGATATCAGCTGCATATTAGGAAATGCCTTCAAAATCACTGATTCATATTTCTTCAGGCCGCCGGTCTAGGCCATGGTGGAATTTTGAAGTATATCTTAGAGCGATACCCCCAAGGGATCAACGATGTTGATAATGATGGCCGAACACCTCTTCATTATGCTGCGGTCATGAAAGACGACCAACACACTTACAAAACTCTCATAAGCGCGGGAGCCGACGAAAGCGCTGTTGATAATGTAAGTGTATGAGATTCTCTTGTAACCACCGATTTCAATAACTTTCGCCTAACCTCCTTCAAAGTTTTACCATCGAACTGCGAGAAGTCGTGAGCGTTGGCCTAACGTGGCAGAAATCCAACTTACTCCTATAATAATTTGAGTACCTTCCAGGCAATAGTCAATAGGCATCTTCTAGACAAGTGCGCTCCAATCTAGACCAGTTTTGTCGTCAAGCGCAAGTCTATCTAGCAATAAAAAAAATCTAATACAAAATCCGTAAAATCACAAATATATTTTAATCTAGATAATTAGTGGAGTTAAAAGTGTTAGTCAATTTTTTAATCAAATTAGAAAACTTTTGTAAAATTTTACTGTATAGCATTATGCAAGTGAGGTAAGGATGGTAATAATTATAACAAGGCTTCCGAACGCGCCTTGGTCTGGGAAGAGCCCAAAACAAACTCTACCCGGTCGCAGAAATACAACAGTATTCTTGAGTCAAATCTTTTGAAACGCAGTAATAATGTGTAGTTGTAGTTTAGCATCTAATGTTATTCCCAAAAAAACAGCTCTCCCTATCATTAATCTGTACATGTACAGTCTCTATTCGTGGATTGATTTTATTTAAAACACCTTTACTATTATTATAAAAGATTCGATTTTCGACTTTTAAGTTTTAGATTTTGGATGTGATACGTTATTGAAACCGGCCGAAAAACAATACAAATACGTTTTCCATAATCTAGATTATCTTTTTCATCGTACTCATGATTGTCCACTTACAATTCACTTACAACCTCAATTTGAATAGTTTCTTAGAAAATAGCATATTTAAGTAGTGATAAGAATATATGTTTTTTTTTTTTAATATAGAAAAATAAAACTCCAGCTTACTATATCAATAGAACCCAAGATATTGATAAGAATCTTTTCAAAATATTACCTGAAGCTCCAAGAACTCCTTCTAGTACGTATCCGTCTTCATGGGACTGGAAAATATTAGATACTGAATTTATAGGAGAAATGAATAGTAAAAAAACTAGAAAGAAAAATTTAAAGGTTTCAAGTGAAAATATTTCCTCAAAGAATAACACAAGTACAATAACAGATAGCATTGAAAATAATAATGTTGCATCATTGAAAAATAGCAGCACGCATGAATTGATTAGTGATTTACCAGATTTAAATGATAGCGATAAGCAAATTGTGAGGAATATTGAACCTAGCGAAAGTCAAACACAAAATAGTAAGGTGAGCTTCGCATGTTACACTTTTGCGGATGTCATTTTTGTTAATTTGCATTGCTTTTAAGCAAAAGGCATTTGCATGAATCATATTTCTAATTTTAGGAAACCACTGAACCTATTGAAGAGAAAAATGATGACCAGGAAACCGAAGAGATTAAGGAAACAACTGATGAAGATGCCAAAAATATATCCACAGATAATGGTGAAATAGAAAATGTACCTGTCCCAGAAGAAACTTCAAATGAGAGTCCTGAAATAGAAAAAAAAGAAGAAATGAATGAAGAAAATGTGCAAAATAGGGCTTTAGATGAAAATATCAATTCAAATGAGACAACTGAGTCATTATCACAAAGTACTGAAATCAAGGAAAATAAAGAAGAAATAGAAAGTCAAAACAATGAATTTACAGAAAATGCAGAAACAAATAAAGACAAAGAAAACACTGAAGAAAATGGAAATGACATTTCAAATAAAGAAAAAAACATTACTGGTATTGATAAAAAAGAAACTCCAAATGGAAGTACACATAATAGTCCACAAAAATTATTAGAAGAAAGTAAGTTAAAAGAAAGCTCTTTAAAAGAGGTACAATTAGAAAGACATGATCACGTTAATCACAACGATGGAGATAGTAATGATAAAAACATTAATGGTCACAATGATAAACTTAAACACAATGAATCAAATGAACACAATAGCACAAATGGAAATGAAACAACCAACATTGCACATACAAAAGAAGAAGACGAAGATATAAGTGAAGGTAATACTAATCATGATATCAACGAAGACGACGATGATGTACAAGTACAAGAAATTTGTCACCCTGAACATAACGACATTTACACTCAAAGCGCTACATTAGAACAAATTAACGGCAGTGCCAAAAGAGGTCGCCCCCACACCTCTTCTGGTTCTACACATCAAATATAACCACTACATTTTAATTAATATAATATAATGTATATAGGGGTCCCTAATGAGTTCAACATTTTTTGGTTGTTTTGCTAATTAAGGAAACGTCATCAACGGCAGAAATATTCAAGAAAACCTTATAGAAGGTATTGTCAGTAGTGAAGCTGAACAAGAAACACAAGACGCTAGTATAACACATAGAGACAACTCAGTTCGCAGCAGCAATGTTGTAGTAAGTACTTATTTATGTCATATAAATCACAAATCGTCACGAATTTAAAGGTAACAAGCCAGATCAATAAGAACCTTCCTTGTGATGTTTATTAGCGTAGAACCAACTTAGCACCTCAAATACCTCACATACACCTCAACACTCAAAGTCTTAGATTAATTTGCTAGCTTCTTAGACTCTATGTTGACATAGTCCGCGAATGCCTTTCTATACTTTTCTTAGTAGATTTTTAATAATTTCACTTATTTAACTACACAGGACAATGAAATTGATCCGGAAGTTACAGATTTAATAAATACAGCAAACATGGAAATGTTAGCTACCTTAGTATTAAATGGAGAAGGATCCAGATTGATTGGTAGGCGATCTGGGAATGTCGAGTTACAAGCTTTTTTAGATAACGTACCAAATTACATGGTAATATTTTTAATATATTAAATTAAATGGTAATATATTAAAAAAAAATTGCAATTTAACATTATACATTTACCTTGTTGTAGCAAAAAATAAATAGAGTTCATATAGCAGCAAAAGAAGGCAACATTAGAGATTTGCAAGCAGCTTTAGACCGTAGAAAATTCGCAATCGCACGCGACCCCATTTCAGCCAATGGCGCTACTCCCTTACATGTAGCTACGGTTCATGGGAAAACTAATATAATTAAATATTTAGGAGGAAGGTAACAATAAACTCTACTATCACATTTTTTAAATATTTTTTATTAATTCATGAATTAATTGTTAAGTACGATTTTAGATTCCCTGAAACTTTATCCGCAGTGGACTTTGAAGGTAGAACAGCTTTGCATTTTGCAGCAGTATTACCAGACAACGGACACTATTACAATTTATTACAACAATTGGGGGCTAATTCTAAGGATTTAGACGATGTAAGTATAATGTTGCGTTTTGGTTTAGAACTGAACTTTTAACAAATGTACAAGATGTTTTAGTACCTTAAAATGTTAACTTTAAGATTGGACGCTCTGCCGAAGATTATTACAAGAACCCAGCTCTCCTACCATTCAGACAATTACTATTAGATTTCGGGATAAGTGAAGAGAAAGCTAAGTCAATGTTCTCCGATCAGGGTAAGTTGAACATAAGCCAGAATTAATGCAATGTTAATCTGTATAGCTCGCTTATTTAAAAAGCTTTTGAAAATATAAAAATATTATATTATTAGTTACAATTGTAATATGTGCAGTACCAGAAGATCGTGTATCGTCGCGGCGTGTCTTGGATATACCTGAGACAATAGATACTTTGGAACGATGCTACAGGCTACTAGCATCAGCCAGACCGACACGAACGCCGCTATCTGCATCATCTAACAAAGCAACACCATCTCATGTTTTAGGAAGATTTCTCAAAAAACAAATCTTTGATTTAATTAAATATAGAATAACAAAACTTGATCATAATCTTTTTGATGTTATATGGCCGGCTGTTAAGAAAATACCAGATAGCAGAAACGTAGCACAAATTGTAGAGGAAGACTTCCCAGGTGGAGTTACAGCTCCAGATTACTACGTGTATGAAGTGTTTGCAGAGTTTATGACACCGCTGATAAAAGATCTCCACAACATGAATATTCTCTCAGAGTTGCCTCAACATCCTATTTCGGATTTTGCAAAAAACGTGCCACTGTCAGATTCATCAGAGCCATTAGTAGAATTAAATATTGATTCAAATGACGAATTTGTACTCTCAGGTACAATGGAGTGTTCGAGGAATTTAGATGGATTTGAACTGCCATTAAATCTTAAGATTGGCAAATTAGAAAGTATTGAAAGAATTATAACAACAGTTTTGATGAGAGAAGAATTTTCGAGAATTATTGAACAATTGAGCCCTGAATCCGATCAAAAAGGAGGTTCCTATTATACGTTGAATGAAATATTGGAAAAACCATCTGAAATAGGTGCTGCTTTAGCCGCATCGGGTACACTAATTTCTTTATGTGACAGGGATGAAATCGACGATTGCAATCATCTTCATGGAAAACAATGGCCTTACGGTCGTGGAGTATTTGTGAGTGATGATAAAAATGTGGCAGTTTGGATAAACGTTCACGATCATTTACGGGTTGTAACATCAACACCGGCTGAATATCCAGGAGAAATTGGTCTTACATTTAGTAAACTATCGTACATTATGAAGTATCTACATGAAAAACTTGATTTTGTGTTTGATGAAAAGCTCGGTCATTTGTCGAGCAGACCTACATTTTTAGGAGCTGGTATACATTTTAGCCTTATAGTAAACTTTCCCGGGCTGGCGAAGGATTCAGATAATATGAAGCACTTATGCGCTGTGAGGGGACTGCAGTACAGAGAAACCTTAAGTACTGATATCGCTAGGATAACCAACTACCAGTGTTTAAGTATAACGGAATCAAATTGTTTTAACGACTTCGCTACAGCAGCTTCTAATCTTTTACATCTAGAAAAAGATTTATCGATGCAAAATTCTGATCACATTACGACTATGCTAAGCAATATATTCCGCAGAAAAAGAAGCAGCTTGGCTGATATTCACGATGTAAAAAAAATACAAAATTAAAAATTAATAGTTCCTTTAATACTTTAGTAGATATTGTAGTAATAATTTTAGAAGCACTTAAGTATGATGTTCCTTTTTATTTTTCTTCTTTTTGGTGAAATATTGAGAAGACAAAGGTGCGCTGTGAGGAGTTTTCTGCAAACGGATAATATTTTTTAATGTTGTAAAGTAAAATGTTCAACAAAAGCTTAGGTCAGTATCTACTAAATATTACGTGTTCGTAGAAGCTACCGTGTTCGTGTGAACATTTCTATTGAGTGACGTGTTTACTAAGCAATCGCTTCATCACCGTCAATTTTATAACAACCAACGCTTTTGTACCTATTCTAAAGCACTATGCAGCACAAGGCACCTTTGTCTCTCAATAGGGTATTTGACTATTTTTTTAACAACAAATAAAACAGAACAGGTAAAAACAGAATTAATTAAAAATTTACGAAGTTCTTCTTTTTTTTCTTGGTTTAGGTGCATCAAAAACAAGAAGAAGTAATGACATTGTTCTCTTTGATTTAACTAGTTCTCAGTTTATTGATCAATTACGATTGTTTGTTCAGCCACTGGATTCGGCTTGAATAGACAATTAAATATTTCGGTATCTATTAAATAACAATAATGGTCAACTACCCTATCTTACGTATCAGTTTCACCCTAATAAGTTGTATTTGTTTTGAGTGTTATATAGACAGGTGGAAAAAGGAGTGATCTACTGCCTTCCTAAAACTAAAAAGTCGTTAACTACCAAAACCATATTTTGAGCTATGATCTAAAAAGCGGCATTTTAAATGTAGATTTATTATTGCTATATCATAAATTACAGCAATAAGGAGCATACCGATTAAATAGATAATATACAGAATTTTTTTCCTCAAAAAATCGTATTTGGTGTAATTTTGTTTAACGACGTTTTTAGCTTGAGGAAGGCAGTCTAGGCTATTTTACTTTTTAAATGTATAGAGTTCCCTCGTATAAAAATAAATTGTTGATAAGGAATTGTTGTTTCAGCAATTGCTAATCCTTATTATGCTTTAAATTTCGACGAATTAAAAGCGACATTTAGCATTTCGGATACAGAAATAAAAATAATCTAAATCCAAGCTGATGATGAAGAAATGGGAATGAACACGTTAATAATAAAACTAATATCAAAAGTTTCTATTTTTACGTTCGCATCGTGCAAGTTTTCTTTTGAACGTCCCACGTTATTATATCGAAGGCCAACTAAGTGAATAATTAAACACTTTCAGGTATGGGCCACGTCACTAACGGCCACATGGACATTCCCATCTTTCACACCGAAGAAGGCAGATACCTCGCCAAGTGTAAGCAATTCTTTACAGTTTATAAAATGGAAAACATTTCAACAAACAACATTACGTATGAGAACGATGAATCGGACTCTGTTTTTGCAGCACTCGGAGATCCTTTGATCAAAGGTCTGACCGAAGTGGCTAACGTTAAACCGAAGGACCCAGTGGCTTTCCTCGCGACTTTTCTTCATAATTTTCCCGATCAGGAGAAGCCTCGATTGGGAACTCAGGTAACCATACTTTTATTACTAAGTTTTTTTTTATTTGATGACAAGATAGTCTTTCGCTGCGATCTCACCTGATGGTAAGTGAATATTTTCTGGAATAATCAGCTGCAGGAGGTCGTATTTGTTATTCTTAAGGATGTGGCCAAAACACTCCAGCTGCCGTACTTTTATGGCCTTATCCAGCCTCTGCAGCACGGTCGTGCTCTCACGATGGACCCAAGAAATTTTAGATATTGGAAATGCCTAATATAGACAATACGGAGTGGCTATGGAAAACAATGGAAAGTTACTACTAACTGTCAAACACGCATTTCGTCATTCCTCAAGTCCTTAGTTAGCAACTATCGATAGCCACTGAGATAGAGAACAGTCCTACTGGTAATTTAATTAAATGTTTTAAACAGGAAACAAATATAATAGTAACGAAGGAGACGCCCGAAGTGGACAACGAACAAATGCCGCTGGATCTCGGAGATGATGACGATGAACCATCAATGAAAGAGGCAATAAAAGAAAAAGCACAGACGGTTGCTCGGACAGCCGCAAGAACTGCCGCACGTACTGCTACGCGAACTGCCACGCGTCCTCATCGACCAATAGAGGTGAATGCTGTGGAACCCAACGCGGACGCCAGTCCTGATGCTCCTGAAGCAGCCTTTAGCAGTGATAACAGGGTTGGTTAACGTTATCTCTCAACTCAGCAAACTTTGTACACATTAAAGAATAGCTTTTTTTTATTTATTTATACAGTAGAGGAAATCCTCATAGACATCTTATTGGCAAAGATTATTGGGTAGTGCCGGACTCTTACCGGCTAAAACCCCTTCTGTCTCCTTGTTGATCGAGTACCCACCTTTCAGCCTACAAAACGGCAACACTGTTGTCTTTTTGTAAGTCCTTTCCAATCCTTTTCTATTTTCTTTTTTATCCGACTACGGCTTTGCTATCTTAGATTGCACGCTTGCTAACACTTTCCAAAAAAAAAAAACACTTTCCTAAAAATCCTAAGCTTAGCCTCGCTGAAAGAGCAATAGTGAAACTTAATTTCAATCTAATCTATCTATCTTTTAACTACCCTGTGCAGGACGAACACGGGCAGTCAATGCTACATTTCGCAGCAGCGAGGACTCACACAAATAATGCATTGTTCCAACTGTTGCAAGAATCGGACGTCAGCCTTGGATATAGAGATGAACTCTATCGTACTGCTCGAGATGTTTCCATACAAGCCAATGTGTTGGAAAACACTGCTGAAATAGATCGATGGGTTTTGCATTTGGCCGCTAGAGGTAAGGATGATACTACTGGCATCACCAGTACCTAAAGTTCTTAGCTTTCATCATAGCAGCCTACTTACCCCAGAGACCGCTTTCCTGCTACGTTCCTACCACTTTGCATGATCTAAAATATCCCCGAAGTAAAGTACTGTATCTATATCTGTCTATAACAAAGGAGTTAAATTTTCAAACTGGGTAGGTTAGGTAGGTTAGAAGTTAGTAAACAACAGTTGAAATAAATTCATGTTTTTAGCATTAATAACATATGCACATTCAAAAATAATAGGTTAACTGGTTTTTCTCAAAATGCCGCTTACAAAATATTGTAATCCAATAATCCAAATATGCTACATCAACTTACAGAGAAAACTGATAAAATAATGGAGCTGCTACTTCAGGGTTACGATCATATTCTGGATATTGTTGATGACGAAGGAATGTCGATATCTGAAGTGGTGAGGCAGCGTGGTGACGATGAAATGAAGAACTTACTTGCGTCCATACCTGCTTTTGAGGTGATTTAAAGAAGCGTAAACGAACATTTCAATATATATAATAAAAATAAATAATAATGTCCTCCCGACCAAATCCGGTCACGGCAGCCAATCTCCTCAGAGATTAGCCATCTGTGCGGGAAATATTATAGTGCACAAGTATGTGCGCAGACACGGGTGCATTCTCTTAAAAGAATTCAATCAAAGTGACATTGTAGTCTCGTGATCCCCATTTTGAAGCAATAAATGATAATGATGAGGACGGGCGATGTAAATAATTAACTATAGGTACTTAAGTATGATTTGTAAGAGTTTTGCAGTTATGAAAAAATATATACCTACTACGTAGCCATGCTTTAACATGAATCATGCCATGAACTTGACTCACGTACCTATATATTCTCCTCACATTTCCAAACAAGTTTAAAGCTTATGTTAGGTACGGCAATAAGAGTGCAACGGGTGGAGATCAAACCGTCGAACTTTCAGTTTTGAGTCCGCTCCTATTGAACCGTTGCACTATTAAGGCTAGTATTGTGTTCTTTGTGTTACCCAGGAGTCAAGGGAGACCCTTCATGGCGCAGTTCGTCGAGGAGATTTGGCCGCAGTGCAGGACTTGGTGAAAGCTGAAGGCGGACGCACCCTCGCTCGAGCGCAGAACACCTTCGGCAGAAACGCGCTGCACATAGCTGTGCTGGCGCAGCATGAAGACATCGTGGCTTACTTGGCTGAGCATTGCCCTGAGCTGCTTCGACTTGGGGATAATGTAATCTATATACCTACCTATATGAAAATCGACGTGTGTATGTTCTCTATGAACTGCCAAACGGCTGGGCCGATTTAGATAAAATTTTCAGGTAATCTTAAGATTAGTCCAGCGGGTCATTCGGTGAAGTTTTGTAGCAGTCAGATCAACAGATATTTTTTTATTTTTTGTCTATAGATAAAAGTAACGCTACCGAATTTCTCTATAGATTGCAATCTCACTCTGCTCGAACCAAAGACTGAGTTAAAAGCGAGATAAATTATTTGAGTCAAGATATAACATATTTGTGTCGCATATTCTCTATCTTGTGTATGAACAGAATACCCGTGCGAAGCCGGGGTGGGTCGCTAATTTATCTATAGATTGCACTCTCACTCTCGGCCAATAATTGTCTGAACTTCATTTGCAAGCCGAATGCAAAGTTGCAGTTTGGCTGCAGTTGTGTAGTTGTAGTTTTCAACACCGATGCAACCGAGCTTGAACACTCTTTAAATTCGAAGAGTTCTTTCATTGGCAATGCATCTAGAAATACCTATTATTATTTTGAGACATCGCGATTAGTTGCCCGGTGTTGACGACTGGTCTTCCAGACTGAGAGTAGACTGGAGAAGTCTTCTAGTTAGCTTTTATTGTATTTAAAAATCAAGTTATAATTTTTTCTCAGCTGGAGCGTACTCCCCTGCACTACGCGATGGGTGTCAATAAGATGGAATCATTAAGCCACTTGCTGATCCAAGCGGGTGCCAAGCGAGTTCTCAAAGACCTGAAAGGGCGTCAACCATCGTACTATTTCATGAATAAATCTGATATACTTCGTCTCAAGGAAGAAGAGGAAGCTTATTGAAGCTTTAATGTAGCGATAAGTAGGTACTTGGTATCAGCAGCGCGATAGAGCGTTATGAACTTGAAACTGTAGAAGTGTAACAATTTATTGAAACTTCGCAAAATATGATCTTAACCATAATCACAGTATAAGGACAGTCGCTATGTAAAGCTTAGCAGGTAACGGCACAGTCTTTACTCAATAAATGGGTCCAAATTGACGGATATCTTTTGAATTTCATGTGTGAATAATAACCATCGAAATTAGCTATGAAGTGTGAACCGAAATATTTCGAAGTTGTAAAAAGTGATGAAGGTCTCAAAAATGAAAGCAAATTATTTATTGTCCATTTTAAGGCTATTGCATAAAATGATAGCCAGAACTTTTATACCGGTTTCACAGTAATTAAGTGAAAGTATTCTAATAAATAGCGATAGGCTGTTTATAAATTACTTAAAATAGTAAAATCTGAAATTGGAAATTGATAAGAGCAATTTTTATACCTACGTTGTACTTAATTCGTTGCAAAATAATGTAACGTGAATAGAAGCAGGCGTTACGTCTTTGCGGAATTCCTTGATAATACTGAAAAAAAAACTTTTGTACTTTTTTCAAATGAAAGTAAGTAAATTTAGATGAGCCTTATTTTGATGTGGGTAGGTACTTTGATGTTGAATGATACCTTGATGATAATTTAGTTTAGTTTTTAAAAGGTACTTATAGGGACCCTTAAAGTACACCGATATTTTATGTCTAGTATGTTTTATTAAAAATTAAAACGATGATAAAATTTGAATGTATTTTATTGTTATCCTACGTACATTGACAAGAGTAAATAGTAGGTACCCATAATTAAAAATTATATCATATTCAACAACAGGGTAAGAGATCGTTGCAGACATTATAATAATCTAATACGTAACAAAAAAGCTATTCTAAAAATTCAAAAGTTAATCTAAAATAATAAACTAAAAAGTTTCGAAGTGATTACGTTAGTAGGTACCAATTGACACAACTCGTAATAATTTTGGTTATACTTTTTAACAAACTTGTGCTGGAATTTTGAATCTGTGTGGAAGAGGCATAAAGTTGTGCGGAGCCCTTTTCTTCATGTCAGGGATTGCCAAGGGACAGGGTTTATGAACATTTGGGAAACCGAACCACGCATACCTAAAAACGAAATGACTATCATTAGTATCTTAATATTAAAAGCCAATAAACGAGCAAATTATTTCGCACAAGTATTCGTAGCTCAATAGAAGAACTCTGACTTTTGCTACCCAAAGTGAAGCTTTAAAACACGATAAGCTTACTGTTAATAAACAAAGCTAAAAGCACGAGTTCGCCACTCCAGTACCTTGGGATCTCAAGGACCATCAGTTCTTCGAACAAAACTATGCAGCAGAAGCAACAAAACCCAACGGTCTTGTTGTTATAAAAAACGCGAACACGAACATCCGAATGCGACTTTTCTTTGGTGGTGTTTTAGTTAATGGTGCGTTAATATTAACCGCCTAATTGCCCTCCTTGCCCTCATTCGCTGATCTCCATAATAGAGGTCAGTGCCCTGATTTCTACTCACTAAGTTCTCCTTGATTGAGAGGCACAGGCAACGGTTTATTCTTGCTGGTTCGGAGCCAGTCGCGGTAGGCTCGCTCGCCCTGCACGCGGCGACGCTCCTCCTCTATGGCCGCGCGGGCTGCCTTGCGTTCGGCGCGAGTTTTCATTACTAGTAGGTATTAACAAATAAATTAAACTGAATAAAGAGTTTTAAATCAGAATAAATTCAAATCCATACTATAAAACTTATAGGTATGCGAAAGGGATTTTCTTTTTTCTCGTATAATACAAACGTATAACTTCCACTAGCCATACGCCAATCTAAATCACTGGGCATTTTCAAGAACGCTGTAAAGAATCATTATCTTGCAAACTGAAGACGACTCTTATAATAATTATCATGTACAATATATATTAGTAGTATAGTATATATTAGTCTATTTTATGTATATATAATATAAATATATATAATTTTGTTTTATTTATTTGTTTATTATTGGTATATGTATTAGTATGTAGTTATTTGTATGTACGTATGTTATAGGAAATGACCACCTGCAACGCATTTCTTCCTTAAATTTTCCTACTCCTAAGGTTGCTGGTAGAGATCGCTACTAAGCGATAAGGCCGCCTTTTGTGTCATAACTTTTGTCTCGTCTTATATATTTCTTTTTTTTTTCTTTGTTGTTGTTTTGGTGCAAATAAAGAGTTAAATAAATAATAAATAAATATAACATGGCGGCTAGGTTCTTAATCCAGGAAAGCTCGCGTATTCGCGCAGAATTAATCGACTGTAATTATTATCATAGCTCAGCCAATTTACACTAAACTTTTATTTTACCTAAACCACGCAAAATCAGGCGATCCCGTAGTAGTGAAAACCTTTTTTGAAAAAGTTTTTGAATAATTACGCACAAACTCAACGAAAGAACTTAACAGGTACCTATGCTTAGTTAGTGATGATAAGATAGTAGCGGATTTATCAAGAAGCTGAGTAGGGTGGTAACTATCCCCGGCCAAAGACTTCCACCAGACCAGACCAGAAACAATTCAGAAATTATAAATTCCCAAATTGCCCCCGCCGGGTATCGAACCAGTTATAAGACCACAGTATGCTCACCACTGCGCCCGGGAGATCGTCTTGCATAAAACAGGTGAAAAATTATCTATATCGGTAGAGACGACAAAATTTGAATAACCTACTGACAGCAAACACATAAATCCGCCACTATGATAAGCATACATTTCATCTCCTCCTCTTTCTTCTTAATCCACTCAGCCAGTTTCTCCTCTTTATCCCTCAGTCGTTTCTTGCGCTCCTGCTCGCGTCGCTCCTCGGAGCGGTAGTGCCGCATGATCTCCTCCGCCTTGCGCCGCTCCGTTTGCGCGCGTTTCCGCTCCAGCCACTTCTTGAACGACTCCTCCCTCTGCTCGGGCGTTGTTGACGCCGCAACCTGCATCTTCATCTTCTCCAAACGTGCTTTCTCTCGTTTCTGGAGAATAAGTGAACTTGCGTGGGTCGTGGCCGATCGCGCGATCAGCCCGCCGCGATTGATACGACAAAACTCAAATAAATGGTGACACCGACCATACGCACTAGGCGTATGTCGCCGGGGAATCTGATCTGCCTCATATTTTTTTCAGTGTTCAGTTAGTATTGTCGTGTCAGTCGCAGCCCACAAAAGTTCACCTTTATAAAACTGCAGGTAGAAAGCAAATTTTTAATCTTATATAGGTACCTACTATTATGACTTAGGTACCTCCACACTACATGTGTAAGATTAGGTATAAAGATACCGGAAAATATACCTTTGTGAGATTAAAACCTTCTTAGCGGCATCATATTATTATTAAAATCAATACCTATTGTTATCACATAAATAGGTACACAAAATACCTTATAGACACCTTCGAGCTACAAAGATGGGTTTTTTAATGCTTTTAAATATATAATAACCTCATGTTCTTTCCTCGCCAACCACTGTTCAAATGCTTCTTGCTTCTTCCTCTCATTACGCTCTCGTTCTTCCTTAGCCGTCGCGCTAGTTGACACCGAAGCCACGGACAAGCGAAATGTATCCGAACCGTCTTCGCGATACGTGCGATTATCGCGTGACGTCTCCTCCTCATCGCAGCACGCTTCTTGACTAGCGAGGCGACATGACTTTCGCTTTACGCTTCCAGAGGACGCTAGAGATATGCGCCCAGTAAGGAAAGGGGTGGAGTTGCTCCTGTAAGAACTATGTGGATGCGGCGTGACTTCTTCTAGTAAAGAAGAATCTGTTTGCAACGAAGTCGCAGAGTGAGTGGATTCAACCGTCTCGATGCAGATTGCTGGGTTTATGTACCGTGTTTTACTCTTTCTAGACCCTAGAGATTCTGTATCGCTGTGGTAGTGCACATTCTCGCCGGCTCCATCGAAGACGTGATTTGATTTCCTCACGTACAATTCGTATTTTGACCGATTGCGTGCGCTGTCGCCAAAGTCACCCTTATCGATATCACTACCCATAGCGTCAAAAAAAATAATGCATACCAAATAAAATTGAAGTCAATAAACTAAATCAGAAATATGATTCTGACAATTATTTAACATGAAGGCCTGACGTCAGTCTTTTTTTTTTTTTTCATTAAAATTTAACATTTATGGTTGGGTGCCAGTTGGGTTAAAAATAACTCTGTCTGCCCGTCTGTTTGTTATGCTTTCACGCCAAAACCGCCGAACCAATTTTTTTTTTTTATTTTTTTATTTTTTATTCTATGACAAAAGATAGCCCTTGACTGCGATCTCACCTGATGGTAAGTGACGATGCAGTCTAAGATGGTAGCGGGCTAACTTGGAAGGGGTATAGCAGTGTAAATTCAACCCATTCCCCTAATCGGTTTCTACACGCCATCGTGCCGGAACGCTAAATCGCTTGGCGGCACGTTTTTGACGGTAGGGTGGTAACTAGCCACGGCCAAAGCCTCCCACCAGACCAGACCAGAGACAATTTAGAAATAATAAATTACTAAATTGCCTCCGCCGGGAATCGAACCCGAGACCTCCCAGTTATAAGACCACAGCGCTCACCACTGCGCCAGGGAGGTCGTCAATTTTAATGAAATTTTAATGAACTTCAATATTAAGATCGGACCGTGGAGGACATAGGCTGCTTTTTGATACAAAAATTAAAGGGTCTGATATAAAGGATGTTAGTATTGGATTGTTGCAATTTTACTCCCAAGAGAATGTAATCACTTATTCGTTTTACTCCATAACTTCATCAAACCTGAACCAATTTTATTAATTCTTTATTAGAAAGTTCGTATCATCCGGTAGGTAAATAAGTAACCGTAGCTGCCAATTTATACCGATATAAATTTAATGTATTTAGAGGCACTTCATTATTTAGGTACATAGGTACATCTTGGAGGATATAACCAACAGGTACATAGAACTTACCTACCCAAGAGAATATAACCACTCCGTTACCTACCTTTTTTTCTATTTCTATCTATTCCTCTCTCCCCTCCAAAGAAGCGAAAAGCAACAGGTACGGATCGAACCGACGTCCTTTCAGGTTTCAGTCCACCCATAACCACTGGACTATTGGGTTTCATGATTGGGTATTATTTATGTTTATATTTAGATACTTCCTAAGTAATAGTTATGTATAATGTGTTATTGAAATATTCTAGTTTGAATGTACCTATTTATCCTCAAGAGCTTAGTAGGTAATGACGAAATCTGCAGCCGCTTAAGTAAAACATCAACATAATTCATAGAAATGTATTTTATTGGTTATAATTTAATTAATATCTGCTGTATTTAAAATCAATCACATGCAATGTCTCGAGATGGTTGGTGATAGGTACATTATTTATTTTATCAGAAATATTGTATCGCTTTTGTACAGGCACTTCTCAAATGAAACTGAGGGTAAAATAAATTAAATGTTAGGTTTATTCTAATTAAATGTAAATACAATGAACTTAATACTAGTCTCGTAAGTCGTACTTAACGGCTTAGTCTCGTAAGGAATAAAATTTGGATTCAACATTTGCGGTAGCACAGAATTCTAAATCACAGTTCCTGTAGCAAGATATACTGTAATATAATCTATTACATACTAAAATAAACATATTACATAATAATTAAAAGACAGTACGAGCTGGGTAGTATCGAAATCTTTGATGATTTTCGTGAGACCCACGACCCACGATGAGACGAGATCTACCTATGTAAATGTCAAAGTTCTGTATTACTACCGTCTTTTACTTCTGATTTTGACCTCACAGAGTTTTCGCTGCCGAAACGCATCGAATTTCGTTTTACCAAACTGGTACTAGCAGAATGCCTACAAATTAAATAATGTCCAGAAAATAATCTTGTGTCCAAATATACAGGATGTAAGGGGACATGCTAACGAAAATTTTGTACATAGGTTACACTTAATTCCTATAATTAAATAATTATATGGTTACGAATATTGTAATTCTTGAGCACGGAATATTTCACAAACACCAAACGACGATACCTACACGCGCAGTAGGTACGGCGCCTCGCAAGCGAGAGTTTGTAGGTACTTAGACTTCACTTTAAGAAAATTTTTCGTACTAACTTTCAAATTCTCACCGTTATGTCGTAACTCTTGTATTCATAATAGTAAACAAAATATATTATGTAATATAATAGAAATTGAGATATAACAAAAAAACCTTCGAGAGTATTGAATTTGAAAGTAAATAGTACAGTGTAGGGTCGTTTAAAAATAATATTAATAAACAAGCTTATAACGCCTGTTAATTTCAGCTTTCCGATACAACCCTAATCAAACGTCAAGAGGCGGAATTTTGCACTTCCCTACTGCTAACTTCATACACAACTTCAGTATGGTATATATTGCAATACACGAGAGCGCGTGGCTCATGGTTGTGTGTATATCGTATCTGTATAAGTGTGAGCTAGAGCTTGCTCCCACACTTCACGGCACGCATACTTATGCAATGTGCATGTACACGACGTAACCACAAGTAAAGCTCACGCGCCCTCGTGAATTGCAAGAGCTATAACAACATTGCAACATTTGTGAGGTGAAGTCAGTCTGAGGTGACGAACCGTGTCTGTTACCATTTGTAATGGGTTATATTGCTAGTCTCGCAAAATAATACAATAATAGTCTTGCTACAAGACTGCAATACTATGGATGCCTATTTTTTACTCACTAGGATAGGGGGAAATCTAGCTATTCCTAAATACAGATTCGACAATCGCCTTTTATTACGTATTGCTTTTTGATTCTGTCAAAATACATTTTATCTATTGGGGCGTAAGAAACAAAACGCGGGTGTAGACTGTAGGTAATATACTTTTGCAATACAAAGCTGTGTAATAATAACTAATGGATCAAATCAGGAAATATTGTAGTGCACAAGCCTGTGCGTAAACACAGGTGCACTACGACCAATGAATTTTGACAGATTGCTAATACAAAAACTAAAAAAAAAAACTATCAAAACGCTTTGGACATCCTTCATCGCGCGTTGTGGATCTAAAATTTATACTAAGTTGATATTCGGAAACCGCTTAACAAATAGCACTGAAGTTTGTGCTAGTACTAATAGCTATGGAATATAATATCTCGTCTCCAGATAAATATGTACAGTGAAATGATCTAGTGAATAAAAAACAAGGTTAAGTTAATAACAAAACTTTCTGGCCGCTCTCAAGTTCACACATTCGCACTATAATAATGCTTATCACCGACTTAGGCAAATACCATTCAAAAACAACAACACGGCACGATTTTGAGGCCAATGAAATAGCTTATGCCGAGTTATTTTATCCTGAACAATAAAGTTTCCTAATTTCACAAGTGTATTCGATACACACTCACTATTCCTTCGATCTCTTAGTCGGTTTGGATAAATCTGCAAGCTGAATTAGTACAACTTCCTGTAGGGCTAACATACGCCCCACGAGAAAATTTTGTCTATCCATTTATTTACTCACAAAATTTTCTCTGGTTTACTGGTTTACGATTCATGTAAATATAATAATATATTATTGTGACATAAACCTGATCTGATGATAGAGCTAGAACTCTGTAATAAAACGAAGAAACATCAAGTTTGGGCTTGTTTGATTCTTACTACGCACTGGTCTTACGTCACAAGTCTTGTTATGACGAATCAAGGACGACCACAGTACTAAGTACTACTTCTAGGCTCTGATTGAAAGTTGCTATAGAAACTCTGTAATAAAACAACATAACCCCATCAAGTTTGGGCTTGTTTGATTTGTCTTGACAAGTACTCTGGTTCTAGATGATATACAGGGTATGATGATGAGCCAGCTTTTTTTAAATTTATACTTGTTAAAAATGCAACTCACATTCAATGCGTGACCGGAGCTTAGTTGCTGTGCTTGCATGGTACAGCTTTGATCAGACTACCCTTACTTTCGACAGGCCATAAAGTTTGGTGTGACACATAAGTTCCGGTAGTTACCCTTAAAATTCACAAGATATCCTTGTATGTATGTCTAAGATTACTAGTTGAGATTAAGATTAGGACCTAATATAATGATTCTGCATTGGAGGAACGAGGTTTTTTAATTTTCTCTAGATTCTTGATCACGATGTCGTGTAGGGAACAGTAGCGGTTGCGGATCTCGCACATTACGAGCCACAGAGAAAGATATTCCTTCTCGTCGAGTTCCTGAAACATATAACAAACTCATTACCGTCTATTTTGCAACATATATTTAAAACAAGAAAAAGTAAAGATGGTGGACAAGACAATAAGTTATTATTGAACTAGAGCAAATTAGTCTACTATAGTATACATTATTTATACATATTATAAAGCTTAGACTCAAACTGCGACTTCCCGATTAGGAGACTGCAGTTCTAAACACTACACTAAGCTATTACTGCTAAGGTGTGTGATGTTTGTCAATTTGAATTGGGCCAGTGTGGTGAACTGTGAATGAAATGAAAATGAAAAATGGAAAAGTAGTGAAACATTAATGAATCACTCATGATACAAAGTTTATAATACAGTAGAGATTATATACTCACTCTCACTGCTCTTCTGTAGTCATCAATGTGTGGATACTTAGCAACCTTTGAGACAATCTTGGCCCGTGATATGAAATACCGTGAGATCTGATCAAAGAACGCCGCAGCCTCCGATTCCACTGACTGTATCTCTGCGAGGGTGTCCTCTTGTATTGACACACCAAAGTTGTTGCCGTCTTCAATTTTAGGGATCATGAATGAAATCCACATTTTAAGCTGTAATGAAGAAAGAAATACAAAGTCTATATTGTCTATGGCATGGTACACAGGATCGTGATCCACAATCAAATTCACTGATTATATGAACTGACAGTACTGAAGGTTCTACAGACTACAATCAGGCCTAGAATACAACCATGATGCTAATCTCAGTCTGATTTGCTTAGCATTTCTTGTATCAATTATTTTTTTTTAATAATTTGCTGAACTTGACTAATATTCCCCTCTCCAATCCAAATAAGCCAAATCCTCCAAATAAATAATTAAATTGGAACATAAATAATTTTTTTTAATGAAGTATTATCATGAGTTACCTTCTGAACAATTGGGTTGCGTTATCATGAACTAAGATTGTGACATATTAATTACTAATCCAATAAAATGATTAATGCTCAGCTTGGGTAATATTCATTAAAAAAAAATCTTACCAAGTTTGAATCCTCAACAAGTTCTCTGATGTGTGGTTTGACAAGATGAATGAGGTCGCTGAGAGGCTTGTTGCATGGTACAGTCCCGTTAGGCAGGGCGTACACCTTGGTGCCTTCAATAGATGTGTTGCTTGATACTTCAGATGAATCAATGCGTTGTCTCTTTGCATTGGGCTCATTAGACAACTGAGCAGGTGGTGGCACTGGAATGTTCAAGTCCTGCAAATATTTGAGATGGATTTAAAATTTCATCATTGAAAGAATTCAATACAATATGATGACTGTCATCATTTCAATTCAATTTCTGAGGCTGAAATCTATAGACCAAACTCTCACTCAAGACAGAATTAAAACGAGACAGATTGAAGGTCGTAGCCGATTTACACAACTCCGCTCCCACCCAACCAAAGTATGAGCATTCAAATATGGACTTAATATTGTGCTCTGTAGGTGCACTTTACAGTAACAACACTAAATAGAAAACAGCGCGCGGTACCGTTATCGTACCGCGGTGTTGTTACTGTAAAGTGCACCTCCAGAGCACGATATTAAGTCCATATTTGAATGCTCATACTTTGGTTGGGTGGAAGCTGTGTTGTGTAAATGGGCTACGACCTTTATGTCAGAGCATATTTGTGTCTCGTTTTAACCTCTATCTTGAGTCTGAGCTGAGTCAGAGCACGCACTATGGATCTCAGCATTAGAATTAAAAAATGACAAACCACCAAGTGCGAAATGGCAGACTCAGCAATAAATGTAACAGCAGATTAATGCCTGTTTTTCATAACTCCAGTTCCATAACTTTTACACGCTAGCTAAGCTAAGTAAACAACACTTTCTGTCAATTTTGTTGTACCTTTAGCAAGTATTGCCATCGGGTAAGGGCATTTAGGGGTTACCTACATATCCTACATAAGGTATGATTTAGTAATCATTGGTGAAAATAGGCATTAGTACTATTTGCTTTAGGAACTACTGGTGCAACAATCTCTGTTATGTGAAAAGTTGTCAAAGGCAAGTTAAAGGCCAGAATTTTTATCACATTTTTAGAATTATAGTGACCTAACTAAAAATGTAACTTTGGTTTAAATACATTTAAATTTAATATATATTACCATTCCATATATAAAAATCTACAAAAAAAACATATTTTTCTAATAAAACACTGCAAATACCTTTAAATTTACTCAACAATATACCTTTTTGAATTCTTTTTTGCTCATTGCACACAGATTGCAATTTTTGAATTGGGTCACTTTAATTGTAAAGGTGTGATATAATTCATTTCTGTTGTTAATCAATACATTATTTTTAAAAAAAAGCACTTGTTTGTTAGTGCCAAACTATATTTTAATTCCATTAAATATAGTATTAACATCAAGAAGTTTCTCCACTATGGGTATAAATGAAGATAAAATTGGTAGGTATGGAATATTTCCTTCAAAAAAGTCCATTCTTGTGAGAAAGGTGCTATGATTAATAATATCATTATAGTATCTATCAAATAGTTTGAGTGAAATATTCACCTGATGAACGTCAGACAAATCTCGATTTTGGAAATTTGAGGTTTCGAGAAGTTCATTTAACTTCACAATCTTTTCTGGAAAGCCCTTGATTATTAAGTGCTCTGCCTTTTGTTTGAGGGAATCCTTGTAGTCCTGAACCTAGAACAAAGGGATCTCCCTGAGAATAGCTCTTTATGACACTAGAAACGAACACCGAGTTGGTAATCGTCAAACGTCGAACCGACCCCATGGCCGTATCGTAGTGAGGTTATGTTGATTTTACAGCAAACAAATTATCGCCAGATTGGCCATAAAACGATTAATAACTGATTAAGAATCAACTTACACATTCAAAATTTTAAAAACACTACGTAAGCCTTACGCATAGTTTTAACAATGTGCAATAGCGCAACATACTTGATATAGAAGACTACAAGATTTACAAGTTAAAGGATTAACATTACCTTCTTCGCGACATCTGCCATTTTATGTTTAATACAAACGTTCCTTTTAAACCTATTATATATTCCTTAAATTTCCTAAATTCTAATTGTAATAGCGTTGAAACCGCACAACTTTTTGCTCAGTTTGACTGATGACTGGTTATTGCTTTTGACTCATAGATGATAAGTAGGTACCTACTCTGTGACTCGATCACTGACCTCCATATTTAATCTATGATTAACACTAGACTAGCTGTATATAAAATGATGGTCTTAATTTAAGGATCAATTTGAAGCGCCTCTTTTGACATAGGTATAAATGTCTTTGGAACTAATAATATTGCAAATAGCGCACCGAACTCTATAATTTATTTATGAAATCATACAACATCAACAATAACTTTAGAGATATTTATCTACCCTCTCTACACTCGCAATCTGCTTCGTGCTTAAATACATAATCCTGCATTCATACTTTTAAATTTTCAATTTAGGTAGGTACACTGTCTTATTTTTATTTTGTGTGCCTTGTGATGAGATCACAGAACACTATTACTCCTACCGGAAGATGAGATTCGCTTACGATTCGCTCACTAAAACAGAATGGTTTAATATTATCTAATGTTCGGAGTCTCTGATTCTCTTGACGCTCGCCGCTCGCTGTTGTCTGTCGGACTTGGAATATTTCACAAAACTTATTATTATTATTCCTACCACGTTTAAATTTTCATCTTTTACTTCCATTAGGTATTTTTAGCAATAAATTGCCATGGAATGATATTGTTACTTTTGTGATTTTAATTTTATATATTTGTAAACATGACAACGACAGTACACACACCACAAACATATAAGAGTTATATGTTTGTGACACACACTTAATTTTTTTTGTTTTGTCCACTGCAAGAGAGTAGTAGGAGTATTCCTTGATCCACGTCTCCCGTTTTTATATACCTACCTATATTAAATATTTGTCACAAAAAATTAAATATTATACCTTAATAATTAAGCCCAAATTAGACGGTTCACCGTTCATCGTTAATCTTTGCGATGAACGTTGCACAATTTTGTTTTAAAGTTCGGCCGTTCAGAGAATGCGTTCCTGACACCTATCAGTTAGTCACGACTAGTGATGGGCACAACATAACACTGAGTTCGTTACCGTTCCTCCAAAATGAACCGGCGCATTATTTTAAGATTATTTTCGTTTTAAATTGGCGGAATCATTTAAAATTTATATTTTAGTTATTTAAGTAGAAACCAAAAAAAGGTAATATTCATATAATAAAATTGTTTTATTTATTCTTTGTTACAAAGTTACTTACAATCTGTATTTCTATGCAATAAAGTAAGTACATTGAATTGAATGTGCGTACAGAATATTAATCAGACTCCGATTCGCTTGAGGAGGTGGTGTCTTCATCATCTTCGCCTACATGTATAATTATATTATTATCAATAACAGAATCAATCCTCATATCTCGGTCAAAATGTTCCAAAATCAGATTTTTAGTCTATTATAGTATAGTAGTATATTATAAGTATAACTGTATAAGAACAGATTACGATACTTGCCTGTTATTTTTAGCACAGCACTACAAATATAAAGCGCTGACATAACCTTGTAATAGCGCAGTTTAGATTTAGAAAAATATTGTTTACCAAGTTATTTGACACTCAGTTTGGCACAAAATTATAACATTCATTGATTATTGATATAATAATGTTGTTTTAATGCTCATCAATTGTTAAAACGGTAAACAACCAGCAAAAATATTTTTATCGTAACTGCAACGCCATTACAAAGCTACGTCGTCAGTTCAATCGCGACGTGTCAGGAACGCATTCTCTGAACGGCCGAACAATAGTAATTGTGGTTAAAAATGAATAAATACTAGACATTGATCCTTGTCATTTTAAACTTGACTAGATGTGGGCACATCCCTGTCGACATCGATAAGACGTCTCTATTGATACATTACAACCTTGGCTTTGACAATTATTTTTTATATTGGTTGGTAGCATTGTTTTTCTTCTTTATGAAGTTGGCTAAAAAAAGTATGAAATGGCTCGAAAACTTTAGTTTGAAGTTCCGCCTACCCTTATGTCTGTGGTTCCACCTCTTAAAACGAAGCGATTATATGCTCTTGGTATAGTTATCTGTGACCTCTGTGACCAAGAGAATATTATAATTACCTACTTCTCTGATCACTTCGATCTGTGGTTTAGATTTATCAGTAGGTATCTAGGTTTGCACCGGAGCGAAATTTCGAGCATCAATGATTTTCACCGGTGATTTGCCATTCTCCGGAGATTCACCGGAGATTTTTTTAATTTTTTTTATTTCCGCTGAATTCGAACATAGATTTAAAATGTTCTAGTAACTAGAATGTAATGGAATTTTAAGGGCATTTAATATTGTGTGAACTACAAATGATATTAGATGTATTGTAAAAGTTTTAAACAAAACAACAAGGTTTTAGGTCTTCAGATTTATTAAAAATTAAAAAACTGATCTTTAGTCGTAATTGTATTTGAATAAATTTTATTAAATAATGAACAATGTTGATCAACAAACTTCTTTTTATTTAAATGAGTTGATTCAATAATAACCGGTGAAACACCGGTTTTTCTCCGGTCTCCGGTGCAAACCAATAATATATAGTAATCTGTGGGTTTAGCCATAAATTATTTTTTCTGGTCTGTGCCATAAACGGCCATAAATGAAAATCTACTTTTTATCCAAGATTACAAGAGAATATAAATCATTGTTTTTATTTTTCCGGTGATTTTCTCTTTTTTGTCGAGAAAATTTACTAAAATATTATATGAAATTATGGCGTCATTTAAATTTAACTTTTCGAACACCGTAGAGGTTTTGGAATCTCAAGGTATAGCAAATACTCTGACCATTAGGTTAGATTTGAAAGAATCAATTAAAAACATTTATAATAAAGTAATTTGATCCCACTGTTTAAGATGATGATGAAGATAAGATCGCGTGGTTAAGCAGTGAAGAAATCATTCCTAGCAATCAAATCAATGATCTAGACGAATTGATCACTCATGCTAAAATGTTTACATGTGGTGAAGTAGAAATCGGATATGTTCTAGCTTGTAATACGACTTATTCAAAAAAGACTGGTTTGAAGAGTTTAATTGAACTGTCTGAGAAAGAACACAGTGATCTTGTTGCCGGCAAATATGAAGGTATTACTTGAAATATTATGTTCGACTAAAGCTTAGCATATAAATCTATAGGTATCATTTAAATAAATTTATGTGTACAGGTGGTCTAAAAGTTTGGGAGTGTACATATGATTTAATTGAGTACTTTGAGAAATATCCTAATGAAATAAACTTTAAGGATGCTAAAGTCTTGGACTTGGGATGTGGTATTGGAATCTTAGGAATATACGCATTTTTAAAAAATGCCTTTGTGACATTTCAAGACTATGTAAGTATAATTTGTTTTACATTAAGACTCAGTGGTAATGTCAGTATCTTTATTTTATTGCAGTCATTCATTCTTTATTTTCAGAATAAAGAAATTTTGGAATGCTTTACAATACCAAATGTTCTTTTAAATATAGAAGAGGAAGAAAGAGAAAATGAAATAAAAAGGTGCAAGTTTTACTCTGGAGATTGGGCATCATTTGATAAGTTACTTGATAAGTCAGAAGTTTTTGATATTATACTAACATCAGAAACTATTTATAACCAACAAAATTATAATAAACTAATATCCCTATTTCAAAATAGGTTGAGTCCTAATGGCAGAGTATTTATTGCTGCAAAAACTTATTACTTTGGTGTTGGAGGTGGTACCAGGCAATTTGAAGCAGTTCTTAAGAATACTAGTAATTTAAAAAGTAAAGTTGAGTTCACAACAAACAGTGGTATACAAAGGGAAATTCTTGTAATAAATAAATCATGATGTTCATTATTAAATATTTAATTTATTTTTTAAAAATATAATTATACTACCAAAACCCACAATAAGTACCGAGGTAAAATGGAAGACTTGCCTTAAATGTACATTACATACTGCAATATAAAATATTTCAGTTCCTAAATACTTTGCATAGTTAGCACACAGTTGCTTGGCGATTACCAAATTGGATACAAACAAATGAGGTAATGTATTGACACATTGCACATTTAACGTGTGGGCTGTGACAATAGCTCAAGGATATGCTATGCTTTAGGCGATTGTGGCTCGTGCTTTACGTCGCTAATAAGTGATCAACATTTTAATTAAACAACTAATAAAATGCTAAAATAATCTTTCATAAAAATATTCTTACAAACTAAATTATTAAATAAAATATTTTAATATGTTAAGGGGAAAGTCTTTCATAAACCCATCCATCTTCACCTTCATGCAACAGTTTACCATCTGGTAATTCTCCTTCCTTATGGATCCTAAATTTGATCCTGTCATGCAGTCTATCTCTTTGTCCTTGCCAGAATTCCACTGATCTTGGACGAATAATGTAGCCACCCCTAAAAATAATAAGACAAAAGTTTATTATAACCTATTCCATTAGCTTCAAACACTTAATATTTTTTATAAGAGACATTTCTAGTAAAGCTGTAGGCTGGTTTGTTTTAACGAGGAATTTTAGCCCGAATCCTGATGTGGAGAAACGGTTTGAATGGGAATGATCATGCACCTGACGATGGCAGGGGACCCTTTGTAAGTGCATATTATTATATAATATTAATAAATAGGTAAGTATTTAAATACTAAAAAAAATGAATTAAGTATGTAGGTACCAAAAATTTGGTTTAGGAATTTCCTTCTCAGGTATCATGTACTCCGCTTCTAAAACCTTTTCCCTTTCACAAAGTACATCTCTAGATTCAATCGGAGTACTCTGATAGCTAGTACAAGCTGCAATCTGGCTTGGCACTGGTCGCGAGTGAAAGTAAGTAGTAGACTCTTCTTCAGAAAGTCTTTCAACGGTGCCTTCAATGCGAACAGATCGGTTCAATATTTCCCAATAAAATGTAGCAGCAACATTAGGGTTTTCTGCCTGAAATAAAATTAATGATTTAATATTTCCACCAAAGTTGACTTTCCTATGCATATTTTGCGCATCAGCATTAATTAGAAAACACTATCACTATTTAAATTACATTATTATTATAATTTAAGTTACAAAATATACCATTTCCTTGGCTTTTCTGCTACCATGATTGGTGAAGAACTTAAATCCATCTTTTCCATATCCCTTGCATAACACAAATCTTGCTGATGGATAGCCATCCCTAAAAAAAACGATAAATAGTATTAGTAATTTAAGATTTAATTAGGAAACACGATTGGCTCAAGATTGTGTTTTACTGTGAGCTATCAAGCTTTTGGAAGGATCATCAAGTATCAGTGCTTATTATGTGCAATACATTGCATGCTGCAAAATTAAAATATTGGTAAACCATAGTTTCCGAGATGAGTGGCATTTGTAATTTCATAATAGTATTAAGTGTAACCTATTCACAAAGTTTTCAGATGTCCCTTACACCTGGTATGGGTATTTAGATTGTCATCAAGCTTAACCTACCTATAATCACATTCCATCAGGTGTATTGTTAAGTGCTAACCTATCTGGATTAAAAAAGGTGATCCGAATCTTACTTTGTTGCAGTTGCAAGGCACATAGCATTTGGTTCCAAAATTTCCTTTCTGCTACAAGCTTCTTCAAACCAAGCTTTAAATTGACCAAATGGTTCTTTCGATACTAAATGCTTTTCCAAGAATGTTTCATCCTTATCTTTATATTTAATTCTCATACCTAGAAATAATAATTCATTACAACAATGCAACACAAATAGGGCTAAGTAGAGTAATTGAAGTAAGAGAGCTCTTAAAGTTTTTGGCCACATTAAAAGCAGTGGGTCTTAAGTAAACGTAATAAAAAAATATAACTAAGAAAACTTACCTCCAATATCAATGCTCATTTTTCGTAAAAATAAGTTACTTTGACCAAAGTACAACCGCAAACACCTTGTTCCCATGCGTTACTTTGAAGAAAGCAAATATTACAGTTCCCACTGTAGACAAAACCTTTGACTTTGGGTAGGATGTACCTACTAATGCAAGATCAACATTTCTCAGAGGTCAATGAATCTGTGATAAGTGAACTAGTTTTCTTTTTACACAATAATTATTCTTATCGCATGAATCTAAACTTTTATGAGAAATTTTTCACTTGTCATTTAAGACCGACGAGTAACGAGGTACCTCTACGCTATTGCACAATATTTTGTGGTTTTATTTATCTTCCTCTGCTTAAGAGTAGGTTTCATAAAATCAATTTACGATTAACTTTAATGGATTAACCACGATATTTATTATTTTATTTGGTAGGTAACCTTCAAAATTTATTTTAAATTCATAAACCAATCAAAACAGAACCCAAGAGAATATAATCACTTCGTTTTAAGAGGTGAAACTTCAAACAAGGGTTTTTCGAGCCATGCATACTTATTTTAGCCAACTTCTTCAAAAGAACAATACTACCAACCAATGTATAGAAGAAATAATTGTCAAAGCTAAGGATGGTAATGTATCGATAGATACGTCTTTTCGATGTCGACAAAAAACAGGAATGTGCCACCAAATCTATAGTAATCTGTGAAGGTCAAGTTCAAAATGTGGAATAAAATCACCGTAAATTAAAACAAGGAAAATAATGGATCGAAAAACCAATAAAATGTAAAGTTCCGCCACTTAGAATAACTGCGGTAGGTAGGAATTAGGAAATATATTTAATACTCCATATACTCTCTACCGAGAGGTAACGAAGTTATTATATTCTCTGGGTTGTGGTGTAGGGGGCGGGTTTAAGTAATAAAACACTAAAAATATGCAAAATATTTTACTTAAATACACATTTTACGTCATAATTAAAAAATTTAAATGAACATTCATCCATGGTTCTCAGACATGGTAGTCCATTGATATCTTATCAACAGCTTACGCATTGTCTTGATAGACTATAACTGCTTGGAAACGAATACTAGTGATAAAGGTTAAATTACAGATGGCATCTTTATAGCGTTGACGACGTTTTTTTAACGAAGTCCTCTAAGTTTTGGATTCCCCCAGCTTCCGTGTTCCCTGCCACTTATAACTTGACTACCTTTGAGGTGAGCACAGTCTAACATAAATAGATATACTTGCTTTCGATCAAGCATGAATGTCGCAAAAAACTGACTGAAAAAATAGATACTTAAACACCAATTTCGTAGTTGACGACGTGTGTGTTCAACATGGCCGTAGTGTAACTGGTCAACTCACTCAGGGCGCAATTCCCGAGAGACGTGGGTTCAAAACCCGCTAGCCTCGGAATTTTTGATATGTATTTAAAAATTTATTCAGATATATCCTTTAAGTGTAGGTTAACACTAATAAAACATAAAAAATATTTCTAACGCAAGTTGAAACGCAAAGCGCAAGCGCACCAATATAGTTAGATCTAGCCTTTAATGTCAACGGTTCTAGCCTTTAACGTCAATGGTTCTAGCCTTCAATGAAATTCTCTCCAAAGCTCGATTCACAAGTAGGCTTGCCAGCCGTGGAAGAGCCGGCACAGGTTGGCGGGGTCGGTGGCCTCGTGCACGAGCCGCGCCACGTGGCCCGGCACCGACACGCCGCCCGCCGCGCCGCCCTCCGCGCCGCACAGCTTGCACCGCACCGCGAGAAGCGCGCGCGCCGCCAGCCCGCCCGCGCCCTCACCGCCGCTCGCCTTGGTAACGCTTGCCGCCGCGCCTTTCGGTGCTGTTTTCCCACCAAGCGTGAGTTTACCTAAAACAAAACTCTCATCCTATTAATAGCGTTGCCAGACGTCCCGTAATTTAGGCATAGTTTAAAATGTCCCGGCGGGACTGTCTCTGTCCCGTATTTGAACCGTACTTCGTTTTTTATTATGAAATCGATCACTTGGATCGATTCATACGCGCAACGTTCGTAAAAAAGCGAGTTGATGCCTGTTTTTAATTACGATTATAATTGTATTGATTTTTACAGATATGTTAAAATGAATAAAAATATGTTAAAACTGACTCGATCCTCGCAAAAATATCAAAAGGATAAAAAATGACACTAAATAATTTTGTTTTTTATTTGCCCCGGGTAAAAAACTGAAATCCCGTATTTTTTGCCCATTTAACCATTTGTCCCTTATAGGCTGAAAAAAAAACTGGCAACCCTACCTATTAATCCTATTATCCTATTAATATTATGAATGCGAAAGTTTGGATGTTTGTTACTCAATCTTTGACAAAAAAGACTTTCAAACCCAAAGTCCCAAGAGATGTTACTAAGACTTGTACTAGGAAAACCTGTATCTAGTGTGGCGTAACCTTCTCACGGAACCGTTCAAGATATTTAAAACCTAAATAGTCCTAATTTTACTCTCGGTAGATTATTTTCATTTGTAGAAGTAGTATGGGTGAAACGAGAAATTGGGCGATTAAATTTGAAAAAAATATAGTAATAATATTTGAACAAAAAAAAAAAATGATCTTACTTCGTGCATTGGTGGCCTTCGCCTTGGAAGTGGTGGACACTATCCACAAGTACAGCGGGTCGCACAACAGAACCTCCAGAATTGTGAGCAGAGTCTCCTGATTGTCACGAAGCAACTGCAAAGTTTTCTCGCAGCTCCTTGTTAACAAAACAAAATCTCTTTTTTAATAATCTTAATCTATAGTCTATACAAATAAATAAAATAGAAGTGCCCGAGAAGCATTTCCTATAGCAGCGTTTTATGAAAGTTATCAACGAAATAAACATCGCGTGCCAACCTACAGATGGCGCCATCTATGTTAACTTGCGACATTACGAGTGGTAGTGTTAAAATTGAAGTGTCTGTTTGATGCCGCTAATCTCGGGAACGGTTGGCTCGATTTTGACGGGACTTTCACTATCCCGAGTAATCTTAAAACCGATCAAAACAGAACTCCATGAGGAAGAAGTCGTCGTTAAAATCTAATTTTTGATAGTTATCTAAGACTATCAAATGGCCCGTATTTACCTTCGAAAGTTTCCTTCCACGCCGCTCGACCCGAAGCCGGCAACGATGTCTTGCGTCAAACGGAACGGAATAGTCTCTGGGGTGGGTGACACTTTCCCTTGGTCAAATGCGATGCCTGAAATGAACCAAATGTTTTAAATGAAGTGTTTCTTTATTTAGACTTAAGATATAGTGAATTCAGATATACTAATATGCCAAAATTTGAGTCTATTCCCATCTGCGATGTCCATTGAATATAAAATCACTACGTTTCGCATAAAATCGCAACGACATTCCTGTTGTTGCATCTGCCCCACAAAATTGTTTTTTTTTTATTCGATGACAAGATAGCCCTTGACTGCGATCTCACCTGATGGTAAGTAACGATGCAGTCTAAGATGGTAGCGGGCTAAGATAATTAGAAACTCACCCAAAATCGCAATTATGAGTCTTCTTCATTATCAACAAACATGCGTGAATGCCGAGCGATGTGGAAGTAAGTAATAAAAACATCCACATGGCTCGGTTTTGCGCCGATTGTATCTAGCAGCTCGCTGCGATTCGTCTAATGTCATCTGCAACTGCAACTGCGTTTTTCGGTGCGAGGTCGCCACTCCAGCACCTTGCAACCCCAACGGCCATCAGTTCTTTGAACTATATGCCCTGCCAAGTGGCAATGGCCACTTCTGCTTTGCGATTCGAACTCTGTCGGTTGTTAGCTACTCTAGTTCTCCTGCACAATACACTTCAAAACACAGACATTCTCTCTTCTCTCAGTTGGTTAAAGACCAAGTAAAGAAATATATTTACCAAAGTCGATATGTATAACTTCTGCGGTAGTCTTGTCTATAAGTATATTCTGCACGTGCCTGTCGCCCAGTCCCAATATGTATCCAACCATCGATGACGTGGCAACGCTGGAATTGTGTTGGACAAGAAAGTTTAACAACAGGCAGGCGATTATGTAAAAGTTATACCAATCATTGCTACAGTTTCAATAGGATATTTTACTCTTTTTTGAAAAGTGTCTAAAGATCCTAAGGTTAATTTAATGTAACAACAGAAATCCTTAGAGTTCTGTTGGTACATTAAATAAATAAAAAATGAAATAAGAGGTACTAAATTATTAAGTATACATATAACATAACGTGGATTTTTGCATGCCTATACTACTTGCAACCAGGGGCCCAAGTCTGCTATTGCAATTGTAGTTCAATTGTCTATCAATGACATCCCAATTGCTACTTTTAGCAATTTTGGTAGTCTACTAATTCAATGGCGTTCAAATTGTTTTCCGATGGTTTGCCACTGACACATCTAGCTTTGAATCTAGCTTAAATAAGCGTTTTTAATTTGTTTTCTTTTTGAAACTCATTTCGGCAAACGCTTTTTAAGCTAATGGCAATACCGAGGTATCATTGAATTACAATCCAATTATAAGAAATCAAACGACCATTGTGAATTTTGGACCAATGATAATTGAATTGTAATTGTATTGCGGTTGACAATGACAATGACATGTAAAATAGCAGACCGGCCCTGAAATCGTGAATTTAAATCGATACCAAGCGATTTTTCAAAACGCAGCCGAAAAAACTAAGCGATTTTTCAAAACGCAGCCGAAGTCACAGGCAAAAGCATCACTTACCTTCTAGTGTAAGCGAGTCGACGTTCATACCAAGTGACAGGGTCGAGGTAGTGCTCCGTAAAGAAGTAGTGGAACACCGGCCTGAACACTTTGAGAATAGCGTTGAACACTTCGAGTTTGCGTTTCGTGGGTCTTTTATTGTCATGGCAATCTTTCAGCTTCGACCGAGCTGTTGTCGGTGTGATGTCCTGAAAAGTATTTAATATTATTACTAGCGACCCACTCCCGGCTTTGCACGGGTACAATGCTGATACTAAATACCGACCGGTACCGCATTTTAA
Source organism: Hipparchia sbordonii (assembly GCA_038048805.1). Classification (NCBI taxonomy): domain Eukaryota; kingdom Metazoa; phylum Arthropoda; class Insecta; order Lepidoptera; family Nymphalidae; genus Hipparchia; species Hipparchia sbordonii. Next base: position 9,028,458 of record JBBIWI010000008.1, on the reverse strand, counting down.
ATCTGTAATATCTTCGAAAATATTCATTTAAATACATGCTGTAAAGGGCCATATTGATCTATATTAAATGCACAATGTATTGAAGGTACTTAACTGGATAAGGATTAATGCTGTATTGCTTAAAATCGCTTCGTAAATAAGCCATTATTTCTCGTAAAAAATAAAGAATAAAAAATGGTTATTGTGGGTTATCCCCAAGAGATAGAGATATACCATATTGTTGGTTTGTCCTTCGTTGCTGCGTTGGTCTGTTGCTACAGACCAACGGATCGACGTGATTTTTTGCATGCGTATAATAACCTCAAACCGGGAGACAGACATACGTTAATTTTTATCTCGCAAGGCGGAAAATTAAGACGATAAAGGATAGCATTACAACAGCCGAATTAACACCAATATGAAAAAAAAAATGTTAGCTTACTTGTGGTCTATACTTTGGATGGGCTGTGATAAGGTATGCTCCTAAAGGCATTGTCCCCACGCACCACTCCAAAACGCCAGACCGCCGAGACATAGGAACTACCTATAAAATAAAACTGTAATATTAGCCATATATACATATATAACTGTAATATAATAGATATATGACGTGTCATAAGTGCTACAAGGTAGCCTACATGAAATAAATAAATTTTGAATTTGAATTGAACTTTCAACCCTCCACTAGGTGTACCGAAGACATCAGATAAGTCGCAGGTAGCCGCTGAATATAAGCGGCGCAAGACCGAAGCCTGTGGAAATCTATGCAAGAAACTTTTTATAGCAGTTGATGTCTATCGGTTGATACAGATGCTGAACTTGACTAATATTTCCCCGCTCCTCCTATATCCCCCTATCCCCTCCAAATAAGCGGGGAGCGTGTGCTAGGAGTGGGTACGACAATATTGCAATAGGTAGGGATTGAACCATCGACCTTTCAGTTTTCAGTCCGCATTTTTAACTGTTAGACTACTGAGGCTTCGAAAGTTTGTTATAAGTATTAAGGATAGTACAGCCTAACCGCTGAACCGATATTAATAAAAATTTTGCACAGAAATAGATTGCAGTTTTCATGCTTAAGATGGATACAAATTACTTTTTAACTAGAGAAATGAAAGAGTGCTCGCGGGATTTAAAAGAAATTAAAATCCGTGCAGACGTAGATGCCCGTAACTGAATGAATTTTCCGGAATTTTCAAAATTTTTGTCTTTATTACTAGAATTTTACCTTGTAAGTTCGAATAAGTAATTTATTTCTGTATGTGATAGGATTGTTCTCCAGTAAAGAATTCACAATGTTGAACACTTGCTGCATCACAGCATCTTGCCTCAAGTCATCCTCACCCTGCGAAAATTGGTTAAATATATAAAAAAATATTATTTAGAAATAAGTTTATGTGTTTTTAATGAAAAACATTTTTTTTTAAATCTAGGATTTCTAAATTAATTGCGATTTTTGTGTAAATTGGTAGACAATATTTCACCTTAATTAATGTTAAGTGTAATAATATATGGTTCGATTGGTTTGCAAAGTTTATTGTGGCTGAAAATATTAAAATATTATTTGTAATTTGAAAAAAAAAAACGACATACTCTTGACGTACAGGGTGTCAAATTAATAAAAACTAAAACTTTATTGTACCTTCACGAGCAGGATTCTTTTTCTGCCGTCAGAACTTAGACATGATATTTTCTTCGGATAATTGATGCCTCCAACCAGCTCGAAATGCTTATCAAATGACGACAGTGCTGAAATTGCAGGAAAAAACTTAGCAGAAATTATATTTAAGCAATTAACAATTTGCATTATTGAGTCAGCATGATTTGGGACTTTGGCCTCCAAACGTTTAAATACGGCCTATAAATCTATAAACCTTTTAAAGCCGGCAACGCATTGGTGGTGCCTGTGGTACTACAAGTGTTCATGGGTGGTGGTAATCACTTAACATCAGGTGACCCGCCTGCTCGCTGCATATAAAAAAACCCTTTTCTGCGAGGAGACTTGCGCTCAGTAGTGAAACGTTTATAGATTGCTATTGTAGATAATGCTGATGAATGCTGGTGAGTAGGCGCTAAAGATATAGTTTATTTATGGTAAACTCACTGCTTAGCTTGGAGTAGTTACAGTCTTTGCGAATAGAAATAGTATCCGTTGGAATAGGTATAGCGGTGAGATCTCGAAGATGGGATATAGATTGAGATCGTGGTATATCTTGAGGTCTTGTGTCCTTTGACTCCGGCACGTAATACGCAAAGTTTATTGTGGCTGAAATTATTAAAATGTTATTTGTAATTTGAAAAAACCTTTTCATGTTCGAAAAATCTGTGAAAAATGTCCCAAGTAATATAGCAATATGTGAGGGTGTTTGTTTGTTGGTTTGTCCTTCGATCATGCAGCAATGGATTGACTTCATTTCATGCATAGGTATATAGGTATATATATTGAGGACTATATAGAACTAGTTACTAGCACACGAGATTTTGTTTTCCGCCAATTTACTCGTGAATTTTTTAAATATATCATGATTGGGTAGACAACATTTTTTCGTACGCGCATACATACTGGAGTGATATAATATTTAAAATGGAAAAAATCTTCAGTACGAGTTATAAAAATATAATTTTTTTTTTACAATATTGTATTATATAATTTTTTTTTACAATATGTATGCACACCATTGACGACACACACACAACCATGAGCCACGTACCCTCGTGAGTTACAAGAACTATAGTAAATAATTACCATCACAGATTAGTTCCATCTGCGCAATGATCCTTGCTAATTCGCCGCTCTCGGACGACAGCTCGCGAATGAGCGCTGTGGCCGCTACAATGCGCGGCTCTTGCGAGCTGCTCTGCGTGCTGTCGGCCGAGCTGCTTGTGTTCTGGTCTTTCTCAGAGTTCTTCAGGTTGAACAGAATTGGCAGCGTGTGGTGGGGATGCTCGATCGCACAGGTTTCTAAAAAAAGGCATTCCAGTGTGATTCTTTAATAGTGATTGCATCAGTGTAACGATCGCAATGGCCTCTGGCTTGTACCCTCCCGTAAGAGAGGGTACAAGCCCCGAGAATCGACACACAGGAATAGTCACCATTCGGTATAGAGAGTTACAGAAAAAAGAACTTATAAATTAAAAGTAAAAAAACTTTTTTTAAAACAAGCTTTTATTTAAATGCGCTAAAAAGAAATAAACTTTTCTTTTAAACCTTTTGCAATCAACTTGTAACATTACACAATTTATATTATATAAAAGCTAGTCGTCCATCTTGGGTGTTCCGCCATGTTGGATTTAGAATGACGTCACACAGCTAACCATGTCATCCAAAATAAACGTGTATACAAAATTTCATCTCAGTTGGTTGAAGCTATCTGCTTTAAAATTGAGTTGCAAGATTCCACCCGAACAAACATAGTTACATTAATATATATATAGCTACTGGGGCTGATTCACTGACACACTGATTGACTCACTGACTGACTCATTGATCACCTCTCCTGTAAAATTTTGTATGAAAAAATTTTTTTTCACTCACGGTTTCGTATGGAGGACAAAAATTCATTCGGAACAAAAATATGGAGAGAGCTGATGATTGAGGATTTCGGAGACGAGTGAGGAGCACCGGCCAGAGTATCGAAGATAGGTGGGGGGTGTTCAACCAAATGTCACTCGAAACCTCATCCAATTGGCAGAGAGCCGAAAAAAAACTCCAAAATGGTGGATTCAAGATGGCGGCCATACAAATTTCGTCGGTGTCTATCATGGAGACTATAAACGATAGAAGAATGGTTTCTTGGGAAAAGATGATCAGGACCCGAAGGTCTACTTGATGAATAGAAAGAAAATTCAAGATGGCGGATTTTATTTTTTTCCATATAAAATATATGCAAGACTTTGATACGGTTCCTTTTCAAAATTTCTAATGGTTTCGTATAGAGGACAAAAATTAATTTGGAGGAAAAATATGGAGAGAGCTGATGGTTGAGGATTTCGGAGACGGGTGAGGAGCACGGCCAGGATATTAGAGATAGGTGGGGGGTGTTCAAACAAAAGTCACTCAAAACCTCATCCAATTGGCAGAGAGCTGAAAAAAAATTCAAAATGGCGGATTTAAGATGGCGGCCATACAAATTTCGTCGGGTTCTATCTCGGAGACTATGAAAGATGGAAGAGTGGTTTCTTGGAAAAAGATGTTCCAGACCCGATGGTCTACGTGATGAATAGAAAAAAATTCAAGATGGCGGATTTTTTTTTAAACAATAATAATGGCGAATTGGGAACTATGCAAGAATTTCATATGGTTTCCTTTGCAAAATTTCTGATAATTTGGAGGAAAAATATGGAGAGAGCTGATGATTGAGGATTTCGGAGACGGGTAAGGAGCAAGGCTAAGGTATCGATGATAGGTGGGGAGTGTTCAAACAAAAGTCACTCAAAACCTCATCCAGTTGGCAGGGAGCTGAAAAAAACTCCAAAATGGCGGATTCAAGATGGCGGCCATACAAATTTCGTCGGTGTCTATCTCGAAGACTATAAAAGATGGAAGAGTGGTTTCTTGGAAAAAGATGTGATCATCTTTTTGGGTCCTGATGGACCCGATGGTCTACGTGATGAATAGAAAAAATTCAAGATGGCGGATTTTTTTTTTCATATGTATGCAAGATTTTGATACGGTTCCTTTTCAAAATTTCTGATGGTTTCGTATAGAGGATATAAATTAATTTGAAGGAAAAATATGGAGAGAGCTGATGATTGAGTATTTCGGAGACGGGTGAGGAGCACTGCCAGGATATTGAAGATAAGTGGGGGGGTGCTCAAACAAAAGCCACTCGAAACCTCATCCAATTGGCAGAGAGCCGAAAAAAACCTGCAAATTGGCGGATTCAAGATGGCGGCCATACAAATTTCGTCATTGTCTATCTGACAAAGAATAAAAAATCGAAGAATGGTTTTTTGGTAGGAAATGATCAAGCCCTGAAAGTCTAAGAGCAGAAAAACCGCGGTCCGCTGCAGCGGGCCGCGCACCCACGCGCCCTACTAGTTAATATATATATAGCTACTCGTGCTGATTCACTGATTGACTGACTGACTCACTCACTCATTGATCACCTCTCCTGTAAAATTTTGTATGGAAAAATTTTTTTTCACTCACAGTTTCGTATAGAGGACAAAAATTCATTCGGAACAAAAATATGGAGAGAGCTGATGATTGAGGATTTCGGAGACGGGTGAGGAGCACCGACCAGGGTATCGAAGATAGGTGGGGGGTGTTCGACCAAATGTCACTCGAAACCTCATCCAATTGGCAAAGAGCCGAAAAAAAACTCCAAAATGGCGAATTCAAGATGGCGGCCATACAAATTTTGCCGGTGTCTATCTCGGAAACTATAAAAGATGGAAGAGTGGTTTCTTGGAAAAGGATGATCAGGACTCGAAGGTCTACTTGATGAATAGAAAAAAAATTCAAGATGGCGGAATTTATTTTTTCCATACAAAATCTATGCAAGACTTTAATAGGTTCCTGTTCAAAATTTCTAATGGTTTCATAGAGAGGACGAAAATTCATTCAGAAGAAAAATATGGAGAGAGCTGATGATTGAGGATTTCGGAGACAGGAGAGGAGCACCGGCCAGGGTATCGACGATAGGTGGGGGATGTTCAACCAAATGTCACTCGAAACCTCACCCAATTAGCAGGGAGCTAAAAAAAATTAAAAATGGCGGATTCAAGATGGCGGCCAAACAAATTTCGTCGGTGTCTATCTCGAAGACTATAAAAGATGGAAGAGTGGTTTCTTGGAAAAAGATGATCAGGACCCGATCATCTACGTGATGAATAGAAAAAATTCAAGATGGCGGATTATTTTTTTCATATAAAATGTATGCAAGACTTTATACGGTTCCTTTTCAAAATTTCTGATGGTTTCGTATAGAAGACTAAAATTCATTTGGAGGAAAAATATGGAGAGAGCTGATGGTTGAGGATTTCGGAGACGGGTGAGGAGCACGGCCAGGATATCGAAGATAAGTGGAGGGTATTCTAACAAAAGTCACTCGAAACCTCATCCAATTGGCAGAGAGCCAAACAAAAAAATCCAAAATGGCGGATTCAAGATGGCGGCCATACAAATTTCGTCGGTGTCTATCTCGGAGACTATAAGAGATGGAAGAGTGGTTTCTTGGAAAAAGATGATCAGAACCCGATGGTTTACGTGATGAATAGAAAAAATTCAAGATGGCGGATTTTTTTTTCCATACAAAATATAATATTATGCAAGACTATGATAGGGTTCCTTTTCAAATGGTTTCGTATCGAGGACATAAATTCATTTGGACTAAAAATATGGAGAGAGCTGATGATTGAGGATTTCGGAGACGGGTGAGGAGCACGGTCAGGGTATTGAAGATAGGTTGAGGGTGTCCAAACAAAAATTACTCGAAACCTCATTCAATTGGCAATGAGCCGACAAAAAATACACCAAAATGGCGGATTCAAGATGGCGACCATACAAATTTCGTCGATGTCTATCTTAAAGAGTGTACAAGATGGAATAATGGTTTTAGAAAAAGATGATCGAGAGCCGAAGATCTACTTGGTGACCAGAAAACACGCGGTTCGCTTTAGCGAGCCGCGCACCCACGCGCCCTACTAGTTACTATATATATAGCTACTCGTGCTGATTCACTGACTCACTGACTGACTCATTGATCACCTCTCTTGTAAAATTTTGTATGAAAAAATTTTTTTTCACTCATGGTTTCGTATATAGGACAAAAATTCATTCGGAACAAAAATATGGAGAGAGCTGATGATTGAGGATTTCGGAGACGGGTGAGGAGCACCGGTCAGGTTATCGAAGATAGGTGGGGGGTGTTCAACCAAATGTCACTCGAAACCTCATCCAATTGGCAGAGAGCCGAAAAAAATTTCCAAAATGGCGAATTCAAGATGGCGGCAATACAAATTTCGTCGGTGTCTATCTTGGAGACTATAAAAGATGCAAGAGTGGTTTCTTGGAAAAAGATGATCAGGACCCGAAGATCTACTTGATGAATAGAAAAAAAATCAAGATGGCGGAATTTATTTTTTTCCATACAAAATATATGCAAGACTTTATACAGTGTCTTTTCAAAATTTCTGATGGTTTCGTAGAGAGGACTAAAATTCATACGAAGGAAAAATATGGAGAGAGCTGATGATTGAGGATTTCGGAGACGGGTGAGGAGCACCGACCGGGGTATCGAAGATAGGTGGGGGGTGTTCAACCAAATGTCACTCGAAACCTCACCCAATTGGCAGAAAGCTGAAAAAAACTCCAAAATGGCGGATTCAAGATGGCGGCCATACAAATTTCGTTGGTGCCTATCTCGGAGACTGTAAGAGATGGAAGAGTGGTTTCTTGGAAAAAGATGATCAGAACCCGATGGTCTACGTGATGAATAGAAAAAATTCAAGATGGCGGATTTTTTTTTCCATACAAAATATAATATTATGCAAGACTATGATAGGGTTCCTTTTCAAATGGTTTCGTATCGAGGACATAAATTCATTTGGACTAAAAATATGGAGAGAGCTGATGATTGAGGGTTTCGGAGACGGATGAGGAGCACTGCCAGGATATTGAAGATAAGTGGGGAGCGGCTCAAACAAAAGCCACTCGAAACTTCATCCAATTGGCAGAGAGCCGAAAAAAACTGCAAATTGGCGGATTCAAGATGGCGGCCATACAAATTTCATCTGTGTCTATCGGACAAAGAATAAAAAATCAAAGAGTGGTTTTTTGGTAGAAAATGATTAAGTTGTGAAAGTCTAAGAGCAGAAAAACCGCGGTCCGCTGCAGCGGGCCGCGCACCCACACGCCCTACTAGTAGTTACATATACATTGCAAGTTTATTATTATATTTCATTAAATATTTTAAATAGTTTTTATTGTTTCCTCTAAAATTTGTTTATGACGGAAATAGGAGCTTTAGAACAGACACACCTCAAGTAAAGGCACTCACTTATGATTTGCTTCAAATGGCGAGCAAAGGAAGTATTTTCATTGGACAGCCGGGGAGCGAGCTGCGGTAGAACGGTGATGAACTTCCACGAGGGTATAGCATGCAGCAACGCGCCGAGGGAACCGCTGTCCGGATCGCTATCGTCCTCCAAGTTTAGAGCCGGATTATCCACCCATAGCGATATCACGCGGAATACGGACAGGTTATTCTCATCGCACTGAGATAGAGACAGTAAGTAGTACCTGCAATGATTAATTAAGAAGCTTCCCAACTAGCAAAGTCTACACTTCTACACTACTATTATAATAAAGAGGATTTGTATTTTTGTGTGTATGTTTGTAATGAATAAACTCAAAAACTACTAGACCGATTTGGCTGAAATTTAAAATGAAGATAGATCATACCTTGGATTAAAACACAGGCTACTTTTTATCCCGAAAAAATTATAGTTCCCACATCTTGAAAACGAATCCCACGCGAACGAAGTCGCGAGCATCAGCCTTATAAGAGCCATATTATCGTTAATAAGTGTGGGCTTGGGCGCAACTTATAAAGTAAACAACTATATAATTGCCATATAAGTACTTTATTATAAGCTAATAGTTCTTATACGTGTTTTAATACGGCTAGCAGCATTCAATACTATTTTATAATGATTATAAGAGGTCTGGTTATATTATAAGTCAACTTTGCTAGTTGGGTTAAGAAGCTGACTGCGATCTCACGCGATGATAAGTGAAGATGCAGTCTAAGATGGTAGCGGGCTAACTTGGAACGGGTATGGCAGTGTAGATTCAATACATACCCCCTTATCGGTTTTTGCACGTCATCGTGCCGGAACACTAAATCGCTTGACGGCACGTCTTTGACGGTAGGGTGGTAACTAGCCACGGCCAAAGCCTCCCACCTGACCAGACCAGAGACTATTTAGAAATTTTAAATTCCCAAATTGCCCCGCTGGGAATCGAACCCGAGACCTCCCATTTATAAGACCATACTTAGATTTCACCACTGCGTCAGGGAGGTCGTCAAAATCGTCAAGCAGGCCTCCTTAGAGGGTGGATGGCTGACAAAAAGGAGCAGCATACCTCATAGCCAGTTTCAGGGCACTTTCTTTCTCAGCTCTTGTATTGTCGATTTCCGCTTTGTCAAGTCGACTGAATGCGTTGCTAGTCATTAATGCCTTCTTTTCGTCTCTGAAAAATACAATTTTGGGTAAATATCTCTTCAAATAATACATATAATAAAGAAATGAATGATACAACCCATAAATTTTATCATATCAAGACATTTCACCAGCCAAAGGCTGGTTTCTGGTCGATCAACATTCCAAACCTGTTTTAGATTCTGTACGAATCGACAGCCATTTTGCGATTTATAAGAGTATCCTTACTAATCTGCGTGGATTTATTTTTTGAAATCCCGCGGGAACTCTTTCATTTTCCAGGATAAAAAGTAGCCTATGTCAGTCTTCGCTAAAACTCATGCAAAAAGTCACGTCGATCCGATGCTTTGTTGCGGCGTGATTGAAGGACAAACTAACAAAAAGTACACTTTCGCATTTATAATATTAGTAAGAATAGTAAGGATTATTCTAATACTAGCTGTTGCCCGCGACTTCGTCCGCGTGGATTTAGTTTTTAATAATCCCCGAACGCTTTGATATTCCGGACTAATAAATAGCCTTCGGTTTGGTTCTTGTTCGGTTCTCGTCGACTTACCGCATCGCATTGTTCGCCCGCGCTATTTTTTCTTTTTGCTCGGCTTCTAAGAGTCGTAGCGAGATATTGAATAGCCTATAACCTCCCTCAAGAATTGGGCTATCAGATACAAAAAGAATTTTTCAAATCCGACTGATAGTTCCAGAGATTAGCGCGTTCAAACAAACAAACTCTTGCACTTTATTATATTAGTATAGATAGTACTGAGAAGGGTAATTAATTGTACCTTGTCAGACTGTTTTGTGATTGCACTAACGACGCTGCAGTGTCCTCCATGTTTTCCATACATTTCACTTTATTCTCGAATACAGAAGAGTTCATATAGCTTACAACCTGAAATAGTGTTTCATTAAGTTTCTTTTTCATTCATTCATTTATCACCGACCCACTACAGGGCACAGTCTCCACTCGAATGAGATAATAATGTCCTCCCAAATTTTATCAAGATTAGCCATCTGCGCGGGAGATATTATAGTGCACAAGGCCTCAAAGCTGTGTGGAAGGATATTTTAAGAGGTTATTCATACCTGTTTGTATTCAGCATCGGCAAATTTAGCGATGTCGGAGTAAACTTTCAGCCTTGTCGCCGCATCGTCACTATCGCTTAGTGTGCGCAGACTCTTTTCCAAATACTTGTGTATGATATCTTTGCCGTTCTCGCGTTTACATTCCGCCATCCACAAGCCGTACTGCCTTCATAGAAGAGAACACGAATAAAAAATCATAGACTACCACAGTAAAAAATCATAGACTACCACAGTTAAAAATCATAGACTACCACAATAAAAAATCATTGATTTTGTGCGGTCTAACATTGTGCGGGGGATATGTCAATGAACGTAACTTATTTTAAACCATATTCTTGCAATCATTAAGTTCAAATTACGAAAATAGATTTTCTGAAAAAGAATAGTCTAATAGTGTGAATTTGAACCTTATAATGTATATTCAGCAGACAGGAAAAAATGTAAGGTTACCTTAAAGACATCGCGGTCAGCTTCTGATCTTCAGATTCCTTTGTGACGATCTCATTAAGCAAAGACAACGCTATATCCTTATGGCCTTTGGCCCACGATATTTGGCTCTCTAACAGAGCTACGCGGCTCGTGGTCTCGTCATGTTTCACGGCCGCTACGAGTCGTTGCGCCATTTGAATCCTTTGATTTGATAGGCCAAATTCTAAAACGTAATAACTTCAATGAATCAACGTGATTTTTGCATGGGTGTAGTTGAGGACTTGGAGACTGACATATTTTAAACTATTTCTTATTTGTTCCGTCTTCGGTGTGTGTGTGTGTGTGTGTGTGTGTGTGTGTGTGTGTGTGTGTGTGTGTGTGTGTGTGTGGTGTGTGAGCGCGCACGTGTTTGCTTGCTTGCGTGCGTGCGTAGACGTACGTGCTGCGTACGTGTGTGCGTGCGTACGTGCTTGTGCAGATTTTTCTGAATAATATATTTTATTCAGAAAAATTATGTTAGATACTTACCAGCATATTGCAATTGCAAATCTTCAACCTGGGCCACACACGTAAAATCATTTTTGGAAATTTGTTCGAGCATCAAACTTCTCTGCGATATTAGGGCTTCGAGATACTTAAAGTCGTTAAAAGCTGGCAGATTCTCGATTCTCCATTGGTTTAAAAGCGCCGGTATGCTCATTTTAACACATCTGACCGAGAAATATGTTTCGATGTCGCGAAACAAATGTAAATTTGACACGATTCGGTACACATTTTGACAGTTTTCCATGTTTAGGCTTCGACATAGCCTCGCCACGGCCAACTTGGCTCTGTTCAAAGGCTTCTCGAGTTTCGTATCGACTTCTATCGTGGTCCGCAGATTCATGCAATCTTTTAGGCACGCGTAACGCATCGCTTTGATTATCGAATCTTGCTTACAAAGTCCCCTTTTAGATTTTTCTTCCAACTCCAGTGTGTCAACGAAATCGCTCCAATCGCCTAGAATACAATAATTAGAATTATATAGATAACGTTTTTTGCCATAAAATACTTCAAGTAGGTATATACTATGTTGCAATCAAAATTAACAATAATTTTGTCTGGTGGGAGGCTTTAGCCATGGCTAGTTACCACCCTACCGTCAAAGACGTGCCGCCAAGCGATTTAGCGTTCTGGCCCGATGGCGTGTAGAAACCGGTTAGGGGGTATGGGTTGAATCTACACTGCCATACCCGTTCCAAGTAAGACCGCTGCCATCTTAGACTGCATCGTCACTTACCACCAGGTGAGATCACAGTCAAGTACTTTCTCGTCAAAGAATAAAAAAAAATCAACAAGTTTTAACTTTTATTTACTCCAAGACTTGACTGAAACGATTTCTGAGATTAACCATATTTTGGTTTGTGTTTCGCGTTCTAGTGTTGTAAAATAATAAAATATTATTATTTTTGTAGTAATATAAAAATTTGTTATACCTACTCAATAAGAGAATTAAAAAAATATTACAATGATGCAACAGGCCAAAACTCAACTTTATGCTATCCATTTGCAACCAATACCCAGCTCTGATTTTCACTTTGCTTCGTAAGAACAAAATGAAATAAAAACAAAAAATCGCGGGAACATGGGTCCGAATAACCCGGAGAAATCGGAGGAGAAAAAAAAATACCAGCCGAATTGAGAACCTTGGAAGTCGGTTAATAAAAATGTGACCAACTTACCCAGATAGGACAAACAGTCGTATTTGACATCGTCCAAATCCTCATTCTCGGGATAGGATTTAATATAACGCAAAGCGAGGTGATGCATCCCAGATTTGTGCAGCGAAGTTACAGTTCCATGCAGGATATCTTCGTCCACAGCACCACGGGAGAGGGCAATGTCATGTAAAAATAGTGCGTCGGAAAACTGGCCTGTGTTGATGAGGTGTTTGCGTTTTTCGCGCTCGCTAGTTAGATGTGCGTTACCGCAACCGTCTATTGCATCCATTTCTCCTATCGATACGAAACACTGGAACCATGGATATATGAAAACCCTTAAAAACTGATAGAAGGTTTTTGAAAATTTCATCCATTTATTAATCGTATCTAATTTATATTAAGGTTGAAACAAATACTTCCCAGACTCCAAAATACTTCATTCTGCATGAAATAATCTGCATATAATTTTTAATTCACTCATATAAATGTATACTCGTACAAGCGATTCTTCATCCATTCATTTCAGCGATATCTTCGAGATTCCTCATAATAAATAATTAGAGTCATTGCCTAAGCTCTTATAAATCTCCAAGTAAAAATTATTTAAGTCTAATCTATATATATAAAAGGAAAAGGTGACAGACTGACTAATCTATCAACGCGCAGCTCTAACCACTGGACTGATCGGGCTGAAATTGACACCTATCGTGCAGCTGAGATTTAAGTCAGGGTCTAACTCAACAACATTTAAATTAAAAAACCTACCCGTCTAAATATTTTTTGCACATATTCTCCATTCTGCAGTGCAGTAGTGGCCTCGGGTGAAGCCGGCGGCACGTTGCCGTTGTTGGCGGCGGCCCACAGCTCCCCGTAATATAAAGCAGACAAACTGCGCTCAGCCACCGCAGCGCCCCAAGACACCCAGAGATATTCGAGATTGAGGTAGTTCAGTGTATCTGATATACGTGTACTTCTTTTACTGAAAAAAAAAAAAGTAAAGCATGACCAATTTTACCAACGTGAGAGGACTGCTTATTCTAATACATCCGATTTGTTGAACGGTGTAACTTTTTTCCCAGTAGTTCAAAAACAACTACAAAACAGCATCAATCTCGAACACAATGATACATAAGACAAAACACTTTTAACCAGAAGGTTTTACACGATACTATTTCCAATCTAAAACATACCTTTTTGAGACAATTTGAACGATAACATTGTCGTACCCTTATCTGCTTTGGAGTCCAAATAATAATCATTGGAAAACGCAAAAATTAAATATAAAAGACATCTTTATAAACTTTGAAGAATATTTTGTCAAAAGTTGCAAAAACGGCAAGATTCGAACCTCCATCTCACTGGTTATTGTGACTGAAGGATTAAGCCTATTGAGCCACCATCTTCTTGCCACAGATACTGAAACTATAGTCATGGCTGATGCCCCTGCTGTCAACTGCGTGGATTAAGCTTTTTTTTAAATCCCTTGGAAACTCTAACTTTCCAGGCTAAAAAACATGTCATTTCCATCTCCAGGATGTAAGCTTAAGTGTTTGGACACGTAAAGTTAACAGACAAATAGGTATTCTATGGATTTATTAAGCAATTTCCTCGGAGTATATTTTTGAGGTACATACCGAGCCTTGTAATAGTTTCTCTGCATACGCAGAAAATCTACCACGTCCAACAAATACTGGACAATCATCTTCTGATCGTGGTTAATTTTGGTAGATATCTTGGGGCCTCCGTCTATTTCGCTACTGTCAAAGTTGTTGAAGGTCATGTTCCAAATGTATTTGAAGACTTCATTCAAATGCTTTTCCAATAATCCCACATGTGTGTCAGTGGAACAATCGAGAACTAATCCCATTACAGCAGGCAAAATTTTCCCACAGATAGATGGCTAAAATTCAATTAAGTATAAGAAAACAGAACGTATTGCTTTTAGTTTTTTTCACACGATCGCAGCATGCATAAATTCTAATAACAGGTTTGGCATAACTTAATAGATTTATAAATAGATATCAAAAATAACGAGGCCGGCGGGATTCGAACCCACATCTCTCTGGGAATCGCGCCCGAGTGTGTTAACCGTTACACCACGGCCGATCCACACGTCAGCCACGAAATTAGTGATACTTTTTATTAGGTTATTTCCTTTAAGTGTAGGTTAACACTTCAATAAAAAATTAAAAATTGGCATAACTATTATAAATCGTAATAATAAATAATGTAAGTACTCCTAACCGAATTTGATCACGGCGGCCAACCTCCTCAGAGATTAGCCATCTGCGCGTAAAATATTATAGTGCACATGTGTGCGCAGACATAGTTGCACTCTCTAGTCCCTCATTCTCCTAGTCCGATGGGACGGAAAATCCAACACGACCATAGAGAGATCAGGCGCAGGACCGACGGCTTTACGTGCTCTCCGAGGCACGGGGTTGACTCACCGGGCTAGTACTGAGAATTTCTTGACAAAAATCTCAATACATTTTTTTTCCCAACCCCGGAAAACGAACCCGGGACCTCGTCATCCGTAGTCCAACATGCTAACCACTAGACCAACGAGACAGTTAAAATGAGCGATAAACGTATCAATATAGAAATACAGTGAAGCCAAGAATATGGTGAAATTGGCTGCTCGAAGGAAATAGAGAAATTATGTTAACTCTCGTTCACTCCATGAAGCAAAGTTAAGCGAAAACTTGTCATCAAAATAAAATGTCAGAATAAATACCTTTATGTCACAAACAGCTCGCAGGGTACTAATAAAATTCATTTTTGATCCCACCAAATCTAATAGTGTCATAGTAATGCGAATCACCCATTGAGAGTGATTTTCATTTGGTTTCGGTATCCAATAATCGATTGAATTACATCTCTCGAATTTAGAGTTATCGATTTTGTAATCGGCAAAGTTTTCGCAATCGGGCGACACGAGTGATTGTATGAGTTCGGTGTTGGCATCCATGAGTTCTGAAAGAAACAAGTTTTTTTAAGCGAGCTTGACGAAAATCAAAGATGTAAAGCATTGATGAGGTGGGGCTGGAACTTGCTTGAGTTTTGCCTTGAAGGCACTCAAATTATACATGGCAGGAAACACGCGTGCCGGAAGGGCGTTCCACATCTTAGTGGTTTGTTTTAAAACGGTTACAGAAAGATAAATAGATTATTTATTCACCAAAATGCGGGTACAATGTGATGGAATATGGAAAATCGTTAGTGCAAAACCTTATACATTTTACCAGTGTGAATTTTGTACAGTGAAATATGAAAAAAAATTCAGTATTTAAAGTTAATAATTTTAAATGTCATAGTAAAAAAAAAACTAACGGTTGAACTAAAATCCTATTCCTATTATTCCTATTTATAATATCATAAATGCGAAAAATAATGGATGTATGTTTGTTACTCAATCACGCCGCAAGGCTGAACCGATTTGGCCACGCGAACGAAGTCGCGGGCATCATCTAGTATTTCATAAGAGTAGTTTTATTCCAAGACGGTTAAACGAGTGCCAATGATTTGAAGAATCTTACCTAAAGCTGTTTTTCCATCGCGGAATTTCAAAATCCGACTCAAAGCTTTGGTTATCTTGTTGCTCACTGTCGGATCCTCATTAAAAAGATGCTCAGAAAGGCACAAGATAACTGCTTGTACGAAGTACTGTTTAGGAGTCAGGTTCAAAATTTTTTCAGTATCTACTGGCGGTACTGTCACAAGAGTTCTTATGTCATAAGTTCCAATTTCTGCTAGGCAGGTACAAGCTTCGATTATGATCTGAGAAAGTACACCAAACTTTATATTACAAATGCCGAAAACATTAAGAACTAAATCGAGTAAAAGTATTGTTTTCAAAACAGAAACGGGGATTAAGAAAACTATGCAACCTTATTTTAGATTTCAAAATAAACATCTGTAAAAGGTAATACCTTCTCTTCAGTAGCATTTTTCAGGATGTTGTTCAATGATATGATTACTTGATGCACTAAACTTGTTTTGCAAATTTCAGAAAAACCGTTTCTGTTTATGTCTGTGTAGAGTCCTTTCACATATTCCTTGTTTTGCTTCAAAAATCGACTCATCCTTGATAGCGTTTCGTGACTGAAAAAGAAAATGGATATCATATTGAACAAAAATAGTTATTTTTTCAACAAGAAGTATACAACTTTTCACTTCAATATCGAAAAATGTAAGAAAAACAATGTAAGAAAAATAATGTTTATGACATAAAATGTTGGGGTATAAAATATTATACACAAAATTTCCGAATTTTTCTTGAGACTATGAATTGAAGAAATGCCAATCCAGAGTGTTCTAAATTCAAAACACTTTTTCTCACTGGGTGAGAAAAAGTCTTTTGCTCACTGGTTTTTGAGCTAGTGAGGTGAAAAAGAAACCTTATCTCTATACGGATGCGGGCGAGTAAATTCTATTATTGATTTTTTAAACGCCGCATTTTATTGTGTTACAAAATTACCTTGGATTAGACAAATTCGATGTATAAGTTTTGAGTTTGTGCTCGAAGTCAATTCTCGAAGAGCTCGGATTACTTTCTTCTTCCTTATATTCGGTTATGAAGTTTACGAAATCCACCACATCCACACTACCAGTCAAATAACTCTTCATACCATCTGTCAGGTACTTTAGCAAGGTGCTACATTCGGATTCAAATCCTTCTTCAGTTTTGATGGTCAGTATTGACACTATTTTGGGCAGAACCGACATTTGAATATTTTCCATGCTTTTAGGTGATTCGATTAAAGCTTTCGTAACAACAATTCTAAGTGCATCGACGAATATTTTAATCGTTTCTTTACACTTCGAACCTTTGATGCCGTGAGCGATGTTGTCGCAGGCGAAGTTGCATATGATAGCATCTGACGTATACCCCAATGAAATACTCGCGATGAACGAAACATATGCGTGAAGATTTATGATTTTGAAATCGTAAACTTTTTCTTGCAACACATTGTTCCAGAGTTTAAACATAATATTTAAAATGACCAATGGTTGATTCTCACACATGTACTGCATAATGTTGCCATCTATAAGTTCCTAAAATAATAATATCTACGTTTAATTAAAATACATATTATATATTAAGATATAGAATAAATAAATTGAATCTGGCAGAAAAATATGTAGGTCTATTTTTTGGGGTAAAACGCCAACTTGATAAAAGTTTCGCAACTTTCCGAGCAGGATTAAGGTATACTAGAATTTTTGTGGTTCCAAACAAATTAATTATTATTTATTAATTACTACAATCTTCCAGGAAGCAGTTATATAGGCGCGAAACGATATGCGCAAAAAATATGTTACATCAGACTTTCTGGCGGAAAATCATAGTCATAAGATAATAGAATAACTAACTTACCCCAAAATATCTGAGTATCGCAGAAAAGACACGTTGAGAATACGTGAAGGGATCATCGATATCACTAAAATTCACTTTGAAAAGTTTAGAAGCTGCGACATAATCCCTCACGTGAGCAGCAGATAAGAGCATTATATCGCCCAAATTCTCCACGAACAAATTACTCCATTTGTCATTCGTAAGAATCTGTCTCGTCAATTGGAACATTCTGTTAGCATTAGCAGTTTCTCTCGAGCTGAATTCTTTTCCATCATCGAGTTTATACTTTTCAATCACAATATGGGGCAAACATAATGCGATTATGTTACAGAAGCATGCCTAAAAATACATAACAAGTATAAATTAAAAATTTGAAACACCCCGACATTTTACAAATCCTAATCGCTAGCCCAGTAATCGTTAAAATAAAAATATGAAATCCGCCATTTTGTGGTGGCGGCCATCTTGGACCAATTTTGATCAAACATAAAAGTTTCTCAAAGGTTTGAATGTTTTTCTGTTGGAATGGAAAGTTGTATTTAGGTATACATTAGCTCTTTCCGATTTCATTCACGTAGGTTTCTATCCAGTAATAACATAGCCTATGTCCAAACTAACATGATACATACAAAAAATTACGTTTAAGAACAACATTTGCATTTATAAATATATCTAAGCTTTGACATCAAACACGTATAGGTACAATCCTGCAAACATATATGGTAGGTTTAGATTTATATACATATTTTTACCTCAATTATTTGCTCAGCAGATTTCTTAGAGACAGATTCTTCCCTCACATATTTTAGAACGTTACTATTGTCAAATATACCGTTATGGCTCCAAAGAACATCAGCCGGAACCAGCCAATCCAAATGCTTTTCTATAAGACAATTAATGTCGGTACAACCGAACAAATAGAGTGGCAAATTTTTAAAATTGATATTCTTTTTAAACCAATAATGTAGGATGCGCAATATGTTGTTTTTAAAATATACTTCAATTTTATTATCTGTGACAACTTCGGTCATTATGTTTAGAACTTTTTTGACCATGTCATTGTCCATCGGTTTTTCGTTTTGGAACTGCAGTACTTTTAAAACAATTTTGTGTATTGCCGACTTTTTTGTAGTGCCCAATATGTAGAAAGTGTGCAAAACTGTGGCTGTTCTGTTAACCTTTTCGTCTCTTAGTACTGTTTCATTACTATCAGCTACCTGAAAAAGACAAACACTTTTGGCATAAGTATATTTAGGTCTTAAATTTTTTTTAAACAATAATTTAAGCACAGCAAAATTTGGTTATCAAAATACTTACGTCGATAACAAATATCTTTAACAAATTCTCCATTAGCTTTTGTATATCATTGTCTGAAAAATCATTGCCTATTACAGTTAGTAAATGGGAACAGTACAATCGAATTCTGTATTCACTTTTTTCCACAATGTTCTTCAAGAGTGTCCGTTTGAAGGATTCGTCAACAGAATCAGAATTATCTACAGGCTGCTCATTTATTTCATCATCAAGATCAGTATTTTTCTTATTCAATTGAACAATTTTCGCCAGACATTCGTAAACCAAAGCCGCTACAGCTGGTGGGTAATAGTTTTCGGAGCATCGCTGAAGATAGCTTTTTATCATTATGATACAATTCTGACGGATTATGTCGTCATCTTGAGACCATATTCGTTCGAGCATTCCGGAAAGAATTTCAATCAACAAGCGCGTTATTTTTGGATTTCTGAACAACTCCTTGCACATATTCTGCATCAAGCTAAATATCAATTCTGCAAATATAATTTTACTATATATATGAAAAATAAGTTTATAAATAAGGTATTCATGAACATAGTAGATAAAAAAAGTAGGAAACTGTTTTATGACAAACTAAAAGAGCAAGGTACCAAAAAAAAAAACAGGCAGTATTAAGCAACCAGTAAATGATCAACAAAACATACATTAAAAACATTAAATTGTTGTAAAATAATCCTTACTAATATTATAAATGCGAAGTGTGTTTGTTTGTTGGTTTGTCCTTCAATCACGCTGCAACCAAGCTTTGACATTGACGTCATTTTTTGCATGGGTATATGTAGCTGAGGACCTGGAGAGTGACATAGGGTACTTTCGATCTCGGGAAATCAAAGAATTCCCGTGGGATTTTAAAAAGTAAATCCACGCAGACGAAGTCGCGGGCATCAGCTAGTCGTTTATTATTTCAAAGTTGAGAAAAGCAATAAGCGAAGATTTCTTTTTTCCAGCAAACAAGGCATTTCTAATAATATAACGTTACCTAGAGGTGGTTGTTCCACAGTTGGATCATTTAATATTCTAATACTATAGAATGCATAATCAAAATTGGATGTAAATCTGCATAGTTCCCTGTCAAGAATACATTTAAGAACCTCATCTGTATAACAGGAATGTTTTTTACAATATGCCGCCAAAACATAAATACAATTCTGTTTCAATCCAATCAAATTAAACTCGGCTTCACTTTCTTCATAATAATCCTCTTCCAAGTTTACATCACTTCTTATAATATCATTCAGACAATGAAAGCAAGCATTTCCAATGTGCGAACGAATTTCGACATTCAGTGTCGGATCGTATTCCTTTAAAAGGATACTTTGAACACCTTTTAGAAGTAAAACTTTGTCTCGTATTTGTATATCACTTTTTAAAGCTCCTACTAATGCTTCGTACAGAAGTTTAAAGGCAGTTTGAAATTCCGTATAAAGTGGCATTTCCTTCACTTCATCGCTCGTCTTTATTTTGTATTTTAGGAGTGAATCGAAAAATGTGGTTACTATTTCTAGATATTTGATATACTCAATCGATAGGAGATTATTTCGAATTAACTTGACTTTATTGTCAGAAAGTATTCCTTCCAAGTACATTCGTATCAAATTATAGATAACAGAATTTACTTCAAAACTGTCTATATCATGCTTGTTTCCAACCTCTCCCTTTTCAGTAAACTTATATTCGAATTCACTATACAATAAACTATCATCGGTGGTATTAAATAAAACCTTATAAACATTATTGTGGTTTAAAATATCACAGTTAAGTTTCAGTGGTAAATTATCATTGCTCAAGAGCCTTAATAGAAAACCATTTAAATTCACGATATCTACGGAAGACATACTTCCATGTTTCAGCCAAGCAAAACATTTTTCCCTCATGTCTGTATAACAGACTTTTCTGTAGAACTTATAAAATAAACAATCAAATGTAGTTAGAGTGTGATCATTCACTGGCATCCCCTTTTCTATATACGACACTAGTAAGGGTTTTACGTTTTCATATTTCAATGGCACTAAATGTAAAATGACTTGCAAAACGGAATGTATCGCTTTTTGTGCTGCACTGGTCACTGCAGCATTTCTGAAAGAAACATTGGCAATTCAACACCATTAGATTTCTAAAAAAGGCAATCGGATATTTCACAAATATTTTTTTATACACGTACTTTAAATAAAGGTTTTTAATATTATAAAAAAATGCCAGTTTCCTTTTTTTAATATACAAAACTATTCTCGAAAATATAAAGCTTTATATTCTTAGGAGCTTTATATATTAACGTCATAAGGGAGTAGGAAACTACTCCCTTAGCGGAAAGCTTGTGCTTGGAGTGGGTACGACAATAGTGCAACGGGTAGAATTCGAACCTGCGACCTTCCAGTTTTGAGTCCGTACCTTTAACCATTGGGCTATTGAGGCTTCACATCTACGCAAGAGGGCACATGTCTAGTTAGGACCTTATCTGTACCAAAATACCCCTTACCTTACACATGTATTCCACAGGGTTAAAAAAACACTGTAAATTCCACTACTGACGTCATCTGTGCATAGCGATAGCATATTCTTTATGGTCAAACAAGTTAACTCGTCCAGTCGATCCCAGTTAACGCATCTATTGTTATCTGATATGGTTTTCTCGAGGACACCTATCAGCGATAAGTTTTCGATATATGTGACCGAATGACCGTAATGTTTTACATACATGTGTATTATTCCAACCCTATAAATAAATAAAAAATTGTTAGAACAATGAGAACTAGAACAGAATGCCTTCTTTGTTCAACGAACTGTACTTTGTACTGATTCACATTGGTGCTTATTCAGTTGTACAATGTACATCTCTTAACTACATAATATGTTGAGAAGTTTTAAAATAGTGATATCCCTTCTAAATGTTGCCCATGTACATTATTATATGTAAGTCTGGAATTAACTCAATTTAGAGATTATGTACAACTGAATTAGCACCAGTATAAACTTTCAATGTTGGCACTTTTACCATGGAACAGGGTTGGCTCGAAGTTCTTCGATAAGATCACTGAACGATTTGTTTTTGTTAAACGACAATCTAAGCTTTTTCGCGGAAGATACCGGCTTGTCTTCATTTTCTTTTTCTGGTATACTGAAAATCTGCAAAAAAGTTATGAGGTTCTTATACTCATCGTGACTATTACTTAGTTTTTGTGTGTTTTTAAATTTTTTTTTCTCCACATGAACATGCACTCATACTTTCTATGCGATGATATTCTCTACAACATGGTTTACTGGCAGAAATCGTTTCTTATAAGGCCGCCATTTGTACTCTTATGTAATTTGTTTTTAGTTTATTTTTTATAGCTTTGTTTTATTTTAACGCAGTCTATGATAAAGTGTATTCATTTTTCGCAGTGAAAGCGTGCTGGGCCCATAACCTAAAATAAAACAACGTATTCGTACTGACGAGTGGATCGAACTAAAACTTTATTTTTAAAACATAGATTACCACATTACTCCGAAGTCCTAAGTGTTACGTATCTGATATTATACAGGCGGGTTAACATAGCACTAATAAATACAATATGTGAAAATTAGATGCTAATATCTATACAAAGATGAGAAAAAAATTAATTTCAAAATTAGTTAAAAAAAACATATCTTCCTTTATTGTTCACTTAGAAATTAATTATATGTTTCCAAAAATAGCACTCAATTGATTTTATAGCATGCTATAATTGAAAGTTACAGCATTTCTTAGTTTTTTTCTGGTAACCATATTTTTTTTTTTTTAATTTATAACTCCGGTTCTAAACAGAATTAACTTCAGGGTGTTCTACTCTAGCATTAAAAAAAGCTTAAAGTTTCGATTAATATCATAAAAAGGGATGTCCGATTTTGAGGTAAAATAACATAATGTGCGCCAGCGGCTCCCTGTGATTCATTTGATGTCGTCGGTCCACCTAGTGGGGGTCTGCCAACGCTGTACTTTCCGGTGCGTTGTCGCCACTTCAGCTTTGCAACACGCTGAACTATGTCGGTAACTTTGGTTCTCCTATGGATCTCATTTGATCTCGTAGTGATACTTTCTCTCGGTAGAATAACTATTAACAGGGGATATCATGAACTAGATGATTGAGGTTTTTAGGATTCCCGCGGAAACTCCCTTATTTTCCGGGATAAAAAGTAGCCTATGTGATATTCCAATCTATAATCTATCTATGTGCCAAATTTCAACCAAATCGCTTCAGGCGTTGCGGCGTGTAAGGGGAAAAAACATACATCCAAACTTTCGCATTTATAATAGGAAATAGGATTACAATAGGAAATACCTGATAGAAGGCAGAAGCAGCTACATGATAAAAGAAATCGCAATGCGTCAACGTATTTTCGTTCTGCTTTCGCATTTTTTGCACTTGATTGACCTCTAAGCAGACTATCTCCAATATGCTGTATAAATGCTTGTTCCACACGTCCCAATTGTAAGCTAAAGCTCCCTGTGAGTTTTGGGATCTCCCCGCTGGATGATGGATTGATATTGCAGTTTTGAATAACTTAAATAGTAGCGACTGGAACAACAATGGTTAACGTAAAAACATGCAAAAAGTTTAAAAACCTAAGTAAGCTTTCTACCGGAAAAACCGGATGTAACATCTGTCATATTGATTTTTTGTTATATAGCCTTTATCACCCAGACGAATCAACAAACAAAAACGCTCTGTATAAAAAGGCTAAGTTATTAAACCCAAGTAAAATAAATTACAATATGAACTATGAATTATTACCTTCTTTTGCTCCTCCATACTAGGCTCATAAAGCTTCAGTAGTGATGGTAAAATGCTTTCACTGAATTCACACATTGTAAGCCGACATTCTGTGGATAGCTGAAATGAAACAACAAACAAAATTGATATTTGAGATACAGCAATCAATATATCAAATCAGAAAAGTTTGCCAATTAGAAAACCTCAATAGCCCAACGGTTAAAGGAGCTGACTGACAACTGACCAGGTCGCAGGTTCGATCCTCGCCCGTTGCACTATTGTCGTACCCACTCCTAACACAAGCTTTCCGCTTACTTGGAGGGGAGAGGAGAATGTAAGTCAAGTTCAGCTTGGCTAATATTCTTCAAAAAAAAAAATTGTTTTGTTGCTCTAATTAAAATAATTTTACAACAATATAAAAATTTCGTGCATTGGGTTTGGCGAAAGGAAACCTTCGTCTGTGGAAAATTATGAATCAACAGCAGAAATATTTACACAATTAACATTTCATGGTGTGAACATCACTTTAAGTGAGGTGAACTTTAAGCAAAATTATATAACTCTAAAAATATTAAGTAAATTAAAAAAAAATTACCGCTTCAAGAAGTGAAATGACAATGTTAATAACAATCTCTTGCACTTTTTTGTCGAGTAACACTATGTTACAACATTTTTTGAGCTTTGGCAAGGAGCCCCTCAGTGTGATTGTAAACTGGCAATAGGCAATGGAGTTTTTTATAATGAACCACAGAAGCCTTATTTTGACTAGATCCTCCAAAGTACGGTTAGACAGGCATGCTGTCATGGCAACATCTAATAAACCTAAACAGAAAAAGATATGATTAGCACAGAGAGAGAACAAAATCATCATATCAGTATTTCAAAAAAAAAAAAAAGATACCGGCCGAATTCATAACCTCCTCCTTTTTGGAAGTCGGTTAAAAATACAAAAGCATGTAGATAAACACATGGTCTTTGATCCATACTAATGTGAAAGTGTATTTATCATTGCAATCTTGATTGATCAAGATCAAGATTTCAATACGGATACTTGTTATCCTAGAAAATTACAGAGTTGGCGCATGATTTTTAATTAAATCTTAAAGCTATTTCTTTCCAATAAATAAGTAATTAATCAATCAATATTATAAATGTGAAAGTTTGGATGGATGTATGTATGTTTGTTACTCAATCACGCCACAACGACTGATGAGTGATTTGGCTGAAATTTGGCACAGAGATAGATTATAGTCTGGAATAGCACATAGGCTACTTTTTATCCCGCGAAATAAGAGAGTTCCCGCGGGAATAAAAAAACTTCCACGTGAACGAAGTCGCGGGCATCAACTGGTATAAAATGAATATAATTATTTCTTAAAAATGTAGAAGAACCAAAGTCAACCAACATAGCTCAGTAAGTCAGTCGCAAAACTGAAGTGGAAATGCGGATGAAGTGGAAAATTACTCACTTTCCCAGGTAGTTGGTGGTATGAAACCCAGATAGTAATCAACAGGAAGAACATGTTTGTAAAGTAAACTTAGATATGCATCTCCGATAGTCTCCCTCAATGATCTGTTGTTCAGTACATGTAAGCATGCATCAGTAATTTTTTGGCATTTAATATATGCACGACCTGAAATAGGAAAGGATTCACTGGATTTTCTGTCTGTGTAATTCGAGTTGCAAAGGCTTGGAACCAGTTCAGATATTGACATAATGCAGTGGGCTCTTATGCTGATAGAACTCAAGATAGAGGTTAAAGCGAGACAGAAATATGCTCTGACATAAATCTGTCTCATTTTAACTCTGTCTTGTCTGAGCTGAGTGAGAGTTCAGTCTATAGATTTCAGCCTTAGATCCTTTCTTTTGAATTCTTATCAGGTTCAAAATTTAAACAGATTGAACAATATTATAATTATTATGAAAAGGAAAATTCTAATAATAAAAAGGTTAATACTAATAATGATGATATTTAAAACTTGAACTAACAAATTGGATATTTGATTGTTGTCAAAATGTGTAAACTCATTAATTACAATTGAAAATGTAACATGTAAGAATAACATTATTTTATGCAAACAAAAAATAAATCGGTCAGTGTCAAAGAGCTCTATTACCATGCCATCATGATCTAATAGAGCTCTCTTTGTCTAACAGGAAACTTAAAAGCTCTATATTTTCAAGACTACTCAAGATATTAAAAAAAGAAAAACGGCATTGTGTTTTAATATTAAAAACCTTTTTTTTCAGTATATAAAAAAAATGGTCAAATACCAAATTACAAAATGATTTGCTTGAATAATAATGATATTGTCCTTATAAGATACATTCTTAAAACTAATACATTTATTAAGACCCTACCATAAATAATTTTGTTAGAAGTTATTTACCTTTATTAGAACCAGATACACATAAATGCAAAAGAGTTGTACAAAGAGGTACAGTAACTGTATCAAATGTCTTTGCATCACTCTTTTCAGTCTCCTGCAAAGAAAAATCATTATTAGTCTTCGCCAAATTTGTAATATCTATGTGAGATAATCTCAAAAACTGCTGCACAGACTTTGCCTGTGGAAAATTTCCAAATATATACATATAATGATCTATTAAATGTGGCACCTTAAAGGCCTAAAGCCTGATTTTGGGGGGACTTCAGTGTCTACAACGATTAAGCCTTTATATTAAGCATAAAAGTCATAAGTAGATCTATGAAATGAAACTAAAAACCATAATATGCCTCTATATATATATATTGTTGTAGAATACATACCTTTATAATAAAATCATTGATATCACCAAACACATGACTCCAATTATAACCAGACTTTTTTCGAGTGTTACTAGTAAGCAAAGAGGGCACAGCATTCCTTGTGAGGAAATCTTTCAAGGTATTAGCACTTTTTTTCCTCTCTGCCGCACGGACAGATGTTAAGCTGGAACATGTTTGTCTCACACTATCTTCTAAAGACATGCTAATTGTTTGTGAAAGACTGGTATCACAAGACTATTAGATTTACTGCATTTTTAATCCTAAAAAAATATATAATTATATTAAACAATAAAAACATCCTTTTTCTGCAACAATGTTGTAACTTGTAAAGATAGACACTGATTATTATTTTTATCAGTGTACAGTTAAATTCGTAAATCGATGAGTAGACGCAATTAGTTAAAAGTAAATAAAAAATTAAGCCAAAAATTTATTATATTATAAATTATAAGTAATAAGTAATAAACAAATAAAATAAATAGTACCGTCTAAAGTTCTCGATAGATAGGTACGTAGGTACTTCAAGGAAAGATAAATATAAATTTCCAATTACCAAGTATTTGAAGATTACAATTAAAATTTCAGCTAAATGCGAATCTAGAAAATAAAATATTTTATTTTAAATAATAAATTCCAAAATACGAAATGCCCGCAAAGTGCAAACCCCAATGCACAGACCCAACGTAAAACCATAAATCACAGACTTGGAACATAGATAATACATATAGGTTTGTTGACAGCTTAAAGGTAAGACCGCACAACGCGGAACTGCGCTGCAGCGGAGCGACGCGACACTGCACTTTAAAATATTGTTTCTAAGTAAACGTATTAGACATATCGCACTACGCGGCAGCGGAACCGCGCTGTGCGACAAAGTTGGGCAACCAAGCAAAAGTGTCGCGACGACGCTCCGCTGCAGTGCAGTTTCGCCTAGTGCGGTCTTACCTTAACTAACGGAGTGATTACATTCTCTTGTCTACGGCTCCGTGGTAACGTTGTGGATTGCATGGTTGGGAGCTGTGGCATACGTACCTATAGTAATCTGTGGCTGTGGCTGTGCTGTGGCTAGAACGTAGGTAGTGATTATATTCTCTTTGGCTGCTTCCACAAAGTCACAGATTAGGTACACAAAGTGATTATAATCTCTTGGCTGTTTCGCTGAAGTAAAAACTGGAAAAAACAATAAACAAAGCATTTCGAGTGATTCTTCATTTTTTTGTTTAATTTTCATATTTTTTCGCGATTATTTAATAAACTTATCAGATATACATTATGAGGAAATGCGTGTATTGTGAATTTAATTACAAAAAAGGGAGTAAGATATCGTTTCACAGGTGATTGCAAAATACCTATTGTGAGTTTTCGTAAAATAACTTTAAAAAAGGCCTAAAATTATAATACTTATTAAAAAGCGATTGTAGTGTTGAATTTCAATAAAAGTTATGTTTTGTTTTGCATTAGATACTATTTGTTTATCTAAAACTTGTATCTTAGTGATGTAGATGCCTTTTATCGATATACTGAAGCACAACAAAATGGTAATGATACTAATAAAATGGTAATGATAATGGTAATGGTAATGATATTTTTTACAGATTTCCAACAGATTTAACTATAAGGCGCATATGGCTTTACAACATGAAATTTTTTAATTGGAACCCTAAAGAAAATGATGCTCTTTGCTCAAAACATTTTGATGATGCCTGTTTTATTGAACATCAAAATAGAAGAGCTCTTAAATTTGGTAGTGTGCCAACAATTTTTAAAGAAAACTTTGAAGGTATTTATTTCATTAATAATATGACTTTTTCTTTTTAAAAGAGCTAATAATATTTATTCCAGTTACAGGCTGGTATTGAGGATTGAACCCAGGACCTTATAAGAGTTGAATATGGTAACCAATAGACCTAAGAGGCAGGCAGTCAGTTGTAATACAGACCATATTACTCCAGATTGTTAAACTTAGACAAAAAAATTTAACATCCTCTTGTTTATAGCAATGGACACTTCTATAATAATACAAAATATGGCTTCAAGTTCTCCATCATGTCAGTTGCCGAAGCAATGTGGTGCCAAGAAATTAATTAGCGTGGCTAACAGCGAAGATACACGACAAGGTAAATCAACCACATTCATTCTTGTTATAAAATTATTTCTTGAAATAAATTGTTATTTTTTTTTTAGATTCAAGTACCGTTATCTTGATTGATCATAATTATGAAACCCCCCAAACTCTGAAGAAGTCAAGAATAGAATATGGCTTGGCACATGACCACCAATATGAAAACAGTTCCAAATACCAAGTGAAAGCTTTACAATATCATAAAAAATTATCACAAGATTCAAATTTACATAAAAAGACTTTAAAGAAACACGTAAAACGATTAGCAATTAAAGTAGAATATCTTCAAAATTCAATAAATGATCTTAATAAAATGTCATAAGATCTCTGGTGAATATATGCAAATTATAAATCAATATGACTATTTACAAATGGATTAATCCTACTATCTATACATATAAATAAAATTGAAGTGTCTGTTTGTAATATCAAAATAACAGTTTTTTACTAATTGCGCATGTAAGTAAATACGGTACTTATAACAAAAAAAAAAAAATTAAAATTATTGTTTTGTTTTTGTGCGTTTGTTTGTTGCCGCTAATCTCGGGAACGGCTGGACCAATTTTGACGGGACTTTCACTGGTAGACAGCTGATGTTTTGGGGCAACATAGGCTACGTTTTGAACCAACTTTTGAAAAAGGAGCAATAAGAGTTGTGTTTTCTGCCTATGTATATCAATATCTCCGTGATTTCTAGACCGATTTGCGTGAATCTTTTTTTAATCAATATCTTGAGATGCTCCCATAAAAACTTCGGGTTCCAATGATTCAATCCTGATGCTGCAGGGGAACTGCCCACCTAAACTGGGGATTTAGGAACTGATGATTATGAATAGTTATTGTAGGTACCAAGTAAGGACTTTTAAAATAACTAATTTTGTTTTAACAACTAGTTGTAATTGTAATTAAGAATGAATAAATACTAGATCATATTATTGATCTTTGTTTTATTTACGCAACATTTTAAACCTGACCTTTGAAGAATAGCGGTGGCACATCGGTTTTTTGTGGATAAAACCTAAATATCGATAAGACGTATCGATATATTTACATCCTTAGCTTTGACAGGCGTTCATTTTATTTTGATTGGTAGTATTGTATTTTTTATTAAGTTGGCTAAAACAAGTTGGAACTGCTCGAAAAACCTTTGAAGTTCTGCCTCTAAAACACAGACATCTCTAAACGTAGGTATTCTCTTGAAGTGATTATATATTCTCTTGGTGCTGTGACACAGACCAAAGACTACAGTTTTAATCACAGACTATTACTCCACGAACACCACGAAGCACAAATCGTGGAAGTTTTTAGAATTTAGTATTTTGGCACAATTTGTATTAAAAACATTTAACAACATTTCATTGCATCATGGAGGCCGAATCGGAAGTTATCAAGGAAACTATCAATACTGAGCCGATGCTACAAGATCCATTTTACATAACCTTACTAAGTGTGGTCGTACTTGTAGTTACACTCCGTAAGTTTTATTGGAATATTACCATATAAATATAGTTTAATTGTCATGTTTCTTCAATTCAGTTTAGAAAACTTAGTTCTCATTTGTTTTTACAGTATTTTGGTGGTTTCTCTCATCGCGCCGGCATTTGCGCCGATCTGTGCTATTTACCGGCCTTTCGGACGCCGGCAAGACATCCCTGTTTGTGAGGCTCGCGTATTCTCAATACAGACAAACTTTCACGTCAATGAAGGAAAATATTGAAGACTTTGCCACGTCAAATGATGTAAGTAAATGTAACTTGAATCAGGTTTTTAGGGTTCCGTAGTAAAAATACAAGGAACCCTTATAGTTTTGCCAAGTCTGTCCGTAGCATTGCAGATAGACTATTGGTACTTAATCCCTATCTGCAGATATCCGACGGAGAAAAAATATCTGTATCCATATCCGTAATTTTTTTGACAGATCTTTTTAATTTACCATAATGGATGAAATTCTATACATATATAGGTGATTAGCTAGCAATGAAAAACTATTAAATATAAAAATGAAGACTTATCTCCTATTTGGTACATGAGTTAAAAAAATGTCTTACACAAACATTATCTATGCTGCCCACTGTAACACTAAAGTGTTCTGTGCAGGTTTTTTGAAGAAAAACCTTAGTGGGGTTTTCTTTTTTTCATTGTTCACTGGATAGCAATTTAATAGTAATTGTATTCAGTGACATCACACTATCACACTAATATTATAAAGCCGAAAGTTTGTATGTGTATGTGTGTGTGTGTGTGTGTGTATGTTTGTTACTCCTTCACGCCACAACGAATGAACCGATTTGGCTGAAATTTGAAATGTAGATATATCATACCCAGGATTAAAACATAGGCTACTTTTTATCCCGGAAAATTACAGAGTTCCCGCGGGAATCAAAAAACCTTTATCCACGCGTACGAAGTCGCGGGCATCGTCTAGTCTGAAATATTTACTTTCTTATTGAACTTTTTTACATTACATACTTTCTTATTTTCAGAAATCATTGAGGATTGTGGATCTGCCTGGTCAAGAACGTTTAAGAAACAAATTCTTTGATCAATATAAGCACAGTGCTAAAGCAATTGTTTATGTTGTGGACTCTGTGACTATACAGAAAGAGATTAGGGATGTGGCTGAGTAAGTATTTTTACAAAGATTTGTGAACAAATTATCAAATACTTTTTTTTGTGGCACACAATGAAGTGTGCCACAAATAAAAGTGCAGAGAAAAGAAACACAGAAATCATATTAATCTATCTAAACATGTAAAAGGAAAAGGTGACTGACTCATCTATCAACACACAACTCAAATCATTGGACAGATAGCTATTATGACATAGCGATCTGCTTAGAAATAATTTTTGAAATTTCAACACCTGAGGGTGTAAAATAGGGTTTTGAATTTAATGTGAGGGTAGATCTGTCAGAGAAGAGTTATAGGCTATAGTCCAAAATGTTGGCCCAATGTGTATTGGTAGACTTCACACATCTACACATCTTTGAGAACATTATGGAAAACTGTTATGCAGGTGTCTTGCTGATGTTTAAATGTCCCTTCACAGTTGAAGCATGTGATATTTAACTGCTTAAATGCACATAACTCTGAACAGTCAGAGGTGCAGACCCTGGATGGAAGAGCACAGTCCTAACCACTAGACTCACTTCTATATCCACCAACGGGAATGGGTCTGCTTTGACTGCCCGTCTTGACATGCGTTGGTTTGGTGTACCTACGTATGCATTTTTGCATTTTTGAAGCTTTATTGTGGAAGCACTGTATACATAGCATAGCTTTGTAAAAAAAATTTTTTTTTTTTTGAAAAGAGCAACTGCTGTGTTTCTTGCCGGCTCTTCTCAGCAGAATTTGCATTCCGAACCGGTGGTAGATTTATGACGTGTCATAAGAGCTACAAGTTAGCCTACATGAAATAAATAAATTTTGAATTTGAATTTGAATATGTATATCTTTGATTATTTGATAACTATTTGGTAATGTTTGGTTTTTAGATACCTATACACAATTCTTGTGGATCCAGTGATTCAGAAGAACTGCCCTCCTCTGCTAATTCTGTGCAACAAGCAAGATCTACCAATGGCAAAGGGTGGGCAACTCATCAAGAGTTTACTTGAGAAAGAAATGTAAGTTTTTTAATCACACTAATACTATAAAGGTGAAAGTTTGTATATGTGTGTGTTTGTTTGTTACTACTGGGAAAATAAAAGAGACATTTGCGATTTTTTTTTTTTTTTGTGTTTCTACATTATGATACAAATTAACATAATTTAGCATGTATGCACTTCTTAAAAAAGAGCCATAAACATTTTTATAACAACGTTAGCAAATTCTCTTAAATCTGTAGATGCTGATATTAGCTGTAGTCAATGCTTACATGCATATTTTAAGTTTATTTTATTTGCAAATGTTAATTTAACATCTAAATTTTATTACAGAAACCTTGTCCGCGTAACGAAGTCTAGTCAGCTGGAATCGGTAGATCCTTCACAGTCCAACACCGTGGCATATCTCGGAAAGCTCGGAAAAGATTTCGAATTTTCCCACCTCAGCTGCAAAGTCGAGGTTCTAGAAAGTTCCATAAATACTGGAGATGATGATAATCCCACTGAAATGAAAGGCTTACAAGATTGGATTTCCAAACTATAATTTTTTTCCCATCACAATGGAATAAAGAATAAACTTATTCTCTCTTATGTTCTCATTTTTTAAATAAACGCTTGAAGACTTGACATACGCTAGATATGAGTCATTTGTAAGACTTGATTGTTAAATTTATGCATTTGAAGCTATTTTTATAAGAAACTCTTTATAAATAAAAATGTTTAAAATAAAATAATATGTTTAATTTTTTAATTTTAAAGTCCAGCAGCACAGTCCAGCTAAGGATTTTGGACCAATTTCGAGAAAGAGCTCAAGTGGAGATTCGACTTGGCTCAGAAGCGTGCGGGAAGTTTTGACGTCCAAAATACTGAACAGTGGAGACCAGTCATCGTACTTAATACAAGTAAGGGCCAAGGTGCAAAACCGCAACCTTGAACTCCCTACTAGAGACCTATCGGCTGCCCCATTTCAAAACCTAGTAAGTGTGATTGACAAAATTTTACAGGGGCCAAAAAACATGTTTTGTAGATGGCTTAGCGAAGTAATAAATATATCCAATAAAAGCTTTCAAAGTAGTTTATTTACGAAACATTAATTTACCAACAGATACTGAAGAGTTCAGAAGGGCTACCACAAATAAGTATGTTATTTGGTCTCCTTTAAAATTTTGTCAATCACACTTACTAGTTTTGAAATGGGGCAGCCGCTATGTCCAGTTTTGGATGTCTATTGATTGATGACGAATGTCAAAATTATATACGTTCACTTCAAATTAGCCGTCGTCGACCTTTACAAAATGGCGTCATATTGGTCGTTCACAAAAAATAATTGTATTTTTTACTGTAACTACGACTGTGACGGAAGTTTTCTGTCAATACCTTTCAAGGCAATGATGTCTTGAACGAAGGGCGTGATTTTTAATTGATATCCTATTTTTGTTCTCTTCAAAGAGTCATTAATTAAATTAGTGTGCGCTATGCAAAACTTTTCTACTCATGGTAAATAATGAAACGCGAATAATAGTAATTAACAACAATAGATAAATAACTAATTAAAACTTTAAAAAAAAACGTAGGTAACAATAACAAGAAAAAACACCGTAGTAACAATCGCGAGCGGTACCTACGTTCCTATTACTATATATATAGCTACTCGTGCTGATTCACTGACTCACTGACTGACTCATTGATCACCTCTCCTGTAAAATTTTATATGGAAAAATTTTTTTTCACTCACGGTTTCGTATAGAGGAGAAAAATTCATTCGGAACAAAAATATGGAGAGAGCTGATGATTGAGGATTGCGGAGACGGGTGAGGAGCACCGGCCAGGGTATCGAAGATAGGTGGGGGGTGTTCAACCAAATGTCACTCGAAACTTCATCCAATTGGCAGAGAGCCGAAAAAAAACTCCAAAATGGCAGATTCAAGATGGCGGCCATACAAATTTCGTCGGTGTCTATCTCGGAAACTATAAAAGATGGAAGAGTGGTTTCGTGGAAAAAGATGAACAGGACCCGAAGGTCTACTTGATGAATAGAAAAAAAATTCAATATGGCGGATTTTTTATTTTTTCATACAAAATATATGCAAGACTTTAATACGATTCTTTTTCAAAATTTCTGATGATTTCGTATAGAGAACAAAAATTCATTTTAAGAAAAAATATGGAGAGACCTGATGGTTGAGGATTTCGGAGACGGGTGAGGAGCACCGGCCAGGGTATCGAAGATAGGTGGGGGGTGTTCAACCAAATGTCACTCGAAACCTCATCCAATTGGCAGAGAGCCAAAAAAAACTTCCAAAATGGCGGATTCAAGATGGCGGCCATACAAATTTCGTCGGTGTCTATCTCGGAGACTATAAGAGATGGAAGAGTGGTTTCTTGGAAAAGGATGATCAGAACCCGAGAGTCTACTTGATGAATAGAAAAAAAATTCAAGATGGCGGAATTTGTTTTTTTCCATACAAAATATTTGCAAGACTTTATACGGTTCCTTTTCAAAATTTCTGATGGTTTCGTATAGAGGACAAAAATTTATTTGGAGGAAAAATATGGAGAAAGCTGATGGTTGAGGATTTCGGAGACGGGTGAGGAGCGAGGCCAGGATATCGAAGATAGGTGGGGGGTGTTCAACCAAATGTCACTCGAAACCTCATCCAATTGGCAGAGAGCCGAAAAAAATTTCCAAAATGGCGAATTCAAGATGGCGGCCATACAAATTTCGTCGGTGTCTATCTCGGAGACTATAAAAGATGGAAGAGTGGTTTCTTGGCAAAAGATGATCAGGACCCAAAGGTCTACTTGATGAATAGAAAAAAAATTCAAGATGGCGGAATTTATTTTTTTCCATACAAAATATATGCAAGACTTTATGCGGCTCCTTTTCAAAATTTCTAATGGTTTCGTATAGAGGAC
This sequence comes from Hipparchia sbordonii, assembly GCA_038048805.1. Taxonomy (NCBI): domain Eukaryota; kingdom Metazoa; phylum Arthropoda; class Insecta; order Lepidoptera; family Nymphalidae; genus Hipparchia; species Hipparchia sbordonii. The sequence goes on along the minus strand of JBBIWI010000008.1, from coordinate 8,993,283 downwards.
AAAAATACATTTGGAGGAAAAATATGGAGAGACCTGATAGTTGAAGATTTCGGAGACGGGTGAGGAGCACGGCCAGGGTATCGAAGATAGGTGGGGAGTGTTCAAACAAAAGTCGCTCGAAACCTCATCCAATTGGCAGAAAGCCGAAAAAACTTCCAAAATGGCGGATTCAAGATGGCGGCTATACAAATTCCATTGGCGTCTATCTCGGAGACTATAAAAGGTGGAAGAGTGGTTTCTTGGAAAAAGATGATCAAGACTTGAAGTTCTACTTGATGAATAGAAAAAAATTAAAGATGGCGGAATTTTTTTTCATACAAAATATATGGCGAATTGGGAATTTTCATGTTCCTTTTCAAAATTTCTGATGGTTCGGGGAAAAGTATGGGGAAAGCTGATAATAATTAAAGATTTCGGAGACGGGTGAGGCGCACGGCCAGGGGATTGAAGTTAGGTGGGGGGTGCTCAAACAAAAATCACCCGAAACCTCATTCAATTGACAGTGAGCTGAAAAAAAATTCAAAATGGCGGATTCAAGATGGCGGCAATAAAATTTTATAAAAAGATGACCAATCCCGAAGATCTATTTGGTGAACAGAAAAACCGCGGTTCGCTTTAGCGAGCCGCGCACCCACGCGCCCTACTAGTTACTATATATATAGCTACTCGTGCTGATTCACTCACTGACTCATTGATCACCTCTCCTGTAAAATTTTGTATGGAAAAATTTTTTTTCACTCACAGTTTCGTATAGAGGACAAAAATTCATTCGGAAGAATAATATGGAGAGAGCTGATGATTGAGGATTTCGGAGAAGGGTGAGGAGCACCGGCCAGGGTATCGAAGATAGGTGGGGGGTGTTCAACCAAATGTCACTCGAAACCTCATCCAATTGGCAGAGAGACGAAAAAAAATTCCAAAATGGCGGATTCAAGATGGCGGCCATACAAATTTCGTCGGTGTCTATCTCGGAAACTATAAAAGATGGAAGAGTGGTTTCTTGGAAAAGGATGATCAGGACTCGAAGGTCTACTTGATGAATAGAAAAAAAATTCAAGATGGCGGAATTATTTTTTTTCCATACAAAATATATGGACGACTTTATACGGTTCCTTTTCAAAATTTCTAATGGTTTCGTAGAGAGGACAAAAATTCATTTGGAGGAAAAATATGGACAGAGCTGATGGTTGAGGATTTCGGAGACGAGCAAGGAGGATGGCCAGGATATCGAAGAGAGGTGGGGGGTGTTCAACCAAATGTCACTCGAAACCTCATCCAATTGGCAGGGAACTGAAAAAAAATTCAAAATAGCGGATTCAAGATGGCGCCCATACAAATTTCGTCGATGGCTATCTCGGAGAGTATAAAAGATGGAAGAGTAGTTTCTTGGAAAAAGATGATCAGAACCCGATGGTCTACGTGATGAATAGAAAAAAATTCAAGATGGCGGATTTTTTTTTCATATAAAATGTATGCAAGACTTTGATACGTTTCTTTCCGCTGATGGTTTCGTATAGGGACGAAAATTCATTTGGATGAAAAATATGGAGGAAGCTGATGATTGTGGATTTCGGAGACGGGTGAGGAGCACTGCCAGGTTATTGAAGATAAGTGCGGGGGTGCTCAAACAAAAGCCACTCGAAACCTCATCCAATTGGCAGAAAGCCGAAAAAAACCTGCAAATTAGCGGATTCAAGATGGCGGCCATACAAATTTCGTCAGCCTATCTGACAAAGAATAAAAAATCGGAGAGTGGTTTTTTGGTAGAAAATGATCAAGCCCTGAAAGTCTAAGAGCAGAAAAAACCGCGGTCCGCTGCAGCGGGCCGCGCACCCACGCGCCCTACTAGTTTGTACTAAACAAGTCTGACTTGAAGCGCGGTGCGGGGAAGCGCGACGGGAGGTAACGGCCAACTTGAAGTGAACGGTTGTAGGTACCTAATTTATATATATTTTTATTATGATTCATCGAATTACTCACCTTGCTAAGTTTATCTTGGTTTGTCTAAATACACTTAAGTACGAGTAGGTACCTACCTACATTTAAAAGTACCTACCACAATATAAAACAGGAAGAAAAACGTATAAGCTTACATTGCCTACTACAAGCCTACTACAAAATAAAATAATATGGTCTGCTTTACTGTTGAGTCCTTTAAAGCTAACAGTAATTATAAAGGTTGGGTGTCGATTTTTAATGGGCTCGAATACCCGAGTGTATTATGGTAGAGTGCTCATACCTAGCTATTATTTCCTTAGCCCTCTAAAATGAGAATTCTCTCAGACACAAAGGAACATCGCCAAGCAAAATAATAACTAAAGCATGACTCGGTAAAAGTCACGACTAAAGCAAATATTGATTATTCTTAATTGTTATTTTTGCATATTCATAAGTTATTGTATTGACAGTATTCAATAACGTTTTTTTTATCTGATATCGCGAAAGGGGTGAAAGCATAAAGGTTAATTGAAAAATGTTACAATATCATTGTCGAGCGATATTTTAAGAAAGTGCAAGGTGCAAATATGCATATTCATGACTTTGTCATTAGGTATAGCTATACACCTATAAAATCAACGAAAGGGGAGGGTCGTCGATTTTTTTAATCAATCATTTATCGAATGCCGCTTTTTTAATATTATTTTTCTATAAAGGTATGTGATATAATAATATAACGGTTGATGCCAACAACTACACCTGCGTAGATTTAGGTCAAAGATTTAGGTAAAAAAAAAACAAAATTATTTGTTTTATGTAGGCCAATCTGTGGCTCTTATGACACGTCGAGACTAACACCGGTTCGGAATGCAGATTCTGCTGAGAAGAGCCGGCAAGAAACTCAGTAATAAATTTTTCTACATACAAATTTTACCACCTCTTGTCACCCTTTCAGGGAATTTCTACATAGGAGATAATAGGAAAAAATTCCTTGGGCTACCAGAGGTGCACTACCTTTAGATTAATAAAGGAATATTTCCTTTAAACTTCAAATCTCTGGATCCATCGGTATTCGGTATCTGTGCGTTTTTCTACGAATCACGATACCTACTGTTTCATATGTAGATAGATTTCAATACATAGATCGTTAAGAAGGACTAGGGATGATTTAATCAATTATGTCCATATCATAGTCAACGTACCTGACCTTAAACAGCCTTAACCACAGGCAGGAACCTATTTTAAAAAATAATAGCGCGTTGATGTCTTCTGTATGGGCATACCTTTGACCGACCGAGCCTTTGATAACTCAACACTTGGCTGGTTACTTTTTGAAATTAGGTTAGTTTTTAAACGCCTTAAACCCTCATTAGCAATTACATCCAGACATTCCCACAGCTGATATTTGTTTTCAAAGATAATCAACCCTGCTAGTAATCAACTTAATGCAATTGGGGGCAATTAAACTTTTTTTAAAGTGAGTTGTTCACGTACCAGGAAGACACGCGGAAATAATGCGGGCATAATGAGGCAACGTACAATGTACATCGCTGCAATTTATGAACATTACCAAATGTATCCCATTACGCTAAATTATGATTGCATTCATTACTTGGAGGATAAATGAAGTCACAATCGAACGACGCTGTGTTCCGGATGCAAGTGGGGAGAATTGATGTATTGGTTAGGTAGATAGGTACATTGCAAAATTGCTTAATCATAGCGCGGTTGAGTTAAATGGGTTCTTTATATAAAACCAAGAATAAAAATAATCATTGATTTTTGTCACCCTTTTTACATCGTTGTCATTTGCTTCATACAATTTCGTTCTTCTTTTGAAAGTTTTCCTGCCAAATAAGCGTAAAGCTTGGGATACGATAAATATGCAAAATTGAACCGTATACCGTCACAGTATAAAGTTCGCTAATGAGACGAACTCTATACTTTAACTTTTGAAAATTAAATGTTATTTATTGCACGGTTCTATAGCATTTAATCATACTAATATTATAAAGGCGCAAGTTTGTACGTGTATGTGTGTATGTATGTTTCTTACTCTTTCACCCAAAAGCTACTGGATGGATTTGGCTGGAATTTGGAATGAAGATAGATTAATATATAGACCATATTTCTATGCCTCAAAATTAGAGAGTTGCCAAAAACCTTATCACACCCGAAGTTGCGCGCATCAGTTAATTTTTGGTATAATATAGGTAACTACGTACTCAACTTACATACCTACCAGTACGATTTGTACCTTCCCACGGTAAGCCTTTCATATCAACCTCCCACGCTCCATAGCCAGAGCAGCTCCTGTCATCCCATTCATTGGTTGAGCGCACAAAGGAAGGAAGCCTGTGACGTCGACAAATTCAATGGCCACACAATGTGCCGTTTGTTGCATTGTGAAAAGAAGGAGTTAATACACTTTCTTCGGGTTCAAATGTATCTATCTACCTATTTATTTTACTATAGCTCCTTTTAAAATACGAATTTTTTGTTGTTATCAAGCTTGGGTGAGATTTCTTTCTCACTGATGGAAGTGCAGGTCGTGAATTCCGACGGCCAATCTGTTGCACTTTGTCGTTTTCACACCTGAAGATTCTCCTCCTTATTGTTAATATCCTAAGAAAACTCCTACCATTATATGATAATGGAAAGGGGTGACGACTCTCAGCAATGAGGAATACGATACAGAGAGAGATTTTATTATTTTAAAAAACTAGCAGAAAATCGCGTGCGCTAAATTATCTTAGATGTGTCCCAAGCCCTAATGAAAATACTTATTATGCGGTAGCATAGAGTAAGTGGGTATCACAAAAGAAGAATAGTGACGTGTTCCACGCTACTATGAGTAATTCATTAATAAAGGTATAATTTCCAGTCAATAGGTATGAATCATAAACATAGTATTACAGTATTACTTAAGTACTAACTAATGCTATGAATAGACCGGACCCAAATTGAAAAAGATATCATCAGTGTGATGTGAAGGCATCAATATATCTACTGTATACATGGCAGCACGTAAAGATCGAGTTGCTTCTGTTTCTTTGCGTTGTTTCCTTCGCAAGAAGCGACAAAATGTCACGTGAACTTTGCATATTAATGAGCACAAACATAAAACTCAACTAAAAAAATTTAAGATAGGAAGGTGACTAACTCGAAGTGGAACTTCGTCGTTTTTCATCGTGATCTGCATAATTAATATATTAAACTATGTTTATCTTTCACATCTAGGGAAGTATAAATTCTCGCGTATCTCCATGGTTTAGCACGTTTTAGTGAACAGTTAACCTTTATCAATGGATCTAAAACGGCGGGTTAATTATCTTGATCCCGCGGTTGGTATGGCTTTAAGAGATTATGACTTTGAATGTACAAATAAAGCTAATCGCACATGTTCCTAAATATTTTCAGTAGTATAGTTAGGTATGCGCCGCACGCGTCTTCATTTTTATTTCGAAGTTCATTAATCAGCGCTGATTTAATTAGCACTAGTGACGTTGACTGCTAGCAGTCATCGTCACTAGTGCTATGTTTATTTCCTAGTAAGCAGTGACAGTTTAATGGTTAGGACTGTGGTCTCGTTTTCGGGAGTCACAGGTTCGATCCTGGGCACGCACCTCTGACTTTTCTGAGTTATGTGTGTTTAAGCAATTAAATGTCACATGCTTCAACGGTGCAGGAAAAAATCGCGATGAAACCTGCACACCTGAGAGTCTTCACAATGTTCTCGGAAATGTGTGAAATCTGCTAATTCGGAATGGGCCAGCGTTGTGGACTATGGATTAGATAAACCTTTTCTAAGACGACTTCCGCGCTCAGAAGTGACACTTTGATAGATTGATGATGTTGTATTGGTATAGGTATATATCTATTGAATATACACCACGACATCGCAAGGTTGGGAATTGGAATTTCCTGTCCTATAGACTAAATGTACAAACGGTTAAAAAGCATAAAACCCCACAAAATGATCGTGCGTGCGGAATACGGCCCAATGGAAAAATGTGCGAACGTCTTGAAACATTTTAAAACCCCACAAAATGATCGTGCGTGCGGAATACGGCCCAATGGAAAAATGTGCGAACGGCTTGAAACATTTTATTATATTTCTCATCAACACTTTGCTACCGGATACATTTGCATTGCAATTAATTTCAGTGTTTACGACGTACATAATTCTTAGTGCGACTAAAAAATAGTAACTGCTCGGGCACTGTGACTGTTGCAACTATGATAATTGATATACCTACAAAAAATGGAAATTTATATGGAAGACATGAATAGATGACGTGAAGAGTTGAAGACGTATAATATATGGAAGAAGATAATAGATGTCAACAGAACATCATCACGATACTACTAGATATTATGTTGAAGTAACCTAGAAGCACGCATTTAGAGAAGCCGCAAGACTAGTCAAGACTTCAAGAGTACTTACTTACTTACTTGATTAGGTACCTATGCTTTTTTTCTATCGATTTTTTTAATAAACTAGGATTTTTAAAAATGCGGGCAAAAAGTAGAATAAATAAAAAACCAATTGTTTCTTGCTAAAGGTGTTGACTGTAACTTAGTAGGTAGGATCATAAAATAAATAGTTATAGTAAGTTTAATTAAATTTTTGCGCAAAATCGTAAACTCCTTTGATGATATTCACGTGGGTGTCGTCACAGGTGAGCGGCGAACCGTAAAAATATCGCGCAATATCGTGGGCAGCTCAAACGCGCCGCGCCGTGTGTGGTCCGACATGGAAACGCTTGCAAATTTCAATGTTTATCAAGAAATGAGAACTCATTGCCTCTACAGATATGCAATATTGAATATTCATATCGCTTTCGTAAGGTGGGCAGGCAGTTTCGTTGCAGTTTATGCGCGCTTACGGCACGGAACATCCAATTAATGAGTATTATACGCTAAAGTACTAATCCGATCGATTAATGCAATTTTATAAGTTTGCAGCAACGATATGGTAAGTTTATTACTAGTAAAGTAGTAGTTCGTATCCTAGCTTACATCAAGATCACTATAATCTATTTTTCCTTATAATAATAATGTATATAGCCTTAATTTACCTACTGAAAAATTTACATTTATCTACTGATTTCTTAAAGTTTTTCCATTTTTCAGTACGCCTTCAGGACGAAAGCCTAGGCATTTCCTTTACTGTTTACTCAAAATCTAAAGTTTATTATTTTGTTTTTTGTTAAGTTTATGGTTCTATTTTTCCTTAGCTGTCCTTAAAGGTAAACAAATTGAAAACATTTCGGAGAAACCCGAAACCTCCTGTTTATCTTTTAAGACAGCTAAGGAAAAAGTAGTTATGCATCTGAGCTTTGATGATTTTCTTTAAACAAGATTATCAACCATTACATAGTCTGTTTTTGCTATCATTTTAAGAAAAACTCGCTGTTAACCGGTCATTTTTCCTGTATACAGAAATAGGGACAAGCCGCGAGCCTAAAATTATCCTTTTAGATTAAGAAAGAATTTTTATATATAAAAATGTTGCCAGTGCATAAAAATTGTCGAAAAAAGTGCAAGCAACGAGGCAATCATTTTCCCTGACTCGTTAAGGGTGCGCAATTAACCGATTATTTCGAAATAACCGTGGCGGGCCGCGCATGCCCGCTGCCCGGCGCGGCTTTGTCGGCGCGGGCCCGCGTTGACATTTTGTGGGGCAAATCTTCGTGCCGCGGCGGCTTTCATCTCTACTTATAATCGCTCGTTTGATGGATGCTCATACGTTTATAAATTGCGTAGCTTGGTAGGTAAATAAGTTTAATTGACGTACTATTTATACACTTAGAAATAGTAGGTACGTCAATTAAACTTATTCAATCGTTGTCGTTAGTTAAATTATACCTAGGTACTCAATACAAATACAGATGAAAAAATCTAGGCTATACGCTAGATGCTTTGAAAATACAAAAGTGAACCTAAACAGCAACAAATTAAGTCTTCTAGAGCTTGGACCCCTACATTTTTAAAGAGTAAGGTCAAAGACGGATAGTATTCTTACGGTTTTTATACCAATGCTTATAATGAACTGTTAGCTAATAAGTCAGTGTTGGTATCCTTTAGGTGGTAGACATCCGACTTTCTCGCACGAAATGAATCAATCTTCAATTCATTGAATGATTCAATCTTTCTGAAACGAGTCGCTAAGGTGTGAAACGCTACGTATTTAGACTTGAGTAAGTACCATCAAGGCAAGATTGAATAGGCATCTTCTAAGCAAGCGCGTTCCAAGGTAAACCGCATCAATAATGCCATCAAGCCTGATTGTTTTCAAGCGCAAGCTTATCTCGCAATAAAAAAACATAATGAGTAAGTGGTACCTACAAGTTTACTGAATATTTTCATAATATTCTTTACTAGCACTTACAAAAAACTTTAAATTTGGATCCGCCTCCAAAGTAGCTCACCTTAAACCTATCTGCTTATTGGCTGTCGGTGAGCTCGCCGCTACTAGTTTTCTTGTGGCCGACATTGTTTTTGCGTGTCACCAACAAGAGCTGGACTTGTCGCTACAACGCTGAATACCAAAATACTTTTATATATTTTTTTAGATTGCATTCATAATAAATTAATGCGTGTTCTGCTACTTTTTGTAGTCGCTATTATATCTGTTTGTTACAGTTGAATATACGTATACAAATAGGTATGTAGTTGTATGAACCTGATTGACTTTTTGGTCCAATGGGTAGTTTTTTGATTGTAGATCATGAGGCACTGACCTGTATCTTTAATCTATGATTAACACTGGACTTTTTGTCCCTGTACAAATGACAACCTAATTAAGGATTAATTTGAAATAATATTAGTATGAATTTACGAGGAAACACAGATTCGATACCCAGCAGCTTTCCTCTATAAATCATCATAGTAACTGGCAGAAAATTAATTATGTGTGCTAGTTTTAAGTCGAAATCTACCTCTAGCCTTACGTACCTACTTGAACATCTCACTTAATTCAAATACGTACGACCACCAAACGAGAAGAAACAATGCGAATTTTTTGCAAGACGACGATTATGAAGTCGATACAAATTCTTCAATGTTTTCCCTTCGAGCGATTCCATTCGATATTTAATTTGTATGCATCCCAGATGGGAGTTATTTGATTTTTATTAATTGAACTGCCAACCGGGACGCAGCAAGAACAACGGGGCACATCTGCCCCATTTATTAATACAAGCGGCAATAAAACATTTGAGACACGTTCTTACGAATCAATACTCGCGTCCCCGGTATGAATTATTTATGTATTTTATTGTCGCTTTATCGCCTGTATCGCTGCAGCGGATGCCGGGCGACTTGAAATTATAATCTCGGTATAATTTTTATTTTTGACAAATAACTGGTCAGCAATGGGTGTATGCAGGTTTTTGCGCGACCGGCTGCCTCTCGGCCTTCGGTTGATAATGTACTGGAGATGCTGGTAGTCGTCAGAACGTATAAGTCTAAAATAAGTTCTCATCCACGTTTGCGAACCTATTTTCAGTGAGAAAGTCAATGTGAACCATTAGGTAGTTCATGTTATGTTTATAATATTGTGAACACGTCTCACGATGCCGAAATGTGCATTTAAAACTTGTCAAATGTGCATTTAATACTTATATACGTAGTCACAAATGTTTATTTATACAAATAAATAGGTAATTTTCCGCTGAATCGATCTTGGCGAAAAGTGGCACAGTTTGCGCTCCGGAGAATGACGATAGCTACCTACTTTTTACTCCGGGAAATAATTAATGCGGTTGCGGGCACCAACTAGTACCTACCTAATTAATAAAGTTTAAGAAAGTTTGAAGGAAAATGTAAATTTTCCATCGTACTATAATGCAAATCGACGCTGTGATATGATATTATGATGGCATTTTTAGTAAGCTTTTGAAGGCCGACTATCGTCGCGTTAGCGTCGTGCGTACGACTATCTCGCAGAAAATTACGTATTAAAAAATGTCTTACTGTGCTGTGAAAGGGTGTAATAATTCATCGTAATAACAATCATTTACGTAATTATCAGTACCAGCACAGAAAATAATTACAAGGCACTCACACATTCATCATTTGTATTTAATCTACGTTTGGAGCGGAATTTTATTAGAAACTTGCTTTCTATGCGTTATAATTCATTGATTTTTGCCTTAGATTTTTTATATTTCGCGTAGTAATTATATTTTGGATGGGACAGCTTATCTTATACATTTTATTGTTCGAAGATCTTGAATGTCTCTGGTCATTGCAATGTTGAAGATTCCGATTCTCATTTTGCTGAATATAGATACACAAGATGATGTCGTTGGTATGTTACCTTCATATAATTACACTGCAAGACTGCTGTTGCTACAAGTTTCAACTTACAGGATCCTAAGAAGCTACAAAGTTACTTTTTCTATTGACTAATTTATTCTTTCTCCATACCGAACTTTTTGCAGATTATCCTTACAATAATAATTAGGTACAAACTCAGGCACTTAAGTACATATGCAAGTAAATTTAATTAACAACAGGTTTACTATTTGAAGTTAAGTGAAAATTGCACTAATTGTATAGCCATGTATTATTATACAAACTACAAAACTCCTTTCCAAAACTTATAAGAATTGTCTTGCTTATTATTACTGTTACTAGCTGATGCCCGCGACTTCTTCCGCGTGGATTTAATTTTTAAATCCACAGATTTTAAAAATTATATCCACTCTTTGATTGATTTGATCAACTCTTTGATTTTCCGAGATAAAAGTAGCCTATGTTCCTAGAAGAGCACTAAGGAGCGGGTTTTTTTTTTCACTAAATCGGCGAATTTAAAAATCTTACATCCATTTTTACGAAAGTCGCGGGTAGGACCTACCCAGTTATTATAGGTAGATACGAGGTAGGTTCTTAACTACACTTCAATCGCATCGCATTTTTCCATCATGCAATGTCGAAAGTAAGTAACGCCCAGCCTGTACAGGAGGTGTGGACTTCAACAGATCCGTAATGTGCACATTCGTCAGTGTCATGTCAAAAAATGGCAACGGCTTGTAACAAAATCACCATAAATTTCGTTGGTCCCCCTGGGCTGTAGGTGAGTACTGATCGATGCATTGATTAAGAAATATACGAGGAAGACCTCCTGACTGTTTCAGTTTGTCACTTGTCATGTATGGCGTGTTTGTAGGCACCTATTAGGCTAAAGCAAAGGCTAAAGCGATCGTTTTAACATGTTAACTGTCCAGACAACAGACACAATAGTTAAACAATAACCATGCTCACATGTGATTCATGGGACAGGGAAAGGGTTAAGCTATTTAGTTGGTAGGACACCATTTTATCTTGTAGCCCTATTCGCATTAACACACAGCCTACCTAATCAAGATAATATTACGGGTTATGATTTATAACTTCAACTTTAATAAACAACTGAATATGAACACATAAGTAAACACAAAGTTAATGCCGAAATTGTTGGAACCATCATTAAAATACGAGTACTTTTCTCAGAATCCAATATAGGTAACTACTTATCCGACGAAATAAGAAAACTCTTCGGAAATTCTTAAGCATGTAAAGTGTAAACGAACAAAATTAATATGTACCTGTACTCGTATCCTATACAGGAAGTTGGAAGGCCCAGTGCACGAACATTGTATTGTGTAAAAAGCAAGAAATAAAAGATTATTCCATACGGCATTGACTCGGCGAGGAGTTGACTTTAATGAGAGTTCATTGTCAATCCACTCCCTGTCAGTTGAGAAGCGTATGCAAAGTGAGACCTACCGGGTGTAATAACTGAAGTGTAAATAAGTCCTATTAAAATTTGTACATATATTATGTTAAGTATTTCTAAACCGCATACGAAAGATTCCGTACCAAAAAATGTCGAAAAAAACACATTTCTAGGAGGGGAGCCCCCTTTAATTTTTAATTTATTTTTATTTTTATATTTGTTGTTATAGCGCCAACAGAAATACACATTCTCTGAAAATCGCAACACTCACGGATTTTACAACAATTACGGATCATGAGATACAGCTGGATGGACGGTCAGCGGGGCTTAGTAATACGGTCCCGTTGGTCACCCTTAAGGTACGGAACCCTAAAAAAATAGGTAAGTTCGCGTTGTAGGTAAAGCGTGACCTAACTAATGAATATAGTAGGTACATAATGCAGGATTTAGGAAATCTTAACATATTCCAGGAACATTTATTGAAAATCTTAAATTACAAAATACATAACCTGTCAGGAGCCGTACCGCTAAGTTTGAAGTGGACGCAAACGTAAAGCGAGCGCGTGCTCTCTCCGAAACTGCGTCGCGGCCGCTGTGCGTGCATTGTTCAATACATTTCTGCCAATAAATTAATGCTCACGCTGGTCTCCCGCCGCACATACTAATGGCGACACGCGGCACGCCGCTTTTTGCACCGCCGCCTCCATTCAGCTTTCCATTGATACGAGATACACAAAAAGTACCCGGACCTCTTGTCCATCCTACGAACTAACATTACCACTTTTTACTGCCGACAAGGACGTGATCGGTTCTGTTTTGGAGAGGTGATGAGAATCCGTAATTGCACTGCCAATTGCCCGGACGTCGATTGAGGCGAATACTAATACGATGCCACTGTTAATTTGTGCTAATAGCCGTGGCTTATAGAGATATTATACGCCTACTTAGGTTTGCCAACTTTGAAAAACTAATTCTCGGAACCACTTAAGACCAATAACATTTTGGGAATCTATTAATAAAAATCACTTCCTTTATAACCCTTATTAGATACAGCACACTGAAGTATTTAAAACCTTGGGCACATGAAGATAATGGGAGAGGATCGTGCTGTAAGAAGCACGCAGCATAATTGAATCGTCCATGCAATAGCAGAATGTCCAGTTGGACAACCAAGATATCGCTAGTTGGACGAAGTGAACAAAGACCTGCAAGGCCTTCAAAAGATCCGATTTGCAGGACAGGCACGAGTGGCAGCTTCTAGTGTCGGTCAAGATTCTTTGTGGATCACTGAGCCTGCGAACTAAATATTAAAAAGAATTCAGAAAGAAAAATCGCTCTTCAACTCCAATAAAGTAACATTAGCTCAACGTCCGGCACCCGCATGCGATGAATAACAACGATCTAAAAAGCAGGTTTGATTCCAATCCACTTGGCAGGACATGAGATTGAGATACTATCATGATTGTAATCGAGACATATATCCTGCTAATATCAGCACGGTTGACAACCCTATAACGATGTATCGTATAGATGGGCTAGATGTTGTTGATCTTTTTGTATTGAACTACAATTACCAAGAAGAAATTATTAATAGCAGCTTTATTATTTGTCTTAATTAGCCGCCAATATAATCGACGAGAAAGACGTTTTTATAGGTTGGTGGCTGGTAGTTATCGTTGGGTACCTTAATTAAAACCATTACTAAAATTAATTACAACAGTACGTACGTAATAAATTGCAAATAAAAATATTATTTCTGTATCTGCATCGCATTCCTTATTTCTTAGAGTCGTGACCCCTTTCCATTATTCATATAATCGTAGGAATCTTGGGGTAATAATGCGGTGGGTTCTCGGAACCTTCGACATGAGACGTCTCTTAGGTTTAACGGTTATTACCGCCGGTAATTATCCGGTAATTTGCCGGATGTTAGCGGTAATGACCGCGATCGATGGCTCCTTGTTTCCTAAGGTATTGAAGTGCAAAGTCCGGACACCCAACGTCGATCACCTATCCAGTTAACGACCGGTGTCCGGTTGCTTAACTATCGTGATTCTTTAGTAAGCGATGTCACAATTAGGCTACACGCACCCCGATCACCAAAATATATCTTCATTTAAATAATGAAGCTAATTATGATACAGTGAAGAAAACAATTTTCTGAACGGATTTAAATGAAAGGTAGGTATGTTGGTAGCTGATACTCTGGGTCAATATACATATAGAATACTTTTTAGCCTGATAAACAATAAAGTTTATCCGGAATGGTATGAAAATTTTTGTTGATTTTGCTCCACAACTTCGTCAAATCTAAACCGAATTTGATAATTCTTTTTTATAATAAATATTATAAGTATAGATTGTATACCTACTATTAGAAATATTTTGGCAAATTTTCGTGAAGATCTACTAAATATTATTGGAGATAGAGGACATAACTTCTCGGATAGTAGCAAGTCCCTCTAAACTTTTTCCATGTGGACTAAGTCGCGGGAATCAGCTAGCATGATGAATAAAGATGAAAATAGAGTAAAAAAAGTTGTTTCTCTCTAAATAGTCGTAAATTGCTACACCGTTTTATGCTCGCTTCTAGTATATCATACGCATAATGGCGGTCATTAAAGTGAGAAGGTTCCGCTGAAACACGGCAAGTGAACGACAGTATCAACCCTTTAAGCGCCATACGCTGCTAAAACATGGTTAAAACAGGTATAAAATTAATAACGACATGAAGGGGCTTATTACAGCGTTCACATAAAGCGATGGTAGCGATAAAGTTGCCATTAAAAAGGTGAAATATCGCGGAGGAGTGCCACCGTGCATGCCGCGACGCAGGGACTATTCAGGAACTGATAGCGATGACAGAGCAAAAATAGTTTCTTGTTACTTAAGAATCCACTTATTCAAATCTTCTTTAAAAATTATAGTATAAGTACACCTTAGGTAAGCCTAAGGTGTATTTTAAAATCTTTTTCTCAATTATTCTAAGGTATCTACTACCTACCTACTTGTATCTATCTAATTTTGATTTAATTCAACAAGTTTTATGATGAAGTCATATTAAAACTTAAGAAGGAATACATCATGCATCGTCCTTTACAGCAGCGTCTTATAAGTTATCAGTTTAAGCCAAAAATGTTTAAATTGGGATAAGTACATTTTATAAAACAATTGTAGGACACTACAAATCTTCCTCAGTTGGGAGAAATCATCTTTGACAACATCGCCTGTACTTTAATGTGGAGAGATAGAGAAATGGTTATCTGTAGCTGTGTTCCAATAGCAGACAACAAACACGTTCATAGACATGCTATAGACCTACATTATTAATGTCGTTCTATTTAAGCCCTCGGCTCCTATAATCCAGTTTATTGACAACGAACAAATTAATGCGCAATGTCCCATTATCTTTTCCATTCAGATGGTAAATGAGACAGTTGAATTCGGTTAAGTTGCATTACAAGATCAATAATGGGATCGAAAGTTAATTCAATTGAAAAATACCGAAGTAACGGGTTGTCTAATTGAATTCAGCGGTGGCTAACTCGAATTATATCAATAAGAAAGGGCAGGCAGCGGCGCCGGAGCGAATTGCGCCTACCTCGCATTCTCCTTTTGTGTTCGACGTCCAAGACAGTCATTGGTCCATTTTAATGAGCTACGATCAATGGGCGTAATTATTTCTTGTATCATTCTTTGTTCGCATCGAGTTCGCAATGTCATCGCATATGGAAAACCCGCTGGCGTTTCGAGTAGACCAGCGTTTCTTAAACATTTTTTTACATGGCTTACAACTTTTCTGTTATAAAATCTAAAATATGTATTATACTTTACAGTAGCTTAATTATTTTTTACTTACACCTACCTATTCACGACAAAAACAAACAATCCTTTTTTAAACAATCCTGTATGCATGTGATTTCTCCTCACTCAAATTCAACTCCTGCGTGAACTTGTGAAGTGTGGCAATCTGAACATGACCAACGTGGTTGACTATGGCCTAAAACCCTTCTTACTCTGACAGGAGACCTGTGTTTAGTAGTGAGCTGGAGATTTGAGATGATGATGATACTTACCACTACATTTATATTTTTATTTATAGCCATAGGTAAATGCGCGTTTTTGCGTAAGTTTTTGGTCAATATCCGTATATAGGTGCGTTTGTATCTTCCAATTACAGTCAGTGTGTATGTAACGAAGCCACTGCACAATGTATAACAAGCTATCCCTTTACCGATTGCCGTATATGTATCTCGTTTTCATGTCACTTTAATGAGATGCCTGCAGACAAACATGCCTGTTTGGCCATCAAAATTGGTTTTCGACTGTTCAGTTTTATTTTTAACCTATTTAAATGATGAAAAACAGTTAAAACTTTGGCCTCCTTTTCGGAGTTTAGTCAAAAATCACTTGCTTTACGGGTCAAGGAAAAAGTCGTGAGGAAACCTGCGTGCCTGAAAATACAATATTTTCCATGATATTTTTAAAGGTATCGTGAAGTTGCTAGTCCGCATTTGGCCAGCGTGATAGACTATGCCTGAACTCATTACATTGGTGAGAAGACCAAAGCCCGTCAAAGACGTGCCGCCAAGCAATTTAGCGTTCCGGCACGATGGCGTGTAGAAACCGATTAGGGGTATGAGTATTTGCCATACCCCTTTCAAGTTAGCACTCTACCATCTTAGACTGCATTGTCATTTACCATCAGGTGAGATTGCAGTAAGGACTATCTTGTCATCGAATAAAAATAAAAAAACCTGTGCTCAGTAGTGAGGGGTCTTCTTAATTCTTTCTTGCACTTAACGTGATGTCGTACATCCAAAGGTATTAAAATGATTTAGCTTCATTTTGCACCACATTAAATGTTTTACAATAAAACTTAATAAAGTATTGCAGAATTTCGTAAGTTCCAATTTCAAAACTGAAAGACTGTAACAGCTGTAAACTGTAGCATAATTCGCAACGATATCCAAAAAATTCCTATTATGGTAGTCATCTTCTAAGGTAGGTATTTAACCTTAGAAGAGTAGGTAGAGACACAGAAACCTTACAGTATAAAACGCTTTCACATAAAAGTAAAATAAACATAATAAATACTGGACAGGTCGTTCAAAGCCCTAAATGCTAGCAGATGTTTTCTTTTTCTTTTGCTAAACCACCGTAATCAGCGCCTGTTCGCCCATTATGTTTAATTCCTTAATCATCTTAATTGAAATGTTAAGCCGGACTAAGATAACTCATTAATGCACATGTCGGATTATACAAACATTTTAGGGCTCCCTAGTGAAATGGCTAAAGAATCACGTTTTCAGCCCCCCGTAATCTCGAGTAGGTAAACCCAAATCTCCATACAAATATAGTTTTAGCGTAGAGTAAGTAATGTTTATTTCTACAGTTAAGTACTTTTGGTACTTGGGTAAAGCAATTACTCAAATAAAAATATGAATATCGCTTTCTTTAACGGTGATGGAAAACTTCGTGAAGAACCCTGCATGGTTGACTAACATTTTTTCTTGTATTTCTATAGATGTACATAAAAATTAAAAATATATAAAATAAGTTTGTTAATCCGCACTTGGCTACATTTTATCCCGGAAAATTAGAGTTCCCGCGGAATTCAAAAAACCTTAATCCACGCGGATGAAGTCGCGGGCATCACCTAGTTCCTATATTCATGTAAATTGAAAGTTTCGGTAGAGGGCCGGCGGCGATTGGTTGACATGATTGCAATTATTATACATTAAAATAAATAAAAAGTAGAAAACATAGAACTATTGGCTACGGAACTCTCTACGAAAAAATCCTGGTTTCACTTAACTTATTTTGTTTCAAGGCATAATGGCATGAACATGCGCTTTGTGAATAAAAATAAACAATTTATTTTAATTCAATTCGCCCGCAACTTGGACTATTTATGTAAGGTTATTTTTAGCACTGCTCTAGTGCCTGCTCAGACCAGTGACAGCCCAGTGGTTAGGACTCCGGTCTGCTGTACCGAGAGTCGCGGGTTCGCAGTTTCGCACACTTTTGACTTTCCGGAGTTACCTATATGTGTTAATTTCGTACTTTTTGGCAAGATTATTTCAGACGATGATTATTTGACGTGTTGAGCGCTGTGATCTTATAACTGGGGGTTCTCGGGTTCGATTCCCGGTGAGGGCAATTTGGGAATTTATAATTTGCCATACCCCTTCCAAATTAGCCCGCTACCATCTTAGACTGCATCGTCACTTACCATCAGGTGAGATTGCAGTCAAGGACTATCTTTTCATCGAATAAAAAAATATTTCAGAGTTGACAAGATAAGGACAGGTTTAGAAAGAACTAAATTAAGCGTGATGCTGCAAGTAGTATCATTTGACTTCTAGAAGTCATTGCAGAAGGTAACTTGACAGCAAATGTATAAGCACCTATAGTTCAGTGTGTCGATTCTCTAATAATAATATAAAAAATATTTTAAAAAAACCGACTTCAAACGCCACTTAAAAGTATAAAATAATTTTAGTTTGTACACGTATGTCGAAGTCGGGCCAGCGTCGCGCATCGGTTTCATCGTTTCTATTTAGGCCCGTCCGTCTCACCGGCCTAATAGTATTTACGATTTAATAATTTTAGTTTGTACACGTATATTGAAGTCGGACGGACTTAAAATATAGAAACGATGATACCATTGCGCAACGCTGGCCCGACTTCAACATACGTGTACAAACTAAAATTATTTTATACTTTTAAGTGGCGTTTGAAGTCGGTTTTTTTAAAATATTTTTTATATTATTATTTTAAGCTTTTTAGTGTAGCTTCATGGGACCAATTCACTAGACCATTTGTTTTGTTCCTTAAAAAAAGTATTGAAATATATTATTCCAAATAGAAATTTAGCATATGTATGTATGCTATGAAGTTTGCATGGTTAAAATCCTACACACACTCTGATCACGAGCGATTTGCTCTTATTCAATGAGGAGTTCCGTCCTCCATCTCCGAAGATATTCATCAGATTTTCACCAAACTTAAATGGAACCAACCTGACAATATGCCCTTTTAAATTAAAAAAAAATTATTGAAATCGGTTCAGATTTGACAGAGTTATAGACTAACATCGTCAAAAATTCGGTTAAAAAAAATTATATTGAAATGCCGAATAGAAAAGCATTATGTATGTATGCTATGAAGAATGCATGGTTAAAATCCTACACATACTCTGATCACGAGCGATTTGCTCTTATTTATTGAGGAGTTCCGTCCTCCATCTCCGAAGATATTGATCAGATCTTCACCAAACTTAAATGGGACCAACCTGACGATATGCCCTTTCAAATAAAAAAAAAATTATTAAAATCGGTTCAGATTTGACGGAGTTATGGAGTAACATCGCCAAAAAATAAAAAAAAAAATAAAAATAAAAAAAAAAACATACGCGTCGAATTGAGAACCTCCTCTTTTTTTTTTGAAGTCGGTTAAAAATGATTGCGTCAGTATAATAATCGCAATGGCCTCTATTGGCTGGTACCCTCTCGCTATTGGTTAAAATGCATTGATGCAGCAAGAACGCCATAAATTCAGCCAATCAGAAGCCGGTACACTGATGCAATCAACAGATGATTGTAGTAGTGATAGTGAGTAGGTATAGGTGTGAAACAATTAATTGCAAGTGATCTTTGTGCGCTATAATTGCTACGTTATTATTAGTCTATAATTAATCAAACTGCGTCATTCTCAATCAATGCCCAGTCAGATATCTCAATTTATTTAAGCCCTGAATAATATATGACCATTCCAAAGCTAATCATTAATAACTGTATCCGCCAAAGGGCCTATATCGGATTTATACCAGTGTAGATTTTCTTGACTTTGTGGAATTAGTATCTGCAGGTATACTTCTACGTTTGCAAGCTTTGTTTACAAATAATTAAAATTATTATTTTCACAATTCGAGCGTAAGAAAAGCTATTAATTTAAACTATTGTTTTTAGGTAGGTTAAATTTCTATAGTAGATGTGGGTAATACAAAAAAAGGCTTTTGTTCCCATTTTCTAATTGGTTTGATGCGATGCCGTGGCACGGTCGAGCGGCTCTTCGCGGGAACGGTTCCCGCCGCGGCGTTTCCATTGTTCTACTGCTAATTGAATCGATGCCACTGATAGATTGTGTCCTGTTAACGCACACGGTCACACAGCACACTGTTAACTGCTTGTTAACATCGAGTTTAACATAAAATAAGAAAATATACCTTCATAAAGTGTGACCATAAAGCGCAGTGGTAATTTAGCATAAAGCTGTAATTCGGAATTCTAAACCTTTATGTGATGTAGAATAATGTTTAAAGCCCTCACTATCTTTTATAACCGTTGTCACAGTCGTTTTCAAAAAAAAATCACGTCAGGCCGTTTAATAAGCTTAGATGCAACAACGCATTGTGAGCAGATTTTTCGTTTAATGAGCGAATTCTCGTTTTAATCGTGAAATAAAACATCGTGAGGAAATCTGCATGCTTGAGAGTTGTATATTGAGATTAATGATCATTAAATCATGGATACATACAAATGAATTTTATAAAAAAGAACCTAATCAAAGATTAAAAAAGTATGGTGAACCCGGGCCATAGCGTGGGCCTCCTCACAACAAATTGTTAGCGCTACATAAAACGTACAAATCGAATCTGTCTTAGCGCCCGCGCACCACTGACCGTATCGCAATCTATGCGGACGCTGCACACAGACCGTGTCATAGATTTTCTACTTCTACCGTATCATAGATTGTCTACTTTCGCCTCGACCACTTATTATTGTAAAATAGCTTTTGTTTGAAGCTTTTCTCGCACAAAATGTACAGTAAGGTTCAAATTAGAGAGTGTTTGGTTCATTGCAAAATTTCCCTAGTTACCACTGAATCCGGGCATCTTAGGCAAACTCCAGGTGATATGTGATTGTTAAAAAAAGCGGCCAAGTGCGAGTCGGACTAGCACATGTAGGGTTCCGTACAATCGTATCAGCGATTGGTAAGGTCGAGCAAAAACACCGAAAAAGTCTCTCTCTTTCTCATAGATTCTGTGACTGAAAATTTTAAGCATCTAACAATTACGGTTCATGAGATACAGCCGAGACACTGTCAGACGGACAGCGGAGGCTTAGTATTGGCTCCCGTTGGCACTCTTTGGGTACGAAATCCTAAAAAGTGATAATAATACTGACTATCCAGATAATTGTCTATGGCACTGATTATACGTTGATCTGTTGATTGCGTAATTGCGCAACAAGTACGGTGAAGGTAAAGCTTTCGCAGCGTGTAAACGCGTCTAATGAAGATGCTCAATACGCTATTACTTTAGTTTATTACCATTTAATTACTTCACGTCGGTGTCCGAACGTTACAAACACTCATTGCGTTTATAATAACGTAATTTTGAACTGTAATTACTACTTTAATTACTGGCTATTCAACCGAATGAGTTCTGAATTGGCATGTAAAGAGTTATGGCCGAACTTAATTGAGATGTTATTTAATACTAGGTCTCTCTCTCATCTCTACGTCTTTGTAGAACATAAATTAATCCTCAATAGCCCAAAGTGCGGACTGAAAACTGAAAGGTTGCAGGTTCGAACCCCACCCGTTGCACTATTGTCGTACCCACTCCTAGGACAAGCTTTACGCTAATTTGGAGGGGATAGCAGGATATTAGTCAACTTCAGCTTGGTTAATATTCTTTTTAAAAAAAAATTATTTGGTAATTTTGTAGGTATAGTAACATCGAAAGCTCAACCTTTCTTGGAGAAAGTAGTCTTATTCACTTGGTTATCACCGCTTTTATTTATACGAGTAGATAATTAAAATGTCATCATTTCATTGCAATTACAAAGTTTTCAACCCTTCATTAAAGTGATCAGGAACCGCTTGTTCAGACGAGATTGTTATCTGTTCTTATTTCAAACCTCATACATCGTTGACGTATCTTTATGTATCTACAATTCTACAGGTATCTACCTACTTTAAGGCCCTGGACAGAAACAACGCGTGATCGAAGCGACGCGCGACTGGTACGTCATATTGCAGTAAAAAGAACTTCATTCTGATTTCTGCAGAGCGTACCTGTTCACTGCAGGAATAGAGCGTAGGTAGTTGTTGCCGCACTAACCAGTAACATGTAACTATGTAGCAGTAACCAATTCGACACTGTAAAGCATTCTATACGAACGTTACAACATACAAATGATCTAAAGATAACGTAAGCGTTATCGACGAATCTTATAATGAACAAATTGCCACATTGAGCTCGATGTGGCTTTAAACGTGTTGCCGCACGGCAGTCTTTTTGCGTCGTAGCTTTCATGCTTTGTATTTGTCCATACCCTTACCATGAGACAGCCCCGAGGCAGGATGGGACCACCGCGACGAGAACCTTGACGGCTCAGAGATTTACACCGACAGCTCAATGTGGCTTTGGAAGTGTAGCCGCGCTGCAGTCTTTACGCGTCGCAGCGGCCACGCGTTGGGTTTGTCCATACCCTTATCGTGAGGCAGCCACGAGGCAGGATGGGACCACCGCGGCGAGAACCTTGACGGCTCAGAAATTTACACCGACAGCTCAATGTGGCTTTAGAAGTGTCGCCGCGCTGCAGTCTTTACGCGTCGCAGCGGTCACGCGTTGGTTTTGTCCATACCCTTATCGTGAGGCAGCCACGAGGCAGGATGGGACCACCGCGGCGAGAACCTTGACGGCTCAGAGATTTAGGTACGACGACAGCTCAATGTGGCTTTAGAAGTGTCGCCGCGCTGTAGTCTTTTCGCGTCGCAGCGGTCACGCGTTGGTTTTGTCCATACCCTTACCGTGAGGCAGCCACGAGGCAGGATGGGACCACCGCGACGAGAACCTTGACGGCTCAGAGATTTACACCGACAGCTCAATGTGGCTTTGGAAGTGTAGCCGCGCTGTAGTCTTTACGCGTCGCAGCGGTCACGCGTTGGGTTTGTCCATACCCTTACCGTGAGGCAGCCACGAGGCAGGATGGGACCACCGCGGCGAGAACCTTGACGGCTCAGAGATTTACGCCGACAGCTCAATGTGGCTTTGTGTAAGCGAAGCACTACTCGGGCTACAGCACTAAGCGGTTGTCAAATATTTAACATTGATGCCACTTGCGTCGGCTGAGTTTTTTCGTGGGAGATCATCCACCGGTTGTTTGTTTTTGTGATTCACTGATCTCTTAAGTGCAGTTTGAAGATTATGAACATAAAATAATATAAATATGTCCTCCCGACCGAATCCGGCCACGGCGGTCATTCTCCACAGAGATAAGCCATCTGCGCTGGAAATGTTATAGTGCACAAGTGTGTGCGCAAACACAGGTGCACTCTCTATTCCTTACTCTCATAGTCCGATGGGACGTCAAATTCGACACGACCGGAGAGAGATCAGGCGCAGGACCGAAGGCTTTGCGTGCTCCTCGAGATACTGGGGTCACCCTCGTAACTGTGACTAACCGCCAACTTTTTAACTCCAGGCTAGTAGGTACCTACTGAGAATGTCTTGACAGAAAAACCCAATAGGTACACTTTTGACCCGACGCGGGAATTGAACCCGGGACCTCGTTATCCGCAGTCAACCGCGTGGAGATCCCGCCAGAATCTCTTGTTTTTCCGGAATAAAACTATGTCCTACGGCCTATGACACATTTCCAAGTTTTCAGCTATATACCCGTTTGAAAAATCAACTCCGATGCTGCATAATTGAAGAACAAACCAACGTAGAAGAAACACACTTTCGCATTTTTAATATTAACTAGGGATCAGTAGGGATTTAATCTTGCTACCTCTAACCTTGCTACTGAAAGTTTACATCTTTGATTGAATGTCTAATTTGCTGTTTTTTGTTTTCGTTTATAAAGACTGCGCTAATGACGGCTGGTGGTCACGATTTTTCAATCAAATTGGAATGATGGATCGTGACCACAAATCCACTCAGACGTAATACGCCTACTGAAAGTACTTGAATCTACCTATACTTAGGTACCAAATGCAAAAATATATATTTTTTTCATTTTTTAATCCGCCCCGCATTTCTCGGAAATCACACCAACAATTGTTTCGATCTTCAAATGTAGATATTTAAGCACTTTTGATGAAATTATATTTTTTTATTATTTTCTATTCTCAACCATCTGCGATCAGTTCGTGAACTGCAGATCTGGGGTTCTTAATTCGTAGGTGTCCAATGAAAATAAAAATCACAAATTTTAAGCCTCAATAGTCCAACGGTTAAAGGTGCGGACTGAAAACAGAAAGGTCGCGCAGGTTCATACCCCACACCATTGCACTATTGTCGTACCCACTCCTAGCATAAGCTTTCTGCTTATTTGGCCCCTCCAAATAGAGGATTTTAATCAACTCCAGCTTGACTAATATTCTTTATTAAAAAAAAATTAAAAATTAAACTCCATAGACCGGCTGAGGCTCTATTGGATCCAAAAATAAATAATAATCACGGCGGCACATCTCAAATGGCGACCATAAAAAGGCACCTACCTACCGCTTCGCCGGGGCGGCGAGTTTTTATTTTCTAAACATACAAATTCTTACAATAACAACGACAAACTAAGCAGTCGTAAAACATGTCCAAGGTCCGCTCCATTAGGCACGCTCGGGCCGAAGCAAAGGTGTGAATCGACATTTAATAAAATTATTTATCGGATGCTGATGCGTTTTTAATGACCGCGAGGCGAACGACCAACGGCAGTCTTTTTGTTACGCGACAACTGCAATATAATAGTCGCCAAACAGTTACTTTGCATGAATATGAGCAGTAAAACGTGTTGTCAACCTCGAGCGTGTGCTAAGGAAATACTTATAGGATAATTAATTTTGCGTACAATTATAAACAAACATAAACGGACGCCCAACGTATTTTTACTGCTCTACAAATTATGTACTCGTGTACTTATAAAGCAAAAGTACTTAAGTAACTACAGTCTTTTAATTTTTAACAAACTTTGTGATTTTATGGTTTCGTTTTTTAACTTAGTTGCAAAGGAAACATTGTTATGTAAACTAAATACATAAACAGCTGTTAAAACTTTGTGCTGTACGGCTGTAAATTAATCAACTAGTAGGTACATTTATTTTTTTCATTCATATAAATAGACATTCGCATCGCGATTAATAACATGAAATCTTACTTGAAAGAAACACGTTTAAAACCTAATAGAATTAATTATAATTAAAATTGAACGCTGCGATGCAAGTGTTCCGATACTCCCTTATCGAGGTACAATCAATTTTATTGCATTCGCAATTCGATTATTGATTTCGTAATTAAAACGCACTGAAAACATACGAGAGCTATAAATAACATTGCAAAAATTCCAATTTATGTACTCTAATAAAGTCGTCATATTAATAAATGGGATCTACCAGGAGGCTTAATTTATTGGATGAAATAAATATTACTTATGCTATCTACCAAATTGCTTTACGATGCTCTATTGTTTTTCTTTTATTTCATGAATTACCTACTGTCAGGTTTCCATTTATGTATACTGTACAGTGTACGTAATAAAATGAAGTTTTACCAAATTGAAGGTAGACAGTTAAAAGTAAAGTTTTTACAGAAAAAAAAAAGAAATTAAAAGAAGAACTGGTTGCCACAAAGTAAA
Organism: Hipparchia sbordonii; assembly: GCA_038048805.1. Classification (NCBI taxonomy): domain Eukaryota; kingdom Metazoa; phylum Arthropoda; class Insecta; order Lepidoptera; family Nymphalidae; genus Hipparchia; species Hipparchia sbordonii. The sequence continues at coordinate 8,967,972 of JBBIWI010000008.1, read as the reverse complement.
AAACCCGATTTGACGTGTCTCTTTCATGGCCATTAATTAACTCATGTAATATGAAGTTACTTACAACAAACCTGAAGGCTGGATTCTTCGAGACAGATGATTTTGAAAATATAGCGATTTTTATTTTAGCTGTCTGAAAGGCTGCCACTGCCACAGCCTGCGGTCATGTCCCAAAAGCTCTACCCGCTCTACCCATAAATACGCCCCAGTTCTTTGAGACAGACTTTTAAATGAGAATCTTGAACAGTATGACCTTCGTTGGTGGTATGAGGATACTTAAGTAGGTACCAATATTATGTTTATGCTGGCTTTGAATCACGCGTGGAGGTTGGAATTTAAAAATAAAGAATAACTCATCTCATTGATAAAAGAAGCAAATGAATCGATTCCAATTTATTTTTATCAGACCAAAACTCGCAATTAATCATACACTTAATACAGAATTATTCGCAGCATTAATTTAACGCTACGTTGACGCTACACTCCATTGTACTACGAAAATATGTACGCATGTTATACGTCAGATGACAGTTCATATGAATTGGAATAATTATGGTGTTATGGCGTACAATGGGAGGGACCAGGGCTAATGTAATTATTCACCAGCCGATTGCTTTATGGCGTTGTATGCTAACATTTTAACTTAAAGTGTTACAGAGACCCCGTAGAGGTACAAAAACGTAGCTCCTCAATCATGTCTACCTTAATCGATTTTCGAAAATGCTCTTGAGGCACTTATTTTTTTCACCTCTCACTTTGGCCGGCCGCATTAAATAACGTTGATACCGATAGCAGAGGGTAAATTGCGAATTTCATCGTGTAAAATACAAGAATCATTATTTAGCTTATGGATGGTTTTTCTATTCTGTAATAATTTGCTCCTGCTTTTTTTTTTGCAGTTGTTGACATTGACTCTACATGGTCCAATTGAGATTATTTTTAATAACCCCCGACAAAAATAGAGGGGTGTTAAAAGATTGACGTGAATTTTTTTGTATCTGTGTGTCAGTCTGTTCCCTTATAGCTCCCCAATGAATAGATGCGGCATTTTCTGTTTGAAAGCTGACGTGATTGAGATGGACCTTAGCTATAATTTATGAAGATCTGTTCAGGAGTTTGAAGACCATCGGCTCATTTCTAGGTGTACTATTACTTCAGATTATTTCTAAGACATGGCAACCTTGAGCTGATGCTGTAGCATCAAGTAGTCTGCAGGGTCCCAACTCCGCAGCAACTTACAGCTGATATAGTGTGTTTGGACTCATTAGAAATTCTAATTTAGAATCGTCTAAATGAATAGGTGTTAGATAGATGATCATCGAGAATCGAGGAGGAGGATCTAATGATGGAGCAGCAAACTGGTAGCAGGATGTGGGTATGTCATATATATTCCGGCCATCGATTCACATGTCGGGGGTGTTTTATTAATTTAAACAATTCCTTTCATTTCCACAAACTGACAGCTACAGTTACTGAACTTATATGTTGACTAAACTATATAAAGTACCATAACGTTCTAAAATATTGCACAATTAGTAATTACTTTCTAGGAAGTTTCTAGGGGATGAGTCCTCTACGAGAATAAGGATCGTTACCTATAGGTAGAGACATAATATATGCATACATTCATAATATAAATATTTTCTCATGTTCCCAATAAGTTCGGGTTTTTGTAGCAGCTCATTTATATGCACAGCGTGGCTCGCCGCGGCACTCATTCATCCGAGAGTTGAGCCCACCATCATAATGAAGTTGCCATAACCTACCTGCTTCGAAATAGACCGAGACGACCTTATTTCGGACCGAATAATATTTTCTTTATTATTTTAAGTAGACCGTCTGAGTCAGATTGATAGTAGGGCTGTTGCGACAGGCTTTTACTTTATTTTTGATGCATTTTCAGGAAATAATAATCTAGTAGTTTTCTTGGGACTAGGTAGATATATCATGCATGAAGTTATCTCAAAATAATATTTTTATTCACTTCAATATGCACTTACGTCGATGAAGGAAACCGAGCGTGACGTTGACGTGAGTTCAATCTGTTTCCCAATTCTTGATTCAAAACTTATGAGGAACGTAAAGTCCTCATGATGCATTCCAGTGTACATTACGTGTACGAGTACTCATCTCTTTCGCAGTAGTTCAAAATATTAATAATATTGTTAGTTATCGAACCCTGCCTTTCGCAACTCGGCGTAGTTGTAAAGTTGAAGTTATCTCGCAGCGCAAATTGAATTAGCATCTCCTTTGCATAAACGCTGTGAGCCACCGGGTCGCGAGTTATTATCAATTAAATATAAAAATTCGAACTCAACCAATATAAGCCGCCGACGCCGTAATTGGCCAGACCATCTCGATGATTGCTTTATTGGTCGCACGCATACATTAGCACGATACGTATTGTGTAAGATTTGCATGATATGTGCAGGCATTTTAATTTCAATTCACCGGTATTATAATGATACTGATTTTATGGAAAAAAAAAGTTCTTCGTTCGCATGGGGACTCGTTCCCGGCACACGTAGGCGTAGCGTCCCGGCGGCCACCGAATTTGAATAACTTGTTTCGGCTACCGACCGCTTTTGACATAACCCTTATTTTCCTTGGCGAGGATTTGTTCTGCCCTTCCTCTTTTTCGTTGGTGATCGCTGTAGGCTGTCTCTGTCGGTGACGTCGTCATTTTCGTTAGATGCACACCGAGTGTCCTCTCAACGAAGGCCGAAGGGAAGGCACACGCAGGTAGCGTGTTTTTGCGGAGTTATCTCGCTTAATTTGAGGCGTTGTTGTTTTGTTTATCTTTTGTGTGAGCGCACGAGCCTGGCGGGATATGCAAAGCAGATAATGCGGTCGCTAACTAAGGTTAGGTACAGCGCGAGCGTACGCTCAAACATAATTAATCTTAGAAGGTTGCTAAGGTTTAACATTTTAATCTTGTAGTCTTCTATCTATGGTAATTCAACGACATGGACGCAAGAGTTATGATTGCGTTCAACCACAAATGTTTGTGCGTTCAACAATTAATGATTTATTGACGTTTCTACTCAGTGTAATGAATCTTATTATAGCTGTTATCCTGTTTTTCTTATAGCCATTTCATTCATATTATTCAATTGTTCTAAATTCAAATAGGCCCTACGTTACAAGGTATGAACGAACTCGTGGTACAGCAATCAACACAGTCGTCAACAATAACGAGAGCAAATAAAGTTGTAAAGGTTGTATCGTAAATGCCAACGCAAATAAATCCCACAGATTATGCTTGCTTTAAAATATAAATCCTTTTTTCGACTTGAAAAATATTAAAGCTTGGAAATAAAGTTCTCCTCGGATAGATCGTAAAACAGCCCACATCGGGTGATGTGCGATAAAAGGGCGAAAGTAAGCTTTAGGGGTCCGCGCCAACTCATCCAGCTTGAACATCCACATCTTCACTAGTGTATCTTTGAAATTCCTTATAATAACTAGTGTCATTATTAACCTAAGCTCTTATAAATATGTAGTTAAAAATTATTTAAACCTAATCTAAATATATAAAATGAAAAGACTGACTGGCTGATCTATCAACGCACAGTTCAAACCACGAGATGGATCAGGCTGAAAGGAATACATTAGCTATTATGATGTAAGCATGCTCTAAGAAAAGATTTTTGAAAATTCGAAGTGGCGGGCAATAGTTAGTTATTTTTTTTTTTCAAACTAATTAGTAATAGATAAAATTAAAAAAAGGACTGAAAATAACGAAATGATATTAGTCATTTCTTCATTAAACATGATGTTTGTTTTATTTTATACTTTCCACATTCCTGTTCCACCATCAGACATTTACGAACTTATCTACCAACGACTAGCCAACGGTCTTTTTATTTCAGGGGTTAAAAAAAGGGTAGTGGATAGTGGGTAGATGAAGTAGGTGGGTGCAGGTCCGTGTGATAGGGTGTCCAATTCCCAAAAGGTCTATGTTCAGTAGGGATTTTTTAAAGTTCAGGCTGATTTGCATTGATAGGCTAATAGTAAGTACCTAGTATCCTATTGGTAGATTCATTTAACAATTCAAAAGCACTTTTTAAAAGATTATTTAAATAATAAACTATTTTATTCTATTCTATAAGTCAACAAGCCTCTGGATACCAGCGGCACAAGATCGTGTACTCTAAAGATCTCGCAAGTCGTTGGTCGAAAGACGAGACTCGAATTAATAATACGGAACACGTTGGGATTAAGGTGAATAACATACCAACTTAAAGTACGCACGACAAAATTCGCTGTATGTACGCAGGCCATAGGGCGATGAAGCGCGCCGTAAGTTTTAGATAAGCATGTATAATGGAATCGGCATAAAATTACTGAAACGTTCAGATATGCGCATTCTGTGGGTGTTTTATGTTATAATCGTAAGAGGCTGGGCGCGCGGCGGCTCGCCTCATAAAGCACACAGATTGCATCGCGCTGTGCCGGCGGAGATTATGTTCCATGCTGCTCGTACCTACTTGTGAAGGAATAAGTAGGTGTAATATACCTACTATCTCAAGGTTTGTAGTTGTAAGTACCTATAAGTTGTATATAAGAAAGAAAGTGAGGTAGGTATATACAGACAGTGATAGATTTACCAGCAGGCTCAGTATTAGGCTGGAGTCTAGGGCGGCAGATTTTAGGGGCGACAAGGGGATCAAAAAAATGTATAAGACAGATCACATATAAAATATGACATGACCGCCATGCAAAACGTTTAACCAAACATCGAAATAGCAATTCGCATGGCTCTATAGTCTATGGACACCAGCGACAAATTCTTCGTCTGAGAATTTTTCTTGTGAAAAATTTAGTTGGTAGGTATATCGGTAGGGGTGGCATTGAATAACCTACTGGCTGCAAAAGTATAAATCCGCCACTAGATATATTCGGCTAGGCAGAGTTCCCTGAGGACCCTGAGGGCTTGAAGACTTTCATATAGTGCGTGTTGCTAGTGATAACACACTTCTTGAGACTTAATCGCTAATTATGACTCTGACCTCCTTGGCGCCGTAGTCTTTATATAAACGAGAGGTACCAGCTTCGATTCCCGGCAGGGGAATGTAATTTTGAATAATTTTAATTTAAGTAGGTATAGGGATTTAGATTTGATTAAAATTGCGATACCCCTTTCAAGCTTTTACTTCCATGTAACCTTAGGTAAAAGCACAGGTAGGTATAAAGGCTAACTTTGTAGAAGAACATAAGATATTCGCTTGGTAGGTAACTAAAAGTTTTTGCACTTGTCTTAAAATTTTCCTTCTTATATTACCTCAATAGCGTGTCTAGAGGCAGTCAGGCTTTCTAATAACGCAGGTATTATCTGCATTCGACTAATCTACCGCTAATTGAAGCGGAATTCAGCGACTCTATAAATCACCGAGGCGGTTGTTTAGAACTTACTGCAGGGCTGACTAACATAAAATAACATCTGCATATAAATTTAAACATTCCGATTTTTGAGTCATAATTCTCTTATGCTATATAACTAGCTTCTTCCCGCAACTCCGTCCGCGTAGAGTAAAGAAAGAAACTCACGATTCCTACCATCTTTTCTCACTCTTTTCTGTCATCTTCATTAGATAAACATGACAGTTATCTTTGAACCAATTCGTAAAATCTGTGTGCGAAGCAGATTATCTCTATCACGGGAATATCCGTAAACTTTTGTTTACGAATAAGGTCCGGAATGTACATCACAGACAGACAAAAACTAATGGCATTGACATGTGCTAGATATTGGAGTGCACTGGCGTGACAGACCAACGTAGCCAATCCAGCAAATATCTAGGATCCCCAGGCTTACTTCCAGACGTCCTTGGCCTTTTAGCCTTCTGGGCGATCACTGCACGGACAACAGGTTAAACAGTCAAGTGCGTATTTGGAGAAATACATACTAAACGTGAGCCATGCATTGCGATTTCTTGCACGCAACCTCCACCCTGAAATTTTTTAAAGTTGCCGCGTTAGCTATGTCTACTTACTGGCATCAGGCGGCGCAAGGCTTGAGGAAAACAAAGTAAAATGGCTTGTGAAAAAAGAAGTAAAAGTTTGTGAAATAAAATTACGGAACAAAAAGAGACGGAAAAATTCTGTATGACCCATTTATGACACTAATTACCCTAGTCCCACTAGTTCACGAGAAATAAAGGGTACCTAACGCTACTCTGGGCAGGCAGCCCTGGCAAAGGTGAGAGAAACGCGCGATGCAGCGGCGCGGGCGGAGGGACGCGGGGCGCGGGGCGCGGGGCGTGGGGGCAGGTCAGGCCGGCCGTGAGAACGCGCGCGCGCCGCCGGTTCCCAGCCACGCGCCGCCCGCGCCCAGCGGAAGCACAGCCACAGGAGATACACGATTAATAATCCTCCGGACCGAATTTCGGCCAAGGCGAAAGCGAGGAAGCGGAGAGTGGCCAACTGCACGGGATATATTAATACGAGTACATACTGTACAAGTGTGTTCGTAAACACAATTGTATTCATTCACACATATTGGACGGCAATTGGACACGACCGGAAAGAGATCGAGCGCAGAACCGAAAGTTCTACAAGCTATACTACATACTAATCTACCTGCATATCTCACAGCTTTGTTTTGGTTACAGAGAAGGAATCTTCTGAAGTAGGTAGAATAAGTTCTTCTTCTTCTCAATCGGTCAGTCTTGACAGAGAGGTCGTGGCCGCTAAGATGATGCGACATTAGTCGTCGTCGGTCTTCTTATTTTTGTGTCGCATCGCCTCCCGCGCGATGTTCCTCCACTTTTGGCGGTTTGTGGCATTGCGGGAGCACCCCGCCACAGTTGTCTCGGTCACCGCTTTAATTAAGACTGTCCATCGTGAGGGGGAGCGTCCTCTCGCTCTTTTCCCCTCCACCTGGCCCTGCACTATCAACCGCTCAATCGATCCTTCATTTCTGGAGATGTGGCCAAAGAACTTCAGAATTCAGGTAGAATAAGTATGCTTGATTATTGATTGGTTGGTCCTTCAGTAACTTGTAACAGATGTTGGTTTGTCCTTCAATCACGCAGCAACGAGCAACCAATCGAAGAGTTTTTTACACGGTATAGTCAAGGACCTGAAGAGTGACGTAGGCTTTTATCCCGGAAAAAAAACAAGTTCCCGCGGGATTTTTAAAAACCTAACAAGCAAGTAAAATATTATATTCGTCGACCGAGTATCCCTTGTAGGTGTGCGTCAGAAAAGCGGCGCGCAGCCGAGGTCGTTGCGGTCGCGCGCCGCTTCCAATCGTGGGACGGTGCCGCCGCGCGATTAGCGCAGACATTAGACATCACGCAGCACTCTCGTGACTCGGAACTTAACATAACTTGTAGACCAACATTGAGAACACACACAAGCCGCTGTATTGTTATGCATTGCTTAAAACTAGTGGTTCGCCCCGAACTGAGACCTCGCGATATCCCATAATTCCCAAAAGTTTTAATTATATATTGTAACTAGTAGGGCGCGTGGGTGCGCGGCTCGCTAAAGCGAACCGCGGTTTTTCTGGCCACCAAGTAGACCTTCGGGTCTTGATTATCTTTTTCTAAAAAACCACTCTTCTATCTTTTATACTCTCTGAGATAGACACCGTCGAAATTTGTATGGCCGCCATCTTGAATCGGCCATTTTGAATTTTTTTCAGCTCCCTGCCAATTGGATGAGGTTTCGAGTGATGTTTGTTTGGGCACCCTCAACCTATCTTGAATACACTGACCGTGCTCCTCACCCGTCTCCGAAATCCTCAATCATCAGCTCCCTCCATATTTTTCATCCAAATGAATTTTTGTCCTCTATACGAAACCATCAGCGGAAAGGAACGTATCAAAGTCTTGCACACATTTTATATGAAAAAAAAAATCCGCCATCTTGAATTTTTCTCTATTCATCACGTAGACCATCGGGTCCTGATTATCTTTTTCCGAGAAACCACTCTTCCATCATTCATAGTCTCCGAGATAGACATCGACGAAATTTGTATGGCCGCCATCTTGAATCCGCCATTTTGGATTTTTTTTCGACTCTCTGCCAATTGGATTAGGTTTTGAGTGACTTTTGTTCAAATACCCTCCACTTATCTTCGATATCCTGGCCGTGCTCCTCACCCGTCTCCGAAATCCTCAATCATCAGCTCCCTCCATATTTTTCATCCAAATGAATTTTTGTCCTCTATACGAAACCATCAGCGGAAAGGAACGTATCAAAGTCTTGCATACACTTTATATGAAAAAAAAAATTCGCCATCTTGAATTTTTTTCTATTCATCACGTTAACTACCGGGTCTTGATCACCTTTTTCCAAGAAATCACTCTTCCATCTTTTATAGTCTCCGAGATAGACACCGACGAAATTTGTATGGCCGCCATCTTGAATCCGCCATTTTGGAGATTTTTTTCAGCTCCCTGCCAATTGGATGAGGTTTCGAGTGACTTTTGTTTGAACACTCCCCACTTATCTTCGATACCCTGGCCGTGCTCCTCACCCGTCTCCGAAATCCTCAACCATCAGCTCTCTCCATATTTTTCCTCCAAATGAATTTTTGTCCTCTCTACGAAACCATCAGAAATTTTGAAAAGGAACCGTATTAAAGTCTTGCTTATATTTTGTATGGAAAAAAATAAATTCCGCCATCTTGAATTTTTTTTCTGTTCTCCAAGTGGACCTTCGGCTCCTGATCATCTTTTGCCAAGAAACCACTCTTCCATCTCTTATACTCTCCGAGATAGACACAAACAAAATTTGTATGGCCGCCATCTTGAATTCGCCATTTTGGAGTTTTTTTTCGGCTCTTTGCTAATTGGATGACGTTTCGAGTGACATTTGGTCGAACACCCCCCACCTATCTTCGATACCCTGGCCGGTGCTCCTCACCCGTCTCCGAAATCCTCACTCATCAGCTCTCTCCATATTTTTGTTCCGAATGAATTTTTGTCCTCTATACGAAACCGTGAGTGAAAAAAAAATTTTCCATACAAAATTTTACAGGAGAGGTGATCAATGAGTCAGTCAGTCAGTCAGTCAGTCAGTCAGTCAGTCAGTGAATCAGTGAATCAGCACGAGTAGCTATATTTATATATTGTAATAATTAACTTTTAACATTAGACGCAATAAAAAAAATAATAGTTGACATAAAACTGTTTTACTGACACAGCGCCATCTATAGTGAAGCATTATAGTGAAGCTATTAGCTTCACAATAATGCTAATAGATGGCGCATTAAAATTAAATAATTTCGTTTCTTTATAACATTTATCTAATTTTAGTATTTGTTGTTCAAGTACAGGATATAACTGAATTTTCAACCAAGTTTCACGTTCTAATATTCAGTAATTCTTGACATATGGCTCAAATTAAAATCTCCACTTTGAAACCCCCCCATTTGGTCAATTTTTAGGGAAAAATTAAAAAAAATATATTTTTGTACTCTGTTCAAAGTCGTCTTTAAAAAAATATATCGCAAGTCTATGTAGAGCAACAAACAAGATTTTACTTCAAATACGCTTCTATGAGAGCCCCCCTGAAATAAAGCTTTTTATATTTTTTTATATAATGTTCGGCTGAAGGCCATCAGTTTACATATTATATTTAAATTTGAAGTAATTACGTTCAGTAATTCAGAAGTTATAGGGCTCTGACAGACATTTAGACGAACACACTTCTCTGTCTAGTAGGCAAGCGCCCTAGTTGACTCAGAGAACTTCGCTTCGCTCGTTCAATAAAATCCGAACGCACTGAGTTAGTTGCACCTGAGTAGGTATCTCGTGAAACGACGATTGTACGTGAAGCTATGTAGCCTAGTGGTTAAAAGACTTCAGGTCCTTTTGGAGGATCAAGGGTTCGATCCCAGTAACTTTTCTGAGTTATGAACGTTTTAATAGGTATCACTTGCTTTGACGATGAAGAAAAACATCATGAGTTACTGTAATGTTCTCAAAATTCTTTAATTGGTAGAATTCATCATCGAAATTCAGGTCTTAACTCCTGAACTATGATTGTGCAAGGTACTGTACTCCTAAACCGTGGGGATATACCAACGCAGGTAGGTCCCAAATCATTAAATCTTTAGGTATAATAGACTTTATAAATCGAACTCTAGCTCCCACTCCCAACTCTTAAAACCTGGTGTTAAGAAGCTTAAAACGGCAAAAATAAACAACGTGTCTTTTTTATTTAAGTATTTGTATAGAATAGAAATTCGATTCAAAATCGAATATAAATTAGATTCAAAAGTGCTTTTGAATCGTCAAGTGAAAGTGAAGTGAGTATATAATTTGGTGTGTGTTTACGAACACACACATATTATAAATATAAGAAAAACGTAAAAATAAGGTACGGTATACTATGTTTAAGAACACCATTATTATATGGTGAAAAAATAAAAGCTTTTTTTATGAGGTAATTCTATAAATAAACATTCCAAATTAATTTGTTTGTTCTACGCACGAAGCCATTGCGGCTCCATTTCCATTCGAAATGGTGTTGATTAATATCCGTAGTTTAGCTTGCAGCCTCCAGAGTAATACACAGCCTACGCTCTTAGTGCTGCTTGCTTTATTTATTATTAATTTATTATCACTTGACTTGATTCATTACAGTTTAATAACACGAGAGCAATCGCCGATAATAATTCCAACTAACCAAGCCTTACGTTTAACATTCTTATCAGATCACTTATGGATGCTCTTTCACGTACAAAGAAAATTTATTCTGAAAGAGATCTATTTCCTTGTTTTACACAACTGCCCAAAAAAGAGTAGGTAAGTACTTAATGTTTTCAGGGTCCTGTATGTATGGGAGTTTTTATTCCACCATAAATCCTAAATGCCTGAACAGAACAATGGTTTTCAGTTGATATGTATTCGTTATGTGTTCGTCGCATTACTTATATTGTTGTCGAATAAAAAAAAGGCGACCTCTCTGGCGCAGTGGTCAGCGCTGTAGTATTGTAACTGGGAGGTATCGGGTTCGATTCTTGTCAGGGGCAATTAGGAAATTTATAACTTTTAAAATGTATCTGGTGGGAGGCTTTGGCCGTGCCTAGTTACCACTCTACCATTAAAGAGCCGCCAAGCGATCTAGCGTTCCGGCACAATGGCGTGTAGAAACAGATTAGGGGTATGGGTTGAATGTATATTGCAATACCTCTTCCAACAGATTAGTGGTATGGGTTGAATGTACACTGCAATACCTCTTCCAAGTTAGGCCGCTAGCATCTTCACTGCATCGTCACTTGCCATCGTGAGATCGCCGTCAAGGACTGTCTTAACACCCAATAAAAAAAAACGCAAATGAAAAACCGTGGTCTGGTGTGAATAAGGCTGGATCTGATTACCGAGAGAACGCGTCACGACTCATCCGCGACGCGGTAGGCGAGGCGCACACGACCCCGCATAAATTACACCGAACCGAACTGGTTGCCTTCGTCCTTCGCAACAATACAAAGAGTCTAAAACAACACAATCAAGCCCAGTATTTTGAGGGCTATTGAATTTTAGAGGTAAACGTTCACGGCTCTACATCGTCCGCATACGCATCGCATATATGTATATCTAGCTTAAACGCAACCACACATTCGAATGTGTACCTAATAGAAATAGAGGGCAAGATTCTTTTGTGGTTAGATATCATTATAAGAATAAATAAGCAATTAAAATAATTTAAGAGATTAAATAGATTACAGTGTGATCTACAGCATCCGGATTGCCGCCGCGACGGAGAGTTGTCTTTGGAATGCCCTTCCGGCGTCCGTTTTTCCAACTACCTTCTTGGATATCTTTAAATCGAAAGTGAATAACACTTCTAGGCAAGTGCGCACCATCTTAGGCTGCATCTTTACTTATCATCAGGTAAGATCATAATCAAGTGCTAGAATAGTAGAAGAAACGATAAGAGAACAAAGTTAAGTTAGAAGAATTAATTGGAGTAAAATCTTCAAGCCACCAACATTATGTTAATAATAATCTTGTCTCTCTAAAGACGGCAGCCGCATTCCCTTGTGGGCGAACTGCGAAGTGTACACAAAAACGAGTAAAAGCCTTGTAAAAGCCAAACCACTCAAGCGTCTAAACGCCGTGTGCGGTGACCCTTTAAGTCCTTTAAGCCAGGGTTCTACATAAAGTGGTCAAAATTATTCGGATAATCGTGCGCGAGGTAGAGTTGTGCCTGAGGACTCTTATGGTGAGATCTATAGAGCTCTGACTTAGCTTGAACTTAAGATAAAGTTAAAACGAGATACGAATACACATATATCTGTCTCGTTTTAACTCTGTCTTGAGTCGGAGCTGAATGCAGTCTATAGATTTCAGCCTAAGTCAGGCGTCCAGTGGAAATAAAGCTGCCCTGCGGGCTGATTTTGAATTGTTTGTAATTTGTAATCAAACTAAAGTACTACGTAGTTATGACTTTATGTGTTTTTCGATTCTTTCAGCCAATCTTTATTGCTATACTAAATATACAAGTGTAAAAAACACCCCCGACATGTGAATGTATGGCCGGACTATGTATGATGTACCCGAGATCCTGTAACCTAAGCTGTACCATTCGTTAAGGAGCTACGAGAAAACAGACAGATACACAGATACTATCATCAAACACCACCTCTATTTTTCCATCGGGGGTTAAAAATTCGATTGAACTACAAAAAGTGCGTCAATAATGTGTATCAGTATGACGTCATACTGATATGCTTCTTTGAACAAGCTTCCACGTGCGCTCTACTTACTATGCGCACGTTTTGATAAAGAGTTGCTGGTTTGATTTAGTTGGCAACATCAATTTTGTTAGAAATTAGAAATTCCAATTTGTCCTTACCATGCAGGGATCAAACTCGAAGTCCAATTATATGACCACAACAGATTAGCTGATAATTTATTATCACAGCGCGCCCGGTGGACTAAGAAGGTCGTCAAAAAACTATATAAACCGCAATAAGAATGATTAACGAAGTTGGTAACAACTCAAGGTAGGTAAGGTAAAGTAAAGTACCGTGAAAGGACGTCAGCCGATGCTGATTGATTTGTTTGTGGTAGGCATGAGCTTTGAATAAGGTAATGCATCGCTCTATTTCGCTTCTTTATTGATAGGTACATATTTACTTACTTTTAAGGTTCTCGCAGATGAAGCACGTTTAAGGTTAAAAAAAACTGAATTGTAAAAAGAAAAATCTTCTAAATATATAAAAGGCAAAGACTGAATGATTGACTGACTGATCTATCAACGCATAGCTCAAACCACTAGAAGGATCAGGCTGCAATTTGGCATGCAGATAGCTATTATAACGTATCTAGGTGTCCGCTAAGAAAGGGTTTTTGAAAATTTCAGCCCTAAGGGGATAAAATAGGGGTTTGAAAAATCAAACTTAACGTGAGCGAAGCCGCGGGAAAAAGCTAGTCATATATAAAATTACTAACTTATATTACTCAGAAACGTCTCATGTTTACCACGCCGCGCTGGCCAATACAAATTGGAAGACTTCACAGTTCAACACGTTTTTGAGAACATTATGCAGAAGTTTAACGCAATTTCCTCACGACATTTTCCTTCATCGTTAAAGCAAGTGATATCAAAAAACGTGCCTGGATTCGAACCCAGGACCCTTCGAAAACAGACCAAGTTACAGACAATAAGGAAGGTATAATTTTTTCTTAATTATTTATTGTTCTGTTAAATGAATGTTACTGTAAATGACTAAAGGTCCGCACGGCGAGGCGAGAGCGCTGTGCGCAGAGAGGCGTGTCCGATACACGTGTGACGTCCGCGGCCGCGCGCTCGTCTCGCCGCCTGTCACGTTCGTCTTTCACGCCGCTTCACGTTAGCGCCGACAAATACTGCAATGGTTGTATCGGATTACAGGCCTTGCATGTTAATCATGAGTAGCCTGTATTTTATGCTAATATTAATTCTCTACCTACTCTCTGTATGGTACAGACTACAGATTACCGCCTACACTGATTTTAGAAAGATGTCGATATTTGGATTTTTGGAAACTCAGAAAGGGCTGAAAATAAATATTACCCGCTTTTGCCCGTGACTTCGTCCGCATTAATTTAGGTTTTAAATCCTGGGGAAACAATTTATAAAATATGGAGGATTTCACGAGAAAATATATCTATTTAGGTAGGTTAGATTAAATTGTTAGACACATCGTTTATAGCGGATAATTAAAAAAATAACGCTATATCTGCATATTTGTTGCTATAACGAAATTGGTAAATAGTTATGCGGTATTGTATTATTACTCTTTCAAATAGCCTGCAAAAAATCATAGTCTTATAGGAGTTGTATGAATATATTCCTAATAGGTACGGCCTACGGTTAGTTAATAATAAAGAAAAATAATTTTAAAAGAGTCGTAAACTACAGACATAAAGTTTGTATAAACTATAAAAAGTCAGAACTCCTGCCAAGATGCTTTAAGTACTTATTCTTATATTCGCTCGCGGCTACTCACATTTTATTATGCTTCCTCTAGACACTTAATAATCAGATCTTAGTTTAATATCAAAAATATACTTACCTTCAATTTTTACAACCAACGGAACTAGAGAAGATTTTTGATTCAGCCGGAAAAATATATAAGCTATTATAATATCTAACTGTGTAGTAATTTTGTCCATCTTGCATCCTAAAAACGGATATAAAGAAGGATATAATCGATTTAAATGGTATAGCTATCTACGTATGGATTAGTTATTCTGACACATCTACTACCTCGAATCTGAAACACAAAAGCTTTATTTAATAACAAAATACACATTCTTTAAATAAAATGGCTTAATATGTGTTTCGGCTTTTCTTTTATCTTCTTTTTTTAAAGAATATTAGTCAAGCTGAACTGAACTAATACTTGCCTCTCCCCATCCAAATAATAAGCGGAAAGTACGTAAGTAAAGAAAGCAGTAGTAAAATACTTGTAAGTTGATAAAGAATGTATACTTTAATTTAGTTGTTTTATACTTTTTCTTATTTTCGCATTCGCCTTTATTTGTTTTTTAACTGATCAACTTTATCCTTCACCTTTGTTGGTATCGTGTAGAGAAGTCATTATACATTATATCTGACATTAGCAAAACTATTTTATACATTATAATTTACTATGAAAGTAATTGGTACATATGAAGCTGAACAATGGATACTGCTCACCCTTAAGGCTTTAAGTATAAAAAATTAATACTTATTACAAAATGCTATAAAAGTTTTATGTTTCTAGGTGCTTCATTTTGAAGCCTGAATAGCTCATTAGCTCACCATAGGATTGCGATTGAATTTACGCACATACAAACCTAATAACCCTTTGAATCTTTGACGTCACGCTCCCCCCTCCCCCACTCTCTACATCTCCCAATTTTAATTAAATTTATTATAAAATTAAGGTCAAAATGTGAAACCTTTCTCTATCGTTATTTGTGCTCTCTATCTGTACCTCTTAGCTACCTGCTTGCAAATGCACCATTCATTTCTTGTTTCGCAAATGTTACTGATTTTCTGTATGTTTGGGGTTTGGTTTCACCAATAAACAAATACACTTTCGCATTCTTACTAATATTATAAAATATGTGAAAGTGTATTTGTTTGTTGGATTGCCCTTCAATCACGCAGCAACTAAGAGCATTTGGTTAAGAGCCCGAAACGTAGCAACGGATCGAAGTGATTTTAGACTTTAGTATGGGTATAGTTGAGGACCTGGGGAATAACATGGGCTACCTTTTATCCCGGAAAAACATACGAGAATTTTAAAAACCTAACTTCATACGGACGCACTCGCGGGCTACAGCTAGTACGGTATAAAACATGTAGCAATCATTGTAACGCCGCGCTGTGAAATGGCGCGGATAAAAAAGGTTTATTCGTTTCTCAGAGTTGCTGTACGTTATTCCATAATTCGTGTGGGCTTCGGGCGAATAATAACCGTAATAAAGAACGAGTACCGCCGCCCATAAGTCACATATTGCCCCGCACAGGCCTATGTTCCCATTATGGCAATATGATCGCAGGGGCAAGCTGACTGAACGATTTTTCGAAGCATTATTATCTGTAATTTAATTTAACAGTTCTTTGGAGATTATTGAAAGAAGCTGCTGATATATATTTTTTATTAAATGACAAGAACTACCATCTTAGACTGTATCGTCAGTTACCATCATTCACTTTTCCAACCACCACTGTAATTAAATATCAACCAACTACTGCCTATACCTACTCAAATGGCAATCGCCTGGTTGTGTATTACATTAATTGTATCGTCACTTGAGTACATGAATAATGCAATAAATAACTACAATAAAAAACCTTAAAGATCCACTTAGTAAGTAGGTAGTTAGGTACCTATTACGTACTATACTCTAACTAGGTAGGCAGCTAAGTGAATCCCGATGTAAGTCAGAAAAATATACGCGTCGATTTACGGACTCTATATCGACTTTAAATGTGACAATGCTCTTGTGTATCATTCCTCTTGTGGTTAGCTTTCGCGTTGACATAATAACGTTATTGCTTTATCGCGCAAAAAGCTCAAAACAGACTCATTATTCGCGTCTTACAAGAATGCGAAGCTAAATATGATCCGATGACTGACAGAACAACAGGAGAAACGCCCGTCACGATTCTGTTCGATATTGCCAGCTCTCCCACCGAACTAGTCACGAACTTATACTTCACTTAATTAACGTAAATAAGACAGTTTTGCGCAGAGAAAAAAAACCATCGGGAGGTCGTCGTTTCGTACGAACCGGATTGGATTGAAGTGTCTTCGGCATGCGTCTTAGTGCACACTTTATGCCACATTTATTTTTAATGAGGGTTTTTATCAAGACGTTAATAATCGTTAAAATGACGGCATTTCGTGGATTTCGCGATGAATTGCGGAAGCATCAATAATAATTTTAAGTCCCACATAAGCGTAATAATAATCTTGGGATTTCTTTTGTGCGAATGTTGCGAGTTGCAGATCGTTTATATAAATCACTGCGCAGGTGTGATAAAACCTGTGAAAATTATGCCTTGCACTGCACAGTGCGAAAATTCACACCTTTTGCATGATGTAATAAACGCAGCATTCTTAAACCTACAGTGCAGCGCAAGATCACGAGTTCAGGCATCAAGACTGATTTGTAGTTTCCCTCCAACCATTAGATTAGAGGAATATAATTTTCTTAGTTTCCACAACCCATACAGAGCCAGTCTGCCTGTAGATTTTTTCGCTGGCAACTTTTACTATCTCTGTCTCTAATATATATAGTAATATTATCTGAGACCTCCATGGTGCATCGCAAAAATAAATTAAAAAATTCTTCTCACAGTTTTACCCCTAATCAGTAAGCCTTCTTTGCGTATACGCAATCATCGATCCGCTGATAGCCACAATGATTTAACATTTGGTTCCTATATTCAATCTATCTGTAATGTGTTGATAACCTAGCGAACTTAAATTGTATTGATTTTCCACCGTTCTTAGTTACATACAACTGGCCAAGTGCGAATTTGAACTGCACACGAAGGGATACTATCATACAAGATTTACACCAGTCGAGCAAAAACAAAAGTTTATTGTATGGAGACGCTCTTTAATTTTTTACTTAATTTTTTTATTATTTGTTGTTACAACTTACAGCGGCAATAGAAATACACATTCTGTGAAAACAACCTATTACGGTTCGCGAGATACGGCCCGCTAACAGACTGACGGACGGAGCGGAAGCTGAGTAATAGGTTGAATTCAGGGACCCGCTGGCACCCTTTGGGTCGGAACCCTAATAACTTATCGACAGATTGCAAAAAGAATTAATTAACTAACTGAAACGTACATTAATGAACGTCGCAAAAGAGGTTGGTAAGTAATTACTAAAATAATTTTCATTGAATGCAAAACACTATTATCTGTAGAGCTGACTTGTTTCGCGCAGGATGCAGTTACCGGTGCAGGCCAACCGTGAATTCGCGTGACGAGAGTCGAGACGATACACCGGTAGAGCCTTGTGAAAAGCTCTTCCTGCCCCCTAATGTATAATGATGTTTACTAGTTGTTTATTAATGACTTATCTTTTACTTAAGTACTTATTTTAATCAGAAATTCGAGCTGGCATCCTCCAAGCTTGCCCGTTGCCTTGCTTAGTTCGGATCTGCTTATCGCCACGATGTCATCTGCCCATGCAACGTTTGAGCGGGTGCCGGGTAGCCTATTCTGCGTTGTCGGAAGCCTATGCTTTGTTGGTTTGTCCTTAAATCACGCTGCAACAGAACTACGGACCGACGCAATTTTTTGCATGGGTATAGTTGGGGACCTGGAGAGTGACATAGGCTACCCGGCTTTTTATCCCGGAAAATTAAAGAGTTCACGCGGGATTTTAAAAACGAAATCCACGCGGACGAATTCGCGGACACCAGCTAGTAAGAAATAAATGTTATGCAATTTTTTATTTGCGTCAGAGATTGTTTGAGTGCTACGAATCTGCCCAATTTAGTTCCTCTTCTCCATACAACGTTCTAATTTTTAAAATTGGGTTATTTGATTCATTGATCATAATAATTGTTATGCCTGCGACTATTTACGTGTGACAAACATACATACCTTCGCGTTCATAATATTACTAAGGAGTCAAAGTAGGTAAGCAGCTACAAATTGTGCACCTATACTGTGTTGTACGAATGTTTAATCGTTAAAATATCTTCCGCGCGGCTATAAAGGCGGCTTCTCTTAAGCTGTCTTGGAATTATGATCTCATGTGCAGGTTATTTATGTGTCGTGGCTACATTGTATATAGAACAATAGCGAGTATACTGATGGTAGCGTGTAGTGTAACTTGTTCCGTGCTATATGGGTGTATGCGTGCCACATAGTGGGCACCGCGCGCACACCGGCCGGTCGCCGGTCGCTCGCACCTGCCGCGGGCACACGCCACTAAGGAGACGCTCACACTGAAGCGGAGCGGTACGGAGATGTGTTCGGTGGACTAATGGTAGTTTTGAAGCAAGACGTGATAGACTCTTATACAAACTTTCGCTTCTATAATATTAGTGTGATAGTGTGATGTGATTAGCTTTTACCCACGAGTTCGTCCACATGGAGTTAGATTTTTAAAAATTTCGAAAAAACTTGGTTTTGAGATAAAAGACAGCCTTTGTCACTCTCCGGGTCCTTTATTATATCTACCTACCCGTGCAAAAAATCATTCCTATTTGATTGAAAGGATCCAATTATAATGTAATTTACATTACATGCAATTTTCTATTGTGTGTGACACAGACCTTATAAGAAATAGGCGAGGCTGTATTTAAGGTATATAGTCTATAATACCTAGCCCTCCTATTCACAGAGAGAAAAAAAACAGGGCTGCACGTGCGTCCTGCACTGTCCTCGCTATGCGCAAGCGCAGATAAGCCGAGACGTGTGCATTTTATTTATTTTAACTTTTTTAAGGGTTGGACAGATATGACGCCTAGCGATACCTGGTTATGGAAACTTTAAGGAACAATTTGAAGATGTGCGATTCGTCCCGTTCTATTGTGTTCTGCAGTGCGGTGTTCTCCATATAGACCCACTTAGCTATTATACAGACGTATAAGGCTTGGACAGAAAAGCAAGATGGAAATGAAATTTCAATTTAGGCTTGAATCTCATCCTATGCTTTTGACAATCGTACGTATCTTATATTCTCACTACGACGCTATTAGCACTTATAGCGTCGCTACGTGATACTTACTTAGTATCACATGGCACTAGTACCAAGGTATTATTTCAGTGTAAGTACGCGTACTAGGTACGCATTCCCTGGAACCCAATATATTCAATGTACTCTGTGCCTGGAACAGTTTGTACCTGCAGTCACGCGTACGCATTCATAATGAACCATATTATATTGACAGTAGACTTTGATTCGCGCTTCGACGCTTATCCACCTGTACGCGTGTTCAATATTGTTAGACTACGCGTACACTGGAACGCGCAGTCTGTTCGTGGCGTTACGTGAGCGCACGATTGACCGTAGATCCAATTTTTTTTTATGTACTGGACTGAAATCAGGAGGAAATAGGAATAAGGACAGGAAGGCATTTACAATGAGTAACGCGCGTTACTGCCGTCACATATCGTGTCTCTCCAGGCCCTTAACATTTTTAAAGCCGCGTGGGCGTTTTATTTCTTATTGCAGCGGTAAGTCACGAAGTCGGGGCTCGAGAGCTAAATAGCACCTACGATACCTCACTATCTGGATCTGAACTTTTTTTAAAATTTAAAACAGATCGTGTCCATCTTTTAAATAGTGTAAGTGAATTTTACGCGTCTTATCTTCAAGATTAATTATCCGCGCTAAACAAAGACTTTATGTACTTACTTAAGTACTTAGTTTAGCTAAGAAAAGGATCTCGAGAATACAATAGATAGGTACCTACATACATACGTACATACACATATGCAATATTTAGCTACCAATATTTTTAATTATTTTGGAGCTGTAAAAGAAAAAGCGAAGTCTTCGAATCCTCACTTGACCAGTTCGGCTTGGCTGGTAAGTGGTAGACTATGACCTAAACAATCCTCATTTTGAAATAAAAATCTAAATACTTAAATACTTGTGTTGTGTGCTGGAGAAGACGGAATCATTTCCGACTTCCGAGCTCCTTAAGGCAGGGGGTATGACCTTACTTAAGGAGTTACGGAGGATTTTTCATTCTGTCATTCAGAACGGGACAATTTGTGCAAAGCCAAGCCAAAATTTTACAACCAACTTTGACGTCTACCGTACGAGTACAACGTGTGACGCAAAAAATCTTTAGAAATACTCATCTATTCCACGAACCTTATCTGCCCGTCATGCAATTGCCTATAATTGTTCAAACTATAGGCAGTCGCGAGTACGGAGAAGGCCAGCGCGTTTCGTGACGGTTCCATCCTCCGCGGCGGCGTCACGCGCGTACGGCACGCGAGAGGTCGTGGGACATGCAGCCAATTTGAATTTAACTACATATTGTTGTATCCACTGCCGACTACATCATTATCGGATGGAAGCAGGCGTTACTTTGCGGAATTCCATGATAATTCGACACTGATGATGCTCCGGTGTCGGAGCGAAACGTAGGTCGAGTATGTTTTTAAAAATTTGTATGGCGCTACGTGTTGATGTTGTTGTTCCTGTGTTTCATCTATTTTTGAAAAACGACGACGATGGCGCGGTCGGCGCATGTTGTCGTACAGATTTTTTCTGGTTTGGTGGATTACAATTAATTTTTTTTTTTTAATTTTTTGTTAATCATAGATTAACTATAGAGATCAGTGTTTGTGATTGTCTGACAACTGTTGTTTTCAGGGGTTTAACGTCATATTTCTTTCTAACCAATTCGGTACATTTTGCAATTCCCACACATAATTTGATCTCCAGTTCATTCAATTATGCAATTAATAATTATAATTCAAATTTAAAAAAATGATGGTTTAGAATTCAGCGCCTTATTTAACCCATTTACGCCCGCTGTCCCCATTTGGGAACGTTTCTTTAATTACTCATATATTTTTATTTTTTTTCATTAACTCTTGTTTTGATGCACATTCTTAGTGCCAAAGACTCATTCTATGTAATAAAAATTATAACGTTGTCATTTACTGAATAAAGTGGTTGAAATTATTGTTTTTTCAACACCATTGAGCTGCTAGTTGATAACCCAAAGGTAAGTATTATTTTTTGTTCAATTTACATTGGTATTTACTGTATTTTTTTAGCATTTTTCACTTGCCTATACTTCTCACTAGTAAATAATGCTATTTTATTGGGTATTTACTATGTTTTGATCAAAAAGAGAGACATTTTAGTATGGTGTCCCCAAATGGGTCCAATGGGCTGATCGCTAATATTTTTTTATTATTATTCGCAGGTTTAGTTTCGGCGTGAACAATGACAAAGCGATCGTTTTACTTTGCAAATGACTTCCGTGGTTTCGAAGAAGCCATAAATAGCATTTTGAATGAAGAGGATAGTTCATATCGTGTATTATGACAATTTTTTCACGAGTCACGCATTGCTGCGAGAACTGCGTAAAGCTGGATATCGTGCGACTGGTAGGAACTGTGAGGGAAAATAGGATGAAGAAATGCCCACTAGTATCTGTCAAGGACATGAAGACGAAAAACCGAGCAGAATTTGACTACCGATTCGATACAGTCCATCAAATTTTGTTCGTTCGATGGCTAGACAACAGTGTTTGTACCATGGGTACAAACTACGACTTTGTTTACCCTCTAGGCAAGGTGAAGAGGAGCTCTGCAGAAGGAAGGAAGGTAGATGTAGACATTCCTTTTGTCTTTCAGAACTACAATAGAGGTATGGGTGGAGTCGATCAAACAGACCAGTCAATCGCACTATACAGATCAGTCATACGAGAGTAAAAATGGTGCCTAGCTAATGCTTGGCGTCTCCATATCCTGGCCGTGAACGACAAACTGGACCAGCTCCAGTTTCGGCGAAGTATCGCCCGATTTTATTTGAGGGCTATAGCCCTGTAGGAAGAAGGTTTACGACGTCTTCCATTAGGAAGACGTCGTAAACCTTCTTCGGCAGTACCAAGTATGAGCCTTGATGGTGCTGGACACTTCCCTCAGAAGCTGCCAAGCCAGCTCCGATGTGCCGAATGCCACTCGAAAGCACTTTGGCAATGTAAAAGATGCATCAAAACATTGTGCATCGAAAAAGTGTGCTTTGAAAAATAACACTCATAAGCCCATTGTCCCCATTTGAGGACGGCGTTTTTTTTATATGAAGGAAAAAAATTTTTTTTGGTTTTTTGCAGTAAAATGTTTTATTGGCCTCCAATAACTACGTCAATAAAGTTTTTTTTAAAATTTTGCTACTGGTTTGTATTTGGGTCCAAATGGGTTAAGCCTGAGCACCTAATAAATTATTTATTAAAATCTACTTTACATTAATTACTGAGTGCTTCTTACAGTTGATGTTCTCCGTGCAAACTCCCAGTCAGCCCAAGTGATCGATAAGTAGGTATAGCAGACAATTGACCTTTGAAAACCACATATATATAAACCACGTTTACCGCAAGTTTGTTTATTCTTTTACCAAATAAGGAATAAGAGTTTTTCTTGAAGTAATTCAGGTGGGCAGGCTTCGACGAATTTCGTATTTTTACATTTCGCAGTTATCGGTGTAATCGCGTTAATATAGCCTGTGTAGAGGCCATTACTTAGGGCGACGCCTCCGTACAGAACGGCGGCGACATTTCGATGCTTAATTACCTCTCTGTTAATGCGCGCCTTAAAATAAAATGGCCAGCCGGAATTTTATCGAGCGGCGATGTCGACCAGCTCGCCACCACGCTGCCGAAGCACCATTATTTTTTTTTACCTAATTTAATTTTTCAGGTTCGAATCTCTGACGGAATTTGGTGATTACAATCAGAACAAAATCAAGTTTTTATGCATAGGTAATTGTCGTACCCACAGATTTTTTTGCCTGCCCTGTGAGAGATCAAAATTAATAAAGAAAACTGAATCTGTGTCTGTAAAACCCGACCAATAATAATAATAATCATAATGACGGTCGCCGCATCTTGTGTGAATTCGTTAAAAATGTTCATAATATTTTTTGTATTCATTGACAAGATAGCCCTCGACCGCGATCTCAGCTGATGGTAAGTGATCCGCACAAACATGTCACACTAATCTAAAATTGATAAGATATTGTTATTTAATTATACTTAGGGCCTGTTTCACCACTATAAAATAAACTTGAACTGACGAATTTTGACGTTTTGACAGATTGCCCATACAAAAACTGTTAAAACTGTTAAAACGTCAACTTAGTCTAAAGAAAGAGTCCGCATTAATTAATTGCCAATTGCCATTGCAATGCGAACACTTGATATTTTTTTTTTTAAATATATAGAGTAGCGCTTGGCTGCGATCTCACCTGATGGTAAGTAATTATATCACGTCGTTCAACAAGTGCGGTTCTGGCCTAAGAATAGGTTTGACTAATTTACAGAAGATAGATGACCGAACACGTCTACCGGTTAAAGGTGAACACTTACTACATAATTTTATTTCATGCGTAGAGTAATTTATCTCGGCATAGTACCTACCGACTTACTAGCCACCGACCGGAATAATTTTCAACATTTCACATCATACCGATTATTGAATATTTTTCGGATAGAGTGCCCAAAATGAAATTTCAAAATTATAAGAATATTATATAGTGTGATGTGTACCCACAGAGGAAATGGTCCTAGCCCACTTGGTACCTAACACAGAAATAAAATATAGGGTAAGGATGCCGATTATGAGATAGTTGCCAAATATGAGATAGTTAGGTTTTGGCGAAACTAATCGCCGCAGCTATTTGGCGATACTGTCACCAGAAGCCGCGTGGCAAGAGACCGAAACATGTGTTGGTGCTTCCCAGTTCGAGGCGAAGTCGGGTTGTGTACGTGCGGATTTTTACGAAACCACAAAACCCGATTTTTGACATCAAATATTAACGAGGTATGTTACAACTTTATAGTCACACTAAATGATTTAAATTTACAGTCATTGCATTTATGTATGATTAATTTTACAATGCATTTGCAGTTTAGTTGTATTTTCTTCGTCAAGAAATAATAGGCAGCCTAGTTTTTAAATTTGGGTGTTTCCCTAATATAAGACACGTGGGGGCTCCTTAAATGAGATATCTCATATTAGGATGTATAGAAATACGACTATTTAAAAACCTCTTTTTCTAGATGCCGTCGATCAAAGAAGTCCTAGGATGCCATAATACGGGCCGTGAGTGCAGTGCGAAGTAAACATGTTACCTAATAGCGTCAAAACTTTCGATGATCCTAAGAGTATCCTAGAACGTTATGTCAAAAAAGATGCTAATGCAGAAGTATTTGTCAAGGTTCATGGGAAGACCTCCAGCTTTTTCTGACTATTTAGAAGCAAAAATAGAAAAATATTGTAAAGTTGGACTAACGATTTTATATGTTACATCTACATTTGAAGAACATCAAGCACTTGGCACAAGCACATGATAATATATTATTAAGTTGTTACTAAAACCTTTTTATTTAGTAGTACGATGTTGTAGATTAATAAATATCGCCACTAAAAAGTTTTTTGAATTGATTTCTTTCCTTTTTCTCTAAATCTATACTATCTCATATTAAAAACCCTTGGTATCTCATAATAGGAGACCATTTCCTTGAGACGTAATTTCTGACTTTTCTAATATTATCTGATATAACAAAAAATCTATTATACCTAGCACTATGGCTATGTTCACATGTAACGCGCGTTAACGCGCGTCAACGCGCGATCAAATTTGAAGAGAGTTCAGATGATGAGCGCTAATGCGCGTTGCGAGACTACTCGTCAGTCTAGTTCGGTAGAACGTAGAAAATGGACGTGGAAGAGGCTATTATTTTTCTTTATAATATAACCACAATATTGTGGTTATATTATAAAGAAAAATATAGAAAAAGAAAACGTACACATTGGGTTCATCCAATTTTGAAAAATAGACCCAGTTTGTTTGCGACACTATATCCGAATCTAAGAGACCATGAATCTAAATTCTTTAATTACTTTAGAATGTCTACAAAGTCAATTAGTAAGTCGATGTCAATATCTTCAATTTCACTCATTTTAATTTATTTATTTATTTATTTATTTTTATTTTTCATGTACATATAAATATTTACAAAAGAAGATATATTAGAAGAAGTATACATAGGAAAAGCTTATCTCTAAAAAAGAAATTTCTTCCAGCTTCCCTTGAAAGTGAGTAAGGTGAAATTATAGAGTGGTAAAGGTCAAAAATGTACATCAGACATATACTATAATACCTTTCTATATAATATAAATAAATAATAAACTACATAAACACGAAGATACATAAATACATATGAATACATAAATACACATAATACATAAATAATATAATACATACCTACATAAATATACATAACTAAGTAACACATAACGAGAGATAGTGCTGCTTCACTTTAAATTTGAATGTGTGTATTGACCGACTGTCTCTAATATGTTCAGGAAGTAAGTTCCATAGCCGAGTAGCTTCGGACGTAAAAGAATATTTATAGAAAATGGTGTTACAAGGGGCATAATCAAGAGCTTTTCTAGTAACGCACGCCCGCAAAGGTCTTGCAGACGGGAGCGATACCTTAAAACGTTCTCGTAAGTAATCAGGGGAAGAACTGTTATGAAGGATATTATAGAGGACAGTAACAATATGCAAGTTCCGGCGAAAACGAATTGGGAGCCACTTTAATTGATGACGAAAATTGGAAACGTGATCGAATTTGCGCAGGCCGTATATAAAACGAATGCACAAATTCTGAAGTCGTTCGAGTTTGTCAAGTAGCTCTTCAGTGGCATCTAGGTAGCAGACGTCAGCGTAATCAAGGATAGGAAGTAATAGGGATTGTGCCAACATAATTTTAGTACGAAGCGGAAGGAAATTCTGCAGCCTCCTCAAAGAATGAATAGAGTAGTGCAATCTTTTACTTTTTTTTCTTTTTTTAAATGCGAAAACAAAATATAATTACGAAAATTAACAAAATTACATGCGATCGCGATGAAAGCGCGCGCTCAACTGAACAGCAAACGGACATTACATTAATATCAAAGCGCGAGTCAACGCGCGATTGTCTGCGTCTAGAAACTTTTTCTCTGAGCGCCGCGTTGACGCTCGCTGACGCGCGTTAACGCGCGCGCATGTGAACGGTTGCTAGGTATATATTAGGATGTCTAAGCGCGCGATTTGAAAACGCGCGTCGCAATTCAGCCATCTGAACATAGCCTATACGGTCTTTCAAGGCTAAACTTCATTAAATGCTTATCGAATATAAATAATTTTCATAGTCATTAGTGCAATAATTTCTTTTTTATGGCCGAATATGTAAATGGTATCTCATATTCGGCATCTTTACCCTATCAAAATTTATAATTATGTGGTTTAGGTATATTTTTATTGTAATAGATGTCTATCTATCTGTATCTGCTAGATGAATTTTTATGGGGTTTCCAACTAACTTGAGCGTAGCTTTGGGCCTACAAGCCTAAGTTAGGCTATATTTCATAAAAATTGGAAAATTTGATGTATGATCTTAATTTTGGTGGATTTTGATTTTTGCCTACAGTTTACCTACCAATAGAAAAATCAAAAGATCGCATTTCATTAGTCCACGCGGACTACGCGGTTCATCAACTAGTTCTGAATTAAAAGCTTGCGATTTGAACAATTGAAACAATCTTAATTAAACTTATTGGTACCTACTTAGGTGTTCACCGATGATTCTCGCATCGCTACTCTGGCTACAGGTAACGCAAATAAAAACTAAATAACGTTAAATCAATTGGTTAATCAATTCAATTAATTTGAAAGGATAGCTTACCTTCCATCGACGGAACGCGATCGTAATTGGTACGATTAATGCATGCTACGAAAGTCGATTCTTTCTTTGTATCGCCATCGAACATATCGTCGGCTTATTGCAAGAACTCACTAAGTGCAAATAATCATCAAGTACAGTTAAGAACAGCTTTAAACTCCTCTTGACGAGTTCTATATAATGCAAAAACACACTTACTTCTAGCTATTCAAATTTAGACGTTATGACTAAGCATAAATTCGATAATTACAATTTTGGAACTTTTAGGTTCCATAAAAAATCATGAATTTACATTAATTTAAATATCACTTTAGAATGAAATTCGGTTAAATTCATTATCTGCGCTTAATTACTTTTATAAATCAATGATGTATGAAAAAAACACATTTAAGTAATTTTGATGAATTCTATCAATTGGCCTTTAAGTGATTTTTAAATTGATTAAAAGCATATTTTAGTAAGTTATAGACAGAATTTGAAACATAAAACTGCATAAAACAATTGAACAGATGAAATATGAGAGTAATTCTGATATACCTAAGTACTAAAGTAGTAATAATGAAAGTGATAGCCGCCGGCAATTAACATGCGAAAAAAAATTTAAGACAGTTGTCTTCTCTAGTTAGATGACAAAAAAGAAGACACTTACGATAGAAATACACAGTAAAAATATCGGTCACAATGTTTGCCCTATAAAAACTACAGCAAACAAATACGGCCACCTAAAACAACTAATCTAGGAGACTGAGTGTAAATTAATGCTCATTAAATTCACTGACGAAGATCGTAACCAAAGTGAATCATACTGGGCTTTATCCGATTATATAGACATCAGAAAAATTTTATAGAGATGAATATAGTAAATAATCCCCAGAGATGTTTAGTAAATGAAACTAGGAAAAGGACCTCATTTCGTTCATATTATTTTAAGAAAGGCGAATGAAAGATCACGGTTTCTGTAATTATCATTTGATAATTCTAACTTCTTTGTTAATAGGACCATTTGGTCCTATTAACAATGAAGTTCAGCATCTTTTGAAGGGCAAGAAAGACGAGGCCAGCTTGAGGCACATAATAAAACAAAGCAGGAAGATGAAGACTTCGTCAAAGAAAACATCGAGGCATTTCCGATGGAGTCACCCTAGTTATCGTAGAAAAACGTCATCCATAAAGTATTTAGAGAGGACTCTATTTATCTCTAAAATGTATAAACTGTACGAAGAAATATGATTTTGTGCATCCAGTTATCCGGTATCCATAAACGTGTATCGAAATATTTTTAATTTCCTCTATTTACCTGTGGTCTGAAATATATTATGGAAAAAAGAAGTTATGAAGTGGGAACCACATTGTATCTTTGGATAAAACATCTACCATCTGCAGTAACAGAGATATCTATATTTTTGATACCTATGGAGGACAAAGTAGTAACCAAATAGAGATTTGGTCCAAACAATTTACCTTGAGGTTATTAAACACCAATACCTAGAGGTCTCGAGAAGGTACCTTCATATGAGTGAGTCCAGACTCGAACTCGATAACATTGAAAATCAGATGCGTCTTATGCCAATTTTCCTCATGATAGATCTGTGAAATATTTAAGATAACTGAGACAGTATCTCAAACGATAAATCTGCGGGGCCAAAAAAACACCGTACAAACTGACAATGAATTTAATTAAAATATTTTCATTCTGAAAAAAGCTTATATAACCATGTGCGCCGAAAAAATAATATCTTCAGAACTACTTGATTGGTACCAAAATTTACCAGAAAAAGAAGATTAAGACTTTTTTCCTGATGAAAAGTGCTCGAATGCGGAAGATTTGCAGTAGAAATATTTTAATTTTAATTTTTTTTTACTATTTAGCTGCTATTTTTTATTGCTTTATGACGCATAATTGTTAGTAATCAAAGTGTTATGCGATTTTTTTTTAAAAGGACTGTTTTTCTTTTTTTACGAATATATTTTTTGTTTTTCAAATGACAAAAAATATTTTATTAACTTTTGAGACTAATTCAAACATGTAAGACTGATTGAAAAATGTTTTTCCATTAAAAAACTTTGTTATTAGATCTATTTTAAGAAATACCTAAATCAAACATTGAAAACCATTACAATAGCAAAAAGTCATTAACGTGTCATTGACTTAGTTTTTTGTTTTTTAAAAAAATACTATTAATAAATGTTTAAAATACTGAGTTGATTTTAATAATATAGATATTCAACAACAAAATGTGTTTAATTTTTCTTTAATATAATCATAATTTTAGATGCTATTAGCAATCAAAATTACTAAAACTTCAAAGCTTGTTTTCTCAAACTTTTGAATATGTCGCTTAATGAGTTCTTGCAATAAGCCGACGATATTGAAGGCATGTTTGGAATGAATCGGGGCCTGGACTTAACTACCTACGCTTGGCAAAATAGAGATAAAATCTTTAATGAACGCAGCCAAACAAATATCTCGCATATTAGAGGAGCTTATAAAAATTCCGTTGTTAAAGTATCTACTTATATGGTTTAATTTTTTCTGGTGCCTTATAAAATATTCGTACCAATTATGTTTTCTTATAAAGAACTTAAAAGGCAATTAGGCAAGTAGTTCGAGTAAATACCTTATTATAAGAGCTGTTTACTTGCAGAAAAAGGGCTCGAGCTTTCTGGAATCAAGCTTTTTTTGCTTGAATATCTTTTTATACAACAATCTTGCGCATGACTGCAACCTTACTTGATGATAGTAATTATTGTGTATCATAGAAGAGATGAAATTCTCCAACTAATTTTAAAGGAGAATGACGAAATTCGTATAAGAATTCGCCTATTCTTGCGTCTTACCTAAATTAACGGCAATACATGGGAAATAAACTCTGAATTTAACAAAATAAAAAATTATTAAGATAAATAATGGGAATTTGTAATAATTTGACGTTTAATTTTCGAAGTATTTTGAGATTGAAGTCCTGGATTTGGGAGACGCGTCAACGGTTTGCAGATGCGTCTATGCAAGGGTGCAAGGGTGCAAGGGGCTTTAAACTACATAAATTCTTTTAGCTTATAAACTCTTCTGCCTTTGGGTAACCGATCAATCTTTCTGAGCAAACAAAACTATTGAAAAAAGAAAGTGAATACGCGCGTGCATCTTATGCCTAATCGCAAAAAATCTATCATCCTGTGGATTGATCGCATATGGTATAAAATAATATCTAAACATAATTACTATACAGAACTAGTTTTTATCCGCGACTTCGTCCGTGTTGAATTAGGTTTTTTAAAAATCTCGCAGGAACCCTTTGTACGCAGTGGATCGGCGTAATTTTTTGCATGGATAATGGGTATTACCTACTTAGTATAATGTTGAGTGGCATAGGCTACTTTTTATCCCGGAAAATTAAAGGGAAAAATCTTAATCCACGCGAACGAAGTCGCGGGCGTCAGCTAGTATTAAATATTATTCCATCGCCATCCAAAGATGGGATGGGAACTAGCGAACTCTGCCAGTCTGAGTAAAAAAGGATCGGATTATTAGGGTTGTCCTATAAAACCGAACTGGCGAAGTTGTTTACATGGCGATCACGTGTCAACTTAGACGAGAAAAAAAAGTAATACAACAGATTCACCACCCACGGCGTGCTGGCAGCACGTGCGGGCTGACGTGCCACGTCTCGGGTTCCCTTACTCTGGTTTTTATCATAGTACATGTAAGAAAAACAATGCAAGACGTTTTCTCAACGTTTTGAGATTCATATTATTACTAGTGCCTTGGAGACCACTTAAACCCCTCGTTGGTCCTGCGCCTGATTTCTCTTCGATCGTGTCGGATTTCCGTGCCATCGGATTATGAGAATGAGGGAATAAAAACTGCACATGTATTTCCACAGACATTTGTGGACCATAATATCTTCCGCGCAAATGGCTAATCTCTATGGAGATTTGCGTTGCTAGCTTTTTAAGAATTTGTTGGTCCGCCCCTTGAATAACCCCTTGTTGTAATTCAGTGGGAACACCGACGCAGGAAGTTAGTTCCACAGTTTCAAAGTACGTGGAAAAAAAGATCTGGCACATCGGATGGTCGAAGTGATCCAGGAATTTAGGTGGTGAGGGTGAAATTGTATTCGGTGGCCAGCGGTGCAGTTGTAGAAAAAAGACGGTGGAATAAGGCGTATTTTAAGAAAAGCGTCGATGTAGGTATCGCAAATTCGCCTAAGGTGGTCTTAAAAAGTTTGGCCGGTCGTCCTCAGCGACCACCTTAGACTATTATAACTTGGATGGACTAAAAAGTGCGGTACAAAAACTTGGAACTCGCGTAATTCAGACCACCGCTAGTGCAGAGAATGATAATGATTCTAAGATCCATGTTACTGTGAATAGATTTTATAATCATTAGTAGTTTAACATAATTAGGTATAAAATAATATATTTTTTTTATTTTTCCAAGTAGTTTATTGGAAAATTTCAGTTTATAATATATCACACATGATTTTCAACAGTATAAAAAATTTCGCAAAATTTAACAGCGATTTTGAGTTATATCAAAATTAGTTTGTATAGAATATAGGTATGTAGATTTTTTCTGTAAAAACCTTAGGCCATTCAACCCAACAAACTTATAAAACCCTCGTCATTAAATTACCGATACAATACATACTATACATGTACTATAACTACTGACGGTATCCGTAGGTACCTAAAGGTAGATATTTAAACTATACTCGTAAAATTTTTCAATCTAGTATACTTACTTGTTTACAGCTGCAGAAACAAATCGATCATTGTAATTACGAACAGATCTTACGATCATAATAGACGGTCTGTACGACGCCACATAAAAGTCCATTCCGAACTCTCATTACGTCGTGTCACGCGTCATAACACTGATTAATTGGCCTCCGTCACTGATACGGACAGACAAGAAAAAAGAATGGCACCGAGCAAGCAACGACCTTTCGGTAACGAGGAGCCGTCACTCAGAACCGCATGAGGGCCGCCGATTCGCTTGACAACTTCAATTTATATGCAACTCGATGCCTCCGTCCGGGAGCCAGTAGCACTAAAGTCGCACTGAAATACACGGATTTTCAAATCACACTAATATTATAAAAGGCGGCGAAAATTTGTATGTGTGTATGTATGTATGTGTGTGTGTGTATGTATGTATGAGTGTTCACGCCACCACCAATGATGATCCGATTTGGCTGAAAGGAATGGAGATAGCTCATACCCAGGATTAACACATAGGCTACATTTTATTCCGGAAAATTAATGAGTTCCCGCGGGAATTAAAATCTTTAACCATGCGGAAGTCGCGGGCGTCATCTAGTTATCGCATAAATCACAAGATTCGTTTCAAAAAACCGAAAGTGAAGCTAATTATTCCGTTTGGTATAGAAATAGAAATAGAAATAGAAATATTTTTTATTCAAATAAACTTTTACAAGCACTTTTGAATGGTCAACGAATCTACCACTGGTTCGGAATGCCTTTCCTGCCGAGAAGAGCCAGTAAGAAACTCGGCGGTTGCTCTTTTCAAAAAAAAAAAAAAAAAAATTTACAATTGTTATTGAAACTATGCTATGTATTCAGTGTTTCCACGATGAATTTTCCTGAGTACAATACAAGTAAAAATAAATACAATACAAATACAAATAAATACAATTCAATACATGTTAACACAGGCAGGCAAAAGCAGACCCATTCCCGTTGGTGGCACCCGTTCACGAGCATGACGCATGATCCAGCCATTGCTTCGCTCAACCATATTTGAGGGAACGTAACAACCCGCACCACACGACACCACCACAGAAACTTTAAAGAGAGCATGACATACTTAGGCTACCCATGTTAAGGCATCGAATTGAATACTAATATTAAACTACTCATTTTAAGACATGACTGAGACAAATAAAGTGGAAACACCGTGGAACAGAATACAATAAAATCATGTTACACAGGATAGTTATTACTGTCTTATGAATCACTGGAGCGAATTATATCCACGCTTTTTTATCATTTACATAGTCTTCAATTGTATAATATGCTTTTTTCATGAGAGCAGATTTAATTGATTTCTTAAACTTGTGTAGAGGCAAGTCTAAGATTGACTGTGGAATTTTATTGTAAAACGTCACACCCATTCTCACAAATGTCTTTTGGACCCTCTTGAGGCGCAGCCCAGGAAACATGAGCCTATTTGGATTTCTACTTGGTCTATCGGACAAATCACTCTTTTTTTTGTAACTCAAAATGTTTTGTCTGACAAATATTATGTTGTTATAAATATATTGTGAAGCTACTGTAAGAATGCCTATCTCTTTAAATCTTTCTCGAAGGGAATCCCGCGGCCTCAAATTATAGATTGCGCGGATTGCCCTTTTCTGCAAAACAAAAATTTTTCCAATATCGGCTGCCTTACCCCATAGTAAGATTCCGTATGACATAATACTATGGAAATATGCAAAATAAACAATTTTTGCAGTTTCTATGTCAGTCAACTGTCGAATCTTCCTAACAGCGTAAGCAGCAGAGCTAAGTTTGCCAGCAAGCGTTGCTATATGGGTGCCCCATTGTAGCTTTGAATCCAGGGTTAACCCCAAAAACACTGTGGAGTCCTCAGTTTTCAAAGGTTCATTATTTATCTTTAAATTTTTACTGACAGTTCTCGTGTTAGGTAATAAAAACTCAACACATTTTGTTTTTTTAGCATTTAAAAGGAGATTATTTGCCGTAAACCATTCAGAAACTTGAGATAATGCATTATTTACATCGTCAAAATTGTCTTTCATCCTATCGACTTTAAAAATTAAAGACGTATCATCAGCAAATAGTACAATATCGCAAGTATTTTGGACAAAATGTGGTAAATCATTTATGTAGACCAAAAACATGAATGGACCTAGAATAGAACCCTGGGGTACACCCATTACTGAGGCTGATCCGGATGATTTTACATCATTGACACATACTCTTTGGACTCGGTTGCTGAGATAAGACGCAATGAGACTAAGTGCAAAATCTTTAATGCCATAGTGGCTCAGTTTAAGCAAAAGAGTCTCGTGATCAACGCAGTCGAATGCCTTTGACAAATCACAGAAAATACCAATGGCATTCTGTGAGTTCTCCCACGCATCGAATATGTGTTGTAATAGCCTTGCGGCTGCATCGGTTGTTGATCGACCCTTTGTAAAACCATACTGCTCAGTATGTAGGAGTTTGTTTAAATTAAAGTGTAAAAGCAGTTGGTTGAGCATTATTTTTTCGAATATCTTGCTGAGAGTTGGCAAAATTGAAATTGGCCTGTAGTTATTCGGGTCACTTTTGCTGCCCGATTTAAAAAGCGGTATTAGCTTACTACATTTCATAAGATCTGGAAAAGATCCAGAATCTACTGATTTATTAAAAATTAAAGCAAGATACGGCGCAATAATATCAATTACATTATGAATTATTTTAACTGATATCCCACATAGATCTGCTGTTTTCTTATTTTGTAAAGATTTAAATGTTTTGACTATGTCATATGGGGTAACGTGTTCAAACCTAAATAACTTATTGCACTCAGAGACATTGCTTCTTAGAAGACGATAGGCTTCTGCCGGCGAGGAATTTAGAGAACTGGTTGTGGTAATTGGAATATTTTTGAAAAAGTTCTCAAATGTATTTACAACTTCTATATCGGAGTTAATTACATGATTATCAATTATAATTATAGCACCCACTTACCTTCCCTTTTTTACGCGGGTTGCAAGCCAAGAGCTATTAATAAAAAAAGTTAATCCTCAATCAGTTCAATCCCACATTAACGAATCGACGGGATTTGACGTGTTAGCTGTAAAACCTGGATAGTGATAGAGTAGGGTATTTTTTATCTCTCGAAAACAAAGGGTTTCCGCAATTTTTAAAATCCTAAGTCCACGCGGATAATATATGGTACCAAAAAAACCGACCCAGTATGAGTCGAATCCGGACACGAAGGGTTCCGTACCATCGTGTACAAGAAATAACAGACCCTACCTCTTTAACTGTAGAGGCCCTCTTTCATTTTTGAGTTTTTAAGTTTTTTTATTGTTTTTTGTTATAGCGTCTATAGAAATACACATTCTTGAAAAAAAAATTAAGAATTTACCTATTACGGTTCATCACATATAGCCCGCTGGGTCTTATGTACGGAATCTCTTACGCTTCATAGCTGGTGTACGTTGGCTCTTGTACGCTTCTGTAGAATGAATTAGCGCTGCGACTTCAGGGCGCATCACAGATTCTATGATTACTACTACATCTACTACTTGTCTGGTGGGAAGCTTTGATCGTGGCTAATTACCACCCTACTGTCAAAGACGTGCCGCCAAGCGATTTAGTGTTCCGGCACGATGGCGTTTAGAAACCGATAAGGGGTACGGGTTGAATATATCTTGTTAGTAAATTATAAAAAAACATAATTTATACATACCATTGATTTCACTATTTAGGATTACGCAGCGGGGACGACGAGGCACCCCACCGACACCGCACAACGCCGTGTAGAACAGCCCTAAAACTTATTTCTCAATCCAGACGGGATTTTGGAAACAATTAAAATCGCCAAATCATATACTATTAGGGAAATTACGAGTTTTAAAATTGCTTCCAAAAACGGTAGGTTTCGATGCCCGTAGCGTCCACTTGGGTGGTTCGACAGATGCTCCTCAAATTCATAAAAAATTACATTTCAATTATGCGTTCGGTCGTTAGAGAAGCGATTTTGTATATATTACACATCTTATGAATTTTAATGGAGGACTTAATAATAAGCGGATAATTAGATCAACCTGTATGGAATACTAATACGTAAACATCGGTCAATTTAGATGAAAATTTTCTTTCTAAATTTTACTGACACCTAATTTCATTAGAAATTATGGCGAAGCCTAGATTCAGAAATAATCAAATAGACATACCTACCTACTTACGAGTAAATATCGATAAAAATAGTTAACCGCTAGACTTTTGTAATTATCTATTTTGTAGGTAAGTTTCTCTGTCAGGTTTCTGCTAAATATTTTCTTCTTTAAAAGTCCTCTTTAGATGTTGGGTTCTAATTGTGCAGGGAGAATAGCAGATATACTCTGGTATACTTATTGGTTTTTATATATCTCGCCGATGCGCAATTATCAGAAATAAGGAGATTCTTTACTTTTAATTCTTCTCTTTTATTGCAGGGCGTCCCGAAATTACTTTCAATAAATACAGCTAAATGTGCGTTTCCAAGCAAAAGGGTTGTAATTTAGGTTGCGACCAGGGTGGCATGTTTGCTCAAAAATAATAAATATCGCGACGCGCGGTGCGGTGGTTCAAACAAATTGCAGTGCAATAACTCAATAGCAGCTATTAGTGTCGGGGCAGTGCAAACAAACGGATATACTTATGTAATTAAACGGCTTTTGACAATGTTTTCCGACCACCATCGCTGTTCGCCCACACCTATACACTTACCTAAGTTTATTTTTAAAATCAAACATAACTACATTCATTTAGGAATTTTTCTATATACATTTAGTTATCTTTTTTAAACCTAAAGCCTCAATAGCCCAACGGTTAAAGGTGCGGACTGAAAACTGAAAGGTGGCAGGTTCGAGCCCCACCCCTTGCACTATTGTCGTACTTACTCCTAACACAAGTTTTTCGCTTTTTTGGCTTTATTTATTTATTTTTCTTTACAAAAAAAATCTTTCTTAAACCATTCAACCCAAGTAGGTACTTACATTTTTTTAATCAAACGAAGAAAAGTTATTGTCGTCTAGACGAAGAATGTTCAATTCGCGAAATAATCAATTGCCATTAAGGAATTAGAAAAAACCTAATCTTTTGGAACGATGCATATACATAGTGAATCTTGGTAAAAGTTCGATGATGATGAATTGCGATTCAAGAACAGATTGGATCATCATTCGGCTCTTTGATTCTACTGGAATTTTAGGATTTACCGTACTTCGAGCTTTTACAGTAACATTATACATAGACAATATACTCAGTAGTCAATATACCTTTCAACACCCAGACGTACCTATACACCCAAAAACAGACTCCTGAGTTAGGATTTAAACCACTGTCATGTCATAGTAAATGTTCTCGCAGTACCTACCTACCTTCTACCTACTACTGAACCGAATGAGCAGGCCAATATAAATATTTCTTATATACTTAGCAGGTCGGTACTAGCTTTTGCGCACGACTTTGCGTGAAGTTAGGTTTTTAAAGATAAAATAAAACTCAAGCCATGTATTTATGTCATATTTATTGTTTTGTCTTTTAGGTACAATCAACTTAAATTTTTATCTTAAAATAATATCACGTTACTATAAAATCTATTTACTTAAACATAATTTAGATTACGTCACTGTTTATAAGACGCATCTACTCTTAACTTGAACGCCATTTAAATTAAATCTTGTAAACTAAATTGCAAAATAATTTTATAGAAATAGTATTCAAAAGTTCGATTTTTGCAACAAGTTGTTTTTTTTTCATACCTACTGATTTAACGGCGTTTATATTATAGTCAGAGAGATGGGTTAAACATTTTTGCTTCGATCAATACAATTAAAAGCTATATTCATATAATAAAGTACAAGGTATAACAATGAACAATAAATTTTTGTGTACATATAGTGAGTGTCTGGGAAAAAGGTTGATGGAGTTTGTACTTGCAGGTATTATGAGAGATGACATTCACATATTACACCCAGATATATTATGTACACTACACTTGTTAAACTGAAAGCCCAGTCTATTGGGCAGGCTAAGTGAAAATAAAGTTATATACAACTTTATCTAACAAATACTTAAATATAATATTATGTAATATATTTTAAAGAATACCATGTGTTCACTGTCCATAAGTCGGTAACTGGCAAAGGAAGACATGAATATTTAAGTTATGGTAACATATTATATTTTTTAAGTTTATTAATATCTTCGTATATATTTTAATATTTATGTACTGGTTTAACTTTGTAACATCTTAATAAAAGTTAACTTATAGCTAGGAATTGGAAGACTATACGATTTTGCTGTATAAGGCACGCAGAATTCTATAATTTTATCCTTATTTTAAATGACCTTACATATTATTACTAACACTGTAATACATGTTTGAAAACATGATTTGATTTTTCTGTTTTCAAACAGCAATTTATCATAAAATCGAGAAATATAATTATTTTTTTGCTCTGATGTTTCGGTTGCAAGCAACATTTTGACAAGTTCTTGACAAGTTTGATAGAACTTATGTACGTGAGAAACTCTTTAAACCTATCTACTTAATTCTTAAAACGTACTTAAAAGCGAAAAGCAAAACATATCTGATAAAATATATTTGTATAAAACTGCGATGCTTGAAGATGATTTATAATAATAAGCTAGTACTATGTACCTAAATGAGTTTGATGATTTTAATGATTAATATAAAATATATTTAATTCTGTTAATATATTGGACAAACGTCCCTTTTCATGAAATACTGCCTTAGATGTCTTCAAAAAATTTACAATCGTTCTTATCCTAACTTCTAACTTACTTGAAGGAAGACTAAAACTAGAAAAGTATAATCAGTTTTATAATGGCCTAATTCACACACAATTACGTAAGTATAATAAATTATATGCTATATTATCACACAACGTATACTGACCAAGCAAGTAATTTCACCTCATACTTTAAACAATTCAAAATATTTATAGGAACTTTTACAATCTATCACTCTGTCATAATATAGTACAACTACAAACAAATATCACAGATTACAAGTTTAAACAAAGGGGAATGAATTGTCACCAAGGTCGCCAAGGCTTTTCTTCGGGTGGTTGTCTTCTTGTCACTAGGGCTAAGGGGGCAGGTTCTTCCGTTGGAGGAGGAGGTGTTCCCCATCCTGAACTTGCTGGAGAGAAACATCGCGGTTCTGAGGATGAAGAGGAGACGTCTCGTGGCGAGAGAGGCACTAGAGTCGGTACGGTGCCTAATGTACTGGCGCTTACCCCAGCTGGCAAGAGAAGTGCGATGTCTCCATTTGATAATCTCGTTGGAACGAGACGTACTCCAGACCCAGGTCCAGCTGTAAAAGTGCACAAATTGAAATATTTTTTCTGAATTACCATTACTAACAAATATTTATTGGAAAGTCGTACATATTATGTACGTACGTAATATGTAAAAAAATGTACAATACTGGAAATTGTTTTATTGAAGATAGAGTCCAAAAGTATTTAATATTGAATGAAATATTTTTGAAATCAATATCATGATTTCTAAGACCAAATTATTTCTCTATTTCTAATATTTCAAGTTTCCATTTCACTGACCGTTCTTAAAATACCTCTATACAACGGTTAAGTGAAAAGAACTGATCACAAATGCATCATATTTTGCTTGGCTATTTTACCTGATATAAATATCGTAGAATGCTGTGAAGGAGACACGGCATCTTCAGTATCTGAGGGTGGAGTTGGTGCTGCAAACGGTCGTGCACCAGGCGTACTGACGCAGCCTTCCAAATGACGTACCAGACGTCTTTTTAGTCCTCCTTCGAGTCCAGGAAATTTGGCAACCTCGGACAAGCAATGTCTGTATCCAGCTTTGAATCTATCTGGTGAACCAGCGCCTTCAGAGCGCAAGCCTTCCAAGTGTTTTACAGTCATTTCTAAAATATCTGCTTTTTCCAGTTTTGAATGACGTGCTGGCTGAAACAAAAATATTCTTGTGAAGAACAAAAATTGCAAACATTTTTATGAAAAATTAATTTTTAGATAATAGCTATGATATTCTACTAGGGATGAGTTATATACTCGCAAAACGAGCGAAAAAATTGTTCTAAACGACGAAGAGTATAATAGAGAACATGACAAATTACGACAAATATTACGCGCTTCATTTACCGCACGGTTGTAACATATCCACTTCTTTTTATACATATACTATATCATAGTTGTAAAAATATGAATTGTAACTATGTACTTACGTCTTTTTTCATAGCGTCAAGGATAAGAGCCTTCAGTTCGTTCAAGCAGTTATTGATGCGTGCTCGACGCCGTTTTTCCATTATTGGTTTGTTGCTCTGTAACAAAATCAGATATTTAAAGCTACAATAGTTCGATGGCTGCAATTTTTTAACAAGGAAAACTTTTCCAACGAGGATAAAAAGAACATCACATGCTTAAGTAGTAACATATAAATAATTTACAAGTATAACCAAGTTCACAGTAATCAGAAACTATCTACATATTTTATGCACGTGCATTTTAACGGTATAATATTATTAATCCTATTATCCTGTCTAAGTCATTACGCATTGGTGTTATGGTGTTACCACCACTTAATAAAAATAATAAAAAAATGCGTGCAACAGATGATATCCATAAAAAATAAATTATATCTTAGATTAAAATGGCATTTCTTAATAATGCACAAATAAATATTTTTAGCCTTTACATAATCTGTATCAATGTGTAAAACTTCAACTTTTGCAATTATGTTTCATAATTTTAACCGCGAGTGATGTGGTTATTTTTATATATTACTATCTACGAATAAATAATAAGTAGTTGCTATTGAATTGAACATGGGATAAAATATTCTAGGAGTAGATTTTTATCAATTAATTGTAATAATTTATTAATTTAATTTATTTATTTATTTTAATAGCCTTAAAACATTGTTCAGTATATTCTTCAGTTTCAGATGTAATCTAAAAAATATATATAATATATAATTCTGTTTACCAAAGCAATTTAAAGGCTTCTAAAATAAAGCAAAGCCACCGGCCATCCACAACGCATCTCTATTGTTGTCAGCAAGCAAAACGCGTGACTAAAGTGTCTATTAATCCACGATAATGAGCATGCGCTCAAGGTGAAGGCCGCGATTGGCGCGCGACGTGACACCGCGTCACGCGCCGCACGTGACTCACTGTGACATTGTTCGCTTGTCTATTGTTTTAAGAAACATCCATAGTAGGTGACTTCTATTTTGTGAGTGTGGTCCAAATCATAGTATACCGCGATTTTGAAACTCTTATACTTACTTGTTTTTTTTTTAATTCTCAAAATTTTCAAACATCATTTTAAAAATAATCCAAATAAATTAGCTAAAAAGCTATTGCTTATACAACTAACAAGTAACAAGTGTCATGGGTAGCGATATCACACTTAAAACAGTATCATACTTAAAATCAGACAGCCGAATTAAAACTAATGCCCTTCTCTTGGACTATCTGTTTAATTTGCGCTGTTTTTCTTTTTATTTGAATTGTCATCTTGTCACCTGCCATCTTTATTTGTATGTTTTGCGTGTTCTTCTTTAATATACGTGACTGAACATGACAAGAAAATTATTCAGAATAATGTAATGACTAACTAATGACCTTTTGGATAAAATAAAATTATCGTGCGATGTTATCTTGATATTATAAGTAGGTACCTGTTTGAGTACCTACCTAATTTCAAGTACAAATGTACGTTTATCTCACTAAGTTACGGGCGCTTTACTTGTTGTTACGTGTGCACATTGCGTAAGTGTGTGTGCCTGTCAGGAGGCTAGGTGAGAGCGGCCAGGCGCTCTCGTTCCCACACACACACACAACCATGAGCCGCGTACCCTCGTGAATTGAAAGTATTTGAAAGAACTTATACTCGGTCGCTACTAAGCGACTTATGAAGTTAAGTGTACTTCATTGATCACTGGTCAGTGATTATAGCTGACCAATGACCAGTCGCAATCATAAACGCAAAGCCACAGCTTGATTGAAGCAGTGGCTTGATTTAGCACGATTATGATTGCGTAACGACAGGTACAGTGATACACCCTCGCTATTGGCTTTCATGTAAATTATAGTTGCGGTAAGAAAATCTTAAATTAAGCCAATCATCATAATGATTTTTTTAACCATCAAGCAGACCTTAAATGATTAAATTGACCACAACAATATTGGAAATTGTAATTAATTGACAAAATACACAAAAATTAGTTACTCGGATAAGTTTAAACTAAAATGAAGAGCAAAGTGTAGATGGCGTGTAGAAAACGATTAGGGGTATGGGTTGAATGTACACTGTCATATCCCTTCCAAGTTAGCCCGCTACCAGTTTAGACTGCATCGTCACTTACCATCAGGTAAGAACGCAGTCAAGGACTATCTTGTCATCAAATAAAAATTTAAAAAAATTGTTCAGAAGTCAGAACAGTGTATGGAATAACTTTGAAAATTGATTCCGATCTATTTTCTGTCTCATAAAATTTTCAAGTTATGGCATAAATCCTGAAGATGTCTTCTTTAGCCCCTGAAATAGTACGTCCTATTCAAATTGACTATTATCTATGGCTATTTTAAGCAGAAACAAATATGGTGTTGCTATCGCATTTGGAAAGTAGGTAGGTGCGGTTGCCATCTCACGGTGTTATCTGGCTGATGTCAGCTCGTGTACGCGGCTGACAGAACAATGCGATTTTGAATACAATGAAGATTAGCAAAACGCGGTGCCTTGTTTTAAGTTGTCTTATGTAGAGCGCAAATGAAGGACTTATGCGTGTTAGTGACGGATAGTTGAGAAATATAAGTAGGTACATAGGTATCTGGTATATATGTTATATGCACAGACGTACAGAGGTATTTATATCACAGGATATAAATACCTCTGCCTAACTAACTATCCTAACTCCACGTGTCGCGAACAAAAGGTAGTAAGTATAACAATAATTAACATATAGGTACGTGTAATTCGAGAAGGATGCCACCGGCCGCGTTGCGCCCTACCGCCCTACCTAGTTAATTTGTCGTATTTTACCTATGCCACAGTTCTAGTGAGGCGTCATTCACGGTTCGGTACGAACAAATTAAACATTTTTGCTAAAATTCAGTTTACCTCTTTTTAACCGACTTTCAAAAAGGAGGAGGAGAAGAACCGCTAGAGTTTGGAGTCCCAGGATCAGAGGCGTAACTATAGGGTGGCATGACGGCAAAATGCCACGGGCCCCAGCTGGAAGGGGCCCCCGATCAGAGAAGACCAGAAGCACAAGATGATCCTAACATTTATAGCCATTCCTGTGATTACGGCTAGTGCCGAGCGATCATTTTCAAAATTAAAATTGATATAAACTAAATTCTTTTGGACAAGAAAGGTTTTGCACAGTGTCGGATTTACCAAAAGGCTGACTTGACTGGAGCCTAGGGCAGCAGATTTTAAGGGCGGTAAATTTGGGGCCAAAATTTTTATTTATGACTTACAGAAATGAAAAAGATACATATTTGTATAAGTATGTACCTAAATGTCATTAGGTCCATAAACACATATTTTAAAATTTTATAAAATATCTAATTAATTACTGAATATAGGTACCCCAAACAATAACTAAATAGTTGGTAGAGCCGACTTTACCTACGATCCCAGGTGTGCAGCGCATACAAGCGCAGGGTCTCAAGCGTCAAAAATACAGGACTAAATATGGCGTAGTACAAAATAAAAAATTTCGCGCTCGCTTCGCTCGTGAAAATGTCACTTTTACGTTGCTATTGTAGGTGCCAAGTATGGACTACTAAGTGCCGTAATGCAATCATATAAAATTTCGCGCTCACTTCGCTCTCGAAAATGTCGCTTTTACGTTTCTATTGTAGCTGCCAAGTGTGGACTACTAAGTGCCGTAATGTAATCATAAAATTTTAGCGCTCGCTCCGCTCGCGAAAATGTCACATTTGCATTTCTATTGTAGGTACTAAGTATGAACTATTAAGTGTCGTAATGCAATCATAAAAAATTTCGCGCTCGCTTCGCTCGCGAAAATGTCGCTTTTACGTTGCTATTGTAGGTGCCAAGAATGGACTACTAAGTGCCGTAACGCAATCATAAATTTTGCGCTCGCTTCGCTCGTGAAAATGTCGCTTTTACGTTGCTGTTGTAGGTGCCAAGAATGGACTACTAAGTGCCGTAATGCAATCATAAAAAATTACGCGCTCGCTTCGCTCGCAACATTTTCGAAGTAACAAGTATGGAATACATAACTGCGCGTTGCGGCCGTTAATACTGGGCTACATCATTGAACTTCAGGTACCAACTCCTCAATCCTGATGCTGCTTGGTAAGGCCCACCTAAATTGTGACGATTTAGAAACCATCGGTTGTGGATTGGTATTGCAGGTAGTTAAGCATCAAGTATATGGACTAGTGGAGTAGTGGCAGAATACAATCGTAAAAAATTTCGCGCTCGCTTCGCTCGCGATAATGACATTTTTGGTTCTTATGTCATTAACACTTTTGCTGAACAAAAAGCCCAAAAAAAGGAATTTTAATCTTTGAAATTTGGTACTAATACAAAAATTGTGACATACAGTTCAATACGCTCTGAATTAAAGGTTAT
Source organism: Hipparchia sbordonii (assembly GCA_038048805.1). Taxonomy (NCBI): domain Eukaryota; kingdom Metazoa; phylum Arthropoda; class Insecta; order Lepidoptera; family Nymphalidae; genus Hipparchia; species Hipparchia sbordonii. Next base: position 8,923,204 of record JBBIWI010000008.1, on the reverse strand, counting down.
TAGAAAATCAAGTAATTGTAATCGCGTTTGTATGTACCTACTTCACCTAGTGATTTATTATAAAGCAAAAAAATATTATCTCATTGGTTGAGCTTCTTTAAATTGGGGGAGAGAGGGCCCCGTCCGATGAATTTGCCACGGGCCTCAAACGGTATAGTTACGCCTCTGCCCAGGATGCTCAATTGGCGACAGTGGAAAACGCAGCACAAGAAGTACCCCCACTAAGCGGATAGATGTGACTTCAAGCGAGTCGACAAGCTGGCCTATCCTCATTCTGTCGTAAATGTTCTATCCTTCTAAGAGACCTAAGTCCAGCATTGAACATTTATCGGTTGCGACGACGAGGAAGATACCTACTTCGTTACAGCTATATTATGTCTAGCCAGAAGCTATCTCGATCCCAGACAGAAACGTGAGGTTTACGTAACGCGGAGTCACAAGGCACGGAATTAGACCGAGGCGCCGCCGGTCGGCGTCGCGCCGCGTCACCGCACCGACGCACGTGTGTCTGTGGGACAGATTTAATCATTTACCGTTTGTCCAGGAATAGTTGCGTCGACATGGAATGCTTGTTATTGTTCCTAAATTAGTCGATTATCTTTTTTAGTGTACATGCAGATTTTATATTTTGACTGAAGTGTTTACATCTGAGCTTGAAGAAAACCGAATATTTATCGAAAATTGCGGGAACGGCGTGGATTACACCCGCATCTCTCGGAAATCGCACCCTAATTATTATGTTAACCATTTTACACCACGGCCACGGTTGGCGCCGAAATTTGTAGTTATTTGCATTCCTACTTTCAATCAATTTAAGCAATTTTAGCTGTTCTGCAGTTTACAGAATTTTTGTATAACAATTTTGTGGAAATTTCCCACTCTGTTTCAAATAATAATTTGCAATTGAAATCTAAAATTAAGATGAAGATCTTTGACATTATTTTCTCAGCAGACTCGGCATTCCGAACCGCTGATAGAGTCTTGAATTGTCATAAGAGCCGCAGGCTGACCTACGTGAAATACCTACCTGAATAATTTTGGATTTGAATTTAAAAATAATTTCAATTTGTATTGATTATAATCATTCATACATTGTCGTCAAAATCTGTAGCTCCTGCCTCCAGCTATTTTTTGCACAGACTATTAAGTACTCTGTGACACTGGTAACTGGCAAGCATCCAGTAAGAAGCTACCTGCGCCGGTTTTGCATTATAATATGAGCGTGGGAATGCTGATCGTCTTTGCCCTAAACTTCCAAGATCCGCGGGTCGGTATTTGCAGTGCCTAAAAATAGAAGTCGCAAAACAAAAATATCTCGTGAGTGCAGACGGCCTTATGGCCCGAAATATCGTCAGTGGAACGCAAAAGCATTAGTCGGCAGTGTTGGCACGGTGCGGGCGTGCGGTGAGTCGGCGGGCTGCGGCGGCGCGCGCTGGCACGCGGCGCGCCGACGCGTGCCAAGGCGTGGGAGCGGACGCCGGCCCGCTTCCGGCACGCGTCCGTCGCATCGCTTGTGCTGCGGCATGCAGTGCCATTACCGACGACGTTTTAACGATAGAAAATTTTATATGCCGAGTGCACTTTTTATCACCTATAGAATTAGTCTCAGGTCTAGGTACGATAGGTTTCTATCACCTGTAGGTAAAGTTCACGTACCCGACTACGCCAAAGACAAAAGGAAGGGTGATTTTTAGCAGTCTATGTGTATGTCTAAAGTAGGTACTGAACCAATTTTGATAAATGAGGCGTCCATCGATTCGTTACGGTTGATAATAATTAATATGACGGATGTGATGAAAAGTTTAATTAACAATACGAACATGTCCATGTTTCCAGTGTTTCAAACAAAAATAAAACACGTCATTTTTAAAAAGAAAAGTCTAGACGACCAGCATTTTAGTTTCCCTTTCGTCGACTTAGTTTGTCTATCAACAAGTCTTTATTTAATCTGTGGACTGTGTTCGACCAACGAAATGTTGGTCGTAGGCGGGCGACGGGCAGCGGGCGGCGCGGGCGGGCGGCCGGCGGCGGCGTGTATGTGAAGCGGCAAGCGTGGGCGCGAGCACGCATCGCGCCGTCTAATCTCACGGACCATAGTGATATTTATCGCCTGATGATGGATCGTTCGCCTACTTCTAAAGGTTTGTACAAACGCGACGCGACACGGCATCGTGTCAACTGCGGCTCCCAAAATGATACGGATTTCCTGCCCCAGTCTAAGAACTGCGGCGCGTTATTTTATGATTAACAGGGGAGAGGCTACCCTACCTCTTTTCCACTCCTACCTCTACCTTTTCCTACTTCTTTTTTTCGGATGGCCGCTACAGCGTCACCGGACGACTAGGCGAGCGCGAAGCGTCGCCAGGGTGTAAGCTCGATGACATCGGGGAGCAACGTCCTCCTAAGGGCACCTCCTGTGAGGCTCAGACCTACCTCGTTTGGTCCTAATTGATTTACCTACACAATTTTGGACTTGATTGACGTCATTTAGGCGCTGTAAGCACTAAACAGATACAAGTACCTCTATAATTAATCTATGATTTCATCGTTGTTATTGTATGATTTCTTAGATTCATTATAGGGTCGCTGCGCAATTTGCAATATTAGTTCCAGAGTTTCGTATGTCAAAATATGTGGTGCTTCAAATTGATCCATAATTAATCTGTCATTTGTATAGCAAATCCAATGTTAATCATAGATTAACGATAGAGATCTGTGGTGTGACGATTTGTATATCAAATCCAATGTTAATCATAGATTAACGATAGAGATCTGTGGTGTGACGTCATGCCGCGTTTTATCGGTCCAGCCTTTACCGCCCGATAATGGATCGTTCGCCTACTCCTAATAGCTTCCTCCTCCACGCGCCTTGTTTACGAGCTACCGCCGTCGCCGCCAGTGATACACTCCCGTATATTCCTAGGAATTATTTATTGTTCGTTATTAATATGAGCATTTTTGATGTATTTCTCTCATAGTGTGTAAATTAAATTTCAATCTATTGTGAGATACCTATTACTTGCGAGAGTGATTTAAATTGTACCTGTTTATTTACCACCGGACTATGCATTTTTAGGTTGGGCTCGGTGTGTAGGTAAAAGAGAAATGTGATATAAATGTGAATGTTATCAAAGGATTTCAGTTAGGTATCTAGTTGGTAGGTAGATATATGTACCTATGTAGGTATGTACCTACCTAAAATCTATCAAATTACTAGCTTTTGCCCGCGACTTCATTCGCGTCACTTAGGTTACTGTTTTTCCGGGGTAAAAGGTCACTTTCCTTGCCATCGAAAAACTCGTTCAATACAAAATGTATGAAAGAATGAAATTTTTTCATAATTTTTTTTCCGTCAATTTGCCAATGTTTTTAATAGTTATTCTGCTATTCAGGACGGAGATAAATACAACAAATCAAAAACCATGAAAATCGGTCCAGCCACAAACTCTACATTGTTTTATATAACACATATATACATACCCACACAATACACAGCTATGGAGTAACTGTTCGACGTGACTTTTGCATGGGTAAATTGAGGACTTGGGGAATAACATAATCTACCTACTTTTTGTTCCGGAAAAACAGAGGATTCTCGCGGGATTTTTTAAACCTAAATCCACGTGAACGAAAAACCACGGGAAAAAGCTAGTTAGTAGTCTTATAGACAAGGTGCACGAACCCTTTAGTTCAACGTTTCTGAAACGAACTGCTAAGGTTTGGAGCACCCTTCCAGCATCCGTGTTACCTGCCGGCTCCACCTATATCTCCAGTACCTTCAAGGCAAGAGTGAATAGCCATCTTCTAGGCAAACGCGCACCAAACTAGACCTCATGAGTGGTTTCCATCATTTATTATTATTATCGGTAAGCACAAGCCTGTCTCGTGATAAAAAAAAGGTGTCGCGATGTGTAGGTATGTTTCCGTGGGCGCAGGCGCGCTTATGTTCCCACGACAATTAGCCCACGAGTGCCCACTGGCCGCCCACGCGAATGACTCACGGCGACCGTCTGGCGTGCAGGGCTGACTACTTTAAAAGAGCCAACGACCATAGAATTTGATCACACTATCAGTCTTATTTAAAATATTATATGGTATAAACAGCGATTGAAAATTTTCATTCGCTGGGTATAAAGTATAAATAATGACTATAACCGCGCACATAGCGAAGTCTTAACTACTTGATGGTGATGGTGAACGATGGCACCCATCGCTCACCATCACCATCAAGCACTGCACATTATAGCACAAATTAGAAAATTTTATTTGTAAAAAGTTGTTTAAAAGTAAAGTAAAAACTTTCGGGTTTGTTGTAAAGCCGAAAGTTTGTGTGTGTGTGTGTGTGTGTGTGTGTGTGTGTGTGTGTGTGTGTGTGTGTGTGTGTGTGTGTGTGTGTGTGTGTGTGTGTGTGTGTGTGTGTGTGTGTGTGTGTGTGTGTGTGTGTGTGTGTGTGTGTGTGTGTGTGTGTGTGGTATATGTTTGTTACTCCTTTATGCCACAACGAATGAACCGATTTGGCTGAAATTTGGAATGGAGATAGCTCATACCCAGGATTAAAACATAGGCTACATTTTATTCCGGAAAATTACAGAGTTCCCATGGGAATTGAAAAACCTTAATCCACGCGGACGAAGTCGCGGGTATCGTCTAGTTTCTATATAAAAGGTAAGACTCATGCTGAGATCTATAAAGCGTGCACTGACTTAGTTCGGACTTAAGATAGAGTTAAAACGAGACATAAATATGCTCTGACATAAATCTGTCTCGTTATAACGCTGTCTTGAATCTGAGCAGAGTTAAAGTGTGGTCTACAGATTTCAGCCTAAATCTCCTGTAACACAGTTTGTACTTCCGTCGTAAAAAAAATCGTGATGGACAAGTGCGAACGTCATGAAATTCCACGCGGACACCTAATTAATAGTTTTCCATACCACTTCCCAACTAGCAGTGGTAGATTCACTTGACGATTCAAAAGAACTTACGCAAAACTTACGTTTATTTGTATAAAAAATTCTATAATGAAAGTATTCATGAATTTTCTACAGCATTGGTTTAGCAAAATAAATATGGCATGGAGTACTGTTATGTGTACAACATGAAAAAAAAAATTTAAATCAACTTTGTACATATAACCGACTTTTTTGAATGGCGGTCGGCAAACTGCGGTTGGCAGATTTACATAAAACCGATTCAGATTTGACGGAGCGCGTCAGATTGCAGCGGCAATGCAATAAAGAAAATTGAAATGGAACTTTGACAACAAAAGTTTAGTCTAACATATAAATAACCGTTCTGCGTAATATTTTTGTTTTACTTAATAAAAGTTCAGATTGACTTGACATAGGTATATATAGGCGTGCAGCCATTCAAATAAAGCAGTCGTGAGGATACCAAAGAGCTTCAATTGTCAAATTATGCATTTCGATTTTCTTTATGTAAAATTGCCGGTTCGACACGCTCCGTCAGGTCTGAATTTAACTTTATAAGGAGTAGGTAGCTGTATGAGACTATCGTGGGCGTCGGTAAACGTTGATTCCCACGATACAATTAGCCCGCATTTTCCCACTACCTTCCCACTCCCACTGCTATGATTCATGGCGCCAGTCTGACGAACTAAATTCCTTGTTACAGCCATTTTAACAAACCAGAAGTTAAACCGCAGTTAATCATTGTGTGCAAAGTCTTAACTTGTATATGGGCATTACAAATATTTAAAAAGAAATATTAAGTTATTTTTAAAGTAATAAATTAGAAATAAACTTTTATGAAATTCAGTGAACAAAATAAATCTTTGAAAGTGAATTTCATATTTTTAATTTATTTTTAAAAAGAGTCCATTCATCTATTAATCTATATCAAAATAAACAAGTGTATTTGAAACATACACTGTAGTAGTCTTTGGTTTGGATTATCGAATATGGGTGGATGGATAAATGGATATTTGTAATTCAATCGCGCCGCAACGACTGAACCGATTTGGCTAAAATTTGGCACAAAGATAGATTATAGTCTGGACTAACACATAGGCTACTTTTTATTCCCGCGGGAATAAGAAACCTTAACCCACGTCAATGAAGTCGCAGGCATCATTTTCTGTGATTAGGTATGTAGATTGCAGGTATATTAATATTTTACATCAATCGGTAATAGGCTTCGATGTAATAGGTTTGTACTGAGTGTTGCTTATTGTTGTAGAGTTTATACTTTGCTTGTATTGATTTGCTTAACAGCGGGTATTGTATGTTTTATCCCATATACATGATTATGCCGTTGTAGGAAATAAGATAAATGTTAGGTAGGTATATTTCAACAAAGTCAGGTTTCAGACGGAGCAAGGCCGAGGCCTGTGGAAGAGACCTTTGTCCAGCAATGGACGTCTTTCAGTTGATAAAGAAAGAAGAAAAGAAATATGAAACTAAACGATGCATAAAATATGCTTGATTGTATTTTTATAATTATTAATCAGATCCATTGTAATTTATATACCAAATTCGCAATAACTCCCTACTTATGCTCTTTAAATCTAGATTTAATATTTAAAAACCACTTTAATAAAAATATTAAATTATGTAGTTCATAAACACTACTTACTTTACTTATCACGTAAAACTAACTTTTAACGTAATTAAAAATTTAATAACGCGTTGATGTCTTTTGTATGTGATTAATTTAGGTGTGCTCCAAAGCCTCCTAAATTTTACATGCCATAATAATCTATATATGTCATAATAAATATATAGCAGCTTTATATGTTTTGTATTATATTATAACGAAGGCAGTTAAATTATTATAAATTAGAGCTAATTATGGCTAGAAAAATTTTAGAAATATGTATAATATGAGCAAAAAATATAAATTAGTAGGTTTAATGAAGAGCTAATATTATTTTCTGCTTGGCTATAAAAGATTAAACGATAATAACAAACGCTAGAGACTAACCCGTCTATTATCAGTAGTCTTCTTTTGGTCCTGCATCCCTGGGCTGGCCACGGGGTTGGACACCCCTTGTTGAGGGCTGCCAATACCCGTCACCATGGTACAAACACTAAACACGCGCGTATTTCAGAACTGTCATAGCATAGCGGGAGACACGTGCGGCGCTCGCGATGGTCGACGCACGACTGGCGCGAGATGAGACGCGCGTCGGGAGCGATCGGCGGAGGCTGGGGCACGCGACTGCATCTGTGATCTGGAGCCGGACGCGTGCCCTGCCTCTGCCTGCGTGTCTGCCTAAACTTGAGGTCACGTTGGCGACATCACGCTAGACGAAATATTCTTTCCCGTCCGTAGTCCGTACAATCAAGAAAAATATATCGAGACAGAACTTGTTTTACCACGATTTACTGAGGATTCATGCGTGCCTATTCCTAGACAAAACTACGCCATCCGTGTTTTTTCATGTTTTCATTTTTAGGGTTCCGTACGCGAATGGTAACCAACGGGACCCTATTCCTAACCCTCCACTGTCCGTCCGTCCTTCTGTCTGTCAGCGGGCTGTATCTTATGATCCGTAATAGGTCGAGAGTTGAAATTTTCAGAGAATGTGTATTTCTGTTGCCGCTATAACAACAAATAATAATAAAATTAAAGTTAAAGGAATCTCCCCTTCTAGAAACGTGTTTTTCGGCGTTTTTTAGTACGAAAACCTTCGTATGCGAGTCTGACTCGCATTTTGCCCTTTTATTATTATTTGTTCACTACCTATAGGTATGTACCTGTTGTCTATTGAAAATTGTTGACACGCGTGCCCGGGCGGGGCAGTGGGCGACTTTTCCGTTGTATTGAAATTTTCAAAATATATTCCTGTGGTACAATCCGTGCAATCAGTAGGTATGAGATACCTTCGCTCCCCCCAGAAGATGAGTCTATCGGTAAGTGTCTACTTATGTACCAATGATTGTCCTCACAACTAGTTGGATGACCTAACTCTCTCAGGTTTGTGTGGAAAATGACCTTGTTAATAAAATAACCTTTTATTGTTCCTTATAAGTTAAGGTATGTAGATTTATATTAAAAAGGAAAATCGTGCGGCAGATCGCGAATGCCATAGCGATATAATCTGCTGTAGGCGGCCTCCTTTCCTACACTAAGCTCTACATCACGACCTACGAAACTACTAAGTATTCCATGCTACGACTAAAGTCTACCACAGTTTTATTTTTTCAAAAATTTTCGAACTATTTAGAGTGAAATTGGACGAGACCGGATTATGTTCAATTCAATTTGATATTTTGCCAGTACCAATTAAATTATTAGGTCGGAGGTATACAAGTCGAACCACCAACACCACAAAGCAACGTTATTGTACCTACTCATTTTCCGGATCGAAATAGCTTTTGTTTGCTTGCAGTCTACTTCTGCGAACATCATCAAGCTATATGAGACTCTACTGAACTGATTATGGTCATAATTGGAGCAGTTTTTAAATCTGACGCGGCATATTCTTGTTCCCGCGGGAATTAAATAACCTTAATCCACGCGGACGAAGTCGCGGGCATCGTCTAGTTTATAATAGTGGAGATAAAAGATAAAAATATAGGCTTTGTCTGTAGACAGCCTCAAGTACTCGTATCACCGAACGCTGACATAAGTGGTGTGGCCACTGGCCACCAGTTCTAAATTCTAACGTTAGGCATAAATCTGTCGGCAACATCAAAGCCCCCAGACACCGCTTTGCATATGCAAACGCTGCTAAGCGCTGCCACAAACGTCAGCTCTCGTTATATTGTGTCCGCCACGCCTGGGTTTTTATTCAAATTTTCTATGCTAACAGATTTCCCCGTTGTCTTAAGGCGTTTCAATAATTTATTACAAGTGTGAGCAATAAAAATGGTCTTCGTTATTATTTATTATCATAATTATAATGTTGTCACAAACACAATACTTCGATCACAAAATTGTCAATTAAAAAGTTGTCAATTAAAAACCTTGACAACCGAGCTTCAATTAAATGCCAGGTTTTCCCTAACGCTCTCGTAGTTAACATAAAAACAAAAAGTAACACAAAGTTATAAGGCTTCACAAATCACAATATATAGATAGAGCCACATAAACTAACCTTACTATTATCCAGTGACTCCTAAATAAATACAAATCTTAATAATTTTAATTTTAGATATATACCTATAATAAAACGTGGGCGGAGGACTGACGGCTTTACGTGCTATCCGAGGCATAAGGAATGATACACCGCCAATTTTTTAACTGTAGTAGTACTGAGGAATTTTTCACAGAGAAACCCAATAAATTTATTGGCCCGACCCAGAAATCGAACCTGGAACCTTGTCATCCGCCGTCGAACATGCTAACCACTAGACTAGACCAAAAAGACAGTCAGGCTAAGCAGATAAGGAATAAACTGAATAGATTGACGGCTATAGTATTCTGGTGAAGTTGCCTTAGAATGAGAAAATTATCCCTTAAAAAGGTAATTTAATGTTAAAAATTAGCATAAAGATGAATAACATAAAAACAAATCTCTTAAAAATATAAAAGCAGGTAGAGCACAGATACACGCAGAGGCTTCAGGCTATCCGACTGTGCCAGAATATTATTGCAGCTTATTTTAGCAGGCTATATATATATATGTATGTGACTATTTACGAATGTTCCACCGTAGCAAATAAACTACTGAGCCGATTTTGATGAATGAGATGTCAATCGAGTCATTGTGATTGTCCGAGTGACATAGGCTACATTTTATAACTCATTATGACGGATGTGACATCTAATTTTTTGTAGTCGAGTTACAGTTTTTAACGCTTTATCTTTGTTATCATTACTTGAAAAAAAAAGTAATGCCGTAAAATGAAATACTTATTAGTTACTGATGAATTGTGATGAACCGTTACTCTTTTGTGTTTATAACAGTTAAACTAGAACTGTTACAATTTTTTGGGCTCGTTAAAAACCTTCACGTTTTATTAGCCGCCGGTCTTCTAAACAATAAAATGTGCCCTATTTTAAATATTTTTATAAAAAAATATAGATCAATACTGTTAAGTCCATTGTCGATAATATCTTTGTTTGATGCACAGCAATTTTTAAACAATAACAAAGCAGAGGCCACAGAAACGTTAAAGTTAACTTTACCTACCATCACAGGGTACCGTATTGGATACTACACGTATCATACAAAATACAAAGAAACCGAGAAATAAAGGTCTTTCACATTGCAAACTTTTTGTGCAAGAAATAATGGTATATTTGTTGCCTTAGGAAAAATGTAAACAGTATGTTGTTTTTCCGTAAAGAATTTTCTCTACGGTTGTATTGGGTTATTCTTTTACGTTTTATTTATACATAGAACTGGACGTAAAGCGAAACATTTTTCCCATTAAACGTTTAATTACAAAATGTCTTTCGTGTTTTCTAAAACTGTCCATAAAGGTAGGTAGAGCGTAGTTAGGTACGTAAAGCCAAAACTTCGTCAATAAAAGAATGTGACCATTTCTCTCCATAGAATTGTCTTAACAGAATAGGTTGACCGTGACTAAATAAGACAAGTAAGTTTGTGGTATTTTTGCTTCAACACTTTTCTATTACCTAGGTACTCATTATGCAGCCGCTGCGCCGCGCCGTCCGCCACTAAACCAAACATGAACAACAAAAGAATTTCTTTTCAAAAGTACAAACATAGCAGAATCATGTATTCGTCGCGGTAGCAATAAAAGTTAAAAGACAAAAAGGGTTTACTTTTGAATTCTTTGAAATACCACAGAACCGCAGTAACTGAATAAATTGAGGATGAATAGTCAATGAGTGAGGTAAGACCGATGTAAACGAAGAAAGCTGTGCCGAGAAAAATAAAATAAACAGTAATGAATATTATAATTCCTTTGCTTGCATTTGTGGTTAACCTACTACATATTACTAGGCCTCGTTGCCTCTACCTTCTCTCTACCTCGTTGCCTCATTGGTCTAGTGGTTAGCAAGTTCGACTACGAATGACGAGGTCCCGAGTTCGATTCCCGAGTCGGGCCAAAAATGTATTGGGTTTTCTGTTAAGAAATATTCAGTACTAGCCCGGAGTTAGGAAGTCGGCGGTGAGTCACCCCCGTGCCTCGGAGAGCACGTAAAGCCGTCGGTCCTGCGCCTGATCTCTTTCCGGTCGTGTCGGATTTTCCGTCCCATCGGGCTATGAGAGTGAGGGAATAGAGAGTGCACCTGTGTTTGCGCATACACTTGTGCACTATAATATCTCCCGCGCAGATGGCTGATCTCTGTGGAGATTGGCCGCCGTGGCCGGATTCGGTCGGGAGGACATCATTACTAGGTATAGATCACGACAGTGATTCTTAAGCATTTCCCATCGCCCAGTTCCTATATTCAATCCATATTTTATCTATCTGTAATCTGTCGATAATGTCGCGGGCATCAGCTAAGTATAAGTAGTGTAGTGTGTAGTGTAATATGTATAAACAAATTAACGGCCAATCTCCGAACTGTTCTGCTCTCGGTTCTTTCAGAAGAACATGCTTTCCGGTGGTACCTAAACCTTTTCTGCGATCGAAAGTGGTAGAGTCTTGACTTTCCAAATTGGCCTACGCAAGATAAATCATCATCATCATCAGCAGCCCATCAACGACTCACTACTGAGCCCAGTAGGGCTAACATGCGCGCTACGAGAAAATTTTTGTCTACACGTTTACTCGTAGTCTCTATGTGAATCTCTACAGATTCCCGAGTAAAGTGTCGACAAAATTTTCTCGTGTCGCGCATGTTAGCCCTACTGGTCTCCTCTCAAGAAGGCTTAAAGGCCATATAGTCCGCCATGCTGACCCAATGCGAATTGGCAGGCTTCAAACCCCGTTGAGAACATTATGGAGAACTCTCAGATGTGCAGGTTTCCTCACGATGTTTTCCTTCATCGTTGAAGCAGTGATATTTTATTGCTTAAACGCACATAACGTGAGATAAATATTTTCATTTAATTTGGAGGGTTCCGTAGGTTATCAAGAGTAAAATATAGTTTTATTTATTGATAGTAGCTCTGCTCGTTAGTGGGACACCGACGACCTGGAGCGGAGCTTGGAACAATGAGACTTTACGACACCGCAGGAAACAATGTTACACGCAGACTACATTACACAAAACGTATAGTTTGCGAGACTAATAAATTATTAATCGTCGTAAAAGATACTAAACTTAAGGCTGTCCCGACTTATGAGACTACATTTTGAAACCAGATGTTGGTGAACGACATAAATAATGAAAGCGATAAAAGTAAACCTGAATTACCTATATTTAACATTGGCATATGCCAATACTAAGTACCTAACATTTAAAAATTATAAATGTAGGTAAACAATAAATGGTTAAGCTTGAAGATTTTCCGATAGATTTTATGAAATAGCTCTGTGCGCTCTCGATCATATCGCAACGCTACGAAAAATATCTACCTACCTACTGTCTACGACGTACATGTATGTAGCTAGTTAGCTACACTACTGTCTTTTTACCAAATACTTATCTGTGATAGATACTATAGTCAATGCCTACCATGCTTTTTAGGATTTCTAAAAGTATTATAATATAACAGTAATAAATATTATTATGATTTGTTTGAGTTTTATTATTTTATAAAAATTTAAATATAGATCACCGTCTACCGATTCAAACGTCTTTGAACGAAAGTTTTCAAAAATCTACTTGCCTTGCTTAACCAAGCCATAATAGGTAGGTAAATATAAATAATAATCGTTTGTCGGCCTGCAGCAAACCAAAATTATACAAGACAATATAAGGACAATCCCCAAAGGTTTCATTCTTTGAAGTGCACAAAAGATTTCGCCGACGCCGACTGACCGTTCAATCTTCTGTCTTTGTGAGACATTATTTTGTATTTGACCAAAGACTAACCGTTATTTTTCGTGCATCTTACAGTACAGTGCGGCGAAAGGACGAGGCGGAGGTACATTTATACTGAAACATAAATACAGTCATAAACACTCTGCTCGTTAAGCTTTGTTATTATAGTAGCCTTTAGCGTACTCGTAAACTTTTTCACCCGACGACGCTGCGTTCGTCTCAAAATCGATATAAAGAAATAAAATTGAAGTTTCTGTCTATTATTTCTAAATAACAGTAACTGATTGGCTCATATTAGGCTCTTGATTATATAATGAACGATAGCTTAAATAGGTAATAATAATCCAAACTAGACCCAAACATATATTTTTTTTATTTTTGTTTGTTGTATGCGGTTGTTTGTCTATTTGTCCGTGATAATTTTCAGAATGGCCGTACCTACAATAATGAAAGGACTTTCACAGGAATCACAGGCCAGATTATACATGGAATAATCTAGGTTACTTTTTGAATCTGAAAATTGGTATCTACTGTACTGTACTGATTAATGGGAATAGGGTATATTAGGGACCTACTCTTTTCGTCAAGAATCTTCTTGACGAAAAGAGCAGGCCTCTAGAAGACTGAGGTAAGTAGGTAATTTTAATCCCGGGATATCAGTGTTCACGAGGGATTTTTTAAACAATCTGAAAACACGTAGACGAAGTCGCGGGGTTCGGCTAATTAAGTATTGAGTAAAATTGACGGGTTGAAGGCAATCGACAAAAGGACAATAAAAGCCTAAATATTTGCCAACACGCGCTGGCGAAAATAAATAATGTTCTTACAGACATTGTTAATGGTGAAATGCAAGGGTTCCGCAATAACCGCCTTTGTTAAGGAACTTTTTATTTAACTTTACAATGTTGCATAAAGGTTTAAAACATCGAGTTGAAAGTTTTAAAACCATGGAAGTACCTACCTACTAATAATGACATTTTATGCTGTATATGTACAAAGTTGTAACTTGGTGTTATGAAGAAAGCTATAAAACCCTTAGAAATATTTTGACGACATTCATTGAAAAATAAGAAAAATTTGCAAGATTTTTGCTAAAAACGCCCAACATAATCCAAGGGAACTCATGTTTTAACTAATTTATGTAGGTACTTTCCTGATGGCCACAACTTAGATTTAGGCAAAAATAATCTCGATACAAACTATTTACCATCGATTCTATATAAAATCTAGATAGATTTTAGGCTGCTCGTTTTGTAAGCGTATCACATGAGAACGGCTAGACAAAGGCTATCTTCTGTTTTAAAATGTTCATAGTCCGAATTGGGTTTTTGTTTTTATGGAAAGAAAAATTTGAAAACTTGGCGGAAAAATTTTCGAGATAGAACGGTTATTAGATACGAGATAGAACTTGGTAGGTAACCAAGGATTGATGCCTATTTCTGGACAAAACCACGCCGCTCATGTTGTTTGAAAATATGATTTTTGTTGAAATTCAAAAAACATTATTTTCAAACAACATGAGCGGCGTCTCATAAATCTTCTTAGCTTAATTTAATATTTCTATACTTACTTAGAAAATAGAGTACCTAAACACCATAGTTTTACGTGCATTTCTACGGTTGTTTTTTTAAATTAAAAAGTTGAACTACTTATATTGCAAATTGTTGGCACGCGGACCCGTCAACTTTTCCGTTCTATCTTGATATTATATTTCTGTAATGAAAAACAAAACTCAATTTGTATGTTATTCCATTTTCAACTGTATGTCCAAGTCAATAAAGGTGAGCTGAATTATTATAATTAAAAGACTCCACATCTCCGCGCCTTTGTGCCCTGAAGCTTAGACGCGAGATATAAAAATGTCGCACCTGCCGATTGCAATTTTAGCGAGAAGCACTCAAAATCAGAACCTGGTGTAATTATATGGCACTGCATCTTGTTACTGATGGTTACTTCCATCGGGAGAAGTATTTACTTGGGGCCGAAAACAAATATTAGTATTTTCGCGGTCGTTCACACTTAGCAATCACGATGGCCACGGGCGTATGACGGCTATAGTGTAAAGATTGCCGCCGAAAAATTCGCTCAAACCCTTATTTCATACACGCAACATATAATTTCCTCAAAGCGAAGCGAATGTTAGGAGCAAAAAACTAACGTGCGATTATTACACCACTGCGTTTTACGAAACGAATTTTTAATTTGCGCGCTCGCATCAGGTGAAAATGAAATTACGATAATTTGGTTGAAAAAATTTATTTTCGTATGCCTTCTACAAAAATACATTGTTACATCTTCCTATTTGCTCAGTATTCAATACTTTGAAAAATTTCTAAAATCTTATACAGGGTGGTGACGATAAGTGTGCGCAATTTTATAATAATGGCAATAAGCCATTTTTTTGTTGGAGTGAGCACGACAATAGGGAACGGGGTGGAGTAAAACCGGTTTCTCTTGATATCCTTTACTAACTGTTAATGATATTTTTTTTGCCGCAACGCAAACGCCAAATTTAAGTGTCTCATAAATATTTTAATCGAATTCCAAAAAAGGAAGTTATAGGTAGAATATCGGTAGTAAGAATTTAATGCCTCTTACATTAAAGAAATAATCGCTTGAGCACACTCAGTTTCCACCTTATATATATACCTATAGGTACTATCTTAAGGATTAATAAAATATATTATGTTCACTATGTCCTTAGTATAGAATATTTAAATACGTATTATGATAATAAAAGAGTACGTAAATATTATACTTACTAAAATAATATTTTTTTAAGTTTTTATATAAGCTTAAAATTGTACAAAAAAAAGTTTAGCATTGCATTAATTTGCATTCTATCTAATCGAAAAAATTAGATATAATATATTTTGAATAAAATAAAATAGACAGCTGTTAAGGAGATTCTGAAAAATCTTATAAAACGTAGTAAACATTGATTTTAAAAGTAAATAGATAATGATTACCTGATTAATTCAATGAATACGTTCATCAGGACATAACTTTGAAAAAACTTATCACGATGAATAAAAAAAAAATATATGAAAAAATATTATTAATATAACATAATAATTCTGAACTTGTGTAAAATGAAAACGATACCTAACATAGATAACTTGCTTCGATTTCTAAATAGATTTTTATTTGGATTCACACTAAATTACAGGAAAAATATTATGTAAAAAGAATTACATATTTATATATTTTTAAAAAAAGATGAGTGATCACAAGTAAATACTGTTAACTGATTTCATGATAAACTTAAAAAATAATTTATTTAATTTATGGAATGATTTTATATTATTTACCATTTACTATATAACATTATTATTATAACATTTGCTATGGCCCTTTGGACCGACGCGGGTACAACCGCGTATTCAGGGTTCCGTATCAAAAATAAATTACAGATTTTACGTTACCTATTTTGTACCATATAACTGTGAACATAAGGATCAGATTACGAAAACAGATTTTCTGAAACTGAATATGTAGTCCTCATAGAACTTAAAGGTGTGAACTTAAACCTTATGATTGCAACAACATATTACAAAATAAGTTTCCTTCTATTGACCTGTGTGCATGGAATAACTTCCTTGAGTCCAAAATAAAATATACTAAGGAGTATTTATTTTACGTGTAATTAGAAACAGTTTTTGACACGTCACCCTTAATGAACGAGTTAAACTCGTTAATTTTATTAATTTAACCTATGTATTATAAAAATATCATAAATAAATTACTGTATTTCACTATAGATTTCGGTTTTGGTTAAAATAATTTGATTAAATCTGAATTCATTGGGCTTTTGCCGTTTCACTGTATAAAAATAGAAGATAATTTCAAAAACTCTTTCGTTTTTTTTTTTCAAAAAAAGACATGCGATAAACATATTTATTTTAAAACTTACAGATTTCCTGTACAAAACTATTAAAGGTTTATCTTTATCAATTAAAGTAGTAGTAAGTCCGATATTGTTCGAAATAAGATATTTTTAATTTTGATGATAATATTTTTCACTGTTGTACAAAATTTCTTAATCTATTTATACTACTTACAGAGGTTCCCAAAACTCAACAAACTTTACAAAAGTAAAGCGAGGAATAAGACTTATTCTGCGAGTGCAAATAAAATAAAAAGAAAACAGAAATTATAATACCTGTAAATGATATTGTTGTTTTAAACAGTATGTCGATATTTAGATTTTCATATAAAATGCCCATGTCAGAAAAATAAGAGACTTGGATCATTGAAATATTATGTGGGTAGTCATATGCTGAGATCTATAGAGGGTGCTCTGACTTAGCTTGGACTTAAGAGTTAAAACGAGACACAAATATGATCTGACATAAATCTGTCTCGTTTTATCTCTGTCTTGAGTCTGAGAAAAGGTAGAGTGAGGTCTAGGTAGAGTATAGATTTCAGCCATAGATTCAGCTTCCTACTGTTGCCGCTGAGTTTTGGGACACCCTGTAATATCTATAATAAAATAATATCACGCAGGAACATAAGAATTAGACATAGCCGTAAGTTTCATATTACATACTTACTAACTGCATTTATTTTTTGAGACTTATTTTTTCAATAGCAAAAAACTTGCGGTCTACAGTCAATGCTGTGCTTGAAAATCAGCACTGCAATATTCACATACTGCAGTATCAATGCATAATGCTGAAGCAATGCAATTTTCAGCTTAAACACTGATTTTTTGTAACATAAATCTATTAGCCTAATATTGAATTACAATTTTGCAGTTTAATTTTAATCAATTAATTCATTTTAATACATTCTCTTTTAATTCATTATTTAATTTTATTTTATTCTCCTATACTTATGTATATTATATTACTGTTGTTATTTATTCAGTTTAAAACGAAAAACAATTTTCGTGCTAAGCTCAATAAATCTTCATTTATTTATTAGAAAATAAATAAATAAAGTGCAAACGATAAAAAACGATAAATGAGGGTAGAATCAATAAAGATTTGGTATATTAATAAGCATACTCTATCAACGTCACAGCTCAATTTACGCATAAATAATTAATTTTAACGTTATGTTCTTTGATTGACTTACATCACAGCTAAAAACAGCAATTAAGTATTTCTTTGTTATTCTAAGGTTTGTTTGCCTATTCTTATAAAACAGATTAATCTATCATGTGCAAAAATAACATTACATTTGGCGACAAGATCCTATAAGTAGTCTTTTAAATCTCTCGCTTTTGTAATAAATATAACAATTTGGCCGTATTTATTTTGTGTTCATAAAGCACCATCAAAACAATTTATGTACCTATTAAAATTAAAACTATGGTTTATGATGATGATTGTGGTATGAAAAAATGAAAAAAATTACAACATTAGAATCATAAACGATTCTAATGTTGTAATTTTTTCATTTTAAAATAAGGACATTAAATGGGGTAAAACATTCAATATACCTATGTATATCTCTGAAATCTGCAATCTCAGCAACTGCTGAGTTTCTTGCCGGTTCTTCTCAGCAGAATCTGCATTCCGAACCGGTGGTAGATTTAAGACGTGTCATAAGAGCTACAAGGTAGCCTACATGAATTAAATAAATTTTGAATTTTGAATTTGAATCTATATGCGTGGTCTTAACAGTAATTATAGCAAGGAACGCAAAGGAAGAAAAAGTAAAAAATAGGGGTTAGAATGTAACAAAAGTTTCTTCCAATTTTGAAGATGGATCAAGATCTACCTTTACACACATACCTTTGAGAACATTATAGAGAACTCTTAGTCGTGCAGGTTCCTCACGATGTTTTCCCTAACCATTGAAACGTGTAATATTTAATTGCTGAAACGCACATAATACTGAAAAGTCAAAGGTGCTCGCGTAAAGTGCCCGTGATTGAACCTGCGACCCCCCGCGTACACTTACCAATGCAGGGTCGCCAATTCAGCAACCAAACCGTGACAAAAGTTTTTACATTTCCTTCACTCAAGGCTCTATATTGTGTTGACTTTATGAATTTTGATGTATCTAATTAAAAACAATTTGACCGCAAACTAAAATAGCATAAGAGGAATTTATATCACATTCGTATTAAGCACGAAGCACAGTCTCAGTACAGTCCGGCCCTAAGCTAGAGCGCGGTGTCCGCGCCGCGTGTGGCCCGACCCTACGACTCCGGGAAGAGCAGGCTTTCCACAGGCGCCGACACTGTCATATCGTCGATTTCCGGACGGGACCAGTCCTGGAACAAAATTCAAATATTGAAAATGAAAAAAAAAAAAAAATGAATACACGTTATTGTACACCACATTAGATAGAAACAAAAACATAAAAATAAAATAAACTTGAAATAAATTATACAAATGAGAGCACAAATGGCGGCCTTATCGCTAGGAAGCGATCTCTTCCAGGCAACCGTAATGCATGGTGGATATGATGATAGGATTGAAATTGAGGATGCACGCATTTGTGATATTACATGAAGGTTGGCAAAGAAATAGCGTTTTTTTATAAATATTAGCTGATGCCCGCGTGTGTACGCGTGGATTGAGTTTTTTTAACTCCCGCGGGGACTCTCTTTTTTTCCGGAATAAAAAGTATTACCTTATAAAGCTTATAGGCAGTTATTTCGAAATCACACAATTTTATTTATTTATACCCTAATATGTTCCTAATTATAAATGCGAAAATGCTTGTTTGTTGGTTTGCTGGTTTGTCCTTCAATCACGCCGCAACCTAGCTATAGACATATGAGATTTTTCTATGGATGTACTTGAGAACATGAAGGGTGACATAGCCTACTTACTACAAAGACAAAGGGTTCCCCAAGGGTCTTAAAAACTAAATCCATGCGGACGAAGTCGCGGGCAGCAGCTAGTGGATTATAAATATAATATAATAATGTGTTCACCTGTTCTTCTGTGCTAGCAAAGAATAAGTAGAAGAGATTGGCGCCGAGGTCGATAGCTGCGGCCAAGTAGAACACCTCCCGCCATTGGCCTAAAGTTTGCTATAAAGAAGAAAAAAAACAATTAATATATTGGCAGGCCTGGCGCACTCCGCATTATTTATTGGATATTTGATGATGGATATTTTAAACAATGCGTAAAGAAACATTTGTTAAGTCGTGATTATTACAAAGTTAGTGACTTTCTCAAGACAAAGTTGCATGGAATCAATAGGCTTGGCATCCAGCTATCCACAAGTTATTATATTCTAATATTTTTTTGCCGGCTCTTCTCAGCAGAATCTGCATTCCGAACCGGTGGTAGATTCATGACGTGTCATAAGAGCTACAAGTTGGCCCACATGAAATAAATAAATTTGAATTTGATAAGAGTTACGCGATAGAAAGAGAAAAGTCTAGGTGAATAAGACGGTAGGTAAGTAGCGCTGTGCGCTCAGTACTGAGCAGTTCATGAGTTGCTGATGATTTTGACGAAACTAACCTGCGTATCGCTAATGATGAGGCCAATGACGTAGGGCGCCATGAAGCCGCAAATGTTACTGGCAGCGTTCGTAATTCCGTACATAGTGCCCGCGAACTGCGGCGACAGGTCGATGTGGTTCATTTGGTTACCTGGTGAAACAAAACATTCAGATATATTCAGGAAATTAATAACAGATCTAACCCCACTAGTAATAATCATTACTAATACCAGGCCTGGCGCACTCCGCTGTCAACTGCGGAGCTGCAAGTACATGGCGTACTTCTTCCAAAGGCCTGCTTTCAGAGAGTGCGAAGAGATAAGAGCTACGTGATAGAAAGAGTGAAATTTCTAGGTGAGTAAGACGGTAGGTAAGTAGCGCTGTGTCAACCTGAATTGCACTTTATTGTGTGGTAGCAAGAGTTGCTATTTATTTAAATCATTTTGCCAAACGCAAATATAACCACCGAAGTTATGCATCTCCTGTAAGTTCAAGTAAAGTCGAGTTTCCACACAAAGTTTTATTTTAATTAAAAAATTATATGAAAACTTTACAAATATAATGGAGTGAGAAGTTTTTCAATTTATTTTGTTATGAAAATACAGAAAGATCTCTATATTTTTTTCTGGTTAAGTTTTTAAGTCCCTCGTGTACAACATGGCACTTTGAAAGGCACTCTGGAATGAATATTCAAAGCGCTCCCCTTACCCGCGTAAGCAGCGCCGCCAAAGGCGGAAGTGACCGAGAGCAGCACCATGACGGCGATGCGGTCGCAGCCCGCCCACGCGATGCCCAGCAGCCCGAACGCGGGCATGAACGCCGCTGGAACCACACACTCACATCAAAACCGGCTTCATAAATCCTAAACCGGCTTCATACATCCTGAAACGGCTATGGAATTGTCTAAAAATCATTGCTACAGTGTGACAATCGCAATCGTGATCCAAATGAAACCAAACAAAAAAAAAAATGAGTAGGTAATTTCAACGAAATCGAGAAGTAATCCTAAGTGGTAATTCCTACAAAATTGCCAATTTAAATTATTGCGATTTTTTAGCTGTCCTTTTTTTTTAAACCACCCCTGCATTAAGGCGAGCAAAACAAAAAAAAAATCAAATCGGTCAAGCCGTTTTTAATTTTAGCCAGACGAACGAATAAAAATAGAAGATACGGCGTTTTATATAAATAGAAGAACATGTTATCGCGATGGTCTTCACATTTGAAACTTTTTGAGACTTTTAACTGTTGGATTCAGTTTTCGTTGCAAGTGATAAAGATAGACTCAGTACAATATTTGTAAATTTTGATTATTATGATGGATTTAAAGAAATGATTAAAGTAATAACAACTTACCGACAGTGTTCCACAGTTTCATGCTGTTTAGCCGCGAAATCCAGCCCTTGGCGAGCAGCCAGTCCGCGAAAATACTGATCAGGATTCCCGCTATCCACGCCGTAAGGTACGGCAGCGCGGACAGGCGCGCGTTCTGACACGCACAAACATACTCATTCAATTTTTGTATTCAAAATCTGTTAAACAGTATTTTTTTTTATTCAGTGACAAGATAGTCCTTGACTGCGATCTCACCTGATGGTAAGTGACGACCCGGTCTAAGATGCTAGCGAGCTAACTTGGAACGGGTAAGGCTGTGTACTTCAACCGATACCCCTAATCGGTTTCTACACGCCATCGTGCCGGAACGCTAAATTGCTTGACGGCACGTCTTTGACGGTAGGGTGGCACGGCCAAAGGCTCCCTCCAGACAAATATAGTGTAATTTTTTTTTAGACTGATACAGCTTAACTACAATAACTTACTGAATATTTTAATTTTCAATGTCGCTGAGTAATGATTGACCGAAGAATAAAGACTTTATGACAGTATTTCTTTGTATTTAACGTGTTTATCTGTCAGTTAGTTTACGTAGCGATTGAGAAATATGCCCTTATTCCTTAATCTTTTCTTTGGGTTCCGTACCCGAAGGGTAACCCTTCTCAGAGAAGAGACCTGTTTCTCCATTAATTTGAAAATAGCGTTCCACTACAGTCTGTCGCGCTCCTCTATATGTGAAATATACATAAGAGCTCTAAAGCCAATACCCACATGTACCCAAATTTACAATAAATTGATTTGAATTTGAAGATAGGAAGACGGAAGATAGAAGTGCACTCACGGAGACAATGTCAAAGTGCAGGATGTTGTTCATGTAGGTGGGCAGCTCCGTGAGCTGTGTGTAGAACAGCCACGACTGGCCGCACTGCGCTATGAGGATCGCCCAAAGCGGCAGGCACGTCGCGAACTTGCACCACGGTATGGACATCGACGGCTCTTCGTCCTGCAAACAAAACCATATCGTCGGGAACAGTGCAAAACCACGTATGTCCTCATTTTCTGAATAATTTATTACATTTTATACTGAGTACCTAATATAAAACAAACTCCCTTTGCCGATTGAGTATACCTAAACCGAAAACTACTATATATTATATTTTGATTTTATACTACATATCGTCGGGGATAGTGTAAAACCGCGTATGTACCATTGGTAAAAAGCACGGATCTACACTAGTCACACTTTTACAGGGGAAGGTTAAAACTTTATTTTCTTATTTCAACGGCTATTGGGCTATTTTTTACACGTATTAATTCATTTGTTCGACATTAATTTAGTTGCTACGACACTTACGCGGTTTTGATTTGACCACAAACGTATGAAAATGGATTTTAATGTACTAATGCTAGTTACGCGGATTTGCGCTATCCTCGACGATATAAACCCTTAAACCCTTCAACCACGCAGTAACGGAGCAACGGATAGACATGAATTTTTGTTTGGTTTTGTTGAAACATTTATCATAATGATTTGAAAACATTTAACTTCACGCGGACGAAGTCGCGACCAAAAGCTAGTGGGAAATAAAATTTGAAACATGATGTGATTAAAATGTGATTCTCATTAAAATCGTTGGTAATGTAATACCAGCTGATAGCACTGCATTTATTATTTTACGATCAATATATGTACTCTTACAAATACATAAATTGATTTATTACATGTTAATAATTATTTTATGTTGTCATTAATTTTATTGACACATTAACATGTCTTATTCTCATCACAAAGTTGATTTATTGCTGTTCTTATGACATTATTTTTTTACAGATTATAAGAATAAAGGCGTCTGCAATTCCTCGGATTTCATTTCACGCAGTTTACAAATGGTTCATGATGTTTTGCTGTTCGATTCATGCTCATAATATACTTATTATGATTTGAGCACAGTAATACAAAGTTTATAAGACAACTGTTCTCTCAAAAACAAAGCTCCAGTGACCTCAATCGTTACGCGATCACTGTGAGTCATTATTGCGTCCCATTTTGATGATAACGCTTCACGCGATGTAATATAATCATAATATTACATTCAGTGTTTTCTAACATTATCTCTATCAGAAAATCTGCGTCAGAACATGCATTTATGCCTTGAACAAATGAAATATTACCGGGCCAGGCGCAAGTACATGGCGTACTTCTTCGAAGGGCCTAAATTCAGAGAGTGCGAAGGGATAAGAGTTACGTGATAGAAAGACAGAAAAGTCTCGGTGAATAAGACGGTAGGCGAGTAGCGCCTTTTGAGTTATATTCTGTTTGTGACCAAAACTGCACATAACTCAAAGAACCAATGACTAGAAAGATGAATTATTTAAAATGAAGCAATAAAAGATATTACCTGTTGTCCAATAGATTGTGTGATGAATTCAATTTCTTTGGGGCATATCCTGGGGTGTCTCTGAGGCGTGTCATATATCAGGAACACCCACGCAATGAACCAAATGACCCCCAGCCCCCCGAACAAGTAGAAGCAGAGCGGCCAGCCACCTCCCACATCCAGCGTGCAGAGCCACCCGGATATCGGCAATGAAATGACTGTGCCGATGTTGGAACCTGAAAACATTTCATTACTAAACTAATATTCTCTTATAAAATATTCATTACTACTTTTTGTCGGCGACTTAGTTGTAGATTTAGTTTTTAAATATCCTGCTGGAACCTGCAATTTGCATAAATAAGTGAGATATTATTGATTTTGACAATTCAGCTAATTTCGACAGACTAACCAACTATGTAAGCAGATCCCAACACAAGAATGAACACAAGAATGGTCAACTAGCTGGTAAGAGATATAGTGCTCAAATGTGTGCACAAAATAAATATAATTGCTCTCTCTAACCAGTGGAATGGTAATTAAGACATAGAGAACCAATAAATAAGTAAACAGACATATATGGATGCACAAAAGCAATAACATTTCAACCCACAAACCTTTGTCAAATGAAATACATACATAAGGTAAAGGAATAAAGTTAACTTTTCAATTGATAAGTTGTGTGGATTGACTCTTTATTGCATACTAGCTGTTGCCTACGACTTCGTCCATGTCAATTTCTGTTATTATGATCGCGATTAAGAAGTTTTTAAAAGAATATATTTTAAATATGGATAATTTTCCCCGTTTTTGCAACATTTTTCACTGATGCTTCGCTCCTATTGGTCGCAGCGTGATGTTATATAGCCTAAAGCTTTCCTCGATAAATGGACTATCCAACACAAAAAGAATTTTTCAATTCGAACCAGTAGTTCCTGAGATTAGCGCGTTCAAACAAACAAACTCTTCAGCTTTATATTATTAGTATAGATGTGTGTTCATATAAAGTTTTTTTTTACCTGCATAAACATAAGCTGCAAACTTCGATCTTTCCAAAGGTGGGATCCATCGTGCCAGCATAGCGTGCATGGCTGGATACGTTACGCCTTCGCCCAAACCCTCGAGAACTCTCACAGCAATGAATAACTTAAAATCTATATACGCCGCTACCGGGCTGAGTATCGTGAAAACAGCAGTCAATAAAACTCCAACTCCATATACTAGCTTTCCACCATATATTTCCGCTATTCGACCACCTGGAATCTACAAGAAAATTTAAAGAAATTACAATAGGTCACAATACAATATCAATGATCAGATTAGTTAATACAATTTTGAGGATTTTGTGACATTTTCAAAATATGGAACTTCAAAACGTGCCACTAGATTGTATACTAATATAATATATATTTTTATATCTTAAAGACATTGAATATTATCAGAATAAATAATAAAAGTTGTAAACCTAAAACATATTAAATGAACAAATAATAAAAATTTATAAAAAAGATGTCTTGTAAGTACTTAATGATAAATGTGGAATCATAATTCTGCAATCCCCCAGTCTTATCCATACTAAGATATTGTTCTGAGGTTAACATCATGAATTACCTATCTAGATCTCTGAACATCATGCCTCAGAAAGCAACAATAGATCAGACATAAATTGCTTACCTGAGTTAAAACATATCCATAAAAAAATGATCCTAATATAATACTTTGTTGCTCAGCAGTCCAGTTGAATTCCCCTTGTTTCTGAAAAATAATTTCAATACCTAGTTAAAAGGTCATAATGACTACAATGCACAATGGATATATGTGTACTATAACTTTATGGGTATTACAGTAATTCATGAGCTACTTTTGTCTTTGCAACATTTTTTTACTTGTAAGTAAGTATTTAAGTCTATTTATTTTACTATTATTTTTATTTTATATGGTCACTAGAAGCCCGCGCCGACTTCGTCCGGGTTGAAAAATAAATACTTGTTTTTACGGGAATGACCACACAGAGCTTCTTATAGGAGACGATTTTCAATAAGATCACCACAGAAACCACACGAAACGCCCGCGCCGATACCTGCCCCGTGCTCCGCCGCGCCGTCCGGCACCATATTATTATTTTGTCGCGCGGAAATCTTAATTTTCCGATAACTCCTAAGATATTTATTTAAATTGTATAGTGTAAAGGGCAAATATGTTCTAAGTTAAATACTTACGATAATAAACACATTTATTTAGATATAAATTGACGTCACTTCGGTTAAAGAAGCTTCGAAAAGAATTCGTTATTTTTAATCAAAATTTGAAAGATAGAAATGGTTACTGTAAGTTATGCTTAGAAGATAGACATATGCTATCGCGGACTTTTTTTTAGAACTCTTTTAGAGGAACAATTCACCCATACATCATTTTTATCCAATAACGGTATATGACCCAGCGCACGCCTTGAAAACGTTTAAGAGTCAAAAAAAATTCCGACTTCTTTAACAAATTTGCACATAATATCTAGCCATAATACATTTATGTGCATAATATATAGCCTATAACCATCTGGAATAATGTACCTTTGAAATGGTGAAAGAATTTTTGAAATAGGTGCGGTGGTTCCAAAGTTTGCTCCGGACATACATACAAACTCACAAAATTCGCACTCTCTCTTTATTATAATAGTATAGATAATAACCTGGACCAAAAGCTTAACATGCTCTAAGAGATACAGGGGGGGCGAAGAAGCCACATTTGGACCCCAATGTTGGTCACTCATCCAGTTACCGATCAAACTCAATGTAACTTAACCAGCATGATAGTTTGATATGACCTGTCATAACTAGGCCACATGTATTGCTTCAATACACTATATATTTTTCTAATAAAGAATATCAGCCAAGCTAAACTTGACTTATATTCTCCTCTCTCCTCCAAATAAGCAAAAAGCGTGTGTTAGGAGTAGATATGACAATAGTGCAACTCAAACCTACAACCTCTCAAATTGCAGTCTGCACCTTTAACCGTTGGGCTATATATATCTATAATGGGATACCAATCAGTGAAAAAAGTAATAAATCAATTTATACTCACAGGTGGTATAGTGCTGTTGCTAGGTCCAGTGGCTGGGCATACATCCAATGTGGAGTCATTTGAAGGTAATGGTGCTGTAGAATTTATCATTGCCACGATCGCAACCGAGAGATTAACCCTCATTGCATAGACATTGGCAAAGCCTAAGAAGCCCATTATACCCAGTACAGTTCGACATTTGATCCATCCTGATGTTTCTTCAACTGGACAAAGATGCATACAAATTAATTAAACAGCTGAGATGAGTGTTTTCAATTTTCATGCATTTATTTAGTTACTCAGTGTATTTCAAAACTTTTGTTACTAAAAGTCAATGATGTAAAATTGTGATAATTTATTGAATTTTTTTTAATATTTTATTTATTGACTAATTTTTTTGGTGGTAAAATTTACTTTAATAATCTAGTGGTTAATATATATTATGACTATAAGATGTTGTGAAGTTTACCAATAATTTTTTTAACTCCAATATCAAAAGTAGATAAGTTAATGTATTGACAAATTCACATAATAAAATGTAAAACATTGCTCTTGTAGTAGATAACCTCATTATCTCATTTTATTATAGAAGAATCTGTAGGTACCTACATCAACTACATAATCACTGCTGACTAATTAATTTATTGGTAGGTACAGCTAAGTACTTGTTGCCCTATTTACATTTTAATGTACAGCTAATAAACAAAGACAGCAATGGATACTTATTACAATGTTTGCAGTATTATCAATAATATTACCTCTCTCGTTTATAACTAAGTTTCTGTGACTGCTCGTGACATCATTTTCGATATCATCATTTAACATTGAACCTTCTTCCATAGGCTGTGCCATGATTCAGGAATCAGATCCAAAACATAACCCCGTTATAAAAGTAAAAATTAACAGTACACCTTTCTATTTCACTGGAATTAAAACTAAGAACATGCAGTTCTAATATAACTAATTCACGCGAAAAGGGATCAAGTGACTCATGCAACTATTTTTTATTAGGATTTGCACGTAAACAAAGAAATGTTTCGTTCTATCCAATTGAATTGACTTGACACCTGCTTGACACTTGACAGCTGCGTGAGAGCATTGACAGCTGCAGTCAATACATGTCACAGCACAGAGAGCACTATTGCATCACTATTGACACTTGATAATTGACACTGACAGTCAACCGTAGTGTCAACGTCATCAATCTGTCAACGTAATTTAAAACAAAAATGAAAAAAAAAACCGGTAAAGCGCGAGTCGCATTCGCACACAAAGGGTTTCGTACCATAGTACAAGATTTAACACCAGCTAATATTGAGATCGAGCAAAAACAATTTAAAAGTTTACTGTATGAAAATTATGTTATAGCAAATTAATTTAGAACAGCGTCATCTCCCTATATAGCTTGGAACTACGTCGTAAAATGGTTCAGATAATTCCCTTTAATTTTTATTATTTATTGTTATAGCGGCAACATAAATATGCATTCTGTGAAAATTTCCACTGTCTACCTATTACGGATCACGAGATATATTAACCCGCCGACAAACCACAAACATATACTCTTATATGTTTGTGCGACAAACAGACGGACGTACGCAGTCTTAGTAATAGGGTCTCGTTTGTTATCCTTCGAGTATGGAACCCTAATAGGTAGGTATACAGAATACGTAAATAAATAGGATATAATTTACTTATTTGTATTATATTACTAGATAATGCCCGCGACTTCGTTCGCGTGGATTGAGGTTTCTTAATTTCCGTGGGAACTCTCTTATTTTCCGCGATAAAAAGTAGCCTGTTCTGTATTCTGAGCCTAATGTGGCCCTTCAAATTGATCCGTAGGTAACGCTTTCATTTGTATAAGGACAGCAAGTCTAGTGTTAATCATTGATTGATATAAAGGTCAGCGGAATACATACACTTGAAAAAAAAAAGTTAATGTTTAAGTACCTATTCACTTGATAATTTATTAAAAATAGAACATTAATATCCATTCCATAAAAATGATTTAAAGCTACTAGTTACATAATAATTAATATGCCATTTCTTGATAAAATATATGATATAAAAAAGTTAAACTGGACTTATTACAGCTATAAGTTTTTGATGATTGTCGGCATAAGTAATCCCATTATAATTGTTGACAAGAGATTCACACTATGATTATCCAGAATGTTTCTGCCACTTATATGCTTTACACTTAAGCTGGAATGTGAGACTATCTTTCCATGTTTATCAACACCTGGAATAGAAAACACAAATCGTTACAATTTATTTATTATATACTAGTTGATGCCGCAGCTTCGCTCGCGTGGATTTAGTTCTTAAAATCCCGCGGGAATACTTTAATTTTCCGGGATAAAAAGTAGCCTATGTCTATGTCACTCGCCCGGTCCTCGACTATAGGTCACCATGCAAAAAATCACGTCGATCCGTTGCTTTTTTGCGGCGTGATTGAAGGACAAACCAACAAACAAACACACTTTCGCATTTATAATACGAGTATTAGTAAGAATAAGAAAATAAGAACATTATGTAGTAAGTCAGGATTCATTTAATATTGTTTTCAACATCTAATTAATACAATCATTATCATTATTATTAATGAGAAGTGATCTGGAAAACTACTTTCTAAGTGTGATATCACATTGTATCCGGTTTCTTATGACAGCATATCAAATGCAAGCATCTTATTCACTACACCATAAGGCCCAGATTAGATTGGCCTCCTTAGAACTTTAAAACAACTAGATGATGCCCACAACTTAATGTGTGAATTTAAGTTTTAGTTCGCGCGGGAACTCTTTCATTTTTCGGAAAAAAGTATAATGTATCCTATATTTTCATTCAGGATATAAGCTATCATTGCTCCTCAACCAGCGATCGAGTTGTTGTGATGTGAAGGAGTAACAAACATATCCATCCATCCTCAAAATATTACACATCCTTACTAATATTATAAATGCGAAAATGTGTTTGTTTATTGGTTTGTCCTTCAATCACGCTGCAACAGAGCTACGGATTGACGTGATTTTTTGCATGGACATAGTTGAGGACCGGGAGAGTGACAGGCTACTTTTTATCCCGGAAAATCAATGAGTTCCCGCGGGATTTTAAAAACTAAATCCACGCGGACGAAGTCGCAGGTGTCAGCTAGTACATCTCAAATTTTATTTGATTAAAAAAATACAACAGTTGATACTGAGATTCTCAATTTGAGAGTAACTTGTTTTATGCTCACCTGAGTATTGCAAAGTTGCACCTAATAATGAGTCAATAAGACTTCCAACAAGGCCCGCTAATGCCCCATAAAAAATAATCGGCCACTGTGGAGGCGCATACATAAGTAATGTCCGATCAGCAAAATATAAAATTGTTAAGTAGTGAGCCAGCCCAATGACAAGACCTCCCAAAGTGCTGACTAAAATGCCAATTGCACTGACCCCTCCATTAGTTCCTTTAGGCACTTTTTTCCATGTTGTTATTAAGTAAGGGTCAGATTTACTCAAGACAGTGCCTAGTTCTGAGGCCCATGTATCTCCATTGCAACATGCAAACACACCTGTAAACAATAATAAGTATATGTATTTTTTTTTAAGCTATTGCATAGCTTCTATCGCGGGCCTTGAGCGTGGAGACCGAATCCAGAAATTCCGTAACGAAAATAATCTGACACGGGACTCCTCTCACCGCTAGATGGCGTTGATAAAAAATGCTATGCAATAGCTTTACCGCGGCAGTCCCCCGAGTGCCACACGTCTTTTTTTTAATTCAATGACAAGGTAGTCCTTGACTGCAATCTCACCTGATGGTAAGTGACAATGCAGTCTGAGATGGTAGTGGGCTCAGTTGGAAAGGGTATGGCAGTGTACATTAAAATCATACTCCTAATCTGTTTCTAAACACCATCATGCCGGAAAGCTAAATTACTTGGCGGCAAGTCTTTAACAGTAGGTTGGTAACTAGCCAAGGCCCAAGCTCCCACCAGATCAGACCAGAGATAATTCAAAAATTATAAATTTCCAGATTGCCCTCGCCGGGAATCGAACCAGACCTCCCAGTTATAAGATCACAGCGCTCACCACTGCACCAGGGAGGTTGTTGTTGTTGTTGAGGTATTATTATACTTCAATTAAAGAAAGGAATCTTCAATTTTTGTTGCTCAAGTCCTTTAATTAACGAAATTGCATACAACATGCAAAACATTTCTCAACATACCTACAATATTGTCCACAGAAAAAAAACTTTATTGCTTTTGTTGTTGTAACAAAATTAATTATGATATAATTAATTTTGGTGTTGTTACATATTATTATTATTTTAAATATTTGTAGCTATAGCTAAAATTTCCTTATATTGATATAAGGAAAGTGTCCTTCCAGTCAGTCCTTGTGTTTATTAGAAATAATAAAAATTACCTAGAACACCTATACTGAGCCAGGAGGCTCTGTAATCCTTTAGAAAGTTAATTGGCCTCTCAGATGCACCAACATCTAACAAGTACAACAGCCCTAGTTGGGTAGCCATGCCTCCATTGCAAAGAACTTGAATCCAATTTCTTTGTCCACCTGAGAAAATAATTAAATTATAGTCTACTTAAGATAATAAAAAGCCCAGATATAGAGGGGGGGTGGGCATAGCCCATCCATGTGTTAAAATGTTGATATTATGTATTGTGCTTTTTCACAGCTGTTCTATATGTAATAATATTTAGATACTTTTTTATTTTATTAGATTCAAAGCCACATCTCTTTGAACCACACGTCAGCCATACATGTATTTATAAATCCATTTGTATATCTAGTTACATATTTTAATTTCATGAATGCTTTTTTATTTTCCTGGATAAAAATAATCTGTGTTAGGAATGCAAGCTATCTTTGAACCAAACTTTGAAAAGGTCAGCATATAAAATACTTTGATCATACTATGAAAAGTTTTTATTCTGGCAAAGGAAGTAAAGTTTCACCAAACTTAAAAAAGTTTTAAGCCAAAGTCATATAAAACATACCCTCCTTAAAGTCCTCTTCAATCTTCCTTTTTAAATGTGATTTGAACTTTGTGGCTTTTGAAGAAGATAGGAAAAATACTAGCAAGTCTATCAGAAAGCAGTAGTTAGCGAGAGTAAGTACAAATGCTACCAATAGTCCAAGAAAGGCTCCACTAATGTTAACGCTTTTCTTCCTGTAACCATATATGGCTACTGTGATTGGTAAGAGGCAGGATGTCAGCCACCTCATAGGTGCTATTACTACTGGCTCTGAAAAATAAAAAATTAATTTTGATTATCACTCAGTATAGATACCGAGTGATAATCAAAATCCCCCACTAGAGTGGGGGACAGTGGCGTGCACACAGGGTACGCATAATGCGGAAAAATGATATAAAATGGAGAAAATCACCAGGACGAGTTATAAAAACTTAAGGGTAGGCTTTTTATAATTTGTACAATGCCTACCCTTAAGTTTTTTTAAATTCGCACCGAAGATTTTTTCCATTTTGTATCATCTGCCTACCCTGAAGTACATCCTGTGCACGCCACTGGTGGGGGAGATGGTAATAGTGCTGATGGTGGGAGCTCCCACCATCTGTCAACCAAAATCTGTGATTCCTAAGTTTAAATTAAATGTTGAATATAGCTATTTTATAGTTGGGAGCAGGGGATATGGTTAGGGTGGTGGAAGGGAGGAATTCTTTACCTTACTAAAGGAACTGTAACTATTATAAGTCTAATGCTGAGATCTATAGAGTGTGCTTTGGTTTAGCACAGATTCAGGATAAGAATTAAAACGAGGAGTGGAGAGAGAATCTGAGGAGAGTGAAAGTGTGGCCTATAGATTTCAGCCTTAGACCTATTTAAATAGAAAAAAGATGCCTACTGTCTTTCTGCCCTGCTCTAGAAAAACAATTCATTAAGCTCTTATGATTATTTGAATGGAATGGAAAGCAGCTTTTATAATTTTTGTAAATTTATTTGTCCAGGTTGATTTTTGGAATGGCTGAACCGATTTTGATGACCTTTCACTGGCAAGTAAAGAACAAGGAAGTCACCTGGGATTTATAAAAGACCTAAATCTACGCTGATAATGTCGCCGACATCTAGTAATTATTAGCGGATATTGTATTTTGAAGAACAGAAGTTTTCTTACCATCAAACCCTTCAGTATTTAATATCAATTTGGAATAAACTAAATTAATTATCCACATTGACATTGATAAAGGTATCACAAGGGTAATCAGGAGAACTGTTAGAATATGATTGTTTTGTAGTCCCTTCTTTTCTCCCGAGTTAACGTTACATATCTTCGTATCCTCGGCCATTTTATAGAATTATAGATTGTTTTTAATTGGCTATTTAATCAGCGGGACTAGTTCTGCAGTTCATTTTCAAGACAAAATTATTTCGGAAATAAGTAGCTATTCAAAATTTTGAATTTGTTCAGAAAACAACCAGTCAACCATGAAAACAACCAAAACATACACAAAACAACAAACAACCACGAACACAGATTTTATTTTGATTTATTTTAAATTTTTTCACAGATTACCTACTTATTTCAAAATTCAAATTGATTCAAACGTAGACAGAACATAAATCACGTAGACAGCTGTTGACACGGCAATCGAACGTCAATGTCAAAATGTGGTCTAAATGTAAAAATCACAATGCAGCCAACCAACAAGCTGACAATCTGAACTGCCACAGATTATAAATTATAGAATATTTCCCCGTTATCGGGTTAAATCTAACCAAGAAGATCGGTCCCACATTTTTATGAACTTGTTAAACAAATAAAAATGGCTCGGACTAGTCCGATAGTTTATTGATACCTTTATAGTCTATGTATAGAGAAAAACTCCGCCATTGTTCAATTGTCTCTGTCTGTGGTAGAATCACAAACATATAGGGTGACCAACCCAATAGCTAGCACTGCACCAGTTTATTCGCACTTTGGCAAAAAAGATTAAAATATAAGTTTCTGATTGTGGTTTTTAAATTTTCAGATTAAAAATATTTAGGGGAATTCATATTTTTCACAATCGAAACTTTTCTAATCTGAAAAGTTTTAAAATGACGTCAGTATCGTAGTTGAAAGATATCGTTCTGGAGTTCCCGAAGTTTTTCGGCCATTTTGACTCATCGACGTCAAGGGTCAGTACTTACTTAATAATGATTTAACTGTGGTTTTATTTGAGTTTTAATAATATAATTGTTTTCAATTGATTTTCTAAGTATTATTAGTTACTAATTCAAAAAGTAAATGAAACTTTCCCGTTATTTCATTGCAAAACAAGGGGTGTCAGTATCTGGTCACAAAATTTGGAGATTTTCCTGTTTATTAACACTCCGAAGCGATTCGATTCCCTAGCAGACTGGGAGTCTGTAGACGATCTTAACAAGTGTGTGTAAACTGTCCATACTCTGGAGTCTAAATTCTTTAAGACCCATCACACGAAAAGGACCAAGAAGTTCTCTGACCTTACTCTCAAACTGATGGAAGACAGACAAGAGATGATAATTCAGTCGTCAGCAGACGCGGATGCCTACTGGTAGGTTAATAGGCAGATCTCTAAGAAAAGAACTCGCGACCTGCGGGCCTTGAATACCAACTGTATTAAAAGATACCATCTAGTGGAACAGAAGTTCCATTCCAAAGTGTCCGTGAGAGATCTATCTATCGGACAGAGCCAGCTGACGCGGCTGAAAACTGACGAAGACTGTCACGTTTCTTCTCCACCTGAGGTAAGGAGAGAGGTTGAGAAGTTCGATGGGCAGTTATTTATCACGAAACAAAAATCATTCAGCGGACGATGGAGAGAGCTCGGAGTATCCCTGCGAGATCATATTAGAAATGAGGATATCTGTAAGAGAATCAAAGTCACGGACATAGCTAAGCGAAACTGAAGTGGAAATGGGCGGGCATATATGCCCGCCCATTTCCACTTCATGGGATAGGATCCCATGGTGTTGGAGTAGCGATCCCGTACCGGGAAGCTAGGTGGACTGACGACATCAAACGAGTCGCAGAGAGCCGCTGGATTCAGGTAGCGTAAGACCGAGGCCTGTGGAAGTCTATATAAGAGACCTTTGTCCAGCTGTAGACGTTTGTCGTTTGATAAAGACTGTTTACGTTTTCTTACTAAATATGTAATGTGTTTGTTTTAAATATAATAAATATAAAAAAATTAAGTCACCTACAGTTACTATAAGAATTTCCGTATATTATTTCGTAATAAAATCTATATTCTAAAAGACTTCCGTAGGTAGCCTAGCGTTATATTTCCCTTAAACTCTATTAAAATCTGAGTGTTGATAATTGGATAATTTTGTGCCCATAACTGGTAACAAATGTGCGAATAATTGGGGACTGGGTCATTTTTCAATCTTATTTAACCCCTTACCGCATTGGGTCCCATATTTGCACACTTAATTTTTTTGGCAAAAAGGACAATGGGCACTTTTGTATGAGTTGCGTCCCCAGACTGTATCAAGTTGTGATATATGTCATTTTAAAGGTCATGATAATAGCTTCATTTTATTGTATGACACCAACTATGAGACACGTGCAGGGAAAGAACTATGATTTTTTTAATTTTTTTATAATAGAACGTATTTATTTTTGTTTTTTGTTTTTTTTTTTTAATACAGAATGTATGCGTTATTTTAGGGGTTTCATTTATTTAGTATAAACTCAAAAAAAACGCTTAAACCCTACCTAAAGCCGTCTCCAACCGCCCCTATAACGGCCCCTGACCTCACATCTAATCTATTATACGCGCGTCCTTTGTACAGGCCGTAGTTGGTAACTATTAACTACGCGGCGTGCACATATCTTTTGCTCTTTAGGATCGGTGCTATTTTGAGTTTTTGACCTCTGTCCTCTGCACGTTTAACGGACTTGATTTTTCTGTTTTTGCTTTGATTGTGGCTAGTTGGTACGACGGTAATTAGTTTTATTTTATATAGTGCGGTGTGGCCGCTTGTCTGTGTTGCACCTTCACCTCCGTGCTTGCATATCTACGCAGTACCCCTGCCTGCCTGGGAGAAACGACGCTGTACCACCTGTGCAAGAAACTCACCGGAACCGACTCACTCGTCTACGCTGTACTAGACAGCCAGGTTAGGCAAAAATACTCCGTCCAGGATCGTGCTGAGATCATGGCGGAGTATATGGAGATACAATTTACTCCAAACCCACCGGCCAGTGACAATGCGTACAGGCACCACGAAGAGATCGACCAACAAGTGCGGGAATTCCTGTCGGCCCCGACTCCCCAGCTCCGGGGAGGCGAGTTCATCTCCCCGTCTGAGCTGAGGAAGGCCGTATTCCGACTCCCCAAACGGAAGGCGCCAGGCTACGACGGAATTCCGATCAACACACTTCAGCAGTTGCCCAGAAGAGGTCTCGTTGCCCTAACGAGACTCTTCAATGAGGTACTCCACACCGCACACTTCCCGGAGACCTGAAAAAGGGGGAAGGTCATCACCATTCCCAAACCGGGCAAGGATCGCCACCGTCCAGAGAGCTACCGCCCCATCACCCTACTGCCGCACATCACCAAGCTGTTTGAGCGTTTATTGCTGCGAAGGCTTGCCCCGTACATCCAACTACGGGACGAGCAGTTCGGCTTTCGCAGCAACCACTCGACGACGCTCCAGCTGGCGAGAGGACTTCACCACATCGCCAGTGAGAAGAACAGGGGGTACTGCACCGTCGGGGTCTTTCTCGATATCGAGAAGGCCTTCGATCGCGTGTGGCATACCGGCGATCTCTCGACCGACCTACCACCAATGATCGTGCAGCTGGTGGCTTCTTTCCTGGAAGGCAGATCCTTCCACGTCTCCGTGGAGGGCGCGGACTCCCAGCCGCGCCGCATACGTGCAGGAGTACCCCAGGGCCGCTGCCTATCGCCGTGCCTGTACGCATTGTACACTAACAACATCCCTACCCTCGCCGGACATCTACGCGAGGGGGAGGAAGGCGTGCTGTTGTCGCTCTACGCCGACGACAGCGCGTATCTCGCTTCGTCGTACCAACAGATCGTCGTCTGCAACAAGATGCAGCGCCTGCTGGATCTGCTTCCGGAATGGATGGTCAAATGGAGGATGACCGTCAACGTGGGAAAGACGGCCGCTATCCTGTTCGACATCCGGAGACCGGAAGCCTATGCATCAACTCCGCTTCCGAGGGCAGGACATAGTTTGACGAACTTTGGTGTGCTACTTGGGGTGCCGCATCGACCTCAGCCTTAACCTGATTCCGTTGGTCAACCAAGTTGTGAACCAGGCCAAGGCGACAGGGTCGATGCTTCACCAAGTCTTCAATTCAAGCCTATCACCGAAGACCAAGCTCCTCATCTACGGAGCCTATATCCGCTCCAGACTGACGTACGCGGCACCTGCCTGGTATGCGCTCTACTCGGCAAGTCAGAGGAGCCGCCTACAGGTCCTCCTGAATAAGTGCCTCCGTCTGATCGTTGGAGCTCCAAGGTACGTGAGGAACGACGTCATCCATCGCAACCTCAAGATGCCCACCGTGGAAGAGTACGTCCGCTCAGTTGCGCGGCGCATGTTAGCGCGCCGATTGCGGACCGTACCAGCACCTCAACGGCATCGCACCGCTAACCAGCCGACCCACGACCGGACGTCCCCTACCTCGAGAGCTCCTGCGATCGCCAACACCGTGGAGGCACGCAAATGACTCCAGCGACGACGAAAACGATGCGAAATCCCCTGGACGATTCACTCGCCCATAGCGCGGAGCCACCCACTGGATTTGACATCGCTCCGCACACGGCGGCGGAATACCCGCCCACGGTGCGGAGCCCCACGGATACGACGGACCACAGGCTCCTAACCAACGCCAATTAACCCCTTCCATAAGGCCGAAACTCAACACCGGCGAAATGCTCTTTCCCGTGCCCCGCCCAGGCCATGAGGCCATGCCTCGAAGCGCGTACCCCCTCAGGCCTCACGGACAGAGGAGACGACCCTGGTGTATGTTGTAACTAGACAATAGATTAAGCAGGTATTAAGGACCTTAATACAGCCGCTTGCTAGTCAAGGGGTAAAAGATCCCCCCACAAACTACACGTACGAACTAGCCACAATCAAAGCAAAAACAGAAAAATCAAGTCCGTTAAACGTGCAGAGGACAGAGGTCAAAAACTCAAAATAGTACCGATCCTAAAGAGCAAAAGATATGTGCACGCCGCGTAGTTAATAGTTACCAACTACGGCCTGTACAAAGGACGCGCGAATAATAGATTAGATGTGAGGTCAGGGGCCGTTATAGGGGCGGTTGGAGACGGCTTTAGGTAGAGTTTAAGCATTTTTTGGAGTTTATATTAAATAGATGAAACCCCTAAAATAACGCATACATTCTGTATTAAAAAAAAAACAAAAAAACTAAAATAAATACGTTCTATTATAAAAAAATTAAAAAAATCATAGTTCTTTCCCTGCACGTGTCTCATAGTTGGTGTCATACAATAAAATGAAGCTATTATCATGACCTTTAAAATGACATATATCACAACTTGATACACTCTGGGGACGAAACCGCCCATTCTCCTTTAAATTCTTTTTAAGTTTGTGTGATGGCAATATTAAAAACCATAGACTAAAAGTATGCTTTAACGTCTTGTAACCGGGTAATGTTGGCAGCCTTGGTAGAAAAGATTAAAAATCAGTTTGAAATCAAACGTGTCTGGAAGGTCGGTTCTTCTGTGTTTAAAC
Organism: Hipparchia sbordonii; assembly: GCA_038048805.1. NCBI lineage: Eukaryota > Metazoa > Arthropoda > Insecta > Lepidoptera > Nymphalidae > Hipparchia > Hipparchia sbordonii. Next base: position 8,884,471 of record JBBIWI010000008.1, on the reverse strand, counting down.
CCGAATTTCTCGAAATCTTATGAATATTTTGACTTGTTTATTTTTTCTTTGCATGTAACCATTCTATGGGACCCTAAAAATAAAGGAAACTAACCAGGATCCTCTTTGATTGTAAATTTATTCTGATATATTGTTGTGTGCATATTCGGGACGGCATGCAGAGTTGGCTCAATAGTGCCGTTCATATATGGGACGGTATGCAGAATACAATAAATTCAGGCTGTGCATATATGATACGCTATGCATTTATACTTTCGTAGGCACATAGTATTTGTGTTACTAAAGTTTGTACGTTATATATATATAGTTTTTATTATATTATGTATTTGTTATAGTAATAGCGGACGTCCGCAAGTTCGTCCGCTTCTTCAATTCACTATCGAAAGTTCCTAAATCTCCACAGTTTAGGGGGGCAGTACCCCTGCAGCATCAGGGTTGAGGAGTTGGAAAGCGAAGTTTTTATGAGACCATCTCGCAAAGTTTTTGTGACCATTAAAAAAATGATTCATGCAAATCGGTAAGAAATCACGGAGATATATCGATATACAGAGGTAGAAAAACACAACTCCTTCTCCTTTTTCTAAAGTCGGTTAAAAAAGTAGCCTATATTACGCCTGATAATATCAGCTATCTACCAGTGAAAGTCCCGTCAAAATCGATCCAGCCGTTCCCGAGATTAGTGGCAACAAACCTATGCAACAAACAGACAGACAGACAAAAATTTAAAAAATAGTTTTTTTGTTTTAAGTAATAATATACTAGACATAATCCTATGTATTTATTGTGATCCCCATCTCTCACTTACATTAAGTTCTCTCGTACAGGAAGAGATCACTATTAGTGATGTCACCTTTTGTGTTACACTGTTTATTTACTTATGTGTTTTGTTCTTGTTTTTTCATGCAATAAAGTTGTATAAATAAAAATAAATAATATTGAAATAACCTTGAATTTCAAATTGTTGCAACTGTTGCATGTCGTCCCATATTTGGTACAAACAATTTTATTCCATGTAATGCATAACGTACCATTTATGCACATTTTTTATTTATTGAATAAAAAATTCAATAACAATGCTATATTTTTTTTAATATTTTTTATGTATTCCCTAGACTCAATAATATAACATATATTTTTCCGGCAATGATAGGAAATTCCATGCAGTAAGGGGTTAAAATTCTAGTTGATTTAAACAAAAAAATTTCAATATCTTCTTTAATTATATATTTTATTAAACAAGTAACCTTATGAACACAGTGATTTATAGAATTTGGTTAAATTTATACTTAAAAAACATATTTGAAATAAGATAAACTCTTAAAGTGCCCATAATTGGGTCTGCCACCCTACTTATATGTTTGTGGGTAGAATTTAGTTTTGACTTGACATTCTTTGCTTATGAGTTTGACTTTTGATCTATAGTAATCTGTGTTGGATAGGTTTTTGCAAAGGTTTTCATTATTCTTTGATTTGTCGTTAATCAACTGAAATTATTATAAGACAATGAAAATTTGATCCTAGACCTTGTAACAAATAACACTAAAAGTGCAAACATGAAGCCTTTAATAGATTTTGACGAGTGCCTGAGAGACTCCCCAAAATTCAGGTAAGGCAGTGATGAAAGTTTATTGTAAATAGAAAGTGAAATTCAGTACGTGTTTTGTTTAGCAAGTGATAATTCGCGTAACATGCACTTCCAGGGAGCAGCTGGAAACCGAAGAAGCCAGCATAGAAGCTCTGGAGCAAAAGCTCGATAAAGTTTTGAAGGCATGTTCTGTTATGATAGACTCGGGAAAAACTTACATGAGTCATAGAAGGTAAGTTTTGTTTTTTTTTTTGTTCATTAATCTTGCATGTTTATTTCATCTATCATAATCCTGTGGTTTAATACCACTAACAAATCTAGATGTTATATTTTATCATACATATCATATTATCATAATCATCATTGTGTCTCTTTTGTAAGTATAATATTTTTTTATAATATTCCTTACATGATTGTGTTTGTGTATATTTTGTGTTTGACTATTCTCATGGGCAAAGCCCAGCTCTTAAACTTGTATATGAAATAGATAAAAATAGCCAAAGTAGAATGCATAAGTTATAGTTTTCTTAGATTTTTACTAAAAAAAAATCTCTGTATAATTTACTATTGTAATCTTCTTTGCTAGTGTTTTGTTGTTGCAATGATGGAAATTGTATTTTGTCCATATAATAAATATAAGGAAACAGTCTAACTGCAGCAAAGGACGGACAACCAATTACATTTAATATATTCAATAATAATTAATTTTATTAAACATTTAAATCTCTATTAAACTGACTGACTGACTGACTTAGAGTGAACTTTTAAGTTTATATTCTGTACTAAGGGAGGTCTTTAAGTAAAAATTAGCAATCTGAGTGCAACAATACTAAGTTATGTTTCAGTCTTTTTCCATTAAACTTTGAATACTTTTCACAATAGTCATTGTTTTCCTCTAGCACATTCACAAATGCACTATGGGACATGAGCAGCAACTTCACAGAGGACTCAACAGTGCTGTCAGCATTAAACCGCATGATTCATTCACTGCAGGAGATGACAAAGTTTCATTCCATATTGTTGGACCAAGCCTCCCGGACTATACTCAAGAATCTCACTGCTTTCATCAAAGTGTATGTATTTATACATTTTTTACCTCAACACTCTAGTACTTCATGATCCACAGATAGAAAACTCACTGGACCAATAAAGCAGTTAATTTTTACCCAACTATACCAAAATCAAAAGCAAGGGTTATTATTTCAGAAGTCTTGTATATGTTTGTATGTGACTTTTTTGAATAAATTACTGAGCCAATTTTGATAAATGAGGTGACAATCAATTCCTTATGATTGTCCAGGTGACATACATTTTATATGAACTAAATCAATAAAGGATGCTTCATCCAATTTTCCATAATCAGGTTAGTTTTTAAACTTTTATTCTTTGTTTATGTTTGTTTTTTGCCTGCAACTTCCTCTGCTTGGATTAAAGGTTTTCTTCTAGCAGGAATCTTCTGTTAGTCCCTGATAAAAAGTTTATGTCACTCGCTATACCCATGCAAAAAATCATGTTGATCCGTTGCTGTGTGATTGAAAGACAAACCAATAAACAAACACACTTTTGAATTTGTATTAACATTAGTAAGGTTTATATATTTATTAACGAAAAATTCTTACAATGATATTTAGGTTTGGTGTAAACATAAATTCTTATGCAATATATGTTTAGATACTAACCACATAACCGTTTCGCTTTGTCAAGTATAAATTACAGGATATGTGTATCATGCTATAAATCTACCTGTCATCTTAAATAAACTTTGTGTCGTAAATTCTAGGGAGAACAGTTTAAATTTAGATTTTATTACACAGTGGTTGTTGATATTACAGTGCATTCACTGAACTAATAAAATTCATGCAATCTCTTCCACACTAGGACCAAGGATGTATCCTCATATATTTGGACCAGAAATATGGTACCTAAATATTATACAGATATGCACCTTGACCGTTATACTTGTGGATCAGAAGTTAGACTAGCCTCTGATGAAGTCTTAGTGCCTTCTTATGATGAAGTTGAAATTCATTAAAAAGCTTAAAAATAATATATATCCATGTAGTATACATTGATGTGTACTTATACATTGATATCTAATCTAAATATATAAAAGGCAAAGGTGACTGACTGACCTATCAACGCACAGCTCTAAAAGCTGAATGAAATTTGGCATACATATTGCTATTATGACGTAGGCATCTGCTAAGAAAGAATTTTTGACAATTAAACCTCTTAAAAGGGGTAAAATAGGGGTTTGAAATATCAAACTTACCGTAAGCGAAGCTGCAGGCAAAAGCTAGTTGTATAATATTTTGTTTTGAAAATAGTTGCTGCTGAGTTTCTTGCCAGCTCTTCTCAGCAGAATCTGCATTCAGAACCGGTCGTAGGGTCTTGACGTGTCATAAGAGCCACACAATGGTCTACATTAAATAAATAACTTTGAATTGAAGTGTATAATAATTTAATGCATGTTTAAACTTTTGTAGCTCATGTGTTCTAATGTTCCAGGTATAATAGAATTATTGTATTGTATATAACACATAAATCCTCAATATCGCAACTACTGCACTATTGTTGTGCCCACTCCTAACAAGCTTTAGGTTTATTTGGAGGGAAAAAGGGAATATTGGTCAATGTTTGATATGGCTCAAGTCTTAAAAAAAAAATTAAAAATATATTATTACTAGTTTATGCCCGCGACTTCGTCCGCGTGGATTGAGGTTTTTTAATTCCCGCGGGAACTCTCTTACTTTCCGGGATAAAAATTAGCCTATGTGTTATTCCAGACTATAATCTGTTCTGTCGTTGTGGCGTGATTAAGTAAAAAACCATACATCCAAACTTTCGCATTTATAATATTAGTAGGTCTATAAAAAGTTATCTAAATTATTATCAGCATTCAGCATATTCATTATATTATGTGTAAAATTAATACATTGAGTCACAACTCACACTCAACACTGATAAATTGATAATGGTTAAGTTCAAACAATTGTTAACACATTGTAAACACAGTGTAACTATATGTATTTTTTACAGAGATATCAAGGGTGTGAAAGAAAGCAAACACCACTTCGACAAAATCTCTAATGATCTGGACATAGCTTTAAATAGGAATTCTCAGGTAAAGAAACTTAATAAGGATTATAATCACACACTAAAAAGTTTCCGCTTTTCTTAGGTTTTTCCAATAATAAAAAGTAGGTATGTCACTCTCTGAGCCTTTAACTATCGTTGTCTCTGTGTTTATGGCCCTTAGGCATTGACATATAATACTATATGGACTTCGGGTCAGCGCTTACAATTTGTTCGAACCGAAAGAAAGCCAAAACGCGAAAACGTATACAATCGCACTTCAGTCTCGTGTTTGTCATCAGATCTATCTGTCCTTTTCTAACACGCTACGCGCGTATTAGACAGAGGGAGTACAATGTACATAAGCCTCAATAGCCCAACGGTTAAAGGTACAGACTGAAAACTGAATGGTCGCAGGTTCGAATCCCATCCGTTGCACTATTATCGTACCCACTCCTAGCACAAGCTTTCCGCTTATTTGGAGGGATTAAAAAAAATTGACAGAAAGAGTGTACTCATACTCCTAAACGGTTTCTACACACCATCGTGCTGGAACGCTAAATCGCTTGGCGGCACGTCTTTCACGGCAGGGTGGTAACTGGCCGCGGCCAAAGCCTTCCACCAACAGTACTTTCGCAACGGAATTACATCGATTACGATTAGTGGTATGGGTTGAATCTACATTGCCATACCCCTTCCAAGTTAGCCCGCTATCATTTTAGACTGCATCGTCACTTACCATCAGGTGAAATCGCAGTCAAGGACTATCTTGTCATCGAATAAAAAAAAAACTTGAGAGGTGTCAAGGGACACCCGGATGGAACGAAGTTCAATGCGAAATAGAAATGAAAATATCTGGCTTGCTTTCTATAAGAGAGAGAGAGACAGACAGAGAAACATGCGACGAACATAGCAAAAAGTGTCGTGACAACTTTTCGTAAGAATTTTTTCCGTCTAGCCCCCTTTCACAACGCGCGATAAGGAACTTCGTTCCAAAAACAATATTGGTTAATATGTAATGTCGGCTGGTTTGAACGCAGGTGTCTCGCCACAAGCCCACGGACGCCGAGGAGGTGATGAATCTGCTGCTGGCGACGCGCTCGTGCTTCCGCCACACGGCGCTGGACCATGTGCACAAGATCACCATGCTGCAGGCGCGCAAGCGGCACGAAGTGCTCGCCACCGTGAGATATATTTTTTATTACCCAACAAGCAGTTTATAATATGTTTGTATTATGTCCTAGCTGATGCCCGCGAATTCGTCCGCGTGGATTTAGTTTTTATAAATCCCTCGAAAACCCTTTGATTTTCCGGCATAAAACGTAGGCTGTGTTGAGCACCTGGATAGTAACTATACCCATGCAAAATATCACATCAATCTGTTGCTGCGTGATTGAAGCAATAAATCAACAAACAAACACACTTTCGCATTTATAATATTAGTAAAGATCTCATATAGATCACCTATGCTACTGAGCCGTATGTGACGGACGTAAGGTGGGGACCCAAGGTGCTGAAGTAATGACGTTGTACCGATGTTGGGACCAGTCCCATACGGGCGACGTAAGACCAAGGCTTCTGTAAGTCTATGCAAGATTATACCTGTATAATTACGAAATTTCATGTCCAAATTATGTGTGGGTTATTCAAAATTGCAAAACACACATATTAATTATAAAAAAAAACTCCAATAGGAGAGAAAGAAGAGAATGGTACCTTTGTGACCCTTTGTGAAAAACCTTTTTTTACCTTTTTTTTTTACCTTTGCCGTGAAGAACTCTTTTTCGAGAAAAACTCCTCGTGAAAGGGACACAACTATTTTTATACTGGTTTTTTACATTCCAATTTGCAACTAAACATAACGAAATTTGTATCAGTGTATAATGTACAATATGTATGAACCTGCTACTTTTGCTTGCGTAGTCACAATTTGTTGTAAATAAATAACAAACATATAGGTACATTTTCTGTGCGAGATAGTCGTAAGGGCAATTATGTTCATTGTTTTGCTACTGAGTCACGTATTTCCGTCCAATTCATACGTATGTGCAGCTGCTTGCGTAATTTATACCGGTGTACTGTTGCTTTTTACACTTGACTTGATATGATCTTTGAAGGTGCGTTCATTGGGTTAAGATACATTAACATACTCGTATTAGTAATATTTTATTACGAATAATGTCCTCCTGACCGAATACGGTTTCGGCGGCCGATTTCTTCAGAGCTTGGCCAATTGCGCGGGAGATTTTATGGTGCACAATTGTGTGCGCAAAAATATATATGCTCTCTTTATTTTCTAAATCTCATAGTTCGTTAGAGAGAGAGATCAGGCGGCTTTTATCTCATTTATAGACAATCAAGCGGCGTATTTCATAGCTTATTTTGTTGTCTATATTAGAAACTAGCTGATGCCCGCGACTTCGTCCGCGTGAATTCGCCGCGGGAACTCTTTGATTTTTCGGGATATAAAGTAGCCTGTGTCACTCTTCGGGTCCTCAACTATACCCATGCAAAAATCACGTCGATCCGTAGTTCTGTTACAGCGTTATTGAAGGGCAAACCAACAAACAAACACACTTTCGCATTTATAATATTAGTAAGGAGTAAGGATTAATTAAATCCCAGCTCAAATATCACTAGATTTCGTACAAATGAATCAAGGGCGACTAATTAAATATCTATCCATGGCTTCCCAAACATTGCCATCTATATCGATATGACCATCGTCCATAGCAGACATAGGTCCAGGGAATCGCTTTTTTGAGATATTGTTTATTTCTCAGGAAGATTTTCTGAAGGATTTTATATAGAATCCCTTAAATACTTGTCCAAATTAAACGTAGTGCTTGTGTTTCGAGTGGGCACGATGAATATATAAACGGTTTGAACCTTCGCGGTCGACTCAAAAAGGTTGGTCTTTTTTTTTTTTTTTTTTTTTTTTTTTTTTTTTTTTTTTTTTTTTTTTTTTTTTTTTTTTTATTTTTAACAAGATAGCCCTTGACTGCGATCTCACCTGATGGTAAGTGACGATGCAGTCTAAGATGGTAGCGGGCTAACTTGGAAGGGGTATAGCAGTGTAAATTCAACCCATACCTCTTATCGGTTTCTACACGCCATCGTGCCGGAACGCTAAATCGCTTGGCGGCACGTCTTTGACGGTAGGGTGGTAACTAGCCACGGCCAAAGCCTCCCACCAGACCAGACCAGAGACAATTTAGAAATAATAAATTCCTAAATTGCCCCCGCCGGGAATCGAACCCGAGACCTCCCAGTTATAAGACCACAGCGCTCACCACTGCGCCAGGGAGGTCGTCCTTTATCGATTGAGCTATTGAGGCTTCCACATAACTCACAAGAATTAGTCGTCAAAAGGTCGTCAACGTAAGTAGCATTAACTAGCTTTATTTGACTTTAAAATGCAGTGGCAAAATAAACTACGTACTTAGTCGTAATTAGATAAATTAAAGGTATTTGTTTATTATTTAATTATTCATACTAGGTACATTACGTTAAGAGAAAACATAAAAGTAGAATTAACGCCCCTTAATTAGCTTTTAGTATTTAGTGCTTAAAATTCGCAATCGGTTGGAGACCAAAGCTAATCGGATTAGTTTATTCGATTATTGCGAAGGCATAACGAAGACGCTAGTCAGTTAAGTTTAAAAAATATCGTAACCTCATAAGGTATTTTGACTGATATTTTTTTAAATTTTTTAATTAATAAAATAAAGTTTTAAATATTATAAACACTTTTTCTGTTTTTAATATCTTAACTAGTTTTAAGTTTCCTGTTAGACAACTAGAGCCTTATTAAATCATGACGTCACGATCTAGTAAGTCCATCCATACACTCTCCATAGAAAACATTTTATAAAGAGACGGATACAGTCGCAATAAAACACCTTATAACTTATTTGTTTTTTGACCGATTTATGTTACTACACTACTGCTACACTACACTAGCGTATTAGGATTTCCCCTGTAATGCTAGGATGTAAGTGTAGAAAAATAAATAAATATAAAAACTGCGAGAAACCACTATTGCGTGAAAATTCATCAATCGTTTAGTCAAATAGTTTTTACGGAGTCTGCTTGGATACAGCAGGTCTACGAAATATTTGTGAGCAAACGTTGAAATCACCGTTACGAACACAGAATGTTTTTGTCACAGACGTGCATTTTTGGTGTGTTGTTTTTATTAACAACGTTGTTCGGGGCAAAGAACTGAAACCAGAACGACTTTTAATGGAATTTTTTATAGCTATGTCGTTAGAACTAGTTCAACATCGAGCTTTTATCGATAGCGTGAATACTGAATATCTTGAAAACGCGCCCGTAAATCGAGCCCGTAACTAAGTAGTGCATTCGAAGTGCTGCTAAAGAAGTCATCAAAGAGTAATATAAGCGCCTTTTACGTCTTCGAATAACCCAAAGTACCTACTCATCAAAGGCGAGCACTCTCATTATTTTCATCGAGAGCCGAATATCTGAAGGGTTAGTCTATGTTGTAATTCGATTGATCGTATAGGTACCGAGGAAAGACCTAGAGAGTGACATGGGATATTTTTCGTCTATCCTTTTTGTCCTGGGCAATGTAAAGGGTGCTGTGGGGTACCTAAAACCTAACCTCACGCGGATGTGTAGTAAATAACTTATAGTATAGAAGAATTACAACAATATATAATATGTATAGTATAAAACATAGTAGGTATACCTATCAGAGATTAGTCATTGATTACAGCGAACCGATGCTCGATAGATTTCGTGGCACGCCAATCGCAAGGTTGTCCAAGTGACTAATTCGCAATTTGATTACGGCATCTTGAGACGACAGTTCGCTTCAGGTGGATCGTATTTTGTTTTGCGACTAACATAAATAAAAGTCAACAAATATAAATAAGAGTGTCTAGCTTTTTGAAATGTTTTTAATGGATTGTACAGTTTGCTTTGTGGCGATGATTTGAAGGTAAATGTATACGTTAATTACAGTGCTAAATTAATTAAGTAAATTAATTTATAAAGCCTATGAAGATGATTATTATATTCATTTCTTCATATCGATTATCTTTTAAGTGTACCTATGGTGATATCCTATAAAATAATTCTTGAGGAATATTAATTATTGCTTCAATATCACATATGTATTTTAAGATACTATGACATTTTTCATAGCTAAGCTTTTGCCCACAACTCAAGTAGTCTTCCTGAAATTGGGCTTTAAAATTTTCTGTGCCCGGAAAACCATCCCGTTTCTGTTCCAGGAAAAATATCTAAATCCCGTGTGGTTTCGGGATAATAGTACATTATGGTACAAGTGTCAAAGTTGGTGATTACCGCTGAGGCGCTATTGAGACCCGAGCCGTTAGGTGAGGGTCTTAAGGTAGCCGAGGACGGTAATCATCAATATACACGTGTATCATACGACGTTTTTCAACACACTTGTGAAGAAAATAATACTAAAATAGTACATTATGGTACAAAACAGTGAAAACGAGTTGTGAAAATTTTTTCGCAATGGCGGGAAAAATTAATGTTGTTATTTGTTCGCCCTCTTGAGATGCTCTTGAGGGCAGGCAAAGATCGACGACCATACAGCCTATTCAGATGTTTATTTGATTTAATCAGTTTACCGGAATACGCGCGCACCTTTAATGGCCATAGACTAAAAGAATGAGTTTTCTTTTTTTTTTTGGCTTTTCTCTTATAGCCACGTACAAAATGGGGAATTTCCAGTTTTCTTTATTACAGAAAAAACAAAAGATTTATTTATTAAACACGTACAAGTTGAAATTATCTATTTAAATACGAAGTTGTATGAAATGAGCAAGCAATAGGTATCTTGGCAATAGGTAGGATTTTTCTTGTAATAGAAACTTTTTTAAGAACAAAGCAACTCAACCAATAAAATTAAAAAAAAAATAATTCTATAACTCACATTGTGAATAATGGTAATAAAAAGTCACAGTTTGAGTTAAAGGTGTCATTGTGTGCCTAATTGCGGTGAACCGGGAGCCATTTTATGAGCAAGTGTGTTGAAAAAAGTATTCTATGTCCGTCACTAGGATGGACTAGGTGCTATCGTTTTATCAGTTCCTTAACTGTAAACTGCCATCATATCACTGCGTCACTTGCAAATCGAATTCCTAAATCCTGCATCTTTTAGGGATAAAAAGTATTCTCTGTCCGTCACTAGGATACAAGATGCTACCGTTTTATCAGCTCTTTGAGCAAAAAACTGCCGTCATATCACTGGGACAATTGCAAATAGAATTCACGGTGCCCTAGCTAGGAGCTAGGATTAGTTCAAATGCGTACTACTGAATGAGTATCGATGACATACCTACTCTATGAGATTAGCTATGATTTCACATTTCAGTCAAGTATTCTAATGATACTTATCGTTTATTTTATTTCTTCTTATGAATGCGGCTTTCTTCTTTCTTCATCCTGGGAATCGTTTCCGCATGTAGGCGTTTTGTGTGATTCCACTGGTACAACTCCCCGCCCTACTCCAGCCGCTCACTCCAGTAGGGCTAACATGCGCGCCACGAGAAAATTTTGTCTACACTTTACTCGTAAATCTCTGTAGAGATTCACATAGAGACTACGAGTAAACGTGTAGACAAAACTTTCTCGTGGCGCGCATGTTAGCCCTACAGAATCTAACCAGGCCACCCAGGTTAACGAGGACTTCAGGGAGAGTTGGAAACTCAGTGTATTATCGTTGGTCTAATACCTCCCTGCATTTAAGCAGTACGTGTTCTGGTGTCCCGTCCCACTCCATGCATGCTTTGAATAGAGGGCTATCGATGATATTTATTTATTTTTCGGTGATACCTAAAATAATAAAAAGGTGTTTGTTAAGTGAACAATGCCCTGTGATCGCACCTATGCAGCTATCGAGGTCTTTGGGTCCCTGTAACACTTCGACTGACATCGATGTATTGTGCTCGCCACTATCTATTTTTCACAGCTAGGTACAATAGTGCCCTCACGTCGATCATTCCGTTAGAAATAAAAAATATTACATATTCCATTAACCAAAACAAATAACAGATACAACTCATTTATTATTCGTCCTTTCGCCTTCTGAACTGTTTATAACGAACCTATAATGTAGACTTGTTTTGTGGCAATATGAGTAGTTTACGTCGAAAAACAAAGTTATTAATTCAGTCAAGTGCATGTTTTTTTAACGGGTATAGTTATCAGCAACTTTACTGTGCATTCACGTACTCCTGTTCGTTTAGTATCTATCACTGAAAACTTGTCATTAGCTATAAGTCACCTAATTTTAAGTGGATTTAGTATACATAATTGGACCCACATACGCAATAAAGAGTCAACCCATACAACTTGTCAATTGAAAAGTTAACTTTATTCCTTTACATTATGTATGTATTTAATTTGACAAAGGTTTGTGGATTGAATCGTTATTGCGTATCTGCGTCCAGCCCAGTTGCGTAGCTGTTAGTTTTCCGAAATAAATAAAATCTCAAATCTGCTCGCCGATACTCGTTGCCACCAGCAACAGCAGCACTTTATTCACATGAGTTAACTTGTTACAGTTCCTGTCATATCTGCAAGCGTGCTGCACCTACCATCATCAGGGTGCCGATCTCTCTGAGGACTTGGAGCCCTTCCTCAAATCGACCGCTGACGAGGTAAGCAGTAGATCTTATCTATAATAGATAAAGCTTATTTATACTTAACTTACGAGTACAACAGAGTACAGGTGCTGTTATTGCGATATTTGTATTTAGTACAATTTCTAGGAAAACCCACTTTGTTGCCGTATTAAAATAATAAATGTACAAAAAGATATCGTAATAACGTTGCGATTTAATCGATCACTAAAAACTCTTTTGCTGAACAATTGAATATCCTTTGTAACATCTTATTTTTTAATTCTAGTGTTTGAAAAATTAATATGAAAAAAGTTTTAATTTGAAAAATATTGCGTCACTGCGTCACTTATCAACTTAATAAATATTAATTCGTTAATAGTAATGGTTAATAAGGAATAAGTTGACAACATAGCGCCAATAATAAGTCTCAGTATGTGTAAATACACATACTAACTGTCGGGCAAATGAAAGTTTTGCAGTTATAATACGCAATACGTTTCCCAAGTCGCATTATACTTCCTCAACCTTTAAGGCTTAGGGGTCATCTAACACGCAATTATATTATAAAGAGCCTACGTACGTGACGGACCAAAACCAATTAAAACGTGATCTCATGCAAACAAGTATAGTTGCTTTTATACGTAACGTAGGATTATGGAGTTATTTTATTCTAATGTTGCATTACATAGACTGGTTAAATTAATATTATTATATATAATACTATAGTGATAAGCTGAAATATGAAAAGCAAGTTTAAAAAAGGGCCTGTTGATTGAGTATTCTACAAGCATTCTTCTCAATATACGAGTAAAGTTTCTTAAACAGTTTATAGCACCATCGCTAAAGAAATACTGAATGATTTGTACCGAATACCGAATTGATTATAGTTTTTAATATAAAAAGGTGTTGCAGAAAACTATCGAAATATAGGATTGGTAAAGAGAGTAAGCAGAACTAAACATAAGTAGCTGATTTGAAGTACCAAATAGAACCGACTTCGTAAAATATTTCCACTGAACTGGCCCTGTGAACTTATAATAAAATTTTTATAGATTGTGCTATCTGCTAATCGGGTTTTATTTTATTACTTGGCTATATTACGGAACCGACATTTTATTGTCTCATGAAAACACGCTGTATATCTCAAATTCAAACGAACATTTTACACATTTTATTTCTCCAATTAAAATGACACGAATGACGTCCAATACTACTTATTAATCATTATCAACATTATGCATCAAGATATCGTTAACCAATTAAGAAAGTATTAAACGCTAAGCAATTTAATGCCACTGTTGACTAACTAGCACATTGCAGATTGCAACAATGCGTAACGATACAAAGATGCTCGACAAAGAGATGGAGAATCGGCACACGATCGTCAACAGCAAGGACACGGTTCTGCCGAGCTGTAAATCCATTGCGTCGGAGGGCGAGAACAAAGAGGGCCTTTTGAGCACGCCTTGCTTGAAGAACATGCCTCGGATGCAGGGGTACTTGTTCAAACGGACGTCCAACGCGTTCAAAACTTGGAACCGGCGATGGTTTTATCTGTATGACAACCGACTTGTGTATAGGTGAGTTTTTTTTATTCTTTTTAAACTAAAGGTATATTTATGTCCCATGAATACTGAAACATCTATTAATTTTCAGCAGTACTTAATTTTTTTTTTGCATCAATTCAACTAATGTAAACAAATCTTCATTGAATATGCGCTTAAAAAATAATTTGTGTGTCAGTTATTGGGAGATTAATGTCCTTACTTTATTACTATTATTAAAAGTAAGTGAATCCTTAATAAGATTATAAATACGAAAGTTTTTGTTTATTTGTTGGTTTGTCCTTCAATGACGGTGCAACAAAGCAACAGATTGACGTGATTTTTCGCATAGGTTGTAGTTGAGGAGCTGGAGAGTGACATAGGCTACTTTTTATCTCTGAAAATCAAAGAGTTCCCGCGTGATATTTAAAAACTAAATCCACCCGAGTAAACGAGTAAATAATAATTAGTATTCAAAGTTTGTTTTTTCCTCGGGCTCAAACAAATATATGTTTTTCGGTTAGGTTAGATCCAATATCTAGGTAAGTACTAAGGTAGTATTGAGATAGGTAATATCGGATATATGGATGCAAAAACATATATTTATCTAACATATTAATATGGTGAACCAATAAGAGCGATCCCACACGATCCGGTGCGTCCCAAATGAAATTGTTAAAAGTTGGTGGAAATAGGGTAAGGATGCCGATTATGAGATAGTTGCCAAATATGAGATAGTTAGGTTTTGGCGAAACTAATCGCCGCAGCTATTTGGCAATACTGTCACCAGAAGCCGCGTGGTAACAGACCGAAACATGTGTTAGTGCTTCCCAGTTCGAGGCGAAGTCAGGTTTTGTACGTGCGGATTTTTACGAAACCACAAAACCCGATTTTTGACACCAAATATTAACGAGGTATGTTACAACTTTATAGTCACACTAAATGATTTAAATTTACAGTCATTGTATCAGTTATATGATTAATTTTACAATGCATTTGCAGTTTAGTTAGTCCTAGGATGCCGTAATATGGGCCGTGAGTGCAGTGCGAAGCAAACATGTTACCTAATAGTGTCAAAACTTTCGATGTTCCTAAGAGTATCCTAGAACGTTATGTCAAAAAAGATGCTAATGCAGAAGTATTTGTCAAGGTTCATGGGAAGTCCTCCAGCTTTTTCTGACTATTTAGAAGCAAAAATAGAAAAATATTGTAAAGTTGGACTAACGATTTTATGTTACATCTACATCTGAAGAACATCAAGCACTTGGCACAAGCATATGATAATATATTATTAAGTTGTTACTAAAACCTTTTTATTTAGTAGTACGATGTTGTAGATTAATAAATATCGCCAATAAAAAGTTTTTGAATTGATTTCTTTCCTTTTTCTCTAAATCTATACTATCTCATATTAAAAACCCTTGGTATCTCATAATAGGAGACCATTTCCCTGAGACGTAATTTCTGACTTTTCTAACATTATCTGATATAACAAAAAATCTATTATACCTAGCACTAAACGGTCTTTCAAGGATAAACTTCATTAAATACTTATCGAATATAAATAATTTTCATAGTCATTAGTGCAATAATTTATTTTCTATGGCCGAATATGTAAATGGTATCTCATATTCGGCATCTTCACCCTATTGGTATAACATGATTAACTTATCGACGAATTTGATATCTTGTAAACTAGTCAAATAAGATTAAAAATCAAGGTAAAAAAAAGAAAGTTCAAAAACTGTAACTACTTCAAGCCTTTCGTTACAAATATATTTATGTACGTTGATTGTATCTGCTGGGCGATAGCGGAAAAGTGGCATCAAACATTGCCACCCCAATTGTGATGATTGGCTAAAATGGTATTCTTGCTGCAACAATGTGATTTAGTCGCTAGTGAGAAAGTGTTGGTTCCAATTTTGTCCATCTGAACAGATAAGTTGGTGCCAATGTACAATGTAGTGTAGGATATTACTTATTTTTCTCTATAGGGCGGCGCAGAAACAACGTTGCGGTCCGCACCGCGCCGTGTGGCACCACCGTAACAGTTTATAAGACTATAGTCTAGCATATCGGTGTGTTTATTTACTGTTCGTTAACAGTGAGTGCGCTCGTCACGCTTGAGCTTGAAGGCTGCTTAAGTGGGCCGGGAACAGAGGTCAAGGTTTCGCGAATTAACATAATTTACGCATTATATTATATTCCAAGAAATGGAATAAATATAAACAAGGATGTGCGTCGAGTGTTTGTTATTTTATCATAAAACATCGATGCACTTGTTCAAATAATATTTTTAATAATAATAACTAGCCTTTTTTTTTAGTTATTTTTATAGACTCAAATAGATCGATGCGTACAAAATTATTAAAAAACCCTCGGGTAGCCCCCTCGGGTCACTCTCTAGGTGCTCAACTATATCCAATACAAAAAAGGTGTCGATTTATTACTCCATTGCTGCATGATTGAAGGACAAACAAACACACTTTCGTATTTATAATATTAGTAGAGATATTTATTTCAAGCGACAATTGAACCCAAACCAAAAATTTTGACTTTAATCGCAGCCTAGAACGAATAAAGCAGCTTCAAATAAATTTTTAATTGTAAAAGGTATCTGCTATTAAAATAAATGATTCTCGGTACTGACTTCAATTATTTATGTGCATTTAGAAACTTCTGAATAAATCATTCTGTCCTTGTCATAATTATTGTATTAAAAATTTCTGCTACTTAATTCTAAGTCAATTGGTGACGCCAATGACTGTAGTAAACGGTTTTATTTTACTCAAGTTTAATGATTTTCTTAGTAAGTTAATAAACTTGATATATTTACTCGCATTACAAAAATATCGTGTTACATAAATATCGATTTTCAAAATCATAATTTATTTATTTCATGTAGGCCAACTTGTAGCGCCTATGAAACGTCACAAATCTACCACCGGTTCGGAATGCAGATTCTGCTGAGAAGAGCCGGCAAGAAACTCAGCAGTTGCTCTTTTCAAAAAAAAAAAAAAATTTTTTTTTTTTTTTACAATTGTTAAAAAAACTAGGCTATGCACACAATGTTTCCACACAGAAGTTTCAAAAATGCACACCTACCACAACCTAACACATGTTAACATAGGTAGTTTTCTAGTTACATTATGATTTATGACAAACTAGCGGACCCGACAGACGTTGTCCTGTCTTAACTATGAATATTGAAACTCCCCTTTTTACCCCCTTGGGGAGAGAATTTTCAAAAAATGTAAAATACGTAATTCTTTATTTTTGATCAAGAGCCAAAATATCAAGTTTCATAAACATAACTTGAAAAATAACTTGAAGAACGAAGGACTATCATACAAACATTCAACCCCTATTTAATCCCTTAGGGGGTAGAATTTTTAAAAACTGTGAAACACCTACTTTTTTGTTTTCAATTTAAAGCCTAAGTACCGAATTTTATGGGTATAGCTTGAAAAATAACGGAGTTTCATACAAACTTTAACCCCCCTTTTTACCCCCTTGGGGGGAGAATTTTCGAAATATGTAAAATACGTAATTCTTTATTTTTGATCAAGAGCCAAAATATCAAGTTTCATAAACATAACTTGAAAAATAACTTGAAGAACGAAGGACTATCATACAAACATTCAACCCCTATTTAACCCCTTAGGGGGTAGAATTTTTTAAAAGTGTGAAACACTTACTTTTTTGTTTTCAATTTAAAGCCTAAATACCGAATTTTATGGGTATAGCTTGAAAAATGACGGAGTTTCATACAAACTTTAACCCCCCTTTTTACCCCCTTGGGGGGAGAATTTAAAAAAAATGTAAAATACGTAATTCTTTATTTTTAATCAAGAGCCAAAATATCAAGTTTCATAAACGTAACTTGAAAAATAACTTGAAGAACGAAGGACTATTATACAAACATTCAACCCCTATTTAACCCCTTAGGGGTTAAATAGGGGTTGAACTGCCTCGTTGGTCCAGTGGTTAGCAAGTTCGACTACGGATGACGAGGTCCCGGGTTCGATTCCCGGGTCGGGCCAAAAATGTATTGGGTTTTCTGTTAAGAAATTTTCAGTACTAGCCCGGAGTTAGGAAGTCGGTGGTGAGTCACCCCCGTGCCTCGGAGAGCACGTAAAGCCGTCGGTCCTGCGCCTGATCTCTTTCCGGTCGTGTCGGATTTTCCGTCCCATCGGGCTATGAGAGTGAGGGAATAGAGAGTGCACCTGTGTTTGCGCACACACTTGTGCACTATAATATCTCCCGCGCAGATGGCTGATCTCTATGGAGATTTGGCCGCCGTGGCCGGATTCGGTCGGGAGGACATTAACCCCTTAGGGGGTAGAATTTTTAAAAACTGTGAAACACGTACTTTTTTGTTTTCAATTTAAAGCCTAAATACCGAATTTCATGAGTATAACTCGAAAAATGACGGAGTTTCATACAAACTTTAACCCCCCTTTTTACCCCCTTGGGGGGCGAATTTCGAAAAATCCTTTCTTAGTGCTCGCCTACGTCATAAAAGGAACCTACTGTCAAAATTTCAAGTTTCTAACTTCAGTGGTTTAGGCTGTGCGTTGATCGTCAGTCAGTCAGTCAGTCAGTCAGGACAAGCCTTTTTATATAATTATAGATTATTGTTTCATATTGATTTATGATTTACTAAACTTTGTACGTCTTTTTTTGCTATACCAATTTTATGCAGTCTATGAGCAATATTGGAATACAAATCCATACATACAATCATATACTGGTAGGTATAAGTATACCAGTATATGAAAAAGTACTAGAAACTCGGTTTTTCTGTCTGCCTGTTACCTTTTCACGGCTTATCGGCTGAAGTAATCTTGACAAAGAGACATACATAATTATAAAGTTTGCATTCTGGGGATCGGACATACCTACTTTTTATTCCGGAAAACCAAAGATTTTTATAAATCTTTGATGAACACTGGATTGGCTGTCCCTATTGGTAGGTTACCTAATCATGGATCGATTCGAAGCGCCACACTTGGCAAACAAGTGTCTCTGAAACTAATAATATTGCAAATGACGCACAGACTTCTTAAATTAATCTATGAAATCATAGATACAGAAGTTGGTGCGCCATTTGCATTATTATTTCCAGGGACACTTGTATCATCTTAAAGCATCAAATGGTGTCAATCAAGTAGGTCCAAAAAAATATCACAGCAGCCTTTCCAGTGTTAATCTTAGATTAATTATAGAGCTCAGTGTTCTACCGAAAGTTTAGCCTACCTACACCTTACCTAGAAAGTATACTATCTATCTTCCACTTTCAGGAAGAGAACCGGCGAGTTAAATGTGACAGTTATGGAGGAGGACTTAAGGCTATGTACAGTTAAACCGGTCCTCGACGGCGAAAGGCGATTCTGCTTCGAAGTCCTTTCACCTTCCAAGTAAGTTCCAACATACAATTTCTATTATTCCATCGGTATTCCATTTTAGCGAACATTGGTTTGACCGGCTGGAATATTGTGAGCAGTATTCCACACATTTATTTACTATATTAAAGCCGTCAGTTTCAATTCAATACTGGCATGAACTATTTTTATATTTGCACATCATTTCATTCACATTGGAATAATGGGAAACTACAGAAAATTTTAGACGAACTAACTTACCGCAATTATTTCTATTTTTTATCCGAGAACGGCGAAGCTAAAAGGAAGGGTTTTTAGCAAACTATTTATATTGGTATAGTTTTTACAACAATCATGAGCCACGACGGCTCGTGGCTCATGGTTGTTGTGTGTTATATCTGTATAAGACAGAGCGAGAGCTTGCTCGCGCCTGACCGCTCCCACCTAGGCACGTACGCCTACGCAATGTGCATGTATGCAACGTAACCACAAGTAAAGCGCCCGTAACTTCGTGAGATAAACTATATTTTCGATTTACATTATGTCCCACTGTAGCGTCTAAGCTACTAAGTCGATTCTGATGTAGAAGGATCAATTCGTTATCATGATCCAGGTGACATAAGCTAGCATTTTACATGTACAAAATCAATACGACGGATGATAGGTATATCCATTTTTCCGTAGGTAGCGGTATTTTCTTGTAATCATAAAATATTGAACAGTCCATCGTACTATCGGTCTCCAGAAGCCACATGCTCCAAGCGGACTCGGAGGAGATGTTGAACTCGTGGACGGCGGCGTTGCAGAACGGCATCCGCTCGGCCATCCAGCAGGGCCAGAGCCGCGACAACCCCGACTCGCAGATGGTGCTCGTGCCGGACGACGCGCGCCCCTCCGCCAACCGCCTCAACGTCACTCCGGCTATGAAGAAAATTAGGTAAGTCATCATGTTCACTTCGGCTTCGGCAGAACAGCATCCGCGCGGCATAGAGCATCCAGTCTTTCGATCCTATTAACATTATATGTAAAAGTTTGAATGTATGGATGTTTGTTACTCAATCACGCTGCAACGACTTAACCGATTTGGCTGAAATTGGCACAGAGTTAGATTATAGACTGGTATAGCACATACGCTAGAAAAATAGGCTATCCCGGAAAATAAGCGAGTTCCCGCGGGACTCCAAAAAAACCTCTCCATATTGCCGAGCTTTTCGCTTATTTGGAGGAGAAAGAAAATATTCTTTTTTCAAAAAAAAAAAAAAAAAGACAGCTACACGTTATCACCGAGCCACGCAAAAAAGCCGAGCCACGAATAAACATTCCCAAGTTGGCTACCCATTTGGGTCAAAGTTGCTTAAAAATGCAATCGACTGACACTTATAAATCGCAATTACATAATACAACCCTAAGCTAATTCATTTTAAATCTATCAATTAAAACATAGAAAATAATTTGAAAGACTGCTCACAATAATCCTTTTTTTTCAGGATATGGGAACAGTTACTGAGTATACCTGGGAATAATTACTGCTGCGACTGCGGCAGCCCCAACCCGCGCTGGGCCAGTATCAATCTCGGTATCACATTGTGCATAGGTAATTTTTTATAGTACTCATACTAAGTATTTCATATGGTCCTTAGTTTACACTCATACTTTCGTGTAAGCTCTAGTTTTCATGCAAACATAGTCTTCCATCTAGACGCTTAGAAATAGATGGAAATAGATGGATTGATATCATATCGCTCATTTGCGACAAGGGTGACATAATTAAAATTCGACGACGAGAGAATTCTCTCGTTAGAGTGTTATTTTCTGTGGATGCTGCGGTCTCGAAGTACAGAGCATAAAGTAACGACCTCTCTTGCTCTAATTTTTTTGTGCTTAGTGTAATGTCGTTTATGTAGCAAAAAGTATAAATTTTCGACACTAAAATTGGTGAATTTCGAATTGTGTCGATATTTTACTTGAATGAAAACTAAATTAAGTCCGTTAAACGTCGCGTTGCTGCTTGGCGGCATTATTTTTTGTACAGTTGAGTGTCGAATGCCACAGATATTAGCCGGTTGGGGAAAACCTTTTATCCCTCATCTCACTTAAATACTGGAATATTACTGAGGAAGAAGCAAGCTAATTATAGAAACCAGTTTGCACGGAGTAGGATTTTTTCAATCGTGTCAACACACATCTGTTCCGTATTCCAATCATAGGGGAGAGTGATTTTGTTGCTTTATTTTCAGAATCTGTGTTTCTCTGTCGGAACTTTACTTTAAGGCCCAAGAGACGGGTCTGCCCGCGAAATTCAAATTTAATTTGGTTTTTCGCAATTTGTAAACTAATACGACGAAGTAGGCTTATGGTATTCAAATTGCGCACAATGGGAGTATCATCTTCACAGGTTTATATACTAATCTTTACGTGAAAGTATCCAGTTTAAGAAAATAAAGTCAAAATAATGAGTTTGACGTGAGCTACTCACAAATTAGTCATTATTTTGATTGATTTCTTAAACTGGATAATTTTACGTAAAGATTAGTATATAAACCTGTGAAGATGATACTGCCATTATCGCAATTTGAATACCATAAGCCTACTTTGTCGTATTCATTTATAAATGGCGAAAAACCAAATTAAATTTGAATTTCGCTGGCAGCTCCGTGTGTTGGGCCTTAAGATCTCTACTCTAAGGTACTCTAGATTAATAAGGTCTTTGTCCATATAGAATGTTCGGGCATACATCGCTCTCTCGGCGTTCACGTTAGCAAAGTGAGATCACTGACTTTAGACGACTGGGAACCCGACATTATTAAGGTATGTTTGTTTTTAGGCTTCCGAAAAAAAAACGGATTCCTTAGTGTATTCGTAAGAATAATTAAATGATTAATTTTAACTCATTATTTGAACAGGTAATGGCAGAGCTAGGAAATAAAATAGTGAATTTAATATACGAGGCGAATACAGATGGGACCACAATCAAGAGGGCCACTCCGGAATGTGATACGTAAGTTTTATAATTATTATCTTTCTATTTGTACATTTTGTGAATCTTATGTTTGGATTTTTCTCTTAAAACAAGACGTGCAGGCGAAGTTCCAGTGGATAATTCATACTCGTTTTTTTTCTAACGAATTTTTCAAAAAAAAAAAAAATGGAAGGGTAAAATGGAGGAACAAAGTTTTGAAGTTTTGAAGTTTCAGAGTACTGTCCGAAGTATACATTTTTTCTTATAATTACAAAATGTAGCAATTAAATAAATAAATAAAAATTTAGTTAGCTCACACAAATAAAAAGGTAGGTACAAAGTTTGAGTAGTATTTATTTATTTATATTATGAAAATCAACAGCGAATTTGAAAAATAATTAACTTAAGAGTAATAACAATTTTATGGCCAATTATAGATTTTCTGAAAATTACAGATAAAGATTGTAAGTGTGTAAAAAATAACTTAAAAAAAACACAACTAATGAGAACAAAAAATTTCAAAATAGTTTGAGTAGAAAGTAAGTAATGAATAAGTATGTGTGCGAGTACGTGTGTGTATGTGTGAGTGTAATAGAAATGTGGGTGCAGGTCTGTTCGCGAGGCGTGGGTGCGCGCCAAGTACGTGAAGCTGGCGTTCGTGCGGAACATCATCCACTCCACGGCGGCCGACTCGTTCCAGCAGTCGCCGCTCAGGAACGGCCGCCGCTGGTCCGTGCGGCGCGCGAGGCGGAGGTACCACCTAAGATTATTTCGACCCCTCCGTAGAACAAAATCTCATCTGCTAAATTCAGAACTTGAAATTTGAACCTTAAAAGTCACATCTGCAAGGCTCAAATTTCAAGTTATGAATTTAGCAGATGAGACTTTGTTCTACGGAGGGGTCGATTTATGTCGCTGAAGCTTTGGTAAAAGCTAAATTCGTCGTTTAGTGCAATATTTAAATGTGATTAACTAACGTGTATCATTAAATCCATTTCTTATTTGCAGAGTGCGCGCTCCGCCTTCTGTGCCGGAAACCATCAAAGATGAAAAAAGTGATGCCAATAGCAATACCAGTGGTATGCAATTTATTTATAACTAGCTGATGCCCGCGACTTTGTCCACGTGGATTTAGTTTTTAAAATACCGCGGGAACTGTCTTTTTTTCCGGGAAAAAATTAGCCTATGTCTTATTCCGGACTTTAATTTAATTTATGATTATATATTATTATTATTATCAGATTTATATCTCTGCCAAAGGAGGTGGGTTGATAAGGCAACAAAATCCGCCCCTCATACACTCGAAAAAATAAGTTCCAGATTTCGACAAATTGTAAATGTATTTATATACTTGAAGATATAAACTTTATTTTAATATAAAGTTTAGGTGATAAAAAAAATAGTAAGTTACAGAAAATATTACCCAAAAAGAGAGCGTTTCTTTTACTTTTCTTACATTTTCATACATTTTAGTCGTTTTTTAAGCTTTGATTTAATATTTTAGAATGAGGCGCTCCATGAACCATGGTAAACGTAACTGATAATGATGCTCCTTTTTATAAGCTTTTATATGAGTATTAATTTATTTTGGTTCATGGAGCGCCTCATTCTAAAATATTAAATCAAAGCTTAAAAAACGACTAAAATGTATGAAAATGTAAGAAAAGTAAAAGAAACACTCTCTTTTTGGGTAATATTTTCTGTAACTTACTATTTTTTTTATCACCTAAACTTTATATTAAAATAAAGTTTATATCTTCAAGTATATAAATACGTTTACAATTTGTCGGAATCTGGAACTTTTTTTTTCGAGTGTATGAGGGGCGGATTTTGGGCCTTATCAACCTACCTCCTTTCAGCCAATATTTTTTATTTTTATTGAAGTGTTAACCTACACTTAAAGGAAATATCCTATAGTTATATAATATCTTATAGTTGCTATAAAACTGATTGGAAAAGTAGATACATATCACTAATTTCGTGGCGTGTGTTTCGGCCGTGGTGTAACGGTTAACACACTCAGGGCGCGATTCCCAGAGAGATGTGGGTTCGAATCCCGCCGGCCTCGGAATTTTTGACATATATTTATAAATCTATTAGGATATTTCAGCCAATATATCATTTTATTGACGAGACTGTTAATTATTTTCAGTATCGGAAAGCTCTAGCAAGTCGGAAGGCAGCCCGGTGCTCCTGATCGGCACCGAGCTGGCCAGCGAGCGCGCGGTCGACCTGAGCCTGCCTTCCGACCACGACTCCACCGAAGGGGAAGATGACGATCTAGGTTGGTATTGAAGGTTGAAAAAGTAATATAATCAAATTATTTAACCTAGTCCTTGTACCCTAATTCCTTAGCATGGATTTTTAATTTTTTATTGAAGTGTTAACATACACTTAAAGGAAATAACCTAATAGATTTATAAATACATATCAAAAATTCCCCCCGTACGTACTTACGTAAACGTATTTTTTTATAGATCTATTAGGTTATTTCCTTAGCATGGAATTGGGTTTTTAAAAATGACAAGGGCATGTTTTACCGGAATAAAAAGCTTAACCTAAACTTAGTCATGTCACTCGCCAAGCCCTATACTACTACTAGACTATACTCGTAAAAAACAAGTTGATCCGTTGCTACGTTACTGCCTAGTTGAACAAACAAAATACTTTCACATCTGTAGAGATACTAGATAGCACATGTTTAGACATCTTCCAGAAAACAGTTTCTGAAGAGTAACTTGAAATATCTGATTATCTTTTGTAATACATTTTGATGTCGAGCGCTCTAACCCAAATCGCTCAGAAATCTCACCATGCACGTTAAAATCTATTGCAACTACTAAATATTAGGGTAACCCTACCATAAATTGTCGAAAAATCACGTTATATCATTCCGCAGTAAATTCAAATTCAAAATTATTTATTTCATGTAGGCCTACTTGTAACTCTTATGACACGTCATGACTACCACCGGTTCGAAATGCAGATTCTGCTGAGAAGAGCCGGCAAGAAACTCAGTAGTTGCTCTTTTCATAACAAAATATTACAATATCAATGTATAACTACATAATATTACAATATAATAACTTATTACACTATCCTGTGAGTAGCTGGATGCAAAGCCGATTGTTTCCATGCAACTAATTGGGCTGCCAGTTGCAATCACCAGCCAACTATATGATCTATAAATTATGGTGTAAATTGTGTTCACTTTTTTTACGTCTTTAAATAAATAAATAAATCTAAATACATAAAAGGCAAAGGTGACTGACTGATTGATCTATCAACGCACAGCTCGGGACGGATCGGGCTGAAATTTGGCATACAGATAGCTATTATGACCTAAGCATCCGCTAAGAAAGGATTTTTGAAAATTCCACTCCTAAGGGGATAAAATAAGGGTTGGAAAAATCGAACTTAACGTGAGCGAAGCCGCGAGAAAAAGCTAGTAAATAAGTAAAACTTTGTCGTTATTTGGTGGATTATCGATAGCGCCTCACTGACAGGTGCGGAGGACATGTCGCTGCTGTCGGCGGGCGCGGTGCTGCACCGGGCCGCGCGCGCGCACAACGTGTGCGTGATGCGCGCCGCAATGGCCGCCGGCGCCGACCCCAACGAGCCCGCGCCCAACAAGCGCACGCCTCTGCACGCGGCCGTGCTTAGCGTACGTAGTATTCTTCTTCGCGAGCCTTTTCATTTTAGTCCGGGAGGTAGCGTTGCAAATACAAAAGTCATACTATTCCGGCTGATATTGACATCGATAGTTGATCTTATATGACTAATAAGCGAACCGACCGTCAGCTGCCCAAGTGGCGGGGCTAGTGTTTGTGGGACAACTCCAATTAAGCTAGACCTCTAAATTGTATGAGCGCCCATACAGCTCAGAGGTCTATCTTAATTGGCGTAAACTATGTATGTAAGGGGACATTAATTTTCACCTTTTTTTTTATTTTTCGGAATTTCTGACGGTCGGTTCACTTGAGAGTCAGTCGAGATCTATTGAAAATGATGGCAATCGATCGGAATAAAATCACTAGCTAAAATGCCACGCTACCTCCCAGACCATTTTATCCACCGTTGGACATATCACTGCTTCAATTCAAAGGTACCACAAATAAAAAAAATTGTAGAAAACTTTTTTTTTGCAAAATTAAAATCGTAATCGTTCATATTTTTATATTTAAAAATGACACCCATTGATAAATACCTTTTAACGAAAAATAACAATCATATAAACGATTGTAGTGCCGATGGTCGTTTCGGTCAACGGTCTCATAGCGAAAAGTTTCGATCAACATCTTAAGAAACTTTCGCTTAATACTTGGATCAAGAGCAGGATACAGAAGGCGGTACTCCTTGAGACGGCACGCATTGTGAGGAGGTTCCTCACTCTGGAGCCCTGACCACTGGCTGCTTGGGTCCCTATCCCGCAGCAAGTGGGACCCATTCGTTTTACTGTTTTTAATGATGTTTTTATATTTATATTTGTATATGTATATTTGTAAACATTTTTAAAAATAATAGGATGAATGTGTATTAAAATAAATGAGAGAAAATCATATAATAGCAACAAGCGAGGGACTGGACTGTGCGTAAAGTTTGTGTTATGTAGTATAGTGTTGTATTATGTATAGTAACAAAATCTTGCGAAATGAGTGCTGTCTCGTTTGTGCTACTGATATGAGACGGCAAAAATGCTATCAAAGAGCTAACGTACGTTGCTTAAAAATAATAATAATAAGACATTCCAGGGTTCTGTGATGGCGTGTTCATTCCTCCTGTTGAACGGCAGCAAACTGAACGCTCAAGACGATGACGGCATGACTCCCCTGCACCTCGCCACGGAGGCGGGGCACACTGGCCAGGTAGGTCTAACTGCACTGACCTCTATATTTTATCTGTGATTAACACTGGACTTTTTTTTTGTATGTTCCGCTGTTAATCCTCCGATATGGTTATCGGAGACTTTATATAGCTCAACACGGCCTTTTTTTATAGCCTTTCTCTCTTAGTTTGTCATGAAAACACTGGACTTGCTATGCTATTATTGCTATATGCTTATATTGCTGGAATAACTAAATTATGGTTCAATTTAAACTTAAAATATTGAAGTAATGCTACTTTAAGCATTGGTGGTAGGCCCCTAGGTCCTCAACTAAACCCGTGCAAAAAAATCACGTCGTGTACTGTAGTATTTATATGTCTCAGGTAGTGTTTCTCAACTATACCCATGCAAAAAAATACGTCGTTTGTTAAGCTATATGAATCAGGTAGTGTGAAGCACGCTTTACGTCACGCTGTTACAGTTAATACAGTGTTCAAACAGTGAAACAGTGTTCGTTTGTAACAACTAATTGGAAATTTTATTTGTAATCAGTAAGGGAAATTTTGTCATAGAATTTGTGTAAAAACAAATTCCCAACATGCCTAGGTGTGGTATTGTGACGGCCATATTATCTGCTAGACATTTCAATGTCGGCATATCTTTTTCGTAGGTACGCCAGGTTCATTGATACACGTCAATGATGGTTTTTATTTTAATTTTTTATTCAACAGGTGTGCCTGCTGCTTCGATATCGAGCGGACCAAACCCTCGTGGACAAAGAGGGTCGGACTCCGCTTGACATTGCCGTCGGACACGCGAATGCCGATATTGTTACTTTGTAAGTATACTGTATTGTGTATAGCAGTTTTAAAAATAGAGATTCTTCTCCTTCTCCTTCGTCATCGTCTTCTTCATCGTCTTCTTCTTCTGTTTGAGTCCCAATTCTGATGTCAGAGCATGCTCTATATATCATAAGAAGACCCAGCAAAAGTTCTTCGTCTTCTTATTCTTCTTGTCTTCGTCTTCTTCTTCGTCTTCTTCTACGTCTTCTACGTGTTCTTCTTCTGTTTTAAGTCCCAATTCTGATGTCAGAGCATCTCACTTCACTCGTGAAATAAACAAATCTGTATTTCACAGGTTAAGATTAACGAAGCTGAACGAGGAGATGCGCGAGAGCGAGATGTCGTCCAACGACGACACGTACAACGAAGTGTTCCGCGACTACACGCAACTCGCGCACTCGCACCCCGAGCGACTCGTGCGCGCTCGGCATAACAACAATGAAGGTATTATAATACACATATATTATTAAAACTAGCTGTTGCGCGCGACTTCGTCCACGTCAATTTCTGTTATTTAAATATATAAAAGGCAAAGGTGACTGACTGACTGACTGATCTATCAACGCACAGCTCTAACCACTGGACCGATCGAGCTGAAATTTGGCATACAGGTAGCTGTTAGGACGTAGACATCCGCTAAGAAAGGATTTTGGAAAATTTCAACCCCAAGAGGGTTAAATAAGGGGTTAAAAAATCGAACCTAACGTGAGCGAAGCCGCGGGTTAAAGCTAGTTATGATATAAATATGGCTAATTTTGCCCGTTCTTGCAACATTTTTCACTGATGCTTCGCTCCTTCCTCGATAAATGGACTATCCAACACAAAAAGAATTTTTCAATTCGAACCAGTAGTTTCTGAGATTAGCGCGTTCAAACAAACAAACTCTTCAGCTTTATATATTAGTATAGATTAAGTCAGTTGATCGATGGGATGCATAAGACTGAACTGTCAACAATGACACGTACAACTAAGTGTTCTGCGACACTCGGCATAACAACAATGAAGGTACTATACGTTAAGTCGGTTGACCGATTTTTGATTGATTTTATAAATTCTTTATTCACTTAAACATTTATACATAACATACATAGGTGAAACACTTATGTGCATTATCTAGAACTGTTGATTGACTTACAGGCTTAATTATTAAGGCGCCTATTAAAGTTTATTTACAGAAAACTGTTTCATTTTCAACATGAATTAATGATCAATGTTGTAATTGTAATATAATAGGTACGACATACTTGATGGGTATAATCGTTTATCTTCTTAGTCGGTTGACCGACGCGACTTGAGAGTATGACTATGAAAATGTATGACTTAATTTCTCTTAAATATTGAATCTATTTCAGGCGAACAAACCAGTGAATGACGAATCGAGAAAAAGTTTCGGCGACTACAGCTGTGGTGGCGAGACGAATGAGAGACTGTCGAAGAAAAGCTCGCTGTGGTTGTGACACTGATCTTTATAATTAATCTATGATTTACACTGGACTGGCTGTCCCTTTTTTTTATTCAATGTCAAGTATGATGGTAAGTGATGATGCAGTCTAAGATGATAGCGGGCTAACTTGGTAGGGGAATGGCAGTGTACTCATACCCCTAATCGGTTTCTACACGCCATCGTGCCGGAACGCTAAATCGCTTGGCGGCACGTCTTTGACGGTAGAGTGGTAATTCACCTCTGCCAAATCAGACCAGACTAGAGACAATTTAGAAATTATAAATTGCCCCCGCCGGGAATCGAACCCGAGGCCTCCCAGTTATAAGACAACAACGCTCACCACTGCGCCAGGGAGGTTGTCTAAAAACACCCCTATACAAATGACAGCATAAATTATTATGGATCAATTTCAAGCGCCACATTTGACATACGAGTGTCTCTGGAATTAATAATATTGCAAATGGCGCAATTGATCTCCACAGTAAATCTATGAAATCATAGATTAATTACATTAATTGTTGCGCCATTTGCAATATTACTAGTGCTTACAGCGCCAAAATGGCGTTAATCTAATAGGTCTAAAAAATATATGACAGTAGCCTCTCTAGTGATCATAGATTAATTATAGAGCTTAGTGGGTCGTGATGATACGCTGCGAGTGCTTGTTATCCTGCTATTAAGTATTCATTTTATCGAATAAAATTTACTATTGCGACTTTAATTTTTATGTAATAAAATTAAAAAAAAGAAATACTGCGGCACACGGTCTCTAAACTAAAATAAATTGGCAACTCTAATTTAACTAATGCTGTCCTTTACCGCTGAAAATATTATGAGAAGGATAGCACTATTTTTAGAACTGTCAATTTAGAGATTGTGGCTAGTTCGTCTGTACCCAATCTCTAAATTGACTGATCTAAAGCTCGTGCTATTCCTTTCAAAATTCTCCGTGTGGAAAAAGATAGCACTATATCTAGGTCTGTCAATTCAGTTTAGAGATTGGTACAACAAAATTATTCACAATATGTACCATAGAATTAGTATGTACCATTAGAGATAGATAGCAGATTTCATACTAGATTTGAAATGAAACAAAAAAAGTGAAAAAACATTTTTTCTTCTCATACAACAAAACCGGCCGCATATTATCGGAAATTACTGTCAGAAAATATTCGGGCGTGCCATGAAAAGTACACAGTTTGTATTAGTTCCACGCCTATCATCAATTTTCGGTCAGATTACGTCCCTCTGACATTTGCGTTGTATGAAACAAAGTTTTCTGTCAGACAATTTTTGTCAATATGCGGCCGGCCTATACTGTAACTTTTATCTGACGAATTTCTTATCGATTGTACTAGGCCTAGGAAACTAAATGTTAAAAAGTATTTTTAAATATGTTTAAATTAGGCTATATTGAAATCCTATTCGAAAATTTACTGTGAAATTGATCTCTTTATACACATTCTCGAGGCTTGAAATTATATCAGAATCAAAAGCTGCCAAATTCCTTATAATAAAGACTTATTTACCATATCTTCCGACACAAAATAATATAACCAGAATATGTAGTAATATTATATTGTTTATAAATAAGCCATATTGTGAACATATTAATGTGATGTGCTTTTATATTGTATTAAAACCAAAGATTATAGACATAATATGGATACAGATATAGCTAAGAAACTAAAAGCCTACTTTTAACTGACGGTGTCTGAGGTAGCAATACGATTCGGGAGTATATTTTTTGCTATGGAAGTTGATACGACTATAGTAAATCGGCTGGGATTTGAACCAATGGCCCTTCTGCTTCAAGTCGTTCCTTGAACCGTTGTGCTATTGAGGCTCTACAGTTACTGATATTTACAATAGAGTTAGTATAAGATTTAATTATATTGATCGCATTCGATGACATTAGCGTCAGGGTAAAATCAACCTTAACTGTAACAATGTAAAGTCACAAATTCAGTGCAACCGATATTAATTTAGAGCGTATGCGTAAACGTATAAGTATATATGCATGAAATTGAGCTCTAATTCAATGCTGTTATGGTTCATTTTACTTTGACGTTAATGTCAATACAATCAATCGAATTATAATCTTATATTAACCCACGCTACCTCACATACCCTTTCAGAAATGGTAGGCTTGTAGTATAAGGCTGCCTTTTCACCAAAGACATGTTCATTGCTTTCACGTCAAAATTCATAGCGTATAGTTAATACACCGAGGCACATTCATAAAGAGTCTCTTATTATGCACTGAGATTTAAGTGTGTAAAAATCACACATAACTAGTCCGCCATCTTGGGTGTTCCGCCATGTTGGATTTAGAATGACGATGTGTGTAGGTGTACAGCCCCCCGATTCACACCCTTCCGATAACTTATTTGTTGATTGATTCGGTTTGTTACCGTACGATAACATATATTTCGCTTGCTCTGAATCCACACGACAAAAAGAGGTCGATATCTAACCGTATCGACACGGTATGTTATCGAAGGTCTGAATCGCCCTGCTGGTTAGAGTTACAGAATTATCTAATGATTGCTATAATGTGACGATCACAGTCATCTCTGATTGGCCGACACTCTCGCTATTGGCTAAACTTAATCTAAACATCTCACTATGCATTCTCGTATATGCTTGGTAGAAGGTAGCCTTTGGGTGGGGGTATATGGATTTATGGGTATGTATTTATCTAAATAATAAAAAAAACTCAGCCTTGTTTTAAAACATTTTTCCATTTTTTTATTTACCTTACTTTTTGTATCTAATGCACATTCCTGTCATATTCACGTAATTTGATACGTTATTCGGGATTTACCCTTAATCGCAGAAAATTGGGCAAAGTTAAAATGGGAAAAATCTGTGAAATTACTTTGCCTCCCACTTGCATCTTATAACGAGCAAGACTAATAGAAAATTGTCGTTATAATATGCAAATTTATTTTAATACACTACTACAAAGTTTAAAAAATAATAAATAATCAAGTGCTGTAAATCCCAAAACCATTCCAAAACAAAATCTCATTTACAACGATTTTTTATTATAAATAAATTCCTAAAACTCTTTTATGTGTTGAAAATATAATGGAATCTCAATGTAATGTAGTGGCTAATATTTTTTTATATTCCTTTATTATTTTTATGTTGTTGTAAGCGTTTTTATTGTAAATACATTTTGCCTTTCTTCCGCTTGCCTATTGTTGATGTATCGTGTTTTAATCATATTCCATTAATAAAATTTTCCATTTCCGTTGGATTTTTTTAAATTTTCTTTTTCATTATATATGGCGTTAAAAATATATTGATATTACACGAGACAAATGATGATACTCTACTTCGTACAATGTTGCCAAACACACCGATTACGATATTGATATTTTAAGGTATACCGTAAGGGCCGATCGACAACGGAATAGCAGCGGCGCGGCGAGTATATTCAGTGTGAAATAATTTTAAACTTTATCTACATAGTCGCTAAAGACCAGTATCGCTTGAAAAACTCAACAAGGTCACTCGGCCACGCGCGTCATGCGATACTGGTTTTTAGCGACTATATAGATAAAGTTTAAAATTATTTCACACTGAAAGTGCTCACCGCGCCGCTGCCGGCCACTGTCATTCCGGTGTAGATCGACCCTAAGGATAGTTCTATTTAAAAGTAGTTTACATGAAATAATGTAGGTAAACCTTCGGATATGATTAAAAATTTGAAACATTTTAATGTGGCATTCGTTAAAAAATATGAAAATAGACTTATTTTATTCCCTCTTGATACAAGAGAAAATTAACGGAGAGAGTTGTTGAAAAATTTTAGTGCTATCAATGGAATTGTGTGGCACTGAAAGGATTCTGAACCAGTTTTCACTAGGGTTGTAACGAACATTCCATTCTAAGGGTGGTAAGCAAAATATAATATATCGCAGGGTATGCAATTTATGTGATGTTATCTGAGACTCGCCTTAGTCTGTCTTTCCGACAAAGTCAGAGATATGCACAGACAGACAAACAGACGCCGGAGGCTTAACAATAAGGTCTGATCGTACCCTTTGTGTACGGAACCCTAAAAATTGATGCCAAAAACCATCTCCATATTATCTTGATCTACCTACTTATTCATTCGCACAATTCGTATAGTATTTGTTTGTTACAATCCTAGTTCTAATGTAATACATATAATAAAAAAAATTGTTATATAATGTTAATCGTGTCTATTGCTTATATTATATGTATACAATACTCTGTTATGATGTTTGTGTATTATTAATCATTATTAATTACTGGCATTTTGAATAAAAATAAAACATGTAAAATTATGAAATATGTATTTTTATTTGTTTTTCACTAACCTTGAATAAAAACGAGACTTAGTGCAAAAACCCACTCGGGTTTTCGGGCGCGTTTTAGGGTTCCGTAGTAAACTACAAGGGACCCTAATAATTACTCCAAGTCCGTCAATCTATCCAGGGCCTAGCGCAGAGACTTGGTATTAAAGAACTGTAACTTTAAATGATTATCTATGACAAGTTGTAATTTTTCAGTTGATTTCCTCTAAAACAGTCGGGTTTTTTAATCTCTTTTTAATTGCTTGTTAACACGTGGAAACACAAATTCCCCTTGAACCCACTAGTGGGAGAAGCCCGTGGGTCCACAGGTCATCTGCCCTTTAATATCTATTTGTATTGAAATTCTTTAATTTTAATAGCCGAAAATTAGGCCGTTTCAAGGTTTTCTGTAAGGTACCTAAATAGGTGTAAATAAAAAAAACAATTTGATGCTTAATATTTTATTAAAGTGCCAAAAAAGTTTTATAAAAGAAACAAGCAATAGTTTTCACCCAAAATTAATAACATGCTTGAGTAACGAAAAATACATTTTCATTGGTAAAACGGATTTAATCGAATACTTATCATAAGTTATAAATTTTATTGATTGCAATTATTGGATTGTATTTATGTAAGTTTAGGGAAATATTACAAATTAATTCTTTAAATTAACAAAAAATATATAAAAAGCCAGTGAAAAATCTAATTAATTCCTGAAATATTTAACTCAAATTATTTAATATTTAAATAAAAAGCCAATGAAACAATTTATCTGCTCTGACTCAAATTATTCATAAAAAGCCAATGAAAAACAAATTAATTCGTTAAATAAACTCAAATGATTTGTAAAAGCCAATGAAAAACCTTTATTGGTAAAATATACCACTTATAAAAAAAACTACTGAAAAATGAAAACAAAATAGTTGAATCGTCCAAGCCAGTTGATAAGACTTATTTCAAAGAAAGTATGGCCAGCATACTTCATTATGAACCAGTGTTCGTTCGATCAACGATATCGCTACTGTTTACTTTTCTACCTATTCTAATAGTAAAATAAACATTACTTTGCGAGTTAGCGGACGATTACCTATTAAGTACAATATTTATCAACATTAAATGAATAAAAAATCTTTCTTATAAGTAGGTACCCACCTAACGATATTCATAAATGGCCCGGGCAGACACGATGCTTTTAGCAGCGGCGACCGGCGATTTTGCGCCGCGGTTCAAACGCGGCATTGAGCTTCCGAAAAACGACAAAATTCGCAAAAACGTCAATCGCAGCGGATCGTGTCTGCCCTGCAGCCCTAGCCATATAACACACGTGTCGTATCTATTCTCTTTCGTTGATCGTTTTCAATGATCGCTAACGCTAAAGCAAAGGCTCCCAAAGTTTTTTTGTCGCACGTCCTATCCCTTCAGAAGGGAAGCGTGATAAAAAATTGAGAACTGCTATAGCGTTAGCGATCATGGCAAGAGAACACGTTTGTAATATGGCTAGGGCGGCTGGCCCTTACTCACTCTTTGTACTCGGGTACAAGATCTTATTTAAATGTGATAAATATTGTTATTTGTAAAATTTAGTTAATGCCAAGGTTGGACCAGAAGGAGGCGGTGCTGAAAGCAGAATTAGCGGAGGGAGACTGCGCTGGGGTGGACGGTGCTCCGGTGTAGCTGGCCCTGGAACTCTCGCCGAAGCCGAACGAGGCGGACGGCAGCCGGCGGCGCACCCCGTGGCGCTGCTCGATGCCTGCACATTTATTTCCAAATTCAAAATCTGCCGTGTTCCCTTAAAACTACTAGGTACATTCCTAGAGGTCGTATTCTTCTTTTTTTTGTCAACCGCTACACGTCTTCCACAGATCTCGGTCTTGCTACGCCTGTATCCTGCGATACGTCTGATGCAGACGGTCCACCTAGTTGAGGGTCTGCGCTTTCCGGTCCAATGTATTTTAAATAATTTTAATGTTACAGACCCAGTAGGTACGCTTTCCAAGACGCGTATTTCAAATTAGTTACAATAAAGTTAACAGATGTAAGATGTTCATGGGCAAAACCACTTCACATTTTTCGTGCAAATCGGACGCGATTTTTAGAAATTCTAAAATTCCCAAATTGCCCCCGCCGGGAATCGAACCAGAGACCTCCCAGATAAGACCATAACGCTCACCACTGCGCCAGGGAGGTCGTCAAATTGAAGTTGGGCTATTGAAGCTCCAATAATTTCATGTGTTACCGTTGTCGTTGGTGGGGCAGTACTTGATAGTGTGCGCGCGGTCGCCCGTGGCGCCGCAGCGCGGGCAGTGGAAGGCGCGCAGCACGGGGCACTGCACGCGCCCCTTCCAGTCCTTCAGGGCGTGCGACGAGTAGTTCTCCTCGTTCTCGCCGTTGTTTTTGCAGAATGCGCACTCCTGTCACATCAACATTAATTTAAGAGCGTGTGTAATCGTAAATCTTCAGCGT
Organism: Hipparchia sbordonii; assembly: GCA_038048805.1. Taxonomy (NCBI): domain Eukaryota; kingdom Metazoa; phylum Arthropoda; class Insecta; order Lepidoptera; family Nymphalidae; genus Hipparchia; species Hipparchia sbordonii. The sequence continues at coordinate 8,848,391 of JBBIWI010000008.1, read as the reverse complement.
GCTCCGACTCGTATATGTCTCGTTTTAACTCTGTCTTGAGTCTGAGCTGAGTGAGAGTTCGATCTATAGATTTCAGCCTTAGACTACATCGTTACTTACCATCAGGTGAGATCGCAGTCGAGGACCATCTTGTCATCGAATAAGAAAAAAATCCCTAATTTGGAAGTCATACTTACAGGAGCAAGTGCGCGCTGCATGCGTTTCTCATCGCGAATTCTAGCAATCTCGTGCAAGAATTCAAATAGGAGCTCCGGACGGATGGATTTCAGCACAATCGTTTGCTCACGGGTCAGCATGGAAGCATACGTGTTGGCCGAAGACAATGCTTTAAAGATAAAAAATACATCTTGTAACTGTTAAATAGGGAATTGCGGCCCACGATACAGCTGTGCGATTCTCTAAAAGTTAATTTTAATATTGCTACAGCTCACAATACTCACTTTCTAGGTTTTGGCTAAAGTGCATTGTTGCATTAAGAACGCGCTAAAAATTAAAAAGTATTATTTATAAAATTCTACATGTTTGTTAAAACATGTTGACTAAATAACTATGTATATCGTCCTTAACACTTGTATTAGATTTTTCTCTTTACGGTACAAAAAACTTCTAGAAATGTTATGTTTAGGTACTTTTAAGTGGTCACAATGTATGTATTGTAAGTGTCCGTTAGCAGACCAAATAAATAAAATAAAATAAATGTCTCAACTCACACTTACTTTTAAGGAAAAACTCAAAGTTTTCAAACATTTCTCTACTTTTAGTAGTAGAATTTTCCGACCAAATATTCCCAGGCGCCGCCGTCGATGCAACCGACTCAGCCCTAGCACCTAATAAAAATGAAAACTTTGATTTATTTTTCGACAAACTCGTAAATTTCATTGTGGACAATTTATCTTTGTTTGTTGAAAGTTTTGCGAAACGGAAAAGCAATGACTGAATTCTGAAATATGATTGGAGCCTGGCCAAAATCTCGGAGAATACTTAAACTGCCCAGGAAATTTTTATAATACTATCTATTATTTGATGTCCGCGACTTCGTCTGAGTGGATTTAGTTTTTCCCTCGGGAACTCTTTGATTTCCCGGGATAAACAGTACCTAATCCCCTTTCTGTGATCGAAACCTATAATATGTCACTTTCCAGGTCCTCAACTATACCCATGCAAAAAATTACATTGATCCGTAGCCCTGTTGCAGCGTGATTAAAGGACAAACAAACACACTTTCCCATTAATGAATTTGTTAAATTTCGCAAAAATTGGAATATGTAGATTTATTATTTTGGCAGGTGCATTAAATAAAATATTTCTGTTTGTAAGCAGATAAACGTTCACTGCTAGATAAAGGTTTCTTGCATGGATTTCCACAGGCCTCGGTCTTGAGCAGCCTGTACCCAGCGGCTCCCTACAACTCGCTCGATGTCGTTGGTTCACAAAGAGACAATGTCTGCCAACGCAGCTTTTCGGAAAGCTTGAGACCCAACGACCATCGGACTATCGGTTCTTCAAACTATTAGGCTTTTCGTCACTTTAGATTAGAGTCTTCATGATCAATAACACGCTAGACTGATTTTGATGAAATTTTTGTGGATCCCTGGATCGTTTAGATTTACAATTGGACTCGATTCATGCGGAAGTGTCTTCTTGGAAATCTTTATGGTCTAGGCATCACTATTCCCTAATGGTAGCTGTAAGATTATATAGGGTACAATAAAATATCAAGAGAAGAATGTTCAACATACCCATGAAATAGTTGCGAGGATTCTGTTCCGATCTGCCCTCAAAAAGAGAATCGGAATCGCTGATGCGAAGATTCATCATGTCGATTTCCACATTAGGCGGCGCTGCAAAAAAAAATTTGTTTTTTTTTTCTAAAAGAATATCAGCCAAATTGAACTTGACTAATATTCTCCTCTCCCTGCAAATAAGTGGAAAGCTTGTGTATATTGTGTTAGTAGGAGGAGGTAGGTATAGTGCAACGGATGGAAATCGAACCTGCGACCTTTTTAGCCATCTGCGCGGGAGATATTATAGTGCACAAGTGTGTGCGCAAACACAGGTGCTCTCTATTCCCTCACTCTCATAGTCCGATGGGACGGAAAATCCGACACGACCGAAAAGAAATTAGGCGCAGCACCGACGGCTTTACGTGCTCTCCGAGGCACGGGGGTGACTCACCACCGACTTCCTAACTCCGGGCTAGTATTGAAAATTTCTTAACAGAAATCCCAATACATTTTTGACCCGACCCGAGAATCGAACTCGGAACCTCGTCATCCGTAGTCAAACTTTCTAACCACTAGACCAACGAGGCAGTTATTTATAATATTAATAGGATTACGACATACCAATGTCCCCAACTTGAGGCTCCTGCGGCGCCACCATGGAGATGATGTCCCCATTGATGCGGCTCTGGAACGGCGGGGCCAGGGGAGAGAACACGCTACCCTGTACACTTCTGTTGTCCGATGGCGCGAAACTCTCCTGCTCAAATATCAAAGATACTTACTACTTAGAGAAGGTATAGTAGCACAGAATACTTAATTAGTAGGCTCGCTTGAAGATGTTCACCCGGGATAGATAGCTATATAACATTCATTGTTTTTTTTTTCAATTAAATCCAAGTTGAGATAGATTAACACGATTCCAGTTTGTTATTAATTTAAAAAAAAAAATATCGAAATCACGAAAGGACCGATGAAAAATTCCAAGGCTTTCTGTTTTCGTTACGGTGTCCCTTACATCTTATAAAGTATTAAGAATGAAATAAAAATATCTAATAATAATAATAAGTAAAAAAAATAATATCAACTGAAAAATAGTCAGTGCTCTGAAAACATTACTCCTTTTTGGCAGTCGTGTAAAAGTTACCTATTTATAACACTACCTAATAACCATACCTATGCAAAAATTACTAAAATCAGTTGACTCTTCGCTGCATAAAAGGATAAATCGACCGGTGTCCATAAGTTCTAAACTGCCTAATACAATAAATAATATTATAAACATAAATTTAAACAAAAACCGACTTCAAACGCCACTACAAAGAATTTCAAGTGTGCCTATAAAATTGGAAGAGTTTTCCAGGATCCTATCATCGTATCCTGACCCGAAGACCACGGGACTACCTGGGAAGAATACCCTTTCATACCCTTTCAAATAAAAAAAGAATTTTCCAAATCGGTGCAGGTGTCTTCGAATAATCGGGGAACATACATAAAAAGTTAAAAAAAAAGATTCCGACAAATTGAGAATCTCCTTTACTGAAGTCGGTTAAAAACAGATTAAAAAATTGTAAGTAAGTAAGTTGAAGTAAAAGTGTAAGTCGAGTATTTGCAAATTGGTAAACAGATTGCAAACTACGTGCAAGGAGTATTAAAACGCCATATTGTAAAGTCTGCAACGCTCACCGCGTGGTTCACCTCCGCACAGGGATTCGCACGCGACCAATTCTAACCTAAAAGACTGTGGCGAAATGCGAATAAAATCCAAGTAAACGAATAATACACAATTTCCGAACGAATTCACAACTTTCGTAACACGGGTGACACTAATAAATTTTTCCGGAGTCCTTGTTGATGTCCACCGCTGGACATAACTCTCTTGAAATGATCGCCACAGAATACGGGTTGTTATCATAATAATATAATTATTTTATATGTAACTTATCAATTAGTCATGTAAACTTCCGAAGAAATAGCAAACAAAATAAATCTTGCGATGGCGAATATTTATAATCGTACCATATGGCTTAGGTAATGTATATTGTTTTTATTTTGTTTCTTTGATTTTTTCTGAGCTTCCCATAGCTTAAGCATAAGAACTTTCAAGAACAAATAGGATATTCAAAAAATCAAAAAATTGAATAGTAAAAGGGTATGGGTCTAATTTATACTGCCATACTCCTCACAGCTCGTCACGAATCGGGAGACCGTGGTCAAGACAAACTTTCCAAAGAATAAAAGAAATACTCACGGTTGCCGTAGAAGTAGTTTCATCATTATCACTTGCCGTTGTAAATATGGATTTAACTTCATCCATATTATTGAAATTATAATTAAAATTATCCATGATTTTTTTTCAAATACAGGATCAAACTTTCCGATGACGAGTTTCGACTTAAACCACTTTACGCCACTCAAGAGTAATGGAAAGTTCTATGCGCGGCGCACTATTTATACCAAAATTGACTACAAAGGCAATAAATACAAATATATAGCTACTCACATCTTCACAAACTGGATTCGCCAATGACAAAACTTTGAACAGAGTTTTTCGAAAACTACCCTCAAAATATTTTATTCTGGGACGCGTATTTGTAAAGTACACAATTCTTATTACCTATCAATAAACAAGGTTTGTTAGGTAGTGTGAATTCCTCATATTGGTGAAAGACATAATCTACGAATAGATGTTATGGCACTTAGGTAAAACTTTGGTATATAGAATTATTAATAGAATACAATATTCACCATGCAATTTTGTACCTGATCTATATCTAATAATAATACCTACTTACAATAAAACTGTAACGGGACGAATTCTGTACATTAAATATATTTTGAAAATTTTATCGGAGGATACTTTATCATCGATACTGAGCCCAAAACATTTTTTTTTGAATTTTTTGTCTGACTGTCTGTCTGTCTGTGCGTGCATCACGGGAAAACTACGAAACGGATTTGAATAAAATTTGGTATAGTGGTAGCTGATACTCCGGGTCAATATATAGCATACTTTTTATCCTGATAAACAATAAGGTTTATCCGAGACAGAAGATGAAAATTTTTGTTGATTTTGTTCCATAACTTCGTCAAATCTAATCCGAATTTGATAATTCTTTTTTATTATAAATTTTATATCTACTATTAGAAATATTTTGTCCAACGTGGTGATGTCATGTGTTTTGGTGAAGATCTACTAAATATTATCGGAGATAGAGGATATAACTTCTCGCGGATAGTAGGTATAGCAAGTCACTCTAAACTTTTTCCACGCAGACAAAGTCGCAGGAATCGGCTAGTGCTACATATAAATATCAATATCGCCAATATTTCCCACTGGATGGTAATAAATGATGATCGAGAAGAGAGAAGCATCTGATGATGGAGCAGAAACTAGATAATAGCTTCGATCACAGAAAAATAATAAGGGTAATAGGATGTCAGGTATATCGTACATAGTCCAGCTATAGAATCACATGTCTGGAGTGTTTTAAATTTTCAATTCTCACTTGTTGTTTTATGTAAAAAGAATTTTTAGACCATTGATTTGTACGAGTACTTTGGAAATACGCAACATTTAAATAATTACACGTTAAACATGACATAGGACGAAGTCTTAGACGAAGTGTATTGTGCTGCTAAAATATCAACTACCCTCAGTATAGATTTTAGATATTTGCGCAGGAAAATCAATTGCATTGGGCCTGGTCTGCGTTCGTTCTTTAGTAATTAAGTATTTATGTTTTGTTTACGTAGACTAACCTAGACCTAGACTCATATTAACTTTTAATCCCCGACTGAAAAGAGGGGTTTTATAAGTTTGACCCTCCATAGAAAATTTCGTTTGACAAAGAGACTGATACAGTCGCAGTAAAACAACTTATAAATAACAATTTTCTACTATGCAAATTCCGTCATTACTCACCTTTTTTGAAATTCAGTTCAGCCATTTGTTCCATGTAAACAAAGTTTCGAAAAAACTGAATATACCTACCTAACTACATTCAGTTCCTTTGAAATCAGAGACTTCGATTTTAATTATTCATTAAAATTTGTAAGTTTAATATAGGTAGATTATAGATAGAGATAATACGAGTATAGAATATTGATACCTAGGCAAAGGGATAAAGAAAATAACAAACACTTTTAAAAAGTCTTTAATTAAATCAAATTAGGTACACACCAACAGTTTTCACCACTGGTTCCCTTCTTTCAATAAAATACGTATTTATTATGTCACAGAACTAACCACTAAACGCTAACTAGGTTATTAATCTTAAGCAAAAATACTTTAAACACAATTAAACACAATCGACATAGGAACTTTAAAATTACGTGCTTATTTATAACGTGCGAAAATGAAAAAAAAAAATAGTAAAGTAAATCTCGAGTATATGGAGTAGGCGTTTGTAGGTATTCTAACATATTATTATTAATCTAATAAGTACTTTTGACATGGTATTTGGAATTAAAATACATAAAATACTACAATCGTAATAAATACAGTTGATCTCACTATAGTTATATCTAAGAAACTATATAATAGAATAGGTTACCATTACTGAAACAACACAATCAATAGATATACCCTTTATATAGCACACCACCATACCGTAGCTGTATTTATTACCTGTAGTATATTACCAAAATACATGTAACATATGAAAAGAAATTTTTGTAGATAACTAGATAAATGAGGTGCGATGATGACGAAAAAATATTAAATAAATAAATGTACCTTACTTATTTTGGAAGTAAAAGCAACTAACTTTATTTAGGAAACACATTCTAAGGAAAAAGTTTACAATTTGTAGAAACATTCTCGGAAAATATAAATACTGAAAAAAATATAAATAAGCATAGGTAGTGTTATATCTGCAGTGAAAGGTTAAAGAACATTTTAAACAATTTACAGTTTTAATACAGTTTTTAAAAGTAGATTCCTTATTTGCATAAATATTATTAGGTACCTACTTAGTTTTGTTAAAACTTATTGAGATGCGGTAGATAGCACGGATAAAGGCAGTATAAAAATATACATATAAATGGTTTAAACATGGGTTTAAAACTAAAATATCTAAATGCATAATTTTCTCAGAGTTTTGAGTATTTTTTATAAAACAATATTTATATAATATACTTAATGATTTGATCGATTCGATCGTTTCTATAAGATCACATATGAACAATGGCAATTTTATGGAAAAACTTTGGCAGTTTTTCCACAAAATTGCTGTTCAGAAAAACCTGAATGACCAAAGCATAGAATATGCAACCTCTGCCCGAGCTCCCATCACTGTTCTAAATAAGTATTTTTCTAGTCTTTTGAGTTCTACGGCAATATCAAAGCAAGGTGATTGAATGCCCGTTTTCAACAACCATACCTGAATCATCGCATAGTTAGGACTCTCTTTAAATAGGTAGCCCCTAAATACAACCCTGTTTCACCTTTTAGTGTTCCCCAAAGGTTGGTGAAAACGAAATTGATAGAAAGAGTTATATAATAGCCCATAAAATTGGAGAACGTTGGTGAAAACGGACATTAACCATCTCTTGCGTTTGATAATTGACATCAGACAGGTTCCGATTATCTTCTTATACATATAAAAGCGAAATATAACTCTCTCACTCACTGACACAGGAACTATAATATCCCTAGAAACTTGAAATGAAAGAAAGCGAGAAATGTAAAAGTTTCATGAAAATTCTTAAGGTATGAAATGGGGATTGGAAGATTAGAACCTATTACGGTTTATGAGATACAGCTCGCTGACAAACAGACGGACGGACTGCGGCTGCTTCTTAATAGGGTCCCGTTGGCTTCCTTCGGGTACGGAACTCTAAAGAAAGTCAGACTGAGAAGAATAATATAGCGGGATGGTTGTTCACGCTTCGATTTTTATAAGGATGATCGCAAAACATGCGGGATACGTTTCATCTATATATATATAAAATTCAAAGTCCTGACTGACTGACTGACTGAGATATCAACGCACAGCCTAAACTACTGAAGTTAGAAACTTGAAATTTTTACAGTTGGTTCCTTTTATGACGTAGGCGTACACTAAGAAAGGATTATTGGAAATTCCATCCCTAAGGGGTTTAAATAGGGGATGGAAGTTTATATGAAAGTCCGTCATTTTTCAAGCTGTTTCCATCAAAGTAGGTATTAGAGCTTTCAGTTAAAAATAAAGAAGTACGTGTGTCACAGTTTTTAAAAATTCCACCCCAAAATCTAATTCCACGCGGACGAAGTCGCGGGGGCAAAAGCTAGTACTGTCCAAAGTTTTGAGTGTGAATGACTGGTTTCAATTCTTATCCTTACTAATACATATTTTAAATGCGAAAGCGTTTATGTTTGGTTGTTTGTTAATTGGGTGGTTTGTTGGTTTGATCTTCAATCAACGGAGCGACGGATCGACGTGATTTGGATATAAGTTTAGGACCTGGAGAGTGACATAGGCTACTTTTCGCAAAATAAAGGAGTTCGCGCGGGAGTTTTGAAAACTAAATCCACGCAAACGAAGTCGCGGGCCTCGGCTAGTTGTATTTGAAGGTGCTCCCACACACCAGTTATAGAACGTTATAAAACATTGTGTAGCACGATAACATTTTATAACAGTGTGTAACATTTTGCTACAACATGTAATGAATGTTATATGTTATAAACGTTCCCACACTGGTTCAACTTGTATAACATCGTATAACATTCTGTGACCATCAGTTTCAAACCCGCGCCCTTCCGCTAAGGCCCCGCTGTTGCTCAGATGATGTTATACAACAAAAGTTATATTTTTTATATCATGTTGTAATAATTAGTTATGTAACATTTTGTTACATGAAGTTGTATAACATCACTAACTATAACTTTTGTTAGTATATTTTGTTAAAAACACTTCGACAGCCCAACCGAATCAAGGCGTAATCGAAAAAACTTAATTTTTCAGGACAGCCAGTTAACCGTAAAAATAATCTATCTTCTTTGCTATTTACACCTGATTAATGTTGTATATATTATATACATACATACAACAACAATTACATATCATATACAACATTAATCAAGTGTAAATAGCAAAGAATTATTATATAAAATTATTTTTACGTTTTTTGGCTCTCCTGTAAAATTGTCTATTTCGATTACGCCTTTATTCGGTTGGGACGTTGACTTAGACAACAACATTGTTGCAACATTCTCTAACGTTACACAACTGTTGTGTGGGAGCACCTTAAGACATCCTTCTATACGTCTCCCTCCAGCTATTTGTGATATATGTATATGTCCGGTGAATAAGCGGTGTCGGCCGGCACGCGGAGTCGCTTCTGCGGCAACGGTCGCTAGCTCTCGGGCTCCTTGTGACAGCTCAGCACGTAGGTGCCCGCGGTTTCGTCATTTTCAGACACCTCGCATCTTGTTCCTTGCGCACACGTACAACTGGAATTGAAACAACATACATAAAATGAGAAGTAATTTAAACATAAACCTAATGTAGACTTGTTTGTTCTTTCATTTCACGACGGCGCGTGGCTCATGGTTGTGTGCGTGTCGTATCTGTATACGTTTGAGCGAGAGCTTGCTCCCACCTAGGCTCCTGACAGGCACGCACACTTGCAATGGCCATGTACACGGCGTAACCACAAGTAAAGCGCCCGTAACTTCGTGAGATAAACGTACTAAAATATTCATCAGATCTTCACCAAAAAATGGAACCAAACTGACAATATGTCCTTTCAAATAAAAAAAATTGAAATTGGTTCAGATTTCATGGAGTTATGGAGTAACATCGCCAAAAAAAATTCGCCTTGAAGTGAGAACCTCCACCTTTTGTAGGGTTCCGTACCCGAAGGGTAACCTATTAATAAGCCTCCGCTATCTGTCCGTCTGTCTGTCAGCGGGCTGTACCTCATGATAGATAGACAGTTGAAATTTTCAAAGAATGTATATTCCTGTAACCGCTATAACAACAAATAATAAAAATAAATTATAAATTAAAGGTGAGCCCCCTACTAGAAACGTGTTTTTTTTTTTGGTATTTTTTGGTACGGAACCCTTCGTATGCGAGTCCGACTCGCATTTGACCGGTTATTTTTGAGTCCGTTAAAAATACTCACTATGAATTCGTAATGTTCCTCGTGATCCTTCTCGTTTGCGTGTTGTAGACCGACCAACCGCAAGGAGTCTGCGGCGCACAAATCTTCCTGACGCTCGGATCCGATGTCTGATTTTCCTCTTCGTCCGGGTTAATAGCCCTCTGGAATTCAAAGAGCACAACCCATAAGTATTAAAATATTCTCAGAATAGTTTTTATCCGACAACGACAGTACACAGATACGACACGCACACAACCATGAGCCACGCGCCCTAGTGAATTGCAAGAACTATACCCAATTGTAAATCTATTTATTTATTTTATTTTATTTTTATTTTTATGTACATATAAGGAATTACAAGACAACATATATTAGAAGAAGTAGACAAAAGTGAAACTAGTAAGACAATGTGAAAAATTTTCAACTGAATTGAATTGAATTGTTTTGAATTGAATTGTTCATAAAAATGCTTATACTTACTGGGTGGTGAATTTTAGACGAATAAATTTGATTTTAGATATGTGAAAAGTATTTACGATAGTGCAGTACCTACCTAGTAGTAGAAGATACAACGAAGTTACTTGCCTAAACTACTGAGCTGATTTTGACGAATGAGATGTTCGTTCGGTTGTGACATTTGTTGTGATTTGACTACTTACATTTTGAACGAACAAAATTAATATGACGGATGTTTCATCCAATTTTCCGCAACTGAGGTACAATTTTTAAACTTTTTCTTCTTCTAGTTTAAAGAAAATTCACCTATGTCTACTTCTTCTAATATAATATGTTGTCTTGTAATTACTTATATGTACATAAAAAAAAGAATATTAGCATTACTAATTAATTCCCTTTCCCGCTTACGGCTTAGTCCCCAATAAATTATTTAGCAGCATAATGCTGCTATGAAATAGACAGCTGTTACATGAGTGTTACATAATATGCTTCTGATTTTTACTAGTGGGTACCTAACCAGACGAGTGTGATGCTCTTGAGACGTTGCTCGAGGCTATTTTCGCTTTTTTACCACTGGCTGAACTGCATAAACATTGTTTAGGGTAAGTCAGGAGTTCCGAAAGTTTTTTTATAACTTACTAGCTTTTACCCGCGGCTTCGCTCACGTTAGGTTCGATTTTTTAAACCCCTATTTTACCTCCTTCGAGCTACTACTATACTATACCACTACTATACTATATGCAAAACTGTATGTAAAGTGTGATTTTTCAAAATCTGTGAAACACGTATTTCCATATTTTTTTTCGAAAGCCTAAATAGGCACAAAGTTTCATGGATATAACTTGACGAACTTTCTTGATGACGAACTTTCATACCAACTTTCATCCCCTATTTAACCCTCTTGGGGTTGAAATTTTCAAAAATTCTTTCTTAGCGGATGCCTACGTCTTAATAGCTACCTGTGTGCCAAATTTCAGCTCGATCGGTCCAGTAGTTACAGCTGTGCATTGATAGATCAGTCAGTCAGTCACCTTTGCCTTTTATATATTTACTAGCTTTAACCCGCGGCTTCGCTCACGTTAGGTTCGATTTTTTAACCCCCTATTTAACCCTCTTGGGGTTGAAATTTTCCAAAATCCTTTCTTAGCGAATGTCTACCTCCTAACAGCTACCTGCATACCAAATTTCAGCTCGATCGGTCCAGTGGTTAGAGCTGTGCGTTGATAGATCAGTCAGTCAGTCAGTCAGTCAGTCAGTCAGTCACCTTTGCCTTTTATATATTTAGATATATAATATATATATAAGATAAGATGTAAGTATAATGGTTACGTTAGATACAATGAAACTGTACTATAAACTACTGTACCTATAAAGTAGATAAGTTAGTAGCTGTTGTAGCTATCACAGAATGATAATGATACAGAGTAAACGATAAGCGTGTCTCAAAGGGCAATTTCAACAATGAATCCTAATCAGTTACCACTGACTAGTAAAGCTGATCGTACATTAATGGACCGTATAAGACCGTACTGTATGCGAGTTTTAATAGCAAGCGATGTTTTGAACTATTTAACTTGTAAGTATGTAAGTACTTCTCTCTTATCTAAATTCGGACCGGCTAAAATTAAGAGCGAAAATACACGGCTTGCAACATGTTACAATGACCCGTTGCTATGGATTTAAACCAAGTGTGTTCTAATTACTAACCTATACCAGAGCTGTTAGTACTTTAAACTATAGACACTGAAAGCTGAGGACACCGCTGTGTTCTTGGTAATAACTTTGGATTCAAATCTTCAATGGGGGCACCTGTATATGACTATTACATACTGGCAAGCTCTGCTGCTCATACTGTTAGGGAGATTCAACAGTTTTGAGAAGAGATGATTGCGATCATCACACTCAATGATCTTCCATACGCATATATATATGTACCTACCTATAGAAGGTCATTGATCACACTACATCAGTGTAACGATTGCAATGGCCTCTGAATTGCTGAATTTATGGCGTTCCATCTGCATCAATGCATTTTAACCAATAGCGGGAGGGTACCAGCCAATCGGCAGTCTTTGCGGCCACTACAAGAGAATCAACACACAGCTTTACGATTGCTAGAGTGTGAAGTTTGCAACCGCCTCTGAATGGCCGATATACTCACTCGCGATTGGCTAGAATCCAATTTTGCAGTAAGAACGTGATATATTCAGCCAATAGGATCAGAGACTGTAGCAATGAGATACAGCTTTTACAGTATCGGCCCACTGTGGCTGTGGTATGAAGTAAGAACTACGACACGGCGCGCCCTTGAGCGTATCCGGTCGCTCACGCCACATGCGCCACGCTCTATTCATGGCTAGGGCGCGTGCACACTGGGAGCAATGACACGAACTTTGATGGGCCACGCCTCTCGCAGCTCATAATACTTGTGATATACAGAAATATTATCCATCCCAATTCTGGCTGACCCTCCTGTTTCGGTCTGCAACTCTGCACGGGTGAAATGCTTGGTGAAAGGCAACCAATTTGGTAAGCAGAAAAACCCTAGATTCGATCCAAATTGGATCGTTCTATAAAACGAGATCTACGTACTTATCTGGCTAAACCGAACAGCTTCTACAATTTGACGTAAATTGTGTACCTACCAATATCGTATTCATTTGACATTTCACAAAGTTTCTTAATTGTATTAAAAAAAGATTTTCGCAAATCAGTTCAGAAATTACGGAGATATCGATGTGCATAGGTAGAAAAACACAACTTTTGAAAGCACGTTAAAAAGTAGTCTAAGTTACTCCTTATTTCATCAGCTATCTGCCAGGAGAAGCCCCGGCTAAATTGGTCCAGCCGTTCCCAAGTTTATCCTGAACAAATAGATACAAACATAGAGATAAAAATTTTGAAAATTGATTTTGTGTTATAAGTCATCGATATAAATGTACTTATAAGTACTTTTGATATTACAAACATTGATTAGTACAGATTTTAATTGAGTGAAAAACATGACCTAGGTATGTTCCAAGGTGATCTATTAACTTATCATTCCAGACTTTAGTAATTACGCCGTAGTATCATTTATTGACTAGACATAGTAGGTGTTCCCTTGACAACAAAGTTATCGAGTAGCTCTTGCAGCTATTTGTTTGCCTTTTGAGATAATTTTCAAATACTAGTAGTTTATCTACTTTAAGTACTTGTAAATATTCAATATGTACATATGTATTATGTATTCGGATTTGCAGGCACAATAATTACCTTCTATAATATTAGGCATACCTAGATAGCATACCTGGATATACTTGTCTTTGGCATTTTATAATACGCATACCTAAGCATACTATCCAGGGTCCACCAGTGCGTCGTCTATGACGGGTGAAATGATTACTATCGTCGAATAGCCGTAAAGTCGTAAATATTCATTTCAGTTCATATTTGCGCCTTTTGGTGTGCAGACAGTGACTTGAGGCCGTGGGGCCCAGGGGTTCGAGCTCTTTTTGAACCACTTTCAAACAGCGTAATTGAAATTGAATCTACCGGGGATTCAAAAACTGGTAACTGGTGGTTGACCAAGGTCAATGAATGAGTTTGGTCTGCCGTCTGCCGGTAACATCGATGAGATTTATTATTAATTTATTTAGTTTTAATTTTAGAAGTTAATAGAATAGAATAATTTTTTATTCAAATAAACTTTGACAAAGTGCTTTCGAATCGTCAAATTTATTTATTTCGAATTTTATTGTTATTGTAGATTTTAGTTTATTTTATAAATTACTCATTTAGCAATTAATAATTTTTAAACTTTTTCTAGTTTATGCATGAGCATTTTGTAACCACTTCCTTGAATGATTTAGAATTTTGAAAGTTTGTGTTTTGGTCTTCAGTACCTACAAGCTTTAATTGTAAAGCTTTCGTGCTCGGTGCACCCAGGGCCGTAAACAAAGGCATGTACCGAATCATTCTATGAATGGCGACACCAAACATGCGATCGCGTAACACATGTCAACAGGAAGTTGTACCACTTGCACTACGCAAACGGAATTCTAGGTCGATGACCATCGAAATTTTTTACCCGATACTTTGTTACCCGACTACAGCAAAGCCAAAAGGCAGCGTATGATGAGATATAATTTTTGCATGTATGTATGTTCCACTGTACAATGAGGTGTCAATCGATACTACAGTCTACACATATACTTACAATCAAATATATGTAAAAATCGAGTTACAGTTATTAAACTTTTTCCTTCTTGTCTATGCACTGGAACACTTATTTATAACTAGCGGACACCCGCGACTTAGTCCGCTTCTTCAATTCAGAATCGACAGTTCCTAAATGCCACAGTTTAGGTGAGTAGAACAAGTCATGGAGAGAGCGATATACAAGGCAAAAAAACACAACTCCTTCTTCTTCTTTTTCGAAAGTCGGTTAAAAAAGTAGCCTATGTTACTCCCGGTAACATCAGCTATCTACCAGTAAAAGTCCCGTCAAAATCGGTCAAGCCGTTGCCGAGATTAGCGACAACTAGAAGGTCATTGGCGACAACAAATAAACAGACAAACAGCCAAACAAAAATTTTAAAAATTGTTTTTGTGTTTTAAATACCGTATTTACTTACATAATATGCATTTAGTAAAAAGCTGTATTTCGATATTACAAACAGACACTTATTTATTTGTATACCTAGATGACGTCAGGAGATTTTTTCTGAGAAACCCCTTGACATAGTTTATGTAATAAATAATTAGTGGCAAAGATAACGAATATCGTATCGACTAATGAGTAATGATCATTGAGCACCAAGTTGCGTTATCATCATCGCTCTATTGAGAAGTCACTCGCGAGAGCTTTCGAAGTTTCGAGTGCGCCCCATACAAAAGTATTTTAATTCTTTTTGAATATCTTTGTTTAGGTAAGTGTATCTAATTGTGGGTTGTCAGATTTCCGTTAAATACTTAGGTACTCGTATTTTGTTTCAGTTACACACGCTCAGTTTGGAGCTTTGAAAAATCTGTTCCGTAATCGAGTTCGCTGGTTTCATTTTTAGGGTTCCGGAACGCTTACATGCAGGATCACTTTTTTATCCGTCCGAATGTGTGTCAAGGCCCTTTTTCTCAAAAATCGGGCCTAAAATCGTAATATAAAGGTTTGAAAAATTCAACTTAACGTGAGCGAAGCCGCGGGCAAAAGCTAGTAAATATATAAAAAGAAAAGGTGACTGACTGTCACAGCTAAAACCACAGGAACTAATCGGGCTAGCGTATGCCTGGCGTCATTAGTCGCGTCATAATAGCTATCTGTATAGATAGCTATTATGACGTAGGCATTCGCTAAGAAAGGATTTGTGAAAATTCAACCCCTAAGAGGGTACGATAGTGGCCTACAAAGTTGTACCCATCTACAGCTTAGAGCGTAGCACAAGTCACAAGTGAGTTAAGATACCTAACTGAACTACGAGAAGCAAATGGTTCTGACGTGACATAATTGTTATTAAATATCACGAGTACGTACCACGGTCATTATTTTAGTTGGGATTGTCGATATTTCGATCCAATTGCATGGACCGTGGTCACGACGAGACAGTCTCGTCGTGACCACGGTCCATGCAATTGGATCGAAATATCGACAATCCCAACTAAAATAATTACCGTGGTACGTACTCGTGATATTTAATAACAATTATGTCAGTAAACCACGAATCAAGTCTAAAATCTTTGGTTCTGACGTGATTACTTTAGATTATTTTCCATTTACAAATTCCTTTTGATCTATACTTAGAAAAAAGATTAGATGATACCCGCGACTTCATCCGTTCTTATTCTTGTTTGTAGTTGTTTGAAAGTTTGTATCAATGTCCCTGAAAGTCCATAATTTTTCAAGTTATTCTCCTGAACGGCGGTATTTGAGCTTTTAATTAAATGATGAAATATATTTGTTCAGATTAAAAAATGATGTTTCTAACTTTTGAAAGTTCCAACCCCAAAGGCATAGGCAAAGGTAATAAGGCATAAATGTTTGTATGAAACACCTGTCTTCGTCATGATCGTAGAATAGTGACGGATTTGCGAAAAGTCCAAAAATGATTTTTTGGCATATTTAGACATTTAATTAACAATTGTTATTGGTAACTGTTTTAAAACAGAACGTTTTTAATATTAACGTTTATAATATAATGGATTTGTGAAACTTTTTTTTAAAAGAATATTAGCCAAGCTGTAGTTGACTAATATCCTCCTCTCCCTTCCAAAGAAGCGGAAAGCTTGTGCTAGGAGTGAGTACGACAATAGTGCATTGGGTGGGATTCGAACCTGCGACCTTTCAGTTTTGAGTCCGCATCTGTTAATGATGTCGAACTTCACAAAGTTATGACAAAACAACTTCAGAAATTATTTCAAATGGCTGTTTGTTGATAAAATTATCAACTTTACAGTACAGCCATTTGCAGAGATCCGTCGTTGTTCTACGATCATGACGGTTTTTCAAGTTATATCCATGAAACTTGGTAGATATTTTGCCCTACGATTGAAAATATAGACGACCGTGTTTCACAGTTTTGAAAATTCCAACCCAAAACGTAATTCGACGCGGACGAAGTCGCGGGGGCAAGAGCTAGTTGTTCTAGTGTCTTTATAAACCGCCACCCAACTTATCGAATCGCACAAATATCTAACGCCATGTTTAATAACTAATGACGAATGATGATTATTATATAGGTATCATAGTAGTGCCACAACGCAATTAATGCGTTAAAATGTTGGCTTATCTACGTTTTGCGTATTTTACTTTTAAAAGCCTCAATAGTCCATTGGTTAAAAGTACGGAATGAACAGAGGTCGACGATTCAATCCTAGTATTGTCGTACCTACCCACTATTTGGAGGGAAAAGAGAATACTATATCATTCAGTATCATGAGTCAAGTTCGGCACGGTTTATATTCTTTTAAACATACGCATTTCGCTGCAAATGAATCGGCAGCATAAAACAATGGGCGCCTTAATATTTACTTAAGTAGCCATAATTATGTCTCAGTGTACTAATAAGTAGATTAAATTCTCATTGCGTACCTATCTAAAAGAAGTCTGTTGTTTTTTATTTCTAGAAAATATCCAAATGATAAGCCGACGACATAGCACAAGGAAGTTATTTAATGGACTATGTACTTTTAATAATGTTGTTTATGAAATTACAAATATGATGTTAATAAAAGCATAACACACGTAGAATTATTCTACTTAAGAGTCACTTAGTATGGCTCATAAAAGCTTGAGAGCAGATTTAGCTAAAGATCTAAGTAGGTATACCTACCTCAATAGGGCAACATCAAATTAGATAACTAATAAATCTCTAATATGTAACTAAATATAAATCACACATTTGCGTCACTTGGTCTAAAGGATGCAAAAGAAATAATAGTCGCAACACAAACTAAAGTAACTTTAAAAGATTAGAACTAAATTTCGCAAGATAACTATTAACACTGTGTTAACACTTTACAATTTAAGAAGTTTTTGTTTACATACAAAACAAAATTGCCTATGATGCTTGTCGAATGAAAACTTTACGTAAAGCACTCACCCTAAGCATGGGAACTGCAGTCATCGCGGACAGCGTACAGACAACCAGGAGGATGAAAAGCGTTCGCCTCATGATCACCAAATATATTGGGTACTTAAAATTACGTATACGATTATTTATCAACGATGCGGATATCAACGTACGGTTCACTCGGCAGCGGATCGTGTTGGAGTGGCGACGGCGGGCGGCCGCCCCGATATAAGTAGGCTGGAGAGACGCCGCCGCAGCCCGCAACAGACCATACCAGAATTTCCTGGAGATGCGATGTGATGCCGTTTTTTAAATATGCAGAGTATAAGGGACACCATAACGAAGTCTTTGTGAACAGTTTTCAGTACGGTAGGTACTTACACACTGCATAGACTAGTGCTTGACTGCGATCTCACTGATAGTAAGTGAAGTCTAAGATAGTGCGCGCTTGCCTAGAAGATGGATTTTCACTCTTGATTGAAAGAGAAAAAGGGAAGCTGGAACGGCATTCCAAATTTATGCGGGCTTAAGTACCTACCCAGAAAGCAAAGCGCTTAGTGCGAGATCGTGAAATTTCGACCACGAAGCGGTGCATATCGATGTTTTGCGGTTCGCTGGTAGTAAGTTGATGGTGGAACTATATTGATTAGTTCACACTCTCCGAAATGTATCTTGTAGAATTATACCGAAGCCATGCTGCCATGCATGCCATGAAGCCAGCTGCTTCGAGAGACCCTAGAAAGATGGCAAACCCTCAGATCGACAGAACAATGTCCGACTCCTTCTTCTTCTTTATCAACCTCTATTCATCAACTGTTGTACAAAGGTCTCTTGCATGAACTTCCACAGGCCTCGGTCTTGCGCCGCCTGCATCCAGTGGCTACGTGCAACCGTTTGATGTTGTCGGCCCACACATTACATCTCGTCTATATTTTAATGAATTTCAAGTAAAATGAATATTTGTTTTAGCATCGATATTTTTAGACATAGACATTATCCATAAACACACAATCTGCAGCTTATACATCCTAAACAAAAATGTACATAAAATATTAAAAATGTATTGACAGAAAAGATATTTATTTTACGCAAAGGATCAGCCTGGCTGTCCAGCGCGGGAATGTAGCCATTATTCTTGGCACCTATAATAGTGGTACACGGGCGTGAAAAAATGAATAAGGCACCATTTAATTATTTGTTTCGATGCTTGAAATAATATGTTTATGTCGTCGTTGCCGAGATGTGAAAACGTAAACTGTAAACTCACATGGGACTCACCAGTCCCATGGGCTCAAATGTCACAGTCCAATGGCACATCAACCCATACGACCGGAGATATTTTATCAGGCGTGGGACCGACTGTTCTACGTGCTCCGAGACATGTTTGTGCACCTCCGCCCACTTCCCCACTCCGGGCTACTGAGAATTTCTTGACAGAAAACCCAATAATTTTGGAAACCTGGAACTCGAAACTGGTATCTCAAACTCCACAGCCGAAAAAGCTAACCGCTAGAAAATTGAGGCAGTCGAATCGAAATCGACAAGCGACGTCAGTCTTCACGTAGGCATAAATATCGCCGTCCTAAAGCTAAAGTGTCGTTACTCGTTAACTATACTAAAACGCGGGAATCCAAATAGCGGGCATTTATAAAGAAATGACGCCATTTGATAACGAATAAACGACGTTTTCATATTGCTTTATCAAAAACTACAGCAGTAAGGAGAATACCGATTAGATGTATCGTTAGAGAATTTTTTCTAAGTAAGATAGCATTCAACAAACTTGAGGAGGGCAGAATATATCAGTTCAAAAATATTCGTATAAGATTGTCGAAATATTTTAACTTATTTAATTTATTTCCACTGGTAACCGGAGGGCTGTGGAAGTTACCACTTACCACCCAACATATTATATTGTTATTATATAACGCAGCCAGTGTTCTGGGCACATTTCCTCCTTCCAGTAGTTTAGATGATATTTTTGATATTTAGGATCTTGGTTTAAAATAAGTAATTTAATTTAAGTAATTTTAAAATTTAAATATTTTTGTGACAAAAGCCAATAAGTTTTCTATCTCTTGATACGTATTATACCTAAGTAGAATAATTGAGATTTTTTCTGACATCGTTGCGTCGACGTGATTTTTTACATGGGTATAGTTGAGAACCAGGAGGGTGACATAGGCTACATCTTATCCCGGAAAATAAAGAGTTCCCGCGGGATTATAACAACTAAATTCACGCGAGCGAAGCCGCGGGTATCAACTGTTAAAATGATAAAATTCATATCGCTCGTAGCGTAGTTTAACAACATGTAATTTTATTTGTAAGGCGGTATTTATCAGTTTATTATTATTGATTGCGATTTAACTTCAACATGAATGAACTGGTCGGCCTACGAGTAGATAGGTACATATAACCAGTGATAACCGATAATACGCACGCGGTCAATAAATAAACATTAGGTTGTTTGTTATTCTGCTACTACTACGAGATCGATGTCTCCAATTGACTTAATGACCGCTTACAAAACATTTAAATAACAAACATCTTTTTTCGCCGTGTTGTATTTGCCCGAGAAAATGTAATGCGTAGTTCCTAGGAGGCACGTTTACGCTTTTTTCAGTGGTGTTTTTACTCGAAACCGTGCGATTTACAAACAACTCAAGAATAAACTATGAAACGTCACATCAATCAAAATAACTCCTTGTTTATTGTTCACTAGCTTAATGCCCCCGTGACTGTCGGCGTGGAATTAGGTTTTTGAAAAAACTGCGGGTAACCCTTTTTTTCTCGGATAAAACCTGTGTCAGTCTTAAGTAGCCAGATTACCAAGTTTCTTGGATATAACTTGAAAAATGACAGATTTTCATACAAAATATTCATCCCCGGTTTAACCCCTTTGGGAGTAGAATTTTTAAAACACGTAGGTCCGCTTTTATTTTTAATGAAAAGCCAAAATACCAAGTTTCATAGATAAACCTTGAACATTAATTTGAAAAATTAATTATTACTTTCATCCCCTATTTAAGGCCTGTGAGGTAGAACTGTGAAACTGTGAAATACGTATTGCTGCGTTTTAAATCAAAAATTCAAATAGTTACCAAGTTTCAGGGTTATAACTTGAACTTCGTACAAACCAACTATTTAAACCCCTTGTGACTGCAATTTCAAAAAATGCTTTCTTAGCGATGTCTAAGTTAAAAAAGAAACCTACGGTTAAAAATTCGCCCCATAATAACACCATTATTTTAGACTGTGTGTTGATAGATCATCAGTCAGTCAGTCTTTTTATAAGTAGGTACAGACTAGCCGAAGCCCGCAACTTCGTCCGCGTTGATTTAATTTTAAAAATCCCACTGGAACTTTTTGATGGGTAAAAACTTCAAAAAGCTAACTGCTTCATTATACCTACTTAAAACAGTTTAGGTAATAATATTAGCTGGCATTTCATTAGTGAAACAAATTGGATTAATAACTTCTTCAAATATTGTGAATCTGATGATTCCTTTGAGTATTTATGATGGTTCCGAAGAATGATGCAATTTTGACGACACGCAGAACAGTATGTCGTGTATATCTAGTACGTTTTAATCTTGTTTGAACGAAATGGGCCGCTTGGGAGTTATCTCCATCAAGTCCATCGACCATCATATTGACGCATCTTCAACACTTGACTCAGCTCGGCGATCAGCCGCAGAAAACTCTTCCAGTCACATCCTAGTAGGTAAGTAGGTTATTTCTGTTTATTCTGAAATATCCTATCATGAAATAAATTGGCAATTTGGAATGTTGTGACAAAAACTCACAATAAGAGGGAATATCATTCCAGTATCACAGCAGACCTAAAGAAAATTAAAAGTGCATGCTGCTTAGTGCATTTACCACCAAACCAAATGAATGAAAACTATTCGAATCTACGTATGTACTTCGAAACCCACACATTTTCAGAAGTCGTTTAAAAATACATTTTCAGGAAAATCCTGAAACAAACATTAAAACACTATTATTATTTTGTACTTCAGAAACAATCGGCCTGAGGGTTTCCGAGAATCAGTTTCCAATGTGTATTTTCATTTTAAATGAAGAGGAAAACTCTTCTGAAATATTCCTGTAGGTATATTTTATCAAAAGTTTGTAAAATATGATTTTTAGGGTTCCGTTGGCTAACTGAACTTAACTAATATTCTCCTCTCCCTTCCAAATAAGTTTGTGTTAGGTTAGGTACTACAATAGTGCGATGGGTGTACCTTTACTACCCAATGCGAGCCAGCTCAATACATATACGATATCATAGCTTATACATCGATGAGCTCATATGATTACTATGAACTATGATCTTGCGCAGACAATAAATAATATAAATTAATGAGCTATCAAAACAGGCTTATAAGTAAGTTATAACTTTCACAGTTTTCATATTTTCTTTTTCGGACCTAGGTACACCGGAGTAGGACTTAAATTCGAAAATTATTATGTTTGTATTTTATTCGTAATCAATGCACCTACGTAAGTACCTATATTATATAAATAAAATTACTTAAATATATATAATATTTCATGATCATCATCAACATCGTCAACTAGAGCGCACCAACTGTTGAACATAGGCCTCTTTGAAGTAGCGGCAGCGTTGTCAGTCCTCGGCAGCTTCTCGCTCCAATCTATGCCTGCCACTTTCCGGATGTCATCGCTCCACCTATAGCCGAGGGGCGTCCTGAGGGCGTCAGTCTCCACTCGAGGACCTTACGATTGTAGCGACCATCGGTCTTTCGACAAATAAAATCTTTGACACTACATAATAATATACCTACTCTCGTATTCCATTTGTGGATCTTATAGTGTATGCTGTGGGCCGTGTGGCCGGCCATGCTGCCCTTGCATCAATATTTATAAGTGTTGTAAGAAGATTTGTTAACATCGCCGCTGAAATGGCTGGCATGACGAGCTGCAGCAACTTCCATAGTGTCAATAGGCTCGATTTTGTGAATAAAAGTTAAAATGTAAATAAATAAAGAAATCCAAAAGTAATGAATCCCAGTCTATAACATAGTTAACTATTTGCCTATCTTCAAACGATTCTACGAATTTTACATCATTTTCACCTCTCTATCTTTGAAAGGGTCAGCTATGAAATGAGCCTATCGTCTTCATCGTGCGTAATTTCAGTAAGATAAGAATTATTTCTACATTGTTCTATGAATATTTTAATTTGTTTGGACCAACGACAGATTCACCGATAGTTTCAGGCCACACAAGACCAAGGCGTGTGACACCATCAAACGATCGATGAATTTACGAAGAAAATAGGTAAGTACATTTACCATTGGGTATTTGAATGTTGTAATTTTGAAAGTTTGTAATTGATATTCATTTATTACAATCGACAATGTAACATGTAAGAATAACATTTGTAAAAACAGAAAATAAATCGGTCAAAAACAAAATAAGTTATCAGCTGTTTTACTGCGACTGTACCCACTCTCTTTCTAAAACGAAATTTTATATGGAAAGTGTATGGACAAAATTTTTTTTTCCTCCGAGGTATGGAGCTACCGAATCGTGACGTCATGTTGCAATAGCGCTCTCCTTTTTCAAACTGGAAACTTAAAAGCATTATATTTTCGAGACTAGTTAAGATATTAAAAAAAGAAAGATGACATTGTGTTATAACATTAAAAACTGGCCCACATGTAATTTCGAAATCTGCCCGGAATATAAAATATATAAAGTCGTCAATTTATAATTATGTCATTCCTCTATATTTCATTTCATTCTTGTTTATTTTATTTTGGAGAATGTTTTTCAATTTTCACAATCAAATAAATTATTTTATATCATTAATCTGTGTTTCACACAAGTAAATCGTGCTGAAAACAGAAAAAAAAAATTTCCAAACTTTGCTCGTTAAAAAATCTCTGAAAATCAATCATTTCCATTCAAAACTAAAATAAGAGCATAATTTGTGCAGAAGTGGTAATAAAGGTAAATATGAGAACAGTTTTATGGCCTTGATTAAGACGCCCTTGGAAAATATACCACCCGGAGAATCTATTCCAAGAATAGCAAATGCAGTCAGGTGCCAGTCAGTGTAATTAAGTGCACTGAAGTGCATAAAATATACAAACGTCCCTATTATAAGATGCTATAAATAGGAATATACCCCAGCGACATAAATTGTACCTACCTACCTACCCGTTCGACTTCAAGATAGATGGATAGATAAATTAAGACTACCTAGCCGCTTTTTATACATATAATTAATCTGCACCTAACCGTCTGTACTTCATTCATAATGTTGAAAGAGACTTCACGAGGCTTCTGGTATTTTTCAAGTTAGAAAATATTATCTTTATTGTGTATATTATTATACATAATGTACACAATAAAGATAATATTAATATTAATTAAACTGTGGCTACAGATATACAAAATATCAATGATTGTTATGGCTGAGCAATTCGTTAAGGTTTGGCTTGTGGCCAATATTTTTAATCTACGCAGAGTGCAATCTTCAACTGAATATTCCCAATCTTATGAGATATGGCTGCCACAAAATGCGCATTGTTCGAGGCGAGGTGAGCGACGTGACTGCTCGTCTGGTTCCACCACAACACTTGATTTATTTTCCCGTCTGTCCGCACCGTCTGTCTGCAGCCAGCAGCTGAACGAGCGATGAGTCAGCTCACGCCTCAGTTTATTGAGAACGATTATAAGGCTGCCTGTTCATTGACGCGGAGCGAGGATGCGGAGCAGAGTTGCGGACTATGTTTGTCCATTGAAGCAGAACGAAGCTAGGCTTCGTATTCTCACACGAAGAGCGCGCGGCCGTTTTTTGCTCCGCTTCCCCACTCCGCATTTAAAATGTCGTCGTCTGGTGGGAGGCTTTGGCCGTGACTAGATACCACCCTACCATCAGACGTGCCGCCAAGCGGCACGTCCAAGCTATGGAAACTGGATAAAAATCACATAATACATATGCAGTATACAGTATAAAATCACCATAATATAATAAGTAGATAGTAGTTTTCGCACGTAGGCACTTAAAAACGGCAAAGGGACTTGGCTGTTATAATAAATGATTCAGAAAATGAGGACTATAATAACGCAGACGAAGTGATGCAACACCCAAACACCAAAGATGACACAGTGTTTATATATAGAGAAACACCTGGTGATCTTTTCAAAGCTGTCTGAGACGCGTTTTCACGTTCATTGAAACTTGAAAGTAAAAACGTGGAAAATTCTATTCATTGTGTTTCGATCAACAGTTATCTACCTACGTTGATTTCTACTCTCGGTTCTATTTTTAGGGTCACCCCTCTCTCTCTGTGCGTCATGTTCCCCATTACTGAAGGTCGTGACCCCGTCCACCAAAGACTCTTGTGAATGATGTTGCGCCATGTTTTTTTTACGATATGCAAGGCTTCGTGGACCTTACCATCGAGAGTGGTGCGGATTTGGTCTGACCAATGCATCGGGCTACGTCCCCGAGGTCTCTTTCCGTCCACTTTGCCAGTAATCACAATCTGGCAATGTGGCCAAAGTAATCAAGTATCCTCTAGAGTCAGGTGGACTATAGTCTTCTAGTCTTTCCTTGAATAATCGAGTAGGTACATAAAGATTCTGGCGAATTAAGAACCTCATTTTTTTGAAGTCGGTTAAAAATAATTTAAACCCATTTCCAAAATAAGTTTAGTCTACTTACCTTTCTAATTAGGTATCTCCTTCAAGGGGTCACCTTTAGGGAATGCAAATCTCGCGAGATTGGGGCTCAAGCGAGATCTCGCGAGATTGTAAATAACAATACTGCGAGATCTCGCCAATTTCGAGATCTCGCGAGATTGGCAGTTTTGTGTGTTTTTTTTTTGCAAATAATCACAATATTTGAATAAATTAGAAAAAAAATAATAAAAATTATAAGTATTATAAGATAACATTTATTTTCACGAATTTTTTCAATAGACTTTTATGAATCAAATTGTCTATAATTTTTTAATAAACTTCTAAGTAGTAAACTTTGACGTACGTTTCAATCAAATCACTGTGGAAGCACGTTACTGTGTTTTCAATTACGTAGTTACGTACGTTTCGTAGTGTATGTTGGTTTGGTTACCTATTGTAAAAAAAAAAAAATTTTTATTTTTTGAAAAGCAACTGCTGAGTTTCTTGCCGGTTCTTCTCAGCAGAATCTGCATTCCGAACCGGTGATAAATCTATAAGAGCTACAAGTTGGCCTACATGAAATAAATAAATTTTGAATTTGAAATAACAAATGAAAAAAACAACCAGTCTTCTCTTCTAATATCAAACGCAAATCTTTTAGTAATTTTAAAATTAATTCGCGCACCGAACGAAACCGATAGGTCGCAACTCCGTCAGTTTCAGTCCGCGCTTCGAATAAGACTTTTTTATGCTCGAGTGCAATCTCGTTAATCTCGCGAGATCTCGCCCTTTTTTCGGCCGAGATCAATCTCGCTAAAAAAGGCCGAGATCTCGCGAAAACGAGATCTCGCGAGATCGAGATTGCATTCCCTAGTCACCTTACACCTAGTTTATAGCTGTTATTTCTGAAGGTCAAAATAAAAGCTTACCCACGAAAGCCTTCGTCCTCAGCCCAACCTTTCGCTAAAAGTATTTGAGGTTGTAAAATTCCAGTAAAATTCACTTCGAATTGTTTCCAATCCCGAAAGTAACTTCTTTATGACTCACCGTCAAATTAAATGCATCGCACACAACGAGCGCTAATTGTTAAGCTTATGAATTCTCTTAACAGTGCGCAGAATGCCAGAAAAAAATCCCTGCGATGAAATAAAATATACCCCAAACCTCATGAGGAACGCGACAGATGCTAGCATGTAGGAGGACAAATACATTATATTCTAATAACTCAAGATACCGATTCATTAAAAAAAATGGCTGGTCCGTCTCTTGGGAAAATGTATAGGAATCCATACTAATATTATAAATGCGAAAGAGTGTTTGTTTGTTGGTTTGTGCTTCGCAACAAAGCAACGAACCGACCTAACTTTTTGTATGGGTAAAACTTGATCTATTGCTGTAAAAATCTAATCTATCTAATATAATCTACATCTGAAGATTTACCATTACACACGCTCTTAAGTTGTTTTTAGATGAACATTCGAATTTTAACTTTTATTGCTCCCATTATGCTAAAATTCATTATGAAACTCCACGTAAGTATCTAAATGGGAATTTTTAAAAACTAGATGCTTGCCCGTGAAAACTCTTTGATAAAAAGTAGCCTATATCACTCTTCAGGCCCTAAACTATACAGATGCGAAAAGTCATTCCGCAACAGAGCAACAGATCGATCACATTATGTACTTACCTAGTTCTGTTGCGGCGTAATTGAAAGACAAATCAGGAATAATAATTTTCTTTTGTCATTTTGTTTTTATATCTTATTGTATAAATACAAATACGTACCTGTCCTATTCGAAGTATATGTATCTGGGGTAGTATCTGGGTATAGAAATACTTCAGCTATATTTCCATTTGCCACTTCAGCGACGCGCGACAACGATCTGAATAGGTACAAGGTCTTATTTTTAACATATTTCAGGTACAAATTCAGTCATACCTATTTGAAAATGAAATAACCATTACCTACTTGACTTTATAAACTTCAACATCTGTTTAAGGCTGTACCTATTTGAATAAAATATTTCAGAATCCATGAATTCAAAAGACACGTTTTGATTTTGAATGAAGTGAATCTTTGAACTTTATAAATCGGTATTTTTTAATATCTGAGTAGGCATTTATTTGCAAATAATTTGCTCTTTTTACGCTCTCAAAAATGTTCACGATGGATGGCTTGAAAATGTATTCCACTTAGATAACTACATACAGTACTTACCTATACGGCTATACCTCCGGAAAAGCACCGTTGGCTAATAAGATTAGATAGTACACTACGAGTAGGTAACTAGGTATATCAAAGCAAAATACTTACGGGTTGCAATAAAAATGCCTATTATAAAGCTAATTCCAAATAAGCCTGCATATCAATGACATGTTGCATAAAAGCAGCATCCATTGTTATGCAGATGACAGTACCTACTGATGATGCTGTTTACCTTTGTAAAAGTTTTGCATTGCCTTGACAATGCACATTTCTCTCGCGCAATGCTAGAGGATAGTGGAGCCAAACTTGTGTCTGACATCGAGGCTTCCCTTGAGAAAGTGTCAGTTTGGGGTTCACAAAATCTTGTGCAGTTAAACCCTTCAAAAACACAAGTTAATGCGTTTACCGCCAAAAAGACACCCCTCACGTCACCACACCTCTTCTCTTTCAGAACACTTTCCTCACCCCTTCCAATAGCATTGGGATTCTTGGTGTACGCAGAACGAAGTCCAGTTCTGACCTTTAGACACAATCTGACGGAGATTTAGACTGCAAAATTGTAATTTGCAGTCTAAATCTCCGTCGCCCCTATGCTCATAATATGCGAATACACAATACTGCCAACTGCAATAGAATAGAAGTAGACTGTAGTCTACTTCTAAGTATTCTATTGCGCTACACATAGATAGTTTGTAAGGACTACCATACGTCTCGGTCGTACGCCACTTGAATCCAGCAGCTCTATGCATCTTGTTTGATGTCGCCTTTCTTGCTACTGGGGGAGATCTGCCAACATTGTGTACCATTGAGAGCTAGCTGCTCCAGCACCTTCCAGGTCCCCATCGTAAACAGTACATTCGAATGAAATACATAACGTGCCCAACCTACCTATCTTATACCTAAAGCCTTATGTATAAAATAGGCAGTAACTAATCATCATTAATTAAGAGACATAAAAAACATCAATTAAAATCGATAAAGAGGGTACCTAACATAGTAAATAGCACTAGAAGTTACAACATTTTTAATCATGTCCCGTAAAAAGATAATTATAATAGGAATGTTAGTGGTCTTAATAGTTATTATACGAACAATGAAATAAAACTACGCATTGGATTTACCGATACGATACGGCGTGTGCCCTCGCGCAGCTGCCCGCTGCACGCTGACGCCAGAAGGGTCACAGATTACTAAAGAGAAGGGTGCTATGACCTATCACCTACTCATTCACAGATTCCAGTGTAGGTACTTCAACAATCGAACTCTAGGTTATCGTAAAAGTAGATATAGTTAAGTGCGTTTCAATTCTTACGGCCGGCAGTAGGAAAACTAACCCTTTTTTTATAGAATTTGATTGACTCAAGTGTAAAACATAAACACAGTGTCCTCTTCTTTCTATTTACATTAATTACATCTTTGGTGAATGGCTTTTTCCAGTGCCAAGCTTCTTTCTATAATAATTGCTATAATGTGCGAAAGCCTAACAGACCAATCACTTATGGATGACTTGATATCCCAAAGCTTGATATATAACGCAATGTCTAAGGTCTAAATAGATTGAAATTACTTCTACCCTAAAATGGAGTAAAAATCCATGTTTTGTCCAGCCTTGGTCCAGCCCTATAGATTCACTATAGGTTACCAATACAGGGTTGAGCATTATTCTTCCTACCAAATTATTGAGGGATAATAATAGGAAGCCGAAGGTATGTGGAGATTCCACCATCTTAATCCCGGAATCCAGATTATCTTGGTCGATAACATTTCGAGAGTCGATCGAATTCCATGGACTTCACTGATCTCTGTAATTAATTTATGATTAACACTGGATTTGCTGTCCCTATACAGATGACATTTAAATTCGGTATTATGGATCAATTTTAAGTCGGTGCGCCAATTGCGATATTCTTAGTTCCAGAGACACTTGTATCGGCCAAGTATCGGTTTGCAGCGCCAAAATGGCGTCAATCAAATCAAAATTAAATCAAGTAGGTCCAAAAAATCACAGCAGCCAGTCCAATGCTAATCATAGATTAATTATAGAGGTCAGTAAACTACCTACCTATATTTTGTCATCAAATATGACATGAAATATGACGTTGGATCACGTCCATAATCTGTGTCACTTTAGCTATAGTGATGGAACATTGGCACAAATTGTATCGTATTATACATATAAACCTTCCTCTTGAATCATTCTATCTATTAAAAAAGCCGCATCAAAATCCGTTGCGTACTAGTTTTAAAGATCTAAGCATACATAGGGACAGACAGCCAGCGGGAAGCGACTTTGTTTTATACTATATTGTAGTGATATGAGATGATAGTCTATGGTACGAAATAGGATCCTATCAATAGTATCTAGTGTAATATGGGCCTTACAAAGCAACGGCGACGCCAGCCGGTTGCTGATTATAATCGCATTTTCCGATTCTTTCAATCGTTAAACTCCGTTCATATCATTCTTCTATATTTGTGTTTGGTCTTTTCACTTCCATCACTATGGATTCCTCGCATCCCTGTTTTTTTTAAAATCGATAAAACCTAAATATCGATAAGAAGACGTATCTATCGATACCTACATTAGGTGCATCCTTAGCTTTGACATTTTTTTTCTTTCATTGGTTGGTAGGATTGTTTTTTTATGAAGTTGGCTAAAATAAGTTGCCATGGCTCGAAAAACCGTTTGAAGTTCCGCCTCTTAAAACGAAGTGATTAGGTAGGTATACATGGATTATAGGTAGGTACCTACTAATACTATTGAAATAGGTACCTACCTACCTATACCTAAACAAAAACCACGGTTTCTTTCCATTTCCATATTAGGGTGACCAACCCAATTGCTAGCACTGCACCAGTTTATTCGCACCTTGGCAAAAAACATTAAAATAAAAGTTTCTGATTGTGGTTTTTAAATTTTCAGATTAAAAATATTTAGGGGAATTCATATTATTCACAATCGCAACCTTTCTAATCTGGAATGTTTTAAAATGACGTCAGTATCGTAGTTGAAAGATATCGTTCCGGAGTTTCCGAAGATTTTCGGCCATTTTGACTGATCGACGTTAAGGGTCAGTACTTACTTAATTATGATTTAACTGTAGTTTTATCTGAGTTTTAATAATATAATAGTTTTCAATTGATTTTCTAAGTATTATTAGTTACTAATTCAAAAAGTAAATGAAACTTTCCCGTTATTTCATTGCAAAACAAGGGGTGTCAGTATCTGGTTACAAAATTTGGAGATTCTCTTGTTTATCAACACTCCGAACCGATTCGATTCCCTAGCAGACTGGGAGTCTGTAGACGATCTTAACAAGTATGTGTAAACTGTCCATATTGTGGAGTCTAAATTCTTTAAGACTCATCACACGAAAAGAACCAAGAAGTTCTCTGACCATACTCTCAAACTGATGGAAGACAGACAAGAGACGAGAAATTTTAGTCGTCAGCAGACGCGGATGCGTAATGGTAGGTTAATAGGCAGATCTCTAAGGCAAGAACTCGCGACCTGCGGGCCTTGAATACCAAGTGTATTAAAGATACCATCTAGTGGAACAGAAGTTCCATTCCAAAGTGTCCGTGAGAGATCTATCTATCGGACAGAACCAGCAGCTGACGCGGCTGAGAACTGACGAATGCTGTCACGTTTCTTCTCCACCAGAGGTATGGAGAGAGATTGAAAAGTTCTATGGGCACGAAACAAAAATCATTCAGTGGACGATGGAGAGAGCTATGCTCGGAGTATCCCTGCGAGATCATATCAGAATTGAGGATATCCGTAAGAGAACCAAAGTCACGGACATAGCTCAGCGAAACTGAAGTGGAAATGGGCGGGCATATAGTTCGAAGAGCTGATGGTCGATGGGATCCCATGGTGCTGGAATAGCGACCCCGTACCGGGAAGCTAGGTGGAACGACGACATCAAACGAGACGCAGGGAGCCGCTGGATTCAGGTGGCGTAAGAGCGAGGCCTGTGGAAGTCCATGCAAGAGACCTTTGTCCAGCAGTGGACGTCTATCGTTTGATAAAGACTATGTTTTTTTTTTCTTATTAAATATGTAAGTGTGTTTGTTTTAAATATAATAAATATAAAAAAATTAAGTCACCTACAGTTACTATAATACTTTCCTTATATTATTTCGTAATAAAATCTATATTCTAAAAGACTTAGGTAGGTAGCCTAGCCTTTTATTTCCCTTAAACCCTATTAAAATCTGAGTGTTGATAATTGGATAATTTTGTGCCCATAACTGGTAACAAATGTGCGAATAATTGGGGAATGGGTCATTTTTCAATCTTATTTAAAATTCTAGTTGATTTAGACAAAAATATTTCAATATCTTCTTTAATTATATATTTTATTAAACAAGTAACCTTATGACTACAGTGATTTATAGGATTTGGTTAAATTTTTATTTAAAAAACATATTTGAAGTTAGATAAACTCTTAAAGTGCCCATAATTGGGTCTGCCACCCTAGGTACGTCAAACACCCTGTCTGTGGTTTTTTTCGACACTCCTAATAGGTGTATAATCTGTGGTTTTTGACTTTTGGTTAATTATTATCACAGAAAAGATAATTATTATATATTTATAAAGGAACCCTAACTCAAGAGAAACAAGAGAATATATTTGAATATAATCACTTCGTGTACCTATAAACGGTTATTTACTGATTATTACTAAGTATTAATACGGTGGATAACTTTTCGGAAGTTCAAAATTTTGTTAAAGTTAGATTTATATACTTGAAGAAGTAAAATAGTCAATAAAACTTTATTATAAACGAAGTGCACCGTGCAAGACAATAGTTATGTCTTTGGACACCGTACCGAAAGATTTACGAGGCCTCAGGGCTTGCCTTGTATGTTCACTGATAAAGGTAATAAAACAGCGTAGGTATTTTAAAAATCATGAGAGCTTAGTAGGTAGGTAGGTAGGTTTCGATGTTCCATACGGAGTAATGTAACTAATGTAACATATTATTTTTTCTATTTTTAGACTTTCGATCAGTTTGAATATGATGGCTGTGATAACTGCGACGAATTTCTTCGGATGAAAAATAATAAAGACAATGTTTATGACTGCACTAGTAATAACTTTGATGGGTAAGCAATATTCTCCACACTACAAATTATATGATGATATAAATACAAAGTGTCTGTCTGTTCCCTTTTCACTGTGCAGTGGTTGAAATAACTTGGCAAAATGTTATACTTACATAGAAAACTGCTCTCTGATTAACTGTATTTACTCAGTCAAAAGCAATCTTTGA
This sequence comes from Hipparchia sbordonii, assembly GCA_038048805.1. Lineage (NCBI taxonomy): Eukaryota > Metazoa > Arthropoda > Insecta > Lepidoptera > Nymphalidae > Hipparchia > Hipparchia sbordonii. The sequence continues at coordinate 8,815,429 of JBBIWI010000008.1, read as the reverse complement.
ACTAAATCGCTAGGTCAAAACTCTAAAGCTATGCTTTATAAAAGACACTGTTTCACTTTAGTTAAGTTTGTGTACAATACATCTTTTCATATTATGATAATTTATTTATTTGTTTTTTTACAGGATGATTGCAGTTATGAGTCCTGAAGATAGTTGGGTATGCAAATGGCAAAGAATCAGTAAGTTGTATCTTTAGTATCATATAGTAGTAGTAATATAGTATTATACCTACTATATAGTCTAATGCAAGCTGTGGAAGTGTGTGTGTTTACATCATTGCTATATTATCACAAAACTGTTGATTGCAGCAAGATTATACAAAATTGTTGTGATATTTATGGTGTCCTATCATTTGACAAATAATAAAATCAAATCTAAATAGAAACTAAACTTCTTAACTAAATAGTTATATAATACATTGTAAATTTTGTAAAATAATCTGTAAATAATTGGGTCCACATTGACCCCAGATGGTGCCAGATGTCCCCAGAAGACTGGCTCCATTGCCTCTTTGGATGCCAATATTTTTTGTCCTAATACTATTAAATCCAAATACCAATAATAATTTTAAAATTACAGGCAGGTTTTGCAAAGGAGTTTATGCAATATCAGTCTCAGGCCGCCTTCCTGCTGGTGTTATTAGAGAAATGAAGAGTCGCGGGATTGCATACAGACCTCGAGACACCAGCCAAAGATAAGAAACAAAATTATAATAAAAGTTATTATTTTAATTTAATTTAGAATAACCTAAAATATATCTTATTTCTTAATTTGTAGTTTTAATGAAGAGCCTGGCAATGTCTAACATGAGGTAGGTTCTAGGTACCTACCTAATGATAAAATATTCTATATTTCTTTAAATCTTTATTATAACTGATGTTTTAATTTAAAGGTTTCTATAATTAACCTAAGAGTAAAATCACACTTAAAAAAAGACAGATGTATGTCGTCACCTATATTTAATTTGAGTACCCTTGAAGGCAAGAGTGCAACCGCCAAACTCCAAGACCGCTAGACCTCAGTGCTATCCAGTATGGATTGTCAAGCAAAAGCCTATTTTAAATTTAAAAAAATGGATCTGAAAATGGCTGTGATAATGATGTGTACATGTCCATACAGTAATATCCACTTTCAATGGAATTTATGCTGACAGGTGTGAAAGAAAAATAAAATATGAAAAAACTTCATATTATTTTTATTAAAAAATAAATTATGGAGCTGATTTCACCAACATAAAATAAGTCTTATCCGAGCATTATTTTGGCAGATTTTCAATACAAAACTGTCAGATAACCCAATTTATTCCTGCATTAAACTGAGGAACCGTTAAACATCACTCAACATTGATGAAATCAGCCCTTATACTGAAATCTATAAAGGGTACTCTCACTCTGCTCACACTCAAGACAGAGTTTAAATGAGACAGATTTATGTCAGAGCACATTTTGTCTCGTTTTAACTCTATCTTGAGTTTGAGCTAAGTCAGAGCACGCTCTATAGATCTTACCATAAGAGAATAAATAAAATTAATATTCTTATATCTAAATTTTAAATCCACATTTTAAACATTATCACTAAAATATGCCAAGCTAAATGCAAACCATAATAGTTTTTGTAAATAATTATAACCTGTGATAATAAATACATGAAAAATGCTACCTATATTATAGAAATGCATGTTGGTAGGTATTTGACTTAGATTTTGACCTAGTTTCTATAATCTAAAATATTTCATCTACATTTTTAGTCTAAAAATTATTGCCATGACATTAAAATGTTTATTAATAATATTAATAGGAATTGTAGGGCTCTAAGCATCTATTGCATGATCACCACCAAAGTTTATGACTGTTTTTGTATTGGAAAAGTTAGTTTGTATTAGATGATGACCTACTGGAAATTTGTCAAACCATCTAACATTCATTGAGTTTATTTTTCCGTTAGAGCTTGCATGGCAATGGTGAAATAGGCCTTAGGCTCACAAAATATACTATAGACCCCATCTTAAGGATAAAATTGCATTCAGCAAAAACTAGTTGAGACATCCATTGGTACTAATTCTGTTGTATACAATCTCTAAACTGAAATACAACACAGGTCTAAAAATACTGCTTACTTTTCCACAAGGTTTGAAAAGGTACATTACTCTGAAAAAACAACTAAATGACTTTGCAATATTGGATAGAATAAAAAAAAATTTGTTAGACTTTGCAATACTTTATGTAGTTGTTGTATCACTTTGTGAAATTGGCTCAAATACAAGCTATTTATTGTTGAGATTGTATACAATGGAAGTGGCAACATTATCAAATAGGCAATCTAAGGGTAAAGTTTCTGAAAGAAAATTCTTCATCCGACTTTCTTTGGGGTCTACTTCATTTCATATCAGCATCTGAAATGCCAAGATGAAATGCATTCCACAAAATTATTGGACTAAAAGTGCAAAGGAGACTGCAAGTTCCCATCTGTCAACTGTGGTTGTCCGATGGAGGTGCCTTAAATTCGCTTTCAGTCCCCAGAACATCCTTGTCTACTTCTTTGAAATCAATGTTTTGTTGTTTCATTGCCTTCTGAAAATATTTAAATAATTTGTATTAATGCTGTGCAAGGTATCTAAAACAATTATATAAAATAAAGCCAATAGTCCCTTACCTACTCTCTGGTTGGGTTTTAATGCTGTCTCACAATGAAAGTGAGGGATTAGACAGTACATCTGCAGTTGCACATACCTACTTGTGCATTTTAATATCTCCTACTTTTTGCAAATCAGGACAATCAATCAATCAAATCAGGAGAAGTTTGGCCAAAATTTGTTTAGGACATTAATTATATTGCAATATTCAATTCAATTGCAACTAATCCTATTCACCTAATAGAAATATTTAAAACTATTGCTTTTTTATTTGATGACAAGATAGTCCTTGACTTCAATCTCACCTGATGGTAAGTGGCGATACAGTGTAAGATGGTAGCGGGCTAATTGGAAGGGATATGGCGGTGTACTCGTACCCCTAATCGGTTTCTACATGCCATTGTGAACGTTGAAACAACTGAGCGGTAAGTCCTTGACCGGTAGGGTGGTAACTAGCCACGGCCAAAGCCTCCCCCACCAGTCCAGAGACAATTTAGAAATTATAATTTGCCCCCACCGGGAATCGAACCCGAGACCTCCCAGTTACAAGACCACTGCGCCAGGGAGGTCGTTAAACCTCGCTCACAAAACAAATTTTAATGGTTAATGATTTCGAAATAACGAAATTGTGACTAAAGAAAGCAAGATGTGTTCATGTAACCTATATATCACCTATTATACTGACGAAGTAATCATATTGTAGTTTATAGAATACCTTCACACATTCTTGGTAAACTTTGAAAATTCCAGCACATACAGAGTCATCATGATCGCCTTTTAGAAAGCGCTCCGAAAACCATGAATTAAAACAATCGTCGTATTTTTTCTTCAATTCAGTACACTCTTCTCCGATACTGTTCATGGTAAGCTTTGATTATATAGGTAATAAATTAGAGCTTAAAATTAGTGAAATTATGAAATCGAAGAATCTTCAGAATCACTTCAAATCCTTTTTAGTCTTTGGTTCAAATTAGGGATGGCGATTCGAGATCGATTAATCGAAGAATCGATTTTTGGCGCCAAATAAATCGATTTTTTAAATCGATACGCAACACTGGATCGATTCAATGAATCGATATTTCACACTAGAGAATCGAAATTCGATTTTTTCTATTCACGAGTGTGCCTAGTTTAATAGTAATAAAAAAGTCTCAGTTTGGTTATAGGTGTCATTCCGTGCCTAATTGCGGTTCCACCCAAGTTCACCGCAATTAGGCACGTAGCCACTTTATGAGCAAGTGTGTTGAAAAAATAATTGTGATTATCGAATTCCCTGAGCTAAAAAACTCCCTTATTTTACTACAAAGTGATCGTTTAATATGGTATCTTGTTTTTCATAACATAGATTTATATTTACATTGTAAATGCAACTTGAAAAAAGATCGATTTTTTGGAAATCGATCTTTTAGACCTCGATCTTTTTATGAATCGATTATTCAAGGTACGATTCAAATCGATTTAAAAATCGATCTTTTTCGGAAAGAATCGCCATCCCTAGTTCAAATCACAGAGAACTTTTTTTTTTTTTAATAACTGGATCGCAGACGTAGACAGAGAAGGCAATAGACGAAGGTACTGTGTAACCGCGACTGAAATAGAGATAACATGACGTAACGATGACGTCACATGACAAGTTTGAGTTTAATGTTGCCACAATAACTGCACTCCCCTGTTACCCCAAATTAGATGGAAAATTCTTCCCAGGATTTTTAAATAAAACGACAAAACAGATGCTGAATTGTTTTATTTTTTAAATAACATACCTACACATATAAGGTTGTCTGGGAGAGATATACCTATTAGGGTAAGCTTCTATTTTTTACATATATCTTAATATTGTGTGCAATAAAGAATAATAATATTAAAAAAAGTATTTTAAAAAAACCGACTTCAACCACCACTTAAAAGTATAAAATAATTTTAGTTTGTACACGTATTGCGGTTGAAGTCGGATTTTTAAAAATATTTTTTTTATATTAAAGTTTTTTAGTGTAGTTTCATAGGACCAATTCACTAGATAATTTTTTGATCCTTAAAAAAAATATTGAAATGCCGAATAGAAATTTAGCATATGTGAGTCATTTTGAAAAAAAGATGCATGTAACACAAAGGAATATTTTTTTTCTTTACACAAGTTACTAGTAAGAATGTTACACAAAATAATTTGTAAAGAACAGTTTATAATTTTCCTGCAATCGAGTAATGCTATTGAATTAAAAGCAACAAAAATTGTATATTTAGTCATCAAAATCATCATGAATGAAATTAACAGTATATTCCTTTTTTCAGGCAGTCGTATAAAACTGCAACTTTTCATAGTTTAAGTTAATAATTATTAAAAAAAAAACATAAAAGTCTGCCTCTAGCTATTTAAAAATGGCTTTAAAAATTAAGAACTTTGCAAATAAAATAATTCTTAAGATCGCTAACAGTTCTCGACTGGTCGTTGGACATTCGAACGAAACTTCAGGATAATTCAGAACAGTAACCGACACTATCTTACTGAATACACTTTAATCATCGCCGACATATATTATGTAGTATCCATCATCTTTCTTTTCTTTTCTCAAAATATTCATTTCTTCCATCACGACCTTATTTTGTTTCAACAAAAATTTAAAAAAAAAATTGAAAAAGTAGCCAAAGTAACCCGCCGTTACGGTATGTCAGAGGACATTACTAAAAAAACCTATCTCCGTGCCAAATTTTAACCATATCGGTTTAGTGTGGCGTGATTGAGTAACAAACATCCATCCATACATACATCCAAACTTTCACATTTATAATATTAGTAGGATAGGGAAAATCGGGACATTGTATAGGTACCTAAAGCTGGCAACACACATAGATACTAAATTTTTCTTATAACTGTCAGTTTGTTTCGCACAAAAGTGTGGCGACCTTGAAAAAAACTGGTTACACGATGAGGGACAAAAAATTGGGTAGCTGCGTCTCTGTTTATCACATTAGTAACTTTATTTCTGCTCTCTTTTTAGTGTGAGTGAGAAAGAAATCGTCACTGGCTCTATGTCTTCTCTCTCTACGATCGCAGAGAACAGAGATGGTTAGCACCCAAGATAATATAATCACTTCGTTTGGTAATTGGTAGGTACCTACCCACAGTTGGTACCTACCTAGCACAGCACCAGAGACCAGGGTAATTTTTTTTTAGGTACCTACTTGACAAATGACATCATGTCACAACCACACAACACTATTTTTTCATCAGAACCTAGTGTTCGTGGTCTATGATCAGAACCTCAGAACCTGTCAGCAACGTATATAAACTTCACATCATAGTAATCTGTGCTTCACTGTGAAATGTGAATAAGAGTAAAAACTTCAAACTTTTGTTTTTAGGTTAAGTCATAACTCAACTCACATCTTGTGTATCTTGTATATTTTTAATAAATTAATTTCAGCCCTCTGCTTGTAATATGAGTGATATATTGAAAGACAATCGTTTTGCGAAGTATCTAAATGACCCACGATACAGACAAATACCGAAACATGAGAGGAAGGTTAAAATAGATAAAAGATTTCAGTCTATGTTTAGTGATGAAAAATTTAAAGTGAAATATACAGTGGATAAACGAGGACGGCCTGTGAACGAAACATCTACTGAAAATTTACGTAAATATTATGATCTAGATGAGTCCGACGATAGTACGGATGAAGAATCAGTAACTCATGACGATGAATCAAAAGTACAGAACATCGTCAGTTTACAAGCAGAAAATGATACACAGCCGGGCCGTTTCGTCAAACGGATGCCCAGTGTTGACGAAGATAAAGAAAAAGACAAAATTGTCGCCAATTTTAAAAATGATAAATTAATCAGAGGAAGTTTGGACGTTAAAACTAAGAAACGTTTGTTAGACTTAGACATAGATTATGCCCGTGGAGAAGGTATCTCATTAAGCTTACTATATTTATTACATCATTATAATCTCTTCTTCTTTATCAACCGATAGATGTCTACTGCTGATCAAAGGTCTCCTGCATGAACTTTCATATGCCTCTCTCTTGCACTGCCTGTAGGCTTGATTCTGGGCTGCATGTAGTTCTTTTTTATCAAATCATTAATATCATTCAATTATCATAGTTATCTACATCAAATGTTTTGCTGAAAAATTCTGTTTCATTTGTTTTAAAACATATTGTAAGTTTTGCTGTGAATTCAACATTCAAAATCCAACATTATTGACTTCATGAAAATACAAGATTTGACTGCCAATTCTGATAACAGGTTCTATTGAGAAGAATTAACAAGTAACTCTGGTTGCTCTTTTCAAACAAAATTTGACAATAATTATGTAGCTATTATGACAAAATATTACACTTTTTTGTGAGCATTGATGCAAAGCTGACACTTGCATGCAACTTTCTCTGCAGGAATAACCTAGCTACTTGCACTTGTGACATGGATGGTGCAAAATGGGCAATAAACTTACTGACAAAATAAGCATTTTTTTCAAATATCTTGATAAAATTCTTAGTACATAATAATATAAACCCTTTGTCATACAATAAAATAAATATTTTATATTGAACTCCAGTATCCACGAAATTTTCTCATAGGGATTTCCACATGCTGCAGACTCGTGCCACCTATTTCCAACGGTTCCCTGAATCTCGTCTGATATCTTTGGTCAATATTTTAAATGGAATGATAACTCGGCTTAATTTTGTAGGTGTGCTACTAACAGACTCTTCTAGCGAGGAAGAGACCAGCGAAAGTGAGGCAGAGAGTGATTTGGAGCATGAGTGGGGAGAACTTGATGCTGATGCAGAAACAACAGAGGAATCTACTAGAAGGTAAATTTTTAAACAGGCAAAGCATGATGAAAAAACTATGTGAAATACAGTGCAAGTAAAAAAGGAGTTATTAATTAAATGTTATGGTCCGTTAAATAAATAAATCCGTCTGTTTAATCAAAATTTAAAATTCTATTTCTAACTATGAATTACCATAAGTTTTTCTCCATCCATGCGAAAAATCATATAAACTATAACTTTTATACACTATAGGCACACGCTTGACCATTATCACACCTGATGGAAAGTGACAATGTGGCCTAAATTGTAACAATTTTGCCTAGGAAATGCCTATTCACTCTTCTTGTCTAGATATCCAGATTAAAAGGGGCTGCAATGTCCTGTTGTGGGGGGATTGAAGGACAAACCAACAGATTTTTATATTTATATTAGTAGTAAGGATTTAATTGGCATAATTCGGTTTAACTTTTTTGTGTTGCAGGCTAGCTATCTGCAACATGGATTGGGACAACTTAAAAGCAACTGATTTAATGGTCCTTCTCAGTTCCTTCTTGCCTCCTGGAGGTGTGATTCATCATGTAACTGTTAGTATCATTGAATATTTTATACCACTGTAAAGTAACATAGAAGGTTACTTGTCTGTCGGTATTCTACAGGATTTTGTCTGGTGGGAGGCTTTGGCCGTGGCTAGTTACCACCCTACCGTCAAAGATGTGCCCCCAAGTGGTTTCGCGTTTCGGCACAATGGTGTGTAGACAGTGTAGGGGTATGGGTTGAATCTACACTACTGTACCCCTTCCAAGTATGTACACTACCATCATATACTGCATTGTTACTTACTATCAGGTGAAGTCAAGGACTATCTTCTATCTTAAATTAAAAAAAAATTTATAAACAAGCATTTATTAATATAAAAGAAAAAGTAAACTTTTCTTTTAAAACTTTTACTATCAACTTGTAACGTCATTACACAGTTTATATGATATAAAAGCTTGTTGCGAGATTTACGTGTGTAGATAAACAACTACTACTTAGTTTTAATTTCCGCACATTATTTGAGAAAAAGTACTATACAAGCCTTGGCCACAACTAGGCATTGATGGACTTACGTATGTGTACCTCGGTTTCGCCTCAGCCCACATTTACACGTTCGTCCATCGATGCCTCTTGCTGGCCGCTGCAGTAATGTAATATTACAGATATATCCTTCAGAATACGGTCTAAAAAGAATGCAAGAAGAGGATTTAAGGGGCCCTATTGAGCTGACTGAGGATAAGACAAATGAACGTGACCTCTCTGACGATGGTGGCAATGAAGAAGGTATCCTCTCTGCTTTAGAATAATTGAATTAATTTCTTTAAGTTTTTTTAATCTATATGAAGTAACTATCTGTAATTTCGTAATATACATATAAGGCTTGTATGAGTATGTGAACAATTGCTTAACATACTCGTATCTTTTTGTTTGTGTCTAATAATAATAATCGTTTTTCAAATATCAGCCAAGATGAACTTACAATAGTGCAACGGGTGGGGATCAAACCTGCGACCTTTCAGTTTTCCGTCCATACCGTAATTGTTAGGCTATTGACGCTTTTAAAAATCATAATTACTTTTTACAAAAAAAAAATATTGAACCGACGATAGAAAGAGAATAAAATACAAATATTTTTTAGTCTTACTAAATAAGCCCCTAAACTAATGTAAGCAACTAATTTTGAGTCGGCGACAAACTTGTGGAAGGAAGTAGAATTTCTTTTTTAAATTTAAATGGAACCAACTTCGAGGTTAGACGCTGTCCATTAAAAAAAGAATCATCAAAATCGGATGACTCTGCGAAAAGTTATGCGTGGTGATACATAAAAAAAATTTATATGGGTCGTTCTACTTTTCTACCGACAATGAAACGACGTTTTTCTGTTTTTTTGGTTTTTGAACTATCTATAATTGTGTTTTATGTGTGGGATTTAAAAAAAACTACATCTGTGTTTTCATTAGTACTAATTAAAGTTTCCTTCCTAGCTAATATTGATTCTTTTTTAATGTTGGTTTTTGAAAAAATAATGTGACAGAGTGGCCTTTTTCTGTAGAGACAACATTTCAGTTTACCACTCTGTCACGGCATTATACGGAAAACGAACGTATAAAATATGCTGGTTCGAGAACATGAAAAATGACATAATATTAATAGATAAGAAAAATATGGACGTTTATTCGAACCGAATAAAAAACCGTTTATATTAATACTCCAACGAGATGCCATAATAAGAAGAAAGACAGACTATTGTCGGTAGAAAAGTAGAACGACCCATATACGCGATGAATTGAGAACCTCCTTTTTTTTCGTTGGTTAAAAATAAAGCAAAACTACGTTTGTATGGGAACTCGGAACTTAGGAGAAACTTGAATAATTTTCAGGGTCCACATACCATATGGAGAAGCTCCGTAGGTATCAACTGAACAGGTTGAAGTATTTCTACGCAGTAGTGGAGTGCGACTCGGTGGCGACTGCAGACAAGCTGTACAGCGAATGTGATGGCATGGAGTATGAGAGCAGTGCCACCAAACTTGACATGAGATTCGTACCGGATGACGTCACCTTTGACCAGGTGAGGGAACTGTTTAAAAACCGGCCAAGTGTGAGTCGGACACGAAGGGTTCTGTACCATTGTAACAATGATTGTTAAGGTTGAAAAAATCAAGTTTCTTGTATGGGTACACTCCTTAACTTTTTTTTTATTATTTTTTCTAATAGAGGCAATAGAAATTCAAGTAAGTTGAAAACTTCAGAACCTATTACGGTTTATGAGATACAACAGCCCGCTGACAGATGGACGGACGAACAGACAGCAGAGGCTTAGTAATAGGGTCATGTTGGCACTCTTTGGCTAAAAATTATTGCTATACAGAGTGCACTAGATGATGCCCGCGACTTCGTACGCGTGGATTAAGGTTTTTCAATTCCCGCGGAGTCTAATTTTCTGGGATGAAATGTAGCCTATGTATTAACCCTGGGTATGAGCTTATCTTCATTCCAAATTTCAGCCAAATCGCTTAATTCGTTGTGGCGTGAAAGAGTAAGAAACATACGCACGCCCGCACGCACACACATACACACGCACACATACTTTCGCCTTTATAATATCAGTGTGATGTTTAGTGTTATAGCTAATTGCCTTAAATAAACGAATTATTACACTATACGTATATTATTAAATGCTGCAGCATATTTGTGTCATTTTGGATTGAAATTATCGTGTTTCAGGAAGCTCGCGAAACGTGCACAAAACTGCCGGATCTGAGTAAATACAAGCCTCGGCTGTTCACGACGACGGCGCTGCAGCAAGCGAAGGTGGACCTGACGTGGGACGCCACCAACCCCAAGCGCGCGGAGCTCATCAAAAGCGCACTCGATGGAAAAATCGATGATCTAGATCTCAAAGAATATTTGGCTTCCAGTTCTGACGGTATGTTTTCATACAAACGTATTTTTTCTATTCTCAAACAAAAAAAAAAGAGACCTCATAATGTCTCTTTTTTGGAACGAAGTTCCTTATCGCGCGTTGTGAAAGGGGGCTAGACGGAAAAAATTCTTACGAAAAGTTGTCACGACACTTTTTGCTATAGTTCTCTCTCATGTTTCTCTGTCTGTCTCACTCTCTCTTATAGAAAGCAAGCCAGATATTATATGTGTTTCCAAAACACACAGCATTGATTGGAAGAAGCATCCATAGATTCTACCTGAATAGTACATGCTAGCTTACTTTACCTGTGTCTCTTGCACTTATCTGTACCTTTCACGCCACAGCAGAGCGCGCCAAATGTAATGTCAACCGCGCATCTGTCAATGTCAAGTCATAGCGTTTGTAGATTTTGCCGCAAAAACATGCAAACTTTAAACGTAAAGAGAAATTAATTAAATTTAAGCGAGTTAAGCTGTTTTTATAGTGAGTGAGTGTTGCTTATTATTCCTGGGCTGTGTTTACAAGAATAGGGGCCCAACCCGCGCGAAAGGAATAAGCTAAGTCGCGTCAGTGAGAGATCGGACGCCGCTGTTTCGAACGAAGTGTGTCATCTCGACATTACTCTGGTAGTTCCAGTGAAGGTGTCTCTGTTTCATCTTCGGAAGATGAGCAGGGGTATGGTTCATCACCACCCAAGAAACGCCGTAGATTTGATAAGTTCGCACTACCCGTGTGTCTCGGGACCAAAGGGTCGATTCTGTAATAAACCAGGTAGGATTTATTTCTGGCTATTTAATCCAGTTTCTGCATTAAGTACTACATTATGCTGCTGCCAATCAAGATTCACTAAGCCGAAGTATCCCTGCCCCCACTACCAAGAAAGACCAAAGTTCACAATCTTCATTTCTGATTAATCTTTGTATGAGCACAGACAGGTTTCAGTTGGGTGATTATAAACTGACTTTGTTGAAAGGAGGATTATTCCCTGTTCAAAAAAAGAAAGGCTTAGAAGGAATCAGTTTCAGCATTTTGAAACATAGGCCGTGAAAGGCATGCAATACAAGTCAACATTAGGGGGTTATTCGGTATGTCCAGGTTTTGTATCACTTAAAGTAAATGAAAAGTTGTGTGATTTTAACAAAACAAAGATTATTTAGCTTCTGCTGAAAGTAGGTTAGCAGTTTTGATTATTGCCGAATTAGAGCAGCAGGAATTATTGAATCAGGGTTTGCAGGAGCTACTTAATTAGACTGCTGGGAACCCTGGTAACTTAAATTCGTCAAGTCTTCTTGAGAAGGTGTTGACACTGCTGGGATCAGTTTCCCCTCTTCATAAATAATCTGAAAAGATGATGCAGATAATGTGTGACAAGCCTTGCAGCTAGTTATTCAAGGCATGTAATTAAACAGGCTTCTATTTAATAGCAATATTCACCTCTAAAAATATACATGGTCCTCTAAATTACTAAGTGAGCCACAATCAATGTGCCTCTGAAAAATACTGTTTTAGCCACTATACATTTTGAATATAAGCTTCTATAAATACAATTCAGCATAATAGCACAGCAACAGCAAGTGATAGGTATGTACGTAACTAAATTAAAAAAAAAAAAAAAGATAATTTTTTGACTTAGGTAGGTTTAAAATCCCAATAGAACCTAAGTGCCCGGCCTACGGCCGGGCACCTGCATTTTTATGTATAACCCTAACCTAACCTAACTTGTATCTGTGGCTGAGTTAGTAAATTGGATGGCGATGTATTAATCTGTTGGCCAAGAAATAAAAATTGTGGCTCTTTAATTTATGCTTTCTTTGGAATATTTTGTTGCTATTGTGAAAAAGGTGAGTTAGTTTATTGGAAGCTACATCATTTCTCCGTGGCTAAGTTATAAAATAGCTAGGTTTGGTGGCCAAAAAGTCTGCAGCTCGACTTGTTATAACCCGTTATTCAATCGCTGGGAGGGTCAAACATTGCTGAATAACCTAGAATACATAGAAGATTTTTAAGAAGTTTTCAATTAAAATAGCTTTTGATGTTTATTATATATTTTTCCAATTAACAAAATTGTTTAGGTACATGATACACAGATTTTATTGAGAGTATACCACAGAGAATAATTGCTCCATTTTGCAGATAGCCATAGAACACATGATGGTTATATAGTATTCTTTGACTGCAGTGTTGCCAACCCTTAACAAATATGCATAATTATCGCATACAGAAGGGAAAGGCAGTGTGACCAACGTAGGCGATTTATCGCCATTTAGGCTACTCAAAACAAGAATCGGCGACGAAAAAATCCGAAAGGCGACTGGTCGCTTTTTAGGCTACTTCATAGGGACCATGGCTATTTCAATTACCTAGCCAAATTACCAAAATGTCGTCGCAAACTTATCTGTTTGCGTTCATTAAATCTACTTCGACACATTCCGTTTCCGAACAAACTTTTATTCTTATTATTTATTTTGAAATAATGATTTGATTGAGATTGAGTTCGAATCCCGCTGGCCTCGGAATTTTTGATATGTATTTATAAATCTATTAGGATATTTCCCTTAAGTGTAGGGTAACACTTTAATAAATAATAAAAAAAATCATATTATATTTTGGCGTTTGGGCTACTTTAGGCTACATCAGACATCAACTGAAATTCGGCTACATTAGGCTACTTAAGTTGTGAAAAATGGCGACCTTAGGCCTTGTGTTGTTGGCAGCACTGGGGAAAGGATAACATTGCTTAAGACCCATTTCAAACTCCAGTTTGGAACTCCCGCTTCCTGTCCAAGATGACCTGACCAAATCTTTTCAGTATGGTCTCAGGCAGACGTGGTAGAATTCCTACAAGAAGACAAGACAATTGGATGTTGGAAATAGACCTACAACAGGCCTATTTTTATCTGCCTATTGCAGAGGTCACACCGTCGCTTTCAAAGGATTCACTAGACCAATAAAATATTTCTATTGACCGCATTCCCCTTTGGCCTATTATCTGCCGCCCCCCTTTTGCTGCTTTGTCCAATTGGATCGCAGAAATCTTGCGTGCAAAGGGGATGAGACTGTTTGTTTGCACGATTACATCGTAGTGAACCAGGCCAAAAAATATTGCAGCATCGGGTCTCGGAGACCATCAATATTCTGGAGAGCCTTGACTGCCATGTAAATTACCAGAAGTCTGGGATAACACCCTTTTAGTACCCCTCTAGTACTATGTACTAGTACTATGACCTTACCTCCAAAGAAGGTAGCTAGCATAGGAGAGGTTGTATCAAGGATCATAAAGAGGATCTTGTACACTATAAGAGATTCAAAAGGTGTTAGGACTCCTGAATTTTGCCAACTAAGAGATCACTTCTTGACCACAGTCGCATCGGATGCGGGCTGGGGTGCTCACTTGAATGAGAAATATCTAACAGGCAGGTGATTAGTACCCCTAGAACGTTGGCACTCTTAAATAAAGGAGCTGTTTGCAGTGTGTGGTGCACTACTACAAAAGACTTCCTCAGGACATGCACACACAGACAACGTAACACTTGTGGCATAGGGAACGAGGGCGGACTTCGACCCTTAGCCCTGCTCGGATTAATGATAAGGCTCCGGGAGCTTAACAAAGCATTACACTATCGGCGGCGTACCTCCCGGGGAGGTACAATGGCATAGCCGACCGCCTGTTAAGAAATCGACCAGTGCCGGAATGGTACTTGTTGCCCCCGGCCTCGGAGGCCGTATACAGGTTTTGGGGCATACCAGAAATCGACTTATTCGCTTCAAAAGAGGCAGCTGTAGTAGATCACTACACTATGTAACATGGGACTCCAGATATGGGTCAGCCATTTTCTGTGAAGCGTGCAGTCAACCCTGGAAATTCGGTATTTCCACCAAACTTGATTTCATGGGTGCTACGCCAACTCAGCGCAGTGACAGGGATTTACCTAGTAATAGTGTCCCATTGGACGCAATGCTTTTGGCTAGCAGTCTTGAAGGCGCAAGCTCTCGCAGAACCAGTACCAAAAGAGGACCTGCACAGGAACCTGATAGACCTCGCAACAGGCAGGAGTCCTCCCCAGGTGGAGAAGCTTGAACTTCTAGCATGGAAGGTTGGGGGTGTATAAATAAGCTAGCACATTGGTCTCCACAGGAGATTCGAAAGCATTTTGTAAAGGTTGATTTGAATAAGAATTATTCTATTCTCTCAGGCGAGACTCAACATTAGCTACATATAAAGCGTCAATTAGACGTTGGGTTTCTTGGTGCGAGCTTAACTTTAATTGCTGGCATACTTAAACCAGCTACATGAACCATGATAAATTGGGTGAAAACAATTTTTTAGAGAGGTTGGAATAGAGGCATTTCCAGGCAGTTCATGAGTTGCTTCAAGAAGCCTTTTAGATAATAGACCTGTCGAGGAGATATTAGAGAGAGCTAATTGGAGGAGTTCCAAAACCTTTAGAAAGTTTTTATAGAAAAGGGTCTAATTTAAATAGTACTAATAAGGGGGATCAGCTGTGAGATAATTTCATAGTTACTTCATTTTTGTTCTTCTAGATTTCTAATATTGAGGCAGAAGAAAGAAGTTTAGTTAATTCAAAGAATAATTACAATATATCAGTGTTTATGCATTAGATTTTTCATCTAATCATATGATTTTTGCAGGAGAATCTTGATTTTTATTTTTAATAATATTCTTAAAATCTGTGCCTAGTTGGTGGGCCTGATTCCCACTGATTGAGAATTGAATTGAATTATAATATGCTTTAGAAGTTCTATAAGTAAGAAGAGGTTCCTACAGAAGTTTTGAGCTCAGTATAATGTCTTTGTAGAGAATTAATTAATTAGAAATTTGTATGAGAAGAACAGTGATTTTCTTTTATAAAAATTTTTGATCTTACAATATCTTAATAGTAGGGTGATTATTTTCCCTTGGATTTCTGTTGATTGTTGATTTATATAATTAATAGATGTTTTAGGTACATAACTACTATTAGTTGTACATGGGTAACAACTAACAAGATTTAATATTTTGTCTTTCAGAGCTGAAATAATAGGCCTAGAGAGATATAATTTTATATTTTTGTTTTCAGTATCACATAGCGTTTGTAGTACTCTTTCACCAGCAGATATCAAACAGATCTTCAATCAATGCTGTGTGTTTTGGAAACACATATAATATGTCTGTTTTGCATTCCAACAAAACAGTTATTATGTGTGTGAAAAAACACACAGCATTAGAGCAAGGTGCTTGCTGGTGATGATTGAAGACTATGACTTGACATTGACAGATGCGCGGTTGACATTACATTTGGCGCGCTCTGCTGTGGCGTGAAAGGTACAGATAAGTGCAAGAGACACAGGTAAAGTAAGCTAGCATGTACTATTCAGGTAGAATCTATGGATGCTTCTTCCAATCAATGCTGTGTGTTTTTTCACACACATAATAACTGTTTTGTTGGAATGCAAAACAGACATATTTTCATTTCTATTTCGCATTGAACTTCGTTCCATCCGGGTGTCCCTTGACACCTCTCAAGTTTTTTTTTTGTTTGAGAAAATAGAATTTTTTTTTTTTTTTAATAAACTTTTGCTAATACTTGAGTCATAGTATAGTTACCGACAAACTTCTTGGGCTACTGAGTAACACTGGATTGGCTGACCCGATATAAATGACAGCTCAATTATAAATGAATTTGACATTGAATACATTTGACATACGAATGTCTCTGGAACTAATAATATTATCTATGATTTCATAACAAACCTCTTTATATAATCGATGATTTATGAAATCATAGATTAACGCCTTACATTAACATTGTTAGAAAGCCTGAATAGCCCAACAGTTTGAAAATTGAAAGGTCGCAGGTTCAAACCCCACCCGTTGCACTATTATCGTACCCACTCCTAGCACAAGCTTTCCGCTTATTTGGAGGGGATAGGAGGATATTAGACAACTTCAGCTTGGCTAACATTCTTTAAAAAATAAATTAAATGCTTTTGTTTGTCCTACAAATATATTTATTTATTGTTTAGATGACAGTGCCAAAGAAGCCAAATCTGATATTGAAGATGGAAATGAAGACCCCATTATGAAGTACAAGATGTTATTGGATGATATTGAAAGTAAAGAGCAAAAGAAACAGAACAAAGACATGGAAATCGAGATCACTTGGGGGTTGGGGATTAAAGAAAAGGCTGAGGAACTGGTGAAGAAAAAGATTAATAAAGGTTTGAATATTTTATACATTATAGACCCACGTAACCACCAGCAGACCACCAGGTCAAGCACCAAATCAAAAAAAAGTTAGTGATGCCAATCACTAAAACACTCACAAACACTTTGAATAAGAATATTTTCGCATTAGTTTTAACAAAAATGCACTAAGTATAGCCATTTCCGACAATATTTTCTCAAATTTGAATCTGGTAAATTATATAAAAAAAAGTTTTCTCAGACATTTATTATTTTTGTGTTTTGATACTGATTTCAGGTATATAAGATATTTTCATTCTTTTCAGATGATAAGGATTTAACTCCTTTTGAAATGCTTTTACAAAAAAGAAAGGAGAAGAATAAAGAAAGAAAACTGAAAAAGAAAAATACTGTTGTACTGACAAAATCTGATTCTGGTGAAAGCTCGTCTGACGAAATACCTTCTGACATTGATATGAACGATCCATATTTTGCAGAGGAGTTTAAAAAACCAGAGTTCAAGAATAAGAAATCAAAAGCCAAAACACAATCTCAAAGAGATGACCACAACAGTTCAGGTGACGAAGAAAGAAGAAAGGCAGAATTGGAGCTCCTAATAGACGAAGATGATGCTAAAGAACATTTCAGCCTTAAAAAAATACAAGATGCAGAGAATATTAATAAGAAATCTAGAAGGAAAAGGAAACTCAAAGAAAAAATCAAAGAGCAGAAGGAAGCAGTGCCAGATTTCGAGATAAATTTGGACGATCGCAGATTCGCGGCGTTGTATGATTCGCATCTTTTCAACATTGACCCAACCGATCCCAACTTTAAGAGAACGAAGAACATGGAGAAACTTATTCACGAAAAATTGAAACGAAGACCGGCAGACGAGCCTGTGCCTGAAGTAATGAATAAGAAATCAAAGGAGGATGCAGAATTAAATGTTTTAGTAAAAAATATAAAACGAAAAACTAAAGATGTATTAAAAAAATAAAATGATTACTGTTGTTTCTTTTTAAAACTATATTCTCTCGGTTTTCTGCGGTCTTTGGAAGTCCATGCAAGAGACCTTTGCCCAGCTGTGGACGTATATCGATCGAAAGAAGAATTTATGGAAAGGAAAATAGATTTGCTTTTTGAAATAAAACAGCAGCATCAGTGTCAACAATATAATACTCCCTATATAATATATTGAAACAAATATTTGTACAGATATGTCACATTAATAATAATTATTATGAGACACTCAAGGCTTTCTTGATTTCTCTGCCCAGTGCAGCACCCAACGGCGGCGGCACAGCATTTCCAATCTGAAATAAAAATATTTCATCAGCAGGGCATGAAACCGTTTTGCCGCGGTATTATCGTACTGAGCCGAGCTTTTCGCTTATTTGAAGTGGAGAATTATATTAGCTAAAAATAAATTTTTGCGCGGGAATGAGTTTCATTATCCAAATTGGCAATTTCCGTCGTGCTGAAGCTATGTGCGTCACCTGTCTGTGTTTGTCCTGCACGGAGCCGGTGAAGAGGTAGGTGTCGCGGAAGCCCTGCGAGCGCGCGCACTCGCGCACCGACACCACGCGGTGCTGCGCGGGGTGCAGCACGCGGCCCTGCTTGCCCATCGGCTCGGGGTCCGTCACCGTCGTGCTGAAGCTATGTGCGTCACCTGTCTGTGTTTGTCCTGCACGGAGCCGGCGAAGAGGTAGGTGTCGCGGAAGCCCTGCGAGCGCGCGCACTCGCGCACCGACACCACGCGGTGCTGCGCGGGGTGCAGCACGCGGCCCTGCTTGCCCATCGGCTCGGGGTCCGTCACCGTCGTGCTGAAATAGCCGTCCCACGCGATGCGCCCTGGGCACACAAAGCGATATACATAGATCATTTCTTTTATTTATTTCTATCATGGGATGTCATCAATGGATGTGCAAATCCTAACGTTTGATTAAAGAGCCCCCAGATCTACTCATAGTTTACGGACTGATCGCAGATAGAAGAGAGAGAGGAGAAAATAAAAAGTCTTTTATTTTTCCACGAAACATTTACAAAAATTCGCTTACTAAGTAAGTAAATCTAAAAAATCAAAAATATAAGTGGCCATGGAAAAATAAGGCACCCGCTGAGCACAAAGCCACAGCTGCAGCGCTGGTTTTCACGGAGAACCCAAGTGTCCATAGACGTGATTCCGTAACCTTTAAATAAACTATAACTACAGCTACCTACCACAAAAGTTGACAAATACACAAATTAGCTTACAAAAAATAATTATTATTATTAGAAAATAATATAATTAATGAAACGAAAATAAAATAATAAGTGCCGCTCTAACGCCGACTTACTAAGATGTAGGGACGTAACAAACAAAAAAAAATTGATATGATGAAATATGTACTTCCCAATAATCTTTAAAGATTCTCCCTTATGTTGGGTGATATTATACTATCTACTAACGGATCGACGGGATTTTTGCACGAGCGCTTGGGAAGTGACATGATGGGCTACTTTTTGTCCCGAAAAAACGAAGATACCGACATACCGTAGAGGCCGGCCCAGTTGTTGTGCCGGTTGGCGGTGTGCGGCAGGCACCAGGGGATGAGCGTGTTCTCCTGCTTGTCGGCCGGCGAGCACGCGCCGCCCGCCGCGCACGCGCACACGCCGCGCAGCGCGCCGCGAGACGACCGCCCGTTCTTCTTGTCCTCGTAGCGGTACTGCAGCACCTGCGAGAGTCGTGATATGGAATATGCGTGAAATCGGACTCAAATATTTTTTCTGTAATCTTTATCGACACGAAATCATATTCGAACTATCAATTTTTTATTTCTATACTCTTAATTACATAATTTAATGAACCCAAAACATGCTCGGAATATTTAAAATTTTAAAATGTGGTTCGAACGAAATATGGCGTCAAAAACATTTGTGCATGCTTATTACGTATTGTGATTGCCCGTCACAATTGTTATACGATGCGCGACGTCAGCTAAGCCAGGCAATACACGTCAGGTTTTTTCATCCGATTGTCTGATCCGGTAGCCTAATCAGGCTACCGGAAGGCGTTGAAGCCATTACTTTGTATGAACAGTCAATACACGTCCGATCCGGTGGCCGGATCGGACGTCCGAGTCGGAAACGGGCGCGAGGCGTTTCCGACTCGGACGTCCGAGTCGGAAACGGGCGCGAGGCGTTTCCGATTTTACTGTCGGTCCGATTGTCTGAAGGCGCGGTCTACATACTTCTAGTATGAGACAAAATAGACATCCGGTTATTCCATCCGATTTTGCCAGTCAGGGTTCCCAACTTAGGGCTTTTAGCCCCAAATTTAGGGCGGAATATTGCTTATTGGGATTTTTAGGGCCCAAAAAATCTAGCGCTGACACTGTGTGGACGCATCGTTGTGGTTCGAATAATGAGCGAAAATTATGAAAAAAAAAAATAATAAAATAAAATAATTCATAATAATAAAATTATTATTATTATAAAATAATTCATAATAATAAAATTATTATTATTATGAATTATTTTGGATGTTTTAAATAGAAATGACTCTCAGTAAGTCTTGTCAAATTGATTGGATGAATCCAATAGCGACGTTTTTTCTTCTTTCTCTTTCCTCTCTTTAAAATTTCTGTGGTGGTGTCGTGTGGTGCGGGTTGTTACGTTCCCTCAAATATGGTTGAGCGAAGCAATGGCTGGATCCTGCGTCATGCTCGTGAACGGGTGCCACCAACGGGAATGGGTCTGCTTTTGCCTGCCTGTCTTAACATGTTTTGCATTTTTGAAACTTTATTGTGGAAACACTGCATATTATATTCTATTTCGATTTATTGTGGAAACATAGCATAGCATTGTTACCTATTGTAAAAAAAAATTTTTTTGAAAAGAGCGACCGCCGAGTTTATTGCTGGCTCTTCTCTGGCTGGCAGAAACGGCATTCCGAACCAGTGGTAGATTCATTGACGATTCAAAAGTACTTGTAAAAGTTTATTTGAATAAAAAATATTTCTATTTCTATTAACTCGTCATCTATCTTCTTTTCTTCTGCTTTGCTCCAAACGCAAGCACTCGGGATGATAGCTCGGGAACGACTGAGTTCAGAAAAAGCCTGACGGAAAAATCGGATGTGTATCGAGTAAATACGATCCGGTAGCCTGATCAGACAATCGGAAACAAAATCGGACGTGTATTTCCAGGCTAAAATGTTTTGATAGCGTGGCAACATAGCGGCGCTTCGGCCGAATCGAATGACAGTTTTACAATTAATTAATGTACATACAGTATGTAGGTTCGCAAGTGAAACTTCATAAGTGTAGTAACGATGGACAAACCTTGCATTTGGTTCCATCGGAGAGCGTAACGGATATGTTGGGTAGGTCGCGCCAGTCGGAGCCGGGCGTCGTGGGGATGCGGGCGATGCGCGCCTGGATCAGCGGCGCCATGTTCTTGCAGATGTGGTCGCGCAGCCGGGCGCTCTCGTCGCGGCTGCGGACTAACCGCTGGAAGTGCGTTTCGGGCATCGAGCCGTACTCTATTTCGATTTTGTTGGCGCCGTTGCATATCTGAGGCAAATCGCTCATCGCGTCTTGGATGGTACAGGTCCGCCTCGGGGCGGATTCGTCCCACTGGATGTTTGTCGAGAAGCGCTTCCCGTCGATGGTGGTGGTGAGCGAGCAGGCGCGCCGGCTGAACACGTGCGTGGGCTCCGGGTAGGCCGGCAGCCGGTGGCCCGGCGCCGCCGCCAGGATGATGAGCCGCCGCCGCGTCTGCGGCACGCCATAGTTGCCGGCCTGCAGCACGCCGAACGTGCACTGGTAGGCCATGTCCAGCAGCGCGCGCAGCGTGAGCTTCAGCACCATGCCCTTCTTGAACGCGACGAAGTTGCGGACGTTCTCGAGGATGAAGTACTTCGGCCGGTAGTAGTCGCAGAAGGACAGGTAGGACGCCACCAGCGAATTCTTGAAGTTGGAGTACTCGCGCGAGTTGAAGCGGTTCATGCCGGAGAAGCCCTGGCAGGGCGGGCCGCCGCACAGCAGCTCCACCTCGCCGCGCGCGGGCAGGCGCAGACCGCCCGCGCTGTGCGTGGCGCCCGCCATTGCGTCCTTGAGCAGCGCGTTGCAGTCCTCGTTGAAGACGACGCAGTTCTTGTTGTTGAGGGCGTAAGCGTGCGCCGCAGCCTCCAAGTTCTCGACGGCCCACTTGCACTCCGCGACGCCGGAGCGGTGCAGGCCCTCCGACAGGCCGCCGCAGCCGGCGAACACATCCAGAGTTCTCAGAGGTCTCACGTATTTCTCCACAGGCTTAGCGACGCTCGAGTCCAGCGGTTTGCTCGACTTCCCTTTTCCTTTCCCCTTATCCTTGCCCCGATCCCCGCGACCGACGAGCCTCGCGTGGTTGGGGACATCGCCGAATTCACCCGAAGCCCTATCGAAACTTTGCCTGAAATAGACTCTGCTAGGATCCGCCTCCAACCATTCGTGTATGGAGTCCTGCTGAGGAACGTTATCTACGTACGCTAAGTGGCAAAGCCCTACGACGGCAGAGAACGATACCTCTTTGATTTCTTCACTCCAGTAGACCACGTTGAGGTCCTCGTGGTGCGGGAACCGGCTGGTCGTGTTTTCGGGCCGGTAGAGCACGTTCACGCGTAGGTAGATGTCCTGCGGCACGACGAGCGGCCCGTCGCCGGCCGCGGCTACGGCGGCGACGTGCGCGACGCAGAAGGGCTCACCCGTGTCCACGTTGGAGCCGCGCAAATTATGATCACTCTTTCTGTAATACTCTGGATATATGTCCTCGTCTACATTTTCTAATTTCATTTTCCCGTTACTAGTGTTTTGAGTGATAGTATTTTTTAATTTGAAAGTCCCTGGTCTTAGAAAAACTCCACAACCCTTCTTAAAGTCATTGTCTCGCCATCTGACGGTCGTCCATTCGGTTCTATTTGCTTCTTTTACAAATTCCGATTTTTCTGTAATTTTGCCGGAAACTTTAGGAATGTCCTTGGCATCGCGTCTAGTTTTTCGCTCGCAAGTCGAGCAAAATCTATGTTTCCTTAGGACATTTGGACATTCTATGTCAACCGGTAAGTCTTCGAAACGTGCAGTAAACCTTTCGTAATATTTCTGATAAAAGTACGTTTTGCCATCATCTTCGAAAAATTCTTGATCTACTTCCTTTCCTCCCATTTTAAACCAATCTTTTGGTGGACTTCGCCTTTCGACAAAAGCTTTTCTTAAAATAGACGACAGAGGAGCGCCGTGACAACATCGATCCCCCAAAAACACTTCTCTCGCATCGCCAACCTCTCCTAACACAGTATCCGAAGCTCTTATGAAAACTTCACCATGGAAGTAACCATTTTTAGTATTATTAATATCTTTCCACATATACGTCACTCTCGTGACCAGGGCAGGGATATTGGATTGTGAAGTTTCCACCATTACAAAGTCTCCCACTGTTAATTCTGCACCATCTATTTCGACTCGCTCATAATACACTTTCGTAGCGTCTGCCTTGATCGGTTCCCCTACCCATTTGATCTTCTTGCAGTTTACTCCTGTGACTTTAACGGGAACAGCATCGTCGATCTTGTCAAACTTTCGCTTCTCCACTGTGTGTTGGTAATCCTCTTCTTCTTCCAGCTCGGAGTCGTCGGCTTGCTGCACAGCCATGTTGGGACAGAGCCTGCGCACGCAGGCCTTCTTGGTGCGCCCGTGACCACCGAACTTAAACATCGCGCGACACGCGTTACACTCTCCACAGTCCGGCAGTTGACAAGCTTCACATACTCCACACCTTTTTCTTCTCAAGGTAAGTTCATGATTTGTTTTATCCAATTGATTCGAGAAGAAACTTTCGAAAGTTTTTTGTATGAGAGGGGTAGTAGTAGCCTTGGTCCATGCCTTTTTGTCGGCCTTTTTGTAATCGATTTTAGCACGGAATTTTCGCTTGCCGAATTTAATTCCCATTAATTTAATGAGTTCTCTCATACATGGTAATGTGATCAAAGGTTCACTATCTTCATCTGCCTCCAAGCTTACAACCTGGTCGCAAACAAACTGAGCATGTTTGTGGAGCATTTCTTCTGACATTTTTTTATCATCAAGATCTGGAATTGTATGTCCTCTGATTATTTCTAATAAATCTTCATATGTAGGTTGGAGATAATGATACTCTTCTATGTACTCTACAACAACTTTACTGAGCCATATTTTTTCATACAGATTGTCCATAAGAGGTTTATATTCTGCACTTGGTTTGAGTAAATTGTATTCGCCAAATTCAGTGGACAATGTGATACAATTGTTTACTCCACCATCAAAACCATGGATATACCTTTAAATAGAAAATATTATTATTAGATCATATTTTTTACCTATTAAAAAAAACTAGTTTATATTTAGCATGAAATAATAATTTTACCATTCTATTATAGGTCCACAGTCTTTAACTGGTACCGATTCTTCGTCAATGTCAGCAGAATCGCTGCAAATAGACTTAAGATACCCGGACATATAAATCCGTACATCGCTTTCAACTAGACCCCCGTCTATTGGACACAAGTGGCCATGCTCATCAAATATTGAGAATCCAGTTATATTTGTTTGTGGTCTCTCTGTTATATCTCCTTCATCACCTAAAAATAATTTTCAAACATTCAATTATATTATTTAAACATACTAGTCCGTGTACTTGTTGGAATTTCTCGCTGAAGCCGATCAAATCTTCGGCTAAAGCTGAATTCGAAGGTTTAGTAATCCTAAGAAATTCCATTCAAGGTTGGCTAAAAGTGAATAAATTATTTTTTTAAGTATATGTTGAGTGAAACAACGGACAATTAAAATTATCTTGCAAGTTGTCAAAATAATAACACTGAAATAAGATATTTGCTAAAGCTTTGCTATGATTTAATTATCCTGAACACTTCTAGCACTTCACCTCTTCTAGGAGTTTGTTATATTTTGGGGCATCCTAGAAACCTTCCGCTTCAGCCAAAATTTAATAACATTAAACTTTCTATAATATTTTAAACTTACCAGACGAAAGTACTAATTTCTCATTAGTTAAGGCAATAAACTCTTCCACTGCATTCTGGGGATGACCTTGATAGTAAATAATATCAGAGTTATTCAAATACTGCCTACAAATACTACATTTTTCAAGATCGGGAAGCTGTTCTTTTGTATTTATGTTAGTCTTCATTGCTAGACCGTCATTTTCTACATCGCTTTTTTCATCCAATTCAATTAGCTTTGCTGTATTATCATTAAGATCTTTGTCAGTATTTTCCTCATTTTTATTCATATCTGAGGTATTGTTATTGAATATTTCATTGTCTTTGCTAATTTCATTTTTATCTGATAAAATTTTAGATTCAAAAGAATCAACATCTTTCTTTTCAGCCAAAGATATGTTTTCATTAGAAATGTTATTTTCGGATGTCGGTTTAGATGAATCAACCGCTAACTTAATTTTTTTCTGAAATAAAACATTTTTGTTATATCTAAATAATAATATATAAAAGGCAAAAGTGACTGACTGACTGATCTATCAACGCACAGCTCAAACCACTGGGCGGATCGGGCTGAAATTTGGCATACAGATAGCTATTATGATGTAGGCATCCGCTAAGAAAGGATTTTCGCAAATTCAATCCCTAGAGATAAAATAGGGGTTTTTAAAATCGAAATTAAAACGTGAGCGAAGCCTCGGGCAAAAGCTAGTACCTAATAATTGACAGAAGAACCTGTTTTGTTTTAGAGTACATTGGAATGTTATGTACTCATAATAATAAAATATAAGACTTACATTTTCAGTAACTTCAACATCATTCACTGGACTTCTGCTACGTTTAGTGGGAAACATACTGGTAATTTTTAGCTGATTACTCTTTCTAACAGAGAGACGTGGTGACCTGAAATAAACTTGCCATGTTAGTAGTGGTCTATGCTCAATTTAAAAAACTACTTGACTCCCATAGGTTAACTTGGATTGGATTTAGATGGGTTTGTGGGCAGTGGCGTGCACAGGATGTATTACAGGGTAGGCAGATGATACAAAATGGAAAAAATCTTCGGTGCGAATTTAAAAAAACTTAAGGGTAGGCATTGTACAAATTATAAAAAGCCTACCTTAAGTTTTTATAACTTGTACTGCCGATTTTCTCCATTTTCTCCATTCTCTGTGCACGCCACTGTTTGTGGGATGTGCTTTTCATCAAGTCGCATGAACCTGCTCATAAGGGCCATAATACATACCTTATGTAGGTATGTATTGTGGCCCACATTATGGTACACAATAAATACATACTTACATAGACTGCTAAAATCATAACTATTCCTTTGCTGCAGTCTGGTAAAAATTGTGAAGTGAAATCAATAATAAAATTAGTCTGTTCAAAAAGAGAACTGTCGTAGGATTGAAGGGCACTGCTGTGCTTAATTCTTTCTCGTTTAGCGTGCAATACAATAGCGCAATAGTGTTCGTTCACTGTTTGGCCACTATGGCTCTCTTTTTAAACGGACTGGATTGATAACATATTAAATGTCTAATATATCTACTTAGTCCATGCCTATACTGTAAGGGCCGGCGCACATATGGCGGAGCGCAGTGCCGAGTATGCCCGCGTAGTTTTTATCGGCGTGACACATTACGCGAATTTCAACCAGAGAATGCGCGAGCACGCGCGGGACTGCGCGAGCACGCGCGGGACTGCGCGTGGATGCTCTTAAGGATTTTTTTTTTTGTGTTAATTGATTTTCGATATTATTTCAATAAGGACAATGTCGATATTTTGACAGTGAAAAATGCTCTGCGCTGCGCTCCGCTATATGTGAAAAATAAACCAACCATGTTTAAACCTATAATACAACTAGCAAACCCGGCGAACTCCGTTTCACCACCAGATTACATGCTATGTATCGGAGATGGCGCTGTATGTGAAAAAAGATTTTCCCGCTTTTCTGTTGAAATTTTTCCTGAATTTTCTTTGCTATAAACCTCACGGAGTCCGAGACCTTTCCAACGAATGCAAAACTGTGGAAATCGGTTTGTGCGTTCTGGAGTTATAGCGTCAGGAAGGAAAACCCGACTTATTTTTCCCGACGAACTATATGCAGCAGACATACTGCATGTTGCAAGTTCAATGTGCTGAGGGTGGTGTTTAGGAAGCCTCGACTCTGCATTGCGTCAGCATGCGTTGTTTGAGGATGGTTGTGTGCATGATTTCTACAAGATTATGCGTAAAAGTACTGCATCTATGATGAGCAGGCTTGTGAGCAGTAAGTACTAACACCCTCTTCAGCACACTGGTTGCTAGACAGCCCTCTCTGGAGGAACTGGAATTGTGTGCACATCTGCACTAGGGCTAAGCTACCTTAGCCCTAGTGCAGATAAAATCTACATTTTAAGGACTAACATAGTATAAATAATTGTTACTAACACATACTGTACTAACATATATAAGTATATATATATATATATATATCAAGTCATTTTTTTAGTAACACAATATGGACTTCAATTCTGAATTAAATAATAATTTTTACTATTATTATTAAATGTGTGTGGGGACCCAGGGCAAAGGCAAAAGCATGTAACCCGTGGAATAGTATAACAACCGCGAGAGCATTTTATTGAAGTTTTACTGTAGTATTTTTTGATCAACATACTGGCGAAGTGGTGAAACTGATGCGTCATCTTTCTCATTTGAAGAAGTCCCATTGCAGCGAAGATTATCGTTTTCTAAAAAAGCCGGCATAGTGGCACACTTGTCACGTTACTCGTTTTTAACTTACGAAAGCACTTATTAGAACTAGGTAGGTAGCTAGGTATAAATATATACATTTAATTTATATATTTGCTTAAGTAAATGGATTAAACAAACGAAGTGATTATATTCTCATGGGATTTAACATTAGCAATATATCATAATATATTATGAACATTAAATCAAAAATCACAGTATAAAAGTTCGTAGGTATTCAAGCAAAACAAAACTTATAAAATAACCTCAAATCTGTCATTTTTCGCGCGCAAACTGCAAAACCGCTATCCAGTTTACAGACAAATAAATAAGATTTAGATAATAATTATATTCTGTGGTCGCCGTAGAGTCCGCGGCACAAAACGTGCATTACCTTGCATACCTACTCTGTGGCTATTAATTGTGTGTCACTAATTGTGTGTACACCCGTAGACAGAGAAATATACTCTGTCTATTACCCTGTGCTGTCTACTCACTACTCGTCGTCTTCGTTATATTCTCTTGGGTAATCTGATTACTTTACTCTATGGTATAGGTAATCTGTGAATGGAGTGGAATATTTAAAGTGATTTAAAACATTTAAAATATAAAAAGCAATTACATTTAAGGACATGAACCTATAAAGATGGGTTATGTTTGGGATAGTATATCTTTAGAGAGCTCACAATAAATAGGAATATCCGTCAGCGACCCAATCACCCAGTCTATTCAAAGTACTCTGTGCAATCACCCAAAATACTATAAGTTGAAAGCAGTTAAAAATACCTAACTCAGAAGAAAAAAAATTATTCTGTCCTGTGTATAAAAAAAATGATTAAATCTTGCCTGTGCAAATCAAGGTTTTTCAAAAAACCTATGTGGTTTATTAAATATTCTACATTCCATTTACCTGACATAGATATCAACTATTATTGTGATATGAAAAATACATTGGAAATAACGCAAAACATTCATAGCAGAAAAGGCGTAGGAGATATTACGAAAGTGCATGAAATGTATAAATTATTTAAGCTGACGCCAAATTCTGATCAGGCATATGAGAGTATTAAAGAAAATTTATACAAGGAGCTGGCCAGCTTGCCCAATAGAACACATCCTCTCGTTCGGAAATATGAAGAAAATCCACGCATAATTCATGAGGTAAACAAAAAAAAAGATTTTGGGGATTATAAGCCGCTAGAGTTCAGTGAGATTACGCAGCTGCTGAACTTGATGAGAACAGATAAGCTGGGACACACGTGTGGCAATAAAAGTTACTATTATTTTGGCGAATTGGCAGAATTGGAAGAGGCATTAATCAAGTACACAGTATCTGCACTATTAAAGGAGAAATTCAATTTAATATCAGTACCTGATATATTGTCAAGCAATATTCTACAAAGTTGTGGAATGATGATAAATACTGATCGCACTCAGGTTTACTTTTATTATTTTTTATTGAGATTTAAGAAAATACAGCAAGTGCTAATGCATTATAAATTTTAGATTTATTCTTTAGATCCAGTACATCACGGACCAGACTTGTATTTGTCAGGCACAGCAGAAATGTCTTTGGCTGGTCTTTTGAAAAACACGCATCATGATAAGACTTCTTTGCCTTTGAAACTTGCAGCAGTTAGCAGATGCTATCGTGCGGAAACATCAAATTTAGTAGAAGAAAGAGGCACATATAGGTGACACATTACTATACATATATATTTGCACAGGTGACCTAACATTTCTTAGTTAAACTGGGCAGCTTTCTGTCTATGAACTGAAAAGTCTTGCTTACAAAACAAAGCTGGGGTTCCCAGGTTTGTTTTGTTATTAATTACAGAATCTCAAAAATTAGCTAATACTTCTAATACTTAGTCTAAGCAATTTTTTGAGATGGTGATGGTGGTGGTGAAACCCGTAAAGAATTTGTTTTAAGTTTGCCATTAATTATTAACAATAATAAATAAAACAATTAAATATAAAAAAAGACCAAATAGCTTGATTACATGGTAATTAAGCCTATTTTGTTGTTGCAGGGTCCATCAATTCACTAAAGTTGAGATGTTTGTTGTTACTGCACAAGAGCAGTCAGATGAAATGTTGGAGTATTTAAGAAAAACCGAGGAAGAATTATTTTCACCATTAGGTTTACATATGAAAGTTTTAGACATGCCACCGCATGAACTTGGTGCCCCAGCTTATAGGTATAAACTAAATTAACATTATGTTGTCGTCCCTGGAGAATAAAATGGTAATTGCTGTTGTGCATAATGGCTATTACCATTTTATTCTCTGTGGACAGTGATATCATTTATATGTAAAAATAATGTGAAAATTATTTGTTATTTTGTTTCAGTTAAACTGTAAGTCAGTCTTGACTTTGACACGGCGTACAATTAGAAATAATTATAAATTATATTTTTAAGCTCTTTTCTTTTTTTAGGAAATATGATATAGAAGCTTGGATGCCTGGCCGTAACAATTATGGCGAAATCTCTAGCTGTAGCAATTGTACTGACTACCAATCGAGAAGACTGAACATAAAATATTCTGATGGCAACATACAAAAATATGTTCACACTCTGAATGGTACAGCATGTGCCATACCCAGGATGCTTATTGCATTACTTGAAACACACCAAGATTCAAAAGGGAAAATAGATATTCCATTAGTACTGCAGCCATATATCAGCGGAAAGCAATTCATTAGTAAAAATTCTAATATACCCAAATTAAAATTGATGAAAGTGAAAAAATAAAACTATTTTAAAGTTTACTGGTTCTTTTGGCCTGCCTGAAATTCTACCAGAAAGGCAGAAGCCACTTTGTTCATATGTTTTGTGGTAGACAGTGCATATTAATAATTTGAGATATTATGTCCCCTTCGGATGCTTGAGTTATACAAAATTAATTTTTCTGATAGACAATTGATAGTGTGCTCCTTACAGTAGTAATAATCTGTAATACTATATTAAGATGCAGCCCTGCTTATTTTGTAAGGAGAAAAATGCAATAAAAGATATGATAATGTGAATTTATCTGCGTTTTATTTACATTATACAAGGATTATTATCAATGAAATCATTACTTTCATATCCTATTAATGCTATTATCCTATTTCCTATTATTAATATTATATATGCGGAAGTTTGGATGTTTGTTAATCATGCTGCAACGACTAGACCGATTTGGTACAGAGTTAAATTATAGACTGGAATAGAACATAGGCTTTATCCCGGAAAATAAGAGTTCCAGTGGGACTCCAAAAAACCTCAATCCACATGTACGAAGTCGCAGGTATCAGCTAGTTTTTTAATTAAAATCATTTCTATGCAATTAAAAATGTATTTCAAATCAAAATTATTTGTATTTCCAAAACTAAAATCTGTTAAACTCTAATTTAATATTAGATATTCTTTATTTCTTATTCAAAGATTTGTTTAGCTTTGAAACCTTTTTCATTTTAGCTTTAAATTGATCAATGTTAATTGTAGATTCTTCTGGAGGTTTAGATATAGTGGCGACTTTTTCCCCAGGTGGAATGAAATACTTTTTCCTTGCCTCCTCTCTCGCTTTCTTGGCTTGCATTTGTTTTTCATCTTTACTGTGAAGACGTTTGGCTTTCTTCTGTTCATCTTTGAGGAAGTATTCACCTGTAGCCAACTCTCGATCAACTTTACTCTCTGGTTGAGGTGGTGGGAATGGTGTATAAAGTTTCTTTTTAACTTTATTTTTAGGTTGTTTTCTGGGAACATTTTTACTTTTAAACTTAGGAAGAAACCGATCCCAGCTCTCGTTTTTAAGCCGTGGATCTTTCATTAACTCTCTTTTGATCATGAGACTTTTAATATTATACATTGGATGTATATTTTTCATTGTGTCTTCAACTATTCTTCTCACTTGTACTAAACCCTTATATGGGCCAACAGCAGAGACTGTATTGCCTTGAACTAAAACATAGCATTCTGTTAGTAGTTCAATTGATTTAAGTGTTACACCATTAGGACCTATTAGTCTTTGGCGCCTTTTTAAAAATGTTTCTTTCTTTCTAACATATGAATTAATTTTTATAATGTCACTACCAATTTCATCATCTAATACCCTCACTGCTTGTTCAAATGGGACGCTTCTTGAAAGTAATTTCATAAAATCTCTCGCTTTAATGATGATGTAAGGATCCCAAGTTTTTCTTGTTGTTTTTACCGTTAAGCTTCCCTCTATAAGATCTAATTCAGCTACTATATGATGTTCTTTTAACACTTTCTGGACTAAAGGCCAGCATTCTTTAAGATATTGTTCTCGATATTTCGGAAACAGAGTAGCGAATTTACTTTCTTCTAAAAGACCATGTGGATTGTCCTCCGGTGTAAACTTAGGAGTTTTCATCGCCCAGGCATTTTCAATTGGGCCAATCTCTACTTGCTCTGCGTTATTTGTATTGTATTCCATTATTAATTTATTTCAAATTCACGGCACGACAAGCATTTTTTTATTGGTTAAAGTAAAAAAAATTGGTAATAAATTTTTTCGCTTGACATTTATTTTGACAATCATCAACAATTATAGTTGACAATGACAACAATACAACAAGTAGTTTTTTTTTTTAATAACTGGTTTAACGGCTTTGGGTTCTAGCCCTTTTAAGCCTGTCTGTAGTTTATCAACAAGTAGGTAGGTAATACAACCACAGACGTATAACTAATATGTTTGACGTTACCGTAGACAGCATAAAGGTGTTAAATATATTCCTACCTACCATGGACTGAAGTGCGTCGGTTGACTTGATAGTCCAGTCAAAAATCCTTAAAAAATGACCCAACCTCTCGAAAATTGCGAGTTTTGAAACTTTGCACATTGAATTATGGGTACCTAGGGATGAATATATACCAAGTCCTTATGCGTATGAGGCGAGCTCTAGCGGCAATTAGCGGAAACAGGACCTTTTTTTTGGTTTTTTGTTAATATCTCGAGAACCTTTGATCAGAGGTAAAAGTTTACGACTGTATAATTGAAGCTTATTAAATTTGCAACAATAATGATTTTATACATTTTTCTTGAATTCCTAATGATTACCGAGTTTTAGGCCACTAAAAGATAGCTTTTTCGAAAAATCACGCTAGCGACGCGCGGTATAATTTGGCATTTGTAATATTTGACAACCATGCTTTATCAATTTTTTTGGGTACCACGGGTAATTGAGAAGATAAACTTTACAGTTATATACAAAAAAAAAGACATATTGTTTACTAAACAGGTACCTTTTGCCCGTGGCTTCGCTCACGTTAAGTTATATTTTTAAACCCCTATTTTACCCGTTGTACCCCCTTAGGGGTCGAATTTTCAAAAATCCTTTCTTAGAGGATTCCTACGGCCTAAGGTAGCTATACCTGTATGCAAAATTTCAACCTGATCGGTCCAGTGGTTTGAGCTTTGCGTTGAAAAAGACGCAATCAAAGTCAGCGATTTAAAATGAAAACTTTCTTTATTTCAATCAGATAACATAATATAGGTATACTTAAAACTAACACAGTACGCGTTACAAAACAGAAAAATGAATAAATAAAGGTAAGCTTCCACTGTTCCGCACCCTGACGCATCACATACATCGGATGGACCGTATCAAACGCAATTAAAAACTCTGCATTGTACTAATTAGTTTTAGGTGTGGAGTTGCAACAGATTCACAACGGACTCAACCGACATTCTAACTCTTTTTTACGACCTTTAAATATCGTCACACAGACGATAGATACGCATCGTCAGTTGGTTGACGCGGATGGACGTGCTTTTTTTTCCTTCTTCAGTATAGGTGCCGGCAAACTTCTTGAGCATAAGGTGACGTAGTGGGGGTAAGTTGACGCAAGATTGGCGCATTTGGACACGGCGCGGGAAGCAAAGGTTGACTGATCTACCAATCACGCGCTCGATACTATACACTCCGCTTACTTGCCTTAAATGAGACCTAAAATTCGCTTGTGCACAGTCAAGGTCATTTACCCAAGAAGTTTGCTGGTAACTATAACTACCTACGCTTTCATTTCTCTAGGAAGATAAGACATGCGTCTTCGAATAACGCAAGGGTTTTTACAGGAAGTACAATTCTACTACTACTATTTTTTTATCCATTAAATCGTAAATTGTAGTGTAGGTACAGACTTAACCATATGGAAATGAAAATACATATAGAATAGATACCTGCCTGATTATTGTCCACTTATATTTATCTAGTGTAATTTGGGGTTTGCGTCGTTGACGCCACAAAATCTTGTGTATAAACCGATGACCAATGACGACGTATTGTGATGTTGTTTGTTAACCCAAATAAATAAATAAATACCTCCCGATACCGTTGATTTTGGAGGTCTTATTGAACATAGGTTAGTATTTAGTGAAGACAATATTATGAAACTTTACAAAACCTTCCATGATAGGATTCGCGGCCAAATCATAATAAAAAAGAATGTTTAGTTACTCGAT
The DNA here is from genome assembly GCA_038048805.1 of Hipparchia sbordonii. Lineage (NCBI taxonomy): Eukaryota > Metazoa > Arthropoda > Insecta > Lepidoptera > Nymphalidae > Hipparchia > Hipparchia sbordonii. The sequence continues at coordinate 8,781,159 of JBBIWI010000008.1, read as the reverse complement.
CTTGTTGCGCTAGCTTTCTAATTAAATTAATTATAGTCGGACATAACGAGTCGGGAGAATCAGTTCTGCGATATAAATGCAGAGGATTTCCACCCTTTCACTGCACAGCTTCTTTGATGACGTCATTTGCATTTTTAGCACTGAAAAACGCGTTACGAGCGATTATTGTTGCGGCATTCGATGATAAAAGCTCAATCGATTCATAAGTATCTATTTACTTTTACTGTCGAAGTGCGAACTTAACACTTCTTGTCCTAATTTGAGAAACTTAAAATACTTACAGATAACAGGATAGTAGCTTTGATTATATGATAGTAGGTACCTACCCACAATTACCTAATAATTTTGATAGTGAATTTTTAACTTCTTAGCAGACTTCTTACTAACACACAAGGCACATAACTTAGAAATAATTTTTTTTTAATTAATGAAAAATTATACCCATGTTGCAGGATTTTGATAAATACGGTTTTTAGAGTCGAGTTATGACAAAATAAACTGCATTGGATTATGCTGTATCACCCCCATTACAGCTTATTTTATCACATTTGTAAACAAACATAAATAGGCATTTGGTCAAATTCTTGAACCCCTGGATTGCGATGAAATTGAGTGCCTCCATATTATTCAGGCTATTGATCAAAATCCTACCACATAATTATACTTACATAAACATAAAAAATAGCTGAAACAGTAGCATGTTGATTAATAGGCTATTTATCACTTTTCAAAAGGTTTAAAATATTAAAAAGTTAAAACGAAAAATTAAAGGAAATTGTTCAAATCAAAATTGGCCAAATTATTGGCCTCTTCAGAATAAGCTGGGAATCTTGAGTTGTCAAACTCACGAGCATGCGCATTGTCACTTAAAAGCCTGTGATTCGTCCCTCCAATCGCAGCTTTGCATTCTATGCACCTAGATACTTCCATAGCTCCACCGCATTGACCGATGCTGTAGAAATGACCGTTGGGACATTTGAACCACTGCCCCACTTTGGCACCTACGGCTTTTATGATCAGCTCCCGTTCCGCTCTTGTAACGATACCGCTTTCTTTGATTGCTTTCGTAATGGCATTTAAAGCATCTGTAGCTTTGTTATGTTCGTATTTTCCCCATTTCAAGATGACTGTTTTAGCAGCATCAGCTGCCTCTCTTACTTTAGAGTCATTTTGGTTTGCAAGGTAAGATGGGTGGCTAGTCACTTTAGCCAGGTTGACGATGGCATTCATGCGCTTTAATTCGTTCCCTATGTCAGCTTGCTGCTGTTGACTTATCTTGTGTACATTCATCGCGAGCACTCCGCATATCATTTTATTTTGATCTATCAGATTGTCTTGCAATTTTGTCAAACGCGCTGAAGTGTATTTCTTGTGTACATCCGAAAGCAGTTCTAAAATGTTCAAGTAAACAAAGTACATTTCCAATTGCAGTAAAGAATACTTCTTCTTTGACTTCACGACGAGGATTATTTTTTCAAATGCCTTTTTCCAGTGCGAGTATAATTTATCTGTAACAGGGAACATTTCGATTTTCAATAGCCGAACACACACAAACCTCAATAGCCCAATGGTTACAGGTGCGGACTGAAAACTGAAAGGTCGCAGGTTCGAACCCCACCTGTTGCACTATTGTCGTACCCACTCCTAACACAAGTTTTCACTTATTTGGAGAGGAAAGGAGAACATCAGTCAAGTTCAGCTTGGCTGATATTCTTTAAAAAAAATAAAAAAAAATCACGCAATGTATCGCAAACAAGGAACGCATCAGCGTTCTTTGTTTGCGATACATTGCGAATGTAGGTATCATCATCGCTGTCTTTGTGTTAAATATTGCATGTTCTAATTAATAAAAAAAATCACGAAAAGACCAATGAAAAATTGTAATGCTGGGCGGCTCAAACATTTCGTTACAGTGTCCCTTACACTCTGTGTCGATACGACACACACACAAGCATGAGCCACGCGCGCTCATGAATTGCATGAACATAGGTATAAGAACAAGAAAACTAAAAGGAAGGGAAAAGGAAACTTTAATTTACTTACCTGTATATATGCTGCTGTGAACATTATGAAAGTCTGCTACAGTTTCATATAGCTCCTTCCTTCTAGCAATAATCCTTTCTTCGCTGCCATATACTCGTTCTTTGATGGGATTGATCTCTTTTGCCAACGTACTGTTAACGAGGTCTTTGTAACGAGGAGTGTTGATAATGGGATGGCGGCAGTATGGACAGCGGCGGATTTCCACAAGATCACTATCTCCTTTCATTAGATTCTCCATGTTCTCTAATTCCATTATGTGACCACAATCTTCTAGTACGATGAATCTGAAAAGTAAACAAAAATTTTGAGTACCTAGGTACAAAAGAAAGAAGGGTAAGACACTATTCTTCCTCAAAAGAGTAAATTAGTAAAGGTGAAGTTGTTTAAGTAGTGTGTCGACATTTTCGAACACTAGTCTCTAAATAGGTGAATTCAAAGGTAAAGTAGGTAATAATAATCCTCTTTCCAGTCAGACCTCCGTATTAGCTACTAGTAACGAACAGCAACTGTGATTGTACTGTGATGTAGGTATGTAGAAGAACAGTTGACCCGCCGTTAAAAATTATCCTATATGTTGAGCCGGAGTATCGGCTTCCACTATATCAATTTCATTTAAATCAGCTCGTTTGACAGACAGGCATAAAAATTCAATAAATATTGTTTTGGACTCAGTATCGATAAAGCGTCCTCCGATTAAAATTTTCAAAATATATAATATACAGAATTTGTCCAGTTAGTTTTATTCTAGTATAGATAGACAGAAGTTGAAAAAGGGTCGTGACTCGCGAGCAATGAGGAATACGATGCAAGAGAGAGGGATCCAACATACAGGGCGTCGTCGTCGAATTGGTCCCCGAGGAAGTCGGTGGGGAACTGGTCGGGGCGGCACTGCCTGCACACGTCGGGGCAGCGCTCGCCGCACAGGCCGCGGCACGGGTGGCCGCAGCGCAGCCGGCGCGTGCACGCCTGCACGCACGCCTCGCGCGCGCAGCGCTCGCCGCAGCGCCGCTTGCACGCGCCGTGCTCGCACTTGCGGCCGCACGCCTCCTGCGATCCCACCAGACTATGTTTCCATTGTTTTTTCTTAAAATAGATTACTGCCAAGCACTTTCGCACTTACGATATTAGTAACGACGAGGACGCGAAACTGTGTCGATCTGTCCTTCAATCACGCAGCAACAGATCGACGTGATTTCTTGCCTGGTATAGTTGAGGTCTTAGAGAGCGACTACGTTTCATTCCAGTAAAAAAAGATGATTCGAAGCGAAGCTGAAGTGGAAATGGGCGAGCCACATAGTTCAAAAAGCTGAGGCGTTGGGGTCCTTGGGTGCTGAAGTGGCGACCTCGCACCGGGAAGAACAGTGCTAGCAGACCCCCTACTGAGCTGATCGATGACATCAGACGAGTCGCAGGGGGCACTAGACAGACGGCGAAGACTGGGGCCTACGGAAGTCCATGCAAGAGACCTTTGTTCAGGAGCGGATGGAGAGAAAAGAGAAGTTTGGGTCACCTGGCACGGCACGCAGGGCGCGCCGCAGACGCGGCGGCATCGCGAGTGCTGGCACTTCACCTCGCACGGCTTCGAGCACGGCGGACACACCTGGTTGCACGGCTCCGTGCATCTGCAACAACCCGTTGGAAGTAACGACAACAACAGCAATAAAGGAGTAGAAACTATATTGCAACAACATAAGAAAACTATTGCAACAAGATAAAATAAAATAGGTAAATCTTTAATATCTTCACTTATTAAAAAAATTATATTGTAAAAGCTGAGAAAAGAGCGAGGAGACACGTCTTACTGGTGTCCGCAGATGTGGAGCTGGTGGCAAGGCTGCGCGCAGGCCACGTGCACGCGGCCCTGCACGCAGCGCGCGCACGTGCCCACGCACGCATGCTGGCACGCCAGCTCCGCGCCGCACGGCTCCGTGCAGTACTTCAGCATCAGTTCAGGTTCGAATCCAGTACCTTTAAAATAATTGAAAATTACTACAACACTTACGGCAAACTTACTACGCAACAAAAATAAAAATAGGCGCAGACAAAAACGGCGTCATTTGAACTAGGGAGATAATATAATAAGCTATTTGCTACATAGTACTATTAGACACACTTCCAGAAGCGGAAATTATATATCAGTACAAGTGTAAATTAAAAATTTAAAACACCCCCCACATGTTACTACATCCTAATCGTTAGCCAGTAATACTTAGTTAAAATAAAATTATGTAATCCATTTTGTGGCGGCGGGCATCTTGGACCGATTTTCATCAAACATAGCTAAGAACACTCCCCACTAATTCACCTTTCAAACAAAAAAAAAAACAAAATCATCATCCGTTCGGGAGCTACGATGCCACGCACGCACGCACGCACGCACGCACGCAGCACGCATGAACGCACGCATGAACGCGGCAGGGCAGTCGCAATCTGTGGCCGCACGGCGACGCGAAGTGGATGGCGCAGCATCAGCTCGGTACACGCGAGCGGGCAGTTATCGCCGCAGCGGTGTCCCCGTTATAGGGTACATTCGCACGGAAATAGTGCAGTGCGTTCATATCGTCAATCGTTGGGCTATTACATATCGCTCATTTGCGAAAAGGGTGACATAATTCAAAATCGACGATGAGAGAATTCTCTCGTTAGAGAGTAATGTTTTGTGGATGCTACGGTCTCGAAACAACATAGCGGCCAACAAAGCGACAGAGCATTAAGTCATAATCTCTCTCGCTCTTATTTTTTTGTGCTTAGCGTAATGTTATTTTTACAGCAAAAAGTATTCGACACTAAAATTGGTGAATTTTGAATTATGTCACCCTTGTCGCAAATGAGCGATATATCAAGGCTACAAAAAATGCCCTAAGCGTGTAACTGTCAAATCAAATCATTTATTTATTTTTTGTCTGCCTGATCTCAGGTACATATTAAGGTGTTACAGTAGGTAAAGATCGTTCCGCAATCCGCCAACAAAAGGCTTGCAAAAACATAGAATTAAATAACATTTAAGGTAAATTGAATTAAATTATACAGTGCATATAAATGTTACTTAATCAACTACTGTCAATGTGACAAAAGTCACTAACCACTGTCAGTCGCGGTGACATAAGCATGGCAGGGCAGTTGCACTGTGTGGCCGCACGGCGACGGGAAGTGGCGCGGCATGAGCTCGGCGCAGGCGCGCGGGTCGCACGTGTCGCCGCAGCGGCCGCGGCAGCGGTGGCCGCACGGCAGGCTGCGCTCGCACGGCTCCTTGCAGCACTGGCGCGTCGGCTCTAGTCCACACTCGAGCGATATTTCATGCCCGCATTCTGGGATCTTCTTCTTTACCTACATTATAAGAAGAAACTGGTACCTTTACCTGGGGGAGTCGCATTCTATAACCACCTATATTAATTTTATTTTTGTAGACAGGTTAATGTACACTATCTCTACGTATTATATTATATCTATAATATTATATGTATTTGTATTGTATTTATTTGTACTTGTATTAGGAAACTTCATCGTGGAAGCACTGCTGTATACATAGCATAGTTTTATTACTTATTGGAATTTTTTTATTTTTTTTTTTGAAAAGAGCAACCGCCGAGTTTATTGCTGGCTCTTCTCGGCAGGAAAGGCATTCCGAACCAGTGGTAGATTCATTGACTATTCAAAAGCTCTTGTAAAAGCTTATTTAAAAAATATTTCTAATATATAATATATTAATTTCTATGTCTATTTCTAAAAACAACCACAATTGTCAGGTTTATATGTTGTGCTATCCTAATGCTCCCTGTAGAAAAGGTCTAGACAATTTAAAGATTATGTACAATCTCTGATAGATTGATATTATTGCCGGATGAATTTTATAGAGAGCGTCGATCGATCAGAGGCATCGAGCATTTAACAACATCAAAGGTGATTGCGGTTGCCACAGAAATCATTTTTTGACAATCTCGCGGCGGAGTTGGCACTAAATGACTCACTATTTGTTTGCAGTCTCTCCCGCACGGTTCGAAGCACTTCTTCTTGCAGAAGTGGCCGCACGTCATAACTCGCGCACACTTTTCGCGGCACGGGTTTTCGTCGGGGCTCTTGGAGCACGCGACGCGTATCTTGTGTTTGCAGCCCTCTCTTTTTTTGTATACCTGTACAAGTTAAAATTATAAATTCAATCACGTAGCAACTAATCGATATGATTTTTGCATGGGTTTAATTCATGACTCGGAGACTGGCAAAGCGAAAGTGTTTGTTAGTTGGTTTGTCATTCAATCACGTAGCATCTGGGTATAACAATTCATGGGTACTGTTGAGGACTCGAAGACTGTCAAAGGCTACTTTTTGTCCCTGAGAAGCAAAGTTAGGAACCCTTGTTAAAGCTAGTAATGTAAAAATTGAGTCATTAAAAAAATATTGAATTGAAGAGCGTACTTCGACGTTGCATTCATCGCATGTCTCATGACACCTCTTGACACATTGGTGGTCGCCGCGGTCGCCTTCAAATTCCATGGTGCAACCTCTCTTAGCTTTGGCACATGGTTTCTCACATAAGTACTGAAACAACAAACAAATACACACATATTGTAACATTTTTTGTTTTTAAAAGAGCAACTGCCGATTTTCTTGCCGGCTCTTCTCAGCAGAATCAGCATTCCGAACCGAATTGTCATAACAGCCACAAGTTGGCCTACATGAAATAAATAATTTTGAGTTTGAAATACTTTTTTCTTTATACGATGTCAAGATAGTCCTTGTCTGCGATCTCACCTGATGTTAAGTGACGATGCAGTCTAAGACGGTAACGGACTAACTTGGAAGGGCTATAGCAGTGCAGATTCAACCCATACTCCTATATAATCGGTTTCTACACGCCATCGTGCCGGAACGCTAAATCGTTTGGCGGCACTTCTTTGAAGGTAGGGTGGTAACTAGCCACGACTAAAGCCTCCCACCAGACCAGACCAAACCAGAGACAATTCAAAAATTATAAATTCTCAAATTTCTCCAGTCGGGAATCGAACCCGAGACCTCCCATTTATAAGACCACAGTGCTCACGAGGTCGTCATAAAGTCGTCGTGAAAATACCTACTAAAAGAAAGCTTGTTATGAGGAATACAAAATGGTTCCCTAAAATTCTTTTTCGCAACTGCACATGCGACCATTAATTGATTCCATCAAGTCTACCCCCATTCTTTCTGTTCTTCGAGCTAGAGTATGTTTTGCCACAGATTGTGGATACTTTAAAAATCAATAGCCCAACGGTTAAAGCTGCTAACTGAAAACTAAAAGGTCAGATTCGATGCCCATCCGTTGTACTATGGTCATAACTCATGTCCACTCCTAACACAAGCTTTTCACTTGGCTATTATTTTTTCTTTTTTAAAATAACGACCAAGTGCGAGTCTGACCCGCAAACGAAGGGTTCTGTAGCATCGTTCAAGATATTAATTAAGATCGAGCAAAACAAAAGTTAAATTGTTGTTAAAGCTTGCCGCTTTATTATTCTATACGGTTTGAGATACAGATCGATGGCAGTCGGACGGACGGGCGGACAGCGGAGGCTTAGTAATAGGGTCCTGTTGGCACCCTTTCTGCCCGGAGCCTAAAAATGAAGAATAAAACTTACCCGTTCGTGATCTGGGTCATCCTTGACGTGGCAACTGCGCGTACACACGTGTCCGCACTTGTCCACGCGGTACTCGCAGCGGACCGGACACACGAAACGTTCAGGCTTCACGTAACAAGGTTTCTTCACCTGCGATCATAGCAAAACTTTGCAGATATTAGGTATGGACGGCATACTTACCCATAAATATATAACTTCAAATAAGTATTCAGTTCAAAGTATTTGAAAAGTTTTTAAGTTTTACTTACTACAGTTACTACCGTAAGGTTAGCCTGCACCAGGTAGTCTACCAATATATTGTGAAGTTGCGAGTAAATTCGGCCATGGTGGCCCAATCTACGCAGATGTTCTATGGGTAGTTTTAATAGTGTTGCTTTGATTTATAACCGATTTCCAAAAATAAAAATATTTTTTATTTTTTATGTATGCTCCCCGATTACTCGAACCTGGACCGATTTGGAAAACTCTTTTTTTGTTTAAAAGGGTATACTTTCCAAGTGGTCCCATTGTCATCAGGTCAGGATCTAGTGATGGGATCCTGAAGACATCGAGGGAACTCTTCAAATTTTATATGCACAATTGACATACTTTGTAGTGGCGTTTAAAGTCGGTTTTGTAAAAAGAATTTTTATGTTTATATTATTGCACTACAAATGTACGTCGCATGCAGAGTGAGGTGCAGTCTCTATTCCCTCATTCTTAGTCCTGTGGAACGAAAATCGATCACGCGCAGGACTGACGGCTTTACGTGCTCTGTGAGGCAGAGGGATCACGACCTTGGTAACTCGGGGCTATGATAGAAAAATCATTAACCAACTAGCGAGGCAGCAAGTCAGTGTAAATCCATCTATTAGCCATCTTAAAAGGTAACAAAATCGCAGAAAATGTTTCGGAGAAACATATAAACGACGAACGTAGTCAAGCGAGGTTTGGTTTTTCAGTGTAGCACGGTTTTGTCAGTACTCAGTCTGAAATCTATAGAACACACTCCCACTCTGCTCAGACTCAAGACAGAGTCAAAACGAGACAGATTTATGTCACAGCATATTTTTGTCTCATTTTAACTCTTATCTTAAGTCCGAGCTAAGTCAGAGCACGCTATAGATCTCAGCATCAGTTTGCGGTAGGGTAGGAACGACCTACGCACTACGCTTACCACGTCGTTTACGCCTTTCTGCGAGAAAACGCTTGTTTACCGTTTAAGACAACAGAGAAAAGAAAGAAAGGAGAAATAGATTGTAGTGTTGTTACTGTAGCATAGTAAATAGATTATAAGGATACATAGATTGCACATTGACATACCTCATGACCGCAGCTCGGTAACTTAGCAGGGACCCTTGTCAAGCACTGCACACTGCGGTGGCTAGGGTCGACATGACAGTCCAATAGCATATTGTGACCGCACGGCAATTTTTTCGTTACCTTTACTTTGCAAGGCTTACACTCTTCCATGCACTTCAACGGACAAACGTGATTCAATTCGCAAATAATCCTGTGAAACAAAATAGTTATTTGTTCAACAAGATAACAAAGTTCATTTTTGTTGCAAGAGCCTAGTTTGAACGCCGAGCGGGTGAAGGATTCCATAATAGAATCCTGAGTGTAGTGAGGAATTCAAAGGCACAAGAAACAAAAACTTTGCTATCGTGTGATACATAAAACTTTTCACCTTACTAGATCTAAAAGGGCGCCTTTGCTATCTAAAACCAGTGAGCAAAGGTTGAGGACCTGGAGAGGACTCAGCTGTGCGATTCGATTGATACAGTCTGATGAATGCAATCGTCTCTGATTGGCCGATACTCGCTCGTTATTGGCTAAACAGCATTGTTGCAGAAAGAACGCGATAAATTCAGCCATTCAGCTCCCGAAAGATCGCGATAAATTCAGCCAATCACCACATTTGAGACTGTAGCAATGATCGATGCAGTTTTTACAGAATCGGCTTACCTTTCACATTTCAACGTGCACTTAGTGAGTTGGTGACCTCGGTCATAGCCGTGGCACATGAGCGGGCACGCGTGGAGACACGGCAGATTGTAGTTGCATTTCAGGAGACATCCGCCTTCAGGAACTTTGAAGTTGAAATCTTGGGGTGTCGAAATCTTCAACAATGACAGGGTTCAATAACATTAATATTAATTCTTACTAATCTTTAAAATCAGCTTATCCACATTTTGCGTCAAATACCTAACTATGTAGATTTATGACTCAAGACCTGCCCCCCGATTCAGACCCTTCCGATTGTGCTTCCGATAACTTATTTATCGATCGATTCGGTTTGTTACCGTACGATAACATATATTTTCAATTCGTAAAAGCTCTTGTAATCGAATGTATCTTGTCGATGTCGATAACGTAGTCGATACCGAATCGTATCCTCAAACCGAACGCTCTGAATCACACGACAAATTTTTTTTATACGAGATCGATATCTAACCGTATCGACACGGTATGTTATCGAACAGGTCTGAATCGCCCCCCTGATCAGTGACCACGTAAGATTTATAATAATAATTTTCCCTACCACAATCAAGAATAATATATATGTTCTGATATTGTTAAATGTTTTTACGGAAATGGTGGTAAGAAATTTGGTGCTTACCATAGATACTTGATTTTTATGATTTTCACACATTAGTTTTATGCTTGTGCCAAGCGATCCAAAACCTTCTAATGTGGCTGCAACTTTTGTCCAAAGCGGCGAATTGCTTTTCAGAATATCAATGTTTCCGAATATGTAGAATCCTGAAAAATTACCACCTCTAGCGACTGCGCGCACACCAGTGTAGTTACACTTTCAACTTGCGTTAGATGCATGTCCTAAGTACCCAGACGTATGCCTGTGCGCATGCTTCGTGTTCACTGGCATGTTAGTTGGCCACGTCAGCGCATAGGTAGATGCATGCGCTATTGCATGCATTGCTTCGTCAGTTTCCAGGATACATACCTCTGTGCAAGTCGAAACGCAAGTTGAAAGCGCACCTACGTAGTTACACCTCAGAATTAATTGTAGGTATGCAGAGTTCTTTACTATCTACCTAAATTTGATTTTTCCTACATGTCTAGCGTAGTATGAAAAACTTTTAGCTGTATATACCTTTAATGAGTATTTCAACTTAAAAGTAGCGTGAAAATAAATTGATGGCAAATTGTTTCTATTAATATGTAAAATAAAAAATATGATATAATGCATAATTAATTAGAGTTTATAATAAATCTTTCCAAGTGTAGCCTTAATATTGTGAAAGTTTGAGCTCAGGACTTACGTGTTCACGTCCTGCTTTCTGCGTCCAATCTGACGGTACAAATGATTTGGGTTTCAAGTAGGATGAATATAACCCAAAAAGGACAAGCAAACACCCCGATTCCACGCCTTATTCGCTCTACCACTAGTGTTTTTAAAGCGCGAGGCCACTTGCGCTCGATTGAAAGGGCAAATGGAGTGAGGCTTCTGGCGTAGCCCATTTAATTTGTAACAAACTCTAAACATGACCAACCTACCGAACTGAGAAAAATTTTTGCTATGAAAGGTTCTATTATTATGTACCTTCTTTGGCTCTGGACAATGCCACACAGACCCGATTCTCAGTTCCCAAAAATCCAATTTTGTTATCGTCGTTGTTCCTGACGAGGGATAGTAGAATGATCTTAGACTCTTCACCTTGGTAATTATCCACAACTGTTATTTTAACTTTAGACAAGTGCGAATATTTAAAGCGTTGCTGAAAATAAACAAAAAATCTTCGTTAAAGTCATAATATAATTAATAATTATTTATTATTAACAATACATGGACATTGACCTAAAAGCCAGATGGCTTACAAACATCTCAGTGGTCTATGAATATCTTTTTAAGCACTTGCATTACATTTAATTTATAAATTATTGGATCACAAAGACGTCGCGAGCATAATAAAATTATAAAGCCATCCGTACATTCCGACCGTCGACTTTGACCGCAGTAGTGTAAGGAAATTGTGTACTATATAATACCTTTCTCATGTAGAACATTTGACCAGAATATGCAGCTAAAATAGTAACATCTTCGGGTTGGTAGTCTTGCTGCATTAAATAGTTTGCCAAACCCAGGACCATATCTCCTTCGTTTTCATTAGTTTTGCTAGCGTTGTCGTCTAGAGCCTAAAAGAAATTCAACTTTTAAGAAGTTCCAAATTCAAGGAGGCGTCGGGATGCTAGACAGAGCAATCGTGCGGACTGATAGGTTAGACGCGGGAGGAAACTCTTGGAGGTATAACTAAGATTCTGTAGTCAAAATTTTAAATATTAATATAAGATTATGTATTCTGGATCGGGACTGAATGTTTTGTTTTCTTGATGGAACAATCCTTCATTCATATAGGTAGTTATGCCCCCTTTTCCTTCATGAAAACCAAGAGGTGAGTCCCGAATTTGGAACTTTTTGTTAGGCGAGTCGCGGCCCAGTCAAGTTTGAGAACTACCGCACTAGACGATACAAAACAAAAAATAGAATCTGCCTACGAACCTCCTCTTTGTAATCATGCGTGAAGAAGAAAACGTTGCAGGTGACGCCGCGCACGTTGGGAAAGTCGCTGACAGACGGATGGTTCTGCAGGTCGGGATAGATGGCCGGGGCGATGAGGGCCGCTATCTGCGGCCGCATGCGGTGCTGCACGGCGAGGCGCCGGCTGTGCATGTCGTTCATGATCATGCGCTCGAACAGCGACACTTCGATGTTGTAATGCCTCGCTAGCCTCATGTACGATGCCGACGGCCGCAGCTGTTGGTGGTCTCCTAGTAATATATATTTAATTTTGAGTAGGCATATTTAATTTAATACTGCTTATTAAGGTCCCGTAGCCAAAGGGTGCCAACGGGACCCTACCACTAAGCCTCCGCTGTCTGTCCATCGGTCTAAATAGAAACGATGAAACCGATGCGCGACGCTAGCCCGCCTTCCAACATACGTGTACAAACTAAAATTATTTTATACTTTTAAGTGTTGGTATGGTTAAAATCCTACACACACTCAGATCACGAGCGGTTTGCTCTTATTCATTGAGGAGTTCCATCCTCCAACTCCGAAGATATTCATCAGATCTTCACCAAATTTAAATGGGACCAACCTGACGATAAGTCTTTTCAAATATGTAATAAAAAAAATATTGAAATCGGTTCAGATTTGACGGAGTTATGGAGTAACATCGCCAAGAAAAAATACGCATCGAATTGAGAACGTGCTCTTTTTTTGTGAAGTCGGTTAAAAATAGTATTGGTACCTACCTGGCAGTAAAATTCGTTTAATAACTACCTAAATGATACATGCTATGGTATCTATGTACTTACCAATCAGAATGAGATGTTTACACCTTTTTGTCAAACATGCAATTATGTGTTGCTCCAACACTTCTGCTGCTTCTTCCACTATCACTGAAAAAGGAAACTTGTGAGTAATATCATACCTATTATACATAAGAACAAGGTTACAATACCTAAAAATGTAAACAAATATATACATACTAGATGATTCCCGCGACTTCGCTGAAAGGACGCAGGTTCGAATCCCACCCAATCCCAATAGCACAAGCTTTCCGCTTATTTGGAGAGGATAGGGGGATACTCGTATTACTTAATTTAAGTTTGGCTAATATTCTTTTATATGTAGTTATACGAAACTACACCACCTCGTATGGCAAAGTTAGTAAGGTAAATTACTAAAGACTAGGTACAGGTACATACCAATCGGTGGAGCCAAGGCCTGGATAAGCTTCCTCAACCTGGCAGCACCAGTTGTTGTCATGCCTATAACTTTGATGTTCTTCAACAGCTCGTAGTCTACTATCATTCTAGACTCCTCGTATTCAGCACTTACAGTTTTTAGAGTGTCCTAAAAGAACAACCAGCAGAAGTCAATGAATATAATTCTTTTATTTGTCCATCACATACCTAACACACTTCGACCATTAAGCCGGGACAAGCCTTTACGCAGATTTAGTACTGAATATATTCTGCCTGAGGAGGCTGGAGGAGGCCTTTGCCGAGAGGCACTCAGTCCTTAGGGATTTTCTAGGTTAAGGCAAATAACGAAAATGTAAACTGGTAGACTGAAATAAAGGCTATTTTTATTTTTATTTTATTTTATTTTTATTTTATTTATATTCTGCCTGAATTATATATACATATATATAAAAATCAGAATTACTTCGGAACTTTTTTAGTACAGTATTTTTCGAAAACATACCTGCAGCGGCTGTACTTTTTCACGAAGATCATTTGCAACATACTTTGTCCACCCAAAATACAACATCCAGCGATCAACTTGGTCGATGCTGGTTGGGTCTCGCATATTAGCTTGCTTGCTGACTTCAACTCCTTGGCGGTGATAGTTTCTCATGTTCTAAAATATCACAAGTTGGTTAAATACTTGATCATAATGTCACTAGCTTTTGAAAAATTAAAGTTAACGTGAGCGAAACCGCGGGGGGCTTCGCTCACGTCTTTGATTTTTCGTCACGTAACTTCGATTTTACAAACCCTTATTACCCCCTTAGGGGTTGAAATATCAAAAATTCTTTCTATGCGGATTCCTACATCATATTAGCTATCTGTAGCTAAATTTCAGCCCGATCCGTCCAGTGGTTAACGCTGTGCGTTGATAAATCAGTCAGTCAGTCACCTTTTTTTTTTAAAAAAAAGATTATCAGCCAAGCTGAACTTGACTGATGTTCTCCTCTCCCCGCCAAATAAGTGAAAGCTTGTGTTAGGAGTGGGTACGATAATAGTGCAACGGGCGGGATTCGAACCTGCGACCTTTCAGTTTTCAGTCCGCACCTTTAACCGTTGGGCTATTGAGGCTTTTATATATTTAGATTAAGTCAATATGCCGGATACTATCAAATTGATATAAATGTATTATGATAAGAACTTACGTTGAACGTTCGGATTAAGGATCTCGTTATAATGATTTCTCTACACAAATCATCCTGTTCTTGCCTACTTTGAGAATTCCTTAAACGCGAAATTAAATATTTTTGTTGCTCTTGAGCCTTTTCGACTGAAAACGTAGTTTGAATATTCATGTCAAAAGATCCACTTAGAGTAATTTCCATTTCTAAATCATCCAAAGTAACATTTTGTCTGTTATCATCTGCGTGGTCAGGTGCATTGATTTTGGGATTCGCAGCCTCTTCATCTTCGAGGTTTATGGGCTCGTTGAAGTCGAACACGACATTCTCAAACAACCAGCAGTATAAAGGATCTTTGAAGTTCCCATTAGAACGTTTATAAAATTCACCAATAATAATACAATCAGGGACATAACTTTTCATACAGTTGTGACTCAGCACGCAACTGTTCAAGGATTCAATGCATTCCTGTGTTTTTTTCAGTTTATTAATAGTTTCTTTCAAGTGCTGTCTTTGTTCAAAGAAAAGTCTACGACTCGAAGACGACGATCTTTCCGCTGTTTTCCGTAAAGTGTGCAAATTGATCTTTTGCATCGCTTCGTTGCGCGACTGGCCTCCGATGCGTACGATAGAGTCAGTGATGGGCAAGATTGCTTCTAAAAATTGATCTAAAGCATGGTTCGTGTAGCATACTAAAAGCAAAAGAGCTCCTGAGGAAGTTCTCAGATTTTCTATTAACGTCTTAGCTACTTTCACTCCCAGATAAGTCTTTCCTGTTCCGGGAGGGCCTTGAATTACCGCAAACTCGTGGGTAAGAGCCATTTTATAGGCCTCGTATTGGCTTTCATCCAAGTTCAAGTCTTCACTGCTGGGCCAAGTGTCGAAATCTAATACTTTGAACTTTGTTTTTAAAGAAATTTCTGATTCCACGCTATACGATTTATTTTCATCTACGTAGTCCGGCGGCTGGGGTTCAGGCTATGAAAAATATGACACATTTTAGGAGAAATTAAATTACAACTTTTTTATAATAGTTATTTGTTCAACAACTTCTTCTTGTTCTTTGTTGCGAATGCCTAATTTGAACCTCGAGCGGGTGGAAGATTCTAAGTTAGAATCCTGAGTGCAGTGAGGGATTCAAAGACACAAGAAACAAAAACTTTGCTATCGTGTGATACATACAACTTTTCACCTAAAAAAAGGCGCCTTTGCTGTCTAAAACCAGTGAGCAAATTTTGTGTTAGCTCACTCAGTGAAAAAAAGTGTTGACCTTTTCTTGAGACAACATTTTTTCTCACTGAGTGAGCAAAAACGACTTTTGCTCACTGGTTTTAGACAGTAACGGCGCCCTTTTTGAGCTAGTGAGGTGAAAAGATAAGCTGTCCTTGTGCACATCCTTTCAATATTTGTTTTATTGTTTTGTTCTCTGGTACTAAATAAATAAATATATTACCCAGGCTGAATTAAATATGACTTACATTCCTCTTTTCTCTCCATATAAGCATCAATCGTGTCACAGGAGGAGGAATGGCAATAGTGCAACGGACGGGGATCGAACCGGCGACCTTTCGTTTTAGGGCCTTTGCACACCACGTTTTTTAAACGCGCCGTCGGCGCGAGTTTGTAGCGATACAAACGCGATGCTAACGCGCGTTTGGATCGATACAAAGGACAACAAACTGCTCTGTATGACAAAAAAGCGCGCGTTTCGGAAACGCGCGTCGACGGCGCGCTTAAAAAACGTGGTGAGCAAAGGCCCTTACAGTCCGCACCCTGAACCGTTGCACTCTTGAATAATAATTCAATGTAACTTACATTTACTTCAATTATGTATTTCTGCATCGCTATATGCTTTTGGAAAGAAGGGTCCTGCATGGCTTTCAGTACATGATAATACGGTTCGAAATATACTTCACTTTCTATCATCGTGTAACTTTCGTTTTTATATAAATCTTGTCCAATTTCTACGTCAACCATTCCAACAGGAATCTGAAATTATTACGGGAAGCATTTATTATTTTACTACCTTTTGCCCGCGTTAGGGACTTCCGGGGTAAAGGACGCTCTCCTTTCACTCAACTATATTACATACATAATTACAATGATATTTATATGTATACTAGCTGATGCCTGCGACTTCGTGCGTGGATTTAGTTTCTAAAATCCCGCAGGAACTCTTTGATTTTCCGGGATAAAAAGTAGCCTATGTTTATCTCCAGGTCCTTAACTATACCCATGCAGAATCACGTCGATCCGTGGCTCTGTTGCAGCGCTATTGAAGGACAAACCAACAAACAAACAGACTTACGCATTTATAATATTGATCAGGATATACCTATATTACGCCCAAAGACCGAAAATATCCATTGAACGAAAAAACGCTCACAAGACGTGAAATATCCGCATCGCGAATTTCGTGTTATGGCTCTTATGAAAACACTTACGACACGTTGCGCGTTGTAGCAATCATAGAAAGACCATAAAGCGAAATTCGCAAAGCTATCATGCTATACAAGGTGTTTGTTAATGTGTATAACTTACCAGCAACCACCCATGCACTTTGACCCCATAAACACAATGGCGGTGGTAAAAAGTGAAAATTAATTATCAAAAACTTTCATACAAAATTAATTAATTAATTAACAAAAAAACATTTTGGAAACCCTAACTGAAGACATAATAACAATACGCCACATAAATCCCTTTCCGTAGTAGTAATTCCAAGAATGACTTTGACCGCGCCGCTCGAGGTAAAGGCGAGGCTACAAGCAAGACTTGCGGTTGCGTTTGCGCAACGAAAAATTACATCGCATAGGACATAGTACGAGAAAACCCTGTCCATTAGTTTAGTTTCTAATGAGACATGGACCGCACTAAGTACTACTTCTGCTTGGCTTAAGACGCATCAATCTTCCGTTGGTTTCTCCCAAAGGACAGGACAATCCTGAATCAAGTAAATCAGATAATCGATATCGTAATTAATCATCTTGATCAATTAATCAATCATCCGTTTTTACGGTGCACAGCGGACATTTCCACGGTGCGTTGTGGTCGCTACGTCTATGATTTTTACAACGCGATGTCGCACTCCAGTGAGGGCTCGGGGAATTTCGAGCACCGGTGAAAATCACCGGTGATTTGCCATTCTCCGAAGATTCATCGGAGATCTCCGGTGAATTCGAATACAGATTTAGCATCAATTAAAATGTTATTGACTGTTAATGTTCTAGTACAATGCACAGGAATTTTAAGCGCATCGATATTGTGTGAACTCAAAATGATATTAGATGTATTGTAAAGGTTTTAAATAAAAAAAATATTAAGAAAAAAAATATTTTACTTTATTATGATAATTATTATTTAGGAGGTAGGAAATAATGATAAAGTAATTGTATTTGAATAAATGTTATTAAGTTAATAATTAACAATGTTCCTCAACAAACTTCTTTTTATTTAAATTAAATTACCTACTTGAGTTATGATTCAATAATAAATAATCGGTTAAACACCGATTACTTTCACCGGAGAGTCACCGGTGATTCTCCGGTGAAAAATCACTTCTCCGCGCCGCCGGTGCAAATCACTACGCCGGACACCGCTCGCTTTCGACTACAAATGCTAGTAATATGCTTGCACTGTACTGCAAGCGATAATAATAATTATTGTATCGTTTTGCAATTGATTTATTATTAAAAATATCACACACCTTCATTCGCTCATTCACATACAGTCATTGTTAATCAAAACCACGACGCGAGATATTAATTACCTGCAAATAAAGAGGCGGCAGTCACTTTATGGATTACGTAGGTACGGACTTTAACTTATGGAGTCCGAAAGTAGTCGGGAATATTCTTGCAAAAATACGAGATTTCTAATCGGTTTTCACTCTACTGAACAATACTACAGGTTTACAGATTTAATTGCATGCCGATTAATGGTTAGGTATCGCATCTGGAATATTTTATCGCAACGTCATAGCATAGCAAGTAGTACGTTGTAGGCCTACAAACATCCATTCATAGTTTTATCGTTGGCAGTTCATTGCCATTGAATCAGCTGTTTTAAAGGTTGCCACCTAAACATTTATGGTGAATTTTTGAAGTCCTCATAACTTGGCCAGGATATGAGCTACACGTCTCATGATATTTTTTCATGTATCTATACACCGACCCCAACTTATGGGTTTCGGTAGGATAGGGACATTAACTAACACCTTGTATATACGTAAATTCAAACAAGAGTGAACAGGCATCTTCTAGGCAAACGCGTTACACCTTAGACACTTTCACATCAGGTGTGATAGCGGTCAAGCGTGTGCCTATAGTATATTTTAAAAAAAAACCTACATAAATACATAGGCTGCTAAAATCGTCACCTTTCGCCTTGATTTTGTTGTAGTCACGTAAAAAAATCAGCAAGATCCAAATACATAGAAAAGATAATTAGTTACGTTTTTTACCTGTCCTCTATTTAGATATTTTTCATCTCTGTCAAGGATCGTCGCCACGATCAAGTTTTTACAATTGTCCTTTGTAAATATAACAAGTGATCCAAAAATAAAACGCTTATTATGGGCCCAATTCATTTTTTTGAATCTTTGCCTTGTGGCGTTGTCCAACTGCACGACCGAGCCAACTTTCTGTGATGATACGTAAGGCTGAACGAATTGGACGTTTCGGAATACTCTGAATTGGAAAAATTATATCAAAATAAATATTATGTATAAAACGTATAAGTACCCACAATAATTTGTATATTAAAACTATCAATGTATTATTTTAATCCGGACAAGTCCCCCCCTCCCCCCCAAGTTCGATTTTTACTACCTAAATCCTCGACGATATTTTTCATTGCTCGTAAACACCGATCTATAAACGTCACTTCCTTTAAGTGCTTATGGTTTTTTGTTTTATTTTCTCTGGTACTAATAAATGTTTCAAAAAAAAAAAACATTGGCGAGGACACCAACTACCTACCTATGAAACTACTTTATAAGTAGACACTATACTCGTATTAAAACAAAGCAAATAACCAGGTTATCCAAAACTTACCTTATGTGATCATATTTTCTTTTCGTTGGATCCCGTATGAATTGAACTGTAATTAAAAGTACAAAAATATAAGCTTAAGGCAGAACAATCCAAACTACCTATCTACTT
This sequence comes from Hipparchia sbordonii, assembly GCA_038048805.1. Classification (NCBI taxonomy): domain Eukaryota; kingdom Metazoa; phylum Arthropoda; class Insecta; order Lepidoptera; family Nymphalidae; genus Hipparchia; species Hipparchia sbordonii. Next base: position 8,761,461 of record JBBIWI010000008.1, on the reverse strand, counting down.
TCCCCAAAACAGATGTTCTTAATTCGTTCTTAAGTTTTTAATGCTACAGTTTCACTCTCATCTCTGATTGGCCGAATTTATGGTCTTTTTGTGGCAGCAAAGCATTTTAACCAATACCAGCTTAATGACAAAGTTGCATGGGAGCAATCGGCTTGGCATCTAGTTACTCACAAGATAGTGTAATAAGTTATTACATTGTAATATTATGTAGCTTTACATTAATATTGTAATATTTTTTTTACGTATGAAAAGAGCAACTGCTGAGTTTCTTGCCGGCTCCTCTCAGCAGAATCTACATTCCGAACCGGTGGTAGTCATGACGTGTCATAAGAGCTACAAGTTGGCCTGGAAATAACTAATTTTAAATTTGAATTTATCTTAGGTCTAGATCCAGGAATCAAGGTAAAACAGACAACTTACGAATCCCGTCGCGGAGTGGGCCGAAGCAATCTTCACGGAACAGTCGGAACTGTATGTCTAGATAGTGTTCGACGTTGCGATATGCGCCCTTCACGACATTCGCTCGCAGGAAAGGACGTTCATCGATCAGATCGCCTCGCCTAGGCACCACATTGAGTTCCCTAAAGTTCTCAGGTGGTTCCTGTTCTTCATCGCCTTCTTGAAGCTTCTTGCGTTTGTCGCCAGTCTGTTGATTTAAATATGTAATAATAGCAATGCTTTAAACACCAAAAAAGGAGCATCATTTTCAAGGGCTAAAGCGCAAAGACTTGGGGGCACATGCATTATTATTAAGTCTAGATATTCGTCGTCCACCTAAATCTACCAAAAGTCCACTGTCCAACTTTTATACAACACCACTTTGCTTGAGCATATTGGATTTTTCGAATTCACGAAACCGAGTACAAGCAACCGCGATTTTTAGAGCATTTTGAACTGATATAGAGTGGTTTAAAGCTAGATGAGGAAGGAATAGAGAACGGGAAGACTATGGCCAAAAGTGAAGGTACACATAAGCTAATGAGATAATGTCCGTCAGTATAATTGCAATAATCGGGCAACCTTGAAGGACCACCATAATACCAATATACAGGGTCACTGGAAATGTGACGCATTCCTCTTAAGGGGTTATAGATGAGGTCAAAACTAATCAATTTTGTTATGTGATATTGTATCCGAAACCTAACGGTTAATGAGTTATTTGAAATTTTATAATTATTGGTCAAAATACGATTTAGGCCAACTAAAAATGTAAATTTAAAAAACTATGTATTTGAGTGTGGTTTTTTTGTTTCTTTTTGTCAGAAGACATCCCAAGTTTTTATAATAAATACAAAAATTATCAAAAACTACAACCGTTTTTAAAAAATGAGCCTTTAATGAATAATTAAGATATTTTTTATCACATTCATCGAAAGTAAACACAAATTAAAAAAAAAAATCTTCTAAGTAATTAAATCTGCAAAACATTTTAAAAATATCTCCATCTATCTAGCTTTCAAATGAGGTATTACAATGGCAAATAGCTTTTGTAAAACACTTGTTATTGAGAAGGGAACAGTAAAAGGTTGATAATAAAATCAAATTATGACTTTATTAATTTACAAATCTTGTTCGAATTGTGAACCCCTGTTTCTAATACCTGCTCGCATTCTGTGACGTAATTCACTTTTAGACCACAGAAGACAGAGTTCTTCTCATTTCGTTAGCTGCAGTTATTATTTGCGAATATTGTTCTACTAGCTGATGCCCGTGACCTCGTACATGTTGATTGAGGGTTTTTAACTCCGGAACTCTCTCATTTTCCAGGAAAAAGTAGCCTCTGTGTTATTCCAGACTATAATAATCTATTTCTGTGCCTTTCAGCTAAATCGATTCAGTGGTTGAGTAACAAACATACATCCATCCATTCATCCATACATCCAAACTTTCGCATTTATAATATTAATAGGAAAAAATAATAGGATTAGTAGAAAGAAGGATAAAATAATTCGATTGTCCTCAATACAATACTTCTATTGATATCAATCTCTCATTTACCTACCTCTGTCTTTTCTTTTTCGTGTTTCGTTAACGCCTCGCGCAATTCTGTTAGCAGCAAATCGCAATTTTCAGGTAATTTATAATCGTGTCTTTCCTTTAGTCCTTCTAAGCACAATTTCGAAGTTCCGTCTATGAGAGACCTGCATTTAGCTAAAGCTATTGACGGGGCTGAGGTAATTATACATTCACAAAATGTTAAAAAATTGATCCAAAAATCATTAGGTTTTTTCCAGTACAAGTTATTAGCAGATTTGCGTTCTGTGTACGGAAGATCCATCATATAGTTGCGCAGGCTGAGAATAAATGCCGAATTGCATACGTCTAAAAGTATCGTTAACTTCAACTGATCAAAGGATGACTGGCATACCTTCGCCAATAGTTCCAAGACCAAAGAAAATATATCCAGTCTCTCTATTGGCGACTGTATAAGATTCATGAAGGCCTCCCTTTTGTCGTTAATCTGGGAGATAATTTCCTTGCTCTCCGATTTGGCGAGATTTTGTAACATTATAAAACCCATATTATTAGGCTTTTTTGTGCGATTATGAGGTCCACTGTCATTGCTGTGATCATCGGGTCTTGTCTTTGGCCTTGCATTATAGTTGGGCCTCTGGTTTGTGTTATTGGTCCGATTTGTGTTATGCTTATGTTGTTGGTGTAGCTGTCCTGGTACAGCTGAAAGATAGAGAAGGTATAAATAGGTTGTTAGTGGTTGAAGAAAGTGTGGCTGATCCTTATTGCTAGGCGTGTTCTATCAAATAAAAGTCACGATTCGTGTGATTAATGGAATGGTAATTGTACTGGTGGTAAGGTTTTGGTACGGTAATCGGCGGCAGGCGAGCGCTGGATACGTAAGTATTCCGTAAGTATTATAGCTTATGTATCCCATAAAAGTCTTGGGAAAACTAGGGTAAGTATTAAGTAACAAAGGAGCATTTACCAAAATATTGAGGAAATGGTAGTAATGATTGTTCCGAACCAACACGGTGCATTCCGGTGTAAGCATTATATTGCACGTTTTGAGCGCTCAGTGACTGGTGTCTCTGGTTCCTGCCAGCACCTCGGTTCCTAGACCTTCCTCTACCTCTGCCAAGACCTGCAACCAAAACATTAACCAATAGAAAAAGCGAGCAAGAAAATTTTGAGAGTGAGTGCAGATATTAGGTCCATAGTGTCCACCGTGCCTATACGTAATACCTGTAGCTACTATGTGCGTATACGTAGTACTGCGCTGCCAATATTTATGTGGCGTGCTTCGGATGTGCCACAGAGGTAGGTAACTAATCAAACAGAGCAGACATTTTATAGATTCATGCGTGTGATAAGCTAGCTTAGCTTAGCTAAGTACACTATCTGATACAAGTATGAGTGTGCGTGTCCCCTAGCAGTTGAGAAAAACCCAGTTAAAGCTATCTCGAGAAGTCAGAGAACAAGCCAAGAGTCTGGCCACCCTGCCAAAATAGCCTATACCTATACCTAACACTCGTATTTTTCTCAACCCTTAGATTTTGCTCTATTCAATTGGTATGGTGGTCGTTCTTATTGTGAGCACAGAATACAACATAGGGACCGTTTAAGTATTACGTAAGCACTATGGGGGAGGGGGTGGGGGGGCGGTTCTTTGTTTTACTTATTTTGGATGACATGGGGGGTAGGGGAGTCTAGATGATGATTACGTCATCGGTAGTTATTTACTTTTTTACAAGAATGCCAACCCTTACATTGTCTATGCTTGAAAACGAAACGCATTTTCGGGGATTCCCGCAAATAATGCATACATTTATTCACTCGCTTTAGAACCGATAAGGGGAATTACCGCGCGCTATTCACTTGTCTGTCAGTGTATTGTTTAGTTTGGATACTATAGCGAGTAGACGTATTGTAAGCATAGCAAAGCAAGTTAACATTTGTGTTACCGTTGGATTCCACTAACCAAAGTTTAACGTTTAAATAAGATGTCGTTTCAAATAGACAAATCCAAGTTTTACCAAAAATTGTTTGAAAGTTTTAAAAAATCTCATACAAGTACGAAAGTACAAAATGTACAAAAGTTAGGTACTGCAGCCATGAGCAAACAAATGCCTACACGTTAGACCTGTAGCTGTTGAAACAAACAGCAAAACTGCTGAAGGCTGCGAAATGACTAGTCCGTTGCATGAATAATTGACGACCGGTACTGCTTGTTCTAAAACTGAGATAACACTTTAAGTCTATCTTGGTAGGTACTCTTATAAAATTGCAAGCGAGCAATCGACTTGGCATCCAGCTGCCCACAAGATTAATAACTTACCTACTACCATAATATATTATTACCATATATTTAGGTCCTAAATCCTAAATCTCTTTGCTCATCTCGGAAATATGAAAAGTATATTATTATTATTATTATTCGATGACAAGATAGCCTGATGATAAGTGACAATGCAGTCTAAGATGGTAGCGGGCTAACTTAGAAGAGATATGGCAGTGTACACTCAACCCATACCCCTAGTCGGTTTCTAGTTTCTACACGCCATCGAGCCGCAACGCTAAATCGCTTGACGACACGTCTTTGAAGTTAGGGTGGTAACAAGCCACGGCCAAAGCCTCCCAACAGACATCAACCGATTATAATAACCAAATCAAAATAGGACCCTCAAAGTTCGGTCACAATAACCAGTTGGCAGTTACCAAATAGACAGATCTAGGGTTCTTTATTTTGGTCGCGTCTGCACTTTTCTCCATCAAAAGGGTAGGTATTAGTTAGTGTCTGACCGAAGGTTAATTTCTAGCCGAGGTCGAAGCCGATTAATCGGCTATCACCACAATCTTATCTCGTAATCTTAATCCTCAATAGGCCCAACGTTTAAAAGTGCAGACTGAAAACTGAACGGTCGCAGGTTCGCACCCCACCCGTTGCGTTGTGGGTTCGACAATAGTGTCGTACCTACTCGTATCGTAGCACAAGCTTTCCACTTTTTTGGAGGAAATAGCAAAATATAAGTCAACTTACGCTTGGCTAATAAAAAATAAATCTTCGGCCGATGCGGTAGGTGTAATGAACCTACGCGTTCAAGATTGTATACATAATAAACAAGTTAACTGATTATTAAAATTGCTTTGCAACATCAAAAATAATAACGCTGAAATAGTCTTTGTATCCGCTGCACCCGCGCGTCACCACTTCCATCGCCTTTCGCATTCGTAAAAGTTTAATTTCGGCGCATGTTAGAAATAAAAATTCTTTTCAAAAAAACCGACTTCTTACGCTACTACAAAGTATAAAAATAATTTTAGTTTGTACACGTTTGTTGAAGTCGGGCGGGCTTAAAAAGAAACGATGAAACCGGTACGCATGCTCGCCCGACTTTAACAAATGTGTCTCTCATATTGATATATGATGAATAGATAGTAGAAGTCAACATTGTGGTCCAGTAAGTGATTAACATCGTATATATTATATGACCCAAAATATATTTGCTTACCTCGCCCTGGCCCATTATCTCCATCTCCCAATTGCTCCTCGTCCATTTTTATATTTTCTCATTCACTTTCTGTAACAGGTTAAACATTATAAATGCAGTATAATAAGAAAATGCATTAAAACATGTGTACTGATCCGTTAGTACCAATAACACATCATAATACTAATGTATTATATTGTATTACATAATAAATATACACTCCACTCGCGTCTGTCTACACCAACGGAGGTAATACATAAGATTCACCACCCACGCATCATGATAGCCGTACCAGTTTATATGTTATGATATATTTACCTACCCTATTAATCTACAAGCTCTAGATGCTACAATCTGTCATATCGATTTATATTCTCAAAAGTTGTTGTTAATAATTGACAAGCCCAACAGTTAAAGGTGCGGACTGAAAACTGAAAGGTCGCAGGTGCAAACCCCACTCATTGCACTATTGACGTACCCACTCCTAGCACAAGCTTTTACTTATTTGCAGGGGATAGTTCAACTTCAACTTATATTAGCTAATATTCTTTGAAATATGCGTATGAAATACATATGAACAGTACTTATAACAAAAAAAAGAACATTTTTTTTTTAATTTTTGTCTATCTGTCTGTTTGTTTGTTCCGGCTAATCTCGGGAACAGGTGAACGAATTTTGACAGGACTTTCATTGGTAGATAACTGATATTGTCGGGAGTAACTAAAGCTACTTTTTTAACCGACTTTCGAAAAAGGAGAAGTTGATTTTCTACCTATGTACTCACATATCGATATCTCCGTGATTTCTAAACCGATTTGCGTGAATCTTTTTTTAATCGATACAAAAACTTTTCGAGATGGTCCCATAAAAACTTCGGGTTCCAACTCCTCAATCCTAATGCTGCAGGGGTACCGCCCATCTGAACTGTGGGAATTTAGGAATTTGTCGATTTTATGAATAGCTATTGTAGGTACCAAGTAAATGCTGTTAAATTCCAGGACCTAACTCCTCAATCCTGATGTTCCAGGGCTTCTGATGCCCACCTAAACGGTGGGGATTGAGGAGCTTTCGGTTGTGACTTGTGAATCTACGTCGCGGACGCAGTCGCGGGCGTCCGCTAGTAGGTACAATGTAAAATTAGTAGGCACACTTAACTAGTTTGCACGCGACTACGTCTGCTACGTCATTTACATATTTAGTAGGTAATGCATAAAAAAATTACGTCGATCCATTTTACCGTTGCTGCGCAATTGCAGGAAAAACCCACAAACAAAAGGCACTCTCGCATTTATAATATTAGTTAGGATAATTTAGTACGGACTCGTTAAGAGTGCGTTTCCGCATATCGGGTGACTTTCGGTACATATTGTGACTAAGTTAAACCAAATAAGATGGAAATAAAAATTGCTACACATAGATAGGTCCTTAATCTCCAAATCTTGGGAGTTGATTTTGTTCAAAATCTCAATTTTTAGTACTATAAAAATTATTTCCCGTCACCTCTTCACACAAAATTCACGATTTTGGGGTGACTTTAGGTACATTTCTTGTCTATAATATACCGATTTTATGTAATTAAAAAATACTATCTGTTAGCAGATATGTTCAACTCAAAATCTTGGAGAGAAAAATATCAAAAATATTACAAATAGTATAAAAAATAAAATATAGCATCGCGTGTACTTTTTTCACATATTTTGGTTTAAACCGAACCTTAAAATAGTATGCAATAAGGCTTATTTTGATTTTACTCGGTCACTGGTTTGATATCATTTCAAAATTCAAAATTCAAATATCAATCAGTCGGCGTTTGACCGCCTTTCTGAGTGGAGGCTGCGCTGGTTGTAAGCAGATGCTGGTATCGAAAAACATCGCTGTACGAACACGAAATAGTTCATAGCAAACCAAATTGATACTTTATATATTTTGAAAAGAAAGGTAAGAAACTAAGTACTAGGTACCTATGGTACCTTCAATATAATAGCATTATTTTATTATTTGATAGAATTTCGAAATTTCTTGTAAAGTTATATTCCCCGAATGTAGTACTGACCTGCATGTATACCTCGAAAACTTCTATTGGAACTCCTAGATCTTTAGAGTTAGTTGTATCGAGTTTGGGCTCGTTTTGTAAGTTATGATGAGATCTTACCACTGGACTTGTTAGAGTGACCTGATGGTATACTTCGAAGACTACTACTGGATCTTCTAGACGGCTACAGCTAGTTATATCGAGTTTGGGCTCGTTTTGTAAGTAATGATGAGATCTTACCACTGGACTTGTTGGAGTGACCTGATGGTATACTTCGAAGACTACTACTGGATCTTCTAGACAGCTACAGCTAGTTATATCGAGTTTGGGCTCGTTTTGTAAGTAATGATGAGATCTTACCACTGGACTTGTTGGAGTGACTTGGTGGTATACCTCGAAGACTTCTATTGGAACTCCTAGATCTTTAGAGTTAGTTATATCGAGTTTGGGCTCGTTTTGTAAGTTATGATGAGATCTTACCACTGAACTTGTTGGAGTGACCTGATGGTATACTTCGAAGACTACTACTGGATCTTCTAGACGGCTACAGCTAGTTATATCGAGTTTGGGCTCGTTTTGTAAGTAATGATGAGATCTTACCACTGGACTTGTTGGAGTGACCTGATGGTATACTTCGAAGACTACTACTGGATCTTCTAGACAGCTACAGCTAGTTATATCGAGTTTGGGCTCGTTTTGTAAGTAATGATGAGATCTTACCACTGGACTTGTTGGAGTGACTTGGTGGTATACCTCGAAGACTTCTATTGGAACTCCTAGATCTTTAGAGTTAGTTATATCGAGTTTGGGCTCGTTTTGTAAGTTATGATGAGATCTTACCACTGGACTTGTTGGAGTGACCTGATGGTATACTTCGAAGACTACTACTGGATCTTCTAGACAGCTACAGCTAGTTATATCGAGTTTGGGCTCGTTTTGTAAGTAATGATGAGATCTTACCACTGGACTTGTTGGAGTGACTTGGTGGTATACCTCGAAGACTTCTATTGGAACTCCTAGATCTTTAGAGTTAGTTATATCGAGTTTGGGCTCGTTTTGTAAGTTATGATGAGATCTTACCACTGAACTTGTTGGAGTGACCTGATGGTATACTTCGAAGACTACTACTGGATCTTCTAGACGGCTACAGCTAATTATATCGAGTTTGGGCTCGTTTTGTAAGTTATGATGAGATCTTACCACTGGACTTGTTGGAGTGACCTGATGGTATACTTTGAAGACTACTACTGGATCTTCCAGACGGCTACAGCTAGTTATATCGAGTTTGGGCTCGTTTTGTAAGTAATGATGAGATCTTACCACTGGACTTGTTGGAGTGACTTGGTGGTATACTGCGAAGACTTCTATTGGAACTCCTAGATCTTTACAGCTAGTTATATCGAGTTTGGGCTCGTTTTGTAAGTTTTGATGAGATCTTACCACTGGACTTGTTGGAGTGACCTGATGGTATACTTCGAAGACTACTACTGGATCTTCTAGACGGCTACAGCTAGTTATATCGAGTTTGGGCTCGTTTTGTAAATAATGATGAGATCTTACCGCTGGACTTGTTGGAGTGACCTGATGGTATACTTCGAAGACTACTACTGGATCTTCTAGACGGCTACAGCTAGTTATATCGAGTTTAGGCTCGTTTTGTAAGTAATGATGAGATCTTACCACTGGACTTGTTGGAGTGACCTGATGGTATACTTCGAAGACTACTACTGGATCTTCTAGACGGCTACAGATAGTTATATCGAGTTTGGGCTCGTTTTGTAAGTTATGATGAGATCTTACCACTGGACTTGTTGGAGTGACCTGATGGTATACTTTGAAGACTACTACTGGATCTTCCAGACGGCTACAGCTAGTTATATCGAGTTTGGGCTCGTTTTGTAAGTAATGATGAGATCTTACCACTGGACTTGTTGGAGTGACTTGGTGGTATACCTCGAAGACTTCTATTGGAACTCCTAGATCTTTACAGCTAGTTATATCGAGTTTGGACTCGTTTTGTAAGTAATGATGAGATCTTACCACTGGACTTGTTGGAGTGACCTGATGGTATACTTCGAAGACTACTACTGGATCTTCTAGACGGCTACAGCTAGTTATATCGAGTTTGGGCTCGTTTTGTAAGTAATGATGAGATCTTACCACTAGACTTGTTGGAGTGACCTGATGGTATACTTCGAAGACTACTACTGGATCTTCTAGACGGCTACAGCTAGTTATATCGAGTTTGGGCTCGTTTTGTAAGTAATGATGAGATCTTACCACTGGACTTGTTGGAGTGACCTGATGGTATACTTCGAAGACTACTACTGGATCTTCTAGACAGCTACAGCTAGTTATATCGAGTTTGGACTCGTTTTGTAAGTAATGATGAGATCTTACCACTGGACTTGTTGGAGTGACCTGATGGTATACTTCGAAGACTACTACTGGATCTTCTAGACGGCTACAGCTAGTTATATCGAATTTGGGCTCGTTTTGTAAGTAACGATGAGATCTTACCACTGGATTTGTTGGAGTGAGTGAGTTAGTCTTCGAAGTATACCATCAGGTCACTCCAACAAGTCCAGTGGTAAGATCTCATCATTACTTACAAAACGAGCCCAAACTCGATATAACTAGCTGTAGCTGTCTAGAAGATCCAGTAGTAGTCTTCGAAGTATAGCATCAGGTCACTCCAACAAGTCCAGTGGTAAGATCTCATCATTACTTACAAAACGAGCCCAAACTCGATATAACTAGCTGTAGCCGTCTAGAAGATCCAGTAGTAGTCTTTGAAGTATACCATCAGGTCACTCCAACAAGTCCAGTGGTAAGATCTCATCATAACTTACAAAACAAGCCCAAACTCGATATAACTAGCTATAAAGATCTAGGAGTTCCAATAGAAGTCTTCGAGGTATACCACCAAGTCACTCCAACAAGTCCAGTGGTAAGATCTCATCATTACTTACAAAACGAGCCCAAACTCGATATAACTAGCTGTAGCTGTCTAGAAGATCCAGTAGTAGTCTTCGAAGTATACCATCAGGTCACTCCAACAAGTCCAGTGGTAAGATCTCATCATTACTTACAAAACGAGCCCAAACTCGATATAACTAGCTGTAGCCGTCTAGAAGATCCAGTAGTAGTCTTCGAAGTATACCATCAGGTCACTCCAACAAGTCCAGTGGTAAGATCTCATCATAACTTACAAAACAAGCCCAAACTCGATATAACTAGCTGTAAAGATCTAGGAGTTCCAATAGAAGTCTTCGAGGTATACCACCAAGTCACTCCAACAAGTCCAGTGGTAAGATCTCATCATTACTTACAAAACGAGCCCAAACTCGATATAACTAGCTGTAGCTGTCTAGAAGATCCAGTAGTAGTCTTCGAAGTATACCATCAGGTCACTCCAACAAGTCCAGTGGTAAGATCTCATCATTACTTACAAAACGAGCCCAAACTCGATATAACTAGCTGTAGCCGTCTAGAAGATCCAGTAGTAGTCTTCGAAGTATACCATCAGGTCACTCCAACAAGTCCAGTGGTAAGATCTCATCCTAACTTACAAAACGAGCCCAAACTCGATATAACTAGCTGTAAAGATCTAGGAGTTCCAATAGAAGTCTTCGAGGTATACCACCAAGTCACTCCAATAAGTCCAGTGGTAAGATCTCATCATTACTTACAAAACGAGCCCAAACTCGATATAACTAGCTGTAGCCGTCTAGAAGATCCAGAAGTAGTCTTCGAAGTATACCATCAGGTCACTCCAACAAGTCCAGTGGTAAGATCTCATCATAACTTACAAAACAAGCCCAAACTCGATATAACTAGCTGTAAAGATCTAGGAGTTCCAATAGAAGTCTTCGAGGTATACCACCAAGTCAATCCAACAATTCCAGTGGTAAGATCTTATCATTACTTACAAAACGAGCCCAAACTCGATATAACTAGCTGTAGCCGTCTAGAAGATCCAGTAGTAGTCTTTGAAGTATACCATCAGGTCACTCCAACAAGTCCAGAGGTAAGATCTCATCATAACTTACAAAACGAGCCCAAACTCGATATAACTAGCTGTAAAGATCTAGGAGTTCCAATAGAAGTCTTCGAGGTATACCACCAAGTCACTCCAACAAGTCCAGTGGTAAGATCTCATCATTACTTACAAAACGAGCCCAAACTCGATATAACTAGCTGTAGCTGTCTAGAAGATCCAGTAGTAGTCTTCGAAGTATACCATCAGGTCACTCCAATAAGGCCAGTGGTAAGATCTCATCATAACTTACAAAACGAGCCCAAACTCAATACAACTAACTCTAAAGATCTAGGAGTTCCAATAGAAGTTTTCGAGGTATACATGCAGGTCAGTACTACATTCGGGGAATGTAACTTTGCAAGAAATTTCGAAATTCTATCAAATAATAAAATAATGCTATTATATTGAAGGTACCATAAGTACCTAGTACTTAGTTTCTTCTTTTCAAAATATATTATCAATTTGGTTTGCTCAACTTAGACTTAGATTTAGAATTAAACTTAGACTTAGACTAAGTCTGAGTTCAAATCTAAGCCTAAGTCTAACACTAAGACTAAGTCTTAGACTAATACTAAGTCTAAGTCTATATCTTAGTCTTAGTGTTAGACTTAGACTTAGCTTAGACTTAGACTCAGACTTAAAGAGACTTAGTCTTAGTCTAAGTCTAAGACTAGGTCTAAGTCTTAGTCTTAGTGTTAGACTTAGGCTTAGACTTATAGAAACTTAGTCTTAGTCTAATGCATTTCCCAGTGGCTTAAAAAAGTCTAAATCTAAGTCTAAGACTAAGACTAAATCTAAGTCTAACTTAGTGTACAGCAAGTCCGGACGAAAATAAAAAATAAAAAAATAAAACATAAACAATTTATATCCAAGTATCAAAACAAGTTAATTCACTCATTTTTAACGCAGCTTGCCCGCGCCTGTGTGTGCGTGTGAACGGTGCATGTGTAGAAGTGCGTTTTTATACCTACTCTTTGCGAAATCCCGTCCTTAACTTATTAGTTACTTAGGTAGGTATATTATTTTATACTTATTTCGTGAGGCGTGAACATAGTGCGTGAACAAGACGCCATATTTTGCAAAGCAAAATATTATTTTCGTGATGAAATTAAACAATAAACTAGCCATAAATACTTACAGTAATAATGGAATACTCTGGGTATTATTTTATCAACACTGAATACACCACTGAAAAGATCTATAATTGAGAACACAATGAGTTTAAGTTTACATATCAGCTTCCACGAAACGAATAATTTTTCACTGCAGTATTGCAAGGTCATTATAAAATTTCCCTATCTGCCTAGAATGTAATATTATGCATGTAATATAAACGTATGTCAAATATCAATTGTGCGGTATAAAATTTGAAGAGTTCCCTCGATTTCTCCAGGATCCCATCATCAGAACCTGATGACAATGGGACCACCTGGGAAGTATACCTTTTCAAATAAAAAAGAATTTTCCAAATCGGTCCAGGCGACTTCGAGTAATCGGGGAACATACATAAAAAGAAAGATTCCGTTGAATTGAGAACCTTCTCCTTTTTTGGTAGTCGGTTAAAAAACTTTTTCCCGCAACTTCGTCTGTGTGGAGCTAGGTTTTAAAATCTCTCGATATCTTTTTATTTTACTTTCCAGTTTCTCAACTACACTTAGTTGACCATGAAATCGATCGTTGCATGATTTAAGGAAAAACCAACAAATAAACGCACTTTCGCATTAATAATATTAGTAGACATATTTACCTATGTACGATGTACTTTCAAAGTTTTCTTTGGAAATTAAAATAAGTTCCTACTCATATTATCATCATCTTAACTACTAATATTATAAATACTAAAGTGTGATTGTTTCTTGGGTTGTTGGTTTGTAATTCAATCACGCTGTAAGACTTGAGGATTGCTGCAGGAGGTATTTGGTGTTTCTAAGGATGTGGCCAAAGTACTCCAGCTTATATGGTATATATGGTACCTGGTATGGTATGGGTTTCAAGAACTTTGCCTAGCCTCTGCACTATAGTACAGTCGTATTCTTGACACACTGAACCCACGAAACTAACTATGCAGGATATTATAGTGCTTAAGTGAATACGCAAATTCAAGTACGTTCAGCAACATCGGAGATACGTCATCAGGTGCAGGACGAACAGTTTTATCTGCTTTCTGAGGAATGGTGGCGGCACCACCTACTGCTCAACTTTCCAGATGAGGGTGGATGAATGGAGGATGAGACCACGCAATGTCGGGGCGTTTTGCCAGTTTTCTTTCAGTGCCTAGAGGTTAGAGTAACTAGAACTAGATTATATTGGACGATTCAATCAATTAAATGACAACTAAAAACAACCTGACGAAGTTTCACTTCTTCCACAAACAATTTTGCTAATTTTCGTTAGTAGTTCTATAATAATAGAAATCTGCGGATAAAATTATAATTTATTCACTGATATCGCTTAAGAACGATGCTTTTTATATAGGTAGTTCAATCAATGTAAAAATTTTAAATTTCTTTCAGATTAGTTAACTAATACCTATTACCCATTTCAAAGGTAAATTAACTCGGCTAATTTCTAGCAACATTGCTATCGCGCTTAGGGGAATTACCCTTTAATGTCAAACGTAATTTCTTTTTAGCTTGTCGGTTTTGCACACAGATATATAAGAGTAGTAGGTATGTCTGGGGTTTATGTCTGTGGTTTTGAACAAAAGACAAACATTATGGTTCACTTCACATGGGTAAAAAATGAAATAAAGGAAATTGTACCTACCTATTTATTTTGCTCTTAGAGAGAAATTTTGTGGTTTAAATTGTGGGTTTAAATCAGTTAAATTATACGGCAGCGTAAATTATACAATTCTATCTTATGAAATCCGCAACGTCATAAAAGCTAGAAACCTAAAATATTTAATTTCCGTAATCCTATTTCTACGTTTTAATCTGTGTTGCGTGGGGTATGTATACCACAGACCGTAGAGAGAGAAGACATAGAGTCAGTGACGATTTCTTTCTCACTCACACTAAAAAGAGAGCAGAAATAAAGTTATTAATGTGATAAACAGAGACGCAGCTACCCAATTTTTTGTCCCTCATCGTGTAACCAGTTTTTTTCAAGGTCGACACACTTTTGTGCCCAACAAACTGACAGTTAATAAGAAAATTTAGTATCTATGTGTGTTGCCAGCTTTAGGTACCTATACAATGTCCCGATTTTCCCTATCCTACTTATATTATAAATGTGAAAGTTTGAATGTATGTAGGGCCATCCATACATACATCCAAATTTCAGCCATATCGGTTTAGTGTGGCGTGATTGAGTAACAAACATATGGATGTTTGTTACTCAATACGCCACACTAAACCGATATGGCTGAAATTTGGCACGGAGATAGGTTTTTTTTAGTAATGTCCTCTGACATACCGTAACGGCGGGTTACTTTGGCTACTTTTTCAATTTTTTTTTTAATTTTTGTTGAAACAAAATAAAGTCGTGATGGAAGAAATGAATATTATGAGAAAAGAAAAGAAAGATGATGGATACTAGAATATAATATATGTCGGCGATGATTAAAGTGTATTCAGTTAGATAGTGTCGGTTACTGTTCTGAATCATCCTGAAGTTTCGTTCGAATGTCCAACAACCAGTCGAGAACTGTTGGCGATCTTAAGAATTATTTTATTTACAAAGTTCTTAATTTTTAAAGCCATTTTTAAATAGCTAGAGGCAGACTTTTAATGTTTTTTTTAAATAATTATTAACTTAAACTATGAAGAGTTGCAGTTTTATACGACTGCCTGAAAAAAGGAATATACTGTTAATTTCATTAATGATGATTTTGATGACTAAATATACAATTTTTGTTGCTTTTAATTCAATAGCATTACTCGATCGAAGGAAAATTTTAACTGTTCATTAAAAATTATTTTGTGTAACATTCTTACTAGTAACGAAAAAAAATTTTCCTTTGTGTTACATACATCTTTTTTCAAAGTGACTCACATATGCTAAATTTCTATTCGGCATTTCAATATTTTTTTTAAGGAGCAAATAATTATCTAGTGAATTGGTCCTATGAAACTACATTAAAAAACTTTAGTATAAAAAAAATATTTTTAAAAAACCGACTTACGTGTACAAACTAAAATTATTTTATACTTTTAAGTGGTGGTTGAAGTTAATATTGTGTGCAATAAAGAATAATAAATTCTTTATTGCACACAATATTAAGATATATGTAAAAAATAGAAGCTTACCCTAATAGGTATGTCTCTCCCAGACAACCTTATATGTGTAGGTATGTTATTTAAAAAATAAAACAGTTCAGCATCTGTTTTGTCGTTTTATTTAAAAATCCTGGGAAGAATTTTCCATCTAATTTGGGGTACTAGGGGAGTGCAGTTATTGTGGCAACATTAAACTCGAACTTGTCATGTGACGTCATCGTTACGTCATGTTATCTCTATTTCAGTCGCGGTTACACAGTACCTTGGTCTATTGCCTTCTCTGTCTACGCCACAGACACAATAGACTAATCATAATGACAAAAGTACCGTGGCAATTTTTCACACACGTAAACAATATGCACACATATACAAAACACAGGACCGCATCTTGTGGTTGAATCAAAAATTATTATTATAATTTTTATTATTTAACCTTCTAACCTAAAGCTGCGCGCCAAATAAGTGATTTTTGTAAAGTGTTTGGATCTACGTAAAACTAGCTGTCCGCTAGCTAGCTAGCTAGTTAACTTAATACCCGCGACTTCGTTCACGCGAACGTAATAATAGTAGTCGGCTAGTAACCTTAATCCACGCGGATTAAGGTTACTAGCCTACTACTACTACTACTAATTAGTCTATTCGTTATTCCAGACCATAATCTATCTCTGTGCCTAATTTCAGCCAAATCGGTTCAGTCTTAGCGGCATGATTAAGTAACAAACATCCATACACCATCCATCCATCCAAACATTCACATTTATAATATTAATAATAGGTCGCGGCCATTATCTAGTAACTAGCTTTAACCCGCGGCTTCGCTCACGTTAGGTTCGATTTTTTAACTCCCTATTTAACCCTCTTGGGGTTGAAAGGGGATTGGGTAACTTTGTATGGACCAGTGGCATGATTTTTTTTCTTAGCGGCCACTAATTTAATTGTTGCTAACATATCGGGTATTAACTAGTAATAACAGATCACAAAAGAATTTTGCCGTAAGTGATATCGGAGCTGAGATATCTGATGTTGAAGTTGTAGAATTATGAGAGTTTTGTCATCAATTTAAAGTAAACTATCATATATTTTATTGTTAAAACTATTTATAGCGTTCTTTTTCTTCGTCTTTATCAACTTATCGATGTCCACTGCTGGACGTAGGTCTCTTGCATGGACCTCCACAAGCCTCGGTCTTGCGCCGCCTGAATCCAGCGGCTCCCTGCGACTCGTTTGATGTCGTCGGTCCACCTAGTGGGGGTTCTGCCAACACTGCACTTCCCGGTGCGGGGTCGCCACTCCAGCACCTTCGGATCCCATCGACCATCAGCTCTTCGAACTATGTACCCCACCCATTTTCACTTCAGTTTCGCAATTTGCACAGCTATGTCGGTGACTTTAGTTCTCCTATGGATCTCCTCATTTCTGATTTGATCTCACAGGGTTACTCCGAGCATAGTTTTCTCCATCGCCCGCTGAGTGATCCTGAGCCTTCTTATGAGGCCCATAGCCAGCGACCATGTTTCGGATCCATATAAGTCATCACTGGCAGCACGCACTGTTCGAAGACTTAAGTCTTCAGGCACTGAGGAATTTTGGACGAGAAGACATCTCGAAGTTTCCCGAACGCTGCCCAGCTGAGTTGGATTCGGCGGGTGACCCCTTTCTCGAAATTGGATCTACGTAGCTGGACTGTGTGTCCCAGGTCTACAATTTCGAGTGCAGAGCTCTCAACAATTACTGGGTGGAGCGGAACATGAGCATTAGACATCATTTTCATCTTGTTCATGTTCATTTTCAGGCCCACTTTTTGAGAGACTCTGCTGAAGTCATTGAGCATTGTATTAAGGTCTTCGAGAGTCTCTGCCATAATGACTATGTCATCGGCAAATCGAAGGTGAGTGATGTACTCGTCGATTATGTTGATGCCAAGTCCATTCCAATCCAGTAGCTTAAAGACGTCCTCCAACGCAGCAGAAAAGAGCTTCGGGGAGATTACATCTCCCTGTCGCACTCCACGCTGCAATGTATTGGCCTTGTAGTCTGGTCCTGTATAAGTACTGACATAGTGGCGTTTTCGTACAAGCACTTCAACTCTTCAATGTACTAATAGTTAATGCGGCATCTCTGCAGCGACCTCAATACAGCCCAAGTTTCCACCGAATCGAAGGCTTTCTCATAGTCCACAAATGCTAAACAAAGTGGCCTGTTATATCCTTCTATCTTCTGTTTAACCTGCCGCAGCGTATGATTTGGTCTATGGTGCTAAAGCCTCTTCGAAATCGAGTTTTTTGAAGAACAAAACCACCACGCTCCTTTGCCATGCTTTCGGCGTAGTACCTTCGTGAATGACGGAATTGAACAAACTCTTTCAAAGTCCTTTAGAAACGGTTTTCCACCCGCTTTCAGGAGTTCCGCTGTGATTCCGTCATCACCTGGCGCCTTGTTGTTCTTGAGTTGTTTGAGAGCCATACTAATCTCGTATAGCCTGACATCCGGAATATCTTCGGTATAGTGTCGGCTGTATGGCTCTGGGGTCTTTGGCCAAATCTTCAACAGGATTCTGTGTTCTGGTATATAACTGTCCATAGAACTTCTCGAGCTCTACCAAGACCTCAGCTCGAGAAGAAACGAGACGACCGTCGTCAGTTTGCAGTCGCGTCAGCTGGCTCTGTCCGATCGACAGATCTCTCGCGAACACTTTGGAGCCTCGGTTCCGCTCGATGGTATCTTTAATGAACTCGGTATTAAAGTTCCGAAGGTCGCGAGTTTTTGTCTTAGATATCTGCCTATTATTCTGCCGGTAGCCATTTATAGCGTTATGGATAGAATATTAAAAAATAAACAAAAATATTTAAAATCACTTTTTATACTTATAGATACTATATGATGAGAGAAACGACAGACTAACGACCAAACAAACCATTAGTCCCAGTGATTACTTTGTAGGAGTGAGAGTACATCGTAATTGTCACTGAACTAACGTGGAAGCCAACATTTCTATGCCTAAACTAGACAACCAGGCTAACTAGCCTAGCCTAGCTACGGTGTCCACCTCCCCTTATAGCCGTCCGTCACCAACCACGAAAGAAGACCCTAACAAATCTCCTTTCTAACTACATAAGCCATACATAGGCAACGACACTAAATGCAGAATCCAAACCAATACTGTAAATGACTAATCCTAACACTGACAGCGCTACACGCCACCGTACCGCCTGCGACCAAAGTCCAGTAAGGCAAGCTAAGTCGTGTGATTAAAATACATGCTGGGTTCATCCTCGTGGCGTCGTGGACCGGCGTACCAGACGCGATCGAACGCCTTCTCCATGTCGAGAAATACTACGACTAACTGCTCTCGCGTGTTATAGGCGGAAGCGAGGTATGTGATTAAAAACAATAGAAACAGAAGGTGCGCGGTGCGCCGGAGTTGATGCGCGGCTCAGGCAAACAAATCCTGTGCTATGATTGGTCGAGGCGATCACGTTCAGTTTTTGGGCTCATTAGAGGCTCCTTTGTTGTTGTTTATGACTAAAAGAAAAATAACAGGGAACCATCAAATATAATAAATAAAATAGACACAAAGTACCTAAGTGGCAACATGATTTTATGTATTTTTCATGTTAAAATATCTCAGCTCCGATACATTTTAGAAAGAAACTTTAATAGAATAAAATGTATGTATTATTGTGTACTTTCTAATAAAATAATTTTCATAAGTGGCCGCAAGAAAAAAAAATCATGCCACTTTTACCCAAACCCCTTTTCCAAAATCGTTTCTTAGCGGATGTCTACGTCCTAACAGCTACCTGTATGCCAAATTTCAGCTCGATCGGTCCAGTGGTTAGAGCTTTGCGTTGATAGATCAGTCAGTCAGTCAGTCAGTCAATCAGTCAGTCAGTCAGTCAATCAGTCAGTCAGTCAGTCACCTTTGCCTTTTATATTATTTAGATTAATAAAATGATTGTGACTACTTGTGCTTATTGTCTGTACTTGAATAGTGAAAAACCATAAAATGTACTAATATTTTTAAATATCATATCCATTTTAAAATGATAAGTAGTAGTTTTCACTCTACTCAGTTTAGCCGTAATTTTTGATTCAACCACAAGATGCGGTCCTGTGTTTTGTATATGTGTGGCAAAAGTTTACGTGTTGAGAAATTGCCACAGTATGTTGTTCATTATGATTAGTCTGTTGTCTGTGATCTAAAACAGAATGGTTTATATTCTCTTGGGTCTGTGGAAAATGGAAAATTTCACTATCCTATTCCTAGTTCGTGGCACAGAACACTAATACTCCTAACTTGCTCCTAACGGAGGTCCGTGGTCTGTGATTTTTGTACCTACAGTCTACACAATAAATTATCAAATAAAATTCTTAGTAAAAAAAAAACTATTGTAAATAGATGTGATCGACGATTATTGCTATTTACTTTACATTTTACGACAAGGGAAGTCATAAAAATCATTGTACCCTTTATTAAGTTAGATATTTAATTTACTACCAGTTAAACCGGTTTTTATCGAAGTGCCTAGTTCAAATTTTGTTACGATTGAGGAAAATTGAACCAGTGAATATCAAGAAGTTCCAACTTAAAATACAACGATGTGGCATAATTTTATATTAATAACATGCAATTTATTACTTTTTAAAGTTATAGTTGCCGGAGAAGGTATGGATTTTTAACAAGTTCTATTAACATAATATATTAATTGAATTCTGTAGTGTAAAAATTAGTTTTACATAAATGCCTTTATTCCTTTTTAGTTGGTGATGAATGCGAGCCTACAGAAGAAATATTGAGTGGAACATGTAAACTTGTGACAGATTGTAGAATTGCTATCAAGTCAGTAAATATTATTATTGATTACATTCTAATTAGCTTGTTTGTGGCTACTGTAATACTAAAGATATTTCAGGTCTAAGGTTACACTAAATTGTACTACTTATTCTGATCATTGATGATCCCACAACTAACACTGGAATATGTTTCTATTTATTTACAGTTACATTCAAAAAATAGAGAATCATCCATTCAGTAGATGTGGCTTCAGTGGTAGGTTGGAAATAGTATGCTGCCCAAATAAAGACATCCAACCTCCAACACCAACTAAGAGACCAAAGCCGAACAGTGGTACCATAGGAACAGATAAATTTGGTATTTAACATTTATATACATATACTAACTGGATTTTAAAATCAAAAAAAAATTTATCTGTGGCTTTGCTCCCACCATATATTTAAAGTGATTATAGTCTTTACACTCTTATACAAAATAACCTACCAAGTTTGGGTTTTCGATTTTTCAGCAGTTCTTTTGGGTTTTCCCTATTTTTTTGTTTTTAAACCATTTTTTTCTTTCTTTTAAAATCATGGTGTGCTGAACGCCATCAAACATTAGTCTCTATACTATGACAACTATATGTATACACAATCATAGGATCATAATATTGCTAATAGACTTGCAAAAAGATGCTTTACATACATAATTTTTATATAGTAGAGGAAGTCTGTTAAAGCGTAATAACTCAGTAGGTAAAACTAATTTATCTTTGTGTTCGTGTGCTGACATTGCTAAGCTATGTGTATAATAGAACTCCCATTTTATAATAATAGTAGTTAATAAACTTGAAAATCTACGATTAACTGTAGTATGTTTTATTTCAGGTGATACAAGAGACTTAAGAGTGGCTGATAGAGGTGAGCTCTTATTTAGTTTTTTTTTTTTTTAATGAATTTTTGTTTAATAATATTTAATCTGACAATAATTTAAACTTTTTTTTGCTGTCAATAAATAAAATTATGTTCTGGGGATAATTAATTTATTAACTATGTTATATAATATTATGTAAAGATAGTATTTTACTCATCAATAAGAATAAAATAGTATAGTATGGATTATGTTTAAGGATTTAGATCCTACTAATATAGTTTGTAAGTATGGATGGATGGAGATTTGTTACTCTTTCACATAAAAACTACTAAACCGATTTGGCTGAAATTTGGCATAGAGACAAATTATAGTGTTTAATAACACATAGGCTACTTTTTATCCCGGAAAATAAGAGAGTTCCCGCGGGAATTACAAAACCTTAATCCACACGAAAGAAGCTGCGGGCATCAGCAGCTAGTACCTAACTATATTATTCTTACTTGCAGAATGTCAGAAAATTGTGGAGACCACCATACCACCTCTTGGTTTACATATTATAGGCGGAGAAACAGCGTCCCTCGGCGAGTTCCCACATATGGTATGTATTTACCCCTCTACAGGAGCATGTTTTTTTTATTGGCAATATAGCACTTGACTGCAATCTCACCTGATGCTAGTGAAGACGCAGTCTTAAGATGGAAGCTAACTCTGAAGAGGTATGGCAATTTTTAATTAGACTCATTCCTCTTATCCAGAGGCTCCCAAACTTTTTTTCCATAGACCAGTTTCAAAATTTTTCTGGTTCCTGTGGAACCCCTGATGTTACACTTCTACTATATTCCCAAAACTCGTAAAAAATGTGAAGATTAGACTAACGATGGAAAGCGTCGCGTTTGAGTTCGAATCCTAAATTCGGAGTGGTAAAAATGAAAAGAAAAATAGTATATTTTTAACCGACTTCAAAAAAAGAGGAGGTTCTCAATTCGACGCGTATTTTTTTTGGCGATGTTACTCCATAACTCCGTCAAATCTGAACCGATTTCAATAATCTTTTTTATTTGAAAGGACGTATCGTCAGGTTGGCCCCATTTAAATTTGGTGAAGATCTGGTGAATATCTTCGGTGATGGAGGACGGAACTCCTCAATGAATAAGAGCAAATCTCTTGTTATCAGAGTGTGTGTATGATTTTAACCATGCATACTTCATAGCATACATACATACCCACTCCTAGCACAAGCTTTCCGCTTATTTGGAGGGGATAGGAGGATATTAGTCACTTCAGCTTGGCTAATATTCTTTATTAAAAAAAAAAATGCTAAATTTCTATTCGGCATTTCAATATTTCAGTGAATTGATCCTATTAAGCTACACTAAAAAGCTTAAAATAATAATTTAAAAAAAATATTTTTATAAAACCGCCACTTAAAAGAATAAAATTATGTTAGTTTGTACACATATGTAATAAATTGATTTGTAATAAATTAATTGCATTAAATAAAAGGTCTCATTGTGGGAATTCCAGACTTGTCAGTATTTGGACTTATCTTGCCTCCTTTATGAATCACAATTTGTGTTATTATACTTGTTATTCGTCTATACATACCTACTTAATATTGCTGTAAATAATATAAAATGAATTCACGTTGCACCAAATTGCTTTAGAATTATCCTAATCGTTATCTAAATGATGAATGTATTAATAACTATGTAGTTAGGTTAGTTATTTCAAACTTTTATGAACATTGGAGGCTATTTGAGGAGCATCTGAACAAAAACCGATAAATCACTTCAGCACTGGTAGCATGGGCAGGAGATAAAAGTTTTATCCCCCGATTTTATCCACTGACAGGGGATAAAATTATCTTTTCCCAATGCTAAAGCATGGCGACAGAGGAGAAGGCGATGTATATTTCTATAAGAATATCCACTGAGTGTTATTTCCACCGCTGTGCCCATGCTCGACGGGTGGATAAAGCTAAGCGAGGGGATAAACGTTTTATCCTTTTCCCGGGGGTAAAATTTCTCCCGCCCATGCTACCAGGGCTGCATCTTTTTTTGGGAAATTTATGAATAATGATTGAATACATACTTCTATAACTAGCAAAAAAATTATTATTTACTATCATCTGTCATAAGTGTCACAGGACCTGATAGAAAAAAAAGGGATTCTCGAACAAAAACCGCGTGTTAGGTATTATTTCTCATCCGTTGATAGATTTATTTCCCCTTAAGGACAGAAGTTTCCAAGAATTTTATTCATAGTTTCTCAGAAATTTATTGTACCTAACTGTGAAATCCCGAGTATGATTCTCAGTTAGATCATTACTTCGGTAGGTATTTAGGCACTTCTTCCCTCACTCCGAAACTTAAATAAGTTCCTAAACAATAGGAAATCTTTTTGATTTTCTTTTTTTTACAGCAAGGCTAAGTTGTCCCCCTACATAGAAATGTAGGTGGACTAAGACTTTTATTCTGACTTTACGGTATTAAAACCTTTACAGCCGTGATCTATCGTGCACACAACTTCATTTGTTCTTATAAATGCTATAGCTCTTGCAATTCACGACGGAGCGTGGCTCATGGTTGTGTGTGTATCGTATCTGCATAAGTGTGAGCGAGAGCTTGCTTGTGCCTGACCGCTACGCACGCACACTTACGCAATGTGCATGTACACGACGTAACCACAAGTAAAGCTCACGCGCCCTCGTGAATTGCAAGAGCTATGCTTCCACATGTTAGCTCAAAATATTTGACGAATACGCTGGGCCTAATTCGTTCTTACACTATCTTAACTAAATAATTATGTAATAGCAAGACATTTAAACCTATCGGAAGTTTGCGTATAAGCGAATTAGCAATATTTTGAGTTTATCTTCAGTTCTTTATCTCTAAAAAAAGCAGTGCCTACAACCACCTAAGTTGCTGTGCTTTTCTTGGTTAAGCAGTACTTTTCAGTTTTTATGAAGTTCTCGCCACTGCCCAACTCGCAGGGCCAACACGTTCGCTGCCTTTAGTCTATGGGATAGCATTTTTTTTTACCAGGTGTCCCCTTTTGTCTTGGAGGATATAACCAACCCTTTTGTAGAAAGAGATTTTCGTTTGCTAATTTCAATTATCAGTTTTTAATTTTTATTCATTTTAATTTAGGTTTGAATTTTACTAAGCCAATTTTTTAATTTTTGTCTTTTTTGTTATTTTTTTTCCATTTATTTTCATAATTTTATGCATAATAATGTGTGGTCATTTTTCGACGCTCGGAGTACGGAATAGCAGTATAGAAGACTGTTTCGGCTATTGCGAGGAACGATAGCAATTTATTTGTTGGTTTCAGGTAGCCCTAGGATACGAGCGATCGGACGGCTATGATTTTCAATGCGGCGGTTCCTTACTCTCAGATTTGTACGTGCTGACAGCAGCTCACTGCGTTGATACATTGGACCGGTACGTTTAATGAGTCAGGATGAAAACATGAATGATTGTACACAGTAATAATATTAGAATATTGATAGAATAGACATAAATAATACCTAAAATAAGTGTGACATTGTACTAATTTAAAATGAAATAATAATTGTGCACTATTTTTCTTTTGCATGATTATCTGTGGTAGATTGATGCGCTAAGTATATGTATAACTTTTGTATATAACTGATTGAGATCTTACTCAATCTGGTAAATGGTAATGAATTTAGGACCTCGTATACGTTCGGCGTAGTGGTACGCGTCAGTTCATCGCATTGAGTGATAATAACTGGACTTTCGTACGCAGGTAGTAACAGGAAAGGGTCCCTACGGGATTTTACACGGAATCCACGCGAATTAAGACAGGCTTCAGCGAGTGTTATATAATAATATAATACTGATCTGCCGCCCTAGCCATATTACAAACGTGTCGTCTTTACGATCGCTCACGCTAAAGCAGGGGTTCCCAAAGTTATCACGCTTCCCTTCTGAAAGGACGTGCGATAAAAAAAACTTTCGCCTTTATAATATTAGTATGATAATAATAATGGGCGAATTGTACGGTTTATGTCGAAACCGTACAATTAGCCCAATCACGCATTATTATAAAAACGCCTTTCGTTTACTCATACATCAGTGCACATATCATCGCATCGCGCTCACATTACTGTAATTAGGTTATTAGCCTAAGTAGGGGCCAATAAACTTAAACATCTACTTCAAGCAGTTTTATTACTAGGTAGGACCGTACAAATATTAATAGGATTTAGGTTAGTATAATTTTCATACTACATACTCGTGTTTTACAGAGTGACTCCCTCGATAGCCCGCATGGGTGTGATAGAGCTTGGTGATAGTCAGTTCAACAGCGAGTCCGACGTGAGAATAGTGGAGATCAAGACACACCCGGACTATAAGAGACGCACTAAATACGACGACTTAGCCTTGCTGAAGTACGTATATTGTGTACTCGTGTTTTATAGATACTACTTCAATAGCCTGTATAATATAGGTGTGATAGAGCTTGGTGATAGTCAGTTCAACAGCGAGTCGGTGCGGGCTGAAAACTGAAAGGTCGCAGGTTCGAGCCCCACCCGTTGCACTATTGTCGTACCCACTCCTAGCACAAGCTTTTCGCTTATTTGGAGTGGAGAGGAGAATATAAGTCAAGTTCAGCTTGACTAATATCCTTTATTAAAAATCCTGGATCTTAAGCTTGCGCGGGGATATAGATCCAATACGTAGAGGCTTCATGAGAGAGTTGATTTAAATTGAGCGATGAATACACTAACCGGATTTTATCCTTCATACATCAATAAGGTTTTTATTTGTTTATTATTGGTATATGTATTAGTATGTAGTTATTTGTATGTACGTATGTTATAGGAAATGACCACCTGCAACGCATTTCTTTCTTAAATTTTCCTATTCCTAAGGTTGCCTGGTAGAGATCGCTACTAAGCGATAAGGCCGCCTTTTGTGTCATACCTTTTGTCTCTTTTATTATAAATATTTTTTCTTTGTTGTTGTTTTGGTGCAAATAAAGAGTAAAAAAATAAGGTGCACAGCGATTTTCCCCGGCGGGCGCAGGACTATTTAAAGCCTATTTTTATTATTATTACTATGTCTGTCGTCATAGGTTGGAGCAGCCCGTTCAGTTCTCGGTGAATTTGAACGCTATCTGCCTGTACACGCAGAACGATGACCCCACGATACCTCTCACCATTACCGGTTGGGGTAAAACCAGTACAACACGTAAGCTTTATTTATATACACGCCTTAATTATAATTAATTGTTGTTTTGCCGCAGCGAAACGATTTTGTGATGGTAAATTCAATAATTGACGTTTTTCTCTTCACATTTGCATATGCAAATCTGTTCAAGCATTTCAAAGTTACAGAAACTCGCATTACATAAACCTTGAAAATTACTGTTTTTTTTTTTGGGCAGTCGTGTAAAAACTTGGTACAGCCATTCGAGTTTTCAACAAACCTCGTAATAATTATACCATTTACGAAATAACGAGAGTCGCAGTTTTTCGTGAGTTAGATGTTTTAAGGGTTCGTAGTTTGCTACTGAAATTACCTCAAAGTACCACACTTTATATACAACTTTATTTACACTTTATTGTAGGACACAATCCAGAAATGGGGATTTAAAACTCTAAACTAATCACGCCTTAAGAGATCTGATCTCTTAAAACGCTGAAACCCTACCTAAAGCCGTCTCCAACCGCCCCTATAACGGCCCCTGTCCTCACATCTAATCTATTTAACCGCAACACGTCAGACAAACCACCATCTGAACGTGAGGGTAACTATCATAAATATCAAAGTATTATTTAATCAACAATTAATTACACTCATCAAAATCTATAGGTAATATTTATTCGATTAGGGCGCGATTGCTATCACATTCCCTCAATCAAATACAACGACCTAGACGCGGGAGCATCCAATAGCCGTTTGAGTCTCTGGAAGAGACTGCATTAATAACGTCCAAAGCGCTGTATTTATACTAACGGCGCGGCACCAGACCGGCGCCTACATCGTCAACAAAGTCAAACTACCTACTACTAGTTTTATCTAGCTACCTTCAATACATTAAAGTTTGTATATCTTTACTATTTCAATATTTCGCTAACACATAATAACCGCGACAATTCTAACCAACCGCTAATCTAACTCTCTACTGATTAGAGATGACGAGCGACAACTAACTTCAGACGACTGACTCGACACAGAATGACGAATGAATCAATACACGCTGTACGCTTCCCTTTTATGGACCGAACGAGTGGGGAGGGAACAATGATACCAATGCTACGAAACTACCGTCATGAAACGTTACAAGACTACCGTCACTAAATGGCGCTTTAAACAATAATCACTCTAATCCTACTTTCCTACAAATAATCATACTTAATATTAATCAGTTGGCCAGTGTTGCCGACAGTCGGCCATCCAAATCGAGTCGTTCGACCTCGGGCGACTGACAACAAGGTACGGCAGCTTAAAAACACTGTATTATAAGTTCTTAGCTCCACGAAAAAATACAAATTCTATATTAAATATTAACGCAACATATATATGCAAAACTATGGGTCCTGTAACCTGAAAATAAAACATTATTATTATACACATAATTAATTCTAATATTAATCTTGTAACCTGAAAATAAAACATTATTATTATTATTTAAGGACCAGGGTTGTCCAGAACCTAACAGGACCAGGGTTGTCCTGAAATCTTTCATTTAAGGACCAGGGTTGTCCCGAAATTAGTGGACCAGGGTTGTCCAAAGCATAACAGGACCAGGGTTGTCCCGAAATTAGTGGACCAGGGTTGTCCAGTATGTTAACAGGACCAGGGTTGTCCTTTATATTTCATCAGCTCAGCTGCTCATCTTCTCGCGTGCAAAACCACGCGCATACAACTCTGAGCAACTGTAAGCAATAAAAACATTAAAAACGTCCCATGTGCTGCTTTCAAAGAAAGCAACACAACTCTCAGGACACCATTCAACTCCAAAACATTTTCCTCGCTCAAAAGTAGCGAGCTCTATGAGCATGTAATAGTTTTAGCAAAATATCAAAACCAAAAGATTCAATAGCAAGCTTACGACTATTTTTAACACTGTTACTAAAGTAAGGCATACCTTATAGTGGCCATACATTCTACTCTTCAGTTCAGTGTGGTACGAATCAGTCGGATCAGTAGTTCAATTCTATAGACGACTCAGTTTAACCATAAGGTCAAGAAACTAGAAGAGTCAAGTAAAAATAAACAAGTGATATCTGTCTACGATGTACTTTACATCGCTTGCCACGTAATCGTGGTTGTATACCAAAATCCCAAAAATTAACAAACTGTTTAATGTCAGTCAGTCAAATCAAATTTGCTTAGTCAAAACATCGATCAAAGTATGATAGCTTGGTCTAACCTGACTTTAACTAATGATTCAATGATTCAAATAAGAAAAGTAAATTTCTTTAAAGTCGACAACTAATATTTAAATAAGATTCTTTTCAATTATGTAAGTCAGTGCAAGTACATCTCGTAATATGCGCATGTGCGGAATTATCACTAATTTCATTGATAGCCACAGCATCCCTTAATTATACGCGTAGGTTAACTATCACCGGTACATATTTATGTGACAAATTTTCTATTTAACAAATAAGTAACACCAGCAAATTAAACAAACTACCCGTTTAAGTTTTATCAAAAATCTAAATAACTGAATACCATCAAAGACACTACCCAAAATTACTACTCACTTTTGTAGAAATTAGAAATGGAACCAAAAGTTGTTTGATATTTGTTACTGCGTGAGCACTTGTCAAAACTAGTTCTATTCAACAACTTTGAAATCATCAGTAAAATTGATCGAAACACTAACAACCATATATGCACGAGATAAACACGAGCCACTTAACCAATTTTGTTTTGATTCATGTTTAACTATTTCACGAATTTAATTTCACCTTCATTTGCACAACGTAATATTAATATCACGCAAAGTTATTATGATTTGCAAAACAGCCTTTGATAAATAGGACTCTGCTATCTATACTCGGAATGAAGTCACTCTACTTCATCTGGCTACCAGTTTTCATAACCGTTCAATTTACGATTAAAAATAAACAATTATTGTCAAAAACATATTGGAAACGTCAGCAAACTATACGAAACATTATTAGAGATCAATAAGATAACCACAAGCCACATTATCAAATTTGTTTTACTGAAGAAGTAACTGAACGACAGTAACTACACACGTCTCGAATTTAATTTTCTACCTTCGTTACGAAAATATAATTTTTGCAACACGATCTTTAATAAACAAACTCTGCAATCTATACTTCGATTACCCACACTATATTTTATGAGAATACCCGGTTTGATAATTGCTCATTGTACGATAAATTTAAATCACAATGCGTCACATATTACGAAATGCACCAACGTAAACAAGGATAACTCAATTTAATTATCTCTTCCAAAGATAATTGGACAAAGAATGATAAACAAGGAACATTACAAAGAATCACTGCACTGAAATTCATAAACTGTTGAATAATCTCACAAATGTCGCAATAACTGTATCTTCCAAATTCCTTCAAGCGCATCTACATACGCCATGGCATCGGTCATCCTCATAGGATCGCCCCGATCCATGAATCCACGTATGCACTCGCTCGTTTACCTAAACGAGTCAACGACTCGTTTCAACAAGAACACTGTATTCCTGCTCAATGTCAAAACCGAACACCAAAAAGGGAAGTGTTTTCCCTTTTCCAAATCTCCCAAAACCACAGATGGGAATCGAACAGTAAAAGTTATTCGCTCGAACGTGAAGACAAAAACTAACGGCTGTGTGTGAGGTTATCAAGGCTAGTAGTGAGCATAGGTCTATCCCACTTCTGAACTGTAGGACACAATCCAGAAATGGGGATTTAAAACTCTAAACTAATCACGCCTTAAGAGATCTGATCTCTTAAAACGCTGAAACCCTACCTAAAGCCGTCTCCAACCGCCCCTATAACGGCCCCTGTCCTCACATCTAATCTATTTAACCGCAACACGTCAGACAAACCACCATCTGAACGTGAGGGTAACTATCATAAATATCAAAGTATTATTTAATCAACAATTAATTACACTCATCAAAATCTATAGGTAATATTTATTCGATTAGGGCGCGATTGCTATCACATTCCCTCAATCAAATACAACGACCTAGACGCGGGAGCATCCAATAGCCGTTTGAGTCTCTGGAAGAGACTGCATTAATAACGTCCAAAGCGCTGTATTTATACTAACGGCGCGGCACCAGACCGGCGCCTACATCGTCAACAAAGTCAAACTACCTACTACTAGTTTTATCTAGCTACCTTCAATACATTAAAGTTTGTAATCAGTTGGCCAGTGTTGCCGACATTATATACAAGGAAACAAGGATAAAAATATACAATGTACTTATTTATAGTAAGTACGTACCATAAACCGCGCTGTCCTTGGAACATAATGGTTAGGTCAATCGGTAGTAGTACATTTTGGGCATGGGCAATTTACGTCGTTATACTGTAGGGCAGGGGTGGCCAACTTGTTTAGGGCTAAGATCTACTGTTTACTGACGAAACTCTGTGAGAACTACCAATTTCATACTTCTTGATAAATGAAACAGTATAAGTTACTCTGTAGTATTGTTTATTTGATTAAAAGGGAAAACATAAAATTGAATTCTTTGTAACTGGTTTCTAACTACTTGTTCATAATATATGTGTGCGTCTGAGCATCTTCCGGTAGATTTGCAAAATCATGCCGCGATCGACTCGACTAATAGCCGCGGTCTACGGTCGATCGCGATCGACCGGTTGGCCACCCGTGCTAAAAGGATTTATCTATCTAAATATACATATAAAAGGCAAAGGTGACTGACTGACTGATCTATCAACGCACAACTCAAACCACTGGATGGATCAGGCTGAAATTTGGCATGCAGATAGCTATTATAACGTTGGGATCCGCTAAGAAAGAATTTTTGAAAATTCAATCCCTAAGGGTATAAAATCGACGGTTGAAAAATCGAACTTAGCGTGAGCGAAGCTGCGGGCATAAGCTCGTGTGTCTATAAAATCCTTTGTTTATTCTGCGTTTATATTACAGGGGACATTAAGAGCACGATCCTTCTGAAGGCGAACGTGACGGTGGTGGCGAAGGACAAGTGCGGGGAGTCTTACACCAACTGGCGCAAGTTACCGCGGGGCATCTCCGACGAGCAGATTTGTGCGGGCGACCCCATGGGGCTGCGCGACACCTGCCAGGTACTTCTTTCTAGTTACAGGTCAAAAGAGTTGTTGAATATAGTGTTATAGAAGAGTAAGTGTTGTGAGTCGTACACCAACTGGCGCAAGTTGCCGTGGGGAATCTTCGACGAGCAGATTTGTGCGGGCGACCTTGTGGGGCTGTGCGATACCTGCAAGATACCTTTCATATAACAGGTAAATAGAGTATATTACACTTACTGTGGGATTGTATAAAAATGTTTGCAGCCATGTGTAGCGATTGCAATTGCCTCTGATTGGGTGAATTTATGACGTTCTTTGCATGAGAGATTACTAGCCAATCAGAGGTGATTGCTATCGTCACTCTGCTGTAGCTGTAGCCATCAATTTTAGACAGTGGCGGAGCGTACACCAACTGGCGCAAGTTGCCCCAACCGACGGACGTAGCCGAGCGCTTACGACTTTCTTTAGTTTGGCTTTTCACCTTAGTAGAGTTTTAATGTCAGTGCGATAAGAACGTCCTATGCGCTGTGTTTAGCGCGTCTTTCCTTTCTGCGAGAAACCATTTATTTACCTTCTTTTTTTTTTTTTAAGACAGCTAAGGAATTTTTTAGCTTTATGTGCACTCGCAGCAAGCAGGAAGTATTTAGAACTGTTTGTTATCGACAGGGTGACTCAGGCGGGCCACTGCAGGGGCTGACATCCAATGATGGGCAGTTCCGACTGATAGCTGTGACGTCATTCGGGCGCGGCTGCGGCTCGCCCGTGCCCGGCGTGTACACGCGCGTGTCCCGCTACCTCGACTGGATCGAGAGCGTGGTGTGGGCCAACCGAGCCTAGGCCGTGCGTCATTAGCCCAGCGAGACTTGACCTCACGCGACTTGCGACGGTTAGACCTAGCCCGCACTGCGAAAAAAAAAACGCCCGGTTAAAAAAAATCTGTAGTTTTATACAAATTCATGCGGTTTTAAATCTCCATAAATCGGGTATCTCCATATGATTGCAATTGAAGACTCCTCGGGAAAAACAATGAATGTCACTTTTTTCGTGAAACTGTTAATGTCATCTGTTACTAAAATATAGAACTAAACTATATTTTTTGATAAAGTCAAGTAAAAAATTTAAATAGTAATATGTTATTTCAATATTTATACAAAATGAGCATAAACTGAAAGAAATATAGACTTTGAAACTATAAAAAGTTGTTTTTCTCTTTTTAATCATCTTTTGACATTCATTGTTTTTCCCGAGGAGTCTTCAATTGTTATAGAATTGCGGAAAAAAAATCGCGCGGATTTTATGCGCAGTGCGGGCTTGTTCCTGGCTGGCAGGATGTCACATTGACCGTGCACCCACGCGTGGACAATTTCTAATACCCTAGCTCCACGCCCTAATGTTTCACTTAGCGTCGTCATTTCAAGCAATTGTCGTCTGGACATAGTTCTCTTGCAAGGCTCAGAAACTCGTCTTGCGACTGACAGTGAACGGTCCATCACATAGGGGTCAGGTGGAATGTTCCCGATGCAAGGTCCTTAGCCCATGTCACACAATCCCACCACAGAGTCGAGTTCTGCGTTGTGTTATAAAGACTGATCTATCAAAGAGAAATGTACGACATGTAGTTGCTTATCCATCGCGGTTAGCTTAGTTGCTTATCCATCGCGGTTAGCTTAGTTGCATATTCATCGCGGTTAGCTTAGTTGCTTATTCATCGCGGTTAGTTTAGCTGCTTATTCATCGCGGTTAGCTTCTGGCTTAATCGAAGCCTAAATTTTATGGAACTAAAACGAAATAGATTTTTATCGAAAACAAGGATAGACGATCGAGGCAAATGGAAGGCATTGTGCCATTTGGTCGAGAAATAAATGGTTTTAAAAGAATTATGACGTATTTGATAATAATTGTATTTTTGATGATATTAGCCATAATGAATATAAATAATATTCCCCTCTCCCCTCCAAATAAAGGGGGGGTTAAAAATATCTACAAGGAATATAAAAAATTAATTGCTGTTTCCTATTGAAAATTAAAAAAAAATTAAACTAGTTTGAGCACTCTAGATTTTTCTATCAAAACACTTGTTTTCAATCTTATTTCTATTCTATAAAAGTTATGTTTATAGTTCTCGGCTCATTAAAGAAGCATTTAAAAGCGGTCGCGAAAAACAGAACTCTCATTTTAGTTCGATGCCACTCCACGCATTGCCGCGTCGTGTAGCCTAAGCATGAACATAATTATGCATTTAGTAAAAAGCTGTTATTTTGATATTACAAACAGACACTTCAATTTTATTTATTCGTATAGATGACAGGAGCGCTCCTATCATTTTCATACAAATCTTCTTGCTGACGTTAACTTCACCTTTAGAATTTATTTATTTATTGCAAAAATACACGTAAGATGGTGTTACAAAAATTTGTTGGGAAACTGTGTTGCCATGTATGGCATGCAATTTTGGGTAAAGATAATTAACTAATAATAAGTAGTTTACAATTCGAAAGTTAAAATATTCGTGCTTAGGCTACTGTATTTCTATACAAACCCGTGTTATGCCATACATGCTTGCCACAATACAAATATCAGCGACGCCACTCCAGGGGCCGAAGTCTGCTATTGCAATTGTAGTTCAATTGTCTATCAATGACATCCCAATTGCTACTTTTAGCAATTTTGGTAGTCTACTAATTCAATGGCGTCACAATTGTTTTCCGATGGTTTGCTACTGACGCATCTAGCTTTGAATCTAGCTTAAATAAACGTTTTTAATATGTAGTTTTTTTTTAAACTCATTTCGGCAAACGCTTTTTAAGCTAATGGCAATACCGAGGTATCATTAAATTACAATCCAATTATAAGAAATCGAACGACCATTGTGAATTTAGTAGACTACGAAATTTTGGACCAATGATAAATGAATTATAATTGTATTACAGTTCAATGACAATGACATGTAAAATAGCAGACTTGGGGCCCTGTAGTGACGCCGCAACGCATGTGGCATCGACCTTGTATCTCTATCGCTGGCTGTAAAATGGATGTGACGTAAAGTTTGTAATGACGTATCCACATAATGTGGTTTAGTTTTGCTTGATTACTTTTTATAATACGTATAGTACCTACCTATGTTTTAATATTTTTCTTAGACATAATCAATATTCAATAGTCCGTTCAAAATGAGAACCATCGTGGCCAAACAGTGAACTATAGTAGTGTTGCAAAACTATCAATAGTCTATCGATATTGAACTATCAATAGACAAAATTAACTATAGTATAGCCCACTGAACAAAAAGTAATTAAGCACAGCAGCGGCTTCCAATCCCACGATGGTTCTCTTTTTGAACAGTTTCTATCATTTTTTTATGATTTTTAATACTCTTTTTTTAATAGGTATATTGTGTTACTAGTCAATATAAGCGTAATCTAAAAGCTCTCTAGTGTTGTGATTCACAAATAAATATTTATATTTAATATGTTCTTTGTGTTATTTACACAACCATTAACTCGTATTACACAGTATGTGAGGCAGCGTGGCGATGCGCAAAATTTTGTAGCATACAGAGGGTAGTCTGTAAATATTGGAGGAAACATATTATAAAAAATAAACATCTACATGCCCCATTGAGTCATTAGTCAGTCGTGCTAGGACTACGGACCGAGCAGCATGTCGGTGGTGTACCAAACATTATGTGTACCTGAAGTGTACATTAGTATATACGGACTATATACTTGACTAATACATAACATATTGTGTAATACGTGAGTGTTTGAGTATCCTATCTACAACATCCATAACATTGATGTTATGAAGACACGGTAGGTTTTAATACATTTTGATGTTACTAAAACGTCTACTATACTAAATCAAATAGGTTTGAATGTGGCTTAACTACTGTCCGCCATTCTATTGTTGAAGGAAGGTTTTTTGCAATTTTTAGGGTTCCGAAAAAAAAAACGGAACCCTTATAGGATCACTTTGTTGTCCGTCTGTCTGTGTGCCAAGGCCGTTTTTTCTTAGAGGTCAAAAATTTTCATCCAAAAATTCCAGTGCCGTCACGTCTCCAGTAATATACAAGCTGGTCATAGGGCTTACTTACTCCTCAAATCCTCGTATATTATAAATGTGAAAGTTTACGAGGATGGATGTATGAATGGATGTTTGTTATTCCTTCACGCCCTAATAAATGAACCGACTGGGCTGTTCGGAATGGCTCATATCCAGGATTAACACGTGGACTACATTTTATCCGGGAAAATTATACAGTTCCCGCGGGAATCCAAAACTCTTAGTCCACGCGTATGAAGTCGCGGGGATCAGCTAGTAATAAATATAATCCTCACAATACACGGAACCCTCAATGCGCGAGTATGACTCGCACTTGGCCGATTTTTAACAGTTAAAGTTAATTTTTTGATTGTATTTTGAGACATTCTTTTAAAACTATTAAAAAAGATAGGATAATACTATAATATTCAGATTAGGGAATGCAATCGATATCTCACGAGATTAACGAGATTGCACTCCTGCTCGAGCATAAAAAAGTCTTATTCGAAGCGCGGACTGACACGGAGTTGCGACTTGTCGGTTTCGTTCGGTGCGCGAATTAATTTTTAAATTACTAAAAGATTTTCGTTTGATATTAGAAGAGAACACTGTTGTTTCTTTCATTTGTTATTTCAAATTCAAATTCAAAATTTATTTATTTCATGTAGGCCAACTTGTAGCTCTTATGACATGTCATAGATCTACCACCGGTTCGGAATGCAGATTCTGCTGAGAAGAACCGGCAAGAAACTCAGCAGTTGCTTTTCAAAAAATAAAAAATCATTTTTTTTACAATAGGTAACAAAACTATGCTATGTATACAGTGCTTCCACAGTGATTTGATAGATACGTACGTCAAAGTTTACTTCTTAGATGTTTATTAAAAAATTATAGACAATTTGATGCATAAAAGTCTATTGAAAAAAATCGTGAAAATAAATGTTATAATACTTGTAATCTTTATTATTTTTTTCCTAATTTATTCAACTATTGTGATTATTTGCAAAAAAAAACACACAAAACTGCCAATCTCGCGAGATCTCGAAATTGGCGAGATCTCGCAGTATTGTTATTTACAATCTCGCGAGATCTCGCTTGAGCCCCAATCTCGCGAGATTTGCATTCCCTAATTCAGGTAGAAACTGATAAACGTTAGCAAAGGTCACAATTTTCCCCACGTTTTGCCACAATGTCCTTATGTCCCAAACTTTAGACTGTTTACCTCACGTTTACCTAATGTATTTTGCGGAATTTACAGTTCCCACTTTGTCCTCGATCGGGCAGGTTGTAAAAACTGCGACCAACATCAATAGATTATACTTACTTATTCAAAATTGTGAACAATAAACCATATAAATTAATATTCTGCTAACTACGTCTATTGCAGAGCGTAGTAATCATTAAATAATATTGTTTTGTATTTAATAATTATTATTAATATAACAAGTTGATTAAAATTCGTGCCAGATAAGTTGGGTTTGCCCAAGAGTTTATTTCAATAAATACCTAAGGTCAAGGAAAATCGCATTGTGACTAGTGACTATAAGTATTAAACCAATATGTTGCTCGGACTTAATCATTCTATTTTGTGGTGTTTGTTATTATTTAAAGTTATTATTGGTGGAGAAGGTAAATATTACATTGTTTTTATTTTTATACCGACTTCAAAAAAAGGAGGTTATCAATTCGACACGTTACATACGATGATACGATACCGTCTAAGATGGGAGCGGGCTAACTTGGAAGGGGTATGGCAGTGTACATTTAACCCATACCCCTAACCTGTTTCTACACGCCATCGTACCGGAAGGCTAAATCGCTTGGCAGCATGTCTGTGACGGTAAGGTGGTAACTAGCCACGGCCAAAGCCTCCCACTATACCAGGGCCCCAAGTCTGCTATTTTACATGTCATTGTCATTGAATCACAATACAATTACAATTCAATTATCATTGGTCCAAAATTTCGTAGTCTACTAATTTCACAATGGTCGTTCGATGGTCTTATAATTGGATTGTAATTCAATGATACCTCGGTATTGTCATTAGCTTAAAAAGCGTTTGCCGAAATGAGTTTCAAAAAAAACTACATATGTATTAAAAACGTTTATTTAAGCTAGATGTGTCAGTGGCAAACCATCGGAAAACAATAGTGACGCCATTGAATTAGTAGACTACCAAAATTGCTAAAAGTAGCAATTGGAATGTCATTGATAGACAATTGATCTACAATTCCAATAGCAGACTTGGGCCCCTGACCCATATCGCATATTATATTATGATGTTAGTAGGCCATAGTAGGTACAGGGATTTTAATCTACTTACTTAGTATAAAAGGCAAAGATGTCTGACTGACTGATCCATCAACCAACGCACAGCTCTAACCGCTGGACGGATCGGGCTAAAAAGCATATAGCTATCATGACGTAGGCGTCCGATAAGAAAAGATTTTTGAAATTCAACCCAAAAAGGTGTTTGAAAAGTCAAAGTTTCATAGAAAGTAGGTACCTGTCTAATATGGATAAAATTTATTTTATTCTCTTATTGTCGTGTCCCTCGTGTTTGTGTAAATAATTTCATAATTAATTATTCGTAAAATTCAAGTTGGTGATCAATGTGCTCCCAATGGAGAAAATACAACGAATGGAACATGTAAACTGTCGATTGATTGTCAAAATGCTATAAGGTCAGTATACCTACAATAATGTAATTATACTGTGTTTATGTCATAATCTTATCATAACACTTGTTTCCATCAAACTATAACGCTTAGAACAGATGTTTCTAAAGTTCCGCTCCAAACGTAGGCTCAAAATAACTTCCTCCTTTTTGGAAGTCGGTTAAAGAAAACGCAACCATGCGAGTGCTATGTATTTATTTTCTGTGTGCTTTTCAACTAAATTAGTAATCCGTCCATCCATCCAAACTTTCGCATTTAAAATAATTGGATGAAGATTTTTTAATTCCCGCGGGAACTCTTTAATTTTCCGGGGTTAAATGTAGCTTATGTTTTAATCCTGGGTATGAGCTATCTCCTTTCGAAACAGCCAAATTGGTTCATTTGTTGTGGCGTCAAGAAGTAACAAACAAACACACACACACATACAAACTTTCGCCTTTATAATATTAGTGTGATGTGATTAGTGGGATTTTACCTATACTAACGCAACGAAACTTTGTAGTTGACCTTTAAAGGCTTACTAAAAATGGCTTATCACTGCTGCGTTGACTATTGTCTTTCTAAGCATTGTAGTTTGAGGTTTCTTCCATTTTTCTTCTTTCTTTTTTATCAATCGATATAGACGTCCATAGCAGGCCAAAGTTCTCTTATATGGACTTCCTCAGGCCTCGATCTTGCGTCGCCTGTTTCCAACGTCTCCTTGCGACTAGTCTGACGACGTCGGTCCACTCCGTCGTCAGTTTAGCACCTGGACTCTATGGGTCAAATAAACACTGATACATTATACCTAAGTACTTAATTGAACTTATGTGATTTTAACTTTATTTGCAGTTTTGTTAAATCTATTGGCTTCCATCCATTTAGTAGATGTGGCTTCAGTGATATGATAGAAATAGTGTGCTGTCCAAATGAATACATCCAGCCTCCCACAGCAGAAAAAAGACCAAAGCCAACCACTAACGTCACAGGAGACGAAAGATATGGTAACTTTTAGCTACACAGTATTTTTAACCTTCGACGCACGACGGGGTGTTATAAGTTTGAAGTGTCTGTGTGTCTGTCTGTGGCATCGTAGCAGCCGAATGGATGAACGGATTTTGATTTTGTTTTTTTTTTGTTTGAAAGGTGAATTAGTCGGGAGTATTCTTAGCTATGTTTGATGAAAATAGGCCCAAGATGGCCGCCACCACAAAATGGCGAATTACATATACTTTTTAATTTCACATGTCATAAGTATTTTAAATTTTTAATTTCCTGTTAATATGATTGTTTCCTCACAACACAAAAAGTGACGATGTATAATGTATTTCATATATTTTGCAGGAATAAAAGACAGGATTGCTGACATTGGTAAGTTTGCCGCCGACTTAAAATGAGTTAAGTACATACATTAGTTCAAGAGCTTAGTTAGTAAGACTAAAAAGATTTATATTTTATTTTTCCCTTTTTAGTTGCTTCTACCTATCGTCGTTAGTTCAATTTTTGGTAAAAAGTAATATTTTTTTTAATTTTTAGTGGCAATTTTTTTTTTTTGAGGCATAATATAATTCAAGAAAAAAAGAATCATAGAAAACGGATAACCCAGTACAAAGTTATAGAATCAGTTAACAGGTTAACCGTGTATAGCTAGCCTTAGGTGTGGAATTTATTTTTCAAATTTAAGTGGGACCAACTTGGAGGTAATATTTTTTGTGATCGAAGGGCAAACCCTATTCAATAAGAAAAAATCATCAAAATCGGACAACCCAGTAAAAAGTTGCGCGTGATAGAATCGGGAAAACCGTGTGCGACAAAGGTGGACCATTATTAGAGGTGGAATTTCTCTTTCTTTAAATCGAACTAACTTCGAGGTAGAAACTATCCATTAAAAAAGAATCATCAAAACCGGACTATACGTCGTCATACATAAAAAAAGTATACGCGACCAATTTTATTGAGAACTTCCTTTTTTTCGTCGCTTAAAAATACACATTACCTTTTCACCATTTTGCTGCAAAAGGTTGTTGTATCTTTCGGGATAAAACATTGCAGCAAATAAGCGAAATGGCTTTAGAATGCGATTGCTTGATATTTTTTATTTTATTCATTACAGAATGTCAAAAAATAGTTGCCTCAAACTTACCGCCTCTGCAAACACACATCATAGGTGGAACAAATGCTTCGCTTGGAGAGTTTCCACATATGGTAAGATTACTCGTGACTTAAAGAGTCTTGCGTAAGTTCGGGAGTCTAGGCAAATAGTAGTAGTTCAATTTAGAAATTACTTACATGTGGAATTGATATAAAACGCTAGAAATATAGGTACCTATAAAGATGTGAAAAAATTAAAAGAAAGAAAAAATAGAATGAAATAAGAGCCTTGTCTAAGGAACTTCGAAACAGTTCTAACCATATCCATAAACTGTAACTTTGCCAATTTTTTTTTCTATCCATCGCATAAAGTACCTACCTTATAATATGTACCTACTGTGTACTTAATAAAATTATTATGGTAGATCAAGAGCCCAGTTATATGGTTATTTCAGCGTTTATCCTTATATATTTTTTGAACTTCTTGTAAAATAGGTTTTTAAGATAACCTCAGGCTATCAAATGAAACCGTAATAAAATGTTATTTTTAGTAACGCGCAAGTGTTTCCTACTCCCGCGCGACACATCTTCTTTCGTCCTCTCATGCATTCATAACAGTTCATTAAATTCCGGCTCATGATGGAATTGGAAATTTTCGGCTTCGACCAAAACCTCTTCATCCTGACAAAACATCAAAAAACATCCTGTCACACCGAACTTATGTTGTAGGTACCTATGACTAGTGCTGCCAGGCGTCCGGAAACAGTCAGACTTTTTGGTTGGTGTGCGGCCAAATTAGACCGTGTCCAGACTTCAGACTGTCTGGCTTTTGTTAAGCTTATTACATTTCACCATTTTTTTAAATTTTTTCACGTGTTGGTTTCCGCTCGGTGTAGTTTTATTGTTGTTGCAAAATGGTAAATGATATAAAAGCCTTATTTTACTAAGATTAGAAAGTTAGGGTGTCCGGCTTTTTACCCATAGTCCGGCTAAACTGTCTGGTCTGTCCGGCTATTCA
Source organism: Hipparchia sbordonii (assembly GCA_038048805.1). Classification (NCBI taxonomy): domain Eukaryota; kingdom Metazoa; phylum Arthropoda; class Insecta; order Lepidoptera; family Nymphalidae; genus Hipparchia; species Hipparchia sbordonii. Next base: position 8,720,011 of record JBBIWI010000008.1, on the reverse strand, counting down.
GTTTTAAGACGTGCAATCCTAACTATGACTATTACTATCAATTTATTTATATAGAACTTGAAAATTCGTGGAAGTGTAATTCTAGTGTCACCGGCTCTTGGCTTTAGACCATTACGCTGACCATAGATTCCACATGACGTCACGGGTATTAAAGTTTTTAGCGTTCAAATAGAGAATCGTTGTGGCCAAACAGTGAATTAACGCTTGTATATTGCGCTATTGTATTGCCTGCTTACTCCGGCTGCGCTCTCCAATCCCACGGTGGTTCTCTTTTTGAACAGACTCTAAATTACACTTGTGTAAAATGGGAATATTTTTTTAGGTATCACTTGGGTACAAAATGAAATCTGGCAAATATGACTTCCTGTGTGGTGGTTCGTTGATATCTGACTCTTATGTACTGACGGCAGCTCACTGCGTGGATAGGTATACCTACCTTTTTTTTTTGTTAACGGGGGGGAAATCTTCTTAAGATACCCGACCTCCGGGAGGAGAAATCGGGTTATGTAGGACTTTTACCTACTAAAACCTCCTCGGTGGCCACCCTCAGCGCATAGTGGAGGGCTCCGGGATCTCCTAAGAACACGTACCGGGGCCTTCCTTGCGCGACGCCATTGGGCTCATCTCAGGGGGAATAGCCCCAAACCACCTGCACGTATAAAATTTTAAGCTGCCTGTGCCACATCAAGCTGCCATCTTCCCTGGGCCATTATGGAGATGGAAAAATGAACGCCTGGACCCCCCCTCCAGCCGCTCGCGACCCTGAGGTCCCCCGGGTAGTATACCTACCTATCGCTCATTTGCGACAAGGGTGACATAACTCAAAATTCACCAATTTTAGTGTCGAAAATTTATACTTTTTGCTATGAAAACAACATTACGCTAAGCACAAAAAATAAGAGCGAGAGAGATTGTGACTTAATGCTCGGTCGCTTTGTTGGCCGCTGTATTGTTTCGAGCCCGCAGCATCGACAAAACTTTACTTTCTACGAGAGAATTTTCTCATCGTCGATTTTGAATTATGTCACTCTTGTCGCAAATGAGCGCTATGTAATAAATTGAAAATTATTATAATAATTATTATCAATCACTAGATGATACCCGCGACTTCAATCGCGTGGATTAAGGTTTTTTATTCCCGCGGGAACTATCTTATTTCCAGGAATAAAAAGCCTATGTGCTATCCAGACTATAATTTATCTCTGTGCCAAATTTCAGCCAAATCGGTTTAGTCGTTGCGACGTGATTGAGTAACGAACATACAAACTTTCGCATTTATAGTATTAATAGGATTATTATTAATTGCCAAGGTTGATAGTAAAAGTGATTATTATTATTCACTTTAATCGGTTATTATTAATAATTACACCTTAATTTTGGTGAATGTAATAAATATATTACATTTTCGTGGCGGTTATAAAAAAAATATCCACGAAGACTGTGCAGCTCCCACCAGAACCTTCGAACCCACAATAAGTCCTTATTGTGGGTTCGAAGGTTCCAAAAATGTAAACATATTTCTTGGAAATATGAATATAGTTTGTTGGGTTGGTCATTTTTTTTCCATCCAGAAATACTTGAACCTGATATCCTCACTGTTGGTTAGGTTAGAAGGTTGTGGCGGGTGCGGAGCGGAGCGTAGCTCCCACCACTCTTCGTGGTTATTTTTTTTGTAACCATCCAGAAATACGGAAATCCTTACTATTGATTAGTTTAAAAGGCAGTGGCGGGAGCGGAGCTTTACTGTTGGCACAGAATACATAATAATACTGCATATTCGTTTAGTTAGGTTAAGGGGTGGCAGTAGGCAGGAGTTGGATGGGAGTTAGAGGGGTTCTCAGTTCGTTTCTTGTTTGTTTTATTACTTTTAACGAAGACAGTCGTGAAGTATTAATAATAACCAATAAAAGTGATGAGATTCATAGATCACATTTACCAAATCATTAGGCAATTATTAATTATCACAAATAATGTAATGTATTTTTCAACACACTTGCTCATAAAGTGGCTCCAAGTTCACCGCAATTAGGCACGTAATGACACCTATAATCAAACTGTGACTTTTTCATTACTATTATTAACAAGTGAGCTATAGAGTTTTTTTTAATTTTATTTGTTGAGTTGCTTTGTTCTTAAAAAAGTTTCTATACAAAAAAGGTCGTGTTACAAACAAATTAATGTGCCTATTGCTTGCTCATTTCATACAACTTCGTATTTAAATAGATAATTTCAACTTGTACCTACGTATTTAATAAACTAGCTTTTGCCTCCGCGACTTCGTCCGCGTGGAATTAGATTTTGGGGTGGAATTTTCAAAATCTGTGACACACGTACTTCTTTATTTTTAACTGAAAGCTCTAACACCAACTTTGATGGAAACAGCTTGAAAAATGACGGACTTTCATATAAACTTCCATCCCCTATTTAAACCCCTTAGGGGTGGAATTTCCAATAATCCTTTCTTAGTGTGCGCCTACGTCATAAAAGGAACCAACTGTAAAAATTTCAAGTTTCTCACTTCAGTAGTTTAGGCTGTGCGTTGATATCTCAGTCAGTCAGTCAGGACTTTGAATTTTATATATATAGATAAAACTTTCACTCAAATATAACTTTTCTTTTTTCTGTAATAAAGAAAATTTGAAATTCTCCATTTTGTACGTGGCTTAAACGCTATCCGAGAAAAGCCAAAAAAAAGAAACCTCATTCTTTTAGTCTATGGCCGATCGCCATTAAAGGTGCGTGCGCATTCAGGAAAACTGATTAATTTTACTATTTTACTTAATTGTACTATTTTAGTATTATTTTCTTCACAAGTGTGTTGAAAAACGTCGTATGATACACGTGTGTATTGATGATTACCGTCCTCGGCTATCTTAAGACCCTCACCTAACGGCTCGGCTCTCAATATTACCAATGCTCCACACTTGTACCACAATGTACTATTAAATATGGTTGTTTGTGTCGTACAGGAAAGCACCTACGATAGCTCGAATGGGCGTCGTATACCTTGGTGAAGGCCAGTGGAACAGCGACACTGACTTCAGCATACAGCAGGTCATCAAGCACCCGAATTACACGGTCCCCATTAAATACAACGACTTAGTCTTGCTGAAGTAAGTAATTTATTGTTTAGGGACTTTAGTCCACGTGGTATTACTTTTTAACCGACGAAAAAAAAGGAGGAGGTTCTCAAATCGTCGCGTATATGTATATATCGTCGGTTAAATTTTTTGTAAAAAGTAATTATTTTAAAACCTATTTTATTTTTGAAAATGAATTTTCCAAATTGGTCCAGGTATCTTCGAGTAATCGGGACACATTAAGTATGTTGTTATGTGTGTGTAGAAACGTATGACATTAACTTCTGATGACGGTAGACGGTTTTTACAGTCTTCCGTCGTCAGAAGGCTTCATTTCTTGTTGGTTTGTAAAGTTTGATTTAATTAACCGACTTCCAAAAAAGAAGGAGGTTCTCAATTCGTCGGAATCTTTTTTTTAAATTTTTTTTGTATGTTTTCCGATTACTCGAAGACGCCTGGACCAATTTGGAAAGTTCTTTTTTTGTTTGAAAGGGTAGGTATACTTTCCAGGTGGTCCCATAGTCATCAGTGGCGCTAACATGCACGTAACGAGAAAATTTTATCTACACTTTACTCGTGAATCACCATAGGGATTCACATAGAGATCTCTTTTTTTTATATTTTAATAAAATTCTCGTTTATCATTAAAGATTGGCGCAGGCCGTCGTATTTTCGTCAAACTTGAACCCAATCTGTTTGTATACAAAAAACGAAGATCCTTCAGTTAGCCTTACCGTCTCTGGTTGGGGTGTAACTAATACTACACGTGAGTTTATTCAAAATTAAGAAAGAAACTGTGTACTACCCTTCCATCTCAAGTTGGCCGCTACCTCGCCTCGCGCTTCCCCGCATCGCACCTCAAGTATTAGTACGGATAGCAAAGTATCGCTCGCAATTGTCAGTACCTTTTTTCAAAATTTTGTTATTGCGTCTGGAATGTTTTTGTTAACTTTAAATTAGTTATTTATTTTTGTTTGGTTACTATTGTTAGCGTATCGTCTTCTACGATGAGTAAAAAAGGAAAAGTTTTCCATAGCGCAAACTGTTAATTGCTTTAATTGATGATAATGACTTTATTCAAGTGGAAAAAAATAAGAAAGTAAGAATTACGTCTTTAGACTTTCAAGATGTCATTGCCATGAAAAGCATTGCCAGAGAAGAAAACTTCTGTCATAGTTGTGGTTACAGCAAAAAATACAATTATTACTTTCTTGTTAACGGTACGGTATGACGTCATTTTGTAACGGTCGACGACGGCCAACTTGAGATGAAAGGGTAATACATCGCTCATTTGCAACAAGGGTGACATAATTCAAATTCGACGAAGAGAGAGTATCTCTCGTTAGAGAGTAATGTTCTGTGGATGCTGCGGTCTCGAAACAACGCAGTGGCCAGTGTGGGACAGAGCATAAAGTACAATCTCTTTCGCTCTTATGTTTTTTGTGTTTAGCGTAATGTTTTTTTTATAGCAGAGGGTATAAATTTTCGACACTAAAGTTGGTGAATTTTGAATTATGTCACCCTTGTCGCAAATGAGCGACATATAAAAATGGTCATCAGGCGACGCGCAGTGTGGGGTTCCATACTTGCCTGTTTTATGTATAGGTACTTAAAATGGAGGATATAATTTTCATCATAAAATGTATTTTTTTTACAATTAAAATAACATTACAATATTATTAATATGATAAAACGCCTAGATTTAAAGTAATGGCAAAAACGTAAATGGAATTTTGTATGGAAATACGCTTTGTAACTTTTCATATAGTCAAGCTAGAAACTTTGAATTTTCACAGCATTAAGAGAAAATTGATCTTTGTATTCAGTATCAAAATCAAAATCAAAATCAAAATTTATTTATTTCATGTAGGCCAACTTGTAGCTCTTATGAAACGTCAAAAATCTACCACCGGTTCGGAATGCAGATTCTGCTGAGAAGAGCCGGCAAGAAACTCAGCAGTTGCTCTTATCAAAAAAAAAAAAAAAAATTTTTTTTTTTTACAATTGTTAAAAAGAACTAGGCTATGCACACAATGTTTCCACACAGAAGTTTCAAAAATGTACGCCTACCGCAACCAAAGACATGTTAACATGGGTAGACACAAAGCAGACCCATTCCCGTTGGCGGCACCCGTTCACGAGCATGACGCATGATCCAGCCATTGCCTCGCTCAACCATATTTAAAGGAACGTAACAACCCGCACCACACGACACCACCACAGAAATGTTTAAGTGAGCATGACATACTTAGGCTACCCATGTTAAGGCATCGAATTAAATATTAATATTAAGATACTCATTTTAAGACATAACTGAGACACAAACAAAGTGGAAACACTGTAGAACAGAATACAATAGAATCATGTTACACAGGATAGTTATTACTGTCTCATGAATGGAGCGAATTATATTCACGCTTTTTTTATCATTATATAGTCTTCAATTATTGTATAATATGTTTTTTCCATGAGAGCAGATTTAATAGATTTCTTAAACTTAGTACCTACTTACCCATTAAAGCCGTTTCTGAATAAAAGAGCCTTGACATTCAGACGGGCATACAACAGTCAGATAAGAATTCTGGTTTTTTTTTCGGAACTTTAATGACCTTGCGAGTTGCGACGAATTTCGGCCAATTATTGTGGCAGAAAATAACGCCGATAGGGTTGACAACCGACTATGGAAAGGTTATGACTTATGACCACTAACGAGGGAATAATAATATGCAGGGAAAATCACGAGTAAAGATCTGCAGAAGGCAGCCGTGCTTGTGGTGTCGAGGAGTAAGTGCGGGCAGGACTATCGGCCGCAGCGTCCTCTGCCGCAGGGCATCACCGACGAGCAAATCTGTGCGGGCGACCCCAACGGCTCGCATGACGCCTGCCAGGTACTTCTTACTCTTTAACTGCCTCGTTGGTCTAGTGGTTAGCAAGTTTGACTGCAGATGACAAGGTTCCGGGCTCGATTCCCGGGTTGGGTCATAATGTATTGGGGTTTTTTATCAAGAAATTCTCAGTAGATACTAGCCCGGAGTTAGGAAGTTGGCGGTGATTCACTCCAGTGCCTCGGAGAGCACGTAAAGCTGTCGGTCCTACGCCTGATCTCTCTCCGGTCGTGTCGGATTTGTGTCCCATCGAACTATAAGGGAGAACTGTAAGGGAATAGAGAATGCACCTGTGTTTGCGTACACACTTGTGCAATAAATAATATCTCCCGCGGAGTCAATCTCTGTGGAGATTGGTCGCCGTGGCTGGATTCGGTCGGGAGGACATTATATTTATATGTAGTTTACTTCTTACTCTGAGTGACAGGGGAAAATAGTATACTCCCTTCTGAAGGCCATGTCTACGCATGGCCTTGTAAAAGCACTGACCTCTAAATTTAATTTATGATTAACACTGGACTTGCTGCTGTGGTTGCTTTTTTGGATCTACTTGATTGACGCTATCTTGGCGTTGTAAGTCTCTTTCTTTTATTGGATGACAAGATAGTCCTTGAGTGCGATCTCACCAGATGGTAAGTGACGATGCAGTCTAAGATGGTAGCGGGCTAACTTGGAGAAGGTATGGCAGTGTATATTCAACCAATACCTTAATCGGTTTCTACGCGCCATCGTACCAGAACACTAAATCTCTTGGCGCTACCACTAGCTCTAGCTAGCTAACTACCCACGGGCAAAGCCTCCCACCAGACCAGACCAAAGACAATTTAAAAATTATTAATTCCCCCTGTCGTCGCGTCGGCAATCGAACCCGAAGTAATAATAATAATAGGTAATAAATTATTTCAGACTTATTTGTCCATATTGTGATAATAACAATCAAATCAAATCAAAATTTATTTATTTCATGTAGGCCAACTTGTAGCTCTTATGAAACGTCAAAAATCTACCACCGGTTCGGAATGCAGATTCTGCTGAGAAGAGCCGGCAAGAAACTCAGCAGTTGCTTTTTTCAAAAAAAATTTTTTTACAATTGTTAAAAAGAACTAGGCTATGCACAAAAGTTTTCCACACAGAAGCTTCAAAAATGCACACCTACCGCAACCAAACACATGTTAACATGGGTAGACACAAAGCAGACCCATTCCCGTTGGCGGCACCCGTTCACGAGCATGACGCATGATCCAGCCATTGCCTCGCTCAACCATATTTGAGGGAACGTAACAACCACGACACCACCACAGAAATGTTCAAGTGAGCATGACATACTTAGGCTACCCATGTTAAGGCATCGAATCAAATACCAATATCAAGACACTCATTTTAAGACATAACTGAGACACAAATAAAGTGGAAACACTGTAGAACAGAATACAATAGAATCATGCCACACAGGATAGTTATTACTGTCTCATGAATGGAGCGAATTATATTCTCGCTTTTTTATCATTATATAGTCTTCAATTATTGTATAATATGTTTTTTCCATGAGAGCAGATTTAATAGATTTCTTAAACTTGTGTATGATGATAATTGAAAAGAGCAACCGCCGAGTTTGTTGCTGGCTCTTCTCGGCAGGAACTGCATTCCGAACCAGTAGTAGATTCATTGACGATTCCAAAGCACTTGTAAAAGTTTATTTGAATAAAAAAATATTTCTATTCTATTTCTATTCTATTGACTTAAAATATATGAATAATTAAAAAAATCGGTCACCGATTGTTGGATGTGGGCGTGTAACGTGTTCAATTTTATTTCTATATTTTGTTGTCGGCAGGGTGACTCCGGTGGGCCACTTCAGGCATTGACAAACTATGACGGCTTCTGGAGGTTGGTGGGCGTGACGTCATTCGGGCGCGGCTGCGGCTCGCCCGTGCCCGGCGTGTACACGCGCGTGTCCAGCTACCTCGACTGGATCGAGAGCGTGGTGTGGTCCGACCGGCAATAAATAATGTCTCACATACAGCAAGGATAATACATAACGAACGCCGCGCGATGGTCACAAATTGTTATTCAGACGGAAGACCACAACTTTGTGCAAGTCACCATTATCCACGGGGAAAGGATAAATGTTTATCCCCTGGCTTAGTTTTATCCACGGTCGAGCATGGACAAAACAGTAGAAATAATATCCACTGTGAATATACTAATAGGAAATTGCTTCTCCTTTCCCCTGTCGCCATGGTTTAAGCATAGGGTGAAGATAATTTTATCTCTTGTCAGTGGATAAAATCGGGGATAATTTTTTTATCTCCTACCTTTGCTCACCCTGTTGGACGTATGTCTCCAGAGGTGAGGAAGGTTTTGGCCACAGTTCAGCAAACCAGCAAATAGCGGATTAGCAGATTTCACGCATCTTTGAGAACATTTTGGAGAACTCTCAGGCAGGCAGGTTTCTTCGCGATGTTTCCCTTCACGTTGAAGCAAGTGATATTTAACGGTCAAGACTGTGGTTTTGAGCAATTAAATATCATAATCAATATCAAGTTTTGAGCAAAGGTTTATATTATATTAGCAGCTATTTGATTCGAACCTCGAACTCCCTGAAAATGAAACCGAAGACCTAACCTCTAGGCTATCAACGCTTACATGAATGGTGACACAAAAAAAATTCTATGTTTAAATAAAGTTAATTTATTTTTATGGTGTACATTATTTTTCCTATTCCTAGTAAGTAAGTAAGTGAAATACCTATGAAGTAGGTACTCGAAGGCCGCGTACGTAGCGTTTGCGGGCCCGCGGCCACCGTAAAGTGCACATAGTTACCTAATACCTATGTATGGAAAATAAAAAAACTATGGGTCTCATAAGAAGACTCAGCATCACTTAGTGGGCGATGGAGAGAGCTATGCTTGGAGTATCCTGGCGAAGAAGATCCATAGGAGAACCAAAGAAGACAGCTCAGCGAGCTAGGCGAGTGAACTGAAGTGGAAATGGGCAGGGCACTTAGTTCGAAGAGCTGATGGTCGATGAGGTCCCAAGATGCTGGAGTGGCGACCACGCACCGGGAAGCGCAAGGTTGGTAGTATGTTGACAGACCCCCATTAAGTGGACCGACGACATCAAACGAGTCGCAGGGAGCCACTGGATTCAGGCGGCGCAAGCCCTGTGGAAGTCTGCAAGAGACCAGCATTGGATGTCTATCGGTTGATAAAGAAGAGTTTAAAAAAAATTACTACAAAAGGTTGAAATAAAAATTATTATGTGTTCCGTTTGACTTCCGAAGTCCATTATATGAAGAGTACATCGCCTTTTCCACGTCTCGTCGCGCTAGATGTCGCTAAATTCCGTCACGTTTCCGGTGCCACCCGCGCCGCCAACGGCCGTTCTGTGAACTAAACAACACAAGCCGCGAAAGCCACCACGTTTCGCCATTGTTGCGTTGTCTTTCGACCACGCAGGTCCGTTAGATTTTTTAAAAAACTTTTGAGATAGAAGTAAAAAGTTTTATAAAAAAATAGTAAAATAGTAGATATCTATTTTTGTTTTTTACAAGTGATTATTCCGTGTGTTCGCGATTCCGGTGCCCTAGGAGAACCCTCTTGGAGATCGGCAGTTGGACCCAAAAAACGGCGCAATGCCTTTTAGGGTATTCCAATTTTGCAACCTTCATCACCCTCCGGGGAAGGTTGCACTGCCAGGTACCGCGTCGCTCCGGTCAGCCGGAGCGCACGCGAGTCGCTTCATCTCCGTCGTGTGCGCGAAACGTGCGTGGCGTGTACACGCAGGACGACGCGCTGCCGCCTCCGTGACGGCGGGGCAAATTCCAAGGAAGTGCACACGGAGGGGCGATTAAGATTCGTCAGAAGAGGGTTGACCCTGGAAAGTCAACACGCAGCGATTTGGAACAAAGGTTTGAGACTTCAGCCATCGGTGAGTCATTTTAACATTTTATGTGCTCAGTTGCCAGTCCCAGAACTGAATTTATAAAACTGAGGAAGCTATTAGTTTTCGGTTCCCTTTCGTAAAAATCAGTCTAAATTAAATGTATAAAAAAAAAAAAGAACTATTCGTACATAACCGTGCACGAAATGCCTTAGACAGCGTTTCTGAAACGAACCGCTAAGGTGTGGAGCGCCCTTTCGGCGTCCGGATTTCCTGCCACGTGTAATTCGAGTGCCTTCACAACAGCCGTGCATAGCCGTTTACTGCGCGGAGGCGCTCCAACATTATCCTCATCGGTTCTTTCCAATATTGGTTGGCATCAAGCGCAAGCCTATTTACATCAGTTCATGTTAATAAAATCTTTGGGTTTTCACCAAGTTAAAAGAATGAGAAGTAAAAGCGTTTCGTAGAATAACCATTCCCAGTCCCGTGGTTACATAGTCAGCATATGATGCAACAAGGATGCAGCTGCGAGTGACCTATAAACGAATCCCCTATTCTAAATCTCCCTATTTCCCTTTAATCCAGTTAGTTTGTTCCAAATGTAATGATGTTGTTTATTTGTTAAAACTTTCCGGGCTCAACACGTGTTGCTAAATGAATATTTAGAAAAATACCCTCTTTTCAATATTTATTTTCAGTCCTAAGAATTTCCAAAGCGACTTTTGTTCTCAACGAACTAAGATTATTTCTCCTCTGATAAAAAGGGGGGTGCAAAAATGAAACCGTGTTTCGTTATTTTAGAAATATTTCGGTCACAAACGATTTAAGCTAAATATCATGTGACTTAATTGCTCTCAGTCAATCTCCATAAGTTCTTTCGTTGCTCTAACAAAGTATCAAACGCCGAACGCATTTCGGCGGATGATTCAAAATCAGGTTTTAGGATCGGCTCAGCCATCCGTATAGTTTATTTCCCCAATTTTCATGACACCTAACACGGGAAAATTCTAAGTTCGGAACGAAGTTTTTGTCACTTCCAAGGCTATTGCAGCCTCACAACTGGATGATCAAACTTCACTTAATTTTACATGTCAGTTATAAAGTTCAGACTACAAATAACTTGTCTAGCATCTTCTGGAGCCGCAGTAAGAATCTTGATGACAAATCCAAGAGCTATTGTATTAGGATGACTTTCACCACTACCCATCCGTCCATCGGCCCAGTCTAATAAAATTGTAAGAGCTCACGTTTTACTGGCTTATAAATTCTTAACTAGCCTAGGTTGGTGGCTCATTTTCGGGCATTCGATCACACAGCCAAGGGATCACTACGCTCGAGTATTTGGGAGTGAAAAGGGACATACACCACAACATCAAGTCTCTACCTACTCCCATATATATAAAATAAGGAAAGTTCGTCAGACTGCGTCTCGCCTAGCAACCGGCAGTTGAACCCTTAATTACGGCGCAACGCCTTTTAGGGTATTTCGATTTTGCAAACTTTGTCACCCTCCGGGGAAGTCTACATTGACGTTGCATTGGCGAAAGATTACCAGTCTGTTGTTCCTCATGGAGATCGGCAGTTGGACCCTAAAACGGCGCAACGCCTTTTAGGGTGTTCCAATTTTGCAACCTTCATCACCCTCCGGGGAAGGTTGCATTGCCAGGCACCACGTCGCTCCGGTCAGCCGGAGCGCACGCGAGTGGCTTCGATTTCCGTCGTGTGCGCGTAACGTGCGTGAGCGTGCACACGCGGGACGACGCGCTGCCGCCTCCGCACGCGTCGAAAGATTACTAGTTTGTTGTTTTTTCATAGAGAGAACAGTTGGCCCCTAAAACAGGTGCAAAGCCCGTTGGGGTATCAAAATTTTTCAACCTTCATGACCCATCGGGGAAGGTTGCATTGCCGGACGATTCAGTTTCTCAGCAATAATCTTCGTCAATATCGCACCGAACTTCTGTCAAAAGAGGTGTGTGACTAAACAAGAGAATGATGGTAAGAAGAACCATGACACAGATAGTATCAGTTTTTCAGTGTTCATCAGATGCAATGGAAAGCTCCAATGAATATAACAGTTGAGTAAATTATACTGCATCATAAAAGATACACTGTGATTGCCACCATTTCAACTAAGGCCTAATATTAAGAACTGAACAGTGGTCTTGTAGAACGAAGAAAGTGTTAAATTTTTTTGGGAAAGGAACTTTGGTCGGACAGCCAAAATATCGACCGTAGCAATTAACAGTGTCGGATCTACATTTTGGCGATTTTCGTTTTGTTGCATTAAGGGTCTTAGAATGGGGATAGCAATGCCCCCACCAATTGTGAAACTTTTGGAATCAACCAACCATCTTTGGTTTTTGCAAGTGCAAGGGTTGGATATGTTGACTGTTTTTCACTTTTCACATATTTGAAGCTTTGAGCGGCCGTGCCCTGGAGTAGTGGTTTTTCACATGCGACTATGTTAATTGCTACGGTCGATATTGTACTCCTTTTCACCTTTTTCCGAGAGTGAACAATACCGAAGCCAAGATCCTATCGTGCATCGTAGCATCTACTAGAAGGATTTATGTTCATGTTCAAGTTAACAAGGAACACAGGATAGATATACCCAAGTTCTGTTTGCATTTCAAAGGGTTCATCTGGTTCCGAGTTATTCTTTTTCGACTTGCCCATCTTGAAGGAATGTTTTTACGAGCTCAGCAAACGTGTGAATATGCGTATGAATATGTCGGGAAGTCCCCCACCGCGACCACCTGGTCTATCTTCCCGAGCCCTGCAACACCTAAGCTCAGCAGTAGAAATGTACATAATATAAGCATCCGAATGAATGAAACCTTTTTGGCGCCTGTATCTGAAGAGCTTATGCGCGCATAACGCGTCATGTCAAGTTACGAGATATTGTCAATATACAAACTCGACGCGCGTCCACAAACTTGCGTTCGGGTGTTCAATAATCCATGCTATTGAAAGCTTTACTCTTTGACAGGGATCTTTTCACATATCCTTTGTCTGTTTCAGGTTAGATGGCATGGCTATCCTAAGCTTTTTAGTCTTGAGACATTTCGCCCTACTTTGGAGAAAGTGGCGCTTAAGTAACATAGATTTTTGCCCTCTTTTACTTGATAATCTAGCTAAAAATAGTGTAATTTTTAGCAGCATGTAAAAAATGAAAAGCTTCATATGGCTGAATTTACTATACCATACATACTTACACTTATATACTAGCTATCAGTGTAGTTTTTAATAAGTGTGAACAAAATTTCGATTATTACTAGAATTTCATCAAATTATAAATAAGATGTCCTGAGCGGTCTCGTTAGACAAGTTTTGCAGTATATCGTAGGACCGCGATATAAGTCACGAATCTAAAAGCAGTGCCTTTAGCTAGGCTGTTGCTTCCTAAAAATTCTTGAAATGCAACTTGCATTTCAAGTTCTCATTAAGTACTCCTTTATAACCTACTAGTTGATGCCCGCGACTTCGCTCGCGTGGATTGAGATTTCTTGATTCCCGCGGGAACTCTTATTTTCCGGGACAAAAAGTAGCCTATGCGCTATTCCAGACTATAATCTATATCTGTGCCAAATTTCAGCCAAGTCGGTTCAGTCGTTGCGACGTGATTGAGTAACAAACATCCAAACATCTGCACTTTCACATTTATAATATTAGTAGGATGGAAGGTATTTTTAATTCTCAAGTGACCTCAAAATTTGCGATACCTTATTCATATTAGTGTAGTATATTCATTAGCGGATGAAGAGCTCCTGAGTTAGGTTATTAAAAATCTCAGCGCCAGCTCGAAATCGGGAGGTTGATATTGGGTCGTCCCGTGCCGCATGACACGCGAGCGAGTGAAGATCGCAGATGATTTAATCGTTGTAGATGTATGATACCGTGGCCGAATATGGTCAAATATTATGTTCACCGTTCAGAATTCCTGTTTTGAATTGTTTCGGTACCAACTCATTGACTTATAGTATATTTTGCTGATTATGGGCCACCCCTTCCATTCTAAAAAAATAGCGTCGACTCATTGTTATGATTTTTTCTTAAAAACACTTTTCTTTTCCAGAAATAATGAAAGGTTTCTGGGAGGTTGCTAAGCTATGGCTGCCATTGGATTTTTGGTAGATCTGTGAACATGTAGTTCGGGCGCGCTTTTTTCTAGCTATTTACTACAATGTACCTGCCCATATTAATCGATTGCCCAATCGATAAACTTAATTTTTTAATTATTTCTATTATTAGTAATAGACCTATCCACCAACCTATCGTATTGGTTATAGTTGATTTAATTAGATATTTCTATTAATTAAATTTCACAATTTACTATTTAAATCAAGTAAAATGTATCTATCACATTGTTGCATTTTCTTGTCTACAAGCCACAAGCCACCAGGAGATAACAAACAGATCTCTTCATATAATGGACTTCGGAAGTCAAACGGAACACATAATATAAAAATTTTACCTTGAAATAAAATTTGTATTATGTTTCCTAAGACTTCCGAAGTCCAGATAATGTCTTCCTGGTGCAACTAATTTTCATTAACATAATATTATATGAATCGAACAATGGCGAAACGTGGTGGCTTTCGCGGCTTGTGTTGTTTAGTTCACAGAACGGCCGTTGGCGGCGCGGGTGGCACCGGAAACGTGACGGAATTTAGCGACATCTAGCGCGACGAGACGTGGAAAAGGCGATGTACTCTTCATATAATGGACTTCGGAAGTCTTAGGAAACATAATACAAATTTTATTTCAAGGTAAAATTTTTATATTATATCATAATTTTGTATCATTGTATTGCGTGTAAGAATAAGAATTTTCGTACAAACAGCAGTACGCCTGTTTTTCTATATGGTATGCCGAAATTTCGTACGTACTTATACCAAGAAATCCGTACATAAAGCAAAAGTATAATAATTACCATTGAGTAGGTGCCTATATAAATAACACAATAAATAATTTCATTGTCCTTATAATACGCACATATAATACCTTTATTCTCTGTCCTTTTCAGAGATAGGTGGTAGTAGGTTCTAAACTTATTCTATACCAGGAAATCAATATTTTGACGTCAACAGTGTGGGTTCTCTTTGTTGAGGAATATTATGGATATCCTGACTTTCTGTGAATATTTAATTAATATTATACTTATTGTACTTATTGTGAATATTTAATTAATATTTTACTTATTGTATGAGAATAAGTATACAATAAACGTAGAAAGTCGGAATTACAATGATATCCAATTAATATTCATAAACAAAGAATTCGTAGTTTGGCGCCAAAATATTGAATTCCAGTGAATAGTATGGTAGAATACTATAGATAATATGTAGGTACGTATTGATTATACGTAGGTATATATATATAATAATCGATTAGTGTCGGCACCAAAAACCAGATGGCGCTTCAAATTGAATTGGCATAAAATGCCGCGAGAAGGCCCTCTTTTTCCCTATGTTATTATATACCGTAGACAGAGAAGGCAATAGACCAAGGTACTGTGTAACCGCGACTGAAATAGAGATAACATGACGTAACGATGACGTCACATGACAAGTTCGAGTTTAATGTTGCCACAATAACTGCACTCCCCTAGTACCCCAAATTAGATGGAAAATTCTTCCCAGGATTTTTAAATAAAACGACAAAACAGATGCTGAACTGTTTTATTTTTTAAATAACATACCTACACATATAAGGTTGTCTGGGAGAGACATACCTATTAGGGTAAGCTTCTATTTTTTACATATATCTTAATATTGTGTGCAATAAAGAATTTATTATTCTTTATTGCACACAATATTAACTTCAACCACCACTTAAAAGTATAAAATAATTTTAGTTTGTACACGTAAGTCGGTTTTTTAAAAATATTTTTTTTTATACTAAAGTTTTTTAATGTAGTTTCATAGGACCAATTCACTAGATAATTTTATTTGCTCCTTAAAAAAAATATTGAAATGCCGAATAGAAATTTAGCATATGTGAGTCACTTTGAAAAAAGATGTATGTAACACAAAGGAAAATTTTTTTTCGTTACTAGTAAGAATGTTACACAAAATAATTTGTAATGAACAGTTAAAATTTTCCTTCGATCGAGTAATGCTATTGAATTAAAAGCAACAAAAATTGTATATTTAGTCATCAAAATCATCATTAATGAAATTAACAGTATATTCCTTTTTTCAGGCAGTCGTATAAAACTGCAACTCTTCATAGTTTAAGTTAATAATTATTTAAAAAAACATTAAAAGTCTGCCTCTAGCTATTTAAAAATGGCTTTAAAAATTAAGAACTTTGTAAATAAAATAATTCTTAAGATCGCCAACAGTTCTCGACTGGTCGTTGGACATTCGAACGAAACTTCAGGATGATTCAGAACAGTAACCGACACTATCTAACTGAATACACTTTAATCATCGCCGACATATATTATATTCTAGTATCTTTCTTTTCTTTTCTCATAATATTCATTTCTTCCATCACGACTTTATTTTGTTTCAACAAAAATTAAAAAAAAAATTGAAAAAGTAGCCAAAGTAACCCGCCGTTACGGTATATCAGAGGACATTACTAAAAAAAACCTATCTCCGTGCCAAATTTCAGCCATATCGGTTTAGTGTGGCGTATTGAGTAACAAACATCCATATGTTTGTTACTCAATCACGCCACACTAAACCGATATGGCTGAAATTTGGATGAATGTATGGATGGCCATACATACATTCAAACTTTCACATTTATAATATAAGTAGGATAGGGAAAATCGGGACATTGTATAGGTACCTAAAGCTGGCAACACACATAGATACTAAATTTTCTTATTAACTGTCAGTTTGTTTCGCACAAAAGTGTGGCGACCTTGAAAAAAACTGGTTACACGATGAGGGACAAAAAATTGGGTAGCTGCGTCTCTGTTTATCACATTAATAACTTTATTTCTGCTCTCTTTTTAGTGTGAGTGAGAAAGAAATCGTCACTGGCTCTATGTCTTCTCTCTCTACGTTATATACGTTGTTCTATACGATGCAAGAATTAAGAACCCAGTGCCAATATTAATAATGTACCTAGGTACCTGAAAAACGATTGCTTTTTATGCTCTTTGACTATTACCTAGGTAAAGCGCGTGATACACATGCTAGTTACTCGCACAAAAGCATGCCAGCTTACAGGCAAAACCGAGCTACTCGCATGTGTATCGAGGTTCTGCCAGTACAAAGCATGCGAGTTGATCGCAAGCCGTTTGATTTTTTCCCTTGAGGGGAAGTGGGACGTGAGATTCATGTTGCCTGTTATATACAAGTACGTTAAACAAATCGTAACGTGTTGCTAGTAAATCGCAACTTTCAACTATCTTTTGTGCTTGCATAATTTTTGTGCTTGTTTTTTTGTTTTTTGCCTAATATAATTTCGAGTTGTATTGTAACACTAATTATTTCTTCATAAATACCTATTCATTTTGTGAACTTTTAGAAACGTGACGTACGTAGAACGTAGAAGTTTAGAAATTGGCATACCAGTTACTAGCATGTATATCAAGCGCTGACATTCTGCTAGTACCTAGCATGCCAGCACTTAGAATGCCATCTACTAGTAGGTATGTGTATCACGCGCCTAATCACATTTGACAGCTATTGACATTTCAAACATCAAATTTCACGATAGGTTTTTAGTCTGTGAATAATCGGAAAACGTTGAGTTGAGTAGCGTTCGGTCTGCGCCGCACTTGTTACTGGTTTTCGAAGTGTTGAACTTGATTCTAAACAAGGAATTATTATTCATATTTTGTGAATTGTGAACATTTTAATAGTTTTAGGAAGTGTAAAGATTCGTACAGTGGCGATATATACCAATGTAAACAGCTGTGTCGTGGATGTGACCGATTTGTTATTCAATCACAAGACGTGTTGTAGCGATGTTTATTCTCATTTATTCATACATTTTGATAATGTTAATGAATCGCATCTAAGCAAGGGTAGTGTGACCTGACCATAATGATGGCGTCTACCGGCGCTGCAGGCAGCTCAAGGCTATCGGGTATGGCTGTCGCCGTGCCGCAAAAGTTTGAGATTCAAGCTGCAGGAAGCTACGGGGATTCCTCATCGGATGCCCACTCCCCTGAAGTACCAGTGGTTAAGGCGAGCGATCGTCAAGCGCGAATTATTGCGGAAAAACACAGGAGAAGCGAGTTTAACTCTCAAATCGCTCAAATGATGTCCCTGCTGTCTGATATCGTCCACTCGCAGCGTAAGGTGGACAAGACAAGTGTCCTGCGACTCGTTGCAAGTGAATTGCGGAACCAACACATATTTGGTGATTCAATCAAATGCCGTCATCTGGAAACGTGGTCCTCTGCTATACTGAAATTCTTTGATCTCATCGGTGGCTTCATGTTAGCTGTGACGTGCATGGGCCGCATTTGTAACGTGTCCCACAACGTTCAAGAGAAGCTGGGATATTGTTACATAGATCTCTTAGGCCAAGACTTTTACAATTATGTTCACCATGAAGATAAGGAGATTCTACGACAACACATTTACCCAGTAGAGTTGCAGACTGGTTGCAGTCCAAAATTATTTGAACAACATCATAACTTTCATATAAGAATAATGAGAGCTGGAGCTAGATCAGACCCTCCTAGGTATGAGCGTTGTAGAATAGATGGTGTGTTACGTCGTTCAGACCGTGCCACTGCTAATGGAGTGCAGGAAGAGCAAACCATCAAGAGGCAACGTGTGAGGCACCACCGCACTTTTTCCTCCAGCGGAAATGACTATGTTTTCATTGGAATGGTCCACATACTAACCAATAGCTTGCCAGCAAGAATGTTGCCACCAACTGCATATTCAGAGTACTGGACTAGGCATTTGATTGATGGCAGAATTGTGCAATGCGATCAAAGCATCTCCTTGGCAGCCGGTTACATGACAGAGGAGGTAACTGGTACTTCCGCTTTCTTTTTCATGCACAAGGATGATGTCCGTTGGGTTATTTGTGTGTTGCGTCAGATGTATGACCAAAGCAGGGAGTTTGGAGAGTCTTATTACAGGCTGATGTCACGATCGGGTCACTTCATTTACATGAGAACTAGAGGATTTCTAGAAATTGATAAAGACACTAAAAAGGTGCAAAGCTTTGTCTGTGTCAACAGTGTCATAGGGGAGGAATACGGGCAGCGAATGATGGATGAAATGAAAAGGAAATATTCTGTGATGGTTGATACAGATAAATTGGAAAATGAGAAATCTGTGGCTGTGGATGAGGCGCCTGTAGAGCACCCCAAGCGTTTAGAAAGAATTGTGATGCACTTGGTGGAGCCAGCTGCCAATGGAAATGTGGATGAGTTAACATTAGTAGCACCTTCTAAGGAGAATATTATCTCAGCGATTAAAAACAGCGAAAGAGTGGTCCAAGAAACCGGTGTCCGGTTTGATTCTCGCAAAAGAAAAAACTCTGACTGTGAGGAGAACAGCGAACATTTGAAAAGGCATAGTGGCCTTTTGGATGCTTAAGTTACTTGTAGTGTTTTGTGTTCCTTCATAAAGGTAGGTATGTGTTAAAATTTTTGTAATGTTTTGAAAAAAATTAACCTTTTTCACCTTACAATATGTATGATGCTTCTCCCATACCTGCGTCTCTCATCATAAAGCTTCATTTGTTATAATAAATGCTAATATAACATTATTAACTACATGTCACTATCTATCAGGTTACAAGAAAATAAGAGCAATATGATAGCTTGAGCTGCAATTTTTAACACACACAAATGGATTCATAAATAAATAATCAAGCTTCATCTCAAATGTCAGAAGGTGTCACATTTTGTAGAACAAAACCTCTGAATTCAAGTAAATTGTCAGCTCTTAATGTACTGCTATGCTTTTCTATAGAAAATATGAAAGGGACAACACTATTTTTATTTTAAACCTTGAATATGAATTGTCCTAGACATAGAATTTAGAGATTATGTACAACAGAATTAGTGCCAATATTTGTTTTGGTACATTTTGTAGGGGTTAGGCTTATGATGCCTGCAAATCTCACACACTGGTCAATAATGATACGATAAAAGTACGATCAAATATCATATGAGTTGTTACGATTTATCGACTGATAAAAATACACCTAGGCGATGAAGGTCTACCTGCGCCTTTATTGAGAAAATAATTTAGTCTTTCATTTTAATGCAACAAGTAGAATTCTGTATGGGAGAGGTATAAGGGACCTCACACACTACGCGATCATGCGACATTCTCTATTTCTGACATTGCAAATAGTCACTGCTCACAAAGTGCAGTGACTATTCATTGTGACCAAACTTTGTCTACTTTACTATGAGATTGTGATTTGTGACCATGATGACGACCTGTCGTTGACGGTTGTGGCCACGTAGTGTGTGAGCTACCTAAGAGGACTGGTGAATGAGGTGAATAAAGTAAGTTTGTACAATTATACATGAGTTTCAGTAATGTATAATGACCACATTTATCGCAAGAAAATATAGGATCAGTTTTTTGGCAGACAGTATAGTTCCAGTGAGCAGTTTCATTTTAAATCTATGTATACCAGTTTATATATTTTTACTATCAATTTGATTAATTACTTACACAACCGTTATTTTATTATAAAGTAGAAATATACTTAAATGTGCCAAATGTTATTGTAATTGACTAATTAACCTATTTTCTATAATAAGTGGTATCAAGAAATTACTTTTCCATTGAACTATATTATATGTGTCTCATAATTCGAAAATATCTTTATAAATCATGTCTTAAATCGATATAATACATAATAATATTATAATGTTGACATATCACACTCTTCACTTTAAATATCCTGAGCCAGGGTTAATTAAAAAAAGTATTAATACCTACTGCTGACATTCAAATATTTGTACCTATGTAATTTCCGCCCAAGGAATCTGGCTACTATTTTGTCAGAAAAGTACTATCATATACATATTAGTAATCCTTGTAGCCATTTTGTCTTAAGCCTGAACCACATACGACGCCCGACTGCAGCGCGTCCATCGTCACTCGAGTACACTGGAACGCGCAATTTAACACGTAGCGTAGCGTAGCGCACTTTAATGTCACTCCCGCCGTAGTTGTCACTCGTCGTGCGCTGTAGTGTCATGTCATTCATAAGCCTCGCAGGAATGCGCATTGCGCGTTCGTCGTCCAAGGTACATGTACCTGCCTATACATCTAGTGTACGGATATGTGTACCCTCACGAAACATGATTTCGGATTTCCCCATCTGCAGGCAAACTATAAATGTAAGAAGCGTATATCGACGACCCATCGACCATTTGATTTTACAGGAGCCTTTTTTCGTTACTGAATTCCCTCGTATTACAACAACTTCTAGTAGGCGGGTTGTTTTATTACCGTCGCGCGTGTGTTCAAGCCTTAAAAATACTGTAATCCTTTTCTACTAAGATCATTGTGAAAATGATGATGTAGGGTAGATGAGCCCTTTCGCCGGCCCCCTTCCGTTTTCGGCCTTTACGCGTACACGATGCCGTAAAATTGAGATAATATCGATTAGAAATACTATTTCCAAATAATTTTTTTTCTCGGACATATGAAAACGTTTGATTTGTTTATGACAAAACTTTTGACCTGGTCACATCTTCGAGTGATTTTACTGAATTTGTTCAATTCGGCGGCTGCCGATGAAGGTAACGCAACCTGCGGAAGTTACAAAAAAAATAGTACCGCGCGTTTCACTCCAAGGTAAGCATTGTGTTGTTTTCCTAAATAAATGATATTAATAGGCATGTAATATACTACAAAAATAACATATTAACGTACTCCTAATATCATTTTTGGAATATTTTGTACAGAACAACAATAATGATGGGGGCCGGGATCTGACATTCAAATTTTTTCAAAATTTTGGTTATCGGCCGGGGGGCCGATATGTGGTATAAAAAGTCTTCCACGTTTTCATCTTTTCTATTTAAATTGTGAAATAATATATCTCACACTCTTTCTCTTATTATTGTAACTGATACGAAGATCCTCGCCATTAGTTTTCGGCCGTCAATTTATGTAGGAATAAGGAAGAACATTCGAAGGCTGGGGGTGGCCGAAATCCAGAATATCTGCAGAATATAGATGAAATGTTACTTCAGATTTCGGCACAACTTAACTTTTTCTAACTGCATACGAAAGTAAATACGGTACTTATGACAAAAAAACAATTTATAAAATTTTTGTCTGTCCGTCTGTCTGTTTGTTTGTTACCGCTTATCTCGGGAACGGCTGGACCAGTTTTGACAGGACTTTCACTGGTAGATACCTGATATTATCAGGCATAGTATAGGCTACTTTTTTAATCGACTTTCGAAAAAGGAGGAGAAGGAGTTGTGTTTTTCTAGCTCTGTATATCGATATCTCCATGATTTCTTAACCGATTTGCGTTGCGAATTTTTTTTTAATTGAAACAAAAATCTTGCAAGATGCTCCTATAAAAATTTCGGGTTCCAACTCTTCAATCCTGATGCTGCAGGGGTACTGCCCTCCTAAACTGTGGGAATTTAGGGACTTTTAAGTATAGATAGATAGATAAGTGATAACTAACATTGTTAGTTATTTACTAAAAATAATGATTAACTTACATAAAAGCGTTTTTATGTAATTTTAGACTTAAATGTATAATAAATGCATTTTAAATCCATCAGAATGTAGTGGCCGAAAACAGAATATCCTATGGCCGAAAACTGAAATTTGGGGCCGAAAACTGAATTTTAAGCGTTTTTCCAGATAAAATAAAAAATAAAAATAACTAAAAGCTTCAAGCACAAAACAGTTAAAAAAAAAGAAATTTCATTATATGGGCTTTCATTTAACATAACAAGTATAACTATTTATAGACTGTAACATTTTTTTCTGATGTCCTAAAGTTGACAGGAGCACTAAAAGGCCGAAATCAGGCACATTGACCCTAACTTCATAATTCATAACAACTTCATAATTTATTTTAAGATTTGTGTACAACCAGATTAGGATGTAAATATTTTGTGTGACTTATTCACTAGTCTTAAATAAAAATGTCTTGGCAAATGCTTGGCAAACTCACAAACAATTTTCTCTGTACTGTAGCTGTATCTTCAATGTGATGTGATGACTGCAATCATTAACCGAACCATTGTTCACAATTGACATCTAATTACTTTACTCATGCTGTGCTATAGTGGATATGACCTACGTGTAGTGTTTAGTGCAAGGAGGATATTTTTTTAAACATTAAATTATTTTTAAAGCACTATCTGTTCATAGGCCTAATTAAATATATATAAATGCATACTCTAAAATTTACAGATTTTGCCTTGATCATTTCCTGACTTCATTATTTTTTTTTTTTGTTGTATGAACATTAAAGATCTGTTATAGTTGTGTTATTATAAGAAGAGTTGTGACAGCTTAGAATTATTAAGTTATTGATTGATCATAAAAATCGATTTTTGCATTTCAGAGCTGTCAGAGCTCTTCCTATGATAACTAGACTGTATCTACTTTATGTCCAACTGCTGAGCGAATGCCATCTCTCTAAATGCTTAGGTCCATAAAACTGCATCTTTATGGATAGTCTAATTTGGGCCACCAAGTTCCGTTGAGCGCTAATTTTCATCCAATTCCATTTTGTTTTCTTTTTAATATTAAAGTTTAGTGATGTCAATATTGATAAGCAGGCGCCCTACAAAAAGTTCGTCAAAATGAAACACAAACCTTCCTCTGTAAATTCATACAGCAAAGTGATGGACGTTTGCGGTGAGACGGTTACAAAATCGATGGTAAAAGTCTACAAAATTATCGGCTCAATTTTCGAATCAACAAAAAGTCTGACGCCCCTAAAATATTTCATGCCTTATTGAAATCGGTGTTCTCAGAAACGGACCATCAATAAGGGGCATATTACACTGTACTATATATAGGATCCTATATCGTAGTGTAGTGTAATATGGGCCTAAAACGCTCGATTTGACGTATTCTGATCAATCTCTGGTCAACTGGTGGTGGGATGTTGGTAACGTGTTGCTGATTTTATGGCTATATTAAATATGTAATTTAGTAATTTCCAGATGTCAAAGGTATATTATGCATAATATAATATCTAAATTGGCATCGCATTATTTCAATCGCTAATCATTACTCATGTAGGATGTATACCTACTGACTGATATTAATTATATTTTATATTTTTATAATATTGTAGATATTTTACCTAAAAACATTGTTGTATCTAAAAATATATGTTTAAAAAGTAGATATGTTCCCTAGAAATAAAAAACTTGTGCCCGACTACTCGGTATAATTTTTTTTCAAAAATGTGCAATTTTGATTCGGAGTGTCTGTCATCTTGCAGATTTTAATTAAATCAAATAAATAGTATATAACTCGGCCGCTAAAGTTATTCACCCACACATTTTAGTAAGATATTCTTAATAACTTAATGATTTCCAACGTTATCATTAATTTAAATGCATCACAGTGACTAGGAATTCGGTTTATAGTGTTATCAATCGTCATTGTCTTATAATATTGAACTGCTCCATGTGTAGTAGATACTCATAATTAATATACCTTTAATATACATTATAATGTCACGCGCACGGATCAGCACTGTGATTTTGAAAAATTATATATTCGAATTAAGCGACTTTTGCAGTTTAAGTTTGCCAATTATGACAATTTCTGCTCAATTAACACCATTGTGTTATCATTGCTTCTCAGGTCGTCAGCTTTGTCGTTTCCGGTTGTTGATGTTGTGTAGGAATGATGCGGTATAGATCAATGAGGACTTTGTCCAAGACTGTTTTTCAGTGCCCTGTTTCAAATATAGTATATAAATGCACTTTTTCCGTATCTATTATTTTTTGCTGTTTTTCTATGTATGTAAAATCATTTTCAAAAAATGATTCAAATGAGTGCTATCACAGTTTTTTTTAAATTTCATAGAACATGAAATAGAGATTTTTTCTATTTCATTCTACTTAAAATCACTACTCTTTCGAGATAAAACATTGTTGCAGCAAATGAGCGAAATGTCCGCACAACGCTACGTGTCGTGATAACTGACAACTCGTAGCGACCAAACTTTATGGTTTTTTACCGCGGTCTGCTTGACCGTATTGTATTTCTGCAACGAAGATGGCGATAACGACGACGCGCGACTAGTCATGATTGTGTAGTGCACGAGGGCCCTTAAGCTTTAAATAGGGTCACTAATAAATTTAATAAAACCTTTATTTTTTTAGAGCTATCTTTACGGGCAGAATAATTATTATTATTATTTATAATAATTTTGTGATGAAATTGCTTATAATTTTTGTTTCACAAATTTTTATTTTGATGTGGTTAACTATATGAAAAATCTAAAACTGAGTTCTAGGTATAGAAATCTCACGTTTGACTTAGGACCCCGCAGGAGTCTTGACTCCTGCGGAGTCTTGAATAACTTGATGTAGATTATACATTTTTTACCTGCATTTGTTTTACTTTAATTTTCATATCATTTTCAAAAACGTAAGATCAAAACTCTGAAATGATGTTGGATAAAATGAAATTAATGGGCGAATTTATAAAGGCAGGGTGTTGTAATTTGATATAAGGATACAGGCCAATTCAATTGACAATACTTGTTTTAGGCCTGTAGCAGACCTCCGCCGCTAAATAATAGCGAAACCGCAGAAGCTCCAACATGACTTGTCGGTCATATGACTGCAGCCAAATTGGCTGTTCGAACACAAACATGTGACTCAAGGCATTGGTTTTTGATTTGATATATCTATTTCCTACGCGATTTCGGCGATACCTTACACGCACATCACGAAAAAAATGCATAGAAACTTCTGGAAGAAATGTCCCCAGTAGAGATAAATTGTCCTTTGTACACGCCCTTTTACATGTTTAGTAAGTAAACAAACCGTACGCGGAAATGTAATTTGCGTCTGAGCACAGCGCTGTAATCGCGAGGAAAGAAAGATACTAAAGTCAATTTTATACTCATAGAACAGGCAGTTTCGTTTCTTATTCGAATTATTTATTTATTTGACAGATTTAGTAATAAGGTATTTTAAACAATTAAATACTTAGGGCATCAATCTGCCACAGAGTAGCATGCACAAGTAAATTACACAAAATTTAACACTTACAACCTAACCATAAATTATACCTATAATTATATAATTTCATGAATCACACATCACATAACGGACAAGACATTGCGGAGCTTCAGCGGTTTCACTGCTACAGTTTTGCAGCGGAGATGTGCTATAGGCCTCTACGAGAGGCAAGTTGTGCTGTTAGCAGGGTAAATTAAAATTAAGTATACAAAGATAATGTTAATGTATCTGATTAGGGTAGAAGAGGTGAACTGTGTTTTATTCTATTCTACGAGTAGGTACTGCAGAACTTAGGCAAGTTTTAGGGGAGGCTTAAAGGCTGATGCAGTGCAGCCATGCATCTAACGATAAATGTCCAGAGCAATTATACTTTTGAAAGCTTTGCTGAGGCAGCTAGAGTATCGCCATTTTGGTGATCATTGCTTTGAGGTCATAAACCATAAAGAAAATAGGCGAGAGCGTTTGTATGGAAAAAATACCACCCGCATTCTCTAGGGACAGCCTTGACAGCTTTCTAGACACGATCGCAATCAGATGTGATTAAAGTAGCCTCTTTTTAGTGGTTAAATGATTTGATGGTGCACGCCATAAATTGCTAAAAAGCCTGCAACGCATTGGTGGTGCCTCAGGTGCTGCAAATTGAAGCCTCAATAGCCCAACGGTTAAAAATGTGAACTGAAAACTGAAAGGTCGTTCAAACCCCACCCGTTGCACTATTGTCGTACCCATTCCTAGCACAAGCTTTCCGCTTATTTGGAGAGCAGAGGGGTATATAAGTCAAGTTCAGCTTGGCTAATAGTCTTTAAAAAAAAATGTTCATGAGCAGCAGTACACCAGGTGACCCGCCTGCTTGTTTGCTAGCTAAAAATAAAAAAAAGACAGCCAATTAGAGGTGATTGCGATCGTCACAATGTAGCAATCATTTTTAAACGATTCCATTGCAGAGTTAATACTGTTTTTATTAGGAATAAGTAGTTTGTTCGGGGCAATCTCACGCAAGTAAACTTACGGCTTATCGTTATATGTGTGGTCCTTTGATGTAGTCTTATAAAATGTAGATGACCTTTTTGTTAATCAAATTAAATGTTATGATGTAACTTCTACGTAACAATATACGATATTAAAGAGAGAGTCTTGTGACTGACCGGTTGGCCTATAATTGAGTTGTGTTGTATTATCTTTTTTTTTTCGTAGACAGTGTCTGTGTATCTATTGTGGTTTTTGTATCATTGACTGTGATTTGAGTCGAGTATAAAAATGCTAGAATTCTTTAGAATTGGCAACTCTTGTGGTAGGAAGTTAGGTTTATTGCTATTATTATTATGTGTAAGGTGTGTAAATATATATTTTAATTATTTTATGGATGCGTTTGCAATGAAGTGGAGATGTGATCAGCAATCCAATCAGCGATGCGATTGCTATGATATTGTAATTATGTTGCGATTGTGTAGGAAAATCGTATTCGTAATATTAATCGTTGGTTTGATATAATATGAAATGATAAAAGAACGAATATGATTTTACACAATCGCACAGGGACTATTTTATTGTGTTATCACTCATTGATCTGATTTTCTGCTGAAACCATCGATGTATATGGATATGCCTGTCTACGAAAATGCGCTTGAATATTACTTCAATGAAAACCGCGCGTTCCTCCCGGTTGTCTTTTAAGCGAGTGTCCACCAATCACGTTCGAAGAGTAGCCACTCCCTATTAACCAGAACAAAAAATGGAATGAAGCGACATTAGTACATTTTTTTAAAACTTCTTTTAAGTTCTTATAAAAGAAGAGAATTTTTCAAATTCTGTTGTCTTTGTGAGCGCGTTATTTTCCCTCTAGGTGCCTATCCATATACATCGATGGCTGAACCCAATAGCTCTGCGCCTCTTCAGTTGAATCGCACCTTAAGGCCCACGAGACGGGTCTGCCCGCGAAATTCAAATTTAATTTGGTTTTTCGCAATTTGTAAACTAATACGACAAAGTAGGCTTGGTATTCAAATTGCGCCAATGGCAGTATCATCTTCACAGGTTTATATACTAATCTTAACGTGAAAGTATCCAGTTCAAGAAATTAGTCAAAATAATGAGTTTGACGTGAGCTACTCACAAATTAGTCATTATTTTGATTAATTTCTTAAACTGTATACTTTTACGTAAAGATTAGTATATAAACCTGTGAAGATGATACTGCCATTATCGCAATTTGAATACCATAAGCCTACTTTGTCGTATTCATTTATAAATGGCGACAAACCAAATTAAATTTGAAATTCGCGGGTAGCTCCGTGTCTTGGGCCTTAAATGTAAATATCACTAAGTATAAATGATTTGTTTCGACTCCTCAGCATCCGTATTGAGTTGAATTATAGTTTCTATGCCTTTTTGGTGTTGAGGTTTTCATAGGAGCACATGTACGATTTACTGGAGTATGAGTACATTTGTTAAAATATAAACAGCTGTCTGTTATTAATTAAGTATATTAGTATAATTATTCGATATTTCTTCAATGATCTGAACATTAAATTATGTACCTATAAGTAAATGTATTGAACGAGCACAAAACATTTCTACTCTTGCCATGTTATGCACTGTTTAGTTGACGAGATATCAGTTTTGTGTTATGTAATGTATGAGGGATATAATGAAGACTTTAAAGATAAAGGATGTTAGATAGAAATCGTGAATGTTCTATTCAGTGATATTGGTCAATTTATGTTCTTTTGAACGCATAAATGTAGACTTATGAAATCATAACAACTAGGGCTACTGTTCGTACACATTGTAAACCCTATCAACATCTGGTTCGCAAGTTATTAATGGCCGCTGATTCATTTTTTATACTATTAAATAGTTTCCATAAGTTTACTAAATGACCTCTTTAAAAATTTTCTACGATTTTCCACCTGTTGTAGGTAATTTAGTTCGGTAGACGTAGTCAATACATACATCACCCATTTCATACCCTCGAAAATTCAAAGTTATTAAGTCCATGTACGCAAACCTACGGCTTGTCAATGACTATAGGTAAACCACTGTGCTCAGTGCTGTAAGCGCGACCCTCCTGATGGTCTGCGTGACGTGGGGCGGGAACGCTTTTTTTTCTATTACGTCTTTATTCCTTTATATGACAACTCTGGGTATTTACTTCACCTACATGATTATTATCAAGTTGTTTACCGTCTCAGCTTTGTATGTAATTATGTGTGTAGCATATTTGTGAAGCGATAGCTCAACAATGTAGCTTATGTCGATGATGTAATTTAAAATAATGAAGCAACAGTTTTATAATCATCTTTGTATTGATGTTTTGTGCACCGCATGAGCGCATGGTAACTGTGAACCAGTTTTATTCCATTTTTACTATGGAGATTTCATTAATTACAACGGAATTAGGCTCTGTCTGTGTTTGGGTCAAGTCACATTGGTCCAATAAGTTTGGCAAATGCTGGCCAAATATGTTATCGGCAAAATGTAGGTCAAGTCGCCCTGTGGCCTGTATCGTTCGCCGAGTTCGTTGGACCATTGTGTTGGCTATGTTAGCATAGTAGGTACTATGCTCTTAAGATTATACGTGCCGACCATTTACTGATTGTGCCTAACTGGTAGATTGGGAGTTAATTATATAATGTTCGTGTACATAAAATAGATAGGTATAAGGTGTTTACTTTGGTGTCTGCATGCGTCTTATCGTATGAAACAGTAAGTATAATGTCAATAATGTGTTTATGTGTAAGGCATAAAATTATTGTATGGGTGTACGATATAATAATGGTTGTGAAAAATATTCTGACACGTGGGGCTTGGTTGATCGCATTCCATATCTCTATAACCTTACGTATGGTCTGAGCAAGTATGCTATATTGCCCGTCGATTGGATCAATATGCTGGATAAGGTATCACGCGTCAATAAGTGTCAGCGAAACATAAACTCTCACCGATTGCGAATCTATTTTCAGTTAGAAAGCCAATTGACAGAAGTTTATCTTGTATACTATTGACCGAAGTAGCGCAACGATAAGTTACTGATAAAGATGATTGTTCTGTAATCGATAATAGTGTTTATTGGAGTTTCGATACATCGATCGATAGTTTAGTGTACTTTCTCCGACTAGCGATAGAGGGCAGTTTATTATACAAAACGTTGACCAAACAAAACTGTAATTTGATTAAAGTTGACATGATCTGGCCTTTGGCGCATCTTCCTTCCCTCGGTGGAGCTGAGAGATGAGACGGGTGCTGACTCGCTGAAGGTCATTGAAGTAAGGGCTAAAATCGTTGTAATCACGTCAATTTTATTTAATTAGAGTTTCATGTGACAGTAGTAGATTTCACTATTTCATAAAGGTAAAACCAAATATACGGAGCTACTAGTTGATACTAAATAACAAACCAATGCAGTAAAGATTGATGTAATGGTTACAGTAGGTAGCAAGGTACCTATCGACGATGTGATTGCATTACACTTATTGTGCTTCGCTGATATCACCCGTGTAATTTCTAAGTTTTTTTTATTAGCTATAAGTTTTAATGACTTGTTTGCGACCAAAATGTTACTTTACATATTTAATTTTGTGTATGTAATAAAAATGATAAAACATTGACTTTTCTTTTATTTCAGACCTCCTCCTTATTCGTTAACGGTTAACCGATAGATGTACATAGCTGGACGTAAGTCTCATAATGTAACTATTTAAGTGGGTACAGCGGATTGCGATGCCGTCTTGGGGGATTACCTATATAGGGTTGACTTCCTATGAGTATTAAGCCATAAAAGAGTTCCAAGGCTGTCGACACTATAAAATAAGTTGTTTTTTTATCCCAAATAGGCTTGCAATCAGTACTGAATAGCACTGATGAGGTCTAGGTTGGAGCGCGCTTGCCTAAAAGATGCCTGTTCACTGTTGCCTTGAAGGTACTAAAATTATAGGTGGCAGAAAATGCAGATGCTAAACAAGCTGATATCAATGCTAAATTCATCTAGCGGTCCATGAAAAGTACATCGTGCGTTTTCCATATTCCATTTCATTCATTCCATATTCCAACAATTATCGAATCCAACAATTAGAGAATCGCACAGGTATGGGCTACCGAGATTTCGAAAGAAAGAAAAATAAAATAAGAAAGGTTAGACTAAAAAGATAATGCAACTAAGTATATCTAGTAACTAAGTATACAATATTATATACTTCAGTTTTGAAAAAATAAAACCTGATAAATAGGATCTCCTTACTATTTTCTAACTACCTTACAAACGCGAAATTCTTGGACAAGGTTCTTAAATCTACAGTCTGCACCACTGAATAGGCCTCAATAGCCCAAACGGTAAATATATTGTCGTAGACACTTAACAAGTTTTATGTTCATTTGGAGGGGGAAGGGGAATGTTAGGTTCAGCATAGATATAATATTCATTAGAAAATAAAAAAGTGTAAATAAAAAATTTAATACATCGCTGACAAGTAGAAATCTGGCCGGACTATGTATGATATACCAGACATCCTGTTATCCAGTTTTCTGTTCAAATTCAAATTCAAAATTTATTTATTTCATGTAGGCTAACTTGTAGCTCTTATGACACGTCATAAATCTACCATCCATCATCAGATCCTCTTTCTCGACCATCATCTATCTAACACCTACTCATTGAGATCAAACACGTTATATCTACTGTAAGTTGCTGAGGGGTTGAGCATCCCGCAGACTACTTGAAGCTGCAGCATCAGCTCAAGGTTACCATATCATGAAAATAATCGAAGTATAATAAATTAGAACCATCTTGATCACATCAGCTTTCAAAAAAAAACCGCATCAAAATCGGTCCGTTTGTTGGAGAGCTACGAGGGAACAGACAATCAAAGTACATATTATTATGTTGGTACTTATTAATTTTAACTGTACGTGTACATATGAATTATGAACCAACTACCTACTAATAAAAACATTGTATAGCTTCCTTAGGTACCTACTGTTCTAGATGCTAGCTCAATATACAATACCTATCGCTGTTTACTATTACAACGAGGGTACCCATCACTGTGTTGGCATGTACAAAGGTCTTCGGTTGGCGCCGACTACAGACGAATGTTCGTGGCTATAATATACGAACGACTGTAGGTACCTACCTCAATTGGTTCAATAGACTACCGCTATTGTCGAGAGCGTTACATCACGGCTTGTGACGCGGAGCCAGGGTCGCGTCCCTGACCATGGTCAATGGCAGCGTTTCAAGGTGACCTCCAAACCGCGCCGAAACATTCGCCGCATTCCTAACACTTGCCTACGTTGAGCATCTTTTACTGAGGCATACAATTTTTTTCTTCCAGTGATTAAAATATCTGTGGTTATCCATTAAAGACAGGTGGCTTAGTTCGCATAACAGTCGAATTCGCTGGTTAAGCATCATTGACCATAGTCGCTATCTGGATGGACCATCGATTTTGGAGGTCCAAATTAGGTTTTTCCGTTGCCTCCGTGCATCGGAGAGCACGTCACCTATCTATGTAAGTCAGTAAAATCGAACTCGCAATGTCGCAAAGTTCGGTGCGCTCGCGGGAGTATAAAAGTAGTAGCTAGCTCTAACCTTATAGAAAAGTGTGTCCCATTTAGTGCATTTCAGGGATAAAATGTAACGTGGAACTTCTTTTATTTAAAGAATATTAGCCAAGCAGAACTTGACTTATATTCTCCTCTTCCCTCCAAATAAGCGAAAAGCTTGTACTAGGAGTGGATACGACAATAGTGCAACGGGTGGGGTTCGAACCTGCGACCTTTCAGTTTTCAGTCCACGCCTTTAACCGTTGGGCTATTGAGGCTTTCTGCTTGAGGCTCTGTATAAAAAATATTGCAATCGTTTTGGTTATATCTACCAATTTATACCGGTTCAGAACTATTGCCCGGTTTTTTATTAATAAATATACCTACCTATAACGCACTTATTTAAATTATAAATACTGCAAATTCGGCCGGAGGATTCGCTGCCCAGGTATTTCTAAGTAGGTATGTATGTCATTAACCTCCGCTGCACAGTCTGAAGGCTATTAACTTTTTTTAGGTAGGTAAGTTCCATTCCACAGCCGGTTATTCGTTACATCGAAGCTTGAATCAGGCAAAGATTAGGTCACCTTCATGTTTGATGTTTAGCTTAGTATTATTTTACACTTTTAGCTTCGACTTTCAGTTTGTTTTTTTAGAAACGACGACGACCTCCCTGGCGCAGTGATGAGCGCTGTGGTCTTATAACTGGGAGGTCTCGGATTCGATTCCCGGCGGTCCTAATTTGGGAATTTATAATTTCTGAATTGTCTGGTGGGAGGCTTTGGCCGTGGCTAGTTACTACCCTACCGTCGAAGACGTGCCCCCAAGCGGTTTAGCGTTCCGGCACGACCGATTAGGGGTATGGGTTGAATATGGGTTCCCGCGGGAATTCTTCATTTTCCGGGATAAAATGTAGCCAGTAAAATAAATAAATAAAAAGTAAAAGTAAAAGTAAAGTAATGTAAATGTAGGTTACCAGGATTAACATATATGTTAATCCTGGGTAGGCGCTATCTCGGATCCATTCCAAACAGCCAAATCCATCTAGTAGTTTTTGCGTGAAAGAGTAACAAACATATACACTTTCGGTTTTATAACATTAGTGTGATTTGACTGACGTGCAAATTATAAGTTGTACCTACCTAGGTATTTTTTTTATTTATTTAAGGAGGCACACAAAACAGGTTGAAACTAAAAAGTATACAAAATATGAGTATACAGCTTATCAAGAACCAAGTAACAATCCCTAGGTAGGTATGAGTACACAACATTATTGAGTAAAATTTTAAATTAACAACAAATTAACGACAAGTTATAAAACTTTGCTCGTCAAATAAAACGTAGTAACAAGAGAAGCACAGTAAAAAGGGAGTAAAGTCCGCCATTACAAATTATTTTTTATTGCTACGATCAATAATGGCAGTAAAGTTACTAAGAATGCGCTCTAAAATCTGTTACAAGTAAGTATACAATATAGGTAGGTGGGTACTAGGTACTTACTTAGTTACAAGCTAGGTATTCTTCTGACTTCGCATTTACATCGATCGGTTAGCGCAGCGGCGTTGTAGTATACATACTTATACTAATACACCACCACCACCATTGCATAGGTACTTTTTAGGGTTCCGCAGTAAAACTACAAGGAACCCTTATAGTTTCGTTTCGCCAAGTCAGTAGCACAGCGTAGAGACGATTGGTACTAAAGCGCTCTAATTCGGCAAGGTTATGCATATTAATTAGGTAAGCCGAAAAAGTTGTACAATAAAATTTAATAAAAAACTTTTATATTTTTGTTACTCGTCTGTCCCATTGAGTGGGGTATCGTTTGAAAGGTCCTTCAAAAGTCAACTTGGAATCCCGAGGAAAACAAAGGTTTCCACGCGATCCAAGTCGCGGGTGAATACAAGTAATGCAACAAAATTGCGCTGTCTCATACAAACACATTAGGTAGGTAGGTATAGGTACGCCGATTCTATCGAAGTCTATTTTTGTTGTTCTTAGTCAGATCTTTTCATTACCACAAGTAAAATAGTAAAATCTTAGAATATATAGTAAAATTTTATTTGTTTTAAAAGTTATGACCCTTTCAAACATCTCTATAAATATTATATTGTAAGGAAATCGTGCGTGTTCCACTCCTTTGCTGGAATCAGTTTTGTTTTTAAAATAAAAAATTTCTAAATGTTAAGTAGGTAGGTAGTATATAAAAAAAGTAGTTATAAAAATTTTAAGTATCTAGGTATACTTAGTTAAGTCTTTTGTGAAAAAATGAATTCTATGCAGGAAATGGCGATTTTATTTACATTACTTACTACATAGTTAAAACTACTATTTTTTAGAATTCCATAGTAAAACTCAAGGAAACTCCGTCCGTCTGTCCATTTGTCTGCAGCATGGCGCAGATAGAGAAGGGACTTGGTATTAATGAGCTGTAATTTAGCATTTAGTAATAAATGTTTTTAATATGCCTTAAAGTAGTGGCTATCTGAAATAAATGATTATTTCATAATTTATTTTGTTTATAACTAGACGAGGCCCGCGACTTCGTCCGCGTGGATTAAGGTTTTTTGATTCCCGCGGGGACACTTTAATTTTCCGGGATAAAATGTAGCCTATGTGTTAATCCTCGGTGTGAGCTATCTCTATTCCAAATTTCAACCAAATCGGTACATTCTTTTTTTTTTTTTTTCTCTTTATTTAAGAGCTTGGTCACTTAGTGACCATCACGCTCTGTTAGTTCATTTCATACATACATAATTTCATATATTATTTCTATTCCTAATTCTAAAATACTTACTGACTAATGAGTAAATCAATTTAGATGGACCGCATAAGGGGAAAGCCAAAAAACCAATAATATCAACAATACTTAAATTATGATTTAACAAATTAAATAAGTTAATCCTAACTGATTCGATGCGAACACATTCCAGCAGCACCTGATATATATCCTCAATTACCCCACAGGTGGAGCAATTGGGAGTTTCAGACTTTTTGATAAGATAGCCAAATTTGTTGGTTGGAATGTGTCCGGAGCGAAGTCGTAAGGCTGTAATCACGTCAGAGCGACTAGGACTGCATCTGTTATCGAACCAACAAAATTTCCAAGGTTGTGGCTGCATAGTCCTGTACCATATGCCTTTTTCTCTTGACCTTTCATCAAAATACTCGGTCGGTACATTCTTTGTGGCGTGAAGGAGTAACAAACGTACACACATACACATAGGTACAAACATTCGCCTTTATAATATTAGTATGACGTAGGTAGGCAGCACCCAATGTTGCAGTCACGCGTCGTGTTTGTCCAAACCTTTACTGGACTTCCTCAATTAGGGCGATCTGTAGAGCTTCTAAAAATAGAGCGGCTGTCAGGAATGTTGGAACTAGTGCATCGCAGCAGAACCCTCTACACCTTTGTGTTCTCTTCACAGTCTTATTAGATAGTGTAGTAAGTATGTATACATAGATATATATACATACTTACTACACTATGTATGTATAGATATATCTAGCCTGTTCAACCATAAGGGCCAAATAGACGGTTCATTTTTCGAGATTTTTGCTTTTATTTTCGAGGTTTAACCGATGAGCCATCGAAAATGAACCGTCTGAAAGTAAAACCGACCGTTCACCGTTCACAGGCGATTTTGCCTCCGCTCCGTGACGAAAGGTTTAGTATCGTGCATCGTTCATCGCAAAAATGAACGATGAACGGTGCATCGTCTAATTTGGCCCTAAAATATATGTAAGTAGGTATAGGTATGTATTTTCTTTTTATTTATTGCGACTTACTCAAAAAATATTATCTTAGGTTAGTCATCACAGAAATGTGTCCATTATTAAAAGTTCATTACAGTCACAGTTGTCCATGACTTGTCAACTTTACCTCTATTACGTACAATTCTTGTTTCAAATTGATATTTCATGAGATGTTTTATTTGAGCTATTAACAAAACTGATAGAACCAACCAATTTATTTTTGTTTTAATTTGAGATCAAAACACTCCTTAACATAGTCCAGGCCTGGTGCCAATACCTTATTAGATAGGTAGGTAAGTAATTGGTAAGTACCAATTTTTTTACTTTGGCAGGTTGATAAGGTAAGTAGTCAGTCTACGAACAAAGCTTGTATAAACAATAGGTACAATATAATATTATTATGCCAATAATTTAAAATATGTCTCAATGCCAAAGGTTGTTTTTATAAAAACGACGCATTGCATTCCTAGATTTTAAAATGCGTTGCAGGCTGGCTTGTGCATCGATACATAGCTCTACGTATAGTCAGATAAGCGGGCGGCCGCCGGGCGCGGTGGGACGGGGCGGGGGGATTCTGTTGTCATTGAATGCATAGAGGTGACATTGCGCGGTCATCGAACCCGTCGGCCTTGGCTCTACAGCGTCATTTTATAGTGGACTGCAGAGTGCTCTAAGTGCCGACATGCTGCGCGAAGGCGCCCATTGCATGTTACCGATCTAAAAAATACTTCCTTAATCGAGAAATAACTTTTAAAAGATTATTACTTATTTAATTTTAAAACTCTTTAGAGTTGCTTCAGTTTAAGTTTCCAGGGGTTAGAAATAAAACAGACAGGCTTCGTGGAAAAAAAGTAAATCTAAGTAAATATGTTACCTAATGCACATACCTAGTATGGTTAGTAAAGTTTGTTCTATGTAGTTTCGTTACGTCAGTCGCTCCGTCTGCTATTTTTTATTCAGAAACTTAGAAATCTGAGGACATAGGTAGGTACCAGATCTATCTAATAGCACATAATAGAAATGCCAACAGTTTTAGATGCAACCAAGTTTAAGCGTAGGTTGCTTATGCTCACTGAATTTCTAGGATTTTCCCGAATTGAATTTTTAGTAAAAGGCACAAAAAAAAATTTCATTTTAGTAGAAGACCGCTATTGATTAGTTGATCGTATGTAATCGTTTGCTTCTCATTTACGTAGGGGTAAAAAGCTTAAATTACCCTATGAGTAGGTACATAATTATATCTAGAAGCAGAATGCCGCTACTAATTAGGTAGTTTGAAACTAAGTAGGTAAATACCTAGGCGTTTTAGCTTAGTAGGTAGTTTATTTAATCTGGACTTAGAGTCTATACCTAGTCAAAGACTGGCCTTCAAGAGGCGAACTATTGCCTTTACGTATTGTTCAATTTATTAATCAAGGTAATTTTAAATTGCTTCATTGTGTTTAACAATAATTTACATTTTACTTTCTTGCGCGTTAAACAATGTAAGTGTGATTTATATATTTTTTTATTTTTTAAAGCCGAGTGAAGGTCGAAACCTATTCTAAGAAATGTATACTAGGTATACTATGTGAGTGTACAATGTACATATTTATCAGCTAAAGTTTTAGGTTCACTAATGATTAACAAAAAACGTTAAACAAATGATCATTTCACAAAAAACGTTTTAAAAGCTAATCAAATCACAAACGTCGTATTCCACAAACTAATCATTTTAGAAAAGATCATTTTACAAATATTTTATTCGCAAATGTTTTGTGAAATGAATTGGTGAATCCGCCGATAGCTTGATTCTGCAAAAAGGTTTAGATGTATAATTTCTAGGATTTTGTGTGAATTGGATGCTGTTCACCAAACGAGTTCTTAAGTTCTCAGTTCAAATTAGACGGCAGAGACAATTTTATAATATTCACTACCCTAAAAAGTTTCAACGAGAGAAAAATCAAGAATGTTTTATTAAAATGCACCCTTGCAGAGATCAAATGAAAGAAAAATCTGTCTGACAGCCGCGTTGTGTGAGCGCCTTTGTTCAGTGAAGAAGAACTGAGAGTATCGGGTTTCAAACACCAGTTTCAAAGTTTTATATATATATTATAGAAATAAATAAAATTGAAGTGTCTGTCTGTAATTTTAATTTTTTTGAATGTT
Organism: Hipparchia sbordonii; assembly: GCA_038048805.1. Lineage (NCBI taxonomy): Eukaryota > Metazoa > Arthropoda > Insecta > Lepidoptera > Nymphalidae > Hipparchia > Hipparchia sbordonii. Next base: position 8,681,564 of record JBBIWI010000008.1, on the reverse strand, counting down.
GACAGGATTCTCCACAGGAATAGATCGTACGCCGGAGTCATAGGATATTTCCTACTAAGCGAATGTCCCTTCTATAACATACGAGACAAGGTAAGTATCTAATTATCAGTTAGTTGATTTATCTTCTCTTAGGTAAACCACCATAAGCTTGATCCTCCTGATGGTCTGCGGGACTCGGGGCGGGTGATGCGGTCGGCTATACACGATGCGAATGCGATGTAATTACTGCCTTAAGATCAACTACATCCTAAAATATATTTTTTAAATACTTTTATTCTATTAGAAATAAATTTTAGTGTGTGCTACAACTTAAGGGACTATTATATTCTGAATTCTGATGCAGTTATCTCATAATGAAAAAGCTAAAATAAAATTAACAATGGTAAGTATTTATTATTTTTTATTTATTCATCTCATACATAATTGAAAGTAGACAATAGAATTTTTAACTTGATGCCTATCATGTATTTTGCGATTGTTCAATAATAATAAAATACCGTGTGTAGTAGTCGCTAGGAAAATAGCACGTGCAGACCAGCTTTTACGTCAGCCACTGAAAGAAAAGGAAATGCATGCGATCATGTTGTAATTTTGCATATACTAAAATTGAGATGAGATGAATAAATTAAGCTAATATTCTCAGTAATGGTAAAGATTATTCAGAGCTCTGACAGCAGGCGGGCTGGGGCGGCGGGCGGTGGGTGGAAGTGCAGCAAGGGCTTGCTTTCCGTCGGGGGGCATGCGCTCCGCTCGTTGCCAAGCAACCAACACAGGGTGTTTTGCCTCCTGATAACCTCTACCACGAATTTTCTCTGCAAAACTTTTTTTAAGTATAAACAACCTTGTCGCCTTTGCAATAAATTAAAATATGATATTCTACAGGTACCCTGTTGTTTTATTTTCCTATTCCTATATTCCTATACCTACATCTAAGTAAAAATTTATAGTTACCTAGTTACATATCCAGATATGTAGCTAGGTAACTGTACATAATAATAACGACGCTTTTCATAAATTATTTATTTTATCGCTCATTTTTTGATTTATTCTCCTGAGAAGAACCGGCAAGATATTCAGCAGTTGTTCAGAACATTACAAAACGTAGCTAAAATGTAACAAATCATGACACATCTTGTGTACAGCTGAATGGAAAACAGGATAAGAATTTTTCAAAAAAATCAGGATGAGCAAGTGTTCATGAGTTTGCTCGTGCTTTGTTCTTCAATCACGCAGCAACGAAGCAATGGAATAACGGATCGAATCTAATTTAAATACATTTTAAGACTACCAACTACACGTGGACAAAGTTGTGGGCATAAGCTACTTTTATATAATTTAGCATGTTAATACTGAATCGAGATAATATTTGCGTCAAACGAGTTTAAGTAGTTAGGACAGAAGCTTCCCTGGCACGCGTAATCGGTCGCCTAGGGAACACGAGGTATGGATCGAGTGCTTTGAAATTCTACCTAGAAATATTAAATATGTTTTGGTAAATTTGTTTTTTTCACAGTCTCAAAAATTATTATAGCAAGAAAATAATTATATTAAAGTAATTGCTACCTTCAAGGCTATATTTAAAATTAAAATGTGTATTTTTTTAATGTCGTAAAACTATCATTAACATTTTATGAGCAAAAATACTATATTACGTTAGTCTACATTGTATTTATTATTTACAATTTGCGCACCATATCACAGTAGAAAATGTAAGGGAAATTATTATTTTAAGGTTTTTATAAGAAGCAGTTAGTTCAAAATCACACAGCTTCAATATTATTTATTTGCGAAGGGCCAAGTGGTTAATCCGGAAAAATTCGGATGGATGGCAACCCTATTCATTATTAAGGTACCTAATAAATTGGTTGCTGAATTGTAAATTGTAATAAATCTACTAATTACTTTGACTAATTATAATGGATTATAAATAAAATGTAATTAATGAATTAAGTGTGTAAATGTAAATGCATTTTATGTAGCCAACTCGCTTTCCACAGTGACTTGACATAATTTATCGCCTGCATTTTTTTAATCTTGGAAGTTAAATAAAAGCTTTGCCCTTTACGTAATAACTCAAGAATAAATATAATAAGTACTCTGTTCATAGCTCTGTTTCATAACATTGTAACAATCGCGTTACACGAATGCCTTACATATAGTTACCTATTTGTAAGCGGGTAGCTAAATATCGAACAGGCATTTCGATCCAAACCAAGATTAAAAGGTCGGATGTCATTCTATATTTTTTCGAATGAGTGCACTATGATATTGGTGTTAGGATTTATTTTCGAAAAAATTTAAAGGGATGTAGTTAGTGGTTTCTATTCAAAACAGTATCGAGTGTAAATGCAGTTGCCAGCATTGCCGGCAACACGTGGGGCCGACGACGCCATTACTACATAATAATAGGTAGGTATGTTTCCTAGTTCCTACCTACCAACTTATCATAACACGCATCCAAATGCCGTCCTTCGTTTATGAAAGATATTAGATTGCACTAAGGGACAATTTCACCAAGCGTAAATTTGATATTTTGGCAGATTTTCAATGCATATTAAACTGTCTAAAATCACGCTCGTATAAGACTTATTTAATATTTCCGTTGGTGAAATCAGCCCTTAATAAGTAGAGTAATTATCTGGCATAACAAAGATACTACTGAAGTACCTGCTTAATGTTCTACTTATATTACCTACTAGCTTTTGCCCCCGCGACTTCGTCCGCGTGGAATTAGGTATTGGGGTGGAATTTTCAAAAACTGACACACGTACCTACTTCTTTATTTTTAACTAAAAGCTCTAATACCAACTTTGATGGAAACAGCTTGAAAATGACGGAGTTTCATATAAACTTCCATCCCCTATTTAAACCCCTTAGGGGTGGAATTTCCAATAATCCTTTCTTAGTGTGCGCCTACGTCATAAAAGGAACCAACTGTAAAAATTTCAAATTTCTCACTTCAGTAGTTTAGGCTGTGCGTTGATATCTCAGTCAGTCAGTCAGTCAGGACTTTGAATTTTATATATACCGGGTGTCCCACGGCTATGCCACATGGAGGGGAAGTACCTTAAATATTGTAGATGGAACATTTTACTGAAAGAAGACTTCATTTTAATTTAAAAAACAATTTAAACTGCATTCATAGATTCTTAAATAATTGCCTGGTTGAACCGGGACTCGAACCCGCTATACGAGAAAAAAAATTAACCTGTATCTTTATCATACCGATCGGAAGGCTTCATCATAAGGATTATTTTTTGTTAAATAACATAGCATGAGAAATAAAAGGAAGACCATGAATTTTAGCCTTTGATGTAAAATTTTGTTCAGAAAAATGAAAAGCTGACATTGGCAACAGAGCTACGAATTGCAGCGGGATTGAAGGACAAACCAATAAATCAACAAACAAACACACTTTCGCATTTATAGGTAATATAAGTAAGGATTAGTAAGGATAGTAAGGATCGGGAAATGATGCGTACTTCTCAAGTGAGTACTCATTAGTAATAGTTCATGTCAGTTGTATGTTGATACGCCAATGTCAACTTTTCATTTTTCTGAACAAAATTTTACATCAAAGACTAAAATTCATGGCTTCCTTTTATTTCTCATGCTATGTTATTTAACAAAAAATAATCCTTATGATGAAGCCTTCCGATCGGTATGATAAAGATACAGGTTAATTTTTTTTCTCGTATAGCGGGTTCGATTCCCGGTTCAACCAGGCAATTATTTAAAAATCTATGAATGCAGTTTAAATTGTTTTTTAAATTAAAATGAAGTCTTCTTTCAGTAAAATGTTCCATCTACAATATTTAAGGTACTTCCCCTCCATGTGGCATAGCCGTGGGACACCCTGTATAGATTATGAATCTGTCCTTACCTACTAATATTAAAAATGCGAAAGAGTGTTTATCCTTCAATCAAGCAGTGCAACGAACCAACGTGATTTCTTGCATGGCCCATAGGTATAGTTGAGCTGAGGCGCAGTCGAGGAGTAAGAGTTACATTGGCTTTTATCCTGAAAAAACAAGGTTTTCCCACGGGAATTTTAAAACCTAGAACTCCGCGCAGACAAAACCTAGTTGCTTATTAAAAAAAATATAGTACGTAGCAGTTGATACCTAGACTACCTATATAGTCACGAGTCATGACAGAATTGCTACTCTGATGGGATGCTTGTCGTCATCATATCGTACGAAGTCCAGTTTCGCAAACATTTGGACGGAAGATCCGAATACCAACTCGTGCTAATAATATTGTAGCACAAACTGCCTCGTTGGTCTAGCGGTTAGCCTGTTTGACTACGGATGACGAGGTCCCGGGTTCGATTCCCGGGTCGAGCAAAAAAATAAATGTACTACCTATCTATTGGGTTTTTCTGTCGATAAAATTATCACTACTAGGTACCTACTAATTAGTAGGTAAAGGTAGGGACCGGAGTTAGGAAGTTGGCGGCGAGTCACCCCCGTGCCTCGGTGAGCACGTAGAGCCGTTGTTCCTACGCCTGATCTCTCCCCAATCATGTCGGATTTCCGTCCCATCGAACTATGAGAGTGAGGGAATAGAGAGTGCACTGTGTCTGCGCACACACTTGCGCACTATAATATCTCCCGCGCAGATGGTTAATCTCTAAGGAGGTTGGTCGCCGTAACCGAATTATTATTAATATTAGCACAGTGTAGTATGCGCGAAAAATGAAAATTGACCTAACGAGATACATGGCGTGACAGGAAAATAGTCGCGACTCGCTATATAATAGCTAAGTATACTCCTTATCGCGGTACCCACTTGCAGTGGGATTGTGTAAGAAAATCGCATTCATTTGATAACCTGACACGTATGGTTTTAGAACTGTTATAGAAATTCGTATAAACCATAAACATAGTATTCCTTAGCCTTACCATAGTAACATAGTAAGGAATGATATCCATATGCCATACTAAGTTTTAACCACCATACGTTCGAAGCATGTTTGAAGCTGTCAAATGAGAAGAGGGCCTACTCTTATATGCCTGTGGTTAGGGCGCCTTCAAATAAGTGGCGTAATGAAGCGCTGCAGTGCCACTGGTGAGCCCGCGCTGCAGTGGTGCCACTGGTGAGTCCGCGCTGCAGTGGTGCCACTGGTGAGCCCGCGCTGCAGTGGTGCCACTGGTGAGCCCGCGCTGCAGTGGTGCCACTGGTGAGCCCGCGCTGCAGTGGTGCCACTGGTGAGTCCGCGCTGCAGTGGTGCCACTGGTGAGCCCGCGCTGCAGTGGTGCCACTGGTGAGTCCGCGCTGCAGTGGTGCCACTGGTGAGTCCGCGCTGCAGTGGTGCCACTGGTGAGCCCGAGCTGCAGTGGTGCCACTGGTGAGTCCGCGCTGCAGTGGTGCCACTGGTGAGCCCGCGCTGCAGTGGTGCCACTGGTGAGCCCGCGCTGCAGTGGTGCCACTGGTGAGCCCGCGCTGCAGTGGTGCCACTGGTGAGCCGCGGCCGGCCGTCCTAAAGCTAGTGTCATCAACTACCAAAACGTGGGAATCCAAAAAGCGGGCATTTATAAAGAAATGACGCCATTTAATATTCTAATAAACGAAGTTATTCATCGTCTTCGTCTTCGTACTGGGCTGGTTTCCACACTTAAACCAGTCATGGTTTGTTGTGTGTGATGCACCAATCCTTCTAAACTTCTTCACTCCAATCATTCCAGCTTTCTCCAAAAATCTAGCAAGCAACGTTTTTCATATTGCTATATCAAAAACTACAGCATTACGGAGGAAATCGCATAGATTCGATCGATAGAGAAGGCGCGAGCGCTGTGACTGCGCTTCTAGATTACTATTAGGTCCCAATGCCCAATGCATTGGGCCACTTACACTGTGCTCCGTGCAACCGGATCTTCCAACCAAATTTGGTTTCGCTAGCCATATTCGCTCTCATAATCGGTTTTAGCCAGGACCGCCGTTGACGGACACGTCAAGGAGGATCATATACTATTAGGTACCTACCTATCCTGTGATATTGCTTGAAAATATGTAGTGGCGCGGCTAGTGCGCTACAGTGGCGAACATACCTACGCCTCTAATTTGTAGGCGCCTTTTTATTTTCTGACAATTTCATGGAGTTATTTAAATTTGAAAGAGTAGAGTAGATGGTGCTGAGTTTCTTGCCGGCTCTTCTCAGCAGAATCTGCTCGCAGCAGGTTAGCTTACATAAAATAAATAAATTTGAATTTGAAGTCTTTGTTGATAAGTGAAGTAGGTGCTAGTAGATACACTAGCCACTTACTCAGTAAGTAGGTTCAAATAGTCACTAGCCGGTCGACTATGTTTATCAAACATAATTATTATATGACGGTCACGTTGCGATCCATGCACTATTGACTTTATGTTGTACCTACTTACCGCGCCGGTAGCTAGGTTCTAGGTTTCGTCACTATGATTGCCTTCACCGTTAAATCATGTGATTTTTAATTGATTAAACGCACTTAATTGCTCCGAAAAATTCAGAGGTGCGTAGCCTGGACCGGCTACCCTTCGAATTGGAGACTGCAGTCCAGTCTGCACAGTCAGTCAGTGACTGTCTCGTTGGTCTACTGATTAGCAAATTCGACTACGGATGACGAGGTCTCGGGTTCGATTCCCGAGTCGGGCCAAAAATGTATTAGGTTTTCTGTGAAGAAATTTTCAGTACCTGCTAGACCGGAGTCAGGAAGTCGGTGGTGAGTCACCCCCGTACCTCGGATTACACGTAAAGCCGTCGGTCCTGCGCCTGCTCTCTTTCCGGTCCTGTCGGATTTTCCGTGTCATCGGGCTATGAAAGCGAGGGAATAGAGAGTGCACCAATCAAAGGCCTGATGACAATGGGAATTATACCCTTTCAAACGAAAAAGAATTTTCCAAATCGGTCCAGGCGTCTTCGAGTAATCGGGGAACATACATAGAGAACAATATAGAGAATAAAAAAAGATTCCGATGAATTGAAAACCTCCTCGTTTTTTGAAAGTCGGTTAAGCAAACCGTTCGTTGAAACAATTTTGATATTTAAAAAGTTTGATATCAAATGAAAGCTTTCATTGTGAAGATTCTGAGAATATGTGTTATCTACACGTTCTTTTCTCTATTTCTGCGCATAATGCCATTATAATAGGAGAAGAGGAGAAGGTACCAGGCTTGTTTTAATTTCTGAGCTTTGTCGTCTGTTTTAAATGGAAACACTGTACAAGTAAGTAGTGGGAGTAGTGGGTACTTAATAAGGTGATTACTATGACGACAGTGGTCTAGGGTTGCCCACCTTTAATCAGTATTATAATATTTATTTTATTTTACTCTATTATACTACAGTTCACTTTTCATTAAAAATTATGTATAATATATAAAACTAGCTGATGCCCGTGACTTTGTCCGCATGATTTATTTTAAAAATCCTGTTGGAACTCTCTGGTTATCAGGATAAAAAGTAGCCTATGTCACTCTCTCCAGGTCCTCAACTATGTAAAGTCAATCCGTACTCCGTAGCTTTTTTGCAACGTGATTAAAGGATATGTTAACAAACAAACCTACTTTCACATTTCTAATATTAGTAAGGATAAGTACAAACAAACACGAATTTAGTGCGACGAGGGACTTATTTATTGCAATTTTCATAGAAATCTCTAATTTTTGAAAATAAAATATATTTCATAGTAGTTTTTTATTTTATCCATTACAAATTAAAAAAAAATTCCCTTTATTGTATTGTTGTATATAATATTAGTTTAGACTAGTAGGTAGAGATTTCTCACTCAAAAAGCTGGCAACCCTACTCTATAAAAAGTATATATATAACACCATTAATATTATAACAGTCGAGTGGAAAAATCATGTTATATCTAGCCTCTAGGTACCGGTAGGTACTACCAATAGACGTATCAAGTACTTACCTATCGTAGATGTAGGTACCGAGGTTAATTATTACCTATCATAGATGTAGTTTAATTAGTGTAACAAGAAATATGTACTTAGGCATACCTAGTATGGTTGCAAATGCATATGAGTAGGTAGGTAGTTATAATCCGCATTTTTATTAGATGACAAGTTAGTCCACGACTGCGATCTCATCGGATAGTAAGTGACGATGCAGTCTAAGATGGTAGTGGGCTAACTTGGAAGGGGTACGGCAGTGTCCATTCAACCCATACTCCTAATCGGTTTCTACGAGCCATCGTGCCGGGCTAAATCGCTTTGTTTTTTTTTTTTTTTTGTTTTTTAAAAAAGAATATTAGCCAAGCTGAAGTTGACTAATATCCTCCTATCCCTTCCAAATAAGCGGTAAGCTTGTGCTAGGAGTGGGTACGACAATAGTGCAACGGGTGGGGTTCGAACCTGCGACCTTTCAGTTTTTCAGTCCGCACCTTTAACCGTTGGGCTATTGAGGCTTGTTTTTTTATTGTGCTTGTCGGCACTTCTTTGACGGTAGGGTGGTAACTAGCCACTGCCAAAGCCTCCCACCAGAAATGTAGACAGATTCAAGAGTCAAGACTAATCTCACATGACGATTTTTTTTATTCGTTGAGAAATTTTGAATTCCCAGGATAAAAATTAGTAGCCTGTGTGCGTCTCCGGATGCAAGCTGTGTCAAAGGATTTGGCCGGATAAGTATGGCGAATCTGCCGCCAAATGGGAACCTAAAACCCCACGCTGGTTTTACTTCTCTAGCCAAATTAGTTTTTTTTTATTCGATGACATGTTAGTCCTTGACTGCGATCTCACCCGATGGTAAGTGACGATGCAGTCTAAAATGGTAGAGGGGCTAACTTGGAAGCGGTATGGCAGAGTACTCATACCCCTAATCAGTTTCTACACGCCATCGTGCCGGAACGCTAAATTGCTTGGCGGCATGTATTTTGACCGAGACGTAGACTGATTCAAGACTAATCTCACATGACTGAATGAATGAATTTTTTTTATTCGGTGAGACATTTTTGATTTCTAAAAATAGTATTCTAGTAGCCTGTGTGCGTCTCCGGAATACAACCTGTGTCAAATTTCGTCTAGATCTACGCGTGGTAAATACGATGTGTGCAAAAGCTCTCAGTACGCGACGCTCTCAGAGTTCAGACGGATGCACTTTGGCCCCCTGGTTCTTTTGTGGCCGTCACCCTTTGTTCTCCCCCAGTGCATTTATTATAGCCTTGATCAATAATGCACAACATAATATGCTGGCAGAAAAACAAGGTAGGTACCTACCTACTTGAAAAAGTGTACGCAAAATTAGGTTCTCAATCATCGAAAATGTCTGCATATAGGAGGTTGTTGTTATTCTTTTTGATAGTTTTAAATTAATAAATTAATTAATCAACGAAAAGAATACCGTTTACTTAAATATCTTAAGAATCTATAAATTAATCACCACATAATTGAATGGTCGGAAACTCATGTAGATCGAAGAGCAAATTAATTTAAAGTAGAATTTGCTTCGCTTGATCAAAATAGTACCTAGTGGTAGTAAATAATAATAGTAAGTAGGTATAAAAAAAAAAAAAAAAAAAATGTAAAATCGCTGTCTATCTGTGAATTATTAATCGACAGAAAGGACAGAAAGGTGTTAGTGCAAAACCGTATTCTTAAACGGGATATTCGAAGTACCTACCTAGTCTAAATATTCCATAGTTTATACTTTGTAAACAGAGCTGTCCTTTTTACATTTAAATCACCTCTCGGGGCCTCAAACGCAGACCAAGATTTTTTATGGCCTCTAATGTAGATTTCGTTCCGTAAAATCTGAATTCAGATCCTATATTGCGAATTGTAATGAGCGGCCTGCATCGTCGGCTACAGTGGAATCATATACGCGTAGGTAGATAGATATACCTACTTAGACCGTGCTTTGACCTATATGACGAATATAATATTATATTCGACACATACAGGCGATCTCTTCTCTCGCTGAAATTTCTCAAGTTATGAATTTTATGAGATCTGTATCCAGCGGCTGTCAGCGGCTTGATGATCATGTTGCTTATTTAAAAAATTTGGTGTAGGGTCAGATGTCCAACAATGAAACAGTGGTACACAATAAAACACTGTGATATTTCTAAAATTCTGCGTTGCCATTTCGTGCATTATATTGCATTAGGACACTCTCGTGAACCCCCCGCCCTAGCCCAATTTGCATCGACGCCGCGTGCGAGAAGATGTGTTTGCGGAGCACTTTTGGTTTTTTTCGACAAAAAGTAAGTATTTTTAGCATTCTTTATAGATTTTTTACAAAAGTATGGTTGAAAATTTCATAAATTTCATGATTAATTAGCATTACACACATTTCTTAGATTAATGTGCAATAAATTATATCTTAAAGTGTTACAATTTAGTGGGTAAAAAATTGAGATTAGTAAAAAAAACCTTACGTAGTTCACAATGAAACAGTTGCACAGTAACACAATGAAACACTATTTCAATGTGTATCATTTTGTTTTATTGTGTACTGTATAATTGTCCATACATAATATCATGTAGTTTCCGGGCAAATTAATAATTTTTGTGGCTATTAATTCACAAATTAATCTTATTAACATTAAATTTTTTATAATACCAGTAATAGTACTGGTAACCTGATTAAAGATAATTAAAAATAAATCCTTTTGTGATTATTAACTCAAGCATTTTTTTTATTCACCTACTCCATAAATTACACAAAAGTCGAGACAATACTATTAATGTTTCATTGTTGAATTTGTGGTGTTTCATTGTGTACCACCACTGTGGACACAATGAAACATTTCCCATTTTTTAGTTTATAATTTTTTGTCGATTGATTACATATTAATTAAAAAAATTGTAAATGAAATCCGATGCCGAATAAAATTACCTACACACCTGTAAAAAAATTAGACTTCTATCTGTCAAAACAAAAGGTGCATGAGTCTTTGAATTTTTTGTGTTTCATTGTTGAACACATGACCCTACGTAGATACAAAAAATCGAATTACTAGATAATCAGTAATCACATAGATTCAGAATACCGGTTTGCCACCGGTCTCAAGTTACCAATGTTGAAGCGGCCTTGTGAGACTCGAGCAATGTGATCGTGAAACGGCATTTGAGTATGTATCGATGACGATGACCAAGTAAACGTATATTGAACTCGTCAATGACCACATTGTATGTGAGGGTGTGATAGTCAATATCAATGCTGATAGAACATTAGGGTTGAGCCGTTTGCGTCACTAACACCACAAAGAAGGAAAAAAACATGAGCAGTCATGGGGACGCCCGAGTGTCGAGTGTCGACAGAAGTGAAAAACACGTCAACTTAATTTCACATTCACCATTCTACCATTGAAAAAAAAGGCATCTCACGTAGATTCTGCACCGTTACGTAACATTTACATCCCATATTGGCACACTAAGCTACTACGCTTTGCTTCCTTGTTCCTGATACGCACTGCAATTTGTGAACCCTCTATTTTTCCGGGACAAAAAGTAGCCTTTGTCACCCTTCACGCCAACATACAAACATTTTTTTAAATTTATCATTAATATTACAAAAGATTAAAGTAAAGTAAGGATTGTTGATAATCTTACAAAGTTGTAACTTGCAAGTGCAGTAAGCAGAACATGTTGAATATCGTGTAATAATAAAGATTAGTCATCTGCTATAAGTTCACAAGTGTGTACGCAAAGATCTCTCCATTCCCTCACCCTTATAGTCCGGTGGGATGGAAATGCGACACGACCAGAGAGAGAGAGAGAGAGAGACGGCTTAACGTACTCTCCAAGTCACAGGGGTGACACACCGCCGCCTTCCTAACTCTGAGCTAGTAACACCTAATATTAAGAATTTCTTGACAGAAAACCCCAATGCATTTAGTGGCCGACCCGGGAATTGAAGCCGGGACCTCGCCATCCGCAGTCGAGTATGCTATACTCACTGGACTAGACCAACGAGGCAGATGTTCAAGCAATATCTTGTATCATTCATTATGTGATCGCAAAGAAGAGTCTAGCGGCCGTTATCACTGCCTGATGGCCACGCACGTCGCGTGGCGTCGCGTCGTTACATTTTGGTCGATGATACGTTAATGCATGAACTCATTAAACAGGGTCTATGTGTGTGCAATTTGCGATAACACTATATTCTGAGCCATGCAGTGGTTTGAATAAAAAGATATTCTATTCTATTCTATCCTATTATGTTGCATCTTGTGCTGATAAATAGATGCAACACGTCACTTCAAGTTGGCCGTCGTTTCAAAATGACGTCATACTGGTACAAAAAAAATAATAAGTAATTGTATTTTTTACCGTGGCTGCGACTGTGACAGCACTTTTCTTTTCTGACAATCACGTCTTGAATGTCGAAGGACGTTTTTTTTTTTTCATAATTTTCTCCTCTTCAAAGAAAGTGGTATTTCTTCCCGGTGGAACTTTTTTCAGGGATGAAAAGTATTCTTGAACTAACTCCAGGTTGCATAAGCTATCTTCAATTCTCAGCTCATCACGAGTCATCCTTTATGAATTCATCCGAAGAAGCAAACATACTTTGCATAAAGTTCGTTGTTAGTTTGGCTTTTTTGCTTTGTCGGGAAGGTAAGCGGTGCTTAGCTTTTAACTGCATGTTTGACCATACAGATTTTTTTCTGTTGGCGGATTATAGCAAAATAACTTACCTTTTCTTGCTCATCATGAACTTCCGCAAAGTAACGCCTGATTCTATCCAATAAATATGAAGGATGTAATTTCCAATTTTCTTGTTCTAAAGGTACGTAGGCAGAATGTGTCTCAGTAGCTTACTAGTTGACTCAGTTGAAATTTAATTTAAGTCTTTTTTAAGCTATTGCATAGCTTCTATCGCGGGCCAGCGTGGAGACCTAATCCAGAAATTCCGTAACGAAAATAACCTGACACGGGACTCCTCTACGGTGAGCCGCTAGATGGCGCATTTTTTATCAACGCCATCTAGCGGTGAGCCGTTAGATGGCGTTGATAAAAAATGCTATGCAATATCTTTACCGCGGCAGTCCCCGAGTGCCACACGCCTTTTTTTTATATTGAATATTAACCAAACTGAAGTTGACTAATATCCTCCTATCCCCTCCAATTAAGCGGAAAGCTTGTGCTAGGAGTGGGTACGACAATAGTGCAACGGGTGGGATTCGAACCCTTGACCCTTCAGGTTTGAGTCCGCACCTCCAACCGTTGGGCTATTGAGGCTGTAACTAGTACTTTTCCGAAAAGCCATGTATAAGAAAGAAACCATTAATGTTATCTCTCTGGGGCATCAAAACAGTACATTTCTTTCAGACATTTTGATGAATTTTATCAGTTTCCTTATCAAAATACGATGTTACAAAGGCCAAAGCTGATATCAATGTTTCAATAAGAGAACTTATTTATCATGTTACCATGTAGGTACCTACTTTTATCAAATGTTTGTATGCAAAATTGACCCGTGTTGGTTTAATAAATAAATAGGTAGTTAATTCAGGCAATACATTGATAATTTTTAATGTAATGTTTAATATAATGTAAACAAAAGAAAAATATATATATGGCTTTGTGGTTATATATAATATATTTTTCCATAACCACCCAGAAAATATAATATAAATATTTATATAAAAAGTGAAATTAATTACTTTTACCATCAATCTTGGTAATTATTAATACAAATCGATTATCTAAATAAATAAAAGGCAAAGGTGACTGACTGACTGACTGACTGACTGACTGACTGACTGACTGACTGACTGACTGACTGATCTATCAACGCACAGCGCTTACCACTGGACCGATCGAGCTGAAATTTGGCATACAGGTAGCTATGATGACGTAGTCATCCGCTAAGAAAGGATTTTTCAAAATTCAACCCCGTAGGAGGTAAAATAGGAGTTTAAAACCTAACGTGAGCGAAGCCGTGGGTTAAAGCTAGTTATTAGTAATTTTCAATTAATTACATTTACCGTAATATAAATATATAGATATTTTCAGGTATTCCTAATTTCATTTGACTCCTAAGTCCTAACTGAGTACTGACAATGATATCGCGCAGATTTTTTTTCTTTTTTGTGAATATGGGACATTCAGACAGACAGTCAGACACTTCATACTTGTAGCATTGCGCAACGTGCTAACTGCTAGTCAATATGAACTTATGGTGAACATATTGTTGCAATCATTAGGTTCAAATTACGAAAACATATTTTCTGAAAAAGAATAGTCTCAATTGATTTTAATGGTATATACAAAATAAGTTACATTCTATTAATCCGTCACCACTCTCTTGCACCTTCTTTTTGATTACTGTCTGTCTTACCAAAGGAGAGCAGTAGCATTTTATATCTACTGGTGAGTTATACAATCCTTATTTTCCAACTGTGAGCAATGTAAACTTTCATGATGACCATAATATGTACTTCCATAACCTATAATAATTAATAAGAAAAATCGATTTTCTTAGATCGTCTTCAACCTTGCAAAATAGATAATTAGATATGTACCTGACGTAAAATTATAGTCTTGACTCAATAAAGTTGCGTGTATTTACGTCAGACTTGATAAATGCATTGTTAGGATTTTTTGCAAAGTACATAATGTTTTCCGGATCATTCTTTTCATTTAAAATACCTAGAAACAATCTGTGTAAATAATAATAAAGGCAATAACGATAGCTAGTTAACTAAGAACGTTTATATACTCACTTATATAATACATAATTAATATAATTCTTTCCACAATCAGTTTCTTGAGCCAGTTTGTAAGTAGATAATTAATACGCGGATTATCTTGAGAGGAATATGTATACCTAATCGATGAAATTACAGTTATTTAGTGCCGATTTCAACAATGTAAGCTATAAATCTTATCCGAGTGTGATATTTGGCAGATTTTCAATACAAAAACTGTCAAAATTTCAAAACGCTCGGAAGGCTTATTAAAGTTGGTGAAATTGGAACTTAATATGTGAAAAATACAGACAAGTTTACTGGTTTCTGTACACCTATATCTCTTTTATTTTTGACCACGATTCAATTGAATAAAGTATTTATTGAAATAAAACATTTTAAACGTAGAGTAACTATGTGCTAGTATGTGAGTACCAGATGAGGGACGTGCAAGAAATATATATTTTTACAGATTTTAGAGTATATTTTCTGCAAAAAAATAAGAATATCATTTTTTCATACATAGAAACTTACTTAACTTTATTACTAACTAACTTATTAGTAGACAAAACGTTGCCGAAAAAGTTATAAAATCCTTACTAATATTATAAATACGAAAGTGTTTGTTTGTTGGTTTGTCTTTCAATAACGCTGCAAAACAGCAGCGACGTGATTTGTTGCATGTGTATAGTTGAGGACCTGGAGTGACTTAGGCTACTTTTTATTCCGGAAAATAAAAGAGTTCCCGCGGGATTATAAAAACTAAATAAACCTGGACGAAGTCGCAGGCATCAGCTAGTAATTTATAAAATAAATACAAACGGCGATGTTTTCTTTCACTCACACTTGATGGTAATAAACAAAACCTGGATAAAATACTCGGTCCTCAGTTTTTAATTTAGTCAGGGTTCCATGCTTTAGTCCTATTTCCACGAGTAATTATATTAAGGTTGTCGTCTTTATAATGCCTTCTCAGAACAAAATTGAAATAATAGTGCCTTAAGTTTTTTTTTTTTTATTATTATCTAAACATTTTTTCTTATAAACATACGAGAAACCACTAAGGTTTAAATTGTATGCAATAAGTCGATTCCGTTACACATAAATACCTATATAAAAACTAACATAACAGTTTATCTAAAAAATATGATTTTAATTTATGTTTTAAATTGTATTCATTTAATTTTACCCTAACATTACTATCTAAGTAATTCATTTATTATATTTATTTTTAGAATTAATAGTTTTTAAGGTTTTATTATTTACTCTACGAGTATTACTTGTGCTGATAGCATAGACCTGCAATAACCTGTAACACGTGGTAATAACACTGTAACGACTGCACGTGCACGCGGTACCGACACGGACTCCAGGTTGTTTACCTTTACCGCCCGCTATGCATTCGCCTCGTGTAAAACATTTACCCTTCCCCTGGAAATTGGTAGCGAATAAGGGAAAATTAGCCAGATAAATTATTGCAAAATTCATTTTGCCCATAAATCAATTACGTCACTTCCTTATTGTGGTTGTTCTGGTAAAGTATCTATTAATATTAAAAGTTCAGGGGCACCGGGCATGTGCTCTTTTGAGCACAGGCACGCAATCATTCGTGTAATGCTACCTACGAGTAATAATATGTAACAACTAGCTATTTTGCCCCCGCGACTTCGTCCGCGTGGATTAGATTTTGGGGTGGAATTTTCAAAAACTGTGACACACGTACTTCTTTATTTTAAACTGAAAGCTCAAATACCAACTTTGATGGAAACAGCTTGAAAAATGACGGAGTTTCATATAAACTTCCATCCCCTATTTAAACCCCTTAGGGGTAGAATTTCCAATAATCCTTTCTTAGTGTGCGCCTACGTCATAAAATGAACCAACTGTAAAAATTTCAAGTTTCTAACTTCAGTAGTTTAGGCTGTGCGTTGATATCTCAGTCAGTCAGTCAGTCAGGACTTTAAATTTTATATATATAGATAATGCTACTTACTAGTAATAATATGTAACAATAAACCTAACGCTACTAGGTATGTAGGAATGCTCGAAGTATGTAGGTAATAAAAAAAAAATTCTTGTTTGTCGAAAGCACGTCGAAAGTATCTAGGAAGGAAAATTTCTAAAATCTTTGTACAAATTTATTGCAATTTTTCAAATCTTTGTACACTTTTAGTAAAAAAATCTCTTTATGAGCTAACAAGTCTTTCTCGAGGATGACGATGCAGTCTAAAATGGTAGCGGGCTAACTTGTAAGGGGTAGGGGCAGAATACATTCGACCCATACCCCTAATGTGTTTCTACACGCCATGGTGTCGAAACGCTAAATCGCTTGGCGGTACGTCTTGGACGATAGGATGGTAACTAGCCACGGCCACCAAACCAGACCAAAGACAATTCAGAAATTATAAATCCATCATTCATTTGTATTTATACATGTCAATGAATAAACGATATTCTATTCTATTCTATAAATCCCTAAATTTCCCCCCCCGGGAATCAAATCCGAAACCTCCCAGTTATAAGACCACAGCGCTCACCATTGGGCCAGGGAGGTCAAAATGATGATTATTGATGATAATAATTCTTTAGTTAGTAGTTTAGTGCGTTGCTTAGATTTGTAGTGTCTCTAACTAACTTCTCTTATTTTCGCAATTGGAATGCTATCACTTCTGATTATTTTATCAACATAATATGTATAACAAAGAAGGAATCTGTGTATAGCAAAGTTGGTGGGTTGGATATCTTCCAAATAACAGTGCAACGTAGGAACAGTTCCGTAATAAATAATATTAACCTATACCTACCGATAGGTACGTATTATAAATGTGAGGATGGATGGATGGATGTTTGGTGCTCAGTCACGGAATGGCTGAATGAAATTTGAGATAGATTGTAGTCTGGAATAACACATAAGCGTTACAATTTACATGTGTTATTGTAAAAAAGTACACAAAGACTACTTTTTATCCCGGAATATTAAACAATTTCCGCAAAAAACAATAAACCTCAATCCACGCGAACGAAGTCGCGGAAAATATTTTTCTGGAATAGAGACCGCGTACCTACCTCAGTAGGGCTAATATGCGCGCCACGTGAAAATTTTATCTACCTACACGTTTAATTCATAATTCATTCATAATTCATAATTCATTTATTGCGTGATTGTGAGTTACAGTTAAGATGTTACAGATATGTCATTAGTCTAGGTACATGTCACAATCTGCCATTCTTGGCGTGCAATGTTAACAATAATAAAATTTCGTCAAAACAAATTGTGATAAATGATTAAATTATATAAGAATAAAATAATAAGCTAAATGTCACAGGAAAAGAAAAATTTAAATGTCAATCAAAAATTAATAATATATACAAAGAAAATTGGACACTAATAGTAATATAATTTGTCATAAAGATTACTTAGGGTGGGACAAATATTCATTTACAGAATAAAAGCATCTCTCCAAAAGCCATTTATGTAATTTTGTTTTTAGTGCTGCAAGCGTCATAGTTTTAAAGTGAGGAGGTAGTTGATTAAATATACTTATTGCCATACAGTAACAGTTTTTTTTATATAGAGTTAATTTTATGTTAGGCATCATTAATCTGTCCTCATGTCTAACTCCTTGTCCCCGTAAATCTCCTCGCGTTGTGAAGAGATCGGGATTTTTTATTACAAACACGCACATTTCTTTATATAAATGCAAGGCAAAGGGAGTATGTTAAGTGCCTTAAACAATGGCTTGCAGCTATCCAGAAAATGTGCCCCACATATTGCCCGTATGCATTTTTTTTGTATTTTGAATGCTCTGTCTACGTCAACTGAGTTGCCCCAAATTATAATACCGTAGCTAAGCACAGATGATACGTATCCGTGATAAGCACTCAAGACAGCATCTCGAGTAGCTATTTTACTTAATTTTTTTAAAGCAAACACAAACTTATTAATTCTACCACAGATATTGTCACTATGTTTTTTCCAGTTGCAGTTTCTATCTAATTCTATACCTAGAAATTTGGTCGATTCCACTTCACATATAACACTGTTATTATAGTGTACATGTAGTGGGATATCTCTAGCTTTAGTAGTTTTGAATGCCACCATTTTAGTTTTTCCTACATTAAGTTTAAATTATTTTGTCGAGCCAGTTTATAATCTGAGTAATAGTTAGGTTAATATCAAAGTTAAATGTTTTTTCGTTGGTGCATTTGATTAAAACCGTTGTATCGTCAGCAAAAAGGATAGTTTTGTGTTTGGTTACTTCAGGAAGATCATTTATATAGAGTAAGAATAAGATCGGCCCAAGAATGCTTCCCTGTGGTACACCGCTTTTGTTGAGCCTAAAGGTCGATTGGTAAGTATGTTTTACGCCGTCTACAATTTTAGAAATCTGCGTGCACTGTACCCTTTCAGACAAATAGCTTTTAAACCAATCATTTGCAGTTCCACGGATTCCATATCGTTCTAATTTCGATAAAAGTATTTCATGACACACAAAATCAAATGCCTTGCTCATGTCAAAGAAAATGGCTACTATAGGGATTCGTTGGTTGATATTTTCAGTTATCAGTTTAATAAGATTAAAACATGCTTTGGTAGTAGAACTATTTTTACGAAATCCAAATTGTTCCTCTTTTAGAATATTAGTTTTAGTTATAAAATTGTTTAGTCTAGCAAACATCGCCTTTTCAAAAATCTTAGTAATTATAGTTATCAAAGTAATCGGTCTATAGTTTGACATTTCAGTTTTATCACCTTTCTTAAATATAGGATTGATAACTGATACCTTTAAATGTTGCGGAAATTCGCCGTTTTCAAAAGATAGGTTAATTAAATAGCTTAACGGATGGCAAATATGTCCCGCTACTTCCTTAACAATATCAGTTCTGATATGATCATGACCCACTGATTTAGAGTTACGAAGGGACATGATAATCTTATAAACCTCATATGGATTTACTCGTGAATCTCTATAGAAATTCACATAGAGATTACGAGTAAACGTGTAGACAAAATTTTCTCGTGGCACGCATCTTAGTCCTAGCCCGCACTGCGAAAAAAAATCGCGCGAATTTTTCGCGCGTTAAAAACACACACATTTCGCGCGGTTTTTAAATCGCAAGTGTGTGTATCTCCATATGATTGCAAGTGTTGCAGAATTACGAAAATCGTGCGGATTTTATTCGGAGTGCGGGCTAGCGCTTTGCCCTACAGGATCATACTGCGGGGTGAGCATGGACAGGGGATATATTATCCAAATCCACGGGGAAAGGATAAAATATTTATCCGCTTGCTCAGTTTTATCCACCAGCATGGGCAAAATTATATCCACAGTGAAACTTACTTACTTCCGTACTTATAAGAATATACCTACTTCTCCTTTCCCCTGTCGCCAAGTTATAGCATAGGGCTACATTTTCGTCCCATGCTCACCCTGCTGGTGGTGTAAGCGAGGAAAGCGGAGGATCGTGTTTCTTGACGTTTCCTTGAAAAGGCTGGACTGATGGAATGGAAAACCTATTTAACGTAATCTTACGAATTTGCACGCCTATATCGTCATGGGTATAGCTCAAGCTACACCGCATAATCGAGTAATATGTTTCCTTCGATAAGAGGAATAATAATAACGAACACGCGCACGCCTTCAGTTACGCACGAGGCTACTTTATTTATCACTGAAAACATCAACACAAACACAATATAGAGTTCTGCTAAAGTTGCTAAAACACTTTGACGCGTGTTGCTGTGACGCGCTTTGGTGAGGTCAGTGGCACTATAATTAGGGATATTGTTCCGTTCGTAGTATTTAGTGAAAAGAATTCTAATCATAAGCAAGCAAACAAAAATTAAGAGAAATTAGGGGTTGGGTTGTAGGCCCAGTTGTTTTAACGACCTCCCTTTCGCAGTGGTGAGCGCTATGGTCTTATAAATGGGAGGTCTCGGGTTCCATTCCCGGCGGGGACAATTTGGGAATTTACGATTTCTTAATTGTCTCTGGTCTGGTGGTGGGTGGCCGTGGGTAACTAGCCACGGCCAAAGCCACCAGCTCACCGTCAAAGACGTGCCGCCAAGCGATTCAGCGTTCTGGCACGATGGCGTGTAGAAACCGATTAGGGGTATGGGTTTATATCTACACTGCCATACCCCTTCCAAGTTAGTCCGCTACCATCTTAGACTGCATCGTCACTTACCATCAGGTGAGATCGCAGTCAAGGACTAGCTTTCCATCGAATTAAAAAAAATAAGAGAAAATAGGATACACGACACGATCATATTTTCCACGCAGAGGGTACCAAATTATGGAACTAATTTCCTGCGACGGCCGTTCCCATATAACTACAACTTGGGGTTTTTCAAGGGGCTACCCAATAAATTGCTGAAAATCCGGCACCCCATTGGTGATGTCTCTGGTGCTACGAATGTTCATGGGCGGCGGTAATCACTTAACATCAGGTGACCCGCCTGCTCGTTTGCACGCTATACATATAAAAAAAAGACATCCAAACAATGGTTACCATCAGGTGAAATCACTGTCAAGGGCTAACTTGTCATCATCTTAACATACTCGTATCCTTACTAATCTCCTATAAATATATAAAAGGCAAAGGTGACTGACTGACTGACTGACTGACTGACTGATCTATCAACGCACAGCTCTAACCACTGGACCGATCGAGCTGAAATTTGGTATACAGGTGCTGTTAGGATGTAGACATTCGCTAAGAAAGGATTTTGGAAAATTTCAAGAGGGTTAAATAGGGGGTTAAAAAATCGAACCTAACGTGAGCGAAGCCGCGGGTTAAAGCTAGTCGTTACTAATATCATAAATGCGAAAGTGTGTTTGTTTGTTGGTTTTGGTTTATTATTGTTATAAATCTTTGTATGTTTTATTAGCTTATTAAAATCAAGGTTACACCGCTATCATCACAACAATGATTCAGGTACGTGTAATAAATAGTGTGGATGACTTGGCAATGTCTTCATTAGCAAATTGATATAAAACTCAACAAGTATAAATAAAAAAATATTTTCCTCCTTTCTTTTTTTTAATAAGTATGTTTTTTTTATATGTAACTAGCGGACGTCCGTGACTTCGTCCGCTTCTTCAATATTTTTAATCGATTTTCGAAAAAGGAGAAGTTATGTTTTTCTAGTTATATAGTATATCGATATCTTAGTGATTTCTAAACCGATTTGCGTGAATCTTCCTTTAATCTATCCAAAAATTTTGCGAGATGGTCCCATAAAAACTTCGGGTTTCAACTCCTCAATCCTGATACTGCAGGAGTACTGTCCACCTATATTGTGGGGATTTAGGAGCTGTCGATTATGAATAGTTATTGTAGTATGTACCAAGTAAAGACTACATCGTTGAATTGCAGGACCCAAGTCTTTAATCCTGATGCTGCAGGGGTTCTGCCCACCTAAACTGTGGGGATTTAGGAACTGTCGCTTGTGAATTGTAGAAGCGGACGAAGTCGCGGGCGTCCGCTAGTACGTAAAATATAAATTAACCGATAATATTATAATGTATTTGGCTCTGTAACAAACAGTCATGCTATTTGGGAAGGGAGCCCGCTATGCATTATTATCTACATTTAATTACTCGTTTCATGACAACATAAAGCACCTATTAATATTATATGATAGCAAAGGTCAGGATGGAAAGTATAGAGAATACAAAGTTATACTTGTAAGTTTGGACTAAAGATACTACTGTACTTACCTACTGATCTTCTAAGTAAGTATTGAAGGCTAAGTTATGTTACATCGTCTCAATCGAGAGAGTATTATGTACTTATACCTACGTCCAATGCTGAGTGCTGACTAAGACTGAAATCTAATGACCGCACTCTCACTCTGCTCAGACTTAAGACAGAGATAAAGCGAGACAGATTTATGTCAAAGCATATTTGTGTCCCTTTTTAACTCTTATCTTGAGTCCGAGCTAAGTCAGAGCACGCTCTATAGATCTCAGCATCAAGGTCTCTTAAAAGGACCTCTTAGTCTGGTGGGAGGCTTTGGCCGTGGCTAGTTACCACCCTACCCTCAAAGACGTGCCGCCAAGCGATTTAGCGTTCCGGCACGATGGCGTGTAGAAACCGATTAGGGGTATGGGTTGAATTTACACTGCTATACCCTTTCCAAGTTAGCCCGCTACCATCTTAGACTGCATCGTCACTTACCATCAGGTGAGATCGCAGTCAAGGGCTATCTTGTCATCGAATAAAAAAAAAAGGATCGTTACCGAATACGATCATCGAGTCGGGAACAAAGAAACCATGCGGACGAAGTCGCGGGCATCATCTAGTATAATAATGCCGTATAATTAATTTTTTAAGATTGCTAAGGAGAATATCGCGAAGGAGATATATTCGTAGGTCTTTTTAATGGACTTTCACATGTAGATCTTGCGCCGCATGCATCCAGCGGCATTCTGCGCCTCGTCTGATTTGGTCGGTCCACCTATTGAGGGATGAGGGGTCCACTTATAAGGTGCCAACACTGCGAGGTCGGCACTCCAGCACCTTGGGACCCCAACTGACTGTTGGTTTTTTGAACTATATTTTCCGCCCATTTCCATTTCAGCTTATTGTTATAGATCGTAAGATATTTGGCCAAATCGATAAGAATGCTATAATTACATCTGGCAACATACATTTCACACCTACAGCTACGGCAATCAAACGTGACAGGCGCTTTGGCCGGAAAAACTACAAAACGTATGAATACACATGAACTGACCTCGCCTAATATGATGCGCGTGTTGGAGTCGACTGTCGAGCTTATCCGTTCCAACGTGGCTTGCTCGTCACGGTCACACGAGCTGACGTGTACGCAAACTTAACCTCAATAGCCCAACGGCTAAAGGTGCGGACTGAAAATTGAAAGGTCGTAGGTTCGAATCAAGTTAAAAATTCTTAAAAAAAAAAAATGAAAAAAAAAAAGTATTGCTTTGGGAGGAGTACTCTAATCTACTCTGAATATATAAAAGGAAAAGATGACTGATTGACTGACTGATCTATCAACGCACAGCTCAAACCGCTGGACGGATCGGGCTGAAAGGCATACAGATAGGTACCTAATTATTATGACGTTGGCCTAAGAATGGTTTTTTTGAAAATCCAACCCCTAAGGGGGTAAAATAGGGGTTTGAAAATTCAAACCGAAGCCACGGGCAAAAGCTAGTCTTCTAAATTTGTATACCTTTTCTTTGTAGAAAAGGTGGCTGACTCACTGACTGCTCTATAACGTACCTATAGCTAAAAACTCCGGACAAATCCGGCTGTCTGTTATATAGATAGCTTAATAGCTAATCCTTATGGATGTAGGCATAAGCAAGAAAGGATTTTTGAAAATTCAACCCTTTAGGGAGTAGGTAAAATAGGGGTTTGAAAAATCGTAGGTACACAACGTGAACGTGAGCGCATTCGCGGGCAAAACCTAGTAAAAGATAATATTATTATGAACTTTCATAATCCTAACTAATATTATAAAATGTGAAAGTTTCTTTGTTTGTTGATTGGTCCTGCAATCACGCAGAAACGAATCGACGTTATTATTGTATGGGTAGGTATAATTGAGACACAGACTACTAAAGATCCCTGAAAAACAGAGGGTTCCCGCAGGATTTATAAAACCTAACTCCACGCATTTAAGTAATAATGTCAAAGCAATTGTAACTAGGTAGGTACATTGATTCGTGTTACGCATGCCGCAGTTCTAATTCGAGAGCGGGTATTTCTGTATGTTTTAGTAGGTATCACGAAATTGGTGCAATTTGCCCGGTATTGTGTATTTCAAGGCACGTTCATAGAAAATCGTTAAGTATCCAATATTAATCAAAGTACCTACTTTTTCAATATTAAACCGCTTCTAGAACTAAGTAATTGGACTTCTGTACATACCAATACCTATATACCTATATATTTAACCTCCGACGAAAAAAGACGGGTGTTATAAGTTTGACGTGTGTGTGTCTATGTATCTGCATTAATTTTAAAATAATAGTTAACTTTTAAGTACATTACCTATTGTTTAGTTAAATGTAGTTAATGATCTAGTATTGCCGTATTTTATTGATACAATTCTAGCTGATGCCTGCGACTTCATCCGCGTGGATTTAGTTTTTTAAAATCCCGCTTGAACTCTTTGATTTTCCGGGGTAAAAAGCCTATGTCACTCTCCAGGTCCTCAACTATACCCATGCAAAAAATCACGTCGATCCGTAGCTCTGTCGCAGCGTTATTGAAGGACAAACCAACGAACGTTGGTTTGTTATTTTACCCAATTGTGCGCCTTTAAGTTTAATAAATAAAAATAAATAGATTTAAAAAAAATCTTTATGTGAAACCTTTTATTGAAAACAGAAATTAAAAGCTTCTTGTTCAGTTTTCAAATAAATTTTGCACTAGCTGCAACGTGAGTAAATAACCAGACAGAGAAAAGCTTCATTACAACCGTTGTCTGACAGGTAACTCTAATAAATACCTAATACATACAAGTTTGAGTCTGTACAAGTGTCTGTGTCCAATAAAAAGAATCAAGCCAGGCTTAACACTGGTTCAGCCAGTGGTGAAGCCAAAATTCTATGCGACGCGCGTTGTATTTTTTGACAATTTTAATGCGTTCGTTTAAAAAAGGATTAAAAGAGATAAATGGATTTTAGACATTGTACACTGGATTTTAGGACCCAAACATGCTAAGTATCACCTATAATTTGAGTACCCTCAAGCAAGAGTGTTTAGGTTAGTATGAGATTTAATTCGATTGATCATTATTCGTATTCAATGACATAAGTGTCAAAATAAAACAAACCTTACTTGTATTGATTTAAAGCCACAAATGCAGTACAACCGATTTTAAATTGGAGCGTATCCGTATACGTAAACGTATAACATGCATATACGAAATTGAGCTCTAATTCAATGCGGTTATGGTTCATTTTACTTTGACGCTAATTTCATCGAATACGATCATCCGAATTAAATTTTATAGTTACTCTACAGAAGCGTTGCCTCTGTTGGTTAATCACTCATGTGCTAGCGCCTCCTGACGGTGGGGCAGTGCGTGACGGTGTGCGCGCGGTCGCCCGTGGCGCCGCAGCGCGGGCAGTGCAACGCGCGCAGCACGGGGCAGCGCACGCGGCCCCGGGAGTCCCGCAGCGTGTGGGTGGTGTACCACACCTCCGGCTGTTTGTTGTTCATGCAAAACGCGCACTCCTGAAAAATGTGACAACTCAAAAACGCTGAAACCCTACCTATAGCCGTCTCCACCATCCCCTTATAACGGCCTCTGACCTCACATCTAATCAGTTTAACCACAACACGTCAGACAAACCACCATCTGAACGGGAGGGTAACTATCAAACATATCCAAGTAATATTTAATCAATTACACTCATCTAAACCTCCGGGTAATATTTATTCGATTAGGGCGCGATTGCTATCTAATAGCCGAATGAGTCTCTGGAAGAGACTGAATTCGTAACGTCTCGGCGTATTTATACCGTTCAAATGGGCATCAGTGGCGCGCGCCTACGTCGTCAACAAAATCAAATATCGATTTTATCAAACTACCTTCACTACATTAAAGTTGTATATCTGTACTACCCGTATTTCAATATTTCGCTAACAAATGATAATTTAAAACGTAGCCTTTATTCCAGAAAGTAATAGGCCTGGACGACGCGAACCGATATAGCCCAAGTAGCACACGGAGGCTGCTTAGCAGCTGAATAACAAATTCCCGTCACGCTTAAAGCTGTATAAAAAAGCTGCATAAGGGCTGTATACGGCCGTATACAGCTCTTATACCTCTTAAATGGGCACAAATTATACAGCCTTAAGTTCAAATAGCTGCTTAAGAGCTGTATAGCAGCAAAATAACAGTGTTATAAAGGGTAACGACAGTGCTATGCGCTGAATAACGACTGAGTAAAAGATAACAAGTTACTCTTTATTCAGTTAAAATTACGTCATGTGACACATGACGTAAAAGTGAAGTAGCAAACTTTAATCTAGCAAATTATAACCTTGTAGCTTAAACACAATTTCGTGGAGTGAATTGAATACGTGGCTATATATTCAAAGTTCCCTGATTAGTAAGAAAAATGATTGGGAATGTAATTTTACTGACATTATTCATATATATTACCTAAGAAAATTTAAGTGCGCCACGAAAATATTCGGTTTTTAATTAGTTTCGTGATATAAATAAGCCGTGATGAAAACTTGAATAAACAATTTTTAGTGCTTTGAAAAGAATTATAAGATAAAAAGTTATTATTATGATATACGGAAGTAAAAACTAATGCAATCCATTCCTAATTCATACACAAAACATAAAAGTTGAAAAATGAATCAGTATATTTATGTGAGGTTATACAATAAAATGGTGGATATCATGTTATAGTTAGAGAGCTGGTGATATGATTTTAAAAGCCTATAGCTTAGAATAAAGGCCTATATAAAAAAAGAGTGTTCGTCCGAAAAAAAGTAAATAAAAATGGATCTTTATAAGTTTGTCTGGTGTAAGAACTGCGTAATATTAGTACGTAAAGATGAAACCGACAAAATACATCATATACGATCTAGCAAGGATATAGAGAGATTGGTGAATCTAGCCACCACTAAATGAAGTTAGGTTATATTTACCTACTAACAATCGACAACCCTCATAATGCACTAAATGGAATGATTTCGTGGACAACGGAGAAGTAACAAACCCTTCGGAGAAGTAGCAAACAACTTGTGTACTCTGGGTGTAAACATAAGTCTCAAGAACTTTAATTGCAATAGCAGACGTGGGCCTGGAATACATAATAAAGAACAGCTCGAACCAAATTCATATTGTCGTTGTTACTGAAGCTAACATAAGGGTCACAAACTCAAAATTGTTTCAAAGATAACTACAAGATGTTTTCGCAGCTACTGAATCACCGATGAAGTGATGGTGTAATCCCATTGTAATCCTCTATGTGCATAAAAGTGTATTGTTCTACAGGTTAACAGTGAATACAAGCTACTCTGAATCAGTTATTGGTGAAATTGTCACAAGTTTCAATTAAGTATAAATTAAGTGTTTGTGCATTGTACTGACCTCTGAATACTAACCAAGTATGTTTCATACAGGAACTTAAACAAATAATCTCTCAATTTTCAGGTAAAAGTAATCTTGTAATTAGTGGTGATATGAATATAAACATAATGTTAAACGATCCCAGTGTAAATTTATACTTAAATTCTATGAGTGAAGTAGGTATTGACTGTAGTATAAGGCAGTATACACGGATAGAACCTAAAGGGGATAGGATAACTAAAAGTTGTATTGATCACATATTCATACGATGTGTGGACAATCCCAGCCAACATAGCTTATGTATACAAACAGCAGTTATAAACAATCCTATAGCAAACCACTATTTTACCAGTTCTATGATTATCCACAACTTGTTACAAACCTGTAAGTATTTTACTAAAATAAATCATAAAGAATTGCTAGAAGAATTATATAATGTTGACTGGGGACAGGGGTTATATTGTATGAAAATCCTAATGATGTCATGAAGTTTATTTCCAATAAATATAATTATTTACTAAGCAAATGTCAATATGTGGCTAAAATAAATACAGGGAGAAGGTAGGCATGTTTATGGATAAACAATAAAGCCTTTAAAATGTGTATTAGGAGAGATAAACTATTTAAAATATGGAATCAATCAATTTCTTTATTGCGAATTTGGGTAATATACAGGTGTTTACAAGTAAAATAAATGGACAACCAAACTCTGCTTAAATACAGCATGCAACATTAAAAATTAGCTTAAAATCTATTTCATTACATTACTATTAATTTATTACAATACATTATTATTAATTTATTTAAGTTAGAAGCTTTGTGTTTACATTGCAATATTATTTAAATGTCTAATATAAAATTTCTTATTAAAATGTCAAAAGTTCATAATTAAAATTTTTCCATGAGGTAATCACTGGTTTTATAGTATGTCCTGTCAATCAAAAGTTTAAGCCTTTTTTAAAAAGTGGTATTTCTTGTGTTTCTATAATATGTCTAGGCAAATGGTTATATAAAAGGGGCCCAGTGCAGAAGAAACTCTTAGAAAAATGTGCACAACAACTGGGTGGTGGACGCAGTTCAATTAGGTACATGCCTTTTGCTGTGACGATTTTGAAATAAATTCAAGTTACTTTTGACAAATATGACAGTTTCATATACATACAGACATGGCATTGTAAGAATATTATATTGTTTAAAATAGGGTTTACAACTATCAGTCGATTTTAATTTAAATATTGCCCTTAAGCATTTTTTTTGTACCTTTAATACAGCCTCTTTTTAAGTGGAATTACCCCAGAATAAAATACAATATCTCAACAGCGAGTCAACATAGCCATGGTAAACAGTCAGTAACGCTGACACATTTCAGCTGTCTGTAGTGTTTCGCTGTTTTCCCCAACATATAAAGTGTGTAGGAGAATTGATTTAACTTTGTGCAAATATGACTCAAGTGTTCTTTCCAATTTAGAGTAGAATTAATATTCAGACCTAAGAATTTTGTTACATTGACTTCATTGATAGTTTTCCATTCATAATTTACATCTAAAGCAAATGATGCATTTTCTCTGAGCTTAAAAGTCATTAAGTTCGTTTTGTCTAAGTTAATTATGAGTTGGTTGCGATTCAGCCAGTGTAGATAATAAAATTAAACTGTCAGTCATGTATGAAGAGAGCATGTGAGCTCACTAACAAAATACAGTAGATCGGAATACTTAAGACAACTTAAAAACTTGCCAATTACAGCAGTACCTCTGGAAAAATGACTTGGGAATACATGCTTCCTTTACTGCTCAATGAACTGCCAGCTGATTTATTATTTATTTATACAATAAGATACAAAATAAAAAGAACTATCACAAACTTTATGATTAAATAAGGGTGATTTTGAAAATAATTTATATAAATACATATTATATTACATAATTAGAATATAATATTATATATTTAAAGATATTATTTGCTAGAATTAATTTATTTGTGTTTTTTTATGTAATTAAAATGTAAAAGTATACTATGTCTGCGCAAAAACCCTGCGTGGTTTATGTGGAGGCTTTCACAAGAACCTTGTAACAATTTCTCCTTTATGTTTGGATAATAAAGATTAAAAAAAGGTATCTTTTTGGCTTTTTATGATCATTTTACTTAACTTCATAAAAAATCTTTTGAAAAAACCTACTTCTTAACTTGTCCCTGCTCTCTTTCTCTCTTCCCTCCAAAACGCTACTAATGTAGTCTATACTTGGTACCTGTGGTACCTACTTATTAACAATCCACAATTCCAAAATCCCCGCAATTTATGTGAGCAATATCAGGGTTCAGGAGCTTGAACCTAGAGCTCCATGATGTAGTCTATGCTTGATACATACAATATCAATTCGAAATTGACAGTTTAGGTAGGCACTACCCAGCAGCATCAGGATTGAGGAGCCAGGACCTAGTTCTCCTTGATGTAGTCTATGCTTGATACATACAATAACAGTTCGTAATCTATCATGGTGGTAGACGAGGTTCTTGATGTTTCTTAGGGTATAATTATCACTATTAATAACGTCTGCCATGTGTGCTGATCATATAGAAATTTTGCTCGCCAGCTCCCTAACTATTAAACAGCTACGTGAATAGTTAAAACTCTGATATTCTGCCAAAGGCTGTCTAATAGTTCACACGTGCCCCCTTAATAAGTCAGTGTAATAGGAGTTCACAAATACCTTCTTATACAGCATTTGGCTAATTTTATCCACTAAACAGCCTTTATTGCGGTTAAGGCATTAAAAAATGTTAAAGGCTGAATAGAGTCGTAAAAAATATACCTTTATAGCACTCTTAATCAGCCTAAGCTGTTTAAATATCACTGACAGCTATTATGCAGCTGTAGGATCACCAGTGTACTCTTAAAAGAGTCTTAATACGCTTAGAGGTTCAAATAGGTCTAAAAGTGAATATTTACGCAGCTATCTGTGCTACTTGGGAGGCTACTTTAGGCGAAATCAAAGAGTTCCCACGGGAAGTCTACCAAACTAAATCTGCGCGGACTAAATTGCGGGCATCATCTATACAGCTTACACAATGAAAGTCTCAACTGGGAATTTGTAAATATTTGCAGAAAAACCTCATTTATTCTATGAGAACAACAATATCAATCAACAAATTAATAATCCAGCTTTCCGAGCGTTTCTCTGAAGCACAACGCCTAATTTCACTAATCTATTCGCAGAATTGATAAAAACGTTCTTCTTTTTAGGGTTCCGTACCCGAAGGGTGCTGCCAACGGGATCCTATTGCGTATGCTATAAACGTGTTTTTTCGGCTTTTTTCACAATGGTACGGAACCCTTCGTGTGCAAGTTCGACTCACACTTGGTCGGTTTTTTAAAAAGACCAAGCTGAAATTGACTAATCTCCCTTCCAAAAGTTCCAAATATTATTTGGAACTTTTGGAAGCTAAAGCTTGGTGCTTTAGCTTTTATCTTTTACTAACGCGGGTAAACACATTGGTGGTGCCTCTGGTACTGCAAGTGTTCATGGGCGGCGGTAATCACTTATCATCAGGTGACCGCCTGCTCGTTTGCCCGCTATTTATAATTAAAAAAAAAGTTTCAGTAAAGCTACATACGATTTGTCGCTGTATCGACATCCGTTGCTGGCGCAGAATGGCCACGTATTTCAGTATGAGGCTGAATTGGGGCGCCGATAGCGACAGCAGCGCGGCGCGTTCCATGCACATATTGCTGTTAAAATCTAAACGACGGCTGAACGCTGGAGTAGAATTTCCTGGAAACATAATTATCAAGAACAAAGTGATACTATAACGCGTCATTTGATTTTGTTTGTATAAAATACATAGTGTTAATAATATTATATGTTATACCTATTTTAAGATTACCTGTATATATCTTGTATCTGGAAGGAACTATCCTCTGCAACACAGGTTTTCCTAGCGCAGAGGGTAGGGACCAATAGAAATATGTAAATCTTTATGTCAATAAATAAATTCTTATTCTTATTCTTATTCATACATATTTTGTGATCCGAGTGACATAGGGTACATACTCTAAGTCACCCGGACTACAAATATCTTATTTGTTTTTTGGCCGATTTGTTAACTTACACACAACCTAACCCTAAGACGGATAAACGGACGGACTTAGCGAAACAAGGAACCCTTATATCCTTGTAGTTTTACTACGGAACCCTAAAAAAGTACCGGCCGAATTAATGACCTTCTCCTTTTTGTATGTCGGTTAAAAATATGAATAAATAAATCGTTTACCTGCTTGGAATTCTTGTGACTTGGAGCTTGGACTCTTCGAAGCCTCAAGCTGGAATTCTTGTAACTTCCTTGGAGTCTGCGAAGCCTCAAGCGACTTCAAAGCCTCGCGCGTCTTCAAAACTGGATCTGGCTTAATCGTGAGCTTGGCTTCCAAAACCGCAGGGTCCCTTTTAATAGCCAGCAAAGCTTCTGAAATAAGAAACACACAAAAACATAAAGTCAGTAGGTACCTACCTATTCAATGCAACGCGCGCTGGCAAGCAAAGTTTGCAGCAGCGATGTTGCGGATGCAGATGTTTTGACATCCGCGGATGCGGGTGCGGAAGCGGCTTATATCCGAGGATGCGGTTGCATATCGTAACATTTTTAGGGTTCCGTACCCGAAGGGTCACCAACGAGACCCTATTACTAATATCAAGGGTTTCCGCCATTATATCATAGTCTTTATCATAGTTAATTATTTTTCTTCTTTATGATATTCTTTATAATATTTATGGCTTGTGATACAGGATTTAAAACCTTGACCTAGTTTTCAGCGGAACGTGGATGAAATTAGCTTTTTTATTATTATTTGTTAAAGGAAAATTTTTGTGAATAAATATTTTCCTGATGTAACCCACCCACCTACATACTTATAATTATTATTTTCTTCATCTAAAGATGGGCTACTGAAAGGAAATTCTGATAATATAGGTACTTAACTAATCCTTATGGATTGATGAATGTTTTCTACCTACCTTCTATTATTTTCTGAATTCCTATGTTAGTTATAGTAATTATAATTTGAACTTGTGTAGATTAAACCTAGGAAAGTAACATTTTTAATTTACTTAGACCACAATGCACAAGTAGACATTAGCTTACTAAGGCTAGTTATATTTGCATGCTATTCAGTAGAATATGATGGAATTTAAAATATTATTTATTATGTTTCACATCTCACTATGTATAGGTATATATAGGTGGGTATTCATATCATAATCTGCATCTTTTTTTAGATAGCTAGGTTACAGATTATGTATCCAATTATTTATTACAAAGTTATATGATATGATATCTACCAATTACCATTAGTTAGATAATTTATTTTTAAGTAGGTAGTTAATGTTACGTTGTTATTATTTACTATGACAACTCCCCACTGAGTTGAATAACCACTACATACGTATACATTTACCATTAGTTAGGTAAACATTTCTTTTGTCCACCTACATTACTAATCTAAATATATAAAAGGCAAAGGTAATTGACTGACTGACTGACTGATCTATCAACGCACAGCTCTAACCACTGGACCGATCGAGCTGAAATTTGGCATACAGGTAGCTGTAAGGATGTAGACATCCGCTAAGAAAGGATTTTGGAAAATGTCAACCCCAAGAGGGTTAAATAGGTTAAAAAATCGAACCTAACGTGAGCGAAGCCGCGGGTTAAAGCTAGTTTTTTGTAAAATTAATAACAAGAAAATAATACCTTTTCGTAAGTCCGAGCTTTGCTTAGCGAAAGCATTATCTGACGTTGAATTCTAAAACAAAAAAGTTAAATTATACTTTTGTACCTAATTATTGTAGGTACTTACTATGTATAATATTACGTCATTGGGGTCCTCAGTGCTGGAGTTGTGCCTTCGAACAGCCAGCACTAGGTAGACCGATGACCTCAGACGCGTCGCATAGAACCACTGGATACAGGTGCCGCAAGATCGAGCACCGACCGATAAATATAAGGGACAATAACTCTTCAATCTTGATGCTCTCCAATATGGTCTACCAAGTGCCAGACTACTTACTTACAGATATTTAGAAATTACAGACAGACACTTCTACACTAATTCTATATTAGCATGGAAATTATAGGATTAGTATAGAATGTAGATATAGATAAAATATAGAATAGATATAGATTAACCAATAGAATTCAAAGTCAATAAAGGTGAAAATCTATTGTTTCAAAGTAACACGGACTCAAAAGTTTGGTCACACACTCCCACATGCACTTACAATTTTTCATTAATATGAATTTATCTAATTAAATGGAAACCCACGTCGAACGTTAATTGTTAATTCTACCTACTCACCTGAACAGATAATGTAGGCAATTTTTCTTTAAAAGTGCTCGATTTCTCAAGAGAAACTTCGACGATTGGATTATTATCCATGGTAACAGGAAAAGCTTAGTTTTAATAGGAATATTACAAAAAATAACCAAGTAATTAGTGAAGAGATAAATCCTTTCAGTACAGCTCGCAGATGTAAAAAGAAATTACTACCTACCCGCAAATACTGACCCGGACGTTTTCTTTTAAGTTAATTGATACCTACCTGTCATTTGAATTTTAATTGTGTTCTTGATAAAATATTTTAATAAAGATTAATCTTATTTTATTGCCTTGAATTTAATAGCTTGCTTATCTTACTACATTATTAATTATTATTAAT
The DNA here is from genome assembly GCA_038048805.1 of Hipparchia sbordonii. Classification (NCBI taxonomy): domain Eukaryota; kingdom Metazoa; phylum Arthropoda; class Insecta; order Lepidoptera; family Nymphalidae; genus Hipparchia; species Hipparchia sbordonii. The sequence continues at coordinate 8,647,158 of JBBIWI010000008.1, read as the reverse complement.
TAATTAATTATTGTTGTCAATGCAATGTATTAAGCGCCATCTGTGATTGTTTTATGAAATTACGTGCTCAATTCTACTTACGACTAAACGAACCTTGTAACTTGTTACGGGTGTTACGGCTTCAAATTTCGATTCGATTAAATAGATGGCGTTACTATGCGGAATAATTCAGCATCTAAATAATTAATAGAATTAATTGATATTATAATAATAAAGCAAAAATGTCCGTGGAAATTTTAAATTACCCGAAAATTCGATAGTAATGATAATTTTAATACCAAATTAACTTTAATTTAGATATAGTACCTTTATGAGCAGAGAAAATTAGTAAAGACTGGGACCACGTTCGACTCTATCTTGTTTTCGTATTTTTAAGCATTTTCTGTTTCTAAGTAAAAAAATTCTATTAAATCTAAGAAATATGAAAACCTACTTCATAAAGTAGGTATAATTTAAAAAAAAAAAGTTTTTATCGATCAAAAGCGACATTCATGTCGTTAACTAGCGCTCTATCAGCTGAGTTTCCGTGCGTTTGCGACGAAGCGGATTAATCGTCATTTCGATGTAACAAAGTGCGGTTGTGTCTTCGAGGGCTCATTGTAGTTCGCACGAAAGCCCTTTTTAGTGCCAATTCAAATGTAGTCCCCTCTGTGTGTCCCACGTTAAAGACCACCTGATATTCGAGAGGAAAATCGATGCAAACGTGAGTTTTAACCTTGTTTCCTATGATTTTTCATTACTCATTGACATATTGCACAACCATAGCACAATGCAAAGGTTTTTCCTGAAAAAAAAGATCAATCATTACCTTTTACCTACATTGTACCTAATATATATACCTACCTAGTTCTTGCTTTGTATTGCATTATACCTAGATACAGCTGTACAAAGTTCACACTCGGTAATATCTACTTACTTTCTCTTAGGTTGGCTGTAGCAAATTCGCGATGTTTATCAAGTTTCTAGCGCAGATTTCTCTTAAAAAGGAAAATAACGTAATAATATTATAATGTAATAAATAATATACTTACCTACTCTTTTAGTCATATACTTACTTCTTTTGGAAGATTTAAAAGCTAAATATCATGGGTAGTATAAAATAGCGTAGACTCACCTACCATCATTGGATGGTTTAGTTATGTCTAGACGTGAGGCACTTGACCTCAATCGAAATTGTGAACCGAACAATGTCCCCTTCGGTTACAGAACACGTGGTTCGTATATTTAGAACGTTGCGAGGCGGGACATGCCAATAATAATGCAAACAGTCATATAATTCCTTTGAGTATATAAATATACCTACTCAAAGTATAATTCATATTTGGAAATAGGTGGAATAAAATTTTCTTGGTTCTGGAAAAGATTCTGACACCAACCATAATATTAGATCATGCTGTAACTTCCGTGTCTTGCCTAATGACATTTTCATTTTTAGGTGTTCGTCAATAAGGGTTAACTAACTCAACTTAGGTAGTAGGGTCAAATTGTGCCTATAAAATTTCAAGAGTTCCCTCGATTTCTCTAGGATCCCATCATCAGATCCTGACCTGATGACAATGGAACCACTTGGGAGTTATACCCTTTCCAACAAAAAATAGAATTTTCCAAATAATTTTTAAAGAACCAATCATTTTTAGAGAACCAATCATTTTTAGAGAATCGCACCAAGGATTTTAATCTCCAATTATTAATAATTTAATTTTATTTTATACTAGATGATGCCAGCGACTTCGTCCGCGTGAATTTAGTTTTTAAAATCCCGCGGGAACTTTTTGATTTTCCGGGATAAAAAGTAGCCTATGTTTTAATCCAAGGTATAGTCTATCTCCATTTTAAATTTCAGCCAAATCGGTCCAGTAGTTTTTGCGTGAAAGAGTAACAAACATACACACACACATACAAACTTTCGGCTTTATAATATTAGTGTGATTTATTTATTTTATTTATTACTAGCTATAGCCTGCGGCCTCGCTCACGTAAAGTTCGATTTTTGAAACCCCTATTTTACCGCCTTAGGGCTTGTATTTCCAAAAATCTTATAGCCATCCTTATAGCTATCTATCTGTATTCCCAACCCAGTGGCTTGAGTTGTGCGTTGCGTTGTCTTTAATCTTTTCCTTTTATATATTTAAGATTTACACATAACATATAATTAAATAAAAGACCATCGGTTCTCGAGATATTACCAAAAAACCAAAAAGTGCCCTGTTTCCGCTAATTGCCGCTAGAGCTCGCCTCATATTAATGAGGACTTTTGGTGTATTCATCCCTAGGTGCCCAAAAATCAATCATCTTAAATCTAAATCATCTAAACATCTTCTATATTTTGACAATGCTGAAACAATGTTCATACAAAAAATTCAGTTCGACAATATTTCACAGTAACCTCGAATTGTATACTTTACAAACATTTCGCGAATCTACTTCGGCAAATTATTCTTTTGTAGTCTGCCTTGAATTAAGTAGATAGATACTGGTAAAATTGTACTAACTGAGGTCGACGATATTCTATTTCATATAGGTATAGTGCAGTTGATAGTATAGTTTCTAAATAATGTTAGGGTAAAATACCCAATAGTCAGCCTTTTAGTGAGGAACTAAATTTAGTTTATTAATATTTTAAACATGAAACACTATGCATTAAAACAAACACTCTTTTGTGAAAAGCTATTTATTAAATTTACTGAAAAAATTAACAAAATATTGAACTTTTGTTAGAATTATAGAAAAAAAACCAATAATCCTATTATGGCACTTTTTTCCAGTGCTCAGCCTCTTTTCTCCACAAGTCAGCCATGGCTTACCCTAAAGTCAGCCCCTCATTATCTTTGCATATTTGGCATAGAAATTTCTTTTTATATATATTTTCATACATATCCCCAGCGAATTCAGTGCATTTTAAATGGTACCATGCAGGGCAATTATCACATCCAATATTTTTCAGGTCGTTGATTTCGGTATCGCTGGTCATTTCCTCTTCACAATTATTACATCTTATTCTGTTTATAGTGCATGTCCTACTGTTCTTTTTCTTTTTACTTTTGTTAGAATTTAACAGCATTTCCGCTTTCCTTTTTTGTATTTCTTCCTTCTTTTTTTGTTTCTCTTCTTCTTTCTTTGCCTTAATTTCAAGTCTTTTAAGTTTCTTACTTATTATTTCGTTCTTTTTCTGTTCCTTTATCTCTTCTTTTTGTCTTTCAAATTGTCTCCACTCGTTAGAAGAAATAGCTCCTATTCTATTGATTGATTTTATCTTATTTTTTGACCTAGTTACAGCAGGCAAGGTTAAATACTTATTTAAAATGGGCGACACATCTCCAGCTTTCACAATCACATCGGACAAAATTTTTATTTTGCTTTTTATATTTTTTTGAGTACTGTCACGCAGTACAGATTTCATATTTTTTGTCTCGTCTTGTTCAGTAATATTTTTGATTTGATGTAGGTTACAATCTGTCCTTATGGTTTTCACATTATCCATTATATTATAACTATTATTTTCTGGAAGCAATGCGTCTCTTGTATTTTCCATGTCACAGTAAGTGTGTATTTCTTGTCCAATATCTTTATTTTCTTTATCAACTATACCATTATTAGAACTTATTCCTTTAATGTCTTTCTTTTCTATATTTTTTTTAGAAATTGATTTCGGTGTCTGATTAGTGGGCCATTCTTTAACGCAGTTGCCATTTTGATCATTTGCAACAAATATTGGTATTTGATCTTGAATTTCACCATTCAGGTGAATCACCGCAATGTCGGTCCTTATGCCTTTCACATTATCCATTTTATAATTACTATTTTCTGGGAGCAATGCGTCTCTTTTATTTTCCATGTAACAGTAAGTATGTATTTCTTGTCCAACATCTTCATTTTCTTTATCAATTATACCATGATTATAACTTATTCCTAGTTTAATATCTTTCTTTTCGATATATTTTTCAGAAATTGATTTCGGTGTCTCATTAGTGGGCCATTCTTTAACGCAGTTGCCGTTTTGATTATTTGCAATAAATATTGGTGTTTGATCTTGAATTTCATCATTTTGGTGAATCACTGCAATGTCTGTTATGATTTCGAATTCGTTCGAGAATACCTCTTCTTCTGTAAAGGTATTTAAATTATTTTCCAATGTGTAATCACCTATAATAGGCAAACTTATGTCAATAATTTCATTTGATCCTGATGCTATTTTAGATTGGTTTTTATCACTACCACAGGCAGAAATATTATCAATTTTCGAATCCATAGTTGTGTTTTTTGTTGAATTTAAACTTTCAGGTTCGTTCATATTAATTGCCGCACTCAAAACATTGATAACAGTTGTTGTGTCTACTCCAACATTTTCTAGCTCGTTACTTAGATGGTTAATACACTTGATGGCGGTATTCAAGTGCCTGTTCTTAATTTTGCTACCTGGAGATTTCGGATTCCTGGTAGCGTTATGATGTTTTTCAAGATTATTCTGCACACATTTTGTGTAGTCCAAAGCGTTTGGATTGCATGGGTATAATCCACATTTGCGAAAACCGTTGATGATTGTTCTAGACAAATTTTCTTTCTCTAAGACCTTTTTAAGTAATGGACAAAATGTTGCCTTGGTCAAAACACTATTGACATTTTCAGGTCGAGTTGCCCATTCATACACGGTATTTTTCCATTCTACCTTGAAAGGTTTAAATACACTAACATCAGCAGGCTGAATCAAATGTGTTGCATTTGGTGGAAGTGCATAAAGGATAATACCGTTTTCGTGACAATATTCGCTGAGACGCATTGTTAAGTGGCTCTTGTGGCCATGAACAAAAATGAGAACAGGTTTTTTTATTTTTTCTTCTTTCACCCATTCGTTCAGACCTTTAACAATATAGTCGTAAAAAATTTCTGATTTCATCCAACCTGTTTCTGATTTTCCCAATAACCATCTATCAGGCATACTGTTAATAATATCTTTTGGTGGTCTTATGTACGGAAAAACTACACAAGGAGGTAAAATTTTCCCGGAAGCCGATATAAATATAAGGACAGTGATAGCTTCTTTTTCCTTGCCCTTTACAATTTGGTAGACATTTTTATATCCCCTTGGTGCAATGACTTTTCCAGTCTTGGGGCATATATAAAAACTAGTTTCATCACCGTTAAATATTCGGTCAGGGTCGGTCAAAATATCACTTGCATTTATGTCTTCTAAATGCTTCATAAGTTCAGCAAACCACTTCCGAATACCTTCTTCAGTTACAGCGGCTCTACCCTTAGATATATTTTCAGGAGTTCTTTCACTTAACTCGGGATTTCGTCTCAGGAATGATTGGTACCATTTCTTCCCTGGTCTATTATTTATAAATGGGTTTGGTCTTTTCTCTTCAGATATAATATTATGGACGGTATTCAGGAGATCGTCACGTTTTAATGGGAAGCCACATTTCGCTAATGCAATACACCAGTCTTTCAATATAGTTTCTTCAGTTTTGGTCAGCACTGAATCCGGTCCCATTTTACGGGGCAAATCTGGAACCCTTAAATGTAGTCGATCCTGTAACGTCCCTCGCGGAACCTTAAAAACTCGACTGGCTTCTCTAATTTTCATTCCGTTTCTAATCGCCGCCATGGCCTCTGTCAATTGTTCTTCTTTATATTGGTGGATTGGTCTCTTGGACATGATGGAAATCTAAAACAAGTTTTCAATCTATGATAACTGTGCATAAATTGAACTCTTATTAAAAAGGCTTTAAGGTGCTTTTAGTGCAACAGGACTGACGGCTGGTTACTGGATTCGTAGACCCATTGGTCGGCCATTAACATGATATTACATTTGTACGCGGCTGACTACTGGTAAAATACACTTTTCGTGTTAGAAGAGTTAAGTCCAAAGTAATGAGCAAATTGAGATTAATTCGCTACGTTAATTTTAGCTAAATCTAAGATATTTTCAAGAAAACTAGTAGTCAGCCACATATGGCTGAGCACTGGGTCTACAATCAAAATTCGAAACCCAGTAGTCGGCCACCTAAATTACAACATATTAAACAAATAAAATGCATGTAATAGTTGATTTTATAGCAAAATAAACATTTTATCGTGACACAATATAATCATCCACCGCAATTAACAACATATAAACACAAAAACTTACCGAAAACTTGGACGGGTTCCTGAAGAAAAAAAACAGTAACAATGGCGCGTCCCATCAGATCCGTGACGGCGGTGCAAATGGAAGAGCATAGCTCGTCTACTTGATAGAATATTGGTTCGTTTGTGTGCGTATTAGCCAATCAAGAGACAAGGATTCATTCAAACGATATTTTAGTGGTGTACACAAATTTCAACACTATTTGTAAATAAATAAAGTCTGTAAAGGCTGACTACTGGTGTACGGCTGACTATCGGGAATGTTACCCTATATGGTCTCCTTATCAGTTGCCTAACCATGTTAGAGATAAATTCGATCCATGGTGATCCAAACGAATTCGGACTGTTTCCATGTCGCAACTATGGAAAAATTTATTAATTACCTACTAGCTGATAGCTGATGCCCGCGAATTCGTCCGCGTGGATTTAGTTTTTCAAATCCCGCGGGAACTCTTTGATTTTCCGGGATAAAAAGCCTATGTCACTCTCCAGGTCCTCAACTAAACCCATGCAAAAATCACGTCGATGCGTAGCTCTGTTGCAGTGTTATTGAAGGACAAACCAACAAACAAACACACTTTCCTATTTATATATTAGTAAGGAAGTAAGGAAATCTGTTACGTACCTACTTACTCTTAATTAATTTTTTTTAGACATTCTGAACATAAGACTGATGCATAAACATAAGCGGAATACGGAGCCCTTATGAGAAAATTCAAAAATGGCCAGCCATCTTGACGTCAGAATGACTGACCAATTTTATTAAATTAAATTTCTCTGTTAATAATTAGGTACCAAATATTTAAACAAAGTTACTAAATAGGTACTAAATGCTGGAGTCGTACTTTGGTTTTGAAGCTTACTACTAACCCTATACTTGCATAACAATTTGAAAACGCGCGTCGTTGGTGACGTGACGTAAGTTCCTATTTGCTTTGCTCACAGAGTGAACGAAGTACTTCCCCATGTTATCACCTTATCAGTTGATATCTCTAATTGTAATACCAATTCATCCGTGGAATCACAAAAGTTCTAGAAATTTGATGATGCATCCAATTTAAGTGGTAATTTCACTATTTTTAATAGTACCTATAAAAATAGGTACGCAACTGAAAACATTAACAAAGGCAAGACATAATAATTAGGGCAATATTTCGCTTAGTACTTGGATCAAGGGCAGGATACAGAACGCTACAGGATACAGAACGATACAGGTCGCAGCTAGTGGGACCCATTTAATTGTAGTATTTTTGAGGATATTATATAGGTATACCTATTGTATTTTTGTAAACATTTTAAAAAATAATATAATGTAAATGTGTGGGAAAATAAATGATAGAAAGGGCAATGTCTATTTTTTGCCGCCCAAATATTCAGCGTAAAAAACCCATGTACTTAATCCTATTAATATTGTAAATGCGAAAGTTTGGATGTATTAAGTTTAATACAACACCTACGTGTGTATACTGTGTATGGCAATTATTTGATGGAAATATTAATTGTAGAGGTTGACAAAATGTACCTAATGATTGATGAATCAAATCCGAACAAGTCTAGACTGATATCAATGAGGTGACAGCAAAAGATAATTTCCATAGGCGTTTTCCAGATGATCTTAATCAGTCACGCGACAAGTTGACGCATCATATCATTCTCAGGGTTCGCTTGTATGAGATTGATTATGATATCATCAAGTTATCACAAAGATTGTAAATGTCTTTAAACGTGGACACTGTAAGGTCACTTCATGCTCTTTATCTGAACTTTGTGTCCGACTAGACATAATAGAGATCATGCCAAATGGTTGAATATTTTAATAAGTAGGTACCTAATTGTAATTTATTTCTCGTGGATTTAATTCGCTGGAATTTCGGTCTGTTTTATCTTGAAGAATTGATGGTGATTTTAACTAATTATGTAGAAAAAACTTACTACTAAAAATGTAGGAAGAGATTTGGATTTTTTTTTTTTAAAAGGTCACTTTCCAGGTGGTCCCATTATCATCAGACCAGGATCTGATGATGGGATCCTGGAGAAATCGAGGGAACTCTTCAAATTTTATAGGCACAATTGATATACTTTGTAGTGGCGTTTGAAGTCGGTTTTGTAAAAAGAATTTTTACGTTTATATTATTTATTGCCAAAAGAAACTAATTATGAATTGCACATAAATCTTGCCTCCTAAATCTTTAAAATGTGGTCCATTTAAATACTTCCCTATAACAAATTCCTAGGAATTACTACTAGTAGAGTGATAAATAAAACATACATTATGTATCACTGACGCTCAACAGTAAAGTTATGACGAATACGATTGACGTTTCCGTGTTCTATATCTGTGGAGGTTCTTTTAGGACTTTAGAACATCTCCACTGTACAAATGTGTAGGAGCGGAAGTTCCGCTGCGGAACTATAGCGGAATAGATACCATATAATAGATTTTATTTAAATTAATAGATAATAGACTGTCACTACTACTACTACACTGGAACACCGCAGAGATGTAATTTTTTTTTTAATTCGATGATATAGTGATAGTCCGATATTATGATAGTCCTTGACTGCGATCTCACCTGATATTGATAAACTCCTCCTTTTTGGAAGTCGGTTAAAAATAGATAAATGTATCTTTTTAACCCAACTACAAAAAGGAGGAGGTTATATACCTACTTACATCGCAATTCCAATAAATGCTACATTAAGATAATAATATTATAATATAATAATAGACATAACGTACCCTTATTGCAAAAACCGATTATCTGCACCAAAATTTGAGCGAAAAGTTTTTGAGTTATAAGCATTTGAAACTTTAACGACTTAAAAATCAGTTATAATGATGTCCATTTTTAAACAATAATAATTTTTATAAACAACAAACTATTCAAGAAATGTTAAGTAGGTTAATAATTGAAAAAAACTTACTATTTTTTCAACAAAAAGAAGAAAATAACCGGTAAGGAGCTCACTTAGTTAGTTTTTCCTGAATGTAGAAAAACTACCAAATTTTCAAATTTACCGTTCTGGTAGCTCTAATGGCATTTTTTATTTAATCACTTGTTTTGAATAGTAATAATCATCAAGACAAAAATCGTTTTAGTTCAACTTTAGCCAGTACAGGTGTAAAACAAATATCTTTAGTCGCTTTTGGCTGAAGGTAAAGTAGATTTCATTTAACTTTGTACGTACTAACTGCAGCGCCCTATGGTTTTACCCGAGGAGTTCCCGTTCCCGTGGGAAATGGGTAAGCCTACATTATTTCTTATAATCTCAGCTATCTTTAAAAGAAAGTTTCGTTGAAATCGGTCCAGCCGTTCTAGAGATTAGCTCATTTAAATAAAAAAACTATTTCGTTTTATTATATTAGAATAACTAACTGTGCCTTGCGGTTTCACCTACATTTGTCCCGTTCCCGTAGGAATTTAGGGAAACACTATAACTGTAAACTTTCCTCTCGAATCCCTCTATCTACTGATGAAAACTGAATTAAAATCCGTTACGTAATTTAAAAGATCTACGCGTACATAAAGAGGGCCAGACAGCGGGAATCGATTTTGTTTTATACTATGTAAAGATAACATATACAGCAGAGCTAAGTTTGCCCGCAAGCGTTGCTATATGGGTGCCCCATTGTAGCTTTGAATCCAGGGTTAATCCCAAGAACACTTTGGAGTCCTAAGTTTTCAAAGGTTCATTATTTATCTTTAAATTTTTACTGACAGTTCTCGGGCTAGGTAATAAAAACTCAACACACTTTGTTTTTTTAGTATTTAAAAGTAGATTATTTGCCGTAAACCATTCAGAAACTTGAGATAATGCATTATTTACATCGTCAAAATTGTCTTTTATCCTATCGACTTTAAAATTCAAAGACGTATCATCAGCAAATAGTACAATATCGCAAGTATTGTGGACAAAATGTGGTAAATCATTTATGTAGACCAAAAACATGAATGGACCTAGAATAGAACCCTGGGGTACACCCATTACTGAGGCTGATCCGGATGATTTTACATCATTGACACATACTCTTTGGACTCGTTCACTGAGATAAGACGCAATGAGACTAAGTGCAAAATCTTTAATGCCATAGTGGCTCAGTTTAAGCAAAAGTGTCTCGTGATCAACGCAGTCGAATGCCTTTGACGACAAATCACAGAAAATACCAATGGCACTCTGTGAGTTCTCCCATGCATCGAATATGTGTTGTAACAGCCTTGCGGCTGTATCGGTTGTTGATCGACCCTTTGTAAAACCATACTGCTCAGTGTGTAGGATTTTATTTAAATTAAAGTGTAAAAGCAGTTGGTTGAGCATTATTTTTCCGAATATCTTGCTGAGAGTTGGCAAAATTGAAATTGGCCTGTAATTATTCGGGTCACTTTTGCTTCCCGATTTAAAAAGCGGTATTAGCTTACTACATTTCATAAGGTCTGGAAAAGATCCAGAATCTACTGATTTATTAAAAATTAAAGCAAGATATGGCGCAATAATATCAATTATGTTATGAATTATTTTAACTGATATCCCCCATAGATCTGCTGTTTTCTTATTTTGTAAAGATTTAAATGTTTTGACTATGTCATATGGGGTAACGTGTTCAAACCTAAATAACTTATTGCACTCAGAGACATTGCTCCTTAGAAGACGATAGACTTCTGCTGGCGAGGAATTCAGAGAATTGGTTGTAGTAATTGGAATATTTTTGAAAAAGTTCTCAAATGTATTTACAATTACTGTATCGGAGTTAATTACATGATTATCACTTTTAAGCTCCAATTTATTATTATTATGTACCTTATGTTTACTCATTTCATCGCCGATGATGTCCCATGCTGTTTTAATTTTATTATCAGAATTGGCAATTTTTTGTTTTATGTGAAGTGACTTTGCTTGTATGCACACATTTTCAAACAATTTAGAATAGTTTCTTACATATTCAATAAACGCGGGGGAATAATTATATTTTTTTCTGCATATAAGTCAAACAGCTTATTTCTACTTTTATAGATTCCGGCAGTTGGCCAGTTACTAAACTTAAGATCTTTAGACAGTCTTTTCTCTATCACCTTAAAGATAGAGTTATATTGTGAGCTTAACAAATCAAAAAACTTTTGATTTGTGAAGATGTTCAAAAACCCTCGTAGCCCAGTTATACAGTAAAAGTGAACTTAAGTTCTTTTACCTGCAATAATTTTAACAAAATATTGAGTTCGTTATTCTGCAAAAAGCAACTAATGTTGTTTAGTTCGTTTTTCTTTTTAGATACATCAGCAATTTCTGGTATATTAATAAAAGCTGAAACCTGTTAACGCAGGTTAACATGTATTAACAGAATAATATTGACATAATGATAAATCAAGCAACTACATCTGAAAAGTATTATAATACAATACATTGTTTTTGTGGTATAGATTTATAAATCTAAATTATTTAAATGAGTTTAGTTCTTTTTTTAAGAAGGTAATTAAATCATACCTGTAGGTAGTTGCTTTTAACTCTAGCTATCTCCGTAAAAAAGCGTCGTAGCAGATAATGGGTTGTACCTACAGCTTCGCCGTGAGTTGAGGAGTCGATTGATATATTTAACCTAATTTTGGTACAAAAATGCAGATAATCGGTTTTTGCAATAAGGGTACGATAATATTATTGTAGTAGGGTGTACTGTACATATTGTCACGACCTGAGATTTAAGATGTACCTAGTAGGTGAGTTATATAAACATCATAAAACAATTATTAAGTAAATACCTAAACCTACGTGTCATACTTATTATTATTTAAATTAGTTTGAACAACCGGCGGAGTTACAAATGAGCACAATTTATATTCTTTAATATTTATACCTTCTTACTGTAGTACGTATACTGATAGCTTTGCATTATGCTGATTATTATTAATTATGATCCATTAAGTCCTGGCATTCAGCAGCTATTCTTCAAATTATCAACTATATGTGACCACTTTGAAAATGTGTTCAGCATATAAATATACCATATATATTTATTGTCTACGTGGAGCACGTGGAGTAAGGGTTTTTAAAACTCCCGAGGGAACCCTCTATTTTTCCGGGATTAAAGATAGTTTATGCCAAAACCAAAGCAACCAAAGGCTAAGAAGAACGCGTCATTCGGTTATTGAAGGATAAACTAACAAACAAACACACTTTCGCATCACTACATAGTATAAAACAAAGTCGCTTTCTCTGTCCCTATGTACGCTTAAATCTTTAAAACTACGCATCGGATTTTGATGCGGTTTTTTTTAATAGATAGAGTGATTGAAGAGGAAAGTTTATATGTATAATAATAACATCCATTAACAGTGAATGACATAGGCTATATATTTTATACCCGTGCGAAGCCGCAGCGGGCCGCTAGTTAATAATAATTTAGTTATTAATTAGTAAAGTAAGTATAGTAATTAATAGTTAAGTAAGGATAGGCGTATTTTAATAGATTGTATTGTACCTCTTTTGCACCTAAATAACAGCTGGTAGTAACATCTATTAGAAGTGAAGTACTTACAACGACCTTCCTTCAAGAAGCGACCACCTCGGAGGGCCCGCGCCTATAATCGTTCATCTTATCTTGCAATAGGCTTGTTCTTGCTCGGTCACTAAATGAAGCGGTCCGTAGTTCCGTACTAGTACCTACATTCAAAAAACTGTTCTAGTTCGGACTTCGAGTCCTATTAGTTCCCAGATAAGCGACAGAAACACAGATTAAATAGGTCCTTGTACATCTTTATCAACCGATAGACGTCCACCGCTGGACATAGGTCTTTTGCATGGACTTTTACAGAACTCGGTCTTGCGCTGCCTGAATCCAGCGGCTCCCTGCGACTCGTTTGATGCCGTCGGTCCGTCTAGTGAGGGGTCTACCAACACTGCTCTTCTCGATGCGCGATCGCTACGCCAGCGCCTTTGGACCCTAACGACCGTTAGCTTTTCGAACTATGTGCCCTACGCATTTCCACTTCAGTTCACGACTCGCTGAGCTCTGTCGATGCCGACGAATTCATTCTTAGTACTTAGTACATTTACTACACAAGACTATCCCGCAGACTAATTGATTGTTAACAGACGGCGGCGTTGTACAATTAACCGCTAAGGTTTCGGGTGACCTATTGAAGCTGCTTAGGGGCGATTACCACTGATGGATACAGATTGCTCTTTTGCTGCAACTGTGTTTTATCTTGAAGAATTGATGGTGATTATAATTTTAACTAATAATGTAGAAAAAACTTACTTCTAAAAATGTAGTAAGAGATTTGGAAAATTCTTTTTTTGTTTGAAAGGGTTTGCTCTCCAGGTGGTTCCATTGTCATCAGGTCAGGATCTGATGATGGGATCCTGGAGAAATCGACGGAACTCTTCATATAGGCACAATTGATATAGGTACTTTGTAGTGGCATTTGAAGTGGGTTTTGTAAAAAGAATATTTACGTTTATATTATGCCATACCCGCAGACATACAGTATACTTATATGCATAGTGATTTATGGTAGCTCGCACATCTTATCCAACTAAGTCACTATGCCCATAGTATACTCTCCGATTTCGTTGTCCAACTGGAAATTGTAAATCTGAGGACACACTTAATCTCTGGTAGATGCTACAGAATGTTAGCTCCAGAGCTATTCTCTTTCCCTAGCATTCGATGTGATGTTGCCTTTATCTTTGTTTACATGGAGTGCAGACAAACTTAATGAACGGATAATATTTTGTTACGCAATGCTAACTTAGGTACCAGCTTTGGTACCTACTTACGTAGTTAACATTATGTTTCTCATACATCTGTTTGATGTATGAGAAACATATTCTTATATATTTTGTAATAAGATTATTGTGTAATAATACTGAAATTGATACTAAGACTTTTTGTCGCTCATTTTATTAATATCAAATATTAACAAAATGCATTAATATTAACAAAAGGCTTAATATAAACTTCTAAAATGAGCGACAAAAAGTTTCAGTGTTATTCTGCCCGTATTTTTGTTAAGAAACCTCGCATTTTGTTAAATCCAGTTTATAGACCTTAAAAATATTTTTTTCTATTGAGGTAACGGGAGCATTCAAACAATGAAATTCGATCCGGCGTACGAGTGAAGCATTGATCTAGAAACCCTTGTTTTTGTTTCCAATATCAAGGAGGTCAATCTTTAGATATTTTTATAATATTTTGCTCTAGATAAACACAGTCCACATTAGGGTATTATCACACCTGCATGATCGACGTCGCATCGAGCCAGTAGGTATAAAAAAATATGTCGACCGCGTAGATGTAGTAGGGCTTTGAAACCGGAAAAAAAATTCAAACCGGTCTCGGCCATTAACCTCTGTATCGGAATAATTTCGGTTAAAGTTTCGGTTTCGTTCGCTTAACCGCTTAATGAGTGAAAATATTTCTCGATTTCGCACAGTTTACTAAAATTAATCGGTTTAAAAAAAATTTAGCTCTTTTCCGCCTTAACTGCGATTAGTTTAATAAACCGCGATTAGTGAAAGCTGCATCAATCATTGCTACAGTCTCAATTGTGGGGATTGGCAGAATTTATCGCGTTCATGCAACAATGCATTTCAGCCAATAGCGAGTGAGCATGTATCGGCTAATCCGAGGCGATTGCGATCGCCACACTGAAGCAATCATTTTTAGAAAATCGCACCACATGTTACGTAATAAACAGCAATCTGCCACTTTTTGAACTTTAAAAATTCGAAATTCAAAATTATTTATTTCATGTACGCCAACTTGTGGTTCTTATGACAAGTCGAAAATCTACCACCGGTTCGGAATGCTGATACTGCTGAGAAGAGCCGGCAAGAGACTCAGCAGTTGCTCTTTTCAAAACAAAAAATGATACAATATGTAGCTTATCTATCTTGTGGACAGCTGAAGCAAAGCAGTTTGGTTCCAAGCAACTTTGTCATTAAGGAATTCATTAAATGTGTACTTCTACTTATTAAATGTGTCTTCACACACTTTGGTGAAATATTTATTTTATTTTGCAGATCAGTCGCGGTCTAAATCAGTTGATCGACCGTACAGACCGCTGTCGCCAGGTCCATCCCGATGGGTTGAGAACGCCGACATTTTGTGTTTGTGGGCTCACCACTGACGCTGTAAGTACTAAACATTATTGAGTTAGATTAGAATTTGACTGAATGGAGAAATTTCATGGTTATCGAATTTTATTCAAGTAAGATCCAGCCTAATAAATCGCAACATTTTTCACATGTCTGTCAATAAATAGTAGGAAAAAGATCATCATTTATCGCACAGATCATTTAGTAAGTAGGTACCTATTTTCGCTGCTGTGTTTCATGTTGCTTAAGTATATTTATGTTAAATTGAAAAAAAGTTCATTTCTCCATTCAACTAATAAAATATTATGCATAGAACAATATTTATGCTTCCTAGTGTGGGATCCACCTTTAAAATGTTCGTGGGTCCATTGGTAAATAAATTATATATCGATGGAGTAGCTTAAAGTTCGTAATGAAATAATAACAACACAATTTTTTGATTTAATTTTTGTACTTTTTGACTAAGAAGAAACCTATAACATTTTAAACATTAGTATTCGTTTAATTTTAATTATGTTATCTTGTTTCTAAAAACATCGTTATGTTATAGCAATTAAAGTCAATTGATACATTTCTAATGAGATCAATTGGATGACGCGACCAATTATTAAGGTTAATTTGAAAATATTAATTTTAATAATTGCCAAACGATGACATTTTAATTTACGTTACGTTTAAAAATTAAATGCGACAAGAGTGAAGTAGGTATAATATTGAATAGGAAGAAGATATTTACTTTTCAATATGCTAGAAAAATAAAATGAATTTGGTTATTAAATAAGTAGGTACCTACCTAGAGAAGAAGTTTGCATTGATTTAGTTTTTAATGGGACCGTTTTTTACCGGGGTAAAGTATAGTTATAGGTACCTAGTGATCATTTATTTGTTCCTATCCATATACATAATACACATGTATAAGCGCTGGATATAAGACCGACACATGTGTACCTAAGTCTAAACAACATAATATGTCCATCAGTAGACGTCGTAGAAGAAGACCTTATGTATATAACTGTGTGTAGGTAGGTATACTCGTAATGTAGGTAATATATTGATGTTAATCATTGTGCCCATACAAACTTTTCTCATAATATTGTACAATATTTCTCACGATACACATTCCTTTTTAATCATGTCGCTCTCTCGTTGTTGTACTAATTATTATTATTATTTAAAAGTGCTCCAGCTTGGGGCCATCGACCCCCAATGGCGTTCCGTTCACCGATGGATGTATTCACTACACTGCATACACAAGTGCATTCAGCTATGCAACTTTTTAAAACATTGCATCGACTATTTATTAATGTTTATAATGTTAAAATATTAGTACCTACCTAGCTAGATGATGCCCGCGGATTCACTCACGTGGATTTAGTTTTTTAAAAATCCTGCGGGATCTCATTGATTTTCCGGGATAAAAAGCAGCCTATGTCACTCTCCCGGTCCTCAACTATACTCATGCAAAAAATCAGGTCGATCCGTTGCTTTGTTGCCGAGAGATAGAGGGACAAACAAACACACTTTCGCATTTATAATATTAGTGAGGATATTAGAAAGGATGTTCGTAATATTTTTAGCATTACACTTTTTGTTAATAAAATTGAGAGATAGAAAAGATTCATATTGACTGATCACTAAACCCCCTTTTATTCTTTAAACTAAGTAGGTATGTATAACGGCCTACAACTTAGCCTGGCAATAGACGTCCGATTTTGTTTCCGATTGTCTGATCAGGCAACCGGATCGTATTTACTCGATACACATCCGATTTTTCCGTCAGGCTTTTTCTGAACTCAGTCGTTCCCGAGCTATCATCCCGAGTGCTTGCGTTTGGAGCAAAGCAGAAGAAAAGAAGATGGATGACGAGTTAATAGAAATATTTTTTATTCAAATAAACTTTTACAAGTACTTTTGAATCGTCAATGAATCTACCACTGGTTCGGAATGCCGTTCCTGCCAAGAAGAGCCAGCAATAAACTCGGCGGTCGCTCTTTTCAAAAAAATTTTTTTTTACAATAGGTAACAAAACTATGCTATGTATACAGTGTTTCCACAATAAAGTTTCAAAAATGCAAAACAATCCAATGCATGTTAAGACAGGCAGACCCATTCCCGTTGGTGGCACCCGTTCACGAGCATGACGCAGGATCCAGCCATTGCTTCGCTCAACCATATTTGAGGGAACGTAACAACCCGCACCACACGACACCACCACAGAAATTTTAAAGAGAGGAAAGAGAAAGAAGAAAAAACGTCGCTATTTTGGATTCATCCAATCAATTTGACAAGACTTACTGAGAGTCATTTCTATTTAAAACATCCAAAATAATTCATAATAATAATAATTTTATTATTATGAATTATTTTTTTTTATTATTTTTTTTTATTTTTTTCCAAAATTTTCGCCCATTATTCGAACCACGACGATGCGTCCACACAGTGTCAGCGCTAGATTTTTTAGGCCCTAAAAAATCCCAATAAGCAAAATTCCGCCCTAAATTTGGGGCTAAAAGCCCTAAGTTGGGAACCCTGACTGGCAAAATCGGAAGGAGTAACCGGATGTCTATTTTGGCTCATACTAGAAGTATGTAGACCGCGCCTTCAGACAATCGGACCGACAGTAAAATCGGAAACGCCTCGCGCCCGTTTCCGACTCGGACGTCCGATCCGGCCACCGGATCGGACGTGTATTGACTGTTCATACAAATTAATGACTTCAATGCCTTCCGGTAGCCTGATCAGGCTACCGGATCAGACAATCGGATGAAAAAACCTGACGTGTATTTCCAGGCTAAGCCTGGCAATAGACGTCCGTTTTTGTTTCCGATTGTCTGATCAGGCAACCGGATCGTATTTACTCGATACACATCCGATTTTTCCGTCAGGCTTTTTCTGAACTCAGTCGTTCCCGAGCTATCATCCCGAGTGCTTGCGTTTGGAGCAAAGCAGAAGAAAAGAAGATGGATGACGAGTTAATAGAAATAGAAATATTTCTTATTCAAATAAACTTTTACAAGTACTTTTGAATCGTCAATGAATCTACCACTGGTTCGGAATGCCGTTCCTGCCGAGAAGAGCCAGCAATAAACTCGGCGGTCGCTCTTTTCAAAAAAAATTTTTTTTACAATAGGTAACAAAACTATGCTATGTATACAGTGTTTCCACAATAAAGTTTCAAAAATGCAAAACAATCCAATGCATGTTAAGACAGGCAGGCAAAAGCAGACCCATTCCCGTTGGTGGCACCCGTTCACGAGCATGACGCAGGATCCAGCCATTGCTTCGCTCAACCATATTTGAGGGAACGTAACAACCCGCACCACACGACACCACCACAGAAATTTTAAAGAGAGGAAAGAGAAAGAAGAAAAAACGTCGCTATTTTGGATTCATCCAATTAATTTGACAAGACTTACTGAGAGTCATTTCTATTTAAAACATCCAAAATAATTCATAATAATAATAATTTTATTATTATTCTGAATTATTAGTAGTGCCCTGCTCTACTGGGATCGGTCAATTATCACTGATAGGTATATTGTAGCCAATAGACCTGATATAGTGCTAGTTGACCGATCAGCGCGTCGAGCGATAATTGTCGATATCACAATTCCACATGATGATAATCTGGTGAAGGCGGAAAAAGAAAAATTGTCAAAATATTTAGACCTTGCCCACGAGATTACCGCCATGTGGAATGTTGATTCAACGATTATAGTGCCGATGGTCGTTTCGGTCAATGGTCTCATAGCGAAAAGTTTCGATCAACATCTTAAGAAACTTTCGCTTAATACTTGGATCAAGAGCAGGATACAGAAGGCGGTACTCCTTGAGACGGCACGCATTGTGAGGAGGTTCCTCACTCTGGAGCCCTGACCACTGGCTGCTTGGGTCCCTATCCCGCAGCAAGTGGGACCCATTCGTTTTATTGTTTTTAATTATGTTTTTATATTTATATTTGTATATGTATATTTGTAAACATTTTTAAAAATAATAGGATGAATGTGTATGAAAATAAATGAGAGAAATAATAATTTTATTATTATGAATTATTTTATTTTATTATTATTTTTTTTATTTTTTTTCATAATTTTCGCCCATTATTCGAACCACAATGATGCGTCCACACAGTGTCAGCGCTAGATTTTTTGGGCCCTAAAAATCCCAATCAGCAAAATTCCGCCCTAAATTTAGGGCTAAAAGCCCTAAGTTGGGAACCCTGACTGGCAAAATCGGAAGGAGTAACCGGATGTCTATTTTGTCTCATACTAGAAGTATGTAGACCGCGCCTTCAGGCAACCGGACCGACAGTAAAATCGGAAACGCCTCGCGCCCGTTTCCGACTCGGACGTCCGATCCGGCCACCGGATCGGACGTGTATTGACTGTTCATACAAAGTAATGGCTTCAACGCCTTCCGGTAGCCTGATCAGGCTACCGGATCAGACAATCGGATGAAAAAACCGGACGTGTATTGCCTGGCTTAGGGTTGCACCCTTCAAAGACCGGTTGCGTCAAAACTGAAAAGTTATTTGTCCTTCCTATTTATTTAAATTCGTCGCTCAAAAATTGAGCAACGGATTAACTTCATATAAACCTAGAGGTAGACATAGGATACCTATATAGTCTTTAGTTTTTATCCCCAGAGAAGTGTTTACCGCTTTTTTATAAACGTCTCTTTACGCGAACGAAATCAATCGAAAATAGTGAGTTATAAATTCATGTCATGCTCTTTATAGGTACAATGGCCTTTTTCATATCTCCTTACACGAGAATACTATCTAACCATCTAAAGGTGAGCAGAATTAAATAACAGACTTTTAAATTAAATATAATAATGATACTACGAACGACAGACAGTAGCATTTTTTGAAATTTTTGCAACGAGTATAAAATCAAGGTCTTATTAATAAGCCAGTCCTTTATAACTACTTTGATTTTAATAAAATCGAAGCCGAGTAAGTTAATATCTACTTATTTAAAATGCAGTTACCTACCTAAAGTGGTTTCAATATCACCTGTTAATGACCAGTAGTTTTTTTTTTTTTCAATAACAATGCGGCTAAGGAATGGCCAAAGGTATGTCGGGCATCCTGTCAGTCGGGATTGCAAACCTTCCAGTTAGATCGAACTCTATACACGTTGGTTGTTTGGAATGAATTTACAAAACTGACGTATGCAGGTGTGAATGTACTTAAGCGCGCGTGTCATGGTAAATCTTCAGATGCAGATTTGATGTTTATAGCATTAGATCAAGTTTTAATTATCCGGAAAAAAAACCTCATCATAATTCCAAGGAACGATACTGAGTAGAAACATAAAACAATAAAATTAGTTCGACAAAAAAAAAAACGCCAAGTTAGGTCTAATTTTTAACCAATTTGCATTTATTTTCAATGTGTTGCATATTAGATTATATTTTTATATGAAATTCCTATAGATAATTACCAAGAGATGGACCAGCCATTTAAAAAAAATTATATCTTACGAGTTATTAGAATACATGATGTGTGATAACAGTTATAATATACTGCTATAAGTTTGGGAAAAATAAATGTACCTAACTGCCCATTTATATTATTTCTACTTCTCTAAAATATTAGTTATATTAGGTACTCTTTCTCACAGACAAGAAAATAATGGAATGTCGGTATGCATCTACCTGAGCCCTTCTTCGAATTAACTTGCCTTTTACGACAACTGTTAATTTTAATGCTGAACTAATATTTTTTTTTATAAATGTTAGATAACTATAGCTTTTTATGCTGCTGAGAATTTACTCCTTCATTTCTTTTGGAATGTGTAATAAATTATACATAAATCTTTCTATTTATGTGGGCATTTATAGTTTATATATTATTACACACACGTTAATCAAATACATCCAATACGCCAATATCCAAAGTAAAGATAGTTTTTTTTTTTTAGTTATCGTAAAGGTTTTGTAGTAAAGATAGCTAAGTGCTTCATTTAGGGTAGACACATTAGGGGTACATAATATAATAACATTGTTAAAAATAATTCCATGGTAGGTACACTGTTAGAAAAATTATTTATGTAACACTTCGGTCTACCACAGAATTGATACCTACTTGAACAATTCACGCACAATAATAACCTATCTTTCTACACTATATGATTCATGATGATTGATCGTGATCATTGATTTTCTAGACGTAGGTTTTTGCTTGTAGTACTTTGTTTATCAAAGCAAACTCAATTTAAAAAATATATCTTTATTTAATGTAGTTCAACTTGTGGCTCTTACGACAAGTCAAGTCAAGACTCTACCACTTTTTCTTACTAAAGGATTGCTTGCCATTTGGTAAATAAATGTGAAAGAAATATCATAACATCGTTTA